>JAIOJX010000004.1:168370000-169570000 GCA_022376925.1 Tragulus kanchil
CACCATCGATTTTATTGGCCACCACAATACACGGGATCTCCGGCCTGAATTCTCGAAGCTCTGTATACCAGGTGCTCAAGTTCTTGTATGTGATCTTCCTCTGCACGTCAAATACCTGCAAGCAGCAGAGGAAAGACAGCCCTGGCGCATCAACGTCTCAGCACATCACCACCAGGTGACACACACACGAGCAGGCGGACACTGGCTTAGGAACTGGGACCTCAAGGCTATGCCTTGCTTACCCTTCTCAACAGAATCCCTCTAGAATCTTCATCCCGTCACCTAATTTATCTATTTTAACCAAACTGTATCATTTTACTCATGGTATCATTTACTTATTGATTCAATAACTCTGTGACCAATTGTAAGCTTTTTGGTTTTTCCTTAGTCTAATTATTGCCTAAACTTTGTTTTAAAAAATCCTTTATGATTGTTTCTGGGATTTCCTTTCAGTTATTTTGACTTACCTTTCTTTAAGTATAAACTTTTACTTTTATATTTTAAATCTCTAAAAAGCAATTTTTGTCTCCTATTTAGCAGCTTATTTTTTATTTTATTTTAATTGTTTGTAATTTATATTTTTCACCTATTTAAAAATATCAGCAAGAAACATGAGCACTGTGACTAACTCTATGGGGAAGCAGGCCAGTAGTCTTGCAATGCTTCAAGCTGCCACCACAAGGATCCTTCCAGCTCCTTGCTGCCAAGACATCTTCCAGAACAGACGTGCAGGTCCAAACCACCCCGGCACAGCAGTGGGTTGCGAGGGACAGCCCTGTAACCTGCTGAAACGTCAGGTCTTACTGCTAGATAGCCCAGCCCTTCCTGGGAGCGGCCATGCCCGGGCCAGGGGCTCCTCCTGCATGGCAGTGGGCTCCCGTCAGCAGTTGTCCACCTGAGGCAGCCAGAGATCTACTAAGAGGCTTTCCAATGGTGCTCCCCAGGCCCAATTCAGTAAATAACCACATAATACTGAATTCCCAAAAAAGACTTCTTTTAAACATGCTTGTAGTGAGACTTCTGGAATCTGCTTCATTCCTCCCATGATCACCATCAGCAACCTTTTCCCCAGGTCTGGTTTCCTGAGCTTCCTTCCTTGGTTTGAGAGCCGAGGAGCTTCTTAGGCTGAGAAGCACACCCGTCACTCTTTCAAAGCGGAGGGCTGAACCCCACCTCCCTGTGGGACCATCAGGTCCCCCACGCAGTCACAGCCACTGGGGCAGGCTGGGGCTGATGAGAGTCACCTGCAGATACAGGAATGCAGGCAGGCTGACAGGACAGACACCCGGGTCAGAAGAGGGCCGAAGGAGCTGACGTGGATGTCAGAGGCAAGAGGTCATTCCTGCTGATACCAGTTTGCCCCATTTGCCTCGCCCTGTTACTTTCTTTAGGTCCAAGGGAGCTGAAAACGTGGAACTTCACTCATGGTATCATTTACTTATTGATTCAATAACTCTGTGACCAATTGTAAGCTTTTTGGTTTTTCCTTAGTCTAATTATTGCCTAAACTTTGTTTTAAAAAATCCTTTATGATTGTTTCTGGGATTTCCTTTCAGTTATTTTGACTTACCTTTCTTTAAGTATAAACTTTTACTTTTATATTTTAAATCTCTAAAAAGCAATTTTTGTCTCCTATTTAGCAGCTTATTTTTTATTTTATTTTAATTGTTTGTAATTTATATTTTTCACCTATTTAAAAATATCAGCAAGAAACATGAGCACTGTGACTAACTCTATGGGGAAGCAGGCCAGTAGTCTTGCAATGCTTCAAGCTGCCACCACAAGGATCCTTCCAGCTTCTTGCTGCCAAGACATCTTCCAGAACAGACGTGCAGGTCCAAACCACCCCGGCACAGCAGTGGGTTGCGAGGGACAGCCCTGTAACCTGCTGAAACGTCAGGTCTTACTGCTAGATAGCCCAGCCCTTCCTGGGAGCGGCCATGCCCGGGCCAGGGGCTCCTCCTGCATGGCAGTGGGCTCCCGTCAGCAGTTGTCCACCTGAGGCAGCCAGAGATCTACTAAGAGGCTTTCCAATGGTGCTCCCCAGGCCCAATTCAGTAAATAACCACATAATACCGACTTCCCAAAAAAGACTTCTTTTAAACATGCTTGTAGTGAGACTTCTGGAATCTGCTTCATTCCTCCCATGATCACCATCAGCAACCTTTTCCCCAGGTCTGGTTTCCTGAGCTTCCTTCCTTGGTTTGAGAGCCGAGGAGCTTCTTAGGCTGAGAAGCACACCCGTCACTCTTTCAAAGCGGAGGGCTGAACCCCACCTCCCTGTGGGACCATCAGGTCCCCCACGCAGTCACAGCCACTGGGGCAGGCTGGGGCTGATGAGAGTCACCTGCAGATACAGGAATGCAGGCAGGCTGACAGGACAGACACCCGGGTCAGAAGAGGGCCGAAGGAGCTGACGTGGATGTCAGAGGCAAGAGGTCATTCCTGCTGATACCAGTTTGCCCCCATTTGCCTCGCCCTGTTACTTTCTTTAGTTTCGTCCCCATACAGGTTGTTGTTGTTTAGTCACTAAGTCATATCCAAATCTTTTGCAACCCCATGGACTGTAGCCTGCTAGGCACATCTGTTCATGGAATTTCACAGGCAAGAATACTGGAGTAGGTTGCCATTTCCTTCTCTGGGGAACCTCTGTGACCCAGGGATTGACCAGCATCTCCTGCACTACCAGGCAGACTCCTTATCACTGAGCCACCAGGGAAGCCCCCCAGTATAGGTATTAGCATTAAATTTTGGAAAACTTCAAGAGATGTTGTGTCACAAGGGCAGGACACGAGCACCTGAAAAAAGAACCACTGAGTTGTTGGGCAGAAGGTCCTGAAGGACACAGCTTTACAGAGTTCTCTGCTCTTGGCCGTTGCCACAGGCGAGTGTCGGGTTCTCCTGAGGCACTGATTGTCTCCTGGCTACTGGGGTGGACCCCTGAGCCCTGCATTCTCCACGGTGAAGTGACAGGCTGAGAGGGAGGAGGGGGCCAGTTCTGAGGGGGAAGTTCCCTGGGAATCACCAGCCTGCTTAGTCCCAGCGTCTGCCCCGGGAGAGCAGTGGATCCACGGAGCCTTGGGAGCTCCTCTGAGTTGGTAGGCCTCCATTAGGGAGGGACTGTGTTTGACTCTCGGCTGACTAGATTTAAAGACAGGGAGGCACCTGATGATGAAGCCCTGAACTTACTCCTCCCGGAGGAATGGCAGCCCCCTTCATCCCCTTCACCCTCATCCCAGAGGAGAAGCTTGTCCTGGCAGGTTCCCACTCAGAACCTCTGTGGCACAGTCTGAAGCCTGCCCCAATCCCTCCCCCAGAGCCCAGCCCTAGTGGGGAGGGCTCAGTCCCTCACCCCTTCACCCCTCAGGCCAAGCGTGCCCGGAGCCTCTGACTCCCCACTGGTTTCATACCATGATGCAGGCGTGGGCCTTGTGGTAGTAGGAGGCGTGCATGCTCTGGAACCGCTCTTGGCCTGCCGTGTCCCAGAAGTCTGCAAGACAAACACAGCTCTGACTGCCTGACGGTGACGGGGGGCAGAGCGCCCCGACACCGAGCACCTCTGCAGTGTCTGCAGCGAGGTGGGGAGCAACAGAGACCACGCAGCTCACAGGCGTGCATCACCACGGGCACGCAGTTGAGCATGCGTGGGGGCAGAGAGGAGACACAGAGCCCAGGGAAGCCAACAGACAGAAGCCCGAGAGAAGGAGGGTCAGTTTCTATCCAAATCTTTGCAACCCCATGGACTGTAGCCTGCTAGGCACATCTGTTCATGGAATTTCACAGGCAAGAATACTGGAGTAGGTTGCCATTTCCTTCTCTGGGGAACCTCTGTGACCCAGGGATTGACCAGCATCTCCTGCACTACCAGGCAGACTCCTTATCACTGAGCCACCAGGGAAGCCCCCCAGTATAGGTATTAGCATTAAATTTTGGAAAACTTCAAGAGATGTTGTGTCACAAGGGCAGGACACGAGCACCTGAAAAAAGAACCACTGAGTTGTTGGGCAGAAGGTCCTGAAGGACACAGCTTTACAGAGTTCTCTGCTCTTGGCCGTTGCCACAGGCGAGTGTCGGGTTCTCCTGAGGCACTGATTGTCTCCTGGCTACTGGGTGGACCCCTGAGCCCTGCATTCTCCACGGTGAAGTGACAGGCTGAGAGGGAGGAGGGGGCCAGTTCTGAGGGGGAAGTTCCCTGGGAATCACCAGCCTGCTTAGTCCCAGCGTCTGCCCCGGGAGAGCAGTGGATCCACGGAGCCTTGGGAGCTCCTCTGAGTTGGTAGGCCTCCATTAGGGAGGGACTGTGTTTGACTCTCGGCTGACTAGATTTAAAGACAGGGAGGCACCTGATGATGAAGCCCTGAACTTACTCCTCCCGGAGGAATGGCAGCCCCCTTCATCCCCTTCACCCTCATCCCAGAGGAGAAGCTTGTCCTGGCAGGTTCCCACTCAGAACCTCTGTGGCACAGTCTGAAGCCTGCCCCAATCCCTCCCCCAGAGCCCAGCCCTAGTGGGGAGGGCTCAGTCCCTCACCCCTTCACCCCTCAGGCCAAGCGTGCCCGGAGCCTCTGACTCCCCACTGGTTTCATACCATGATGCAGGCGTGGGCCTTGTGGTAGTAGGAGGCGTGCATGCTCTGGAACCGCTCTTGGCCTGCCGTGTCCCAGAAGTCTGCAAGACAAACACAGCTCTGACTGCCTGACGGTGACGGGGGGCAGAGCGCCCCGACACCGAGCACCTCTGCAGTGTCTGCAGCGAGGTGGGGAGCAACAGAGACCACGCAGCTCACAGGCGTGCATCACCACGGGCACGCAGTTGAGCATGCGTGGGGGCAGGAGAGAGGGAGACACAGAGCCCAGGGGAAGCCACACAGACAGGAAGCCCCGAGAGAAGGAGGGTCAGTGCCCTCCTTCTCCCACCCAGTAAGATGCAGGCCCCTCCATGGTCTAGACCCAGGTTCCATGTGTGTTGGTCACAGAGGGTAGACACAGGCCAGACGTGCAGCCTGGCTAAGGGGAAGGTTGTAACTCCATTTAAAGCTAAACCCTTTGTGGAAGACAACACTGACAACACCCGCTATTTTTTTTTTTTTTTACTGGCTAAATAGTCAAAATAGAATCCTGTGTGCTTCTTCCCATCTTCCCTGGCTTCTTGGCTCTGGCTTGTACCTACCGCCCCTCATCTGAGCCTGGGCTCTCAATTCTCCCCTGCTTGACTCTCTCCCCTGACCTTCTTCTCCCTCTTCAGAGCTGGTGTGGCTCGGCATTGTGCTGCTCACCCACAAGGACAGTCTTGCCATCTACCGTGGCCGTGTGCTTGTACAGGGTCAAGGCGTATGTGGACAGCTGCTGGGGCTGGCTGCGTTTACGTTAAGGAAAACGATGAATAAAAACAGACATAAGAAAGGTGCCAGAGGGTGGTTGCTTGTGTGATGGAATGGGGCCTCTCTCTCCTTTAAGAAGTTACTTAGATTTTAAATTGAATCAGTGCTGTAGACAGAGGACCCACCTCAAACATCACTGCCACAATCTCCATGAAAAGGTGAGGGGCAGGAGACAATGGGATTATGTCCTGGCCACCTGAGTACAATGGAAAACGTGGAATGGAATGTTATAGACCAGCTGTCCAAAGCGGCATCACGTAGTCGGCAAATGCCACTGTGGACACCCCAGCTCCTTACGGTTGCAGCTCTTCCAGACAAAAGAACAAGCCCTACCACCATAAGAAGCAACATGACAATTCCAGGGTGAAAAAGCCTCCATAAGCCAGACGCCTGACAAGCTGTTTATGAACTGTACTCTGCCTATACATAAAACCCTATCAAGGGCTTCCCTGGTGGTCCAGTGGGTGAAGAGTCCACCTTGCAGTGCAAGGGGCGCCGGTTCAATCCCCCTGGCCTGGGAAGATCCCACGTGCCACAGAGTGGCTGGACCGGTGTGTCCTATTGCAGGCCAATGCTCTGGAGCACATGCGCCCAAAGCCAGTGCTCTGCAGCGAGAGGGGCCACTGCAGTGGGAGGTCCACAGGCCAAAGAATAAAGATGAATGAAAATAAATAAATAAATAACCAACAAAAGCGGCCAAAATTTAAAAAAATAAATAAATGAAAAAGAAACAAAAGCCTATCAAAAATCTCGGGGTTGTAATACTGAAGCTGCAAGATGCTGTGAGGTTTAACTATCAAGAGCTGGGATGACACAGTGGGTGAGTGCAAAGGAGAACCTGGGAGCAGGTAAAGTAAGACATACGTAAGCAAGCTCTAGTTTTGGAGGCTGGGGCCCAAGGCAGGGAGCAGGAGGCTCCAGGGCTGTTCTCACCCATGGTTCTCAATGGACTCACTTGGGAAGCTTTTAAGAACAATCCCAGCTGTCTCACTCAAAACCTGCATAATACGATGATTCATGGAAAGAGGGTGGGCCTGACAGCTCCTTTTTGACAAAGCTGATTTATACGAGAGAATTTTTCAATCGTAGAGAGCTCAAGCTCCGAGGTAAGAGATGGTAAGTGACTTGCCCACTGCCAGAGCTACTAAGGAGGAGTCGGGGTTTCAGTCCAGGCATTGGACGAGGTACTGTTAGTCATTCTACTGCCTTGCTAATATAAACCAAATCCAAACGTGAGTAAACTTCAGAATATGCAGCACAAACTACATGCGATGCCACCTAGGTTAGCTGGTGAGAAACCAGCATGAATGAAACCTGTGCATTCATTTACCCATCCCTCCTCCCTGGACCACTGGAGCAAAGAGGCAAGCAGTGGGACTGAGTTGGCACGAGGGTGGAAAGGACCACAAGGAGCATTTCAAACCTTGAAGGATACAATCCATCCATGAGAAATCTCTCCATGAGTCTGTAAGGAGAACATGCAAGGTGGTCAGCTGCATCCCTCAGTGCTCCTCCTCCTGGCCCTGATGCACCGCCCAAGTGGAGGCAAGGCGCGGTTCAATCCCCCTGGCCTGGGAAGATCCCACGTGCCACAGAGTGGCTGGACCGGTGTGTCCTATTGCAGGCCAATGCTCTGGAGCACATGCGCCCAAAGCCAGTGCTCTGCAGCGAGAGGGGCCACTGCAGTGGGAGGTCCACAGGCCAAAGAATAAAGATGAATGAAAATAAATAAATAAATAACCAACAAAAGCGGCCAAAATTTAAAAAAATAAATAAATGAAAAAGAAACAAAAGCCTATAAAAAATCTCGGGGTTGTAATACTGAAGCTGCAAGATGCTGTGAGGTTTAACTATCAAGAGCTGGGATGACACAGTGGGTGAGTGCAAAGGAGAACCTGGGAGCAGGTAAAGTAAGACATACGTAAGCAAGCTCTAGTTTTGGAGGCTGGGGCCCAAGGCAGGGAGCAGGAGGCTCCAGGGCTGTTCTCACCCATGGTTCTCAATGGACTCACTTGGGAAGCTTTTAAGAACAATCCCAGCTGTCTCACTCAAAACCTGCATAATACGATGATTCATGGAAAGAGGGTGGGCCTGACAGCTCCTTTTTGACAAAGCTGATTTATACGAGAGAATTTTTCAATCGTAGAGAGCTCAAGCTCCGAGGTAAGAGATGGTAAGTGACTTGCCCACTGCCAGAGCTACTAAGGAGGAGTCGGGGTTTCAGTCCAGGCATTGGACGAGGTACTGTTAGTCATTCTACTGCCTTGCTAATATAAACCAAATCCAAACGTGAGTAAACTTCAGAATATGCAGCACAAACTACATGCGATGCCACCTAGGTTAGCTGGTGAGAAACCAGCATGAATGAAACCTGTGCATTCATTTACCCATCCCTCCTCCCTGGACCACTGGAGCAAAGAGGCAAGCAGTGGGACTGAGTTGGCACGAGGGTGGAAAGGACCACAAGGAGCATTTCAAACCTTGAAGGATACAATCCATCCATGAGAAATCTCTCCATGAGTCTGTAAGGAGAACATGCAAGGTGGTCAGCTGCATCCCTCAGTGCTCCTCCTCCTGGCCCTGATGCACCGCCCAAGTGGAGAGCGTGGAAGCCGGTTGTGGCTCACCACTCCAGCTCCTTCCTCAGCTACACAGCGTCCTTTCAAGGACAACGCCCAGAAACCACCCACCTACCCTCTTCCCAACTCCCCATGAGTTCCTGACACCCTTTGGCTATTAACACTGACCAGCAATCACAGATGCTTTCCCTGCAGGGCGGGATCCCAGCCGACTCTTTTTAGGGAATAAACAAGCTGAGGTACATCTACAAAAAGGACTACTACTTAGCAATAAAAAGGAACAAACTACTGATATACTCAACAATTTAAATGAATCTTAAGGGTATTATGCGGAGTGAAAAAGGTCACATGCTGTATAATTTCTTTTATACAATGTTGCCAAGATGACATCATTACAGAGATGGCCTATGTGAGTGTTTGCAGGGGGCAGAGGGTGACGTGGGGTGGGTGTGACTACAAATGGGCACCCTGATCAAGGCCTCTGCAGTGATGGAAGAGTTGTGTATCTTGATTCCATGATGCTCACACCAATCTACATGTGATAAAACAACACAGAATTATACACTGAACAAATGCCGATTTCCTGAATCTGATCTTGTACTATGGTTATTTAAGAGATAACCATTGGGGATACTGTGTATTCCTGGGTGAGGGATACACAACCCCTCTCTGTATTCTCTTTGCAACATCCTATAAATCTGTTATTTCAAAAAGAAGAGTCAAGGAAAAAGAAAAACCCTCAAGTCGGGAGAAGACATGTACAATCTGTCAATCACTGACAAAGAATTCATACACAGAAATCATAAACAGCTCTGATACATGAATAAGAGAACACACATACAACCTGGTCGTAAGAATATGAACAAGCAATTCAGATGAATGGCTAACATACATATGAAAAATGTTCAATCTTTTAATGCAAATTAAAGTAAAATAAAGTGGCACACACATCCTTTACATTAACAAAACTGAAAAAGTCACATGATACCACCTGCTGGGGACTTTGTTAAGCAACAGGAACTCCAGTGCTGTGCTGGTAGGGGTGCGAATTTACTGTATCACTTTGGAGAGCAACTGGGATAACTCAAAATTTGAGCTAATCCTAACACTTCTATTTCACCTCAGCTCTAACAGAATTTATGCTCAAGATGATAGGCATAAAAAAATTCATTGCAGGGCTTCCCTGGTGGTCCAGTGGGCAAAGAGTCCGCCTTGCAGTGCAAGGCGCACTGGTTCGATCCCTGGCCCAGGAAGATCCCACGTGCTGCGGAGCGACTGGACTGGTGTGTCCAACTATGAGCCAGCGCTCTGGAGCACATGCGCCCAGAGCCAGTGCTCTGCACCGAAAGAGGCCGCTGCACTGGGAGGCCCCCACAGGCCAAAGAATAAAGATGGATGAAAATAAATAAATAAATAAAAATAAGAG
This sequence comes from Tragulus kanchil, assembly GCA_022376925.1. Taxonomy (NCBI): domain Eukaryota; kingdom Metazoa; phylum Chordata; class Mammalia; order Artiodactyla; family Tragulidae; genus Tragulus; species Tragulus kanchil. The sequence continues at coordinate 168,379,386 of JAIOJX010000004.1, forward strand.
GTCAAAATTTAAAAAAGAGGGAACATCCCACACACACAAAATTCATTGCAGTATTGTGTCTAATATCATAAAAATGATAATTTTTCAATCACTGTTCTTCAACAGAAGAATGGACAACTATGTTTTAGTACAAAAAAGTAAAAAAAAAGAAAAAATTACCAAGTGCTGGCCATATGCTGGATGCTAGGCTATAACAAAACAGATGAAAACACCTGTCTAGTGGGGAAAAAAGACAATAAACACACTCTTAAAATGCACACAGCCATGAGTATGGTCACTGGATTTAGAACAAAAGCATCACTGCAAGTCAGTGGGGTACAGGACTTTTTGTTCTAACAGAGTTTCGCTGTCTGCTGTCACACGCCACCCGGAATCCAGCACAGGCACACGTGCGCCCCCGAGCCTGCCCCCCCCCCACACCCGCTTTCCCATCTTTCCTTCTGCCTCTTCCACGTGCGCTGCAGCAGTCTCCCTGTATTTGTTTCCTATTGTTGCTGCAACAAATGACCACACACCAAGCAACTTTCTAAAGCCACCACTTATTACCAAAGCCAGCAGGCTGGGGTGGGCATGCTTTTGAGAGCCAGTCTGAAATCAAGACGTCAGCCTCCCTGGGATGTGATCAGGAAACTCTCAGGCAGAACATGCCTCCAGGTCCATTCAGCTTGCTGGCAGCATTCAGTTCCAGACCCATCATAAGGAGATCCCTATTCTCTTTTTTTTTCTTTATTCTTAGCTATTCTGGTTTTCACTGCTGCCGCAGGCTCTTCTCTAGTTGCAGGGAGTGGGGGCTACTCTCTAGTGGAGGTGAGCAGGCTTCTCGTTGCAGTGACTTCTCTTGTTGTGGAACTCGGGCTCCAGGGCACACGGGCTTCAGTAGTTGCGGCCCATGGGCTCCATAGTTGCGGCCCCGAGGCTCTGGGCACAGGCTCCATAGCTGTGGCTCACGGGCTGAGGTGTTCCACAGCATGTGGGATCTTCCTGGTTCAGGGATCGAACCTGTGTCTCCAGCATTGGCAGGCACTCTTTACCACTGGGCTACCAGGGAAGCCTGGGTATAGGACTGCTTTTGGAGAAACAAATGGTAATCCATTCCAGTATTCCTGCCTGGATAATCCCATTGGACAGAGGACTCTGGCAGGCTACAGTTCATGGAATCACAGAGTCGGACACTGTGCGTCTGAGTGACTAAGCAGACACACACACAAAGGACTGCTTTATCTATGAATGGTGTGGAAACCACTGGATACTTGTGTATGAAGAAAATGAACCTTGAGACATTACATAAAATGGTGGAGTAGGAGGTTCAAGAGGCCACTCCTTCCACTGGTAACTGGAAAAAATAATAATAATCAGAATCTACTATTTCAGAACGCTAGAACCTGACTGGACTCAGCAAACAAAAGACTGCTAGATGAGAAGAGAGTGCTAGACTAGTGCAGAAGAACAATATGCACAAAGGAGCAACTGCTTGCTACTACCGCAGCCACGAAGTGACCACTGCTCCAAGTGTCTGGCTGGCAGTGGAGAAGACTGTTCGCCAGACTGTTGGCTTGCATGTTCTAATCAGCTGGTGGATCCCTGAGGAGCCAGAGCTCAGCTCTTTCGGATTTCAGAGGCTTCCCCTACTAACATCTATTGTAAATGTAAATGGATAAAACTATCCCTTTTGTTTCCCATTTTGGAACCAAATACTTAAACAACATCTATCTCCCGTAACGGAACGGAAATATATCGACGTCAGCCTCCCTGGGATGTGATCAGGAAACTCTCAGGCAGAACATGCCTCCAGGTCCATTCAGCTTGCTGGCAGCATTCAGTTCCAGACCCATCATAAGGAGATCCCTATTCTCTTTTTTTTTCTTTATTCTTAGCTATTCTGGTTTTCACTGCTGCCGCAGGCTCTTCTCTAGTTGCAGGGAGTGGGGGCTACTCTCTAGTGGAGGTGAGCAGGCTTCTCGTTGCAGTGACTTCTCTTGTTGTGGAACTCGGGCTCCAGGGCACACGGGCTTCAGTAGTTGTGGCCCATGGGCTCCATAGTTGCGGCCCCGAGGCTCTGGGCACAGGCTCCATAGCTGTGGCTCACGGGCTGAGGTGTTCCACAGCATGTGGGATCTTCCTGGTTCAGGGATCGAACCTGTGTCTCCAGCATTGGCAGGCACTCTTTACCACTGGGCTACCAGGGAAGCCTGGGTATAGGACTGCTTTTGGAGAAACAAATGGTAATCCATTCCAGTATTCCTGCCTGGATAATCCCATTGGACAGAGGACTCTGGCAGGCTACAGTTCATGGAATCACAGAGTCGGACACTGTGCGTCTGAGTGACTAAGCAGACACACACACAAAGGACTGCTTTATCTATGAATGGTGTGGAAACCACTGGATACTTGTGTATGAAGAAAATGAACCTTGAGACATTACATAAAATGGTGGAGTAGGAGGTTCAAGAGGCCACTCCTTCCACTGGTAACTGGAAAAAATAATAATAATCAGAATCTACTATTTCAGAACGCTAGAACCTGACTGGACTCAGCAAACAAAAGACTGCTAGATGAGAAGAGAGTGCTAGACTAGTGCAGAAGAACAATATGCACAAAGGAGCAACTGCTTGCTACTACCGCAGCCACGAAGTGACCACTGCTCCAAGTGTCTGGCTGGCAGTGGAGAAGACTGTTCGCCAGACTGTTGGCTTGCATGTTCTAATCAGCTGGTGGATCCCTGAGGAGCCAGAGCTCAGCTCTTTCGGATTTCAGAGGCTTCCCCTACTAACATCTATTGTAAATGTAAATGGATAAAACTATCCCTTTTGTTTCCCATTTTGGAACCAAATACTTAAACAAATCTTTATCAGGTCACTGTCTGACCACAGGTAACGGAACGGAAATATCAAGCACAAGAAAGAATAAACATCGTGCGCAAAGTATGGAAAAGTCACAAGTAGACACTCCAGTCTTAAACAAGCAGAAATCAGCCACACCAGAGAAGTGGGAACATCAGAGTTCCAAAGTCACCACATTAAAATACTCAGAATGTGTAATTCTAAACCAGAAATTTATAAAGTATACAAAGAAACAGGAAGGTATAGCCCATTCACATGATAAAAAGAATCTGACAGAAATAATACCTGAAGGAACCCAGTCCCTGGAATTACTACTTTGAGATGCCGATCAATTATCTTAAACATGCTCAAAAAGCTAAGGGAGGGGCTTCCCTGGTGGTCCAGTGGGTAAGGACACCGCCTTGCAGTGCAAGGGGTGCCGGTTTGATCCCTGGCCTGGGAAGATCCCACGTGCCGTGGAGCGGCTGGACTGACGTGTCCAATTACCGAGCCGGAGCTCTGGGGCGCATGTGCCCAGAGCCGGCACTCTGCGACGACAAAAGCCACCGTGATGGGAGGCCCACAGGAGCCAAAGAACAAAGACGGATGAAAACAGAGAAATGAAAGACCAATAGAAGTGGCCCGCCCATCCCCCTCCCTCCCCACCCCACCCCCCAAAAGATAAATAAGTAAAATAAATGTTAAAAAAAAAAAAAAAAGAATGCTGGAGTGGGTAGCCATTCCCTTCTCCAGGGGATCTTCCTGACCCAGGGACTGAACTTGCATCCCTAAAAAAATAAATAAATAAAAGCTAAGGGAAACCATGGACAAAGAACTAAAGGAAATTAGAAAGCAATAACATAAACACAATGAGAGTATTAATAAAGAGATAACAATTATGAAAAGAAACCAAACAGAGATTCTGGAGCTTAAAAGTATGATAGTTTAGGTGAAAAACTCATTAGAGGGTTTCAATACCACTTGAGAAGGCAAAAGAAAGGATTAGCAGCTCTTCGGATTTCAGAGGCTTCCTACTAACATCTATTGTAAATGTAAATGGATAAAACTATCCCTTTTGTTTCCCATTTTGGAACCAAATACTTAAACAAATCTTTATCAGGTCACTGTCTGACCACAGGTAACGGAACGGAAATATCAAGCACAAGAAAGAATAAACATCGTGCGCAAAGTATGGAAAAGTCACAAGTAGACACTCCAGTCTTAAACAAGCAGAAATCAGCCACACCAGAGAAGTGGGAACATCAGAGTTCCAAAGTCACCACATTAAAATACTCAGAATGTGTAATTCTAAACCAGAAATTTATAAAGTATACAAAGAAACAGGAAGGTATAGCCCATTCACATGATAAAAAGAATCTGACAGAAATAATACCTGAAGGAACCCAGTCCCTGGAATTACTACTTTGAGATGCCGATCAATTATCTTAAACATGCTCAAAAAGCTAAGGGAGGGGCTTCCCTGGTGGTCCAGTGGGTAAGGACACCGCCTTGCAGTGCAAGGGGTGCCGGTTTGATCCCTGGCCTGGGAAGATCCCACGTGCCGTGGAGCGGCTGGACTGACGTGTCCAATTACCGAGCCGGAGCTCTGGGGCGCATGTGCCCAGAGCCGGCACTCTGCGACGACAAAAGCCACCGTGATGGGAGGCCCACAGGAGCCAAAGAACAAAGACGGATGAAAACAGAGAAATGAAAGACCAATAGAAGTGGCCCGCCCATCCCCCCCCCCCCCCCCCCCACCCCCCAAAAGATAAATAAGTAAAATAAATGTTAAAAAAAAAAAAAAAAGAATGCTGGAGTGGGTAGCCATTCCCTTCTCCAGGGGATCTTCCTGACCCAGGGACTGAACTTGCATCCCTAAAAAAATAAATAAATAAAAGCTAAGGGAAACCATGGACAAAGAACTAAAGGAAATTAGAAAGCAATAACATAAACACAATGAGAGTATTAATAAAGAGATAACAATTATGAAAAGAAACCAAACAGAGATTCTGGAGCTTAAAAGTATGATAGTTTAGGTGAAAAACTCATTAGAGGGTTTCAATACCACTTGAGAAGGCAAAAGAAAGGATTAGCAAACTTGAAGATATGGCAACCAAAATTATCCAGTCTGAGAAGCAGAAAAATGAATAAAAATGACCAGTGCCAGGGCTTCCCTGGTGGTCCAGTGGGTAAGGACACCACCTTGCAGTGCAAGGGGAGCTGGTTCGATCCCTGGCCTGGGAAGATCCCACGTGCCACAGAGTGGCTGGACCAACGTGTCCAACTACCAAGCCTCAGCTCTGGAGCGCACGCGCCCAGAGCTGGTGCTCTGCAATGAGAGAGGCCACGCGATGGGAGGCCCACACAGGCCAAAGAACAAAAATAAAATAAATGAAAGATCAATAGAAGTGGCCAAAAAAAAAGAAGCCTGACTGAGGGCTCATAAAAAAAAAAAAAAAAAAATGACCACTGCCTAAAGGAACCAATGAAATAACATGAATTATCCTAACACATGTATCATAAATAGAAGACAGGTAGAGGCAAAGAGGTGATTTGAAGAAATAACGACTAAAGGCTTCCCAAACCTGATGCAAGAAATGAATATACACACCTAGGAAGCTCAACAAACTCCAAACAGGATAGACTCACACTGATTAACATTATAGGCAAATTGTAGAAACGCAAAGACAAAATCCTCAATGAGATAAACAACCGGGCTTCCCTGGTGGTCCAGTGGGTAAAGAGTCCGCCCTGCAGTGCAAGGGGCACTAGTTTGATCTCTGACCCAGGATGATTCCATATGCTGCGGAGCGGCTGGGCCAGTGTGTCCACTTATGAGCCCGCGCTCTGGAGTGCATGAGCCCAGAGCTGGTGCTCTGCAGCGAGAGAGGCCACTGCAATGGGAGGCCCACACAGGCCAAAGTATAACGATGGATGACAATAAATAAATAAAAAACCAATAAGGGCTTCCCTGGTGGTCCAGTGGGTAAGGATACCGCCTTGCAGTGCAAAGGGCGCCGGTGCAATCCTTGGCCTGGGAAGATCCCATGTGCCGCGGAGCGGCTGGACCAATGTGTCTAACTACCAAGCTGCAGCTCTGGAGTGCAAGCGCCCAGAGCCGGTGTTCTGCGACGAGAGAGGCCACTGCGATGTGAGGCCCACACAGGCTAAAGAACAAAGATAAATAAATGACAGTTCAGTAGAAGGGGCCAAAAAAAACCAACAACAACAATAAAAGAGGCCAAAATTTAAAACAAAAAAACTACATTCCTTTTTTTTTAAAAAAAAGAAAGATAAACAGTCACCTTCTCATCAGCTGCCAGTGAGGTCAGAAGGTAGTGGAATGACATATTTAAAGTCCCTTCATTGCAACACTATTTACAATTGCTAGAACATGGATGCAACCTAGATGTCCATCGACAGATAAATAAAGAAACTGTGGTGTGTATATATATATATATATACACACACACACATATATATGTATACACACACACACACATACACAAAATGGAATATTACTCAGCCATAGAAAGAAATGCATTTGAGTCAGTTCTAATCAGGTGGATGAACCTAGAATCTATTATACAGAATGAAGTAAGTCAAAAAGAGAAAGATAAATATTGTATACTGACACATATATATGGAATCTAGAAAGACGGTATTGATAAATGTATATGCAGAGCAGCAATAGAGAAACAGACACAGAGAACAGACTTATAGACACTGAGGTGGGGGAGGGGAATATGCAGTAAGACTAAGGGAACTCAAATAGCAGCTCTGTAACACCCTACAGGGGTGGGAGAGGCAGCGAGATGGGAGGGAGTTCAAGAGGGAGGGGACATATGTATACCTAAGACAGATTCAGGTTGATGCGGCACAGTAAGCAACAAAACTCTGTAAAAATAAAAATAAATTTAAAAATGCATAAATAAATAAAATATAAAGTCCGGGGCGGGGGGTGGAAATTGTCAAAAAAGAATCCTATGTACAGCAAACTATACTTCAAGAATGAAGGTGAGGGCTTCTCTGGTAGCTGAGTGATAAAGAGTTCGCCTGCCAATGCAGGAGACACGGGTTCAATCCCTGACCTGCGAAGATCTCACATGCTGCGGAGCAACTAAGCCCATGAACCACAACTATTGAGCCTGTGATCTAGAGCCTCGGAGCCGCAACTACTGAAGCCCGTGAGCCCTAGAGCCCGAGTTCCACAACAAGAGAAGTCACTGCGACAAGAAGCCTACTCACCTCTACTAGAGAGTAGCCCCCACTCCCTGCAACTAAAGAAAAACCTGTGGCAGCAGTGAAAACCCAGAATAGCCAAAAATAAATAAATAAATAAATGAAGGTGACATTAAGACATTCCCAGATAAACAGAAGCTGATGTGGCTCATTACCAGTACAATGAGTGCTTTAGGTTGAAATGAAAGGACTAGACAGTAACTTGAAGCCGTATGAAGAAATAAAGATCTTCAGTAAAGAGAGCTACAAAGGTAAATGTAAAAACAGTATTCTCATACTTTGGTTTGTAACTCCTCTTTTTTTCTCCCTATATGATTTAAAAGACAAATACACAAAACTATAATTATAAATCTATGTTAATGATCACTTAATGTATAAAAATGTAATATGTGACAAAACAATATAATGGGAAGGAATAGAGATACATAGGGGCAGAGTGTTTGTATACTATTTAAATTAGCATTCAAATATGCTGTTATAATAAAAGAACTAAACAAATTATACAAGAAAAGAAGGGATTCAAAATAGCAGACACAGAGAACAGACTTATAGAAAAACGGTATGATGGCAGAGCAGCAATAGAGAAACAGACACAGAGAACAGACTTATAGACACTGAGGTGGGGGAGGGGAATATGCAGTAAGACTAAGGGAACTCAAATAGCAGCTCTGTAACACCCTACAGGGGTGGGAGAGGCAGCGAGATGGGAGGGAGTTCAAGAGGGAGGGGACATATGTATACCTAAGACAGATTCAGGTTGATGCGGCACAGTAAGCAACAAAACTCTGTAAAAATAAAAATAAATTTAAAAATGCATAAATAAATAAAATATAAAGTCCGGGGCGGGGGGGTGGAAATTGTCAAAAAAGAATCCTATGTACAGCAAACTATACTTCAAGAATGAAGGTGAGGGCTTCTCTGGTAGCTGAGTGATAAAGAGTTCGCCTGCCAATGCAGGAGACACGGGTTCAATCCCTGACCTGCGAAGATCTCACATGCTGCGGAGCAACTAAGCCCATGAACCACAACTATTGAGCCTGTGATCTAGAGCCTCGGAGCCGCAACTACTGAAGCCCGTGAGCCCTAGAGCCCGAGTTCCACAACAAGAGAAGTCACTGCGACAAGAAGCCTACTCACCTCTACTAGAGAGTAGCCCCCACTCCCTGCAACTAAAGAAAAACCTGTGGCAGCAGTGAAAACCCAGAATAGCCAAAAATAAATAAATAAATAAATGAAGGTGACATTAAGACATTCCCAGATAAACAGAAGCTGATGTGGCTCATTACCAGTACAATGAGTGCTTTAGGTTGAAATGAAAGGACTAGACAGTAACTTGAAGCCGTATGAAGAAATAAAGATCTTCAGTAAAGAGAGCTACAAAGGTAAATGTAAAAACAGTATTCTCATACTTTGGTTTGTAACTCCTCTTTTTTTCTCCCTATATGATTTAAAAGACAAATACACAAAACTATAATTATAAATCTATGTTAATGATCACTTAATGTATAAAAATGTAATATGTGACAAAACAATATAATGGGAAGGAATAGAGATACATAGGGGCAGAGTGTTTGTATACTATTTAAATTAGCATTCAAATATGCTGTTATAATAAAAGAACTAAACAAATTATACAAGAAAAGAAGGGATTCAAAATACCACACTACCAAAAATCAGCTTAACAAAAAAAGTGCAATGGAGTAGCTGAGGGAAAAAACAAGAGACACATAAACCAAATAGCTAAATGGCAGAAGTAAATGCTTCTTGATCATTAATAACTTTAATTACTACTGTAAATGAGAATCAATAAAACTCTTCAATTAAAAGTGAGAAAAGAAAAAAAGTGAGAGATTGGCTGAGTATATTTGAAACGTAAGTGCCAAGTACGTGCTAACTGTAAGACACTTGCTTTAGATACAAAGTCACAAACAGGTTGAAAAACAAAAGGATGATACAAGATATTCCATGCAAAGAACATTCAAGAGAGAACTGGGTGCCTATACTACAGTCAGACAAAATAAACTTACAAGTGACAAATGTTACATGAAGGACATTATATATCGATAAAAAGTTCAATCTATCAAGAATACATAAAAGTTATAAACACAAATGCACAGAACAGAGTCCTAAAATGTATGAAGCCAACACTGACACAACTAAAGGAAGAAATAGACAGCTGCACAATCATATATTGAGATTTCAAGATCCCACTTTCAATAAGGAGTAGAACAATGAAAAAGAAGACCTAAGCCACACTATAAACCAATTAGGGGCTTCCCCTGGTGGTCCAGTGGGTAAGGACACCGCCTTGCAGTGTGCAAGGGGTGCCGGTTTGATCCCTGGCCTGGGAAGATCCCACGTGCCGCGGAGTGGCTGGACCGATGTGTCCAATTACCGAGCCGGCGCTCTGGAGCGCATGCGCCCAGAGCCGGCGCTCTGCAACGACAGACGCCACCGCGATGGGAGGCCCACAGGAGCCAAAGAACAAAGACGGATGAACATAGAGAAATGAAAGACCAATAGAAGTGGCCCGCCTGCTCCCCTCCCTCCCCAACCCGACCCCTGCCCAAAATAAGTATATAAATAAATCTTTAAAACTAAATAAATAAATTAATTAATTAACCAATTAGACCTAACAAACAAACAAACAGACACAGAATACTCTATCCAACAATAGGAGAATATTCTTCAAGTCAACAAAGGTTAGGCCACCAAAAAGGTCATAATAAAATTTAAAAGACTTAGATCATACAAAGTATCTTTTCAAATAAAATAGAATGAAACTAGAAAGAACAGAAGGAAAACCAGAAAATTCACAAAAAATGATGCAAATTAAATCAATATCGTAACTCTACATTTTGAAGTAGTAGAACTTAACTCAAAACTAGCAGAAGAAAAGAAATTATAAAGATTACAGTGAAGATACACAAAATAAGGAATAAAAAGACAACAGAGGGGCTTCCCTGGTGGCTCAGTGGTAGAAAGTTTGTCTGCCAATGCAGAAGACACGGGTTCAATCCCTGATCCAGGAAGATCCCACCTGCTGCTGAGCATCTAAGCCCGTGAGCCACAACTATTGGGCCTGTGCTCTAGAGCCTTGGAGCCGCAACTATTGAGTCCATGTGCCACAAGCAGCCGTGCCCAGAGAGAACTGGGTGCCTATACTACAGTCAGACAAAATAAACTTACAAGTGACAAATGTTACATGAAGGACATTATATATCGATAAAAAGTTCAATCTATCAAGAATACATAAAAGTTATAAACACAAATGCACAGAACAGAGTCCTAAAATGTATGAAGCCAACACTGACACAACTAAAGGAAGAAATAGACAGCTGCACAATCATATATTGAGATTTCAAGATCCCACTTTCAATAAGGAGTAGAACAATGAAAAAGAAGACCTAAGCCACACTATAAACCAATTAGGGGCTTCCCCTGGTGGTCCAGTGGGTAAGGACACCGCCTTGCAGTGTGCAAGGGGTGCCGGTTTGATCCCTGGCCTGGGAAGATCCCACGTGCCGCGGAGTGGCTGGACCGATGTGTCCAATTACCGAGCCGGCGCTCTGGAGCGCATGCGCCCAGAGCCGGCGCTCTGCAACGACAGACGCCACCGCGATGGGAGGCCCACAGGAGCCAAAGAACAAAGACGGATGAACATAGAGAAATGAAAGACCAATAGAAGTGGCCCGCCTGCTCCCCTCCCTCCCCAACCCGACCCCTGCCCAAAATAAGTATATAAATAAATCTTTAAAACTAAATAAATAAATAAATTAATTAACCAATTAGACCTAACAAACAAACAAACAGACACAGAATACTCTATCCAACAATAGGAGAATATTCTTCAAGTCAACAAAGGTTAGGCCACCAAAAAGGTCATAATAAAATTTAAAAGACTTAGATCATACAAAGTATCTTTTCAAATAAAATAGAATGAAACTAGAAAGAACAGAAGGAAAACCAGAAAATTCACAAAAAATGATGCAAATTAAATCAATATCGTAACTCTACATTTTGAAGTAGTAGAACTTAACTCAAAACTAGCAGAAGAAAAGAAATTATAAAGATTACAGTGAAGATACACAAAATAAGGAATAAAAAGACAACAGAGGGGCTTCCCTGGTGGCTCAGTGGTAGAAAGTTTGTCTGCCAATGCAGAAGACACGGGTTCAATCCCTGATCCAGGAAGATCCCACCTGCTGCTGAGCATCTAAGCCCGTGAGCCACAACTATTGGGCCTGTGCTCTAGAGCCTTGGAGCCGCAACTATTGAGTCCATGTGCCACAAGTACGGAAGCCCGTGTGCCCTAGAGCCCAATTTCCGCAACAAGAGAAGTCACGGCAACAAGAAACCTGCTCACCTCCACTAGAGAGTAGCCCCCACTCCCTGCAGCTAGAGAAGAACCTGCAACAGCAGTGAAAACCCAGAATAGCCAAAAATAAATAAATACATAAAATGCATTTCTAAAAAAAAAGAAAGACAACAGACAAAAGGACAACACAGAATATCTAAGTAACCTGAAATTAGTTCTTTGAAATCATAAACACAATCAACAAACCTTTAGCCAGACTAATAAAAGAGGACACAAATGTTCAAAATGAGAAAAAATAATTACAAGTGAACACCAGGAACTTACATCAATAAGTAAGCTGGATAACCTAAATGAAGTGCACAAACTCCTTGAAACAACCAACCAATCAGATTCAAAATGAAATGGAAAATCTGAGTAGATCGATACCAAGTAAGGAAATCACATTAGTATTCAAAAACCTCCTGTAAGGAAAAGTCCGGGACTGAATGACTTCACTAGTGAATTCTACCAACCCTTTCATGAACAAATACCAGTCCTTCTCAAACTCTTCCCCCAAATTTAGGAGGGAACACTTCATAATTCTTTCTATGAAGCCAGCAGTACCCTGATTCCCAAGCCAGACAACACTATTAGAAAACCACAGGGCAATATTCCTCACGAATTTAGCTGTAAAAATCCCCCCCAAATCCACTAGCAGACATCCCTGGTGGTCCAGTGCTTCAGAATTCACCTTGGCAATGTAGGGAACACAGTTTTGATCCCTGGTCCTAGAAGATTCCACATGCTGTGGGGCAACTACTGAGTCTGCATTCTACAGCCCAAGCTCTGCAACAAGAGAGGCCACAGCAATGACAGAAACCCATATGCCTTAACTAAAGAGTAGCCCCTTCTCACCGCCAGTACAGAAAGCCTAAGCACAACAACAAAGACCCAGAACAGCACACAAAAAAAGGAAAAATCCACTAGCAATCCAAACCATATTAAAAAGATTATACATCATCACAAGGGCTTCCCTCATGGCCCAGTGGGTGAAGAGTCCACCCTGCAGTGCAGAGGGTGCCGGTTCAATCCCTGGCCCCGGAAGATCCCATGTGCCACGGAGTGGCTGGACCAGTGTGTCCAACTGCGAGCCAGAGCTCTGGAGCACAGGCTCGCGTGGCCGGTGCTCTGCAACGAGAGGCCACTGCAATGGGAGGCCCACACAGGTCGAAGAATTAAGATGGATGAAAATAAATAAATGAAGGACCAATAAAAGAGGCCAAAATTTAAAAATAAATAAATAAATAAAAAAGATGATACAGAATAAATAAGTCACCAAAGGAGATTTAGTCTCAGAATATAAGGGTAGTTCAACTTAAGAAAATCAATCAAACATATCACGTAAATAGAATGAAGGAAAAATCCTACATATTCAAAACCACTCAATAAACTGAAAAGGTAACCACCCCTAGGATAAAGGCCACATATGAACACCCCTGTTAGCACCACACTCAGTTGTGAAAGACTGAAAGCTTCTCAAGTGAAAAAGAATGCCTGCTTTTGCAAAAATAAACTGAGTTCGATACCAGGGCACAGTATCAACCAAACCTAATGTAGAATTCTACCAACCCTTTCATGAACAAATACCAGTCCTTCTCAAACTCTTCCCCCAAATTTAGGAGGGAACACTTCATAATTCTTTCTATGAAGCCAGCAGTACCCTGATTCCCAAGCCAGACAACACTATTAGAAAACCACAGGGCAATATTCCTCACGAATTTAGCTGTAAAAATCCCCCCCAAATCCACTAGCAGACATCCCTGGTGGTCCAGTGCTTCAGAATTCACCTTGGCAATGTAGGGAACACAGTTTTGATCCCTGGTCCTAGAAGATTCCACATGCTGTGGGGCAACTACTGAGTCTGCATTCTACAGCCCAAGCTCTGCAACAAGAGAGGCCACAGCAATGACAGAAACCCATATGCCTTAACTAAAGAGTAGCCCCTTCTCACCGCCAGTACAGAAAGCCTAAGCACAACAACAAAGACCCAGAACAGCACACAAAAAAAGGAAAAATCCACTAGCAATCCAAACCATATTAAAAAGATTATACATCATCACAAGGGCTTCCCTCATGGCCCAGTGGGTGAAGAGTCCACCCTGCAGTGCAGAGGGTGCCGGTTCAATCCCTGGCCCCGGAAGATCCCATGTGCCACGGAGTGGCTGGACCAGTGTGTCCAACTGCGAGCCAGAGCTCTGGAGCACAGGCGCCCGGAGCCGGTGCTCTGCAACGAGAGGCCACTGCAATGGGAGGCCCACACAGGTCGAAGAATTAAGATGGATGAAAATAAATAAATGAAGGACCAATAAAAGAGGCCAAAATTTAAAAATAAATAAATAAATAAAAAAGATGATACAGAATAAATAAGTCACCAAAGGAGATTTAGTCTCAGAATATAAGGGTAGTTCAACTTAAGAAAATCAATCAAACATATCACGTAAATAGAATGAAGGAAAAATCCTACATATTCAAAACCACTCAATAAACTGAAAAGGTAACCACCCCTAGGATAAAGGCCACATATGAACACCCCTGTTAGCACCACACTCAGTTGTGAAAGACTGAAAGCTTTCCCTCCAAGGTGAGAAACAAGAGGATGCCTGCTTTTGCCACTTCTACTCAACACAGCACTGAGAGTTCTAGCCAGAGCCCTGTGATGAGAAAATCGTTATTGTGAGTTCCTTCCTAGGCATTTCACAGTATGACAGCCCTGCTTGTACTTAGTCTGGACACTGTGATGAGAGCCTAAGTTTAGGATTCCCAACACAAGTTCCTACTTGGCTTTTCCCAGGGCATCTTTTAGAATAAACAGAGTTGAGGCTGAGAAAAAGGAGTTACTTCTGTGCCAACTAGCAAAGCCCCTCGGGAGTTATTCGCAGCTCCCTGATTTCAAGGATACATTAATAAAAGAGAAAAGTGGAAAACAAGGGGGAACTAGGGCTCCTAGGATATAAGACTAAACTAGGTATCTGTGCAGGGGCAGAAATGGATGCGTGCTCCACACTCCGGGACAGTTGACGAACAGGTTCACATCTCGTGGAGACATGCTGCCACACTGCAGAGGCTCTCTTACAGTCTCAGGGGAGTTCCACCTGTGCACAGAGGCACTGAAAACAGTGAAAGAGTGAGCCAGTCTTTATGTTCATTACAGTCCGTCCTCATTCACTGTTCTCACGAGTTCTTTGAAGAACGCATCTCCACCACCTTTCTTCAACCTGCCACTGACTGTGCTGGTCACACTTCTCACACTTTGCTTTCTCCATTCCCACCGTCCGCACTTGCAATCCCTCAGCTCACATACCACACACAGGAAAATTCCAGCTCTCACCTCACCAGAACTGCCTCAGTGGTCTCTAAGGTGACTAACCCAGACTTTCTGCCAGAACTCATGGATAAAGCTCAAATTTCTCAGTCCTGTGACTCAGCCCCAGCCTCCCTCCTCCCCAGACACAGAGTCGCTGATGGGATACTCCCTTGTTCCCTCATGCCTGGGCTCCCTCATCACTCCCACAGAAGCCAGGCTCCTCTGTGCCCCCGGAGGGTTTGTCTAAGGACACAGACCCATTCTGGACCTGGTATTTCTTCCCAAATTTGCCAACGTACTTGGACTTGCCCACAGCGCTGTCCCCCAAACAGATGATTTTCACATTGTCATCAGCATCGTATTTCTCCTGATCCAGCTCACAGGATTTGGCTTCGTCCCCGGCCATCGGCTCCTGGCTATAGAAAGGGCGTCAGCTCAGGGGAAGGCGGTCTTGTCCCTTGGGAAGATCAAGAAGAGGCTGTCCTTAAAGAAACGAGAAGTCCTGTCAACCAAATCCGCTTCCTCTTCCTGGACAGGGGAGACAACGAACCGGCAAGAGAGGAGCCCCAGGAAACACTGACATCCTATTCTACTCACTACCAACCTGGCTAGCTCTTGCTGAATCACACAGCTGTAATCCCGTCCCCAGCAAGACCTTCTTAAGAGTAGTTTACCCATCATCACCTCTTCACTACAGCTATGCTCAGGACCACAATGCCCACTTCCACCGAGAGACTATCCTAAAGCCATGTTGAAGCTTTACAAGTCTTATCTACAAACATTTGCTTACTTGTAGAGCAAGGACAAAAATAAGTGCCTACATCACATAATAAATCTGAGACGTTGTGTGGGCCTAAATCCTCATCGTGACAGACCACACAGCTAAAGACACCTCTTCCTGATTCCCTACCTCGTGGAGACATGCTGCCACACTGCAGAGGCTCTCTTACAGTCTCAGGGGAGTTCCACCTGTGCACAGAGGCACTGAAAACAGTGAAAGAGTGAGCCAGTCTTTATGTTCATTACAGTCCGTCCTCATTCACTGTTCTCACGAGTTCTTTGAAGAACGCATCTCCACCACCTTTCTTCAACCTGCCACTGACTGTGCTGGTCACACTTCTCACACTTTGCTTTCTCCATTCCCACCGTCCGCACTTGCAATCCCTCAGCTCACATACCACACACAGGAAAATTCCAGCTCTCACCTCACCAGAACTGCCTCAGTGGTCTCTAAGGTGACTAACCCAGACTTTCTGCCAGAACTCATGGATAAAGCTCAAATTTCTCAGTCCTGTGACTCAGCCCCCAGCCTCCCTCCTCCCCAGACACAGAGTCGCTGATGGGATACTCCCTTGTTCCCTCATGCCTGGGCTCCCTCATCACTCCCACAGAAGCCAGGCTCCTCTGTGCCCCCGGAGGGTTTGTCTAAGGACACAGACCCATTCTGGACCTGGTATTTCTTCCCAAATTTGCCAACGTACTTGGACTTGCCCACAGCGCTGTCCCCCAAACAGATGATTTTCACATTGTCATCAGCATCGTATTTCTCCTGATCCAGCTCACAGGATTTGGCTTCGTCCCCGGCCATCGGCTCCTGGCTATAGAAAGGGCGTCAGCTCAGGGGAAGGCGGTCTTGTCCCTTGGGAAGATCAAGAAGAGGCTGTCCTTAAAGAAACGAGAAGTCCTGTCAACCAAATCCGCTTCCTCTTCCTGGACAGGGGAGACAACGAACCGGCAAGAGAGGAGCCCCAGGAAACACTGACATCCTATTCTACTCACTACCAACCTGGCTAGCTCTTGCTGAATCACACAGCTGTAATCCCGTCCCCAGCAAGACCTTCTTAAGAGTAGTTTACCCATCATCACCTCTTCACTACAGCTATGCTCAGGACCACAATGCCCACTTCCACCGAGAGACTATCCTAAAGCCATGTTGAAGCTTTACAAGTCTTATCTACAAACATTTGCTTACTTGTAGAGCAAGGACAAAAATAAGTGCCTACATCACATAATAAATCTGAGACGTTGTGTGGGCCTAAATCCTCATCGTTGAATGACAGACCACACAGCTAAAGACACCTCTTCCTGATTCCCTACCTCATGCATCTCACCACCACTTCATTTTTCATTCTACTGCAATCAGTGGCTGCCTTTTGCTTTCTGAAACCAGGCACTCCCAGGCCTTCTTCTCTAGGGTTATTTCAACCTCTGCTAGTTTCGAGGCTCTCCTCCACGTTGATGATGCCAAGCCTGCACCTACACAGAGAGCGTGTTCCTCGACGCCAGACTCAGGTGTGCCTGCCAGATTCTCACTAGCAAGCTACTTGCTCAAGGGCAAACCGACCTGTGACACCGAAGCCCCGCCCACCCGTCAGGCCTCCCCTGTCTGTACAGCGGTCACCACCCGGCTACCACGCTCTAGCTCTGCTCCAATGTCCTCACGTCGTCAGGCCCCAGAGTGCTCATGACTTCACAAACACGACTGAGGACGCGCCGCGGTGCACACTGCGCGCACCGACGCCACAGCGCAGCAGCACTGCCCGCGCGCGCCGAGCCTTCAAATGCGCGCAGATCTTGCAGCCGGAAACCAGACAGACGACCAGCCACTGCGGCCAGAGCTGCGACCGCGGCGCACACGAGGGTGGAAAGCACCGGCAGGACCCGAGTTGCTGCCGCCACGCTGCTGCCCAGGTAGGGACGCCGCCCTCTTTACCGCGGCGCCTCTGCCTCCAGAGCAGTGACCAGAGGGCGGCAGCCCCTTCCACTCCGCCGCGCCTGCTCTCGAAGACCTGCGCGCGACCCCGTGGGCCGGGCTCTCGTTCGCTCCGGTGTTCGGGCGACAGACAGGACAGGTCTGAGAAACGCCTCTCGCTCGCGGCCAGACTGGGCTGCCTCCGCCTCCCGCCCCCCGCGGTCGCCAGCCCGTTCTCCCCCGCTGGGCCCTCGCTCCCGCCGGGGGCCAGCGGACGGCCGGGGCGGGCGGCGGCCCCAGGCGAGGACGCCGTCCGCGCGGCTCCGTCACGCCGGCTGTCTCCGGGAGAGGCCTGGAGACCAGGCGCGCGCAGGCCGGTCCGCCCGCAGCCCGCGGGGCCCCAGTCCGCCCGTCCCGACCCCTCCCGGAGTCGGACCCGAGAGTCAGCCCGGATCCCGCAGCCCCTCGCTCAGCGGCCTCCTCGGCCCGCGTTCCGGCAGCTGCTACGCAACCGTTCGAGGACCCCAGGAGGGCTGCCCGGCCGAAGGCCTGAAGGACCCCGGCGGCTGGCTGGCTAGTGGGATGCCGGGCAGGAGTACCGCCGGTAAATGAGCCTCCGGATCAGGCCGACCTGAAGCTTCCAACAGCCGGAGTCTAGGTGGGCTTCGGCCCCGGGACTGAGCCAGGGCTGAGGCGGCGGTGGGTCTCGCGGAGTGGTTTGCGGATGTGGTCTCGCGGGAATGTGGGATCCAGGGAAGTGGGCCTGAGGCGCGAGGCGGGGCGCGGGGCGGGGCCGGGGCGCGGGGCGGGGCCTGGGAGAGGGAGGAGGAGGAGGGAGCGGGGACTGAAGGGATACGACAGCCCGTTCATCTTCATTAGGCTCACCAGCACGTCTACGGGGTCATTCTCAGTGAAGAGAATGGTTTTATTTGAGTGCTTTGGTTTGGTTGCGTTATACCTAACGCAAGATTTGTCATCTTAAGGTGAAAAGTTTTTGAAGCTTGGGTTGTTATCTCAAAAATTTAAAAATCCAAAATTAAAATGAACAGAATCTTACAAATCCCCAAAATATACAGACCGAGCAATCATTTGATTCCGCCAAGCTCTGGAGTCCGTCTGAGCACAGTGTTTAGCTCGAGCTTGACCTAATGCTCACAGGACACTTGGCTCATAGGACAAGTTCAGTGCCCAGGCCAGCCGGGAGAAACAAGCGGTAGTCAGCAAGTC
This sequence comes from Tragulus kanchil, assembly GCA_022376925.1. Classification (NCBI taxonomy): domain Eukaryota; kingdom Metazoa; phylum Chordata; class Mammalia; order Artiodactyla; family Tragulidae; genus Tragulus; species Tragulus kanchil. The sequence continues at coordinate 168,398,027 of JAIOJX010000004.1, forward strand.
CCAGCCTTGTACCGTTTATCGGTTTCTCTGTGAATAACACCACGGGAATGAGTATGGTCTCCTTGATTGTGCACATCAGAACTCGATTTTCTAGAATTTGAAGGATTCCAAGGAAATAACGAGTGGGGCAAGATCAGAGCATACGTTGGATAGTAATAGCGAAAACAGACAACAGAAAGATCATCGAGGCCACACAGGAAATGCTTCTTGTGAAGGGCAAACCTACCTACCACCCAGAGGTAGGGGACAGACAGACTGTGGGCAAGTTGTTGACTTGTGCTTATTTGTTATTATAAGGGCAGACAGTGAGTCAATTGTTGTCTTTTATGAACAATCACTAAAAAGAGACTTAGTTTTAGGAAGTGGTGTTGTTTTTTGTTCGGTCACTTAGAGCTCAACTCTCCACAACCCCACCGAGTGCAGCATGCCCACCTTCCCTCTTCTCCATCTGCCAGACTTTGCTCAAACTCATGCCCATTGAATCGGTGAGGCCACCCAACCATCTCATCCTCTGTGTCCCACTTCTCCTTCTGCCCTGTCTTCCCCAGCATCAGGATTTTTTCCAGTGAGTCAGCTCCTCACGTCAGGTGGCCAAAGTATTGGAGCTTCAGCTTCAGCATCAGTCCTTCCAATGAATACTCTGGGTTGATTTCCTTTAGGAGGTGAGAAATTACTAATTCAGTCCCTGCTAACATATTGTCTCATCGGGGGAGGGGGGGTACTATGGGAACTCAGGAGATATAGGAGAAATAAAATGGAATGAAATACAGAATGTAAAATAAGATCTCTGAGAAGAAGATCAAGAAGTTAAGACCATTTTGTTCTGGAGAGGAAAAAACTGTTGATGTGGTTTAATGTCTTATTACTGAAACATCTATTAAAGGACTCAGAGTAAGAAGTAAGAAGCTGTTCTCTATCTCCAGTGAGGATAGAAAATGAGGAAATAAAGATCTATTTTATTGAAAGAAAAAAATAGGAAGCATGAAAAGTTTGAGGTTTAGGAACTTCTTGAGCAGGAATTGTCATGAAGTCTTCTATTTGAAATCTTTTTTATTTTTAGGAAAATACAAAAATTAAGACCTTTTGTGGTTGTCCACTGATCAGAAATCCGCTTTTCAATGCAGGGAACACAGATTTGATCCCTGGTTGGAGAACTAAGATCCCATATGCCTGCTAAATCCACTGTCACAACTAAGATTTTCTAGAATTTGAAGGATTCCAAGGAAATAACGAGTGGGGCAAGATCAGAGCATACGTTGGATAGTAATAGCGAAAACAGACAACAGAAAGATCATCGAGGCCACACAGGAAATGCTTCTTGTGAAGGGCAAACCTACCTACCACCCAGAGGTAGGGGACAGACAGACTGTGGGCAAGTTGTTGACTTGTGCTTATTTGTTATTATAAGGGCAGACAGTGAGTCAATTGTTGTCTTTTATGAACAATCACTAAAAAGAGACTTAGTTTTAGGAAGTGGTGTTGTTTTTTGTTCGGTCACTTAGAGCTCAACTCTCCACAACCCCACCGAGTGCAGCATGCCCACCTTCCCTCTTCTCCATCTGCCAGACTTTGCTCAAACTCATGCCCATTGAATCGGTGAGGCCACCCAACCATCTCATCCTCTGTGTCCCACTTCTCCTTCTGCCCTGTCTTCCCCAGCATCAGGATTTTTCCAGTGAGTCAGCTCCTCACGTCAGGTGGCCAAAGTATTGGAGCTTCAGCTTCAGCATCAGTCCTTCCAATGAATACTCTGGGTTGATTTCCTTTAGGAGGTGAGAAATTACTAATTCAGTCCCTGCTAACATATTGTCTCATCGGGGGAGGGGGGGTACTATGGGAACTCAGGAGATATAGGAGAAATAAAATGGAATGAAATACAGAATGTAAAATAAGATCTCTGAGAAGAAGATCAAGAAGTTAAGACCATTTTGTTCTGGAGAGGAAAAAACTGTTGATGTGGTTTAATGTCTTATTACTGAAACATCTATTAAAGGACTCAGAGTAAGAAGTAAGAAGCTGTTCTCTATCTCCAGTGAGGATAGAAAATGAGGAAATAAAGATCTATTTTATTGAAAGAAAAAAATAGGAAGCATGAAAAGTTTGAGGTTTAGGAACTTCTTGAGCAGGAATTGTCATGAAGTCTTCTATTTGAAATCTTTTTTATTTTTAGGAAAATACAAAAATTAAGACCTTTTGTGGTTGTCCACTGATCAGAAATCCGCTTTTCAATGCAGGGAACACAGATTTGATCCCTGGTTGGAGAACTAAGATCCCATATGCCTGCTGCAACTACTGAGCCCATCTGTCACAACTAAGACCCGATAGAACCAAAAAAAAAATTGTATATATATATTTTTTTAAAGCAAATAAAACATTTAAAACTTAAGGAACATACTGAATGGCTTTTGAAGATTCCTTTCAATACTTGTTTAAAAAACTCATGTGGAAACAATGATGATATCATAAAGAGTACTGAATGTAATAATAAACTTCTAGCACCAAATCTAGAAGAACTAACTCATAACATAGTTTTTCTATCTTTTGTGTAGTGGATGCATGACAGTAATGAATTAAGATGTGCTTGGATACTGTATTTAATTTAATTTGGCAAATTGAGACAAAACACATTTTTGTTCACTTTGAAAAATGTATAGCATTATAAGGACATCTAAGGATTTTGTCTTAAATACAAAGTATTGTTATTTGGATGTAGTAGCATCAACAGAGAGGTTCTGAGAGACTGGATATTTTGGAATATCTTTCTTTCTAGGAAATATACCTCCCATTTCTTAAGCAGGTTGTTTCTGGATTTAATGCAGCAGAAATAGTAGCGAGAGTTCAATGGAGAGGTTGTGCTGTGAACTGCTCCTATCATTATTTCTTTCAGTTTTCCATACTTGAAAAATCCAAATTCTGCTTGGATAAATTTACTTTATGCCTTTTTCTACCTACCTCTTTCCCTAGGAGTCCTTCCACATTTTGTTACTATCAAGAGTTATTGCCCAGTTACATTACTGATAAGAAATCTTAGCTGTGTGCATTCGGAATGCTTTAAGCTTATTCACAGACTACGTTTGTTTATGGGGGAAACTCCACAAATGAAATATTACTCCACATCTCTCAGAATGGCTGAAATTACAAGGGCCGATCACACCAGTTGTTGGTGAGGATAGAAAATGAGGAAATAAAGATCTATTTTATTGAAAGAAAAATAGGAAGCATGAAAAGTTTGAGGTTTAGGAACTTCTTGAGCAGGAATTGTCATGAAGTCTTCTATTTGAAATCTTTTTTATTTTTAGGAAAATACAAAAATTAAGACCTTTTGTGGTTGTCCACTGATCAGAAATCCGCTTTTCAATGCAGGGAACACAGATTTGATCCCTGGTTGGAGAACTAAGATCCCATATGCCTGCTGCAACTACTGAGCCCATCTGTCACAACTAAGACCCGATAGAACCAAAAAAAAAATTGTATATATATATTTTTTTAAAGCAAATAAAACATTTAAAACTTAAGGAACATACTGAATGGCTTTTGAAGATTCCTTTCAATACTTGTTTAAAAAACTCATGTGGAAACAATGATGATATCATAAAGAGTACTGAATGTAATAATAAACTTCTAGCACCAAATCTAGAAGAACTAACTCATAACATAGTTTTTCTATCTTTTGTGTAGTGGATGCATGACAGTAATGAATTAAGATGTGCTTGGATACTGTATTTAATTTAATTTGGCAAATTGAGACAAAACACATTTTTGTTCACTTTGAAAAATGTATAGCATTATAAGGACATCTAAGGATTTTGTCTTAAATACAAAGTATTGTTATTTGGATGTAGTAGCATCAACAGAGAGGTTCTGAGAGACTGGATATTTTGGAATATCTTTCTTTCTAGGAAATATACCTCCCATTTCTTAAGCAGGTTGTTTCTGGATTTAATGCAGCAGAAATAGTAGCGAGAGTTCAATGGAGAGGTTGTGCTGTGAACTGCTCCTATCATTATTTCTTTCAGTTTTCCATACTTGAAAAATCCAAATTCTGCTTGGATAAATTTACTTTATGCCTTTTTCTACCTACCTCTTTCCCTAGGAGTCCTTCCACATTTTGTTACTATCAAGAGTTATTGCCCAGTTACATTACTGATAAGAAATCTTAGCTGTGTGCATTCGGAATGCTTTAAGCTTATTCACAGACTACGTTTGTTTATGGGGGAAACTCCACAAATGAAATATTACTCCACATCTCTCAGAATGGCTGAAATTACAAGGGCCGATCACACCAGGTGTTGGTGAGGAGCTCAAGAACTGAAACTCTTCCATTGCTGGTAATTTAAACATTTTGAAAGAAATACTTTGGCAGTTATTTTAAATGCTAAGCATACACCTACCATATGAGGCAGCCATTCCATACACAGTCAACCAAGAGATAGGAAAGCATGTGTTCGTACAAAGACTTGTATATGAATGCTCACTGTTGCTTTTTTTAACATAACCAAATATCCATCAACAGTGAATAGAGGGGCTTCCCTGGTAGCTCAGCAGTAAAGAACTAGCCTGCCAATGCAGGAGACATGGGTTTGATCCCTGATCCGGAAGATCCCACATGCTGCGGAGCAACTAAGCGCATGGACCACAACTATTGAGCCTGTGCTCTAGAGCCTTGGGGCCCAAACTATGGAGCCCATGTGCTATAACTGCTGAAACCTCTGTGCCCTAGAGCCTGAGTTCCACAAGAGAAGTCACCACAACAAGAAGCCTGCTCACCTCAGCTAGAGAGTAGCCCCCAGTCTCTGCAATTAGAGAAGAGCCTGTGGCAGCCGTGAAAACCCAGAATAGCCATAAATAAATAAAACAGTGAATAGAAAGATGAATTTTGGTATAGCCATATGATGAAATAGTAATAAAAAGGAATAAACTGCTGAACACACTATCATATAGATATATCTCAAAATGATTATGCTGAATGAAGAAGCTAGACCAAAAAGGGACTTGGTGTGTGATTCCATTTGTATAAAATCCTTAAATGCAACTTAATATTTGGTGAGAAAAATCAGATTGGAGACTATCTGGAGCCAGGGAGGAAAGGGCTGGAGGGATTACAAAGTGCCACAAGGAAGCTTTAGGGAGTGGTGGATATGTTCACTACATTGATTGTGCTGATGGTTTTGGGGGCGTAGTCATAGGACAAAGCTTACACCTACATACCACCCAGCCATTCATTCCACTGTCTGAAAGCACATGTCCATACACAGACTCATCTGTAGTGACCAGAGGAGGTCACTGGTGATTCTTTACCAAGAATGTAGTTTCTGCACAAAACCTCAACCAGCTAGCTTCTGTTTCTTGATCGTATTAAAAATGAACTACCTCCATTTTCTTCTACTTCCTTTTTAAATGTACTACATTGTATTCGTTGGGATCAGTGTTTTCCTCGTAAATATGAGACTTCATATACTGATCAAATTAACTGTTTGGACTTCTGCCCCTTTACATCTGTTATTCCTGACATGCCCTGTTTTCCAGTGTCAGAGTTTTACCATGTACAGGTTTGGTCATTGTTAAATCACTTTGTTATTCTTCCTAGCAGTAAGTTTCATTATGAATTCTGATTTTTGAAACGACTGATCATTTGCCTCACTATCCCATAGGACAGTAAACATATTCCTCATAACCCTTTGGTGGTGGCTCAGCACACAGCTGATCCGTTTCCTCCCTGCTGCTCCTGTCCCTGTGTGCAGAGGCTTCCGCTCCAGAAACTGAATGCCGTTCACTGGGACACGAAGGCAGATCAAAGAATCTCACTTCACTTATAAACAGCTTCATTCATAATTTAAAAAATGAAAACGAAGACATCCATTAGGTTGGCAAGGACTTTGGATGAATTTGCTGTGAACTAGTGTGGGCTTAGATGTGGGGAAACACGCACACTGTGGGAGCTAAGTCGGAAGACTAAAAAGGAGAGTGGCACCACGGATCATGGACACCTCTGCTGTGAAGTGCAGTTGTGTGGGGGGGTAGAACTGTGTGTGCTAATATGGAGACGTCTCCATTTGATAAATGAAAAAGGAAGTCAAAGAGTAATATGAACAATGAAGATAAAAGAAGGGCATTACCATACGACCCAGCAATCCCACTCTTAGGCTTATACTCTGATGAAATCAAAACTGAAAGAAACACCTGTACCCCAATGTCCATTGCAGCTCTCTATACAATAGCTAGAACATGGAAGCAACCTAGATGCCCATCGACGAACGAATGGATACAAAAGCTCTGGTACATATATACAATGGAATACTACACAGCTGTTAAAATAAATGCAGAAGAATCAGCCCTAATGAGGTGGCTGGATCTAGAACCTATCCTAAAAAGTGAAGTCAGTCAAAAAGAGAAGGACAAGTACAATATACTAACACACATATATGAAATCTAGTAGGATGGTGATGATGGCACATGCAGTGAAGTGATGGAAAAACAGACATGGACAGTAGACATATGGACATTGTGGGGAATGAACAGTGGGTGGGAGGCGTAAAGGAAGTAGCATGAAGGCCCGTACTATCATATGTGAAGAAAATAGCTATAGTCATTGCGCTGTGAGAAAAGGGGATCCTGCAGGGGCGCTGTGCGACGGCTGGAGGGGTGGGATTGGGGGGATATACATATGACTAATCTGGGAACATACGTATCTGTAAACAACAAAACTCTCTAAAAGTTAAAAGTAAAATAAAAGTTAAAAAAAAAAAGAAGGGCATTAGGTTATATTCACATGTATGAGGGGTTTGCACAAGGCATGTAAGAACCCACTGCCTGGACTCTGCAGGCTCAGTCAGAGTGTTCCTTGAGCTTAGCCCTGTCTCTCCAGGAAGGAGACCCAAGCGTCAGCTGCCAATCAGGGGCCTAGAGAAAAATTTTCCACCTCAAGGAGGAAAAATGAAACAAGCTAAGGACAAATTCCTCTCATGGGTCTGTCTCTGTGAACCACCAGGAGAACATGGCCTCCGGTAGACTTGGATGCACATCTTTCATCTTCTGTTAGCTTACCTCACAGGAGCTGTGTGGCCCTTTGATTTAATATTCAGAGACATTATATCATTAAATAATTACCTGGACCATGGTTCCAGGTCACCTTGTTTTCATTTTTTAAATCAAGACTTAAAAAACTACAACTGGGGGCTTCCCTGGTGGTCCAGTGGGTGAAGAGTCCACCTTGCAGTGCAGGGGGCACTGGTTTGATCCCTGGCCCAGGAAGATCCCACATGCCGCGGAGCGGCTGGGCTGGTGTGTCCAGTTACGAGCCAGCGCTCTGGAGCACACACACCCAGAGCTGGTGCGCTGCACTGAGAGAGACCACTTCAATGGGAGCCCCACACAGGCCAAAGAATAAAGATGGATGAAAATAGATAGAAAACCAATAAAAGAGGCCAAAAAAAGAAAAAAACCCACAATTGACATCATCAGCTACAAACTGGCTCTTGGCAACTACCTCTAAAAGAATTAAATCAGGTGCTGCTGTGGCTGCTGACTTTCAACACCCCCTTAAAGTAGTTCAGGGTGGAGAGCAGAAATGAGGCCTTTGGTGCTCTAGGAAAACTAGCAGGACAGGTCTTCAGATAGTTAGATATTTTCAGGTTCTCGTTTTATGAGCCCAATTCTTGTATCTCATATCTAGAAAAGTACTAAAGTCCTCCAGAATGACATAGTCTCCTTGCTTCAAGAGACTAGCAGAAACCTCTGCAAAAAATGTGCTTGATTGCATGTACTCCCTCTTCACCAAAATCTTATATATACTGACCTTCCCCCACAGCCTCTTTGGAGCAGTTTCTCAGAGCTATCTGAAGTGCTGTTTCCCAGGCAATAGTCCTCATTTTGCCCAAATAAAACTTAACTCACAACTCACATTGTGCTTTTTTTTTTTTTAAGTCAATATCATTAATACAAGCAATTCGAACTCAATAGAGGGTTAAATAGAGGCAGGGTAGATTGGATGAGAGAGTCACTTGGGGAGGGAAGATAGGAAGAAGTCCAGAAAGCATCTCTTTATGTGTGTGTGTATATAATATATATATATATATATATATATTTAGATTTGTATTTATATCCATTTATTTCATCTTTTTCCCCCTCAGGAGTGAGGAGTTCACTGGGTCCACTGAGAATGGGTTCAGATCAGGAGGAGGCAGGTTGTTCAGGAAGGTCTGTGGTCTCCATTTCAAAATTGGTCTTTTCGTTAAGAAAGGTCTTTCCTTTCAAGACCTCTATGAGCTGCTGCAGTCGCTTGGCAAAGGAGAGTAACTGGGAAGTCCCAGTGGAAGGTCGTGGTGGGGGGGGATGCGGGGGTGGGGGTGGAGGCGGAACTGCAGGTGAGGGGTGTGGGGCAGGTAGGGGTCGGGTCACTACGACAGGTCGCTGGGAGGGAGGTGGTCGAGGAGCGTGTTGGAAGAACCAAGGAGGGTGATGGGAAGGCTGCATGGGGCCAGGTCTCGCTAGGGATACTGGCGTAGAAGGAGAGGAAGATGTGGGCAACTGAATCATGTGCAAGGCACTAGAACCTATCTTGGAGGCAATCCAGTTCAAATAGGACCAGGTAGACGTGTAGACTCCGGGGCGCTTAGCTCGGGCACAGCCTACCCCCCAGCTTGTGACTCCCACGACCACATAGCTGTTTTTCGTGCTGTCTTTGCACATGAGAGGCCCGCCGCTGTCCCCCTGCCCAGAAGGATACAGAAGTCACTCTCTGCCTGAGCCACTTTCCCTGCCCTAAAGGGCCATAACCTCTGGGAGGGAATCTCTGCAATCATATGGGCTCCTGCTGCCACAAACGCAGGGAGCTATGGTAAACTCTGAGGTGGTGCCAACAACTTGGGGGTTGTGAGAAGGGCATGGATTGTCCTGGGTTTCCCTGCAGTGAGGAGAGAAGAGCAATAAACCCATGTGTCTGTGCCTGAGGTTGTACATGGGTGCGCGAGTGTGTGTGTACAAGTAGATTTGACTCTTGCGTTCTGGTGAAGAGAGGTGAACATTCTCTTCAGGGCAGTGTTTGGATGATATGATTTCTGTGTGAGGGCGGGAGAAAGCTCTAAATATGGTAACTGCGTCTTTGTAGGGCAGCCTGTCACTGTCACCACCCAAGCTCATCGTGACCATAGATGCTGGAAGACAGGACCAGGGAAATTTGCTCAGGGATCCAAAAAGGAAGTGTCCACAAAGGTACCCGAAGTAAAGTTACCTGGCAGGTGTCAATCTTGCCTTCAGGATACCCTGCACACACATTGGTTGAATGAATGCGCCCATTGTACCACCTGGTCGAGTTACATAAGTCGAGGTCGATGAGGTCCACACGTGCCTCCTGCAGTATAGGCGATGTCCTGTGGGCTAAAGTCAGTGGTCAGTAATCACAGAAGTGTTCTGGGAACACGTGTTCTGAGCCCTGCCTTCCTCTCTCCACGGAACCCCCATCGTCCTGATTTAAATCTATTGCTCTATTTAAATCTAAGAGCCGTGAAAGTCTATGCCCCCGCTTTTCCTTGCCCATTCCTGAAGGGAAGAACACAGAGATAGAGGAGCAGATGAGAGGTAGGAGATGGAGGTGGAGAGAGGCAGAGAGGAAGGAGGTAGACCGTGAATAGATGACAGATGGAGGATGGTGGATGCAGCTGAAGAGTCCTATATCTTACAGACAGATGTTGGCTTATGGCGGTTTGTCATGATATTAACAATTATAACGAGGATGTGCTGAGCACTTACTATGAGTCACACAGGCTTCATCTCATTCACTCCTCACAGCCACCTCTTGAGTTAGGAACTGTTATTCCCCTCTTCTCCAGTCGGGAGACTGAAGCACCACTTGCCAAGATGGCAGTAGGGACCTGGTGCAACTTGGACTCACACCTAGGTTTTCCTCTCTAGATTCAAGTCTAGGACGTGCCTATCATTCTGGCTATAAGTCACTCCCTGCATCCTATCCTCCACCCAGTTGTGGATGGAACCCATGGGACAGTTGTGGACAGGACTTGGGCTGATGAGTCTCTCCCTTGTGCCTCGTATCCATTTTGAGATATGGAGAGAACAGACCCACGGTGCTGCCTCCACACACAGGCAGACCTGTCAGGGGCATGGGTTGTTGAAATGACCACTGAGGCCAGGTCAGAACTTCCTTTATAGCCTGAGATGCCTGGCCATGATCAGGGGTTAGGAAAGACCCAGCCTGTGCTGTGGTTGGAGCAGCCAACATTGCATCTAGCCTGGAGCCCAAGAGCCAAGGCAACCGTTCCCTCTGCATCCTGTGGTCCCACACGTGGGGGAATCCCAATGGCCATCCCGCAGAAGTACCCACAGCCCAGCCACAGCCCAGTGGGGTTGAACACTGTCTGCAGTACAAGTTGGGGGTGGAGGTGCAGACCCACAGCATGGCTCTGAAGGCCAACAGGGGAGGCAGGTCTCCCACAGAGCACAATGGGTGGGGCGGGCACAGCAAGCATTCGGTGGATGGCTGTTGAATGTAAGTCTGCATGGCTTTGGTTATGTTGCCAGTCTCCTTAGCCCCCAGCTTTTCCTTTCCATCCAAGCAGCAGTGAAGATTTTGTACATTCAGTGCCCTTTAAGTACGGGTAACATGGAACTAATGACCACAAGCCGGGCTTGTTGGCCATTAAGGCTACCCTTTATATCTATGGCAGCGCCTACAGTCTTGAAAGCCATGCAATTCATTCTTAAGAGTCAGGTGTCCAGAAACACAAATGAGTTTTCTCAGTCTCAACACTTTGACTTTAAACACAAAATGCCCGCCCCCAAAAAAAGAAGACGAAGAGGAAGAAGCCTGTAGGAACTTAGAATTCAATGGAAAAATAGATCGATTCCCAAAAGCACTCTTCCAGTCCTAAAGCATCTGAGTTCAAGGAAGAGGTAGGTCAAGACAGAGGAAGGTCAGAACGCATACCACAGGAGCCTGGGGGTTTTCTTTCAAACTTGGCCTTGGGTTGCATCCCCTGGGTCGGGAAGGTTCCCTGGAGAAGGGAATGACTATCCTCTCCGGTATACTTGCCCAGAATTCCAAGGACAGAGGAGCCTGGCAAGCTTACAGTCCAGGGGGCAGCAAAGAGTCAGGCTTGACAGAGCAACTAACACTCTCACTTCTTAGGGGTTGGGAATGTGTTTGCAAAACCAAACAAACAAAAAAATAGAAACTCCATTAAGTTTAGGGTGATTCTAGAACAAAAGAGGCCTCGTGTGATGTTCAGGGTATAGCTGGGAGTCCACAGTCGTCCTGAGCAAAAGGACAGCAGAGATGGGATTGAGCGGTCATTAAATGGAAATCCAAAGATCAGCCTCCCAGGAACTGCAAGAACCCCTAAAAGCTGAGGACAAGGTTAGGCAGGTGGACAGAGCAGGGGAGGCCAGGGGTCGGAACAAGAAGAAGGTGTGCACTTGCTCTAGAGACCCGTGGACGCCAAGAGCAGGACAGAGGTTGACGCCCCAGGCCAGGGAAGAGAGTGTGTGAGGTGCCCTCCCCTGAGGGTGGCACAGGTAGCAACCCCTCCAGGAGCTAAGATCAACTCTGAGAGAGGGGAAGAAGAGTTAAGGGAAGAACACAGAATTATTCATTTTTGCTACCCCCGCCCCCTGCAAAATACTGAGGTTTAACCCCCAAATAATCTGGTCTGCTTTGAGTTAGGAACCCCAGATTTTCCATTTTATCAATGAACAAAAGAGATTGAGAGCTAAGTTTAATTTCAACTGACTAAGCTGAAATTTTATCATGACTGGTGAAAATTCACGCACCAACCTACAGAAAGCTGAAAGCACTTTTCATGTGCAGAGGCCTGTTCTACTTGATCTTACCTCACTGGCAAAAACATACTGCCCAGGCTGCTGACCCACAGAAAGCCACACCCACCAGCAACCTCTCTCCAGGACTTCAGGGGACATTTGCAGTAACAGCTGGGTAGGACTGATTGCCAAGTGTAGGGAGCAGCGCTGGCCCTGGGCAGGAGGGGCCATGCTGGGGAATTGCGGAGCTTTGAGACCGTGTGATCTGGCCCTTCCATTTACAGATGGGGAAACTGAGGCAAGGAGCGGGAAACCCCACCTAAAGTCTTTCTCCAAGTGCTGCCTCAGGGCACATTCCCCACTTCCAGATGCAGCTCTGGGGCTCTAGGCACGGCCTTGACCCCATTCGAAAGATGCCAAGGTTCTCCTTTGTGCCTGTCATCCAGCCTCTTGTGGTGGTCATGCCAGTCACCGGCCAGGGGCCCTGGACAGGGAATTTCACTCTCAGTTTCTCTGGCTGTGAAAAGGGACAGTGATAGGATCCATGCACAGCTTTGGGCTGGGGACGGGGTTGGGCGCAGACAGGCGTCAGCGTGTCTCCCATTTGCCTAAGACCACACCGAGGGGTGACCAGCAGTTCTCCCCGCCTCTGCTCACCATTCTCTCCTAAGTATCCCCAGCCAGCCACCCAGCACGTCTGGGGCACTCTGGGCGGGCCTTCCCTAAACTGCGGCAGGCAGCCTGGCCCGATGAAGTGCCCACAGGGAACCGGAGGGGTGATCTTCATGAGGGCGATGTCGTTGATCTCCGAGTCCGAGGAGTATTTCTCGTGAATGATGATTTTCTCAACAAATCTCTCCTGCAGAGGTGGCTTCACTGGAGTATTGTTTCCCCATTCGACTTCCTTTGCGCCAAAAATCAGCCTCCACTCGGTAACTTTTCTGTGGGCACAGGGTAAGCCAGGTCACGCTCGCTGTGGACTGACTTGTCACGGTGCCCTCGGAGCACCCCAGCCCCAGCAGGCCTGGGTCAGCCCCACAGTCTGAGATTGAGAGCTAAGTTTAATTTCAACTGACTAAGCTGAAATTTTATCATGACTGGTGAAAATTCACGCACCAACCTACAGAAAGCTGAAAGCACTTTTCATGTGCAGAGGCCTGTTCTACTTGATCTTACCTCACTGGCAAAAACATACTGCCCAGGCTGCTGACCCACAGAAAGCCACACCCACCAGCAACCTCTCTCCAGGACTTCAGGGGACATTTGCAGTAACAGCTGGGTAGGACTGATTGCCAAGTGTAGGGAGCAGCGCTGGCCCTGGGCAGGAGGGGCCATGCTGGGGAATTGCGGAGCTTTGAGACCGTGTGATCTGGCCCTTCCATTTACAGATGGGGAAACTGAGGCAAGGAGCGGGAAACCCCACCTAAAGTCTTTCTCCAAGTGCTGCCTCAGGGCACATTCCCCACTTCCAGATGCAGCTCTGGGGCTCTAGGCACGGCCTTGACCCCATTCGAAAGATGCCAAGGTTCTCCTTTGTGCCTGTCATCCAGCCTCTTGTGGTGGTCATGCCAGTCACCGGCCAGGGGCCCTGGACAGGGAATTTCACTCTCAGTTTCTCTGGCTGTGAAAAGGGACAGTGATAGGATCCATGCACAGCTTTGGGCTGGGGACGGGGTTGGGCGCAGACAGGCGTCAGCGTGTCTCCCATTTGCCTAAGACCACACCGAGGGGTGACCAGCAGTTCTCCCCGCCTCTGCTCACCATTCTCTCCTAAGTATCCCCAGCCAGCCACCCAGCACGTCTGGGGCACTCTGGGCGGGCCTTCCCTAAACTGCGGCAGGCAGCCTGGCCCGATGAAGTGCCCACAGGGAACCGGAGGGGTGATCTTCATGAGGGCGATGTCGTTGATCTCCGAGTCCGAGGAGTATTTCTCGTGAATGATGATTTTCTCAACAAATCTCTCCTGCAGAGGTGGCTTCACTGGAGTATTGTTTCCCCATTCGACTTCCTTTGCGCCAAAAATCAGCCTCCAGTCGGTAACTTTTCTGTGGGCACAGGGGTAAGCCAGGTCACGCTCGCTGTGGACTGACTTGTCACGGTGCCCTCGGAGCACCCCAGCCCCAGCAGGCCTGGGTCAGCCCCACAGTCTGGCTGCCACTAGGATCAGAGCCTCAGAGGCCCTTGGCACACAGAGCCTTGGAGAATGCCCAGTTCTGAGAAGACCCTTTCTGAAGACCCCTCCCACACATTCCCACACGTACTTTTTGATCCTGAAGCAGTGAGCAGCAGTGAGCAGCCAGTGGGAGTTCAGCAAGGAGCCCCCACACACATGATAGCGCCGATTGCTGTGGTAGGTGAGGATCTGGATGCTGACCATCCAGGGCCAGGCCCCGTGCGCGGCATCCTGCCCACCGATGATACGCACGCTCCCTTGCTGGTTCTGCCTGAACCGTATTCCACAGGGGCCACTGAGAAGAGACCATGGGCACAGAGCAAATCAAGAGTAAGCCAGCCTGTCCTTGTGCCTCCACACCTAGGGGAGACGGGCGCATGGCTGGTCACAGCGAGGAGGAGCTTTGGGATCCTGGGAGAGTGGGGTCCACGGGGGGCAACTGAGCAGTGATGCTGTAGGGTTGCGGGGCGGGGGAGGGTGGTGGCCATGGGCTCCATGAAATGTTCCAGGGGGTAGAATTTTGTGGGCCTTGTAAGTGTGGTCACAAGGTGGTGACAGATGGGCTATAGGCAGCTAGGACAGACTGTAAGGGCCCTACAAGTATGGAAGATCCCGGGGCAGAGGCAGGGAGCTGAAATGGGAGCAGAGGCGGGGAATCCTGGGTGGAAGCTCAGGAAAGAGCCAGAGGGTCTTGGGACTGCAGGGCTGGGCTGGACGGTGGCAGGAAGAGAGCAGTGGCAGGTAGCTACAGTGATCCCAGGGGAGGGAGGCACGCTGGGGGCAGTCCAGGGGTGGAAGCTCAGGACTCTGTGCTGCTGGTAAGAGTTACGGAGTTGCTGAGCTGGCAGGGTCCCTTGGGGCCCTGGAGTCCGCCCGTGCTGCACGAGGGTACCCCGGGACTTTGGGAGTTAACCCTGGGGTGAGTGCGTCCCAGTGTCTGCGGGAGGACATGCATTCCTGAGAATCAAGACTCGATGGTCCAGAGGCAGCGGAGGAAGTCACTGGTGGGGAAGAGGCCAAGGTCTGTGCACTGCAGGAGACCCGGGTTCATCTAGGGAAGAGCTTACCGATGCCTGAGGGCCCTGGGGCTCCGGGCTGAGGGTGGTTGGAGCAGGAGGGTCCAAGCTGGAGACATGGGTCACAGGTGCTATGAGACTTAAGGGAATGCTAAGGACCCAGCTTCCCGCAGAGCCCAGGACAGAGGGAGTCTGGGGGGGGTCTGTTACTCAGAAGGCATCTCCCCCACCCAGCCAAGTCGTCTGACACTTACTCACACGTGGTGCTATCTTTGGCGACCACAGACACCGCCAAGACCAACAGAACGGCAGTTGGCAGCATCTCTACCAAGCTCCTGCCCCAGCCTGGCTAGAAGCCCAGTGACCTCACAAAGCTCCATGGCCTTCCGACCAATCAGCAGGGTGACCTCCCACCCCCCCACCCTCCAGAAATCAGGCCAGGCAGGAGCACTTTAGCTCAACGGGCACGTGCTGAAGTGACTTGCCAACTTCCTGCACAGGCTCCCCCAGGCCTTGTGCAAGCTATGACCACAGTCCTATTTCAACTCACAGCCCGAAGGGCAGCTCAGCCCCTCTGCAAGAAGATGGAACAAACATGACAGCAGTTCAAGTGAGTCAGGCTCTACAGATTGACAGACTCTTAACCCTGCAGGAGGCAAATTGTCTTTCCCTCCTCCAAGGGTGTACTATCAGCACATTTTCTGAAGACCATTTTGAATTTACCTAGATTAGGACTCTGAAGCCCACCTTTCTGTCCGTAAGGCCCTGTATCTTCTACCTGGATGTCTACAGGTCTCTCTGGGGCCTATAATAGTGGAGCCGTGTGTTGTCTTCTGTACCTGAATGTCATCAAATAATGTTTCTTATGATGGTCAGGAGATAGCAGCTCATATCCCAGAACAGAAAAATGCTCACCTCACCTACCTGGATGTTAAAAAGCTTTACCTTCCCTGTAAGAGCGTAATGAGGTATCATCTCTACCTGCTGGAGGAGCAGCCTTAGCTCCTGTACTTGAGTATAAGGTCTCAACTGGCCTATCTGAAAGTCAAGGAGTTACTCCTCTCTTACATGAGTGTCACAAGGTCCCACTTACCTCTCCTACCCAAGCGGCAAGATGCCTCCTGTCTTCTCTTCAGGTGTGACGCATCTTCAGATGGTCAGACGACCTTGATTCCTCTACCTGAGCGCAGTCTCTAACTGAATGTCCTAGTTTTTCATCTCACATAACTTTCAGGTCACATCCGCCTCAAATGAACATCCACTAGGTCACATATATCTTTCTTAAGTATCAGGAAACTTTCTCTTTTTTTGAGGAAACTGTCTTATCCTCTCCCCGACAGTGAGTATCTCTCATTTCCTCTTTCTCAGGGTCAAAGGCCTATACTCCATCACCAGAGTGTCACTTGGTCCCATCTTCTCTACCTGAGAACCAAAAGGTCTCACATCCCCTGAGTGTCAAGAGGTAGCATCTCACCTGTGTGAGTGATCTGCGGCTTCAGTGGCCACACTGGGGTTTCAGGGATTCTCATGTCCCCACCTGACCGCTAGGAAGTCTCCCAACCCCTGCTTGAGGAGACCTTCATCTCCCGGTCGGGATCACAAGCTCTCACCTTCTCTGCCTGAGCACCACGGGGTCTTCTCTTTTCTACATCCGTGTCTGAAGCTCTCATCTCCGCCCTTTGGCTGTCTGAAGTCTTTCTCTGCCCTTCCTGGGTGTCTTGAGGCATCCTCTCCCTGAGGGCCATGAAGTCTCTTCTCTCCCATTTGAGCACAGGGAGGTCTCACAGGCCCTGCGTGGCCTCATCTCTTCCACTCTGTCTGGAGGCCCTGCCTTTCCTCTGAGTGACCAGGGGATTTCTTCTCTCCTATAGGACAAGCAGGCTTCATCTTCCCTATTTGAGGCCTCAGCTTCCCTGAGTACCAGGCATCTCTATCCCTTCTCCCTGATAGTCAGGACGTCTCCAATGTCCAGAGACATCCCTTCAGGCTCTTCATCGTCAGGCAGCTGTCATTTTCTTTACATGTCTGTCCCCAAATCTACTCTCCCCGAAGGTCAGAAAGTCTTGTCTCTCTTATTACAAAACGAGAACACGACTTACGTCTTAATTTACTAGAGAGTGACAAGGCCTTATCCTCCTGGTGAGGAGCAAGGTCATTTGATCTCCTTACTTGAGTTTGGTATTCATTATTTCCCTTCCTGCCAAGCAAGAGGCTTTATTTCACTTTTATAAATGCAATCAGGTCTCAATACCAACTATTTGTGTCACAAGATTATTATCTCTGCTGCTGCGTATCAGAGGTCTCCTTCTCCAAACCGGGAGTGTAAGGAGGATTTGTCTCCCCTCCATTGGTTTCAGGTACTCTTAGGTACTGTGGCTGTTTATGGATCTCTAACTTCCCATACCTGAGTATCACAGGACTTGTTTCTTCTGCTTGAGTTTCAGGAGGTCTCTTCTCCCATGCATAAGTGTCCCAGGTCTGTCTGTGTCTCTCTTCTCTCATCGCAGGTAGCCTCGCCTCCTCTAAAGGTTTCAAGGTCCCATTTCACCTACCTGAGGCCTTGCTGATTTTAACTCAGTCTCAGTTTGTGCCTGATAAAGTAACCAAAAAAAGACTTTGAAAATACAGTTCAAGAAATGGCAGCAGGAATTCAATAAGTGACACTAAAGTTTTGCCTGCTAATGAAAGAGTGTCCAGATGTTTTTACAGGATTTTGGTGGGCATAAAATTGATATGGTATTTAGATCCATGTGAATCATTTAACAGAATGATGTAACTATTCATTTTAAATGTTAATGTGTACAATTTTCTGGAAATCATAACCTTTATAAGGTTTTTAAAAAATAAGACAAAAAAGTAAGATAAAAGCTTCAAAATGAAAAGTGGTACCCAGGTTTCCAAAACACTTAGGGGGTTATGCAATAATACAGTTTGAACATCCAGTGTCTAGAAGACAAGTATTGTTTGACTCTGCAGAGTAGCACCCACTTCTTTTTTTTTTTTAAACATTTATTTATTTATTTTGGTGGGGGTGGAGAGGGAGGGGGTGGGCGGGCCACTTCCACTGGTCTTTTCATTTTGTCTAGTTTCATCCATCTTTGTTCTTTGGCCTGTGTGGGCCTCCCATCGCGGTGGCATCTGTTGTCGCAGAGCACCGGCTCAGTGATTGGACACATCGGTCCAGCCGCTCTGCGGCACGTGGGATCTTCCCAGGCCAGGGATCGAACCGGCGCCCCTTGCACTGCAAGGCGGTGTCCTTACCCACTGGACCACCAGGGAAGCCCTAGCACCCACTTCTGATTGTTAAACAGGTTCTAGTCCCTGCTCCCAGCCACAGTTATAGGGTGAGAGTTAGACACATGGACCAACAGGTTTTATTGTGTCATTAAATCTAGTGGAAGAGCGACTTCGTTTGCCTTCTCCACACTGTTCCCAACAGCGAAGGGGAGAGATGGGAAGGTGCTGGAGACCTAGGAGTCCAGGGCCAGAGGACGGAGTCTCAGTGGCTACTGGGGGCTTGGCTCAGGCCAAAGTGGAGCTCCCAGCACGGGAAGCAGGAGGAAAGGTTTCCTGCCCCTACACGTGAGGCTCTTCTTCCCCATCCTTCGCAGCCCCCTTGCCCCTGGAGCTTCCGCAGCCTCCTCCCTGCTCCTGCTGATGCTGCACGCCCTTCCCGAGCAGTCCGGCTCCGGCCCCCACCCCAACCTCTGTGGACTCCCCCTGGCCCCTGCCTCACTTCTCCCACCGTGCTCACTCCCACGCGCCCTCTGTTGTTCTCGAGCACCCTCCCCTGCAGGACAGAACCCTTGCCATCCATCCAGCCTCAGGGCCCAGAGTTGCCCACAGGACCTGGAAGGTGGTCAGTGACAAGGGAGGGTGAGAGCCACAGGTCACCCCTGAAGGGCTCTCTGCTCTGGGCTGCAGAGAGAGGGTTAGGGAGCTGCTCAGAGTCCCTGAGAGGATAAAGCTGGAACATTCTGAGGTCACGCGGAGGCAGAAGGAGGCAGGGAGTCCACATTCCTGAGTGAGACAGTGTCTGCCCACAGGCACCGGGAGGCTTCAGCTCACTCAGCCCATGCCCCTCTGCCACCCTGCCACCTGCTTCTCTGGTCAAAACTGCTCTTGCCAGGTCTAGGTACTGAAGGTTCTGACTCGTTTCCTGAGGCACTGAGGTGTCTTCTGACGTGTAGGATATCCATCTTCTCCCCAGAACCTGGGGCCAGGATGACAGTGCCATTTCCTTGGATGGCTGGCTCTCACTGCTGTGCTCTCTGGACTTGCCCCAGGTTCTGGGCCCAGTTCCAGGGAGACCCAGGGTTCCATGTGCAGCTCAGAGAAGACCAACCCCAGTCCCCAGCTGCCACAGGGCTCAGGCTCAGAGTGAGTCAGAGACCCACCTCTGCCTCAACATTCGGACCCTCCCAGTCCCTACTTCCTTCTTGGCCTCTTCTGTGGGATGACCACAGTTCAACTTGAAAATGTAGCCAAAATTTTGAAAATGTGGGGCTTTCTACACAGATGTCTAGCCTCTGTCACGGTCCCATTGCCAAGGAGTCACCGTCTCAGCCTCACAAGGGCCTTCGCCTTCCCGAGTAGGCGATCCAGACGTTCCCCTGCGCTCGCAGCCCTCTGCCGTCCTGTTCCCTCCGGGTAAAGCCTGTGAGTCCACCACGCTTGTGCACACAAGGCTTCACTCCACCCGCTGTTCTTCCTCTTCCTGGGATCGACTCGCTGTCCTGGAGGCTTGCCCAGCCCCATTCTAGTCAACGTCTACATCTGCCATGTGTTATGCTTACACTCCACCTTGACCCAGCGTGGCCAGGCTCTGCGCCCACGGCCCCTCCTAAAGCCCCACCAGGTGACCGGTGCCCAACTGGTCTGATGTCCCACCTCTGCAGTTGCTGGCCCTCTCTCAGACCTGGACCCCGTACCTTCACCTTTTCATGGCTCCCTCTGAGTCTCCTTGGTCCACTCACATCACTGTTCCACCCTCTTCACTCTTCGAGGTGCCTCTGCCCTTCC
Source organism: Tragulus kanchil (assembly GCA_022376925.1). Classification (NCBI taxonomy): domain Eukaryota; kingdom Metazoa; phylum Chordata; class Mammalia; order Artiodactyla; family Tragulidae; genus Tragulus; species Tragulus kanchil. The sequence goes on from JAIOJX010000004.1 coordinate 168,418,007, forward strand.
TACGAGTTACTAGCCCCTCCCCGCCACCACGGCCAGGTACCACATGGGATTTACCACATCAAAGATTGGTGGGAGCTGCCTCAAGGGGAAAAGGTCTGAACATGGGCAGAATCTGTTGGGGAAGGAGAGCACGGGTGGACAGGAGAGGGTTCAGACAGGAGCAGCGCGATTTAGGCACACCGGAACACTAGGGGGAGCAGTGGACAGAGGCCATGGAAGGCAACAGGACTTCTAGCTCAGAAGGGGTCACTCACTGAGCTGGTGAGCAGAGAGTGAAGCTTCCAGCTCAGGAAGAATGGGCTCAGGTCCAACAAGACTCAGAGAGCAAGGCAGAGGAGCAGGCACGCGGGCAGGGAGGTCAGCAAAGAGACGGGGTCAGACGCAGGATCGGCAGGCCATCAGGGCACATGGCTGAACGCCTGTTCGAGGCCAGGGAGGCTCGTGTAACCTGTGTAAAGGAAGGCAGGGTGTGTGCTTTCAGTATCTCCCCAAGCAGGCAACTGAGAAATGGTTTCATTTCTTATAAATTTATTACATAATAATATTATAATTATTATCAATAATAATAATAATAATATAAGAAACATAGATCTCTGTGGGGTGTATCACAACATCAGGGTCAGGAGGCCTCGGGACTGGAGCATGGGGTGAAATCCCCCAGATGGAACTCCATACAAAAGGAGGGGGGAAGCTGAACTGACCCTGTAAAGTTAAAAACCCAAATTGAACAGAACCAAAAACCCACAGGTGAGTGAGACGAGTGTGTATGTGGCAGTCTGTTACAGTGACTGCTGCTGTGTGTGTGACCTGGTCTGTTGGTGAAAGGGTTACTGGGTGTGAATCTGCCCGGGGAATGGGGCCGGGAGGGCGGGGCGGGGGAGGGGGTGGGCACAGACCGGCGTGCCAAGCCCCTGGGCTGTGAAAACTTCTGTTTTCTGGGTTTTTTAGTTTTTATTAAAAAAAGCTAGAAATATAAACAGAAACTTGTGAGTGACGTGGATGGAGCTTAGTCCAGACTCCAAACCCTAGGTTTAAAAACATCCCAGGCCCCCCACCCCACAGATCATTGCTGAGTGTGAGGAGTCACAGTAAGGGGGGCCGGGGGGCCCGCTGGGGTCTTCGCCTCTCCCCAGGGCTCGTGGTGGCCTGACTCTAGGGGTGCCCCCATGGCTCCCCCTAGAAGCCTGATGGGGGGCGGGGTTGGCACTGCCTCCAAGGGCCTTTGGGGGCCTCTCCCAAGCAGCAGAACTTCACCTAGAAGGCCAGCTCAGGCTCGGTGAGGCTCTGGAAGGACAGGCTGGGCAAACAGCAGGTCCCTGGGTGCAAGACAACCTCTGACTTTCTTTGGAAGTGGAGCTGGGGTGCTTTCACAGGCACACACCCATGCACGCACCCTGTGCACGCTTCCGAAGCCCCCACACTAGTCCAGAGTGGCTCCTTGGGACCACTCTCCAGGCAGGCACACAAGGGGCTCCGGGGCATTCAGCCGCACCCCGAGTTTCACACACTCGCACATGTGCGCACACACACAGGGTGAAACTGGAGACTTCACCTCTGAGGCAGGGAGGCTTCTCTGCTCTAGTTGCCCAGCAGCTTGGAGAAGAGGCTAAACCCCCACTGGGGAGGAACCCTGTGAAGGAGATAGCTGGGGGGCAGGTACCAGGGCCCTGCCCCCGCCCCCACCCCCGGGCCATGTTCTCCCAGGCCCTTTGACCTTGCTAGTGCGCCCCCCGGAGGCCGCTGCCTGCCGCCCCCCCTCCACGCAGCACCTGAAGGGTCGGTGGGGCACACCATAGCTCAGCGAGGGGAGGGGGCCCAGTGGGGCCCCAGGGCGGGTACTAGGACCCTAGCCAACCCCAGACCAGCTGGAGCGTCCCCTGCCCCATGTGGGGTGGCAGTGGCAGTTAAGGGGCCAGAGATGGAAGACTGGGCAGCGGCAGCGGAACCAGTGGGGGGCTGGAGGGGAGGGGAAGGGAAGCTATTAAGGACAGAGATATTTGTTCCTTTTCTCGTTCCTTTAAACTGACCCCCACCCTGGGCTGTGAAAACTTCTGTTTTCTGGGTTTTTTAGTTTTTATTAAAAAAAGCTAGAAATATAAACAGAAACTTGTGAGTGACGTGGATGGAGCTTAGTCCAGACTCCAAACCCTAGGTTTAAAAACATCCCAGGCCCCCCACCCCACAGATCATTGCTGAGTGTGAGGAGTCACAGTAAGGGGCCGGGGCCCGCTGGGGTCTTCGCCTCTCCCCAGGGCTCGTGGTGGCCTGACTCTAGGGGTGCCCCCATGGCTCCCCCTAGAAGCCTGATGGGGGGCGGGGTTGGCACTGCCTCCAAGGGCCTTTGGGGGCCTCTCCCAAGCAGCAGAACTTCACCTAGAAGGCCAGCTCAGGCTCGGTGAGGCTCTGGAAGGACAGGCTGGGCAAACAGCAGGTCCCTGGGTGCAAGACAACCTCTGACTTTCTTTGGAAGTGGAGCTGGGGTGCTTTCACAGGCACACACCCATGCACGCACCCTGTGCACGCTTCCGAAGCCCCCACACTAGTCCAGAGTGGCTCCTTGGGACCACTCTCCAGGCAGGCACACAAGGGGCTCCGGGGCATTCAGCCGCACCCCGAGTTTCACACACTCGCACATGTGCGCACACACACAGGGTGAAACTGGAGACTTCACCTCTGAGGCAGGGAGGCTTCTCTGCTCTAGTTGCCCAGCAGCTTGGAGAAGAGGCTAAACCCCCACTGGGGAGGAACCCTGTGAAGGAGATAGCTGGGGGGCAGGTACCAGGGCCCTGCCCCCGCCCCCACCCCCGGGCCATGTTCTCCCAGGCCCTTTGACCTTGCTAGTGCGCCCCCAGGAGTCCGCTGCCTGCCGCCCCTCCTCCACGCAGCACCTGAAGGGTCGGTGGGGCACACCATAGCTCAGCGAGGGGAGGGGGCCCAGTGGGGCCCCAGGGCGGGTACTAGGACCCTAGCCAACCCCAGACCAGCTGGAGCGTCCCCTGCCCCATGTGGGGTGGCAGTGGCAGTTAAGGGGCCAGAGATGGAAGACTGGGCAGCGGCAGCGGAACCAGTGGGGGGCTGGAGGGGAGGGGAAGGGAAGCTATTAAGGACAGAGATATTTGTTCCTTTTCTCGTTCCAAATATAGAGTGGATTAAAATATGCAAAACAGGGGGCTCCTTGGCCCCCAACCGAGAACCCCAATGTCTCCCCCCTCCCCCCGAGTCACCAAGGTGTGTCTTGACCTCGCATGCTGGACTAGGTTACCCCCTCTGGGAAAGTAGCCACCAAGAGCTGAGCGGGAGATGGTCAGGCCGCAGCACCCCGCCCCCAACCCCCTCCCGCTCCAACGCCCGCCCCCAACGGCCCGCGCCCTTCCTGACCGTGTGCTGGGTGGGGCTCGACGGCCTGGGAGGGCACTAAGCAATGTACAGGGCAAGTCTCCGAGCAACAGCAAACAGGACGATTCATGCAACATTCCTGGCCCGGGCGCCACTGGGGTAGGGGCAAGGGAGCGGGCCGAGCCCGCAGCCCGGGGGGCATAAGTGGGGGGCCCTGCCCGCAGGGCGCGGCCGGGGCGTAGGTGAAGGGCGTAGGGGGCGTCAGCTGCCGTCCAGCTGCCTCAGCGCGCGCTCGATGTTCATGCGGTGGCCCACGCGCGTGACGCCCAGCTCCACGAAGTCGTCCTTGGTGAGCGCCGGCAGGTGCGCGCCCTCGATCTCGTGGTCCTCGAAGCGGTCGCGGTGTTCGCCCAAGTGGATGCTCTCCAGCCAGTCGCCCACGTCGAACTTGCTCCAGAGCTGCAGGGGCTTTTGCTGGAAGGGCCGGCGCGGGCTGGGGGACCCGGGGCCTGGGCCGGGCGCCGGCGAGGGCAGCGGCGAAGGCGAGGGCGAGCGGCTGCGCGCGCTCACGCTGCGCACCACAAAGCGCACCTCCTTCGGCTCGTGCGGGATGGAGAGGCTGGACGACTTGAGGATGGTGGGGGGCGTGAGGCCGAAGGGCCGCCCCGCGCCCCCCGCGCCCGCCCCCAGCCCCTCCACCCGCTCCAGCGACGCGGGCTTCACTGGGCTCGGGGCACGCCGCGCCACAGGGTAGCGGCCGCCGGGCCGCAACGGGTAGGAGGCCCCGCCGCCCGGGCCCCCAGGGCTGCGCTGCTGCGCTGAGATGGAGCTCAGCTCACCGAGGCTGCTGAAGAGCCTGCGGAGGGAGAGGGGGTCAAGGCCAGGTGAGGGGTACCAGGCGAGGTGGGGGCGGGCGGAGGGGCGAGGGGGTCAGCGGCCAGGAGGACGCTGGCGGGGGGCTGGGTCTTGGGGTGAGGAGCCTTAGGACCAGAGGGAGAAAGAAGGATAGGATCCTATGGTTACTTTGGCTTGGCCCCCAAAGTCCGTCCGAGTCAGCACCCTGCTAGGGGAGAGGGAGCCCTAAACTGAATGGACTATGAGAAGGAAGACCCCTGATCTCCTGCACTCCACGGGGCTCCAGGAGCAGGCTGCCCAGCAAAGACGGCCTGTGGGGCAACGGGCTGGCCACCTCGTCTCTGACAGCCTGGGACACCGGCTCTGGACACTGCTCCATCTGCCCACACCCTAGAAAGGAGGGCTCTGGAGACGCCCCTGACACTCCACCCCTGTTACCACGAGGAGACCCAGAGGCCTGGGCCGACTGCAGGCCTGGCTGAGTCGTGATAAAGGCTGGTGTCCACACAAGACTGCACAGCCCGTGAGGTCTGAGACGGACACCAGGCGGTGTGCACACCACACAGAGCAGCAGCACGTGCAGGACAGGTGTGAGGCAGTGACACACCCTTGACACGACCTCCCTGCACAGGGCAGCTCCCACCTGTGTTACATACATGCAGCAGCAGTGGCAGGAGTGGCAGTGGCCTGCCCATGACAGTGGCACAGCAGCACATGCGCACACACACGCGCGATGGGTCTTCACTTCCCAGCGTCACCTGAAAGGACCCCAGGCCTTCAGCCCCTCTACCTGGCCACCCAAGCAAGGCCATGGTGGGAGGCCTGGCTGGGCTGGTGGCGGAGGAGGGGAAACTCCAGAAACAACCCACTCCGACAGCCCATACCACCTCCACCCAGTTTCTTCCCCTATCCCCTACTGTGACCAAGGCAGGAAGCCTCGGGGGCCTGTCAATGGCACCAAAGCCCCATCAAGCCACGCATAGCAGAGATCCAGGCGGGCAGGTGCAGCGCACAGACAGTGAGAGGCATGGGATGGGCATGCTCACTTACACAGCCGGCGCTCAGGACCACCGCGCAGCTAGACAGAGCAGCCACATGCAGATGGGCAGGAGAGAGCAATGAGAGAGAGTGTTAGCGGCCCAGGCCCTCCAAGCAGGCGCGTGGCCCACAGTCACGACCACAGTGAGGGCAGCCAGGTGCAGGGACCCTCTGGCCAGATACCCACTGAGGGAGGAACTCAGATGCAGTGGGCCCAGGTGCACGGGGAGGGCGCCCACTGGAGCTGCTGGGGGAGGGGACGTGCAGGCCACATGTGGGCAGACCTGGGTGGGTTCCTGGGCTGCCTGTGACCTGTTCTCTGGTTTGTGAAGTGCAGACCATAGTGGTGCCCATCCACAGGCTTTACTTAGAACCCCGTGTGGCAGGTGCTCAGCAGACACCTGGCTGCTGGGGGTGTCTGGTGTCCCCTTACGCCGCTGCTGTCCAAAGGGCTTCTCTACAACCGCCATCCCACCTCCTTGTCCCTGCCCTTGCCTGAACGGGGCTAAGAACCTCTCCCCTGTGTTCACCCCACTTCTGTGCCATCCTGACTGGCGCCTGTTCCCCACTGTGTGGGGCGTGCTGAGCATCATTCTCGCCCTGAAAGCAGGTTCTGTCTTTTCCTTTCTCACCTGTGCAAGGGCAGCCTCTCCCCGGAGATCCAGCTCTGTCCCTCCTACTCGACCTGGTTTCCACTGCCTGGCTCCATCTCCTCAGCCTCTGCCCCTGCTGCCTTGCCCAATTATTCAGATTCAGAGGAGAGCCTCTAGAAGAGGCGCAACCATGCTTGCCCCACCCCAGCAGAGAGGGGCTCCTAGAGCACTTGAGACCATGGGCTGAAGGAACAGACACCTATCATTAGAATAACCCCTCTCCTCTCTTCTCTCACATCTGGCCTCCATGGTACCACCTGAGTTTTGGAGCAAAATAGGGTGGCAGTGGAGGGTGGGAGAGGATGCCCAAGTGGTATAGATTGCTAGGGAGAGGGCAAGGGAGAAGCCGTGGGGGGTTGGGCCCGGCCCAGCGCTCCCATCCCACCACCCCAAGCCCTCATGCATCCCACCCTGGCCTGGAGTCCTGTGTGACCCACCCCAAGAATCTCCTGGAAGCAGGGTCTGGAGCCCTGGCAGGGAGTGAGCTGAGGCCAAACTGGCTCAGAAGCACCAGGAAAGCCTGCCAAGGGGAGATACTGGGTGTGGGGAGATGGGCACCTGCCGGAGGCTAGGGCTGGTGTCGGGAGGTGCTGTGAGTGAGGGACTGAAGGGCCATGATCCACTGCAGTGCAGAGGAAAGGGCTCATCACACTCCTAAGGCTGCCCTCCCAAGGCCCCAGGACATAGCAGGAAGTGTCCAGGGATGCCACAGCCCAGGTATTTACTCCTCTTCCCCTCGAAATGCACACATTGTCCCAGGCCAGGATTCCCAGAAGTGTCCACGGTGGATGTCCACATGTTTGCCCACCACCTCTGCATATCCATCACCTTCCATCACTGCCCTCAACTTTCTGATGGCCTCCCCAGCCAGGCCCCAACCATGGCACGGCCGCGCCACAGCCCAAAGGGCTTCTGGCCCACCATACTCTAACGTAAGTCCCGCCCTAGGCACCGGCCTCCCCGGATGCCTTCTGATCTTTCTCCAAACAGCTTAGCCAGGCTCCACAGTTCCCAACAACTCTTCCACCAGTGTCTGAATCTTGTACTGTCTGGTTTCCTCCTGACTCCTTGACCAGTGAGGTCTGGCGGTGTGCCTCCCCACCCCTGCCCTAGCCCCTGCAGTTGCCAAGGATGTTTACTGACCTGTCCACCAGTTTCCCTCTTGGGTGCCCTTCCTCCACCCCTTCCTTTCCAGATAGTTTCCCCAACTAGTTTGCGCTTTCTCCCAGGCCATGTCATCTGCTCCCACCCTTTGCTATAACCAACCAATGTGTCCATGAATGCCATGTGTAAAAGTCTCTCCCAAGCGCCAGACTTCTGCCACCCTGGCCTCCATGGTACCACCTGAGTTTTGGAGCAAAATAGGGTGGCAGTGGAGGGTGGGAGAGATGCCCAAGTGGTATAGATTGCTAGGGAGAGGGCAAGGGAGAAGCCGTGGGGGGTTGGGCCCGGCCCAGCGCTCCCATCCCACCACCCCAAGCCCTCATGCATCCCACCCTGGCCTGGAGCCCTGTGTGACCCACCCCAAGAATCTCCTGGAAGCAGGGTCTGGAGCCCTGGCAGGGAGTGAGCTGAGGCCAAACTGGCTCAGAAGCACCAGGAAAGCCTCCCAAAGGGGGAGATACTGGGTGTGGGGAGATGGGCACCTGCCGGAGGCTAGGGCTGGTGTCGGGAGGTGCTGTGAGTGAGGGACTGAAGGGCCATGATCCACTGCAGTGCAGAGGAAAGGGCTCATCACACTCCTAAGGCTGCCCTCCCAAGGCCCCAGGACATAGCAGGAAGTGTCCAGGGATGCCACAGCCCAGGTATTTACTCCTCTTCCCCTCGAAATGCACACATTGTCCCAGGCCAGGATTCCCAGAAGTGTCCACGGTGGATGTCCACATGTTTGCCCACCACCTCTGCATATCCATCACCTTCCATCACTGCCCTCAACTTTCTGATGGCCTCCCAGCCAGGCCCCAACCATGGCACGGCCGCGCCACAGCCCAAAGGGCTTCTGGCCCACCATACTCTAACGTAAGTCCCGCCCTAGGCACCGGCCTCCCCGGATGCCTTCTGATCTTTCTCCAAACAGCTTAGCCAGGCTCCACAGTTCCCAACAACTCTTCCACCAGTGTCTGAATCTTGTACTGTCTGGTTTCCTCCTGACTCCTTGACCAGTGAGGTCTGGCGGTGTGCCTCCCCACCCCTGCCCTAGCCCCTGCAGTTGCCAAGGATGTTTACTGACCTGTCCACCAGTTTCCCTCTTGGGTGCCCTTCCTCCACCCCTTCCTTTCCAGATAGTTTCCCCAACTAGTTTGCGCTTTCTCCCAGGCCATGTCATCTGCTCCCACCCTTTGCTATAACCAACCAATGTGTCCATGAATGCCATGTGTAAAGCCAAGCCAGTCTCTCCCAAGCGCCAGACTTCTGCTGGGGTCTCCAAATATGCTTTCCCTCCCCCCAGTGCCTCCCACACCAGAGGCCTGGGGGCCACCATCAGCCGCTCCTCCTTTTCACGCCCCATGGTTCCTACATCACCAACTCCCAACATGTTAATCCAGGCCTTCCTCCTCATCCCCCAGCCACCTCTGAATTCAGACCTTTCATGATCTCACTCCGGACCTTTTGCCTGGCTTTCTAATTGTTATCCTTGACTCCTGGTACCTAGTTCAAAGCCAATAATACAATGTGCATGGGGAAAATGTTATAAACAAAAGCAATGTGACATGTCACTCTCGGGTTTGAATGCCTGTCAACCCGGTGGCACCAACAGGCAAGAAAAAGCCCACTGCAGCCCTGATCTCTCCTGGAACCTTCTGCCACTACACTTATGCAGGGTGAGCCCAGGCCTGTGGCCTCCTGCAACCTAAAAGTCTCATTAAGGGAAGTGATCCTCAATAGGACACAAACTAAATATGGCTTGTGAGCATCAGGCGCTCTCTCTCTGGTTTCTGTGTCTCACTCCAGCCCTAGCCCCTCACTGCCCACACCAGCTCCGAGTTCCAACGTTCATGCACTCCAGATGCCCCAGGTCCCTTCGACCCCTTCCCGCTCCTCCAGCGGAGTTCACGGCTGCTGAGGCCCTGATCACATCTCCTGCAGACACACCTCACAGGTCCCCAACCTGTGAGGACCACCTCAAGGACAGAGCACATCCTGGCCCCTGTGTCTTGTGCTGGCTGGTATACAACAGGTCCAGTTTCAGAAGAGCAGGTTCTGTTGGCCTTGAGGCACCTGCAGTCAGGTAAGGCTTTAGCCATGTCCTGGCTGTGGAACAGGGCTCACAGCAGGACCAGTGAGGTCTGGCGGTGTGCCTCCCCACCCCTGCCCTAGCCCCTGCAGTTGCCAAGGATGTTTACTGACCTGTCCACCAGTTTCCCTCTTGGGTGCCCTTCCTCCACCCCTTCCTTTCCAGATAGTTTCCCCAACTAGTTTGCGCTTTCTCCCAGGCCATGTCATCTGCTCCCACCCTTTGCTATAACCAACCAATGTGTCCATGAATGCCATGTGTAAAGCCAAGCCAGTCTCTCCCAAGCGCCAGACTTCTGCTGGGGTCTCCAAATATGCTTTCCCTCCCCCCAGTGCCTCCCACACCAGAGGCCTGGGGGCCACCATCAGCCGCTCCTCCTTTTCACGCCCCATGGTTCCTACATCACCAACTCCCAACATGTTAATCCAGGCCTTCCTCCTCATCCCCCAGCCACCTCTGAATTCAGACCTTTCATGATCTCACTCCGGACCTTTTGCCTGGCTTTCTAATTGTTATCCTTGACTCCTGGTACCTAGTTCAAAGCCAATAATACAATGTGCATGGGGAAAATGTTATAAACAAAAGCAATGTGACATGTCACTCTCGGGTTTGAATGCCTGTCAACCCGGTGGCACCAACAGGCAAGAAAAAGCCCACTGCAGCCCTGATCTCTCCTGGAACCTTCTGCCACTACACTTATGCAGGGTGAGCCCAGGCCTGTGGCCTCCTGCAACCTAAAAGTCTCATTAAGGGAAGTGATCCTCAATAGGACACAAACTAAATATGGCTTGTGAGCATCAGGCGCTCTCTCTCTGGTTTCTGTGTCTCACTCCAGCCCTAGCCCCTCACTGCCCACACCAGCTCCGAGTTCCAACGTTCATGCACTCCAGATGCCCCAGGTCCCCTTCGGACCCCTTCCCGCTCCTCCAGCGGAGTTCACGGCTGCTGAGGCCCTGATCACATCTCCTGCAGACACACCTCACAGGTCCCCAACCTGTGAGGACCACCTCAAGGACAGAGCACATCCTGGCCCCTGTGTCTTGTGCTGGCTGGTATACAACAGGTCCAGTTTCAGAAGAGCAGGTTCTGTTGGCCTTGAGGCACCTGCAGTCAGGTAAGGCTTTAGCCATGTCCCTGGATGCTAGTGGAACAGGGCTCACAGCAGGTCCCCAGGGCAGGGTTTTTCCAACACAGCAGAACTGTATGTCTTCTGGGGGATGCTACTTAGTGGTCTACTAAAGACACTGTCTGAGACCACAGCACACAGCACATCAAAAATTCTGAGAAAAAAAAAATAATTCTGAGAAGTACTGCTGGAAAGAAAACTCATCAATTTTGTGTTTCCAAAGTAAAATCAGATGTGGGGGTCAGACAGGTATAACACTGAGAGCCAGAGCAAAACTGAGCATTGCCGTGGGGCTCAGAGACATGCGGTCCTCAGACCACATGTGCCACTCATAACCCACCATAGGCTCTAGAAGACAGAGGGAGTTTAGAGCAGATGTGGGGCTCTGAGCAGATGTTCTGCCTGTCAGGCTAGACTCAAAGTTATAAACATAGAGAGGTAGATGGTCTGCGATGAAAGTTTCAAACAGTCAAGGCCATGGGCCTCCCCGATGGCCCCAGTGCATTTCCACAAGTTACCACACTTCAAGTCCATGACATAAGGGATAACCTCCTCTTCCCCTTCTGAGATCTTGCTAGATCTCAGGCCACAAAGTGTCTTGCGGCTAAAGGACACAGAACCTAGACTGAACTGTCAGAGAAGGTGGGCAGAACAAGTACTTCCTTTCTTATGGTGTCTGTCGGGAGAGGAGGGGCAGGCCTGGGAGGGAACACATAGGGGCCAGGGGACAAGCCTCAGGGGTGTGACCCACCCAGTGGCCGTGGCAACCATCCTAGAGCTTCAGCGAGGATCTGTCCTGGGAAGGAAACAGCCTCGCCTAGACATCAGAGCTTCCTCCACTTCGGACACGTCTCCAAAGGACAGTGTCACTAGTAGTTTTGTCACTACGTCAGAAACGAGGGCCAGAAGTCACTGCTGGTTGCACAACAAGAGCTGCTCAGCAGCCCCCGCAGGCAGCAACACAGCCACTGCCGGCCGCAGGGGCGCTGACGGGATGTGGCCACAGCATTGCTTGACAGTGGCCAGAAATAAAAGGCCAGGCAGTGGGGCCCACACCAGAAGGCCATGGTTTCGCCCAAGGCTGAGGGCAAAGAAGGAGAGCATAGGAGGAAGGAAGAGTGAACAGGAACAGAAAGGAATGCAGAGGGAAGCGGGGAAGGAAGGGTGGGGCAGACAGGGGTTTAGTCCCACTGGGCCTACCAGGTAGCCCTGACTGGGCTCAGGTGCAGTGACTTCAGAATCCATGTGCTATTTGTTATACACCGATTGATAAACAAATGTGCTCGTCTATAGAACGAACACACATGCATTTCTTTGTGAGGGGAATCGTTGTTGCTCAGTTGTTAAGTCGTGTCCAACTCACTGCAACCCTGTGAACTGCAGCAGGCCAGTGTTCCCTCTCTTTCACTGTCTCCTGGAGTTTGAGTCGGTGATGCCGTCCAACCATCTCACCCTCTGTTGCCCCTGCTCCTCCTGCCCTCGATCTTTTCCAGCATCAGGATCTTTCCCAGTGAGTTGGCTCTTCACATCAAGTTCAAACAGTCAAGGCCATGGGCCTACCCCAGTGCATTTCCACAAGTTACCACACTTCAAGTCCATGACATAAGGGATAACCTCCTCTTCCCCTTCTGAGATCTTGCTAGATCTCAGGCCACAAAGTGTCTTGCGGCTAAAGGACACAGAACCTAGACTGAACTGTCAGAGAAGGTGGGCAGAACAAGTACTTCCTTTCTTATGGTGTCTGTCGGGAGAGGAGGGGCAGGCCTGGGAGGGAACACATAGGGGCCAGGGGACAAGCCTCAGGGGTGTGACCCACCCAGTGGCCGTGGCAACCATCCTAGAGCTTCAGCGAGGATCTGTCCTGGGAAGGAAACAGCCTCGCCTAGACATCAGAGCTTCCTCCACTTCGGACACGTCTCCAAAGGACAGTGTCACTAGTAGTTTTGTCACTACGTCAGAAACGAGGGCCAGAAGTCACTGCTGGTTGCACAACAAGAGCTGCTCAGCAGCCCCCGCAGGCAGCAACACAGCCACTGCCGGCCGCAGGGGCGCTGACGGGATGTGGCCACAGCATTGCTTGACAGTGGCCAGAAATAAAAGGCCAGGCAGTGGGGCCCACACCAGAAGGCCATGGTTTCGCCCAAGGCTGAGGGCAAAGAAGGAGAGCATAGGAGGAAGGAAGAGTGAACAGGAACAGAAAGGAATGCAGAGGAAGCGGGAAGGAAGGGTGGGGCAGACAGGGGTTTAGTCCCACTGGGCCTACCAGGTAGCCCTGACTGGGCTCAGGTGCAGTGACTTCAGAATCCATGTGCTATTTGTTATACACCGATTGATAAACAAATGTGCTCGTCTATAGAACGAACACACATGCATTTCTTTGTGAGGGGAATCGTTGTTGCTCAGTTGTTAAGTCGTGTCCAACTCACTGCAACCCTGTGAACTGCAGCAGGCCAGTGTTCCCTCTCTTTCACTGTCTCCTGGAGTTTGAGTCGGTGATGCCGTCCAACCATCTCACCCTCTGTTGCCCCTGCTCCTCCTGCCCTCGATCTTTTCCAGCATCAGGATCTTTCCCAGTGAGTTGGCTCTTCACATCAAGTGGCCAAAGTGTTGGAGCTTCAGCTTTAGCATCAGTCCTTCCAATAAATATTCAGGGTTGATTTCCTTTGAGATTGACTGGTTTGATCACCTTGCTGTCCAAGGGACTCTCAAGAGTCTTCTCCAGCACCATAGTTCAAAAGTATCAGTTCTTCAGCTGGCTTAGCCCTCTTTATGGTTCAACTCTCACATCCATGCATGACTACTGGAAAAATCATAGTTTTGACTAGAAGGACCTTTGTTGGCAAAGTGGTATCTCTGCTTTTTAATACACTGGCTAGGTTTGTCATAGCTTTACTTCCAAGGAGCAAGGGTCTTCTAATTTCATGGCTGAAGCTACTGTTTGCAGTGATTTTTGAAGCCCAAGAAAATGAAAGCTGCCACTCTTTCCATTGTTTCCCATCTATCTGCCATAAAGTGATGGGACCAGATGCCATGATCTTCGTTATTTGAATGCTGAGTCTTAAGCCAGTTTTTTCACTCTACTCTTTCACCTTCATGGAGAGGCTCTTTAGTTCCTGTTTTGGTATCATCTGCATATCTCAGTTGTTGGTATTTCTCCCAGCAGTCTTGATTCCAGTTTGTGATTTATCCAGCTGATGTTTCACACAAGGTACTCTGCATATAAGTTAAATAAGCAGGGTGATAATATATAGCCTTGATGTACTCCTTTCCCAATCTGGAGCCAGTCTGCTGTTCCATGTCCAGTTCTAACTGTTGCTTCTTGACCTGCACACAGATTTCTCAGGAGGCAGGTCAGGTGGTTGTTTTTTAAATTATCCCTGACTGGGCTCAGGTGCAGTGACTTCAGAATCCATGTGCTATTTGTTATACACGATTGATAAACAAATGTGCTCTATAGAACACACATGCATTTCTTTGTGAGGGGAATCGTTGTTGCTCAGTTGTTAAGTCGTGTCCAACTCACTGCAACCCTGTGAACTGCAGCAGGCCAGTGTTCCCTCTCTTTCACTGTCTCCTGGAGTTTGAGTCGGTGATGCCGTCCAACCATCTCACCCTCTGTTGCCCCTGCTCCTCCTGCCCTCGATCTTTTCCAGCATCAGGATCTTTCCCAGTGAGTTGGCTCTTCACATCAAGTGGCCAAAGTGTTGGAGCTTCAGCTTTAGCATCAGTCCTTCCAATAAATATTCAGGGTTGATTTCCTTTGAGATTGACTGGTTTGATCACCTTGCTGTCCAAGGGACTCTCAAGAGTCTTCTCCAGCACCATAGTTCAAAAGTATCAGTTCTTCAGCTGGCTTAGCCCTCTTTATGGTTCAACTCTCACATCCATGCATGACTACTGGAAAAATCATAGTTTTGACTAGAAGGACCTTTGTTGGCAAAGTGGTATCTCTGCTTTTTAATACACTGGCTAGGTTTGTCATAGCTTTACTTCCAAGGAGCAAGGGTCTTCTAATTTCATGGCTGAAGCTACTGTTTGCAGTGATTTTTGAAGCCCAAGAAAATGAAAGCTGCCACTCTTTCCATTGTTTCCCATCTATCTGCCATAAAGTGATGGGACCAGATGCCATGATCTTCGTTATTTGAATGCTGAGTCTTAAGCCAGTTTTTTCACTCTACTCTTTCACCTTCATGGAGAGGCTCTTTAGTTCCTGTTTTGGTATCATCTGCATATCTCAGTTGTTGGTATTTCTCCCAGCAGTCTTGATTCCAGTTTGTGATTTATCCAGCTGATGTTTCACACAAGGTACTCTGCATATAAGTTAAATAAGCAGGGTGATAATATATAGCCTTGATGTACTCCTTTCCCAATCTGGAGCCAGTCTGCTGTTCCATGTCCACTTCTAACTGTTGCTTCTTGACCTGCACACAGATTTCTCAGGAGGCAGGTAAGATGGTTGGAAATTTTCATCTCTTTTAAGAATTTTCCACAGTTGTTGTGATCCACGCAGTCAAAGGCTTTAGTGTAATCAGTGAAGCAAAAGTAAATGTATTTCTGGAATTCTGTTGCTTTCTCTATGATCCAATGGATGTTGGACATTTGATCTCTGGTTCCTCTGCTTTTTCTAAGTCCAGCTTGTACATCTGAAAGTTCTTGGTTCACATACCGTTGAAGCCTAGCTTGAAGGATTTTGAGTATTACCTTGCTAGTATGTGAAATGCATGCAATGGTGTGGTAGTTTGAATATTCTTTGGCATTGCCCTTCTTTGGGATTGGAGTGAAAACTGACCTTTTCCAGTTCTGAGGCCACTGCTGAGTTTTCTGAATTTGCTGACATACTGAGTGCAGCACTTTAATAGCATCATCTTTTGGGATTTGAAATAGCTCAGCTGGAATTCCATCACCTCCACTAACTTTGTAGTAAAACTTCCTACAGCCCACTTGACTTCACACTTCAGGATGTCTGGCTTTAGGTGACAAGGCAAGAATACACAAAAGAACTGTACAAAAGGGGCTTCTCTGGTGGTCCAGTGGGTGAGGACGCCGCCTTGCAGTGCAAGGGGCGCCGGTTCGATCCCTGGCCTGGGAAGATCCCACGTGCTAGACCGATGTGTCCAACTACCGAGCCAGAGCCCTGGAGCGCACGCGCCCAGAGCTGGTGCTCTGCAACAAGAGAGGCCACTGCGATGGGAGGCCCACACAGGCTAAAGAATAAAGAAATAGATAAATCAAAGACCAAAAGAACTGTACAGAAAAGGTCTTAGTGACCCAGATAACCTTGATGATGCGGTCACTCACCTAGAACCAGACATCCTGGAATCTGAGGGGAATTACTGAACATAAACACTGTGCCTTTCACCAGATGGGAGTTTAATGACAGATTCCAGATTATAGTGGACAGACACCAAGGACCGAGGTCAGATGCCACCGTATACTAGTTGGAATGGATGTCCTTAGAACCTCAATTGTATTTTCTGGAAAACGGAGATTACATTATTCTCCATCTAACAGAATGCTGTGAAGATGAAGTTGGTCTTTTCTAATGCAGAGCATGCTTATCTTCCCATAAGGACTCCGAATGAGAGTCCACCGGCCAGCCTGGCAGAGTGCCTGGTCACTCTCGCCATTTCACAGGGGAGGAATTACAGTTCACTGAGGCTAAGTGGTTTGTCCAAGACTACAAACTCAGACACAGCATGCTGAGGGTTGAAATCCAGGGCCATCTGACCCAGGCTGATGTCAGGGAACAAAGTGAGTTGCTAAAGCTGGTGAATGCCATGGCACAAGAGAGTCTGTTGTTTTAGGCTCTCCAGCACCTGGTACCTCTGGGAACAACTCCTAAACTCCCTTTGGATACTGCCTTCCTCTTCCCACTTTATCATCTGTCCAGTAGCTGGGCTGACCCCACGCCCTGGCTCCTGGAACAGCATATGACGCAGGCCTCGCCAACAGCAGCCCTGTCTCCCTGACTCGAGCGACCATTTCAGGGAAGCAGGGGACCCACATGAAGCCAACTGGAGGCTGGGATTTTGCAGGAACTCCTGATGGAAAGAGGCTCACTCTCCTGTGGGCCTGCGGAGTAGACAGAATGGTAAAGGCCGGAATTGCGGGCCTTGCCCCCTGCCCGCCATCACGTCCAAGAAAGGAAACAAACATAGGCCCTCACATGACCCGGAGCCACTGGATGAGAAAGCCTTGCCAGGACAAAGGGGAAATGCTGAAGACGACCGTGAGAGACATGGCAGCGGGTCCAATGGAGAGACCACCTCCTTCTGACCCATGGTAGCCCACAGATTGAAGATGGGATCTGAGCTGCCCTGAGCATGGTCATGGGTCTCGACAGCCAGCAAACCTCAACCACGTATTTGTCCTTCTGTGGCATTTGTCCTAAGCTGCCTGCCTAGATCTCAGATCACAAAACACAGCACTTGCATTTAGCTTTGTTCTTTTGTAGCAAACGTTTATTAAGGCCCACACTGTGCCAGGCACTGTAGCACACTCTCAATGGCTTTAATTTTCATCAGGACCAAGGGGCTTCAAGGAATGGAGAGGCTGATGGAGAGAGAAGCAGAGAACCGGGGAGTGCCATGGTCCTTAGAACCTCAATTGTATTTTCTGGAAAACGGATTTTTTCCATCAAGAATGCTGTGAAGATGAAGTTGGTCTTTTCTAATGCAGAGCATGCTTATCTTCCCATAAGGACTCCGAATGAGAGTCCACCGGCCAGCCTGGCAGAGTGCCTGGTCACTCTCGCCATTTCACAGGGGAGGAATTACAGTTCACTGAGGCTAAGTGGTTTGTCCAAGACTACAAACTCAGACACAGCATGCTGAGGGTTGAAATCCAGGGCCATCTGACCCAGGCTGATGTCAGGGAACAAAGTGAGTTGCTAAAGCTGGTGAATGCCATGGCACAAGAGAGTCTGTTGTTTTAGGCTCTCCAGCACCTGGTACCTCTGGGAACAACTCCTAAACTCCCTTTGGATACTGCCTTCCTCTTCCCACTTTATCATCTGTCCAGTAGCTGGGCTGACCCCACGCCCTGGCTCCTGGAACAGCATATGACGCAGGCCTCGCCAACAGCAGCCCTGTCTCCCTGACTCGAGCGACCATTTCAGGGAAGCAGGGGACCCACATGAAGCCAACTGGAGGCTGGGATTTTGCAGGAACTCCTGATGGAAAGAGGCTCACTCTCCTGTGGGCCTGCGGAGTAGACAGAATGGTAAAGGCCGGAATTGCGGGCCTTGCCCCCTGCCCGCCATCACGTCCAAGAAAGGAAACAAACATAGGCCCTCACATGACCCGGAGCCACTGGATGAGAAAGCCTTGCCAGGACAAAGGGGAAATGCTGAAGACGACCGTGAGAGACATGGCAGCGGGTCCAATGGAGAGACCACCTCCTTCTGACCCATGGTAGCCCACAGATTGAAGATGGGATCTGAGCTGCCCTGAGCATGGTCATGGGTCTCGACAGCCAGCAAACCTCAACCACGTATTTGTCCTTCTGTGGCATTTGTCCTAAGCTGCCTGCCTAGATCTCAGATCACAAAACACAGCACTTGCATTTAGCTTTGTTCTTTTGTGCGTTTAGCAAACGTTTTATTAAGGCCCACACTGTGCCAGGCACTGTAGCACCCACTCTCAATGGCTTTAATTTTCATCAGGACCAAGGGGCTTCAAGGAATGGAGAGGCTGATGGAGAGAAGAGAAGCAGAGAACAAAGATGGGGGCTGGTCCAGTATGCATCAGGGAACCCCTACCCTCAGGGGTCTGTTCCTGAGAGGCCTGGGCTGCTCACTCCAACTGGACACTCCTGGTCACACCCCTAACACCCACTCTAAGGGCACTTTAAACATTGCCCTGCTAGGAAGAGGGCTTTCACATTCAACCGGAAGTTGGAAGAAATGAAAAGGGGGAAGGGCCCAGAGCCAGCCTGGGGTGACAGGAGCTAGAGAGCCGCTCCCGAGCCAGTCAGGAGAAGCACCACCAGTTCCCCAAGCCCTGCTATCTTCTGAGTCCTCAGCTGGAGATAAAGTAGATCAGATGAGTCCTTGTGAGTAACACCTGCACCCCTCACTGCTCAGTGGACTCTGCCTTCCAAAGCTGGCAGGAAAGACACACTATGTCGGTCTTCGGAGGGGTGAGAAGGAGGAGTCAGGAAGCGGTATCCTACATGATACCACAAAGCCAGAGGTGGGGGAGGGCCTCCGGGGCACAGAGGGCAAAAGCAGATAAGGACTGGCCAGGGGGTGACCAGCTCTGCCTCAGACCAGCACTTGTGGGCAGAAATCAGCTCTCCTATCAGCATCCACAGAGCCCACAGGCCCAGGGAGGTCCCCTTTGGGGCAGATTCTTGGGAATGAGGTCCTCGAGGAAAGATTCAAGGGGTGAGCCCACAGGCTCTTGCAGCTAACTCTTAGCCAGAGCAGCAGGCCGGCCCCTCACCCCAAGCCAGTGCCTCCCCCGCTTCCGGAGCACCATGTGGCCTCTTCAAGTTCCCACCTTGTGTAGGCGGTGGGAGGGGAGACGACAGAGGAATGGGCAAGGTGTGGCAAAGAGAGCACAAGAGGGTGCAGAGAAAGAGTATGATTCCTAAGAATGGCTTCTTAACGCACTCTGAAAGTCACGCACAGGAAATCTTTGTTTGAGGGACTCTGAGGCAGTGCTGAGAGATGGAAATGTTTCTGGGGCAGAAAACAGGAAATTGGTGGTGGGCCTTAGGAGAAAACCCTGGAGGAGGAAATGGCTACCCACTCCAGTATTCTTGCCTGGATAATCCCATGGACGAGGAGCCTGGTGGGCTACAGTCCACGGGGGCCACAAAGAGTCGGACACGACAGCGACTGACACCTTAGAAGAGAAGGATCCAGTGTGTTCTAAGTTTCAAAAGGAAGCGAGGAAAGATGGCACCAACCACATGGGACAGCCATGTGGCCACAGGGAGGATGGGGGGTGGTTCGTGGTTTGCACAGGGCACAGAGAAGTCAAATAGCTGGGGCTGGGGGGCAGCTGCAACTTCAGAGTGGACCACAGAACGACCTTTAACGGTAGAGGAAGCTACGGTCAAGAGAGAGAGAGAGAGAATCCACAGGGACGCCCCCCAGGCAGGGAACCTCCAGGGTGGGGGTTGGAGGTTTTCCCGCCTGCCCCTCACTGCTAGCACCAACAAGGATGCAGAAAAGAGTATTCCTGATACCTCAGGTCCCTGAAAAAGCCTTGGGTCTCAGACAGACAAGGCCAGATAAAGGACAGAGTGGTGGACGGGAGGAGCACAGGAAGGGGTGCCATGGCCAGGGGAGGGATGGGAGAGCGTGGGCTGTGGGGGGAACAGGAGGCACCATGGAAGGACGAGAGGAAGACCGGGGTGGGTGTGGACAAGGGACAGGACCCTCCCCACACTGCCCTGCTCACCGAGCTGCCGCGATGGGCGACTTCTTGGTGGGGTCCAGCAGGCCGCCCAGGCCGCCAACTGGCTCCTCCCCCAGGGAGCGGGTGTCTTTGTTCAGCTGCTGCAGGCGGGAGCTGAGCTCACTGATCACAGTCGGTTTGTCATCTTCGGGCCCAGGGAGTCCCCGGCTCTCCACGGGGTCCCCCCACAGCCTGGACCTTCTCTGGAAGAGGTAGCGAGGGCGAGCAGGCCCGGCCGCAGAGGCCAGCCCGGCGGTGGCGGCGTGGTGCTGCTGGGCAATGAGCTCGCTGTCCGAGGACTGCTTCAGCAGCGGGTCCCTGAAGGTCACCGGCCCCTTCCCCAGCGGGGACTTGAGCTTGGGCTTGGGAGGCACTGGTGGCTTCTCGAGTAGAAAAGTATGTCCGTCAGCGAAGGAGGTGTGGGTGTCCGTGAGCTCCCCGCTCTCCGAGCTCAGGGTGGACATGCTGGACACGGTGGAGATGGTGCTCGTGGTCTCCAGGTGGGGGTCGCTGGAGCTGCGTGTGTCGGCCTCCTCCACCCCCGAGTCCGCGGCGGACTCGGGGGCAGGCGGCGGCTCGCTGCTCGGCTTCCCTGGGGCCGGGCCTGGCACCGTGGCGGGCGAGGGGCCTGGGCCGGGGAGTGGGGTGGCCAGCAGGACCCCGTTGGCAAACTCTTCGGGAGGCGGCACGAGTCCGATGCGGGCCAGCTCCTCTCTGGTCTCCTCGTCGCTGGAGGACAGCTGGGCCGGCGGCAGGTTCACAGCGAAGACCAGCTCTGGCTCCTCCTCGGAGCTCCCCTGGCCCGGCCCGGGCTCTGCCGGGGTGCTGCTGGGGGGCGGGGCCCGGGGGCTGGGCTGGGGCTCCGCGACCACAGCTGACTGAGTGGGGGCCGGGGCCAGCTCTGGGGTGCCTGAGCGCTCCTCTTCGGCCCCCAGCCCACTGGGCTCATGCCCATTGCTGGTGGCGTGCACGACGATGAGGCCGGCTGGCCGCTGCAGGGATGTGTCCAGGACGCTGAGGATCATGGACTTCTTGTCCTCTGGGGACTTCCGTTCTTCCCGCGGAGCTTTCTCAGGCTCCCTGCGAGCGGGCACAGGAACCCAGGCTGGGCTCCTAGGGGAGAAGGCTGGGGAGGCCAGAGGCCCCCGCTCAGAGTCACGGGCCTGCACATCAACAAACAGGGGCCCGGGGCGGTCAGTGTCAGGGCTGTGCACAGGTGTGGGGGACCGGGAGGGTGCCTGGGAGGCCAAAGCCCGTTCCCGGGCAGCCAGGGCAAGGGCCAGGGGTGAGCTAGGATCCAGGGGCTTGCCGGTGAGTGGGTGGATGAAGGTGGAGCCTGAAGACGCAAGGCTCGGGCCGCTGACTAATGGCTTCAGAGCAGAGACTGGGGACGGCAGCAGCAGGTCACGGCCGGTGGTGGTGGCGCCGGCCCCTAGAATGCGCTCGTCGATGGAGCGGGAAGGCTGCAAGGATGGCAGGTCTGCACTAGGAGGACTGCCCTCGATGGCTCCCACAGACAGGAACACGGTGGAGCGCCTCCGCTCCTCCAGCCGCCGGTCCTTGACAGGGGCCGGGCCGCCGAATGCCAGCCCGGGGCCGTCTCCCGGGCCGTAGTCGAGGCCGCTGGGCCGAGGCCCGCGGTGCGTGGGCGAGGGCTCCCGGGCGAAGCTGCCGACGCCGGGGCCAGGGCTGCCCACGGCCAGGGCCGCGCGCTCCTGCGCATCCTCCACCTGCAGCTGCTTCACCAGCGGGCTTTTGCGGCGCTGAGGTTTGGACGGCGCAAAGAGGCTGGCGCTGAAGGCGCCGAGATTGGCGTAGGGGCTGTCGGGGCCCGGCGGCCGCGGCCGACGCTTGGGGCGCTCCGGCGGGGTAGCCGCTTGCGGAGGCCGAGAAGCTTCGCCAGCCTCGGGTGCCGAGTCCTGGAGGATAATCATGGAGCGCGCACGCTTCTGCCTCTCTGGGTAAGGCAGTGGACCCAGGGCAGCGCCCGAATCGTACAGGCCCGGGGCACCTGCGCTCAGGCGCGCCTCCAGGCCAGGTTTGAAACTGGAGCGCACGGTATCGTAGGCGCGGCCCGGCGGAGGTGGTGGTGAGAAGGCAGGGGGCGGCCCAGAGTCGAAGTAGTAGGGCGCTGGCGGGGGCGGTGGGGCGGTCTGTGGAGGAGGCGGGATGCCACGGCCCTCACGCACGGTATCCTGCATTGATGTGCTCCTCGGAAAGCGCCCTTCCAGCAGGGACGCCAGCTTCTCATCCTCCCCTGCAGACAGAGAGGCCCTGGTGAGCCTGGCGCTAGGCAGGACCTTGAGAAGGCACCTCCAGACCCAGGCCCTCCCGCTTTGCAGAGGCACAGGTGTGGGGGACCGGGAGGGTGCCTGGGAGGCCAAAGCCCGTTCCGGGCCAGGGCAAGGGCCAGGTGAGCTAGGATCCAGGGGCTTGCCGGTGAGTGGGTGGATGAAGGTGGAGCCTGAAGACGCAAGGCTCGGGCCGCTGACTAATGGCTTCAGAGCAGAGACTGGGGACGGCAGCAGCAGGTCACGGCCGGTGGTGGTGGCGCCGGCCCCTAGAATGCGCTCGTCGATGGAGCGGGAAGGCTGCAAGGATGGCAGGTCTGCACTAGGAGGACTGCCCTCGATGGCTCCCACAGACAGGAACACGGTGGAGCGCCTCCGCTCCTCCAGCCGCCGGTCCTTGACAGGGGCCGGGCCGCCGAATGCCAGCCCGGGGCCGTCTCCCGGGCCGTAGTCGAGGCCGCTGGGCCGAGGCCCGCGGTGCGTGGGCGAGGGCTCCCGGGCGAAGCTGCCGACGCCGGGGCCAGGGCTGCCCACGGCCAGGGCCGCGCGCTCCTGCGCATCCTCCACCTGCAGCTGCTTCACCAGCGGGCTTTTGCGGCGCTGAGGTTTGGACGGCGCAAAGAGGCTGGCGCTGAAGGCGCCGAGATTGGCGTAGGGGCTGTCGGGGCCCGGCGGCCGCGGCCGACGCTTGGGGCGCTCCGGCGGGGTAGCCGCTTGCGGAGGCCGAGAAGCTTCGCCAGCCTCGGGTGCCGAGTCCTGGAGGATAATCATGGAGCGCGCACGCTTCTGCCTCTCTGGGTAAGGCAGTGGACCCAGGGCAGCGCCCGAATCGTACAGGCCCGGGGCACCTGCGCTCAGGCGCGCCTCCAGGCCAGGTTTGAAACTGGAGCGCACGGTATCGTAGGCGCGGCCCGGCGGAGGTGGTGGTGAGAAGGCAGGGGGCGGCCCAGAGTCGAAGTAGTAGGGCGCTGGCGGGGGCGGTGGGGCGGTCTGTGGAGGAGGCGGGATGCCACGGCCCTCACGCACGGTATCCTGCATTGATGTGCTCCTCGGAAAGCGCCCTTCCAGCAGGGACGCCAGCTTCTCATCCTCCCCTGCAGACAGAGAGGCCCTGGTGAGCCTGGCCGCGGCAATGAAGGCCAGGACCTTGGAGAAGGCACCTCCAGACCCAGGGGCCCTCCCGCTTTGCAGAGGCCGGCCTCGCCCCCCCAGCCCCCGGGCAGTCGAGATCCCAGGCGCAAAGGCATCTTCAGAATCCGCTGGAGGTGCTGGCCTGCCCAGCTAAGTCAGGGTGGGAGAGGGCACTCCGGTCGGAGAGCAGGGGATCTAAGCAAGGTCCTCAGTCTGGGCTGGTCCCAGAAGGCCAGGCTTTGCACCTCAAGCTGGGTGTTGGGTTAGGGTTAGACTGGGGAGAGGTTATCTGTTCAAATACAGAGAGAGGAGGGCCCAGCAGCAGAGGCTCTGACAGAAGACTCAAACTCTGACTACTCAAGTTGGAGACATGGAGAGGGCCCAAAGACAGCGCTGCCAGAGGGTGGGGCAGCCCCCATTCCCAGTCATGGGGACAGAACTGCAGAGAAGGGCTAGGGGTGGCTGGAGCAGGCCTTCTTACCCAAGACCGAGCAAGGCCTCATCTCAGAGCCACCAGCGGTAGAACAAGCAGGTGTCACCGGGAGGCCCTGATGGCAACCAGAGTGGGAAGAAGGGAGATGGTCAGATACGAGAGACAACTCTCCAAAGCAGGAGTTACCCACTGTAGACCAGGGAGCAGCAGGACCGTGGCCAGGAAGAGAGAGCTCATGCCCAGGCGAGGGGTGCTCTGAAAAGACAGGTCCAGAGGGCCTCTATCCCAGAGACTAATGGGCACTGCACTGGGGGATGCTTCCAGATCACTGCCACAGCTCTAGTGGCGGAAATCCAGGAAGGTTGGGCCGAAGGAGGGAGGGGGTTTACGGTGGAGGGGCAGGCTGAGCCCGAATCGTACAGGCGGTGGCGGCCCGGGAGTTTGAAACTGGCACGGTATCGTGCGCGGCCCGCGGAGGTGGTGGTGAGAAGGCAGGGGCGGCCCAGAGTCGAGTAGCGCTGGCGGGCGGTGGGGCGGTCTGTGGAGGAGGCGGGATGCCACGGCCCTCACGCACGGTATCCTGCATTGATGTGCTCCTCGGAAAGCGCCCTTCCAGCAGGGACGCCAGCTTCTCATCCTCCCCTGCAGACAGAGAGGCCCTGGTGAGCCTGGCCGCGGCAATGAAGGCCAGGACCTTGGAGAAGGCACCTCCAGACCCAGGGGCCCTCCCGCTTTGCAGAGGCCGGCCTCGCCCCCCCAGCCCCCGGGCAGTCGAGATCCCAGGCGCAAAGGCATCTTCAGAATCCGCTGGAGGTGCTGGCCTGCCCAGCTAAGTCAGGGTGGGAGAGGGCACTCCGGTCGGAGAGCAGGGGATCTAAGCAAGGTCCTCAGTCTGGGCTGGTCCCAGAAGGCCAGGCTTTGCACCTCAAGCTGGGTGTTGGGTTAGGGTTAGACTGGGGAGAGGTTATCTGTTCAAATACAGAGAGAGGAGGGCCCAGCAGCAGAGGCTCTGACAGAAGACTCAAACTCTGACTACTCAAGTTGGAGACATGGAGAGGGCCCAAAGACAGCGCTGCCAGAGGGTGGGGCAGCCCCCATTCCCAGTCATGGGGACAGAACTGCAGAGAAGGGCTAGGGGTGGCTGGAGCAGGCCTTCTTACCCAAGACCGAGCAAGGCCTCATCTCAGAGCCACCAGCGGTAGAACAAGCAGGTGTCACCGGGAGGCCCTGATGGCAACCAGAGTGGGAAGAAGGGAGATGGTCAGATACGAGAGACAACTCTCCAAAGCAGGAGTTACCCACTGTAGACCAGGGAGCAGCAGGACCGTGGCCAGGAAGAGAGAGCTCATGCCCAGGCGAGGGGTGCTCTGAAAAGACAGGTCCAGAGGGCCTCTATCCCAGAGACTAATGGGCACTGCACTGGGGGATGCTTCCAGATCACTGCCACAGCTCTAGTGGCGGAAATCCAGGAAGGTTGGGCCGAAGGAGGGATGGGGTTTACGGTGGAGGGGCAGGCTGAGCCCCTGGCCCATGTTTCAGTTTCACTCCTCACTGGCTACTGTGACCCTAGCCCCTCTGCACCCCCGCTCTCTCGTGACCCATTCAGCCTTAAAATGAACCCTACCTCCTGCCTCACTCAGGTGTCATTACTATCTGTGGGAGAGCAGGGCTGGGGCGCTCAGGGTCCCTACAGTCCTGCCGCTTCCCTAGAAGCTGAAAGGACCTCCTTGTGTACACAGTGTGGACCCCTGTGCTGCAGGTGTGTCCGGCTGGGCCCCAGGCGTAAAATAGCCCAAGTCTAGGAGAGTGGAGGAACGTCTCCTCAGAGCTGACACACGGGGCTCTGGGAAGGTTCACCGGACCTCACTCAGGCCTTGGTCACATTTTTATGACCTCACAAGCAGGCAGACTGCCTGTTCCCAAGCCACCTCCTCCTCTGGCCCTCGGTGCTCTCCCCTGTCCTCCCACACAGCACTGCCAGCCCCGTGTCCCGCACAGCAGCACGGCGGGCGGGGGCGGGGGCACTTTCGTGTGAGATAAGGCTTGAACTCCAGCTCTGCCGCTTACTGTCTGATGTTTGTTAACCTCCTGACACCTCAGCTTCCTCATCTCTGGAGACCTGCCCCCTCCACCTAAACTATGAAGTGAAGCCATTTAAAGCTCATAGCACAGGGCGGAACATCCAGAAGCACCCAGGAAGGCGGCTAGGGTCATCACCACCATCATCACCACCGTCCTTTTCAGGTCTGCCTTCCAGTCCCACTTCTGGACACAGGTTATGTGCCCGGTTCAGCCCAGGTCTCTCCCCGCTGCCACTCCTGAGCGGCTTACACACAGCTCAACCCACAGATGTGCTCATCAGACAGAGCTACGCAGAACGAGCCGGGACTCCTGGAGAACACAGCAGGGTTGGCACACCATGTTCTAACCCAGGGGGAAGACAAGTCACTTGCCTTGCGATGGAAATGGGACTCTGTTCTGATGCAGAGCAGCTGGAGTCCTCTGCCCAAATAATAATCGTGAGCATTTCTCCAGCACTTTCTGTGCACCAGCCTCAAGACGCAGGACCCACATCTACTATCAGCATAAGCAGTTACCTACTACGCAGCCTGTGAGGACAACCCTCTGGGTGAGCCTCAGAGTGGCCTTAGGAGACAGGTACTAGACAGTCCTCACGTCTGTCGATCAGGACTCTGGAGTTTCAAGGATTGAGTTATGTGCCCACGGTCACATACCCAGGACATGGGAAGGAGCCCCAGAGTCTGGCACCTCAGTCAACGTTCAAGTGGGCAATGGGTGGCAGGCTGAGGCCTGGAGGGTTAAAAACAAGTTACCTATGGACTGAACACAGGAGAGTCCAGGAGGGGGAAAGCTGGCAATCTCCACCAAGAGGCTCACAGCCTGATGGCCAGGCACTCAGATCTGGACCTGTGGGGTCAGTAATGGGGCTGGATGGCGGAGGGACAAGCCATACAGAGTGCAGGTTAGGTGGATAACAGTGCGTCCTGGACCTGTGGGTATTGAACTCGCTCGACTGTCTGATGTTTGTTTTTTCCCCCCCCCACACAGCACTGCCAGCCCGTGTCCCGCACAGCAGCACGGCGGGCGGGGGCGGGGGCACTTTCGTGTGAGATAAGGCTTGAACTCCAGCTCTGCCGCTTACTGTCTGATGTTTGTTAACCTCCTGACACCTCAGCTTCCTCATCTCTGGAGACCTGCCCCCTCCACCCAAACTATGAAGTGAAGCCATTTAAAGCTCATAGCACAGGGCGGAACATCCAGAAGCACCCAGGAAGGCGGCTAGGGTCATCACCACCATCATCACCACCGTCCTTTTCAGGTCTGCCTTCCAGTCCCACTTCTGGACACAGGTTATGTGCCCGGTTCAGCCCAGGTCTCTCCCCGCTGCCACTCCTGAGCGGCTTACACACAGCTCAACCCACAGATGTGCTCATCAGACAGAGCTACGCAGAACGAGCCGGGACTCCTGGAGAACACAGCAGGGTTGGCACACCATGTTCTAACCCAGGGGGAAGACAAGTCACTTGCCTTGCGATGGAAATGGGACTCTGTTCTGATGCAGAGCAGCTGGAGTCCTCTGCCCAAATAATAATCGTGAGCATTTCTCCAGCACTTTCTGTGCACCAGCCTCAAGACGCAGGACCCACATCTACTATCAGCATAAGCAGTTACCTACTACGCAGCCTGTGAGGACAACCCTCTGGGTGAGCCTCAGAGTGGCCTTAGGAGACAGGTACTAGACAGTCCTCACGTCTGTCGATCAGGACTCTGGAGTTTCAAGGATTGAGTTATGTGCCCACGGTCACATACCCAGGACATGGGAAGGAGCCCCAGAGTCTGGCACCTCAGTCAACGTTCAAGTGGGCAATGGGTGGCAGGCTGAGGCCTGGAGGGTTAAAAACAAGTTACCTATGGACTGAACACAGGAGAGTCCAGGAGGGGGAAAGCTGGCAATCTCCACCAAGAGGCTCACAGCCTGATGGCCAGGCACTCAGATCTGGACCTGTGGGGGTCAGTAATGGGGCTGGATGGGGCGGAGGGACAAGCCATACTGGCAGAGTGCAGGTTAGGTGGATAACAGTGCGTCCTGGAGACAAGTCAGAAGGAGGAAGAGACAAAGGTGCCCAGATGAAGCAAGAGAGGGCACTACGCCCCAGGGCCCTGAGGCAATATGGAACTTACGGAGGCTTGCCTCTAGGGATGTGAGGTGATATCTGCTCTGCAGAAAGCCCCCTTTGGCCAGAGAGGTGGACTAGAGGGCAAAGAGAGGGTGAAGCTGGGGCAGGAGGTCAAGAGGAGACCAAAGCTGCGGTCTCCAGAGACTGAGGCACAAGACAATGAGGCCCAGCCAGCTAGGGCTGCAAGGTGTGTGAGGAAGCATACCACCCCTCATTTGGTGGAGGAGGCATAGAATAAGGAGGACACCACAGAGAATCCCCAGGGCTTAGACCAGAGAAGTGAGGGGGCAGTGCTTCCTGGCTCCAAAGTATCTGTAGTCTCATCTGCCCTCTTCCCCACCCTACCTACAGAAATGACCGCAGCAGTCTCTGAAGGCCACTGCTGTCAGCAACTCACCTCACTGCCTCCCAGAAACCCTGAGGCATCCTGTGTGTCTGAGCCCCCCCCCCCACACGCCCCCAGCCTTGACACCCAAGCATGGTCAGTGGTCACTAGTAAACAGGCTTGCATTCCCATCATGCAACCACGGAGCTAAGCTGTGTGCACACGTCTCCTCCAGACTGAGCCCCCAGACCCTTCCCAGCATCAGCTTAGAGTATGTATTACTCAGCAGGAACCCTGGGGTGAATAAGGGCTTGGATCTGCAGCAACTGACTGGCCAGATGAGTGAAGAGAAGACAGGTTAAGGCAGCTGTGTGACTCTGGGCAAGTCATTTTACCTCTTTCCCTTAGTTTTCTCATCTGCAATCTATAGGTGCAGACAGTGTTATCTCAAGAGGGCTACTACATGTGTAAAACAAGCCAGTGCATGTAGACAGTGTTGTAGTAAGTACTGAGCAAGTGTTTACTCTGCTGGTTAAGAGATGCTGGGTTTTGTGGGATATACAGGGATAAATGGACAAATAAATGGAAAGGTCAATGGGTGAACAGATGGACAGAAAACTGGACATGTCTGTAGGTGGATGGATGGACAGGTGGGGAGGTAAGGGGGTCTAGATGCCCGGGGACAGGCCGAGACAAGTCAGAAGGAGGAAGAGACAAAGGTGCCCAGATGAAGCAAGAGAGGGCACTACGCCCCAGGGCCCTGAGGCAATATGGAACTTACGGAGGCTTGCCTCTAGGGATGTGAGGTGATATCTGCTCTGCAGAAAGCCCCCTTTGGCCAGAGAGGTGGACTAGAGGGCAAAGAGAGGTGAAGCTGGGGCAGGAGGTCAAGAGGAGACCAAAGCTGCGGTCTCCAGAGACTGAGGCACAAGACAATGAGGCCCAGCCAGCTAGGGCTGCAAGGTGTGTGAGGAAGCATACCACCCCTCATTTGGTGGAGGAGGCATAGAATAAGGAGGACACCACAGAGAATCCCCAGGGCTTAGACCAGAGAAGTGAGGGGGCAGTGCTTCCTGGCTCCAAAGTATCTGTAGTCTCATCTGCCCTCTTCCCCACCCTACCTACAGAAATGACCGCAGCAGTCTCTGAAGGCCACTGCTGTCAGCAACTCACCTCACTGCCTCCCAGAAACCCTGAGGCATCCTGTGTGTCTGAGCCCCCCCCCCCCACACGCCCCCAGCCTTGACACCCAAGCATGGTCAGTGGTCACTAGTAAACAGGCTTGCATTCCCATCATGCAACCACGGAGCTAAGCTGTGTGCACACGTCTCCTCCAGACTGAGCCCCCAGACCCTTCCCAGCATCAGCTTAGAGTATGTATTACTCAGCAGGAACCCTGGGGTGAATAAGGGCTTGGATCTGCAGCAACTGACTGGCCAGATGAGTGAAGAGAAGACAGGTTAAGGCAGCTGTGTGACTCTGGGCAAGTCATTTTACCTCTTTCCCTTAGTTTTCTCATCTGCAATCTATAGGTGCAGACAGTGTTATCTCAAGAGGGCTACTACATGTGTAAAACAAGCCAGTGCATGTAGACAGTGTTGTAGTAAGTACTGAGCAAGTGTTTACTCTGCTGGTTAAGAGATGCTGGGTTTTGTGGGATATACAGGGATAAATGGACAAATAAATGGAAAGGTCAATGGGTGAACAGATGGACAGAAAACTGGACATGTCTGTAGGTGGATGGATGGACAGGTGGGGAGGTAAGGGGGTCTAGATGCCCAGAGGGAGGAACAGTGGGTGGGGCTTATTAGATGATCCAGTCTGGGGTCAAGAGAAGACATGGCCAAGGGTGAGGTGAAATGAGGCCCCTGGAGACAAGTGCAGAAGGCAACGAGGCTGACATAGCCTTGAGAAGGGCCCACGTTTTGCAGGGGAGGGATGAGGACTGAGAACTGAGGGAGAAACTAGCAATTGTAGTCCTCGAAGTCCTAGAAAGGAAAGTTTCAAGGAGGAGGGCGCAGGAAAATCAAGTGTGTTCACTGAGAGGAATCCCCCGGTGGGAACAATTTCAGTTTTAGGTATGGACAAAGCTAGCCTGCCCCAGGCCCAGAAGCAGGAAGGGAGTGGGAGACAGAAAGTAGGGTGACAGGGGCTTCCCCTGGTGGTCCAATGGGTAAGGACACCGCCTTGCAGTGCAAGGGGCGCCGGTTCGATCCCTGGCCTGGGAAGATCCCACGTGCTGCGGAGTGGCTGGACTGATGTGCCCAATTACCGAGCCAGAGCTCTGGGGCGCATGCGCCCAGAGCCGGCGCTCTGTGACGACAGAGGTCACCGCGATGGGAGGCCCACAGGAGCCAAAGAACAAAGATGGATGAAAATAAAGAAATGAAAGACCAATAGAAGTGGCCCGCCTGTCCCCCTCCCTCCCCACCCCACCCCGCAAGAGATAAATAAGTAAAATAAAGGTTTAAAAAAAAAGAATTCTAAAAAAAAAAAAAGTAGGGTGACTTTTGGAGAAAACTGGCTGTGAATGAGAAGAGAGAAGTACAGCAACTGCTGCAGTGCTGAAGGGAGGGAGGAGGCAGACCCAGGGGGAGGGCAGCCTTAGCACCAGTGAGGTGACATGTGCTCGAGCTGCAGGGGCAGAGCCACGTAGGCCCAGGACGATGGACCGGGATGGGATACCCAGGGACAGGGATGCTGGCATCTGTGAGAGGTGCAGGACAGGGCTGCCCGCTGGCAGGGAGTGATGGAGAAGCCTCAATGGTCTCCTTCAGCAAAGCATCTCTGGGTTGGGGGAAAGACTGAGCCCACCCTACCCCTCTGCCATATATGTCCACAAACAAATGAGATTCCCGGGCTGGGGCCAGGGAGAGGCAAGACTCAGAGAGAAACCAGAAACCGCAGTTGAAGGGTGAGGACAGACAAGGGGCCTCCAGTCTGGCAGCCACTCCAGCCCCCGCTCAGTCCTCCAGCCCCATGCAGCCCCAGCCCAGCCATACCTACAGACTTGGTCCGTGGAATCCCCTTCCGCAGGGAGCCTGGCAGCTTCTCTGGGCCTGGGAGGCCCTGGCGCTCAAACAGTGACTGTGAGAGTTGGAGGGGGCAGAAGTATGTGGAGGTTCTAGAGCACTGGGGTCCCCAGTTCCCCATCCAGCTCCACCCATCCTCCTCCTGAGCCTGAGATCACAGCCCCCTGTGCTGATTCCAGCAGCGCTGGTGCTCCTGGTGTCTGACCCAGAAGCCAGACCCAAGTCCTGCCCCGAGGAGCAGGGCAGAGCTGCGGGGACCCAGACAGCCCAGGGCAGGGAGGACGCAGCCAGGGCCAGAGCAGGCAGGGGGCCTGGGCAGGGCCAGGGTGAATGAAGCTGGGGGGAACAGCCCAGAGAGTGCCAAGTAACAGAAGTGGGCTGTGGGAGAGAGAAGCACCATGCAGTGACATCAGCATGGCGGGGGTCTTGGCTCCAGGTGGCAGAACCTGCCTAAGGCAGGAGGCACCAAGCACCCCGGTCAGAAGAGCGGGAACGCAGCTGGTGGCCTGTTGGCTGTTTGGCATAGATAAATAAGTAAAATAAAGGTTTAAAAAAAAAGAATTCTAAAAAAAAAAAAAGTAGGGTGACTTTTGGAGAAAACTGGCTGTGAATGAGAAGAGAGAAGTACAGCAACTGCTGCAGTGCTGAAGGGAGGGAGGAGGCAGACCCAGGGGGAGGGCAGCCTTAGCACCAGTGAGGTGACATGTGCTCGAGCTGCAGGGGCAGAGCCACGTAGGCCCAGGACGATGGACCGGGATGGGATACCCAGGGACAGGGATGCTGGCATCTGTGAGAGGTGCAGGACAGGGCTGCCCGCTGGCAGGGAGTGATGGAGAAGCCTCAATGGTCTCCTTCAGCAAAGCATCTCTGGGTTGGGGGAAAGACTGAGCCCACCCTACCCCTCTGCCATATATGTCCACAAACAAATGAGATTCCCGGGCTGGGGCCAGGGAGAGGCAAGACTCAGAGAGAAACCAGAAACCGCAGTTGAAGGGTGAGGACAGACAAGGGGCCTCCAGTCTGGCAGCCACTCCAGCCCCCGCTCAGTCCTCCAGCCCCATGCAGCCCCAGCCCAGCCATACCTACAGACTTGGTCCGTGGAATCCCCTTCCGCAGGGAGCCTGGCAGCTTCTCTGGGCCTGGGAGGCCCTGGCGCTCAAACAGTGACTGTGAGAGTTGGAGGGGGCAGAAGTATGTGGAGGTTCTAGAGCACTGGGGTCCCCAGTTCCCCATCCAGCTCCACCCATCCTCCTCCTGAGCCTGAGATCACAGCCCCCTGTGCTGATTCCAGCAGCGCTGGTGCTCCTGGTGTCTGACCCAGAAGCCAGACCCAAGTCCTGCCCCGAGGAGCAGGGCAGAGCTGCGGGGACCCAGACAGCCCAGGGCAGGGAGGACGCAGCCAGGGCCAGAGCAGGCAGGGGGCCTGGGCAGGGCCAGGGTGAATGAAGCTGGGGGGAACAGCCCAGAGAGTGCCAAGTAACAGAAGTGGGCTGTGGGAGAGAGAAGCACCATGCAGTGACATCAGCATGGCGGGGGTCTTGGCTCCAGGTGGCAGAACCTGCCTAAGGCAGGAGGCACCAAGCACCCCGGTCAGAAGAGCGGGAACGCAGCGCGTGGTGGCCTGTGGCTGTTCTGGGGGCTGAGGCAGCCCCAAGTGTCTTGGGAGTGGGTCCTTCACCCCCATTCCTGCAGAGTGGAGTCCAAATCATGGACCCTCCCCCTCCACAATGTACAAGCACCCAGCAGGGGACACAGCACTCTGACCCTGTCCGCCCCCGCCCCAGCGCCCCCAGCTGCCAGGCTGGCTTACGCTGATCTCAGCAGGGGTGATCCTCCGACTAGTGGGCCGCTGCTTGACGGTGGCCGCTCTCGAGTCAGCATCCGCGATGTCTGGCCTCAGGGCCGGCTCAGCGGCGGCTGCCAGGATCTCATCCAGCTTCTCTGCACACCCGAGGAGATGCGGTCTCAGCCACGGGGACTCTGGACCCACTACAACCCTCTGCAGCCCACTGACACATCCCCCCGCAGGCCTGGCCCTCCTGGTGTGACAGAGGCCCCTGCCTGGGCCATGGCCACCTCAGCCCTCAGTCCCCAAGGCGAGCATTCCAGACCCAAGCCAGGAGGCCCATAACTTGAGTCCCACCCAAGCCCTTCACACACCAGAACCCAGACCCTACTCCCCCCCTGGCCTCTCTGTCCTCAGGGAGGCTCAAGGGGACCCCACGGACCTCACTCCAGGAAAAGCCTGCCTGACCATTAAGGGGAGAAGCAAGACCGGCAGAACTGTTTAGAGCCCAGAGACTTCCTGCGTTTCCTCTTTGCCCTTTCACTCTTCTCAGTACATGGCATTATTCACCTGTCTATACCCCCACTGTACCAAAGGCAAGCTGCAGCCCCAGAACAGACCCTGATGTACAGCCAATGCCCACAGAGAATTTGCATAAACCAGAAGCCAGCCGGAGAGCAGGCAGGGGACCCAGACAGCCCAGGGCAGAGGAGCCAGGGCCAGAGCAGGCAGGGGGCCTGGGCAGGGCCAGGGTGAATGAAGCTGGGGGGAACAGCCCAGAGAGTGCCAAGTAACAGAAGTGGGCTGTGGGAGAGAGAAGCACCATGCAGTGACATCAGCATGGCGGGGGTCTTGGCTCCAGGTGGCAGAACCTGCCTAAGGCAGGAGGCACCAAGCACCCCGGTCAGAAGAGCGGGAACGCAGCGCGTGGTGGCCTGTGGCTGTTCTGGGGGCTGAGGCAGCCCCAAGTGTCTTGGGAGTGGGTCCTTCACCCCCATTCCTGCAGAGTGGAGTCCAAATCATGGACCCTCCCCCTCCACAATGTACAAGCACCCAGCAGGGGACACAGCACTCTGACCCTGTCCGCCCCCGCCCCAGCGCCCCCAGCTGCCAGGCTGGCTTACGCTGATCTCAGCAGGGGTGATCCTCCGACTAGTGGGCCGCTGCTTGACGGTGGCCGCTCTCGAGTCAGCATCCGCGATGTCTGGCCTCAGGGCCGGCTCAGCGGCGGCTGCCAGGATCTCATCCAGCTTCTCTGCACACCCGAGGAGATGCGGTCTCAGCCACGGGGACTCTGGACCCACTACAACCCTCTGCAGCCCACTGACACATCCCCCCGCAGGCCTGGCCCTCCTGGTGTGACAGAGGCCCCTGCCTGGGCCATGGCCACCTCAGCCCTCAGTCCCCAAGGCGAGCATTCCAGACCCAAGCCAGGAGGCCCATAACTTGAGTCCCACCCAAGCCCTTCACACACCAGAACCCAGACCCTACTCCCCCCCTGGCCTCTCTGTCCTCAGGGAGGCTCAAGGGGACCCCACGGACCTCACTCCAGGAAAAGCCTGCCTGACCATTAAGGGGAGAAGCAAGACCGGCAGAACTGTTTAGAGCCCAGAGACTTCCTGCGTTTCCTCTTTGCCCTTTCACTCTTCTCAGTACATGGCATTATTCACCTGTCTATACCCCCACTGTACCAAAGGCAAGCTGCAGCCCCAGAACAGACCCTGATGTACAGCCAATGCCCACAGAGAATTTGCATAAACCAAAAACCAGGGCGGAATGGGGTTGGGGGTGGGGGGTGGAGTTCACTGCCCCAGGCTACAGATCCAAAAAAAATAACTCTATGGAGGAGGCCCAGAGCTTTCCTGATGGCTCAAATGGTAAAGAATCTGTCTGCCATGCAGAAGACTGGGGTTCAGTTCCTGAGCTGAGAAGATCCCCTGGAGAAGGGAATGGCCACCCACTCCAGTATTCCTGCCTGGAGAATTCCACGGAAGGAAAAGCCTGGTAGGCTACAGCCTACGGGACTGCAGAGTTGGACATGACTGAACAACTAACACTTTCAATTTTCATACAGGAGGCCCCAGAACCTACAACCCCAAAGCATTTCCCACCACCAGGGTGGAAGGTGCTAAGAAGAGGATATTGGGAGGGGCAGTGCTGAGGGGGCCTCCACTAGCCCTTCAGAAAGCAGCCCCAGAAGCTAGGAGTGGGAAGGACAAGCCCAGGGCTGAGACCTGAACCAGATGCCCTTGGGCGGCATTCTTTTCAAAACTGTTATAACAAAAAAAAGCTTTGTTTGCTTGTTTTTATTAAAGGTATTTTCTTAAAGCTATTTTGAAAGTGGCATTTTTGATTAACCATATGACTTGGAAATTCTGCTAAACACGTGTGTCTGAATGACTGGCGAGGGTCCGCTTAGGGCCAGCAGAAGACGGGCAGCTCCCTCATCCAGCTGACTGCCATCAGGCTCAGCTGCTGGTAGCCCTAGTGCAGCCCACCCCGCACTCAGCCTCCAATCCCCCGAGCAGCCCCCTCCCACCACCACAGGACCACGCATCTCATCATGTCTAGACCTTTAGGCTCTTCAGGGCTGTGTCCCTTCCCCGCCCAGCCCTCCGCCCACACACACAGAGGACCACATGCATCTGGTTCCATTTAGTCCCTCGATGCCCCAAGTGCCCCTGCCAGGGGTTGGCCTGTTGCGGTCAGCCACACCACCTCCCAGCACTGCTCAGTAATTGCTGTGGGGAGGGAACTGAACTCCTTTGAGATGGTCCAGCCCCATCCTGTATACGGACTGTCCTGACCTGCTCTCTTCGTGACTCGATTTCCTGATACAATAAAACTAGCGTAAGAAATGGTACCCTGGGAACATACATATCTGTAAACAACAAAACTCTGTAAAAGTTAAAAGCAAAATAAAGGTTTAAAAAAAAAAAAAAGAAATGGTACCTGCTTCAGCGTCTGCTCTGAGAATCGGCACGTCCAGCAAAAGTGCTGCAGCTGTGCCCGACTCAATGCAAGCACTGAGGACAGACTTGCTAGAGTCCTTCCTGTCCGTGCGCCTCACCTCCCCAAACAGCCTGCGAGCTCTCAGAAGAGAGCAAATAGCCTTGCCTGCGTGTCCTGAGTGTCCAGCCTGGGCCCCAAATATATGAGAGTTCAACCAATGCTGGAGTCACCAGCAAATCACACTCCATCTGCGGACCAGCCCGCGCGGCCTTCGCACCGCTCCCAGTGGCCCCGGGGGGGGGGCCGGCTGTCGAGGGGCCTTCCTTTTGCTTCTGTAATGAAGTGAGTGACTCCCCTTTGGAAGCTGAACCTCCATCCCCATCTCCATCCCCATCCCCACTGCTAAGCCCTTGGTGATCTCCAGGGTGAGAAGAAACGTACACGACTCCTCTCATCCCACAGCATCCACAGGAAGATGCCTCCGCTTTACCCAGGGAAAATCTGAAAAGCTCTGGGAGAGAGAAGCTGCCCCCAGTCATAGATCCGATAAGAGATGAGCCTCAAGAACCAGATCATCCAGAAACCAGACATGAGCAGAGAGAAAACACCTCTGCGGGACACATGGGGCACATCCTGACCTGAGCTGTGGATCTACAGGCTGCATCTCTGGGTCCAGAAGCACTCCGTCCCAGAGGCCCAGAGCAGTGTGCACGTGAAGCTAGCACAGCAAAGGCTGTGGGCCACTGACAAGGAGGCTGAGGCCAGACGAGACTTACTTTCAAAAGAAAAGAACCAAGAATTCTGAAAACTACACGCTGATGAGGTTGACAACAATCCCCAACAATATAAGAACAACATATTCTTAAATATATCATTTGAGATACTTAAAAGAAATGAAGGCCGTTAGGAACCAGGTCTAGGGCACTGGGAACAGCTGCTCAGTCCCGTCGCTTGCGTGCACACGGCTGTGGGGACTCCATGCAGCAGGGACACAGCTGGGGACGCAGCTGTTTGAACCAGGGCCCAAGCAGGGATGAGGGGCCTGCGGGCGATGACTCACTGCCGCCTCCCACAGCTGGAGGCAGCGCGCAGGCCACCCTGGGAGTCCCGCTAACAAACTGAGGACAGACTCAAAATATTCCTGAAATAGCTTGTACGTCTGCCTCAAAGGTGTGAAGAAAAGTGTCCCCAGAGGAGACCTAGTCATCTGTTTTCTACCTGAAAAGACCTTGGGGAAAGCACTTCCCCTGGGCCTGGGGCAAGGGTGACAGGAACATTCAGAAGACGAGATGGCTGGTCACACCGGGAACCTGGGCTGAGATGGACAGGTAAGTGTGCCCCAAATCCAGGAAGGCCCAGCAGATCTAGGAGCTGCCGGGGAGCGCCACCAGGAACAAAGCAAACGAGGGTCCACAGGGAGCCCAAAAGCCTCAGCTCTCGGAAGCTGCGACACCTCCCAATACCCATCTCCAATCCCCATCCCCACCCTGCTAGCCCTGGGGGGTGATCTTCCAGAAGTGAGTGACTCCTTTGGAAGCTGAACCTCCATCCCCATCTCCATCCCCATCCCCACTGCTAAGCCCTTGGTGATCTCCAGGGTGAGAAGAAACGTACACGACTCCTCTCATCCCACAGCATCCACAGGAAGATGCCTCCGCTTTACCCAGGGAAAATCTGAAAAGCTCTGGGAGAGAGAAGCTGCCCCCAGTCATAGATCCGATAAGAGATGAGCCTCAAGAACCAGATCATCCAGAAACCAGACATGAGCAGAGAGAAAACACCTCTGCGGGACACATGGGGCACATCCTGACCTGAGCTGTGGATCTACAGGCTGCATCTCTGGGTCCAGAAGCACTCCGTCCCAGAGGCCCAGAGCAGTGTGCACGTGAAGCTAGCACAGCAAAGGCTGTGGGCCACTGACAAGGAGGCTGAGGCCAGACGAGACTTACTTTCAAAAGAAAAAGAACCAAGAATTCTGAAAACTACACGCTGATGAGGTTGACAACAATCCCCAACAATATAAGAACAACATATTCTTAAATATATCATTTGAGATACTTAAAAGAAATGAAGGCCGTTAGGAACCAGGTCTAGGGCACTGGGAACAGCTGCTCAGTCCCGTCGCTTGCGTGCACACGGCTGTGGGGACTCCATGCAGCAGGGACACAGCTGGGGACGCAGCTGTTTGAACCAGGGCCCAAGCAGGGATGAGGGGCCTGCGGGCGATGACTCACTGCCGCCTCTCCCACAGCTGGAGGCAGCGCGCAGGCCACCCTGGGAGTCCCGCTAACAAACTGAGGACAGACTCAAAATATTCCTGAAATAGCTTGTACGTCTGCCTCAAAGGTGTGAAGAAAAGTGTCCCCAGAGGAGACCTAGTCATCTGTTTTCTACCTGAAAAGACCTTGGGGAAAGCACTTCCCCTGGGCCTGGGGCAAGGGTGACAGGAACATTCAGAAGACGAGATGGCTGGTCACACCGGGAACCTGGGCTGAGATGGACAGGTAAGTGTGCCCCAAATCCAGGGAAGGCCCAGCAGATCTAGGAGCTGCCGGGGACGAGCGCCACCAGGAACAAAGCAAACGAGGGTCCACAGCTGCAGCCAAGCCCTCTCAGGCTCCTGGCCGGCACGGGCCGCTGCACAGCCGGAAGAGGCGGGCACCCACCTGACAGGTGAAGTCAGCAGGTGGAGGCCAGGCCTAGACCCCACCAGATGCTGGCCCAGCGCCCAGGCCCAGCCCCTGTCCGCCCATGGCTGCTGCACCCTGTCCAGCCAGGCCAGAGACAAGGCCGGGCAGGAAGGAGGCTCAAAGGATATGGGGTGGCTGGCCGACGAGAGGAACGGGGGTGGTGAAGGCGACAAAGGTGTGGGCCCAGATCCCTGCTCCAGAAGGACGTCAGCACTGGCCTGAACCCCACAGCGGATCAGCGCAGAGACCGGACCACGCACCAGGCACAGGAGCCCCAGGAAGCAACCCGAGCTGGGGCTGAGCCCCTGACACCCCGCCCCCGCCCGCCCACTCGGTCAGTCACCTTGTTCCCCTAGTGAGCTCCACATCTGGGTGCTCTGAACCCTCCCCTCCTCCCCTCCAGGCCGTGGCACAGCAGTGGCCTCCACCGGGAGGCCCTTACAGCACTGCCTCAGGCCCCATGGCTCTCATACCGCCACCCCAGCTCACCTGAGACCCCAGCCCTATCGCCACTCTCACCAGCCCAGCCCATCTGACCCTTCCCAGGTCTTTCTACTGTGCCCCTGGCGGCTCTCCAGGGAAAAGGCCAACAGAAGGGTACAGTGCAGGCTTCTGGACCCCTGACTTGACACACCTTCCCTCGCCAGGGGTCAGGCAAAGCTGGGCCCAGGGCACAGCAGATGACTCACCCCTGAGGACAGACTCAAAATATTCCTGAAATAGCTTGTACGTCTGCCTCAAAGGTGTGAAGAAAAGTGTCCCCAGAGGAGACCTAGTCATCTGTTTTCTACCTGAAAAGACCTTGGGGAAAGCACTTCCCCTGGGCCTAGGGCAAGGGTGACAGGAACATTCAGAAGACGAGATGGCTGGTCACCCCGGGAACCTGGGCTGAGATGGACAGGTAAGTGTGCCCCAAATCCAGGGAAGGCCCAGCAGATCTAGGAGCTGCCGGGGACGAGCGCCACCAGGAACAAAGCAAACGAGGGTCCACAGCTGCAGCCAAGCCCTCTCAGGCTCCTGGCCGGCACGGGCCGCTGCACAGCCGGAAGAGGCGGGCACCCACCTGACAGGTGAAGTCAGCAGGTGGAGGCCAGGCCTAGACCCCACCAGATGCTGGCCCAGCGCCCAGGCCCAGCCCCTGTCCGCCCATGGCTGCTGCACCCTGTCCAGCCAGGCCAGAGACAAGGCCGGGCAGGAAGGAGGCTCAAAGGATATGGGGTGGCTGGCCGACGAGAGGAACGGGGGTGGTGAAGGCGACAAAGGTGTGGGCCCAGATCCCTGCTCCAGAAGGACGTCAGCACTGGCCTGAACCCCACAGCGGATCAGCGCAGAGACCGGACCACGCACCAGGCACAGGAGCCCCAGGAAGCAACCCGAGCTGGGGCTGAGCCCCTGACACCCCGCCCCCGCCCGCCCACTCGGTCAGTCACCTTGTTCCCCTAGTGAGCTCCACATCTGGGTGCTCTGAACCCTCCCCTCCTCCCCTCCAGGCCGTGGCACAGCAGTGGCCTCCACCGGGAGGCCCTTACAGCACTGCCTCAGGCCCCATGGCTCTCATACCGCCACCCCAGCTCACCTGAGACCCCAGCCCTATCGCCACTCTCACCAGCCCAGCCCATCCGACCCTTCCCAGGTCTTTCTACTGTGCCCCTGGCGGCTCTCCAGGGAAAAGGCCAACAGAAGGGTACAGTGCAGGCTTCTGGACCCCTGACTTGACACACCTTCCCTCGCCAGGGGTCAGGCAAAGCTGGGCCCAGGGCACAGCAGATGACTCACCCCCTTTCCTTCTCCGAATGGAGGCTTGAAATCAAGAAACAAAGTAAATGGGGTGAGAGGCAGGCTTTGTTCCTCGGCCCCTGGGCCCCACACCACGCCCTCCCAACAGCCAGGACCTCCCAGACCCCCACCACCCGAGCCTACATCCCCTTCAGATTGTGAGTGGCTGATCTACCCAAATGCCAAGTCGCCGTAGGAAAGTCAAGGTGGGTACAACCACACACAGGGACAATGCTTGTGAGCATGCACACACTCACGCTTGTGTACATCCACATACACATGCAGACATGCACACAGGTGGACACACAGCTAAATCATATTTGGTTCAATCAAATGTTCAGGACAAAGACAAAGTCCGTAAAAGCCCACTTCAAAAGCCACCAATGGTACAGTGGTCACCCACGAGCATTCCTGCAGTGTGTTTCCAAGAACAGCCAGGTCAGCGTGTTTGCCGGACCATGGCCAGTCACGGATCACACCATGCCATGGCACCTGCCCTTACATTCTCACCCAAAAAGAACACGGAACCGGAAGTCCTAGGTTTCTTACGGGAAGGAGGATGAACTGGAGGAGCTCTGATCCCTCAGGGCCCCCTGGCCTGGGTCTCCACTGACCTCTGCAGCCCCCAGCACGTCCGCAGTTCAGGCTGTGATGAGCACTTAGTGACTGCGAGGGGTCCTGCCCTAACCCTCCTGCTCCTTCTCATGTGGAGAGTCCCTACCCAACCCCTTCCTCTTGATCCCATTTCTGCCAGTCACCTCAGCCCTTCCTTTGCTGGGACACCGTCCTCCTCTCCACTCCTTCCTCCTCCGGCTGCAGGGCCCTCCAAGCAGCAAGGAGCCACCTGGCGTAAGCCCCCATCCTTGCCACCTGCTTTTTCTGTGGCCTCATATTTTCCTGTCTTTCCATGTGCTCAGGTCATCTTCTCAATAGATTACAGGACACTAAAGGGCCCTATTAGCCCTTGATGTTGTGACAGAAAACTAACGTGTTTATGCTGGCAAGGAACCCATAGGTCTTATGTCTACCTTTTAAAAGCACAGTGAATCGTGGGATGTTTGCTTGGGTACCTGAG
Organism: Tragulus kanchil; assembly: GCA_022376925.1. Classification (NCBI taxonomy): domain Eukaryota; kingdom Metazoa; phylum Chordata; class Mammalia; order Artiodactyla; family Tragulidae; genus Tragulus; species Tragulus kanchil. The sequence continues at coordinate 168,459,347 of JAIOJX010000004.1, forward strand.
AAGACCCTGATGCCGGCCTGGCTTTCTCAAACCACGTGTGTCTGGAGAAGGTCAGCAAGTGGGCTGGCTTCCCAGAACAACTGTCTTCTGGGGCAGAAGTGGTCTTCCTGTGCTCCTAGTTGCTCAGGCACGTCTCTGAACAAAGCCAAGGGAAGGGTCTGGGTCTAGTTCAACTAAAGCTGTGACCCCTCACTCAGCAGAGTGCCCAGAGGCTCTGTGATAAGCTATCCTTTCCCCTCCCTGAGACTCTGCTCAGAAAAAGCTGGTGAAAGGATTCTGACCTCAGGTCGCAAGAGTGAGCCCCCTCCCCTTTGAAGACAGGGGTCTGTGGAACGGAGGGAATGCCCAGACCAGAGAGGAAGGAGGCTCTTCCTCCAGGCCCCGGTCTCTGCAGGCGGAAGCAGCCCAGAAAGCAAGAGGCAGCTCTGTTTCTGCAGGGCGGAGTCCCTGAGTGCCTGCACGACAGACCTCTGGCTGCCCAAGCACCTCTCTGTGCAAAGCAGCGAGGGTCCTTTCTGAACATGTAGCTGAACACGGCCTCTGGCATGAGACTCCTGAGAACCACCCACCAGAGCCTAGTAAGGTCTAACTAGACCCACTGCCTACTGGCACTGGTTTATTGACTGGTTTGGATCCTCCATCAGTATGATGGATTGGCTCCCCATGACGAGCCTTGGACTCCTGGGGTCCTGAGCCACCCTGCTTCTCTCCCTTACTCTTGAATGAGTTTACTGGGCACAGAATTCCAGGTGGAAAGCATTTTGACTCAAGACTTTGAAGTCACAGCTCCATTGCCTTCTAGCCCCTGCTGTTGCTTTCAATAACTCTGCTGTCAGTCTGCTGCTTTCTAAATCGTCATTCACTGGCAGTTAAGATCTTCCTTGTTATCTAGGGTGCAGGGAACTCTTACTGTCACAGGTCTAGAGGTAGCCTTGTTTTTACTTCATTGCTTCAGAATGAGGGGCTTCCCTGGTAGCTTAACTGATAAACAATCCAACTGCAATGTGGGAGACCTGGGTTGAACTTAGACTCCTTCAAACTGGAGTCTCTCGGTCTCTTGTCCTTGCTCAATTTTAGAAAATTCTTAGCCATTTGTTCTTTAGATATTGCCTCTTCCTCAATCTTTTTGCCTTTTCCCTCTGGGACTCTATTCAGGCTACCTTGTTTGTCCCCTATGTCTCTTTTCTGCTCTTTGATATTTTGCATCTCTGTATCTTTCTGTGCTGAATTCTGGGTAATTTCCTCAGATTTATCATTTAATTCATAGCTTCTTCCCTTAGGTGGGTCTAGGATACTGTTTCCCAGGCATGGATTTTTAAAATCTCAGTGGCTAAACTTTTCGTTTTAATAACATTTCTTTTTTTTTTTTTGAACTTTTTTTTTTTTTTTGGCCACTTCTATTGGTCTTTCATTTATTTATTTTCATCCATCTTTTTCGTTCTCTGGCCCGTGTGGGCCTCCCATTGTGGTGGCCGCTGTTGTCGCAGAGCACCAGCTCTGGGCACATGCACTCCAGAGTGCTGGCTCGTAATTGGACACATTGGTCCAGCCACTCCGCAGCACGTGGGATCTTCCCAGGCCAGGGATCGAGCCGGCGCCCCTTGCACTGCAAGGCGGTGTGTCCTTACCCACTGGACCACCAGGGAAGCCCTTAATAACATTTCTTTAGGAATCCTTTTTTAAAACTGCTTATTTTTTTCACTGTCCTATTCTTTCATTATGAGTTCTGTTAAACTTTGTATTTAAACACCTTATTTTGTCTCTCTTGTATTCTTCGGACTTCCAGTTCTCCTGACACTAAGTCCAGTTGGGGGGCTTGGTTCTAGTTTTCCTGCATCTCTTGGGTTTTCTAGGGCCCTCAGAGCCCCAGTCCCTTGCCCTCAGGATCTGTATCTGTCCCAAGGCCTCTCACTGTCTTGGCTGATTTCTCTCTTCATTTGTGAGTACTAGGAAATTCCTCTTCCTTTGTTTTGAGTTGGCTAGAATTTTTAAAGTTTTGCTTTATTCAGGATATTTATAGGTCTAAGCCTTGTTTTTACTTCATTGCTTCAGAATGAGGGGCTTCCCTGGTAGCTTAACTGATAAACAATCCAACTGCAATGTGGGAGACCTGGGTTGAACTTAGACTCCTTCAAACTGGAGTCTCTCGGTCTCTTGTCCTTGCTCAATTTTAGAAAATTCTTAGCCATTTGTTCTTTAGATATTGCCTCTTCCTCAATCTTTTTGCCTTTTCCCTCTGGGACTCTATTCAGGCTACCTTGTTTGTCCCCTATGTCTCTTTTCTGCTCTTTGATATTTTGCATCTCTGTATCTTTCTGTGCTGAATTCTGGGTAATTTCCTCAGATTTATCATTTAATTCATAGCTTCTTCCCTTAGGTGGGTCTAGGATACTGTTTCCCAGGCATGGATTTTTAAAATCTCAGTGGCTAAACTTTTCGTTTTAATAACATTTCTTTTTTTTTTTTTGAACTTTTTTTTTTTTTTTGGCCACTTCTATTGGTCTTTCATTTATTTATTTTCATCCATCTTTTTCGTTCTCTGGCCCGTGTGGGCCTCCCATTGTGGTGGCCGCTGTTGTCGCAGAGCACCAGCTCTGGGCACATGCACTCCAGAGTGCTGGCTCGTAATTGGACACATTGGTCCAGCCACTCCGCAGCACGTGGGATCTTCCCAGGCCAGGGATCGAGCCGGCGCCCCTTGCACTGCAAGGCGGTGTGTCCTTACCCACTGGACCACCAGGGAAGCCCTTAATAACATTTCTTTAGGAATCCTTTTTAAATCTGCTTATTTTTTTCACTGTCCTATTCTTTCATTATGAGTTCTGTTAAACTTTGTATTTAAACACCTTATTTTGTCTCTCTTGTATTCTTCGGACTTCCAGTTCTCCTGACACTAAGTCCAGTTGGGGGGCTTGGTTCTAGTTTTCCTGCATCTCTTGGGTTTTCTAGGGCCCTCAGAGCCCCAGTCCCTTGCCCTCAGGATCTGTATCTGTCCCAAGGCCTCTCACTGTCTTGGCTGATTTCTCTCTTCATTTGTGAGTACTAGGAAATTCCTCTTCCTTTGTTTTGAGTTGGCTAGAATTTTTAAAGTTTTGCTTTATTCAGGATATTTATGGAAAAGAAGTCCTGACCACATCAGCCCAATCTGTCTTGGTGGCTGCCCTCCACACTGAGCTAAACTGCAGTCCAGAGGCCTGCTTGGCAGGGGTGGCTCAGCAAAGGACCAGGTTCCAGTTTCAGTCCACGAGGCAAGTCAGGCCATTTCAGGGGACAGGTAAGGGCTCTTTCGATGGCTGGGCAAGAACCAAGCCTGAAGAAAGGGTTGGGGCTCCGCCTAGAACCGGGGTCAAGGCCCTTCCTGTGCTGAGGACTGGGTCACAGCTCATCTCAGGACCAGAGTCAGGGGTCCTTCTACAGCTGGAACCAGACTAGGACTGGGTTCAGATTACAGAAGGACAGAGCGTGTTACAGCCATGTACATTGGGTCATGACACGATGAAGACGCTCATGGTCATGTAAGTTAGGGCATGACCATTATTAACTGTCCATACGTCAGGACACGGTCATATATATCTGAACATGCCAATGACGAGGCTACTCATGGTCCTCCTGGGACCGTTCCCCACCCACGTGCCCATCAAACCCCCGACACACTCTTGTTTGCCTTCTGCAACTCACGAGGGCCTGCCCCATCATTGCATCCACGACGTTCACACGACCCTGTGAGGTCCGCAGCTCACCGTAATGAGCCGCACTTAACGCATCCCCCGCTTAACGGATGCACAAGTAGGTGATGAGAGAGTAGAGAGAAGCAAAGACCACACAGCCAGTGCTCGACAGAGCCAGGAGGAAAGCTCAGGTCCCCTCTTCTCACGTGAATGAAATGAAGGCGTGAGGTCACACTGGAGGCACGGGGGACTGGGGCAGCACGTGCACCCGCATGCAAACACACTGGCAGGCCAGGCCCTGCCCTCCCGCCGCCAGACCTGGGCATCCCACTGTCCGTCTCCAGACCATCCACACGTCAGCTCCCTCTTCAGCCCAATTCCCCTACCCCTCTAGCACCCACCCATTTACCTCTGACCCGCTCATACATCCGCCTGTCCATCCTTCCCCCTCTCAGTCTCCGCCGGGCCTTGGCCCGCTCCCCACGCCTCGCCCCCCACCCTGGGCTGCCGGCCCACCACCTGCCCCACCGCTCACCAAGCTCCTCAAGCTCCGCCGTCATGGACTTGGAGCGCAGGGTCAGCGTGGTGCTGGGGGCCCTCTTAGGGGGTGGCGGGGCTGCAAAGAAGAGGGAGGCCTTGGACCTCCTGTCCAGCAGCAGGCAGCGCGGCGTGGCCAGGTGCAGGTGCCACCTGCGCTCCACCGCCTGGATCTCCTCGTACTCCCGGGAGGACGAGTCACACTGAGCCAGCATCTTGTTCAGGCTGCGGCTGGATGCAAACTTCTTCATGGCGCTGGGAGCTCAGTGTGGCTGAAGACCAGGCTGGGCCAGGGCAGCCAGGGCCTCAGGAGGCGGTCAGGGCCCCAGGGAGGTCACAGGCTGACCAGCCCCAGCCCGGGGCCCACTCTATAGCTTCAGGGGCTGAACACGGAGCCCCAGAGCCATGGGGTGGGGGCTGGGAAAGGGCTCCCAGTCAGCTGGGCTCCCGCTGCTCTACGGCTCCCCCAGGTCCTGGAGGCCACTGCCCGTCGGGGGACCAGGGCGCGGTCAGCCAGGCCACGGCCTGGGCAGGGGCGGCCAGGCAGCAAAGCCTCCGGGGCTCCGGCTGTGCCGCGACGTCGCGAGGAGAAGACGCTTTTCCTCTTCCCTCAGGTGCCGCCTCCCCCTTCCCTCCGACAATAAGCGGCAGAGGCAGCGTCAACCTCACAGTTGCCATGGCAACCCCGGCCTCCAGGCAGCTGCTGGCAGTGTTGGGAAGGAGGGCTCTTCCAAGCCAGGGGCTGGGGGGGGGGCGCCAGGAAGGAGGGGGCAGGGATCTCAGGAGGGCTCCCTGGGGTCAGGGGTCAGAGGTCGTGACAGTGCTGGCTGTCCAACACCAGGGAACGGCACCCAGGCCACGTCCGCGGGTGTCCGCCTAGGTTCGGGCCTCTGCTGTCAGCGGTCTGGGGTGCGGTGAGGAAGGAGCATGGGCCCGGGGTCACAGCCCTTGGGCCATGGGACAGAAGGGGAGCCGGCAGGGGTCTGGAACCCGAGCGCTCACCTCTGCGACGGGCCCCGTCCTCCTCCGGCTTCCGTGTCACTGACACCACCTTCATGACGAGGCGGTTCCCGCCCTGGCGGATCAGAGCCACCACCTGCTTGTGTCCAACCTTCACCACGTTCACGCCGTTCACCTGGCACAGGGAGGGCCGAGGGGCAGGCCGGTGAGTCCTCCTCCGGCTCGGCAGCCAGCACCCGCGGGCGCGCAGGGCAGGCCGGCGCTCACCTCGATGAGGAAGTCTCCCGTGCGCAGCCCCGCCCTCCAGGCCACGCCCTCCACGTCCACCGACTCGAGATACTGGAGCGCAGGGAAGGCCGGCGTGGGCGTGAACTCCTCGATGGGCGTCTCCGCTGCGGGTGAGCAGGCAGCCGTCAGCAGCGTCAACCGCGGCGCTGCCGGCGCGGTCCCCGCGGAAGGCAGCTGCCCCGCAGCCCCTCCCATGAACAACCCGGGCCAAAGGGCGGCGCGTGGGGCTGCCCCGTGGGAGAAGAGCCAGCCCGGGAGTCCAGAGCACACCCCTCTCTGAGAGACCCTCGACTCATCCCACCAGAAAGGCCCCCACTCCACTAGACACACACAGCAGGGCCCCCGAACATCAGTGAGAGCAAGGAACCGCAGCACCATGCCCACATCCCAAACCAAACCAGGGACTTTCCTGGTGGTCCAATGGCTAAGACTCCATGTTCCCAAACCGAGAAGAGAGTCACAGCAGGGAAAGAGGAAGGGTTGCGGGTAGGAGGAAAAGAGGGTGGTGGCCAGGCAGGGGGAGAGGGGAGGGGAGGAGCTGAGGCCCGACACAGAAGACACCCTGAGTCGTGGTGGACATCCCCGCTCTGTGTTACCTTTGGCCCCCCGGAGCACAAAACCAAAGCCTTCATGGTCCCGTTTCTGCAGGACAGCCACCTTGTCGTCAATGACATAATCACTGAGAAAGGAAACCGGAAAGGTGAGGAGAGCCCCGCCGAAAAGCACCCTGACCAGCTGGCCCCCACACATGCCCCGACAGGATGCCACGGGCACGGCCCACCCTGGCAGTGGTCCCTGGACGGACCCGGGGAGGCAGAAGGCAGGTGGCTTGGGCCCCACCCATCCCCACTGACTGCTTCACTCCAGGCCCTACTCAGCCGGGACAGAAGGGGAGCCGGCAGGGGTCTGGAACCCGAGCGCTCACCTCTGCGACGGGCCCCGTCCTCCTCCGGCTTCCGTGTCACTGACACCACCTTCATGACGAGGCGGTTCCCGCCCTGGCGGATCAGAGCCACCACCTGCTTGTGTCCAACCTTCACCACGTTCACGCCGTTCACCTGGCACAGGGAGGGCCGAGGGGCAGGCCGGTGAGTCCTCCTCCGGCTCGGCAGCCAGCACCCGCGGGCGCGCAGGGCAGGCCGGCGCTCACCTCGATGAGGAAGTCTCCCGTGCGCAGCCCCGCCCTCCAGGCCACGCCCTCCACGTCCACCGACTCGAGATACTGGAGCGCAGGGAAGGCCGGCGTGGGCGTGAACTCCTCGATGGGCGTCTCCGCTGCGGGTGAGCAGGCAGCCGTCAGCAGCGTCAACCGCGGCGCTGCCGGCGCGGTCCCCGCGGAAGGCAGCTGCCCCGCAGCCCCTCCCATGAACAACCCGGGCCAAAGGGCGGCGCGTGGGGCTGCCCCGTGGGAGAAGAGCCAGCCCGGGAGTCCAGAGCACACCCCTCTCTGAGAGACCCTCGACTCATCCCACCAGAAAGGCCCCCACTCCACTAGACACACACAGCAGGGCCCCCGAACATCAGTGAGAGCAAGGAACCGCAGCACCATGCCCACATCCCAAACCAAACCAGGGACTTTCCTGGTGGTCCAATGGCTAAGACTCCATGTTCCCAAACCGAGAAGAGAGTCACAGCAGGGAAAGAGGAAGGGTTGCGGGTAGGAGGAAAAGAGGGTGGTGGCCAGGCAGGGGGAGAGGGGAGGGGAGGAGCTGAGGCCCGACACAGAAGACACCCTGAGTCGTGGTGGACATCCCCGCTCTGTGTTACCTTTGGCCCCCCGGAGCACAAAACCAAAGCCTTCATGGTCCCGTTTCTGCAGGACAGCCACCTTGTCGTCAATGACATAATCACTGAGAAAGGAAACCGGAAAGGTGAGGAGAGCCCCGCCGAAAAGCACCCTGACCAGCTGGCCCCCACACATGCCCCGACAGGATGCCACGGGCACGGCCCACCCTGGCAGTGGTCCCTGGACGGACCCGGGGAGGCAGAAGGCAGGTGGCTTGGGCCCCACCCATCCCCACTGACTGCTTCACTCCAGGCCTCCCTCCCCACCTGACAGCCCTCCTGCGGATGCCCACCCTTACCCACCCGCCCACCCGCCCATCTGTACCTGTGTGCAGAGAGGCTGTCGTAGGAGCCCACAGTGTAGTGGCGGAAAAGTCGCTTTGTCCGGTCCTCCCGGGTTTCTGAGGGGAGTTTCAGGAGCTGACAGAGGGTCTCATCCTCCAACTGGCCTGAATCCCCTCAACCATGTGGGTCACCAGCCTCTGCCCCCACACACGCCCCTGGCCTGGTTTTGCCCACATGGAAGCAGGGGGTCCAAATCCTGGGGCTCTGGGCCCAGCAGTCCTAAGGTAAGAAGGCTAAGGGGACCATGCAAGAAGTTTTGCCTCTAGTGCTCAGGGTCCAGAATGGGCAGGGGACGGGCTCCATCCTCCAGAGAGGCTGCACACAGCAGACCAGGCGAGGCCAGGGCCACCACAGAGAGACTCAGCAAGCCCCAAAACTGAGGACAAAGAAGGTGTGCATGCACATGTGTGTGGCCTGGAGCCATGTGTAAGTGCTGTGCTCATACAAGCATGTATCCGTGTGGCCTGCGGTTACACGCAGGTGCTGTGTTCATGACAGGTGATTTGTACATGCGTATGCGTGTGTGTGCCAGTGTGTCACACTACATACTCTTGTGCTAGGGCATGGAGGCGGTCTCGTGTCTTCAATGCATCCCTCACCAAAGGGATGCTCACCCTCACGGGGTCCTTTGCTCCAGATCCTACGTGAGTGGGCAGGCAGGGGTCCAGGTGTGGAGGGCTAGGTCCCCGTCTCTGCTGCCACGGCACCCCACAGAGCTTTATTCCCATCTGTACTCTTGACCTCACTGCAGAGCTGGCCAGATACGCACCTGCGGCCCCACTCTCGGCCTTGCTGTTGCCCTGCGAGCCAGCAGCTTCCAGTCTACACCTCCAGTCACAGCCTTTCTGCCCCAGGCTCACTTCTCCCGCGGCCTGTACGGTGGACTCTCTAGTACCCTTGCACCCACTCCTGCTCTCCGGCTCCCCAGGACCTCTGCCTCCAGTTCTCCAGATCCGCCACTGCCTTAAATTTCATCCCTCAGCTCCTCCCTCCTTCTCTATCAGTTTAGCACTTCTCAAGATTAATTTATTCATTAAAGAAATACGTACTGAGCTCCTCGTATGTACCAGGCTCTGAGAATACAGCAGAGAACAGAAAGAAGCCTCTACCCCGTGGAGTTCACAGTCTAAACTGTACAGCTGAAGAGACAGAGACGGGAAGCAGGTACACACAGAACACGTCAAATGCCGGTGAGCAGTAAGTAAAAAAGGAAGCAGGTAGGCACCTAGAGCTGCAGCCTCAACAAGAAGGAAGAGCTGAACAAAGGAAAGAAGGACAAGGGAGCATCTCCTTATGTGGGTAAAGGACCTTCTGGGGGTGGGGGTGCTCAGAGCAGAGTCACACGGCAGGTGCCAGCTCGGGGTGTTCAAGGGACAGGGAGCAGCCTAGGCAGCTGGAGCAGAGGAGCAAGAGAGAGCAGTGCGGAAGGATATCGGAGAGGGAACCGATGATTCTGACGACCTGTCTCCTCCACTACCTGTGAGCTCCCTACAGGCAAGAACTGTGTCAAATTTACTTCTGTGATCCTAGCACCAAGCACGGTACCTGGCGCATAACAGGCCTTCCAAAGGACAGAAGGGTGGACAACTGCCTGGGTGGATGGATGGAGGGATGAGAGACAGATGGAAGGACGGACCGAAAGGTAAACGGTATGTAAGTGGATGGAGGGAAAGAGAGCGAGGTTGGAGGTTTGCTGGTGGGCTGTTCTACGAGGGGGGCGACAGGATGGGCGGGTGAGCCAAAGGACAGATGGAGCGAGCAGTGGCTAGACAGGAAAAAGAGCTCCTGTTAACATCAAAAGACAGATATCCGGAAAAGCATCGTTTTGGATTTCAGAACCCTCCCACTAACTTACGTGATTCTCAGTATGTCCCACAGTCCCTTTCGGCCCTCTCCTAACAGAGGAGGAGAACCCGCTTTGGAGGGTCCCGAGGTTCTGACGGGCTGTAGTTTTATCTCACTGGCACCCTCGCAAGCGCTCGCGTCTCTCTTCGCTCTGCAGCACACCGGCACCCCCACCCTGCTATCCCCAAAGCCAGAGCAGGTCACGCCTCGCACTGTTCAGGGAGGGCCCAGACCTCTCTCCTCTCCACCACACCCTTCTCCACACTGATCCAGCTCTGGAATTGTTCACAATGCTTGCCTGCAGAAAGACACCCCCCACTCCACACACACACACACACAACCCTCTGCAGATCACTGGTCTCCTATTTTTATATTTATTGACCAAACATGGTACATTTATTACATAACACAAATTCATTTTCCACTTGTATTAATCAGACAGGTGAAAGCCAGCTAAAATGAAAACACACAGTGCGACCTCCCAAGTGCTGGAAAGAAGAGGGGAGGAGGGAGGAACCTGACAGAGCCACAGCTCTGGGTGTCCTGCGCCAGCCTCCAGACTCTCCAGGCCACCTCCCTACCCCACCCTACCACCAGCCCAACTCACTCTGCCTGCAACTGTTCCTTTCACCCAGACGGGTGCTGCGGAAGCCACACTCTTTGCTGACCACGGGCGTCAGCCTGGCCCACACGTGTTGGCAAGTGTCCCCTCTCTGGCCTATAAGTCCCTCTCTGTCCCTGCTCCAGTCTCAGAAACAGATCTTTCTTTGGATCTGGGCCTGTTGGAAGCAGGTTCGTGTTCCTAGGCCGCCCTCTCACCTCTGGCAGAACTCAGCCCCGAGGTCCGAGACCAGAGACTGCCCAGAGCGGCTGGGCCGGGGCTGCAGATGAGGACAGAGGTGACTCCCACCCCCAGCAGGCAGCCCCGCAGGCCTGTCTCCCGCCGATCCGCAAAACACTCCCACCTACCCAGTGCCTTCTGACACGTTCAGAGAGCAGAGCCCAGAGCCCAGTCCCTGTCCAGGCTCCCCACAGTTGCCCAGAGGCCTGCAGCTCCCTCAGCAGGCTACTCTGTGTTCTCTCGCTTCTGCATGACTCCAGCCCAGTCCTGCCCGTTCCCAGTCCATCTCCTTATTTCACTCTGCCCGGGCCAGCACCCTAAGCTGAAATGACCGGCACAGTCAGGACAGCACCCTCCAGACTCCCCCTGCGATACCACCAGGAGCTTCAGCCCCTGGTCCCAGGACACCTGAGCAGCCTCATGCTCGCCACTCCAGCCCCGCCCACCCCACTCCCAGCGCAGGCTCCCTCACGGCAGAGCCCACGGACTGTGGCAGTGACAGCACAGACCCTGCAGCCCACTGCCTGCCCTGCGAACAAGCCCCTGCCCCTTGGGCTGTGGAACCCATCCTGCTAGAGATGGGCTAAAAACAACTGTCCCCACCTCCCAGGCCTGCTGGGATGAATCGGTGAATTCTTAGATGTAAAAGAGCTAAAAACCAAACGAGGCATCCTGACACCGCTTGGAGCACGCTGGGGGCCAGCACGTGCAGAGCGAGAAGGCCATGCCACACTCTGGCCAACAGGCTCTGCCTCTGCCCCATCAGCTGACCACCCAGAGGGCCCCAGCCATCCTTCAAAGGCTCACTTCAAACAACACCTCTGCTTACAAACCCTCCTGACTCCTTCAACCAACCCCGAGAGCCTCCCTGAGCTCACGCCCTGACAGTCGCACAGTGACACGCCTACCGGAGCAGAGCGCACAGCCGCCCCCCGCCAGGCAGCGCCAGCCCCGTGATCCCAGCTCCCACCACCGCGTCCAGCACACGGCAGCACCCGACGAACATCAGCCGCTCTCAAACTCTGAGTCCGGTGCAGGCCTCTCCTCCTGCACCCCAGCGTCAGACGCAGCTCTAACTGCCCATGGACCCACACGGCTCTCAAACTGGAACCTTCATTGTCCAGCCTATGGGAGAGCACAGGACCACTCCCTAGGTAGGCCTGCGGGTTCCTCCTCCCTCTCCCCTCCCCTGTCCAGTTGGGACCAGAGCCCAAACCTCTGAAACCATCCTCCACCTCCACATACCACGCCACCTGCCCACAGGATCCACACAGAAGAGAGAAAAGAGCAGATGGGCACAGCACAGGATGTACACACAACGGGGGGTCATGTTCCTTCCAGGCTCCCAGCCACAGGAGGCTCATCGGGGCGAGGCAGTGAACAGCCAGCCGAGTATATGAGTAAAGGATCCTGCTCAGGGGTGCATCAGTGGCCACGTTCCACCCAGGGCAGAGGTCCAGGCCACACAGGGGTGGGCTCCCTGGGGAAGTTCTCAACCCAAGATAAGGAAGCGTGGCACTCCTGGGTCTGAGCCTTTCACGTGCAGAAAGACGTGTTCACCCTGCATCCAGGCACACCACTAGCGACCACCACTAGCCACCACTCAGGAGGGGGCCCCTTTGTCCCACCAGTTCTCAGGGTCAGAAATAATCCCCACGGGCCAAGGGGCCTCCAGAGCTTGCAGTCAGTTCCGGTCTTGAAGGGACCAGTATCTCTGCTGGCAGCACTGCCTCAGATTCCAGCACCCAGACGGGTCCTTCCTGGAGGTGCGGGCGATCAGCAGGGTCACACCGCGGCTGCTGGCCAGCCCCAGGAGCCACCGTCTTTGCCCTCGCGTCCTCCCTGCTGGCTAAGGACGCGGCTGTCCCCAGCCTGCTGCCTTCAGACCTTCCTGGCCCCAGGGCACCCACGACAGCCCCTCTGGGCCCAACCGGCCTCACTTCCCCTGGCTCCCCGCACTGCCCACTCGGACAATCTGTCCACTTTGGAATGACGCCTCTTTTCTCTGACTGACCTCTTTCGTGGCCTGACAGCAATCACACGCTCCAAGAGCACCGGCGTTTCTGTGAGAACCTTGTCTGGGGAGGACTGGTCACGAGAGCCACGTGCGGGATCACAGACTGGTGCCCGCTCCCACACGGGCGGCCCACGGGCACGTCACAAGGGTCTCCCCAGCGGCCCGGGGTCCAGACATTCACGTGTGTGCTGGTAAGCAGGTGTGGAGTGAATGTGTGCCGTGCATACACGTGCTGTTGTGTGTATGAGTTTGCACCTACTTCTGTGTGTCTGAGTTTGTTCTAGTCTTTCCTCTGTGAATATAATGCAGACGTGCCTCCACCTAAGACCAGAGGGATGCTGGAAGTGGGGGCACCTTCAGGAGCCGCCGGGGGCGCGGGGTCACTCACCGTGCCGCGTGTCATACTGTCTCATCTGCACCTCCTCCACGCAGTCAGCCGGGAACCAGCCCGTGCGGCCTTTCACGGTCCCCTCCCAAAAACCGCCCTCCCCAATGCTGAGCACTGGAGGGACAGAAGCCAGACAGGCCGTCAGGGCCGAGGCGCGCGGCTGGAGCCCGCCGCCCCGCCCCGCCCCCGTCTCCGCGGTCACCACCGCCGGCTTGGGCCGTGCCCACCCAGCTCTCAGCTCTCTCTCCTTCTCTTCCCTTCCCTCCCTTCACCCTCCTGGCTTTCTCCCTGGGAAAATTTTGGGATCCACACAGAAGAGAGAAAAGAACAGATGGGCACAGCACAGGACGGGCATGTGGGGGACAGAGAGATGCACAGATGGGCACACTTGAGGGGGAACAGGAGGCAGAGGTAGGGGCCACAGTCTCCCTCCTGCCCTCCCAGCTGACCGCTCTCCTCCCGCCTCTTGAATCCACTCTCATCCTTGCTCTGTGGCCCATCCCAGGGGTTCCTGCCAAGAGCTGAGGGTCACCGCGCTGTGCCCAGGGGAATCAGCCACACGAGGGTCCCTGGAGGGCTGACCAATACAGCCTGTTTCTTCCTCAGGCTCCATGGAGAGCAGGCACGCATGATGGGAGGACCCCAGTGAGGACAGAAACCCCGTAATGGCAGGCGCCTGTCGTGGCACAGGACCCCCTCCTTACAGACACCCACAGAACTGTCACAGGTATCCCCTAGAACGGCAATGTAATGCCACATATCACAAGTGCTTCCAATGAAGAAAGTCCCAGAAGTGACACAGGAACCCCGTAATTCAAGGAAGCTCTGGAACAGGGGAGGGTCTTACGAACACGAGAGCCCCACCACCAGCAGCCCCCAGAACGACAGGAAACACCCCGGGATGAGAGGAGCCCCTTGGTGACACGGGGAACCCGAGATGACAGAGGATGGAGAGACACCCGCATGACAGGAGCCCCAAGAGACAGACACCTACTTCTGTGTGTCTGAGTTTGTTCTAGTCTTTCCTCTGTGAATATAATGCAGACGTGCCTCCACCTAAGACCAGAGGGATGCTGGAAGTGGGGGCACCTTCGGGAAAGCCGCCGGGGGCGCGGGGTCACTCACCGTGCCGCGTGTCATACTGTCTCATCTGCACCTCCTCCACGCAGTCAGCCGGGAACCAGCCCGTGCGGCCTTTCACGGTCCCCTCCCAAAAACCGCCCTCCCCAATGCTGAGCACTGGAGGGACAGAAGCCAGACAGGCCGTCAGGGCCGAGGCGCGCGGCTGGAGCCCGCCGCCCCGCCCCGCCCCCGTCTCCGCGGTCACCACCGCCGGCTTGGGCCGTGCCCACCCCGCTCTCCGCTCTCCCGCCTTCTCTTCCCTTCCCTCCCTTCACCCTCCTGGCTTTCTCCCTGGGAAAATTTTGGGATCCACACAGAAGAGAGAAAAGAACAGATGGGCACAGCACAGGACGGGCATGTGGGGGACAGAGAGATGCACAGATGGGCACACTTGAGGGGGAACAGGAGGCAGAGGTAGGGGCCACAGTCTCCCTCCTGCCCTCCCAGCTGACCGCTCTCCTCCCGCCTCTTGAATCCACTCTCATCCTTGCTCTGTGGCCCATCCCGGGGGTTCCTGCCAAGAGCTGAGGGTCACCGCGCTGTGCCCAGGGGAATCAGCCACACGAGGGTCCCTGGAGGGCTGACCAATACAGCCTGTTTCTTCCTCAGGCTCCATGGAGAGCAGGCACGCATGATGGGAGGACCCCAGTGAGGACAGAAACCCCGTAATGGCAGGCGCCTGTCGTGGCACAGGACCCCCTCCTTACAGACACCCACAGAACTGTCACAGGTATCCCCTAGAACGGCAATGTAATGCCACATATCACAAGTGCTTCCAATGAAGAAAGTCCCAGAAGTGACACAGGAACCCCGTAATTCAAGGAAGCTCTGGAACAGGGGAGGGTCTTACGAACACGAGAGCCCCACCACCAGCAGCCCCCAGAACGACAGGAAACACCCCGGGATGAGAGGAGCCCCTTGGTGACACGGGGAACCCGAGATGACAGAGGATGGAGAGACACCCGCATGACAGGAGCCCCAAGAGACAGACACCCCCTCCTTGACAGAGCCCTTCACGGTGACACAAGGAATCCCCGGCGGCAGATCCATCCCATAATGACCACAGCGGCTCTGAGTTCCCAGGGACGCCCCTGACGACAGCCGCCCCGAGGGCATCGGCCCTCCCCCGTCGCGGATCCCGGGCAGGCGCCCGCCTCGCCCCCCGCGACCGCGCCCCCCGCGCCCCCTCACCCTTCACGGCCTCGCCGCGGTGCAGCGGGATCTCGCCCTCGCCCTGCGGGCTGTGCGCCTTCACGGCGATGAACTTGCGGCCGGGGACGGCGCTGTAAAGTTTCCGCTTCGGGCCCCGGGGCGGCGGCGCGGGGGGCGCGGGGGGCGCCGGGCCGGGGCCGGGCGCCGGGCCGGGGCCGCCGGCGCCGCCGGGCCCGCTCGGGCTGTAGACGAACACGTAGGTGACGGACGCGATGCCGGGGGCAGCGGGCACGCGAAGCCGGCGCCCGGGGCCTCCATGGCGCGCGGCCCGGCCCCGCCGCCGGCCTCACCGCAGCCGCCGCCGCAGCGCCCGCCGCCCGCCGCCCGCCGCCGCCCGCCCGCCCGCCGGGGGCCCGGCCCGGGGCCGCTCCATGGGCCGCGGCGCCGCGCCCGGCCCGCTCCCGCCAGCGCACGAGCCGCGCCCGCTCAGGGCTCCGGGGCCGCGGGGCTGCGCTCCCGGGCGCGCCGGGCTCGCTCCATGCCGCGGCCGCTCCGCGCGCCCCGCCTCCTCGGGGCCCGGCTCCTCCCTCTGCGGGCGGCGGGCCGGCTCCCTCCTCTCCCCTTGCGGCCGGGCGCCGCGGCCGGACGCGGGAGAGGCCGCGGGCCGAGGAGGGCTCGGCGCGGCCGGGGAAGGCTGGGAGGGGTCAGCCCGACGGGGCCGAGCGCGGAAGGGGGAGGCGGGCTGGTCAGCTGGGAACTGGAGAGGAGACCTGGGGCTTCGGACAGGAGAAGAGCGTCTCCGCGAAGGTTCAAGGCTCGCCGAGCCCCAGGAGGAGCCACCCCGTGAGCCCTCTCCAGCTAGGGCCCTGGCCATCTCACAGCCTGACCGCTGCGTGCGCTGGGCGCCCCAAATCCCCCTCTGGACCTGGGTCCTCTCCTCCTGGACATCTGCCTCGGCTGCTCATGCCCTCTTCAGGTTGACCGCCTGGGCACCAAGCCCGAGGCCTCAGCACTCGGCCTGTCCCTGCTCAGCGACCTGCACCTAGGCCGGCCAAGTCCAATTCTCCACCAACAGCCAAGCTCTCCGAGATGAGAATTCGCTGCACTTCAGTCATACGGCCGGTGCCTTCCTTTCCATCCCCTGGGCGCTCGAGATGCTGTTTCCAACACCTCAACTCTCCCCGTCCTGCTCATTTGGCCAACAGTTATCTCTCAGCTCAGAACGCACCTTTCTCTGCCCTGCTCTGCGACCACATTTCATGCCAGGCTTCTCGCCAACAGGGGCCGCTAGGAGGAACTGCCATTTCTCCTACCTCTCCCCGCTACCCCCTCCAACAGCAGCTGAAACCCAAGACGCCTCCTCTTCCTTCCACCAAAGGCAATGGCTCCCAAGGAGGCCCTCTCCCTCCAAAGCGCACCAGACTTCCTCAGCCTGCTCCTGGCCACTCACTGGGAGGCGCCCTTACCTGGACCACTCCCCAGTTAATTGCTTCCTAGCCCTGGGCCCCAGGTGTCAGGGTCCTGAGGCTTTTAGGACTCCCTGGTATTAACCCCCACCACAGTTGGCACCCTAGGCCCCTACTAAAGGTTTGTTGAAAAAAAATGTAATAATAATTCTACTCTTCCCCACAGAGCAGTGAGCTGGAGCCCGCCCAGAGTGGGTCTTAGTTTGTGTTTGCTAAAAGGATGAGTAAGTCTACAAAACCCAAACGAGACCCGGGCTTCCACACAGCTCCGGCTCGGAAGCCACCTCCGCAATGCTGAACATCCCTAAGTCTGTTCTTTCAGTCACAGGGCTATGCAAAATCTGGGGGGAGGACTGAGGTGATCTGAGGCAGGACAGATAGCCTTGCAGTCGGGTAGAGACTCCGCGAGACAGAGAAGACACCGCAGGTCGAGGCTGTGTGAGCAGGAACACAGCAGAGGAAGGAATGGCTTTCACGGGCTCCTGCTTCACCCCAAGCCCTCTGCTGAACGCTCAGGCTCAGCACGTTCGGTAATGAGGTCTACCTGTCGGCAACTTAAGCTGCCTCCTAGCTCTGTAACTCTGCACAAGTCATTTACCCCACCTGAGTGTTAGGACCTCATCTGTAAAACAGACCACAGCCTCATACAAGGTCGAGGTTAAGTAAGATGATACGCACTGCACTACGCTGTTCAACCCAGCTGTCACTGTGAAAACAAAGTGCAACTTATGTAACTCTTTCATTCAACATGTCTCCAGAGCACCTTCTATGTGACTGGCTCTGGAGCAACTGTAGGAAACAGGAAAGACAGCTCCCGCCTTGAAGGTGCAGGATGGAGAGGCCTTCACCAGCAGTGCCGGCCTGTGCTGTGAGCCAGGGGTCCAGGTAGGGAGCCTTCACTGCCAGGCTCCAGAAGGCTTCCCAAAGGAAACGTTTTGGGTAGGATTAGCCATGCCTTATGGATGAGAAACCCAGGTACAGAGTAGTTAGCTAATGTGCCAAGGTCACACAGGCAGCTGATGGAAGGAGCGCGCTGGACTCCGTCTGTCTGAAGAGCCAGTAACTACCTTCCACTCCCCGCTGCTCAGCGCAGCAGGGCTCCAGCCCAGGCCTTTTGCTCTAAGTTCTGGGGATGACAAGTCCTTGGTTCTCAGGATCCCAGCACTCACGGTGAGGGGTAAAAAGGAGAACCTCGGAGGCCCGTGGTTATGCAGGGCCGGTGCGGGGGCGGGGGGGAAACACCAAGACTTTCCCTTGGGAGCAGAGGAAGGGTCCACCTATACATTTTGACCCCTCATGGAGAGGAAGCTCCAGTCCCTAACTTCTTCCCACACCTCGCCCAGCCCTGCCTCATGCCAGCCCTCGTCCTCCTCCCTGTCACTGCAGGAACCTTTCTAAACCACTGGCCTGACCAGACCCTCTCCTCCCAACATTCTCCCATAGCTGCCCACCGCCCTCAGAACAAGTCTGACTCCAAACAGAGATCAGCACGGGGGAGCCCTGCCCCAGGCCCCCAGCCCTGGCTGTCTTGCCTTCCCCATCTAGGGAGGCCTCAGCTCATAACTGCAGAGGTGCACCAACAGGCCTGCCCGTGCTGGCTCTTCCGGGCTCGGGGCCCGGCCTCCACCTACCTGATCTTGCTCTGGCTGCTCCTGCCTGCTGCAGGGCCGCTGCCGTCACCCTGTGGATCGCCGTCCCGGTCCCGGTCTTTCTCCTCCTGCAGCCGCTGGAGCAACAGCTGGTGGGGAAGGCTTCGCAGTGAAGGTCCAGGAGACGCCGCTGGCTGCACCTCACCCTTCAGGTTGATGTCACTGGCTGAGCGCTGCAGAGGCCGAGGAGAGGCCAGGCCACTAGGGCCGGCCAGCCGCCGCCGCTTCGCATAGCTGGGGGTTTCCCTGAATGGTACTGGGGTGGGAGGTGGGGGGGAACAAGTAAGACTCTGGGCAGTCAGATTAGGTAACCAATTTGTCCTGGTTTGCCTGGTATTTCCAGATTTTAAAAGTAAAATGCTATGTCCCAGGGACTGCCTCCGTCCCAGGCGAAAAAGGTCAGTGGGTCACACTATGACTGAAGCTGTGGTTGGGGGAGTGGGGAGCAGGGAGCAGACAGGGTCTCATACCAGACTACTCTAACTCCAGTTTCAGAGGTAGAAGCCTGCCCCTGCTGTCAGCCAAATGAGATCTTGGGACTGCTGAGATCTGCTGTTGGAACTGCTATTTCACAGGCTTCCAGAGAGACAAAACTGGCCACATGTGACAAATCTCACTGGACGTGAGGGGTAAAAAGGAGAACCTCGGAGGCCCGTGGTTATGCAGGGCCGGTGCGGGGGCGGGGGGGAAACACCAAGACTTTCCCTTGGGAGCAGAGGAAGGGTCCACCTATACATTTTGACCCCTCATGGAGAGGAAGCTCCAGTCCCTAACTTCTTCCCACACCTCGCCCAGCCCTGCCTCATGCCAGCCCTCGTCCTCCTCCCTGTCACTGCAGGAACCTTTCTAAACCACTGGCCTGACCAGACCCTCTCCTCCCAACATTCTCCCATAGCTGCCCACCGCCCTCAGAACAAGTCTGACTCCAAACAGAGATCAGCACGGGGGAGCCCTGCCCCAGGCCCCCAGCCCTGGCTGTCTTGCCTTCCCCATCTAGGGAGGCCTCAGCTCATAACTGCAGAGGTGCACCAACAGGCCTGCCCGTGCTGGCTCTTCCGGGCTCGGGGCCCGGCCTCCACCTACCTGATCTTGCTCTGGCTGCTCCTGCCTGCTGCAGGGCCGCTGCCGTCACCCTGTGGATCGCCGTCCCGGTCCCGGTCTTTCTCCTCCTGCAGCCGCTGGAGCAACAGCTGGTGGGGAAGGCTTCGCAGTGAAGGTCCAGGAGACGCCGCTGGCTGCACCTCACCCTTCAGGTTGATGTCACTGGCTGAGCGCTGCAGAGGCCGAGGAGAGGCCAGGCCACTAGGGCCGGCCAGCCGCCGCCGCTTCGCATAGCTGGGGGTTTCCCTGAATGGTACTGGGGTGGGAGGTGGGGGGGAACAAGTAAGACTCTGGGCAGTCAGATTAGGTAACCAATTTGTCCTGGTTTGCCTGGTATTTCCAGATTTTAAAAGTAAAATGCTATGTCCCAGGGACTGCCTCCGTCCCAGGCGAAAAAGGTCAGTGGGTCACACTATGACTGAAGCTGTGGTTGGGGGAGTGGGGAGCAGGGAGCAGACAGGGTCTCATACCAGACTACTCTAACTCCAGTTTCAGAGGTAGAAGCCTGCCCCTGCTGTCAGCCAAATGAGATCTTGGGACTGCTGAGATCTGCTGTTGGAACTGCTATTTCACAGGCTTCCAGAGAGACAAAACTGGCCACATGTGACAAATCTCACTGGACTACCACAGGATGGAACTATTTGCAGTTGACCATAACCAGAGAAACTGTAAAAGAGATGTTCTAGACCAGGGCTTGGCAAACATCTGTAAAGAATCAGATACCAACCGTTTCGGGTTTTGCAAGTCATACAGTCTCTATCGCAAAGACTCAGCCCAGCCACTGCGGCAGGAGAACAGCCTCAAATAATGCATATGAGCAAAGGGGTGTGCCTGAGTGCCGACAAAACTTTATTTAAACAGAAGGTGGTGATTAAAACACGGTCCAACTATATGCTATTCACAGAAGAGTCACTTTAGCTCCAAAGACACAAGTAGGTTTAAAAATAAAAGAATAAAGGAAGATATGTCACATAAATAGTAACCAAAAGAGAGCTAAGTAGCTACATTAATATCAGACAAAATAGACTTAAAAAGTGTTACAAGAGACAGAGGACATTATATTTGATAAAAGTGTTAATTTGTCAAATAGATTAACAATTATTAGCATATATGTACCAAACAACAAATCATCAAAATGTATTTTAAAAAACATTGATATATTTGGAGAAATAGACAGTTCTACAATAATATTTAAGACTTTAACACCCTGCTTTCAATAATGGATAGAACACCTAGAGAGAAGATCAATAAGAACATAACAGGCCTCAGCCTGTTAGGCCTAACAGGTATACAGAGAGGACACTCCACAAAGCAAGGGCAGAGTACACATTATTGTCAGGTGCACATGAACCATTCTCCAGGGCAGATCATTTGGGAGATCACCAAAAAGTCTCAACAAATTTAAAAAGACTGAAATTATACAAAGTATCTTCTGCAGTGACAATCGAGTGAAGTCAGAAGTTAAGAACAGGCCCCAAAAAATTAAAAAAGAAAAAAACTGGAAAAGTCCCAAGCATGTGAAAAATTAAACAACACTCTTAAAACAACCAATGTGTCAAAACAGATATCATAAGGAAAATTGAAAACACTTTAAGAAAATAGAAACAAAAGTACAACATACCAAAACTTACGAGATGCAGCAAAAGCATTTATAGCTATAAACAGCTACATTAAAAAGGGAGGTCTCAAATCAATAACCTATTTAAGGAAGTAGAAAAAGAGAAGCAAACCAAAGAAAGGAAATAGTAAAGATTACAGAGAATAGACATACAAAGAGAAACATTGACACCAAAAGTCATTTCTTTGAAAGTACCAACAAAATTGACAAACCATTAACTAGACTGAATAAGGAAAAAAATGAAAGAAGGGGGACACAAATCATTAAAATCAGAAATGAAAATTGAAGTGTTACGACTGATCTTATACAATTAAAAAGAAATATAAGAGAATACTATGAATAATTGTATGTCAAAAAATCTGATAAACTAGCTGAGATGGACGACTTTCTAGGAAAACACAAATTACCAAAACTGACTCAAGAAGAAACAGAAAATCTAAACAGGTCTATAAGAAGCAAGGAGATGAGATCAGTAACCACAAATCTCCCAAAAATAAAAGTCCAGCATCAGAGGGTATCATTAATGAATTCTACCAAACATTTAAACAGGAATTAGCAAAATCCTTCCCAAAAAACTAGAAGAGGAAGGAACACTTTCTAATGTATTCTATGAGCAACTTAAAAACGATCAAAGAACTTGACATTTCTCCAAAGAAGATATACAAACATCCAATAAGCACGTGAAAAGATGCATCAACAGCCATTAGGAAAATGCAAATCAAAACCTCAATAAGAGGGGACTTCCCTGGTGGTCCAGTGGTTAAGAATCTGCCTTCCAATCCAGGGGACGCAGGTTCGATCCCTGGTCAGGGAACTAAGATCCCACATACCACAAGTTGACTAAGTTCGCATGCCTCAACTAAGACCCTGTGCAGCCAAATAAATAAATATTAAAAAAAAAAAAAAAAATCCTCAATGAGATACCACTTCACTTGGACTAGAACGGCTATAATCTTTTTTTAAAGATAGTAACAAGTGTTAGTGAGGATTTGAAGAATCTGGAACCATCATGCAATGCTGGTGGGGATGTAAAATGGTGAAAAACAATTTAGCAGGTCCTCAAAAAATTAAATATAGAATTGTAATATGACACAGCAATCCCACTCCTAAGTGTATACCCAAAATAACTGAAAACAGATGTTCAAATAAATACATGTCACACATGTCCATGCAACAATATTCACAATAGCCAAAGGGTGGCTATCACCCAAATGTCTATCAAAGGATGAATGGATAAACAAAATGTCACATATACAAACAGTGGAACATTATTTAGCCATAAAAGGTAATGAAGTAGTGATATAACCTACAATACAGATAAAGCTCAAAAACATGCTTCAGTTTGTTGAAAGAAGCCGAATACCAAGCATCATTTCACTTATATGAAATATCCAGAATAGGTAAATCTATATAGACAGAAAGTGTGTTAAAGGCTGACAGGGGCTAAGGGAAAGAAGAATATGGAATCACTGCTTAATATACATGGAGTTTCCATTTGCGATGATGAAAATGTTTTGGAATCCAAAAGAGTTGGTTATGAATACCTTAAATATCACTAAATTATTCAGTTTAAAATAGTTAATTTTATGTTACACGAACTTGATTTTAACTGAAATTTAAATCCTCAATTGTAAAGCCTCAATTAAAAAAGAAAAGAAAAACAGACCATGGGCTGGATTTGGTCTGGGCCACTGTTTGCCAGGCCCTAGTACAGACTCCTGTTATGCCAACCAGCAGCCTCACCTCCAGCTCCTCAGAAAGGGAATCTCAGGCTCCACCCAGACCGTCTAAGTCAGAATCTACATTTACCTAGATCTCTCAAATGTGCATTACAAAGTGAGGTACTTCCCAGGGCACTCTTCAGAAGCACTCTGGGACAGCAAGCCAGAGAAAAGTACGCTTGAGAGTGGGTACACAAAAGATGAGGAGAGGGCCTGAGGACCCAGGGGTAGCCCAAGGAAGCAGGTGGGGAAGCAGAGATGGCTTCCCAGGTAGGACCCCTGCTTCCTGCTGGTCAGTCTACA
The DNA here is from genome assembly GCA_022376925.1 of Tragulus kanchil. Lineage (NCBI taxonomy): Eukaryota > Metazoa > Chordata > Mammalia > Artiodactyla > Tragulidae > Tragulus > Tragulus kanchil. The sequence continues at coordinate 168,482,153 of JAIOJX010000004.1, forward strand.
GGGGGCGGGCGGGGTTGCCAAGAAGCTTCCGGGAGACCTACCCCCTGAAGAGTGACAGGTCTCAGCCTAGGAGATCTCGCCAGGTGGGCCCTGCGCCTGAGGAAGGGACGGGTGGCTGGGCAGAGCTTCCCCGCTGCTCCTCCTCCGTGTACACGTCCCACCTGGGTCCCCAAACTGAGGTGAGGCACGACAGCTGACTCCCAGGGGGAGCATGTGCTCAGGGAGTGCGGGCAACAAGGATGGATCCCGGGATCGCCCCATTCCGAAGACAGGCTCTGCCATTAATCTCTCTGTGCCTCAGTTTCCTCCTCTGTAAAAACGGACTAATAACCCTCACTCACCTCACTGGGGGATTGTCGAGAGGGTTATCATAAAGACTCAGAATATACTGCCCTGCAACTCAGGAACACCTGGCAAGGGGACTAACCAATGTGACCTCTCAGCTCAGCTACAAATGCCTGACCCCCCCAGGTGAGCGCACTCTGGATCAGTCAGACAGAAGCTGCGATAATGGTGACCCCTGGAGCCCTGGCATCTCTGTCCAAAGATGAGGGGCAGCTGAGGCCTTTCTGACCGTCAGCCTGGACCATAAACAAGTCCCCACCGTCCCTCCAACGAACTGGACCAAGGCTACCTGCCAGACTCATGGAATCAAATACCGCATGAGCTCGGAGGGGGAAGGAGTAAAGAACCATAAAAGACCTCATTTTACTTAAGGAAACTGAGGCACAGAGGCCACAAGTAGCTTTCCAAAGGTGACATCACAAGCAGAAGAAAGAGTCCCAAACATCCACAAACCAAGCCTGCCCCAGGCTGACAGCCACCTCCAAAATACGTAGCCGCCCCAACCAGACCATAACTGGAGCCCTGGCTCTGTCTCTCAGCCCAATTCAGATCTCAAACTTCATCACAGTTCTCTGCGAAGCAGAACCTGGACCACAAGCCAACGTCACCTCATTATCTAGTTAATGTGCTCGACACACACCTACTGCTGTTGTTGTCCCAGCTGTTGCTGCTGCCGCCTGGGGTCGGGGCATGAAGTCTGCCCACTGTCACAGTCCCCTGACCCTGCTTGGGAAACAAGAGGCTCACAACCAAGCCTCATGCCAGGAGGTCTGCTCAGGGGAGACTACATAGGAAGACTCCTGAAACATGACCTTGACCCATCTTAACCCCAGCCTACCATAACCTCACATTAGAACCAACAAGGACGCAAACCCTGGGACCAGCCTTAGCCCTTTGCTGACTACTGTCCCTTTAAATTTTGTAAAAATGGAGATATCTGTTGTTGCAGTCCTGGCAGAAAGAGAAGCCTGGGAGTCTCTGTTCCAAAGAGAGCCACGGGCAGAAAAGCCTTCTCCAGGAGAGAAGAGGGAGGGAGCTGAGAAGGACTTCCCTCTGTGACCGGGTAGCCAGGTGGGGCAGCCTCTAGACAGAAACTGTTCTTTCCTGGAGGGGAGTCGCCCAACCCCCACCCCAGCCACTCCACACACGGGGAGGAGAGGTGGGACTTACAGGAGGGATTCCAGGCCAGCCCCACAGCCAACACTGATCTGGGAGGCAGTGAGCTCCCTGAGGCCTGACGTGGGCCCTCCTGCCCTGAGGTTCCGACTAGACCGCACCTCCTGGGCTTCCCTCTGGGACACGTCTTGGGCTCCCTCCAAAGCACCGGCCGCTGAGAGCTCAGAGCCCCTCTCCCCAGGACGGCTGCCGCCTCTGCCCACGTGCATCCCGACCACAGTGCCTTGATTTTTTTACACGTGCATACAGGTGAAGCTTGCTATGGGCCACTGAAACTGCTCTGTGTTCCCGGCTGCCGTAAAACGCTGACAGTGTGTGGCTGAGCTCCACTGCCACATGTCCCCTGCTGGCCCTCCACATGACCTAACGGAAAACAAACCCTGACCCTAACTTCAACCCTTGCTTCAACCTAAGTCTTAACCATTATAATCATACCCTTAACCCTGACCTTACTTTAACCCCAACTCACAGCCCTCACCTAACCATGACCCTGACCCCGACCTCTGTCCCCTCTACACAGGCCCTTCCCTCACCACGTCCCCCATGTCCGCAGGGCCTACTCATGGACCACTGGGACCCCTCGCAGTTGTGCTGGGAGAACTGCAGGAAAAGGCTCAGTGTTAGGGGCTCCCCTGTGACAACCCCCGACAGCCCCCACAGGCCCCGCCAGCAGGGCCTGGCTGGGCAGAACTCACCAACGTCAGAGTCTCTGTGGGTCTTGATGACCTCCGCGAGCTCAAAGTTCCCCGCGATGATGGCCACCTGAGGGAGGGGAGAAGAAGCAGGGAGGCTCAGCAGCACCAGACGCGCTCCCCCTCAGCCCTGGGGGCTCCTTGGGCACCTGTGTGGGGTCTTCCTCGCCACCCCAGTCTGTATGCAGCTGAGGGGTCTCCTGGGACACAAGACTCTCAGAGCTAACGTTAGGGCACACTAGTCACCCTGCCCCTCCTCTGAATGGCCTCTTCACACCCCTCCTTCCCGGCTCGGCCACGGCCACCACCGCCTTATTCCTGTGACCCTCCCTCCACTAGGCCCTCACTCCTGCATCTCAGCACCCAGCAGGCCCACCACTGCCGCCCCTGCCCGCTCCGCTGCATAATCACAGATCAGACACGTTCTTCCTACATCTCCTGCGAAGGCCCTTGCTCCGACTGAGAGCAGAGCTATAGCTCTGTGGTCCAGAGGCCCCACAAGGGAGTCTCCAGCTCCCCCACGAACTCCAGGCCACACAGAGGTCCATCCATCTGGTCATTCTGAAGCTAAGAACCAAGCCTGGCCAGAGAAGAGTCTCAGAAGTATCACCTGAGTTCAGCCAGGATCTGGAACCATCCGTCTCACCTCTGGCTTGGCTTCGGCCCCCCACCTGTCTCTGGTACCCACGCCTGTTTTCCCCTGGCCCTAGAGCCCTCTGACCCTTCTCGCTTCTCCCTGGGAGCGAACACCTCCCCCCAGGAGCTGGGCCCTGCACTGGCTGGCCCCTTTCCTCCCCCTCTCCCTGGGGCAAGCCTGGGCTCGGAATTCCCTCACTGCTTTACGGGGAATAAAGCCAGCATCCAGACCAGGCCACACAGGAGACAGACAGACATGCCCCGGGGAAGTCTCATGCTCCCGGAGACATCTGTGTACCTGGAAGGCTGTCTGGCTGTTGTAATTGCGGACATCCTTGTTGGCACCACGGAAAAGCAGGACGCGGGCACAGCTTTCCTGTGGGAGGGTCGGAGTTGGTGGGGGAGTCACAGCTGGGTCCACAGTTGCATGCTCAGCACACACACGTGTAGCATGGGGACAAGCAGGTCAGCTGTAAATGTCCAGGTTCCACCTGGCCCAGAGGGTCCAGATGCACACAATTCACATTGCTCAGAACACACACCTATGACATGTGTGTTCAGGGAAATGGTACGCACACCTAGACCTACAAGGCCACAGCTCACTGCAGGAGGCGGAACACACAACTGTGGTGTGATACACAGAGTCAGACACGCACACACATGTAGTCACTGCACAGCATCATCTGTGTGCACACGCGCAGACGCACCTGGTTGTAGAGAGCACAGATGTGCAGGGCTGTGTTCCCTGAGGCATTCTGAGCTCCCATGTCAGCGCCATAGAAGAGCAGGTGCTCCAGGTGCTGCACATGCCCAAAGCGGCAGGCCTGGGGAGAGGGGAGGTGCTGCTGGGCCCCTGGACAGAGCCCAGACCCCACAGACAGACCCCGGGGGGCCTGCCTTTGTGCTCCCTGCCCACCTGGTGGACTTCCTGCCAGCCGTTTTCATCGGTGGTCCCCAGCTGAGCATGGTCGTGCAGGAGCAGCTCACAGCAGAGGGCGTCCCCCCCACCCAGGGCACTGTGGTACAAGGGCGTCAGGCCGCGGCTGTCCTTGTAGTCTGGCGAAGCGCCCAGGTCCAGCAGGGTCTGGGGGCGAGAACCTCAGTACACATGCCAGGCCAGCCGCTTCCCGCGACCGGGCCACAGGACCCTCCAGGCGAGGGCTGAGCCCACACTGACCGTCAAGGCCGCCGCATTCCGCTGGCGCGTGGCACAGTGCACAGCCGTGAGCCCATCTCGAGTGCGGAAGTCCAGGTGAGCACCCCCATTTCTCAGCACCTTCAGCAGGTCGGTGGCATCATCTAGCTGGGCCGCAAGGCTCAGAGGACACTCTGAATTCAAGGGACAGAGGAAGTTACAGTCCTGGCCATTCCGAGATCATGCCCCACCCCTGCTCTGCTTCTCACCTCCTGAGTCAGGATCGTGGAAATTGGGGTCCAGCCCCTTGTCCAGCAGGCGGGCCACCTTGTCCGTGCTATGCAGCTGGACGTATTCCATAAACTTCTTCAGGTTCGCCTAGAATATCCAGCCATTCATATCAGTCCACATTCAACTACCATGATCTGATCATCACCCACTTTCCACCAGGGAGTCTCAGGCCACCCCCTCAGTCTGACCTATCAGCCTACACCATGACCTTCTCACTTTTCCTGTGCTACCCTAAACCCTGCACTCTCACTGTGGCCCCAATCCCAGCTCACTTGGACCCACATGCTGCTCCAAGTCCTTCCTTGTACCCAGCCAACCTTGATACAGAGCACGATGTAGTCACTGCACAGCATCATCTGTGTGCACACGCGCAGACGCACCTGGTTGTAGAGAGCACAGATGTGCAGGGCTGTGTTCCCTGAGGCATTCTGAGCTCCCATGTCAGCGCCATAGAAGAGCAGGTGCTCCAGGTGCTGCACATGCCCAAAGCGGCAGGCCTGGGGAGAGGGGAGGTGCTGCTGGGCCCCTGGACAGAGCCCAGACCCCACAGACAGACCCCGGGGGGCCTGCCTTTGTGCTCCCTGCCCACCTGGTGGACTTCCTGCCAGCCGTTTTCATCGGTGGTCCCCAGCTGAGCATGGTCGTGCAGGAGCAGCTCACAGCAGAGGGCGTCCCCCCCACCCAGGGCACTGTGGTACAAGGGCGTCAGGCCGCGGCTGTCCTTGTAGTCTGGCGAAGCGCCCAGGTCCAGCAGGGTCTGGGGGCGAGAACCTCAGTACACATGCCAGGCCAGCCGCTTCCCGCGACCGGGCCACAGGACCCTCCAGGCGAGGGCTGAGCCCACACTGACCGTCAAGGCCGCCGCATTCCGCTGGCGCGTGGCACAGTGCACAGCCGTGAGCCCATCTCGAGTGCGGAAGTCCAGGTGAGCACCCCCATTTCTCAGCACCTTCAGCAGGTCGGTGGCATCATCTAGCTGGGCCGCAAGGCTCAGAGGACACTCTGAATTCAAGGGACAGAGGAAGTTACAGTCCTGGCCATTCCGAGATCATGCCCCACCCCTGCTCTGCTTCTCACCTCCTGAGTCAGGATCGTGGAAATTGGGGTCCAGCCCCTTGTCCAGCAGGCGGGCCACCTTGTCCGTGCTATGCAGCTGGACGTATTCCATAAACTTCTTCAGGTTCGCCTAGAATATCCAGCCATTCATATCAGTCCACATTCAACTACCATGATCTGATCATCACCCACTTTCCACCAGGGAGTCTCAGGCCACCCCCTCAGTCTGACCTATCAGCCTACACCATGACCTTCTCACTTTTCCTGTGCTACCCTAAACCCTGCACTCTCACTGTGGCCCCAATCCCAGCTCACTTGGACCCACATGCTGCTCCAAGTCCTTCCTTGTACCCAGCCAACCCCTTGACGAGGCCAGGTTGCCCTGGTCATGCCCCCGGATGAGTTCCCTTCCCCCAACCTCAGCCCTTGCCCAGGCTTCTCTCCCGGGCCCTGGTTTACCAACCTGTCCAGCCTGGAAGAGCCTGAAGCCACAAGGGCAGGAGTAAGCCCATGGCAGCCATGCCCCATCACTCCCAAGGCAGACTGCTGTTTCTCCAGTCCATCTTTCTCAAAAGCTCACTCCATGGCAGATTCCCAACAGGGGGCCTCCCTGACTGCCAGGTGCCCCTGCCGGTGATGTGACTCTGCCTGCCTTTCACTCACCCACCCAGCCACACGTTAATTCACTCAGCAAAGCCTCACTGAGCTCCCGCTGGTGCTGCAGTGCTGCCTGCACGAGGCAAGGGGTCCTGGCCTCAGGCCCCAAGCCCTCCAGAAACCAAATGCGTCAGAAACAGGACAAGGTGCCAGGGGACAGCTCCACAGGAGGTGGTACCCTCTGGCAGGTCAGAACCATGAGACAGAAGGCAGGACGCTCACAGCTGAGAGGAAGGACCTCAGCCACACCCGTGGGGATGCACGGGGGACTCAGCGTGGTGGGGACCGGCTGAAGCCCAGGCAGGCAGAAACTCAGGACTGTGGCAAGGAGTTGAAACTCATCCTAAAAACAGGTAGGACTCAATGAAAGTCAAGAGTCCCTGGTGGCCTGTGGGTCTCTGAGGTCCGCTGTGGAGAAGGGGTCACTATGGGTGGAATCCAGGGTGACCGGTTACACCACGACCAGTGAGGCAATCTCTGCCCGGGCACAGAATCACGGCTACTGATCACTGCACGCCTCGGGCCAGCAGAGGACTGGGGCACGGAGACTCCAGGGTCACAGGGGTCACTAGGGCACAGAGGTGAGTGCTGAGGTCTCTCTCTTAGGCCCCAGAGACTGTCAATGAAGTAAGTGTCCAGGAAGCAAATGCACACTGACCCACAGGAGCCTGGGGTGGGAGTTCAGAGAGTCTGCCTATGCGGTCCACCCACCCTGCCCCTCCTGCATTCAGAAAAGGCAGGGAGGTGCCTCCCCTAAAGAGCATTTGGAGTCAGACCCTCCAAGCAACAGTATCCAGGGGTAAAGACCCCACAGGCATGCCAGAGTCAGATCACCCCCAGCATCACTGGATGCAGAGCTGTAAGCAAGTCACTTAAATTCTCTAGGACTCAGTATCTTCATCTATGAAATGGGATAGTAATAGTCCCTCCCAGAAAAAAAGAAAATTAAGGAGATGCCCAATTGCAAGTGCCTAGTACTGGATGACCAGTGAACGCTGGGCTCCCTGTTCTCCCCACCCCTACCCAGCTCCTCTCAACAACCACGTCTGCTCACTTCGCCCCATAGAGACACTGTGCCCTACTGCACTCCACCCCGGACCCAGGGACCCACCGAGGGATCAGCAAGAGTTTGACGTGACTGGAACCCATCCCCAGACCAACCACCCCAAAGCCACGGTGCCCAGAGTCTGCATCTAGCCCTCTAGCCAGCCCCAGCACCCACTCTGGGGCCCTGATGACAGGACGGAGCCAAAGCTGGTCAGCCCAACCAAGCTGGGGTGGGAGTTCTGGGAACAGGGAGAGGGCCTCAAGAAGGGAATTTTTCGAGGACATTTTTGACATCACAAAGCCCAGGTAAGGCTAGGCTAGGGGAGTACTGGCCATGGTAGGGAGCGGGCTGGAGGGAGTGCAGAAGGGCACCCCAGAGTCCCCCTGCAAGGCTGCCTCCTTACCTTTGTGTGAAGCTTTGCAAACTGCTTATCATCAATGAGATTCTGGGCATAAACTCGCCTCTTGTATCGAAACTGCTCAGGTAAAGACAAGACAGAAGAAGACACCCACCTGGGCTGAGTAAGTGAAAGTAGGCACAGAAGCGAGTCCTGCCCACTCCTGTGTGGCTGGGGCCTCACACTGCTCACCACCCCATAGCAAAACCCTTCTGGCCAGCCGTACAAACCCACGCACCCTCCCCAGGCCACGACCTACACAGAGGGCAGGGGTGATGCTTGCCTGGCTGTCCCTCGGCCTGCCAAGCCCTTTCTGCCTCATTCCCGCCCCCAGGATTCCCAGGAAACCTCAGTCTTCTTCCAAGACCAGGCTCCCGGCCTCTCTTCCTAGACGCCCTTCCCTGAGCAGCACTGTTCCTAACCGGCCTGTGCCACCACGGAGGCCCAGCCGGCTGAACTCTGCTCCCATAAGGTTTGTTTCAAATCCCACTTGCCACCCCCACCTCCAAACTCTGGGCCCGGCCCCTGCTCCCCGCGTGCTCGACGGCCGTTACATCACGGCTGGGTGAGCAAACGAGGAAGGCTCCGACTCTCCTCAGGACAACTGCACGGGCGGTGGCGGGGAGACGAGGATACAGACGTGCACACAGACCGCGGGGGCTCGCCCCACCCCGCGCTCCGGGCCCTCGCGCCCGCTCACGCCCCGCCGCACGTGCTGCTGACCGCACGCACGGCTCGCGGCTCCCACTTCACTCGGCCCGCACAGCCCCTCGTGGCTTCCACACGCGCGACCGCCCAGCGGCCGCGCCCTCCACCGCTCGAGCCCCGGAGCACGCAGCTCCGCGCCGGCCCCGGCCCCGGCCGCCGCTCACCTCCAGGTAGGGCAGGGGCGTGTCCAGGTTGGGCGGATATTCCTGCAGAAGCCGCTCCTCGTCCAGGAACTTGCCGGCGCGGCCTCGGGAGGGCGGCTGGAAGAGCCCGTAGTTGAGCGCGTCCTGGAGGCTGTGGTTGAGCGCGCACAGCACGCGCCGCTTGGCGGCCCACACGGGCGCGGTCGGGTCCAGGCGCAGGCACTTCTGCGGCGGAGCAGGACCGTGAGCGCCGCCCGGCCGCGCCCGAGCCCGGGCTCGGGAGCCGCGGCCGAGGTCGCCGCGCCCCGCGCCCCGCGCCCCGCGCGCGCGGCCTCGCCCCGAGGGCGGCGCTTCCCCAGCCCCGCCCCCGCCCGGGCGGCGGGGAGGGTCCCGGCGGAGGCGGCGGGGGAGGGGCGCGCCGCCGCGGGCCGGGGTCTCCCGCGCGGGGGCGCCAGAGGAGGGCGGCGAGGCTCACCGTCTGCTGCAGGTCCGGGATGCCGACGCGCACGATCACGGCGCTGGCCCCGGGGCCGTCCATCCCGGCGCCCGGGCCGGGGCCGCTCGCGGCCGGGAGCGGAGCGCCCCGGGGCTCCTCGCGGCCCCCCGGCCCCCCCGGCCCCCCCGCCGGAGCCCCGTCGGCCGCGCTGCGCGGGAGGGGGCCGGGGGGGGCCGGGGCCGGGCCCGGCGCGGGGGGCAGCGGCTTCGAGGGCTCCGCAGGCGCGGCGGCGGCGGCGGCGGCGCGGCTCAGCTGCATCGGCCCCGGCTCCGCTCGGCGCCTGCCTTCCCGGGGCGGGGCGGCGGGGGGAGGGGGCCTGCGCCGGAGGGAAGCGGGGGCGGCTGGGGGGCCGCGCCGAGGCGGCGGCCGGGGCGCTCTGGGCCGGCCGAGGGCGAAGGGGCCTCTGCGGGGTCCCGCGGTGAGGAGTGGGGCTCGTGCGAGGGGCGAGGGCCGCGCCGCAGGGTGGGGACCCTAGGGGCTGCGCTGGGGGTGTGGGGACTCCTAGGCCTCAGTGTGGGGGGAGTGGCCGAGCAGCGAGGACCGCGCCGCCCTTCGGCTGCGGAAGAGCATCCGCGGACCACCGGGGAGGATGCGGCGAGGAGGGGGTCTTGGAGCTGGGATGGGGGCCGCCTTGGGCGCTGGGACCAGAGGCAGGGCAGGAAAGGGGAGAGAAAAACTGGGGAATTAATTTCCGGGGATGGCAGCTTCTCCCCACTCCACCGACCTCCCCTCCCCACCCTACTCCAGACCCGGAGGAGGGGACAGGGGCCAACTCTGCCCCAGCCCCCGGGGTGGGACGGTAGGGACCTCGGAGCCCCGGGGTCTCTGCCACAGCCACAACCAGTTAACCCTTCAGCTTAACCCTTAGCATCTCGCCGAACGGTGTTCAGCGCGACTCCCGGCTCCCCCACCCCTCGCCGAGTTTGGGGAGTTCGCTCTGGACTCTGAGACCCGCCTCTCCTCCAGCCCCTCCCTCAGGTCCCCTGGTCCGCCTAGCTCCAACGCCGGTCGCCCCCTCCCAGCCACCTGAGCGATACAGGATGGGGGAGCGACCTCCGAGGAAGGGCTTAGGGGAGGGGGCGCTACTAGTCTCCACCTGCCTTGGGGAAGTGAATTTTAGTTTTTCGCGTTGTCGTGGCAACGCAGGAGGGGGTGATGAGTAGGCGGAGGAGAGGGGAGCATAATAAAGAAACTGGCTCAGGCGCCACCGCCCCACTGGAGCACGCCATGCCCCCACCCCCCAATACTCGTCAGCTTCACAGAGCTGCCCGAGTGCTGGGAAGCCCGTGCCACCAACGTTCCTAAAAGCAAAGAGCAGCCCCTTAACGTTGAAATATCTCCAGTTTCCGGAGAAACAGCTTCTGACTCCGACAGCGCTCCCTACCGTGCTTGACTCCTCCCCAGAGGAGCAGGCCCTGGCCCCACAGCCACTCACCCTCTCACAAGGCACACCTGAGCACCTTCACAGACCGGCCCAGGCTGGGGGCCCCTTCTGGTCCCTGGCAGAAAACAGCCTGGCCCCCTCTACCTTCTCCAAGAGCAGCCCTAGGACCCCGGAGCCTCCCTCCCAGGAATAAACTTGAATGAACCGCCCCCCACCACACACACAGAAAACCTCCCTACCCTTCCCAATGACGTTCTGGAAGCACCCTACCCCCACACAGAGCAGCACTTGACCCCTCCTTGGAGAACAGCCTCCTCCCCAAGGAGCCCCACGGTACCCCCTCCTCCACCCTTAGAACCGCCTCTGGTCACCCCAGAGAAAGACCTGCTTCCCTAGAACCAGACCTGGCCCCTGAGGGAAATGGGCTCTCTTTCCCTTCAGGAAAAATCTCTTGCCTCCCAGGATTCTACTGACCCTGCAGAGCCGAGTGTCCAGCGCCGTCTGTGGTCTGGTCCTGCTTTCTTCCCGAGGCTGGGCAGACCCTCCCTGCCTAGAAGTGTGACCCCAGGATGTCCAGGCTCTTCCCAAGGCCACTGGTCTGGCCTGAGTCGGGGAGCGGAGGGTCCCCAGAGGCTGGAGCAGGATGGGAGGGGTAGGGGAAGGGGGGAGCAGGAAGGGGCCATTCGAAACCCACTTATCTGCAGGAAGCACCTTGGGAAGCCTGTGGCCCAGCCCTGGAGAGAGGAAACTGGTGCTTCCCGGCCCCCTCCTGTCTCCACCATCTTCCTGCCTCTGGCCTCCCCTCCCTGAGTCACCCAGAGCTGCCCTTCCCTGTGTCCCTCATCCCTCCCACTGTGGCGGCTGCAAGGCTGCATGGCTGTAGTCACACTCGCCAGAGTCCTGATGGGACTGAAGGAGGAGGCCGCATCTTTCCCACAACCAGCCTCAGAGAAGCCCCAGGCCTCTGTGTTCTCCCTGCAAACCTGCCCTTGGCCTGGATGGCCAGGCACCCACCTTTCCACTGAGCCTGGACCTCATGGGGACCCTTCAGCCTCCCTAGCAGCCCACTGTCCTTGGTTCATCCAGCACCATGAATGCTCTCAGGAGAAAACCTCCTAGCTTTGCTGATCAGCAACCAACACCTTCCTGGTCTCCAGGCTCAGCCGGGCCTGCACTGCCAGGGCTGGCTCCACAGAGCACCTGGCCCAAAGGACGGGTGCACAGTGAATGCATTCCAAGCCAGCACCACTCCCCTGACCCATCATCAGCCTGGCAAATGGCAAAACCTCCAATACCCAGAAGGACCTTACCCACACAGTGTCCTCCTGTCCTTGCAGCCGGGTAGGTTTGTAGAGGACAAAGCCCAGGACAGACTATTTTGTTGAGAATAAAACACCCCCAGGCTCCTCAGCAACTCCCAGCCCAGCTCTACCTGTCTGCCCTCCTGTCTCAGTCCTTGAAGGCAAGGAGTCCCTGGACCCCATGGGCCCTTCCATCAGGGCTAAGATTCCACAAAGATCCATGGTTCTCCCATCCCCACTTCTTCCCAACACACACATTCAGAAGCCCAGGGGCCCCCGGTAGTAGAGTGATTAAGGATCTGCCTTCCAATGATGGGGACTCAGGTTCGACCCCTGGTCGGGGAACTGAGATCCCACATGCTGCAGGTCAACTAAGCCTCGTGCCACAACTAGAGAAGGCTGTGTGCTGCAACAAAGACCTAGCACAGCCAAATATATATGTTTTGTGTGTGTGTGTGTGTGTGTGTGTGTGTGTAACAAGAAGCCTGTATGTAATAAGGGCCTGTAGAAGCTCATATGGGCAAAGCAGCTGGAAAATGCCTGGCACACGGTCGCACACATCCAGTGGAGCCCTGCTAGTCCACAGCCACCTCCAGGCCCACCAGCCACTACATAGGCCATCGGACACACTTTGTGCCCACATCCTCAGGTCTTAAGTATCCCCTGCAACGTGGGCAGCCCAGCCCCACCTTGCGGCCCTCCTGTTGGCCCTTCCTGGTAAGGCTGTTTGTGTCCCCCTTCCTCACCGACCCCTCCTTTCACACTCCTGGCCGCCTCCTCACCCAAATCCCAACCCTTCCCTCCCTCTCTCCTCAGCTTCTTTCCCCATAGTCCCCCTCTTACTGAAAAACCGCACAGGACTGCTTTCTCTCCTGTCTACCCTCACCCTTCTGGTTTCCATGACAGCTAGTGGGGGCAAGAAGATGTCTGGCTGTCAGACCCTCCCCAGGCTGCCCTTGGTCCTCTGTCCGAGCCGGTCCCCTTCCTCTGCCCCCTACTCTGGTCTTTCCTCCACAGCACCCTAGTATCTGCCCGCCCTGTGATCACCACCTGTTGCTTACTGTTTAAGACGTGTTTTTCCTTACAGGATGTAAGCTCCGTAACCCCGTTTGGTTGACTACTGTGTCCAAGAGCTCGCTGCTTAACCTTCATCTGTAGAGGACAAGAGGACAAAGCAAAATATTTTGTTGAGAATAAAACACCCCCAGGCTCCTCAGCAACTCCCAGCCCAGCTCTACCTGTCTGCCCTCCTGTCTCAGTCCTTGAAGGCAAGGAGTCCCTGGACCCCATGGGCCCTTCCATCAGGGCTAAGATTCCACAAAGATCCATGGTTCTCCCATCCCCACTTCTTCCCAACACACACATTCAGAAGCCCAGGAGCCCCCGGTAGTAGAGTGATTAAGGATCTGCCTTCCAATGATGGGGACTCAGGTTCGACCCCTGGTCGGGGAACTGAGATCCCACATGCTGCAGGTCAACTAAGCCTGCGTGCCACAACTAGAGAAGGCTGTGTGCTGCAACAAAGACCTAGCACAGCCAAATATATATGTGTGTGTGTGTGTGTGTGTGTGTGTGTGTGTGTAACAAGAAGCCTGTATGTAATAAGGGCCTGTAGAAGCTCATATGGGCAAAGCAGCTGGAAAATGCCTGGCACACGGTCGCACACATCCAGTGGAGCCCTGCTAGTCCACAGCCACCTCCAGGCCCACCAGCCACTACATAGGCCATCGGACACACTTTGTGCCCACATCCTCAGGTCTTAAGTATCCCCTGCAACGTGGGCAGCCCAGCCCCACCTTGCGGCCCTCCTGTTGGCCCTTCCTGGTAAGGCTGTTTGTGTCCCCCTTCCTCACCGACCCCTCCTTTCACACTCCTGGCCGCCTCCTCACCCAAATCCCAACCCTTCCCTCCCTCTCTCCTCAGCTTCTTTCCCCATAGTCCCCCTCTTACTGAAAAACCGCACAGGACTGCTTTCTCTCCTGTCTACCCTCACCCTTCTGGTTTCCATGACAGCTAGTGGGGGCAAGAAGATGTCTGGCTGTCAGACCCTCCCCAGGCTGCCCTTGGTCCTCTGTCCGAGCCGGTCCCCTTCCTCTGCCCCCTACTCTGGTCTTTCCTCCACAGCACCCTAGTATCTGCCCGCCCTGTGATCACCACCTGTTGCTTACTGTTTAAGATGTGTTTTTCCTTACAGGATGTAAGCTCCCCGTGGGAAGGGAGCTTTCCCTGTTTGGTTGACTACTGTGTCCAAGGCCCTGGTGCTCAGTCGATGCTCAGTATATACTTGCTTAACCTTCATCTACGAACTGTTCACACCCAACTTTCTCTGTTCAGAGAAGACCTCCAAACTCAGAGTAGACTGTAGGGGCAGAATAACTGGCTATTCTGACTGTCTGGACCTGGTGCAACTTTTCTGGATAGATTTTTGTTTTGTTTGATTCTAGTTATTTAATATCTATCAGTATATTTAGGTTCTTCTGCAAGCCCTATTTGGTACACTATAAAGTCTACTTGTTCCTTTTTTTTTTTTAAAAAAAAAAAAAAAAAAAACTTTTATTTATTTATTTTTGGCTGTGCTGGGTCTTTGTTGATGCGTGGGTTTAGCTGCTCTGCAGTATGTGGGATCTTCCCAGATCAGGGCTCAAACCTGTGTCTCCTGCATTGGCAGACAGGTTCTTATCCACTGAGCCACAAGGGAAGCCCCTTGTTCTTTCTTTATTTTTTTTTTAACATTTATTTATTTATCTTTTGGGGGGTGGGGTGGGGAGGGAGGGGGATGGCAGGCCACTTCCATTTGTCTTTCATTTCTCTATTTTCATCCGTCTTTGTTCTTTGGCTCCTGTGGGCCTCCCATCGCTGTGGTCTCTGTCGTTGCAGAGTGCCGGCTCTGGGCGCATGCGCCCCAGAGCTCCAACTCGGTAATTGGACACATCGGTCCAGCCGCTCCACGGCACGTGGGATCTTCCCAGGCCAGGGATCGAACCGGCGCCCCTTGCACTGCAAGGCGGTGTCCTTACCCACTGGACCACCAGGGAAGCCCTTGTTCTTTCTTTATATTGACTTTTTCCTTTTTATTTAATGCAACTTTTAGATTTCTTTTGTCTTTATTTAAAAAAAAAAAAACAAAAAACATGTACTTTTAAAGTTCTAGCGGCTTCTCTGGTGGTCCAGTGGCTTAGACTCTGAGCTCCCAGTGCAGGGGGCCCAGGTTCAATACCTGGGCAGAGAACTAGATCCCTCATGCCAAAACTAAGAAGACCTGGTGCAGCTAAATAAATAAATATTTTTTAAATGTAATAAATAAATAAATAAAGTTCTAGTCAGTAGTTCCAATATGTGACCGTTTTGGTAGTCTAATCTTATCTGTGGTATCCACTGGCTCACTCACTGCAGGGGGACTGTAGGTTCTTTCTGTGACAGTTTTGTGACTTGGGGTTATGAACTCAGCTGGGCCAACTGGTGCTCAGTCGTTCAGAAACTTGCTTAACCTTCATCTGAACTGTTCACACCCAACTTTCTCTGTTCAGAGAAGACCTCCAAACTCAGAGTAGACTGTAGGGGCAGAATAACTGGCTATTCTGACTGTCTGGACCTGGTGCAACTTTTCTGGATAGATTTTTGTTTTGTTTGATTCTAGTTATTTAATATCTATCAGTATATTTAGGTTCTTCTGCAAGCCCTATTTGGTACACTATAAAGTCTACTTGTTCCTTCTTTTTTTTTAAAAAAAAAAAAAAAAAAAACTTTTATTTATTTATTTTTGGCTGTGCTGGGTCTTTGTTGATGCGTGGGTTTAGCTGCTCTGCAGTATGTGGGATCTTCCCAGATCAGGGCTCAAACCTGTGTCTCCTGCATTGGCAGACAGGTTCTTATCCACTGAGCCACAAGGGAAGCCCCTTGTTCTTTCTTTATTTTTTTTTTAACATTTATTTATTTATCTTTTGGGGGGTGGGGTGGGGAGGGAGGGGGATGGCAGGCCACTTCCATTTGTCTTTCATTTCTCTATTTTCATCCGTCTTTGTTCTTTGGCTCCTGTGGGCCTCCCATCGCTGTGGTCTCTGTCGTTGCAGAGTGCCGGCTCTGGGCGCATGCGCCCCAGAGCTCCAACTCGGTAATTGGACACATCGGTCCAGCCGCTCCACGGCACGTGGGATCTTCCCAGGCCAGGGATCGAACCGGCGCCCCTTGCACTGCAAGGCGGTGTCCTTACCCACTGGACCACCAGGGAAGCCCTTGTTCTTTCTTTATATTGACTTTTTCCTTTTTATTTAATGCAACTTTTAGATTTCTTTTGTCTTTATTTTAAAAAAAAAAAACAAAAAACATGTACTTTTAAAGTTCTAGAGGCTTCTCTGGTGGTCCAGTGGCTTAGACTCTGAGCTCCCAGTGCAGGGGGCCCAGGTTCAATACCTGGGCAGAGAACTAGATCCCTCATGCCAAAACTAAGAAGACCTGGTGCAGCTAAATAAATAAATATTTTTTAAATGTAATAAATAAATAAATAAAGTTCTAGTCAGTAGTTCCAATATGTGACCGTTTTGGTAGTCTAATCTTATCTGTGGTATCCACTGGCTCACTCACTGCAGGGGGACTGTAGGTTCTTTCTGTGACAGTTTTGTGACTTGGGGTTATGAACTCAGCTGGGCCTGTATTTATGTGGGAAGCCTAGATATGTCCCTCAGAGGAGCAGGACCAGCCCAGGGCTTGTCTTATGTTAATTTATTGACTTGGTGGTCCTGGGGACTACAAAGAGTAATATAATTCAGACTCCAAAACTGTTGGGGACAAACAGTGGTTCCAAATTTATAGGGAGACTTCTTCACAGAGACACCACCACAACGCTTTATGAAAACTGCTTCAATAAAAGAGAAATATAGGGACTTCCCTGGTGGTCCAGTGGTTAAGCACCTGCCTGCCGATGCAAGGCACATGCGTTCGATCCCTGGTCCAGGAAGATCCCACATACCATATGGCAACTAAGCCCACGTGCTGCAGCTACTGAAACCTGAGCTCTGGAGCCTTTGCTCTGCAACATGAGAAACCCATGCACTGCAAACTAGAGAAAGCCTGCACACAGCAACGAAGATCCAGTGCAGCCAAAAATAAAATTAATTAAATAGAAATATATAGTAATAATTATAAAGATTTATTTATTTGTTTATTTTTGGGCAGGGGTCGGGTTGGGGAGGGAGGGGAGCTTGGTCTTTCGTTTCTCTCTGTTCATCCGTCTTTGTTCTTTGGCTCCTGTGAGCCTCCCATCGCGGTGGTGTCTGTCGTTGCAGAGCACCGGCTCTGGGCACATGCGCTCCAGAGCTCTGGCTCGGTAATTGGACACATCAGTCCAGCCGCTCCGTGGCACGTGGGATCTTCCCAGGCCAGGGCTCAAACCGGCGCCCCTTGCAAGGTGGTGTCCTTACCCACTGGACCACCAGGGGAAGCCCTATAGTAATAATTATGAAAATAGATTATTCACAAGATTTTTGCACTACATGTCATCCTATGACACGTACGAACTCATTCAGTTCGGTTCAGTTGCTGAGTCGTATCCAACTCTTTGTGACCCCATGGACTGCAGCACACCAGGCTTCCCTGGCCTTCACCATCTCCCAGAAGTTGCTCAAACTCATGTCCATTGACTCAGTGATGCCCTCCAACCATCTCGTCCTCTGTCGTCCCCTTCTCCTTCTGCCCTCTATTTTTCCCAGCATCAGGGCTTTTTCCAATGAGTCGTCCCTTTGCATCATGTGGCCAAAGTACTGGAGCCTCAGCTTCAGCCTCAGTCCTTCCAGTGAATATTCAGGGTTGATTTCCTTTAGGATGGACTGGTTTGATCTCCTTGCCGTCCAGGAGACTCTCAAGAGTCGACCAGGCAAGAGCACTGGAGTGGGTTACCAGCCTCTTCTCCAGGGGATCTTCCCCACCCAGGAATCGCACCCGGGCCTCCTGCATGGCAAGCAGATTCTTTACCATCTGAACCACCAAAGGAAGCCTCAAAAAAGAAGAGCAGAGACATCACTTTGCTGACAAAGGTCCATGTAGTCAAAGCTATGATTTTTCCAGCAGTCATGAACAGATGTGACGGTTGAAGCATAAAGAAGGCTTGGCACCAAAGAATTTATGCTTTTGAACTGTGGTGCTGGAGACGACTCATGAGACCTGAGAAAGGTCCTCCTGATGCTGGGAAAGATCGAGGGCAGGAGGAGCAGGGGGCAACAGAGGATGAGATGGTTGGAGGGCATCACTGACTCAATGGACATAAATTTGAGCAAACTCCAGAAGATAGTGAAGGACAGGGAAGCCTGGCATGCTATAGTCCAACGGGGTTGCAAAGAGTCAGACACGACCGAGTAACTGAACAACAGCAGCATTTCCAAGTGCTTTACAATAGAAGGATTTTAAATTTTATTGTTGGAAATCTTTTTTTATATTCAGTCACAGTAGTCAGCACATAGAAATGCTTAAGGATTATTTGCTGGATAGATATTAATGAATGAATAAATGAACAAAATGATATCCTGCATTTTAAAATGATTACATACACACATACACACCAAAGTACAAGGGTAAGGCACTAGGAATATAGCAATGATCAAATGGTCCCCTTTGGTCAACCATGTCCTGTCACTCACTGAGAACTTTGGTGATAGGTTGTCTGCTCACCTGAGTTCTGACATCATCCGCCTCTCTCCAAGTGATCCCTTACACCATGGCCTCCCAGTTCTTCAATCTCTCATCTCACTAACTGTAAAAGTCAGGGTTTAGGTGTAGATTATAGACCCATGTAGTCTGAGCAGAAAGGGATGTAATACATAGAATTAGTTATTGGAAGTACTGAAAGAAACATCTAGCCTGAGCTCCTAGAAATACAGTCTCCCCAAGCAACACCACAGAACTAGTCCCCGGGGGGGGGGGGTTATTGTTTTTGCCACAGTCAGTAAACTGAGGTGTCCAAAAGCTGATATACCACCTGCTGACTCAATAGACCACCCCTCTGAGTCATAATTTCCCAATCCCTTTTGCATCTTTTACCACAGAGGGTAACATGGTAGGGCCACATCACAGAATCCTGGAATTGGTTTGCATAGAAATGATATGGCCACTCCTAAGCCTAACCAGTAAATACCTCGTGTTTATCCTGCATGCTCTCTGTTCAATCTTCTGCTGGCTGGATGCAGGCATCTAGGATGACCGTAAATCCATGCATCAAAAATGGCAGTACTTCCTCTGCCTTGGGTTCCTAAATGCCTACACAGAGCAGAGACTCACCTACCCCTATTTGGGGGCTGGAGACGACTCATGAGACCTGAGAAAGGTCCTCCTGATGCTGGGAAAGATAGAAGGCAGAAGGAGCAGATGAACAGAAAATGAGGTGGTTGGAGGGCATCACTGACTCAATGGACATGCATTTGAGCAAGCTTAGGAGATGGTGAAGGACAGGGAAGCCTGGCATGCTATAGTCCAACGGGGTTGCAAAGAGTCAGACACGACGAGTAACTGAACAACAGCAGCATTTCCAAGTGCTTTACAATAGAAGGATTTTAAATTTTATTGTTGGAAATCTTTTTTTATATTCAGTCACAGTAGTCAGCACATAGAAATGCTTAAGGATTATTTGCTGGATAGATATTAATGAATGAATAAATGAACAAAATGATATCCTGCATTTTAAAATGATTACATACACACATACACACCAAAGTACAAGGGTAAGGCACTAGGAATATAGCAATGATCAAATGGTCCCCTTTGGTCAACCATGTCCTGTCACTCACTGAGAACTTTGGTGATAGGTTGTCTGCTCACCTGAGTTCTGACATCATCCGCCTCTCTCCAAGTGATCCCTTACACCATGGCCTCCCAGTTCTTCAATCTCTCATCTCACTAACTGTAAAAGTCAGGGTTTAGGTGTAGATTATAGACCCATGTAGTCTGAGCAGAAAGGGATGTAATACATAGAATTAGTTATTGGAAGTACTGAAAGAAACATCTAGCCTGAGCTCCTAGAAATACAGTCTCCCCAAGCAACACCACAGAACTAGTCCCGGGGGTTATTGTTTTGCCACAGTCAGTAAACTGAGGTGTCCAAAAGCTGATATACCACCTGCTGACTCAATAGACCACCCCTCTGAGTCATAATTTCCCAATCCCTTTTGCATCTTTTACCACAGAGGGTAACATGGTAGGGCCACATCACAGAATCCTGGAATTGGTTTGCATAGAAATGATATGGCCACTCCTAAGCCTAACCAGTAAATACCTCGTGTTTATCCTGCATGCTCTCTGTTCAATCTTCTGCTGGCTGGATGCAGGCATCTAGGATGACCGTAAATCCATGCATCAAAAATGGCAGTACTTCCTCTGCCTTGGGTTCCTAAATGCCTACACAGAGCAGAGACTCACCTACCCCTATTCCTATATTGCAAACTGGATTTTCTGTGAGCAAGAAGTAAATGTCTGTTGTGTTAAGTCACTGGGATTTGGGGGTTATCTGTTAAAGTAGCTAGTGTTTCCTCCGCTGAGACAGGAGGGGAACTCCAGGAGCCTGCCCATTGGGCTTACCACCTTCAGACTCCTTGTCTAGATCAGCAGGTACTGTTGCATTGGCCAGCTGCTCACTATATATTAGAATAATATGCTTAAGAATCAGGGAAATTAATACAAAACTAATTCACATAACTACTATATCCATCATGAGATGGACTCGGGGCCCTTATGCTTGTCTCATGTGGCCTCCAGAGCTCCTCTCTGATCAGTGGACTATGGGTGCGTCGGAATGTCTGGGAAGTGGCATTCACTCAGACTAGTGGCCAACAACCCCTGAGAACCAAGTGTCCCTTCCCCTAGTGCATGGCCATCCTGGCCGAAGGCCACACCGCCCTGTAAGGGAGGCCAGGGAGAAGACTTAGTGCAGCCTTGGGTGTTTCCGCCAGGTCTTTCCCTCTGGCAGCGGGCTCCAGGTCTGTGAGTGACTCATGTCCAGGAACTGGAAGAGGAGCTGCGTTGTGAGTCAAGTCTGGGCCATGTTCCCAAAACCTAGGGTCTTTCCACCACCACCCTCTGCTGCCGCTAGTGTTGCCCTCTGTTTTCATCCTGCAGGGTGACTCCATTTTTGGCCAGTGAGTCAAAAATCTCTGAGGCCATGCCATTCCGCCTGGCCCCGTGGCCTCTGCTGCCCTACAGTGGCCAGCTCCCCAGAGCCTTTCAGGGGTGTTGCCACTCCCCTCCCTACTCCAAAGGACACCTCACTGTCCCAAAGAAGGGATCCTCCAGGCCCTCGCAGTGGACACCTGGGGGTGGGGGGGACAACGGAGCAGGTCAAGCACAATACTCTCCTATCTCTCTCTGTCTTTGGATGCCTTTTTCTCTGTTAAACCAAAGACGTTTCCGGCAGCATGGCTTCCTTCACACGGGCTGGTGTGAACCCTGGCTTTAATAACCAGAGCACAGTCAACACACCGTCCTAGCCCCTGGATCTGAATCCAGAACCTGTGCTCCCTGTCAGATCTGATTTAGGAACATTTTCCTCCAGTATCCTGGGGTCAGGAATGATGGCTGTTGAGGTCAAGGAGGATACAGCAGACCCAAGGAGGAGGTGGAGGCCTGCCTACATGGGCCTCGGTGTCCTGCATCCCCGACGCCAGCCAATCCCAGGAGCCACTGCAGAATCCCCTCAAGTAGGCCAAAAGTTGCAGTTCACCCACCCCACTGGCCCCAGACAGGCCCAGAAAATGAAGGCCCCTCCCCTGTTTGAGGTGCAGGAAGACCAGACCTGCATCATTTACAAGGCCCCTCTGCGAACTGTGGGTGTTAGTTCTAAATTAGCAGTGTCCAGAGCCACTGCCCGCACTCTGGCAGGCTGCCTTCCACTAGGGCTCTGTCCCAAGCTGACCCTCCCTTTGGCTCCCACATCAGTGCCAAGAAAGGCCCACAGTTGCCCTAAGACTCAGACCCCCGCAGAGCTCAGCTCTGGACAAACATAACCGGTGGCACGCGCACCCCCTCCCCACCCAGAGGTCAGGCAGGGCTGTCCCCCGTGGGCACAAGCCTGAGCAACCTCCAGAGTCTGCAGGGGAGAGTGCCATGCATTTGCATAACATTACAACCGCAGGCCGGCTCTCCCAGAGAAATAAGGGTAGTTCCCAGCTTGCAGCAGAAAGGGAAGAAAGGGCCTTTGGCTGATTCCTTTTAAACTCCAATTCACAGCGCTGACCAGCTGTGATAGTTCCAATTAAAGGTTCAAAGATTTCTGGGTCACGGAAAAACTTTCTGTGCTGGCCACCCAGCCCACGCTGCTCCCACGCACAGGCACGGAAACCACACTGGCCTGTGACCCCAAAGGGGATGGGTCATCGGAGTCCCTTCCTCCACGACCACGAGGTCATCAACAGCCTCGAGCCCCGCCTTTCTGTGGGAGTCCCTGCCCTTCCAATTTTGCTCCCCCTCAGGTTGCCTCTCTTCTTAGCTTTCACTGTTCATCAGGAGAATGCCGGCCCCGCAGCTGGGGTCCAGGGGGAACTGCGTCTAGCCCCGCCCACTGACCAGAGGCCTCCCAGGATCTCGGTCACCTTTCCACCGGCTCCAGGGGCAGTAACCGTGGGAAGCCCTCCCCAGACAGCAGCCCACACCCTGCGGGTCCTGAGGTCTGACCCTGCTGGGGAGCCTGAGGCCGGAGAGCAGCCCGGGGGAGGTTTGGGGGAGGCGCTCCGGGGGAGTTACTGCACTTACCTTGGGGTGTTTAGTTGCACAAACTAAGATACCGACCTAAAACCCCTGGGGCGCTCTCTTTACTTTGAAACAGTTAAACAATCTGGGGACCAAAAAGGTGAAGTCATTTGTAAAAGGGTGTCCAGTGATGGAACCAGGACCTTCGTCTTTCTTTCGATGGGCTCTTCCCATTGATGTAACCCGGATGCAGAACAGACGCCCACCAGAGGCCCCTCTATACGGCACACACACGCCCCCACCACACCCCACAGCACATCACGCACACACACACACACGCGAACGGAGTGGGAAAGGCTGGAAAGAATTTTTGATCTCCTGTTTCAAGAAAAGCACCAAAGGTAGATTTGAAGGAAAAGCCAGCAGCCCGCGGGCTCCACGGTTTTCATCTCGATTCGCCTGCTTCACACTCTTCCAGGCTCAGGCCTCTTAAGGCACACTCCGTGCCCGCACGAGCATCCCGCACCATCCCGCGCCATCCAGCGCCAACGGCCCCGGGGCGCCCAGCGGGCCGGAGCGCGCACGGCAGCGCCCTCCGAGCAGCTCGCCGCTCCCAGCGCCGCGCCCCGCCCTGGGCGGCCGCGCGGAGTCACGGGGTTAGGGGGCGAGGCTGGGCGGGGCCGAGCCGAGGCGGAAGCGCCCGCGGAGAGCGCTGCTGCCCGCTCTTCCGCCCTTGCCGCTGCCCGGCCCTGAGCTGGCCTCGTCGCGTTTCGTGCGCCCGCGGGCAGGGCTCTGGCGCACGCCTCGAGCCCCGCCTTTCTGTGGGAGTCCCTGCCCTTCCAATTTTGCTCCCCCTCAGGTTGCCTCTCTTCTTAGCTTTCACTGTTCATCAGGAGAATGCCGGCCCCGCAGCTGGGGTCCAGGGGGAACTGCGTCTAGCCCCGCCCACTGACCAGAGGCCTCCCAGGATCTCGGTCACCTTTCCACCGGCTCCAGGGGCAGTAACCGTGGGAAGCCCTCCCCAGACAGCAGCCCACACCCTGCGGGTCCTGAGGTCTGACCCTGCTGGGGAGCCTGAGGCCGGAGAGCAGCCCGGGGGAGGTTTGGGGGAGGCGCTCCGGGGGAGTTACTGCACTTACCTTGGGGTGTTTAGTTGCACAAACTAAGATACCGACCTAAAACCCCTGGGGCGCTCTCTTTACTTTGAAACAGTTAAACAATCTGGGGACCAAAAAGGTGAAGTCATTTGTAAAAGGGTGTCCAGTGATGGAACCAGGACCTTCGTCTTTCTTTCGATGGGCTCTTCCCATTGATGTAACCCGGATGCAGAACAGACGCCCACCAGAGGCCCCTCTATACGGCACACACACGCCCCCACCACACCCCACAGCACATCACGCACACACACACACACGCGAACGGAGTGGGAAAGGCTGGAAAGAATTTTTGATCTCCTGTTTCAAGAAAAGCACCAAAGGTAGATTTGAAGGAAAAGCCAGCAGCCCGCGGGCTCCACGGTTTTCATCTCGATTCGCCTGCTTCACACTCTTCCAGGCTCAGGCCTCTTAAGGCACACTCCGTGCCCGCACGAGCATCCCGCACCATCCCGCGCCATCCAGCGCCAACGGCCCCGGGGCGCCCAGCGGGCCGGAGCGCGCGCACGGCAGCGCCCTCCGAGCAGCTCGCCGCTCCCAGCGCCGCGCCCCGCCCTGGGCGGCCGCGCGGAGTCACGGGGTTAGGGGGCGAGGCTGGGCGGGGCCGAGCCGAGGCGGAAGCGCCCGCGGAGAGCGCTGCTGCCCGCTCTTCCGCCCTTGCCGCTGCCCGGCCCTGAGCTGGCCTCGTCGCGTTTCGTGCGCCCCGCGGGGCAGGGCTCTGGCGCTTCTGCCGTCTGACCTTTAACAGGAGAGAGCCGCATCTCCTCCTGAGACTCGAAAGGTGGCCCGGGCCTTGAGGGTCTCCAGGGAGTTAGATCCCAGGCTGCAGGCTCCTGGGTTGGTGTGAGGTCCAGGCTGGGACTTCAGGAAAGGAGATGCCTCCGTGGAGGGAGGATTAGGGTGTGGGGGTCTCAGGGGAGGGTAAGTGCCTGAACATGGGTTCCTGGGGGAGGTTAAGGTCTGGATCTGGGGTCTGGAGCCGGCGTGGGGGGCAGTGGGAGCCGTGTGGTGCTGGGGTCTGGGGTCTCAGGGGCAGCGCTTGCTGGAGCCAGTTGGCCTCTCTCGTTACAGACCTGTCAGTGCGGTGAGCCATGGCGGCTCTGTGGACCCTCACTGTGGCCTTGGCCGCAGGCCTGGCTGCCAGCAGCCCACCTAACATCGTGCTGATCTTTGCGGATGACCTCGGCTACGGGGACCTGGGCTCCTATGGGCACCCCACCTCCACCACCCCCAATCTGGACCAGCTAGCCGCAGGGGGCCTTCGGTTCACAGACTTCTATGTGCCCGTGTCTCTGTGCACACCCTCCCGGTGAGCAAGGAGCCGCCGCCTCGCCCTGGCCAGCCAGTTGCTCCCAGATTCACCCTGGAGTGCAGCGGGAGGAAGAGGGCGCTGTGGAGAAGTTCGCATTTCTGCGTTTCCCCGCTGTCTCCCCTTCTTGTGTATCTGGTTTTGCCGTCTCACGGACTGCCTTGCCCTGTAGGGCTGCCCTCCTGACCGGCCGACTGCCCGTGCGGACGGGCCTGTACCCTGGCGTTCTGGAGCCCGGCTCCCGAGGGGGCCTGCCCCTGGCGGAGGTTACCTTGGCCGAGGTCCTGGCTGCCCAGGGCTACCTCACAGGGATCGCTGGCAAGTGGCACCTTGGCGTGGGGCCTGATGGGGCCTTTCTGCCCCCCCACCACGGCTTCCATCGATTCCTGGGCATCCCGTACTCCCACGACCAGGTAGGGACCACCGGGGTCCTCCCCTTGACGCCACAGCCCCCCGCCCACCCCGCGGCCCAGGCCTCTGAAGGAGCTGCTCCCCCAGGGCCCCTGCCAGAACCTGACCTGCTTCCCACCGGACACTCCCTGCGATGGCGCCTGCGACCAGGGCTTGGTCCCTGTCCCCCTGTTGGCCAACCTGTCGGTGGAGGCACAGCCCCCTTGGCTGCCTGGACTGGAGGCCCGCTATGTGGCCTTTGCCCGTGACCTCATGACTGACGCCCAGCGCGAGGGCCGCCCGTTCTTCCTGTACTACGCCTCCCATGTGAGTGACCACGGCCCCCCGCCCAGGCTCCCCGTGGCTCCTGCCGGATGCTAACTCCCGTCTCTGTCCCCAGCACACCCACTACCCCCAGTTCAGTGGGCAGAGCGTTTCAGGGCGCTCGGGCCGAGGACCATTTGGGGACTCCCTGATGGAGCTGGACGCGGCCGTGGGGTCCCTGATGACCACCGTGGGGGACCTGGGGCTGCTTGGAGAGACGCTCGTCTTCTTCACTGCAGACAACGGGTACTCGGCAGGGGCTGAGGGACGTTGGTGGACCCCTCTCAGGGCTCGGGGTCTTCCCATCTTGACGCTGGCCAAGAAACTAGTGGGCAAAGGGGCTCTCGGGAGATTCTGGCCGTATATGGCAGCACCCAGGTGCGTGTGTGTTGGAGGCTGGGGGCCATGAGTACCTGGAGGTGCTGGTCTTGGTGGGACAGGGAGCAGACAGGCACGTGTACTGGCCATTTCTGGGCAAAATATGTGACATACTAGTCTGGGGCTGCTGGGGTCCCCTGAGGCAGGCCAGAGACCCTGGGCTCCTCCTTGCTGACGGCCTCTTCGTGTGTCCCAGACCTGAGACGATGCGAATGTCCCATGGTGGCTGCTCTGGTCTCCTGCGATGCGGCAAGGGAACCACTTTCGAAGGGGGCGTCCGAGAGCCTGCCGTGGCCTTCTGGCCAGGCCACATCGCTCCTGGTCAGTCTTCAGGCCTTTTCCTCCTGGACTCTTGGTCTCATCTCCTCAGCCCTGGTCACAAATGGAGTGACTGCACAGCCCTGTACCTGCAGGTGTGACCCATGAGCTGGCCAGCTCCCTGGACCTGCTGCCCACCCTGGCAGCCGTGGCAGGGGCCCCTCTGCCCAACATCACCTTGGATGGTGTTGATCTCAGCCCTCTGCTATTGGGCACCGGCAAGGTAGGGCCCGTGGTCACGCGGCCACAATTCACCCCTCCCCCCATCCTGACGTCTGACAGCACCTGAAGGCCTTGGGGGCCAGGTGGACTCTGTGGATCATCATCCTAATGGTCCCGCTCCGGGGCTCCTGGGTGGACAGGGCGCCACTGCACGTCCAGGGCCCAACACAGAGCACATGGAACTGGGCATGTGCAGACCCCCAACTTTGCCCTCAGAGCCCCCGGCGCACCCTCTTCTTCTACTCGGCCTACCCGGATGAAGTCAGAGGGGTCTTTGCTGTGCGGAGCGGGAAGTACAAGGCGCACTTCTTCACCCAGGGTAACTTCCTCTCCCCAAGCCCCGCCCACCCTGCCTAGCCCCAGAGCCCAGGCGCTGCCCTGTGCACGGGTATGCACCCCTCCGCAGGCTCTGCCCACAGCGACACCACTGCAGACGCTGCCTGCCACGCCTCCAGCCCTCTGACTGCCCACGAGCCCCCGCTGCTCTATGACCTGTCTGAGGACCCTGGTGAGAACTACAACCTTCTAGAAAGTGTGACTCAGGTTGCCCCAGAGGCTCTGCAGGCGCTGAAGCAACTTCAGCTGCTCAAGGCCCAGTTTGATGCCGCCATGACCTTCAGCCCCAGCCAGATAGCCCGGGGCGAGGACCCAGCCCTGCAAATCTGCTGTCAGCCCAGCTGCACCCCCAGGCCGTCCTGCTGCCACTGCCCTGAGTTCCAGCCTTGAGAGCCCAGGGGGAGGCCAGCTGGGTAGCCCTCGCCCCGCGCGGGCGTCGCTGGCTCCTGGCTGCGCGGTGGGGGTGCAGCGGTGGTTTGTACCTGAGAACTCGAATAACACCAGCTGACACGTGGCGCTGTGAGACTGCATGTGATCCTTGTGGTGCCCCTGAGATGGGTGGTGCTCTGCCTCTTCCAAATGGGGAGCCTGAGGCGTGGAGCATTCAGTGACTGGCCTGAGGTGACCCCGCCTGGGAGAGGTTGGCTCTGGAAGCCACCCTCCTCCCCTGGCTGACTCCTTGTCTCAGTGCAGACCAGTGTGGTGGTCAGTGTGGCCACGCCGCTCACGGGGCAGCACTCGGGGCCTTCGTGTGTCAGGAGAGGGTGGGGAAGGGGCTAGGGCGTGGCGACAGCAGGTCCCGGAAGCACACCCCCGTCTGTGCCAGGATTTCCCCAGTGAAGGAGTGTGGAACCAGACCCCCCAGCTCTTCAAAACCTGCCTGAAGTTAGGTGAGGGGTTGCACATTCTGTGTGGTGACGTGGGCTGAAAGGCTCACCATCACCGTAGACAGCACGTCAGCAGTGCCACAGAATTCCCCTCGGCCCCCGGCATCTTCTCTAAAGCTCCATGTTTCCCACGTGTGTGCACACGTTGCCAGTCTTCTGGCTTTGCCTCTGCCCCCTCCCCACTTCCACGGGAGCCATTCTGCACTGGGCAAAGTGATCTCTTAAAAGTGTGCGGGTTTGGCTCCATCCGTGCTCAGAACTGCAGACTTCCCATCATGTCAGAGTAGAACCCGGACTCCGTGGGGTGGTGGCCTGCCATGCCCCGCCCGTGCCCTTGTCCCCCATCCCTGACACTGCCTGGCACCTTCCTCACAGAGGTGGTTCTCTGGCTGCCCACTTGCGCGCGCCTGCACAGCAGCGTGTAGCCCTCACAGAGTCACCTTGTGTGTGTCCTGACGTCAGGGCCACGAGCGCCCTCCATGAGAAGAGTGCTGTCTGGGTGCCTCGGATCCTAAGTGGGTGTCCTGTCTCCCTGCTAGACCAAACAGCCATCCCCTTTCTACTCATGCATGCCACCTTTTTGTTGGTGAGCAGAGACCCCTTGACCTCTCAGGTGCAGCCTCTCCTAGTCCAAGGAGGGCAGTAGCCAGTCTGCGCCAGTCACAATCCAGTGACTGATCTGAGAGAAGCATGTAACCAAGGGTCCTTGTCAGTGAAAGGTCAGGGCATCTCCTTGAATCCCTGGGTCTTGGTCAGCATTCATCCCTGGGGGGTGGTAAGGACGATGCTGTCATCACTGGCCCTGACCAGACACCCGGCAGCCTCTAGCCAGCATCCCCAGCCATCGACCTCCACAGCTCACAATGTGAGAAAATAAACCAGTCTGCCTTAAGCTGTGGCTGCTCGCTTGTCTATTACTTGCAGCTGGAAGCAGTCTTGCTGGCCTGGTGTATGAAGGGGATGCGTGGAGGGTACGTGGCTTATGTGCAGGGGCCTCCTGAGTGAGCCTGTGGTATCAGATACCATGTGCCTCTTCTGCATTCTCTGTGTGACTGTCCCATCACCTCTGGTCTGATTCGGGGGCTGCACTCACCATACCCCAAATCCCACCGTGTCCTGGAACTGCCCCCATTCGGCAGTGGTTTCCTTGGGGGTCCCACAGCGTCTTAGGTTGGATAAGGAGGGCCCACACTCACGAGTGCTCTGGACATGCCCACCCCCTGCAGCCTGCAGCTTCTCCAGGGAGCCTGCGGGCACCTCAGGGTGCCTTGTTTTCAGGGTGAGAACAGAGAGGAATGGAAGCAGGTGCACGATCTCTGTGTCACATCCAAAGATCCAGCAAGAGGGAA
Source organism: Tragulus kanchil (assembly GCA_022376925.1). NCBI lineage: Eukaryota > Metazoa > Chordata > Mammalia > Artiodactyla > Tragulidae > Tragulus > Tragulus kanchil. The sequence goes on from JAIOJX010000004.1 coordinate 168,510,947, forward strand.
TGAAAGCCAACACCAGGCACAGCCCGCAGGCACAGTGTTACCCAGCTGGGTTGTGAGCATCACGTTATTAGTTTCACAAACCTTTACCTACCACCCAGGTCCTTGCATAGGGCCTGGGCACAGATCAACAGAGGGGACTCGCCCCTGCTCCTGTGGTGTTTCGGGTTTTATTTTAATTGAATATTTATTTATGTGGCTTCACTGGATCGTTGTTGCAGCATGCAGGACCTTCGTTGGGGTGTGTGGGATCTTTATGTCACTTGAATTCTTAGTTGCAGCATGCGGGATTTAGTTCCCTCGCCAAGGATTGAACCCAGGCAGCCTGCACTGGGAGCCACCGGAGCACCAGCCCTGCAGCACCTGCTGTGGTGCTTAATGTCCAGCAGGAGATGAGTGTCAGCCCCAAGCACTCACACTCTCAGTGGAGCTCAGTGCGATGGAGACCTTGACTTCCAGGGCTTGGGTGTGGGAACTGACTGGGAACAACAGAAGGGAACTGTCAGGTGCTGGCAAAAGTCCCTCCTTGACTGAGGGGCGGAACCATGGAGCATACATATGCATAAAGCAGTGAAGATACACACTTGAGATTTGTGCCCTTTATGACTCCATATAGATTTTATACTTCAATAGGAATGGAAATTTAATTATAATCGTGTCAATTCTGTCAATAAAAAATATAATCAATATAAGTGCCACAGAGGAAATGTCCTTGGTCCTACAGAAACATAATCGTGAGGGGTGGGAGTAATTGAACCAATCAGGGCTGCCTCCCTGTTCAGGGTGTTCGTGCCCCTCCCCCTCCACATTTGGTTTTGCTATGATGCTCTGAGAGTGGAAAGGCTTGTTTCTCGTCATTTCAGCTGCTTTAGTGTGATGTGCCGTCTTTATATGGGCACCGGTATGTGCACATGTGCCCACAAACAGGCATGGATACCTGACACGCACATATTAGACACACTTATGGCACCAGATGCTCTCCAAAATGTTTCCTCTCTGCTGCCGTCGATTTAAAAAGCAACTCTGGGGCTTCCCCTGGTGGTCCAGTGGATAAGGACACCACCTTGCAGCGCAAGAGACGCTGGTTCGATCCCTGGCCTGGGAAGATCCCACGTGCAGCGGAGTGGCTGGACTGATGTGTCCAATTACGAGCCGGAGCTCTGGAGCGCCTGCGCCCAGAGCCGGCACTCCAGCCCAGACAGACCAAAAACAGAGGGACTCGCCCTGCTCCTGTGGTGTTTCGGGTTTTATTTTAATTGAATATTTATTTATGTGGCTTCACTGGATCGTTGTTGCAGCATGCAGGACCTTCGTTGGGGTGTGTGGGATCTTTATGTCACTTGAATTCTTAGTTGCAGCATGCGGGATTTAGTTCCCTCGCCAAGGATTGAACCCAGGCAGCCTGCACTGGGAGCCACCGGAGCACCAGCCCTGCAGCACCTGCTGTGGTGCTTAATGTCCAGCAGGAGATGAGTGTCAGCCCCAAGCACTCACACTCTCAGTGGAGCTCAGTGCGATGGAGACCTTGACTTCCAGGGCTTGGGTGTGGGAACTGACTGGGAACAACAGAAGGGAACTGTCAGGTGCTGGCAAAAGTCCCTCCTTGACTGAGGGGCGGAACCATGGAGCATACATATGCATAAAGCAGTGAAGATACACACTTGAGATTTGTGCCCTTTATGACTCCATATAGATTTTATACTTCAATAGGAATGGAAATTTAATTATAATCGTGTCAATTCTGTCAATAAAAAATATAATCAATATAAGTGCCACAGAGGAAATGTCCTTGGTCCTACAGAAACATAATCGTGAGGGGTGGGAGTAATTGAACCAATCAGGGCTGCCTCCCTGTTCAGGGTGTTCGTGCCCCTCCCCCTCCACATTTGGTTTTGCTATGATGCTCTGAGAGTGGAAAGGCTTGTTTCTCGTCATTTCAGCTGCTTTAGTGTGATGTGCCGTCTTTATATGGGCACCGGTATGTGCACATGTGCCCACAAACAGGCATGGATACCTGACACGCACATATTAGACACACTTATGGCACCAGATGCTCTCCAAAATGTTTCCTCTCTGCTGCCGTCGATTTAAAAAGCAACTCTGGGGCTTCCCCTGGTGGTCCAGTGGATAAGGACACCACCTTGCAGCGCAAGAGACGCTGGTTCGATCCCTGGCCTGGGAAGATCCCACGTGCAGCGGAGTGGCTGGACTGATGTGTCCAATTACCGAGCCGGAGCTCTGGAGCGCATGCGCCCAGAGCCGGCACTCAGCAACAGACGCCACCACGATGGGAGGCCCACAGGAGCCAAAGAACAAAGACGGATGAAAATAGAGAAATGAAAGACCAATGGAAGTGGCCCGCCCGCTCCCCCCCCCCCCCCACCCCACCCCCCCCCAAAATAAAGAAAAAAATAAATCTTTAAAAAAAAAAAAAAGCAACTCTGGGCTTCCCTTGTGGCTCAGTGGTAAAGAATTTGCCTGCCAACACAGGAGATGCAGGTTCAATCCCTGGTCCAGGAAGATCCCACGTGCCGTGCGGCAGCTGAGCCTATGTGCCATGACCACAGAGCCCATGCCCTGGAGCCTGTGCTCTGCCACACGAGAAGCTGCAGCAACGAGAAGCCCAGCACCACAACTAGAAAGTAGCCCCCACTTGCCGCAACTAGAGAAAAAGCCTTCAGAGCAACAAAGATTCAGCACAGTCAAAAAAAATTTTTTTAAAGCAGCCCTTTTCCTGCAAGCCTCAGGCCATCCATGCCACCTGAGAGGCTTCCTCAAGGAGCCCAGGCTCCTCTGCAAGGAGCTGCTTCTGTTTGGGATGAACAGAACAGCAGGCTGTGACTGCTGTGGTTTCCCCTCAGGTGGTGGGAAGGAATAGGAGGCATCCCAACACCGCCTCCCTCTTCCCCAACCCAGGACCGCGACCATGACCGTGATGGCAGGGAGACCCCGCTCCCCTTGCCTCTTGTTCAGTGGCTCGCTTGTTCCCCCAAAGGCACCCCTGGAGTAAAATTATTTTGCCTCTTCTCTGAATGTTTTGTCACAGAAATCATGTGTCCTTGTTGCCAAAGGGCACCGGTATGTGCACATGTGCCCACAAACAGGCATGGATACCTGACACGCACATATTAGACACACTTATGGCACCAGATGCTCTCCAAAATGTTTCCTCTCTGCTGCCGTCGATTTAAAAAGCAACTCTGGGGCTTCCCCTGGTGGTCCAGTGGATAAGGACACCACCTTGCAGCGCAAGAGACGCTGGTTCGATCCCTGGCCTGGGAAGATCCCACGTGCAGCGGAGTGGCTGGACTGATGTGTCCAATTACCGAGCCGGAGCTCTGGAGCGCATGCGCCCAGAGCCGGCACTCAGCAACAGACGCCACCACGATGGGAGGCCCACAGGAGCCAAAGAACAAAGACGGATGAAAATAGAGAAGCAAAAGACCAATGGAAGTGGCCCGCCCGCTCCCCTCCCTCCCCAACCCGACCCCCGCCCAAAAATAAATAAATAAATCTTTAAAAAAAAAAAAAAAGCAACTCTGGGCTTCCCTTGTGGCTCAGTGGTAAAGAATTTGCCTGCCAACACAGGAGATGCAGGTTCAATCCCTGGTCCAGGAAGATCCCACGTGCCGTGCGGCAGCTGAGCCTATGTGCCATGACCACAGAGCCCATGCCCTGGAGCCTGTGCTCTGCCACACGAGAAGCTGCAGCAACGAGAAGCCCAGCACCACAACTAGAAAGTAGCCCCCACTTGCCGCAACTAGAGAAAAAGCCTTCAGAGCAACAAAGATTCAGCACAGTCAAAAAAAATTTTTTTAAAGCAGCCCTTTTCCTGCAAGCCTCAGGCCATCCATGCCACCTGAGAGGCTTCCTCAAGGAGCCCAGGCTCCTCTGCAAGGAGCTGCTTCTGTTTGGGATGAACAGAACAGCAGGCTGTGACTGCTGTGGTTTCCCCTCAGGTGGTGGGAAGGAATAGGAGGCATCCCAACACCGCCTCCCTCTTCCCCAACCCAGGACCGCGACCATGACCGTGATGGCAGGGAGACCCCGCTCCCCTTGCCTCTTGTTCAGTGGCTCGCTTGTTCCCCAAATGACCAGAAGGAGGAGCAAAGGGGGCACCTCCATGGAGTAAAATTATTTTTGCCTCTTCTCTGAATGTTTTGTCACAGAAATCATGTGTCCTTGTTCGGGTGCCCTAGAAAGGGCCTGCAGCTCCCTCTGAGAGCAGCCTCACTACCAGGTAGGCGTGCATGCTCCGCGCCGGGGTCGGTGCTCATGTGAATCCTCCCTGTTGTCTGTGGGTGTTGAACTCACCCCCGACCCTCCCCTCATCACACCTGCACACTGCCTGTGGGACATCTGGAGGGTCCTGCCAGCCCGTGGACCCCAGGCCTCCTGAAGGGGAAGCAGGAACAGAGGGAAGAGGGCATGCTCTGTGCCCCTAGCCTCCTTGGCTTCTTTACCGTGGAGACCCCTCCTCAGCTGGCAGCAGGCCTGGGGGCGGAGGCATGCTGGCTTCCAGCACAAGCTGCATCCTCCTCAGTAGCCCGCCTCGCCCAGCCAGTAGGAAAAGCAGAGTCCCTCTCCTCAGGCCGCCCGAGAGAAACAGACCCAAGGAACGGGAAGCGGGGGCAGAGGAGGGCGTACGAGGTTGGGGAGTGTCAGCGGTGACAGGCAGCCGGGGGCCCTGGAGGGAGGGGGCCGTCTCAGTGTGGTTGGATCCAGACTCCAATACTTCCTCACCATTCTGCAGACACTACAACGATGTGGTGTGAGCGGCCTCATCAACTTTGGGTGTCCAGAGCCTGCCCTCCCCGGGGAGCAACCGGTTCCCTGGGGACCGCAGCCCCCTCCGGCCTGGAGGGACCATCGGTTCAGCTGCCTGTCCTGCCTAGAAGTGGATCTCCGGGTGGTAGAGACCCACGGAGCAAGGGAAGGGGTCAACTCGCCAACAGCAGAGCTAACCAGTCTGGGACTTGGGGCTGCTGCCCCGCCACCTGGCCCAAATTGCCCACTTGCCCTCTTCAGGGCCGCTTTTTGGGCCTTCTTTTTCATTTGGGAGTCCCCAGTACCCTCCCAGTAAATCCCCTTTTGGCTGAGTTACCCAGAGTCAATGTGTATAGGTTAGCTGCATCCACAGAAGGAAATTAATACTGACCACACCCTCCTATTCCCAGCAGACAAACAGGCTGGGAGCGAGAGGAACGGGACGCGGTCCCACCACCCCTGGGCACGGTGCTGCCCCAGACGGATTCAGTGTGATATGCTGAGTATTTGGGGTAGGGGATGGAGGCCTACTTCCTGGAGGCCCTGAGGCAGAGCCCTGGGGCTCCACCTGTGCCCTCTCTGCCACCACCTTCGGGGCCTGTGCCCTACTAGACAGCATGACCCTAACCTTCTCCTTCCTCCCCGTGACTGTACAAGTCACCTGTCCTGAGACCCTGTCCTCGTGTGAGGATAGTCCAGTCCCTCGTGCGGGGAGTGGGGGACCTGAGAAAGGACAGGGTGAGGTCCTGGTGGCTGGGGTGGCTGAAACTGCTTGCTCCTCCCCCCCTGCCCCGGAGCTGACCAAAAGCAAGACTGCAGATAACTCACAGGGGGTCAGACCCCAGTCCAGGATGTCCCAGAGGGGTGCAGGGACTCCTCTACAGTGTCAAGGTTCTCCCTGTGGGTGAGCTGCTTCCGCAGAGGTGGGGGTCTCCACAGAGTGGGAGCCAGGCCCTTCCCTTCCAGGGAGGCGCCAGGGGCTGGCTGTCCTTGTCTGTACCAAACTTGCACAAAGGAAATAACAGAATCAAAGCTGTCCTTCTGCCATCAACCCCAGTAGTGACTGAGGCAGCTTTTAAGGCTAAATTGCTTTGTCTTCCTCTCTGCAAATTATACCTCACTCACCAGGAGACGGTGTGGGACTTCAGCGCAGCTGACTTTGGACTCCAGATGCTGCTGCAGGACAGGATCCAGGATGTGAGATGGGCCCGCATGCTGGGTTTTATGCTAATTCCATAACACGTGACCCATGCGGGAGTGGGGACACATCTGAGGAGAGACCCTATGCTGAGCATCACCTCTCGTCTCACAGGCACCTCACATCTGTGCGCATCTCACCACACCTGTGTCCGCACCTGCGAACCAGGTGATGCCAGCTCGGGGCATCATCTTAGGAATAGGGGAAGCGTCAAGGCAGTGCCCTTTAATTCCCTGTCTTTGGGGGTGCCATTTACTTCTCCATCAGCCTCCCCCTGGGAGGAGTGGCACCAGGAGCCCCCTCAGAAGGTCTTGCTCTCTGTGATTCTTTCGAGAATGTCAGGACGGCTGCTCGGCTTTAAAGGATCAAGAGCCTGGGCGGGTGGCCTGACCTGTGCTGGCTGGGTGGTCCCGAAAGGACTTGCTTCTTCTCTCTTCTCTCAGCCCTTGCATGAAATGCTCTGAAAGGAAAGGAGTGAACACTCCTGGGGCAGCCCTCGACCCGTTAGGACCAGGAATCAGCAAATAAATGTTCCTGCCTCCCGCCCTTCAGGTAGACAGTTCAGGGACGACCTTTTATGCTTCTCCAAAGGGCACCCAGCCTTAAGGAAGGGCCTCATCCTGCTTTTGCTCTCTCTCTGCCTCACTCTTGCCCACTCCGCACTACAGCACACAGTGGGGTTTTACAAACCAGCCGCCTGCCTCTCTGCACTTGCGTGTCCTCCTACCTGGAACTGAGCCCAGTGCCCAGAGACACAGCAGCCCTCAGGCAGGCATGAGGACAAAGAGCACACGCTCAGAACACAGGACCAAGAGGAGCCCGACACTTTCCATGTCACCTTTGAGCGGCCACACCAGCCTCCACACCTCCTGTGGTACAAGAAATGTCCTGATTTTTTAAACAGCTGGGAAAAATTGAGGGCAGGAGGAGAAGGGGATGACAGAGGATGAGATGGTTGGATGGCATCACCGACTCAAGGGGCATGAGTCTGAGCAAACTCCAGGAGATGGTGAAGGACAGGGAAGCCTGGCGTGCTACAGTCCACGGGGTCACAAAGAGCCAGAGACAACTGAGTGACTGAACAACATTAGACTGTCTTCTCGGGCTTGTCTCTTATAGCTGAATATCTGGCATCACACCTAACACATGATCCACTGTTGAAATATTCCCATTAACACTCAAAAAGAATGGTGCTCCTGACATGCACAATATAAAATCCAAGTTGTACATATATTTTTTCTTTACCTTATTGATTATATTTTTGGATCTGTGACTACATTTATCTCCTTTTCCTGTCACTCTGATGTTTTGGATCATGAGCTTCTTGGTCAGTAGTTTGATAACCAGACTCTGAGCTGAGACCACCATTCATTTTATAAATGATCTTGGCTACTTTACCTTAAGTTATTCCTTGATTCTCCCAATCTCCTTCTAGCCTCAAAAGAAAGACAATAAAACTCACATATAGGAAGGAACCTGGGGAAAAAAACACACCAAAATTTTAACAATTGTCTTTTAAGTTGAAACGATAAAAGGATTTTTTTAACACTCCTTTTATTTTCTGCAGTTTCCACATTTTGTATAATAATCCTGTGCTACTCTTTATACTGGAAAAATGATGCTTAAAACATGAAATAGAGAAGCCCCCTTCGCATGGAGCTGGCAAACCTGGCTCGCGCTGGCTGCGGGATTGCCGCTCCGGCCTGGGGGCTGAGCTCACTGGGACCGCAGAGACGGGCACTTCCATTGTGGCCAAAACAGCTTTTTATGTTAGAGTTTCATTGATACATCTTCTTTATTTTTATTTTTTTCTGTGGTGTTTCTCTTTGCATTTGGGGGTAGCTAATATCAACATCAATAACCTCAGGTAAGCAGATGACACCACCCTATTGCAGGCATGAGGACAAGAGCACACGCTCAGAACACAGGACCAAGAGGAGCCCGACACTTTCCATGTCACCTTTGAGCGGCCACACCAGCCTCCACACCTCCTGTGGTACAAGAAATGTCCTGATTTTTTAAACAGCTGGGAAAAATTGAGGGCAGGAGAAGAAGGGGATGACAGAGGATGAGATGGTTGGATGGCATCACCGACTAAAGGGGGCATGAGTCTGAGCAAACTCCAGGAGATGGTGAAGGACAGGGAAGCCTGGCGTGCTACAGTCCACGGGGTCACAAAGAGCCAGAGACAACTGAGTGACTGAACAACATTAGACTGTCTTCTCGGGCTTGTCTCTTATAGCTGAATATCTGGCATCACACCTAACACATGATCCACTGTTGAAATATTCCCATTAACACTCAAAAAGAATGGTGCTCCTGACATGCACAATATAAAATCCAAGTTGTACATATATTTTTTCTTTACCTTATTGATTATATTTTTGGATCTGTGACTACATTTATCTCCTTTTCCTGTCACTCTGATGTTTTGGATCATGAGCTTCTTGGTCAGTAGTTTGATAACCAGACTCTGAGCTGAGACCACCATTCATTTTATAAATGATCTTGGCTACTTTACCTTAAGTTATTCCTTGATTCTCCCAATCTCCTTCTAGCCTCAAAAGAAAGACAATAAAACTCACATATAGGAAGGAACCTGGGGAAAAAAACACACCAAAATTTTAACAATTGTCTTTTAAGTTGAAACGATAAAAGGATTTTTTTAACACTCCTTTTATTTTCTGCAGTTTCCACATTTTGTATAATAATCCTGTGCTACTCTTTATACTGGAAAAATGATGCTTAAAACATGAAATAGAGAAGCCCCCTTTGCATGGAGCTGGCAAACCTGGCTCGCGCTGGCTGCGGGATTGCCGCTCCGGCCTGGGGGCTGAGCTCACCGGGACCGCAGAGACGGGCACTTCCATTGTGGCCAAAACAGCTTTTTATGTTAGAGTTTCATTGATACATCTTCTTTATTTTTATTTTTTTCTGTGGTGTTTCTCTTTGCATTTGGGGGTAGCTAATATCAACATCAATAACCTCAGGTAAGCAGATGACACCACCCTATTGCAGAAAACGAAGAGGACCTAAAGAGCCTCTTGATGAAGGTGAAAGAGGAGAGTTAAAAAATCTGGCCTAGGGCTTCCCTGGTGGTCCAGTGCAGTGCAAGGGGCGCTGGTTCGATCCCTGGCCTGGGAAGATCCCACGTGCCGCGGAGCGGCTGGACCCATGTGTCCAATGACCGAGCTGGAGCTCTGGAGCGCATGCACCTCCAGAGCCAGTGCTCTGTGACGACAGACGCCACCGCGATGGGAGGCCCACAGGAGCCAAAGAACAAAGATGGATGAAAATAGACAAATGAAAGACCAATAGAAGTGGCCCGCCCATGCCCCCTCACTCCCCAACCCGCCCACCAAAAAAAGAAAAAAAAAAAAAAATCTGGCCTACACCTCTCCAAAGAGGACATACAGATGGCCCCACAACACATGAAAGGATGCTCAACTTCACTTATAATTAGAGAAATGCAAATCAAAGCTACAATGAGGTATCACCTCAACGCCTGTCAGAATAGCCATCATCCACAAATCAACAGACAATAAATGCTGGAGAGGGTGCGGAGAAAAGGGAACACTCCTGCATTGCTGGTGGGAATGTAAATTGATACAGCCTCTATGGAAGACAGTATGGAGATTTCTTAAAAAACTAAAAATAGAAGTACCCTTTGACTCAGCAATCCCACTCTTAGACTTATATCCTGATGAAATCAAATCTGAAAGAAGCACCTGTATCCCAATATTCATTGCAGCTCTCTATACAATAGCTAGAACATGGAAGCAACCTAGATGCCCATCGACGAACGAATGGATACAAAAGTTCTGATACATATATACAATGGAATACTACACAGCTGTTAAAATAAATGCAGAAGAATCAGCCCTAATAAGGTGGCTGGATCTAGAACCTATCCTAAAAAGTGAAGTCAGTCAAAAAGAGAAGGACAAGTACAATATACTAACACATATCTATGGAATCTAGTAGGATGGTGATGATGGCACATGCAGTGAGGTGATGGAGAAACAGACATGGACAGTGGACATATGGACATTGTGGGGAAGGAACAGAGGGTGGGAGGCGTAAAGGAAGTAGCATGAAGGCCTGTACTATCATAAGTGAAGAAAATAGCTATAGTCATTGCTCTGTGAGAAAAGGAGATCCTTCAGGGGTGCTGTGTGATGGTCGGGAGGGGTGGGAGGTGGGGGATATACATATCTGTAAACAACAAAACTCTGTAAAAGTTAAAAAAAAGAAAAAAAAGAAAAACTTAGCATAATCAAAAGCAGAGACATCACTCTGCTGACAAAAGTCCCTATAGTCAAAGCCATGGTTTTCCCAGTATCATGTATGGATGTGAGAGCTGGAACATAAAGAAGGCTGAGTGCCTTTGAACTGTGGTCTTGGAGAAGACTCTTGAGACTCCCTTGGACGGCAAGGAGATCAAGCCAGTCAATCCTAAAGGAAATCAGTCATGAATATTCGCTGAAAGGACTGACGCTGAAGCTCCAATACTTTAGCCACCTGATATGAAGAGCTGACTCACTGGAAAAGAGCCTGATGCTGGGAAAAGTAGAAGGCAGAAGGAGACGGGGTCCATGGAGGACAAGATGGTTGGAGGGCATCACTGACTCGATGGACTGGAGTTTGAGGAAGCTTTGGGGGATGGGGAGGCACAGGGAAGCCTGCTGTGCCACAGTCCCTGGGGTCATAAAGCGTCAGCCACAACTGAGGGCCTGAACCGAACCAAACCGCACAGGAAGCCCTCAGCCTCACCTCCAGCGACAGACTCCAGTCTTTGTTTCCTTTCAGTCTTCTTCAGTGTAGTTTCTAGCATAGATTCCACATGTTTCTTTTTCCTCAACAACATCAAAATATTTTCCGTATTATTACTAAACGTTTGTATGCACACCTTTTTCTTATCGGCCGAATATTCCAATTAGGTATTTATATACTAATTCAGTTAACCCCATTGATCAGTGTTTGGATTATTTTTATGCTTTCAACCTTTTTTTTTTTTTTTAATCTTTTGGGGGGTGGGGTATTGAGGGAGGAGGGTGGGCGGGCCACTTCTATTGGTCTTTCATTTATCTATTTTCATCTGTGTTTGTTCTTTGGCTCCTGCGGGCCTCCCATCGTGGTGGCCTCTGTCATCGCAGAGCACCGGCTCTGGGCACAAGCACGCCAGAGCTCCGGCTCGGTAGTTGGACACATCGGTCCAGCCGCTCCGCGGCACGTGGGATCTTCCCAGGCCAGGGACCGAACCGGCGCCCCTTGCACTGCAAGGCAGTGTCCTTACCCACTGGACCACCAGGGGAAGCCCTGCTTTCAACCTTTTAAAAAGAATATTTATTTATTTCTGGCTCCACTAGGTCCTGGTCGCAGGCTTTCTTGGCTGAGGTGAGTGGAGGCTACTCCTCACCGCAATGTGCAGCCGTCTCACGGTTGCTTCCCTTGTGGCGCACGGACTCAGGGTCCTACAGGCCTGGGTGCTTGTGGTGAGCAGTACCACAGTCACGTAGCATGTGGCATCTTCCCAGACCAGAGATCAAACCTGTATCCCCTGCACTGACCGGCGATTCTTGACCACTGGACCACCCTGGAAGTCCCTGCTTTCATTTTAAATAATGTGTACACAGGTTTTCATTTAGGAGGTGATCCTCGGCTGCATTTCCAGAAGGCAGAGTCCTGGCACTGGAGGCTTGCTCACTCACCCTTCAGGGCTCCGGAGGCACGTGTGCCAGGTGCTGCCGGGCTCTGGGAGGACCGGGAGCATTAGCCATGTCCTCCTCTCAGATTCAGGCTCCTAGGTGGTGCTATGGTAAAGAACCTTCCTGCCAATGCAAGAGGCATAAAAGATGCTGGTTCGATCCCTGAGTCGGGAAGATTCCCCTGGAGGAAGGCAGGGCAAATCACTCCAGTATTCTTGCCTGCAGACAGAGGAGCCCGGCAGGTTTCTTTTTCCTCAACAACATCAAAATATTTTCCGTATTATTACTAAACGTTTGTATGCACACCTTTTTCTTATCGGCCGAATATTCCAATTAGGTATTTATATACTAATTCAGTTAACCCCATTGATCAGTGTTTGGATTATTTTTATGCTTTCAACCTTTTTTTTTTTTTTTAATCTTTTGGGGGGGGGGGTATTGAGGGAGGAGGGTGGGCGGGCCACTTCTATTGGTCTTTCATTTATCTATTTTCATCTGTGTTTGTTCTTTGGCTCCTGCGGGCCTCCCATCGTGGTGGCCTCTGTCATCGCAGAGCACCGGCTCTGGGCACAAGCACGCCAGAGCTCCGGCTCGGTAGTTGGACACATCGGTCCAGCCGCTCCGCGGCACGTGGGATCTTCCCAGGCCAGGGACCGAACCGGCGCCCCTTGCACTGCAAGGCGGTGTCCTTACCCACTGGACCACCAGGGGAAGCCCTGCTTTCAACCTTTTAAAAAGAATATTTATTTATTTCTGGCTCCACTAGCTCCTGGTCGCAGGCTTTCTTGGCTGAGGTGAGTGGAGGCTACTCCTCACCGCAATGTGCAGCCGTCTCACGGTTGCTTCCCTTGTGGCGCACGGACTCAGGGTCCTACAGGCCTGGGTGCTTGTGGTGAGCAGTACCACAGTCACGTAGCATGTGGCATCTTCCCAGACCAGAGATCAAACCTGTATCCCCTGCACTGACCGGCGATTCTTGACCACTGGACCACCCTGGAAGTCCCTGCTTTCATTTTAAATAATGTGTACACAGGTTTTCATTTAGGAGGTGATCCTCGGCTGCATTTCCAGAAGGCAGAGTCCTGGCACTGGAGGCTTGCTCACTCACCCTTCAGGGCTCCGGAGGCACGTGTGCCAGGTGCTGCCCGGGCTCTGGGAGGACCGGGAGCATTAGCCATGTCCTCCTCTCAGATTCAGGCTCCTAGGTGGTGCTATGGTAAAGAACCTTCCTGCCAATGCAAGAGGCATAAAAGATGCTGGTTCGATCCCTGAGTCGGGAAGATTCCCCTGGAGGAAGGCAGGGCAAATCACTCCAGTATTCTTGCCTGCAGACAGAGGAGCCCGGCAGGCCACATAGTCCATAGGATCGCAGAGTCAGACACAAGTGATGTGACTTGGCACTCACGCATGCTCTTAAGACTCACCGCTGGCATCCTCTGCCAGGGAGAGAAGCCAGGCCCAGGCCCCCACATCCGGGAGCATAAGAGATCAGCCAGACACACGCCAGAGAAGGACAGCAGATGCCCACAGTGAGCTCAGTTTCCAAGGGTGAAGTGGGGTGGAGGGAAGAGGGGCTGAAGAGGGGCAGCGACAGGGAAGGCTGAGAGCCGCCACAGGGTTAGGAGGGCGAGTGGCCTGCTCAGGTTTTTGTGTAAAGCTCTATTCTGGTTCCAGGTGCTGGTGGATTTGCAGTCTCAGGTGGAGTCTGGGAGCCCGGTGGAAGCTGCTTGATGCGGAAAGATACAGATGGTTTGATCTAGGCAGAGTGGGGGAGGTGAAGGGGCAGACGTAGGGATGATGGGGTGGAGGTAAGGCTGACAGCAGGGGACAGTCTCGGTAACTCCAGGACTCCAGCTCAGGAAACCGGATAAAACATAAAGCACCGGATATATTGGAATGGTCAAAAAGTTTGTTCAGGGTTTTCTGAACCAGTGCGTGAAAAACCCAAATGAACTTTTTGGCCAGCCTCATAGAACAAGGGAGGCTCATGGAGGCTTGAAGTGTCTATGGCAGCCACCAGGAGTTCGTCGCTGTCCACCTGTGTGCCCTGGTTAGAGTCCTGTATTTACAGAAGTCGACCAAGCACCTGACCAGGGACCGGCCGAGGGAACATGCTTGAAGAGCAGCTGGGGCTGGTGAGTTACTGGGTGGCACAGAGCTGGGGCTCCTCAGCACGGGTGGGTAAGATGTTGAGGCCGCGGGAGGGAGGACGCCAGTGAGGGGGGCTCAGGGCAGTCTGGACCACAGCTGAGCTGGAGGAGACCATGAGCCCTGAGCAGGCACCAGGGCCGAGAAGCCCCCAGAAGCTGGGGAGGCGAAGGAAGGTGCCTGAACAGCTGCAGGAAAGGAGGCCAGAGGAGGAAGGAGGTGGGCAGGTATAGGAAGGGGCCTGCACACAGGAAGCTGTTCCAGGTGAGGGGCACCCAAGCATGTCCAGCTGCTGTCCTAAGGGCCAGCAGGTAGGGAAAGCTTCATGATACAGAGAAGTGGGAAGATGAGTTGGAGTGACGGACTGAGCCCAACAGGAGGGTGGGGCTGGGCAAATTCGGCCTTCCCTGATAAGGGGGGTGTGCGCTGCAGGCCACACATTTCCACCTGACTAAGAGTGAAGGGAGGAGCAGGCAGCCGCAGCCGCGGGGATCTGAGAACCACGCCCCTCACCCACATGCAACGGTGCCTGTTCAGGGGCTCTCTGCCTCTTTCAAGTTTAATTAGTAAGAAAGTTTTCTCAAAGATGTTCTCTTGGGTCTTCTTGCAGGACCAGGGGCTCTGATCTGCGCTGGGGTTACCCAAATGCTGAAAGTGAAAGTCGCTCTGTCGTATCTGACTCTTTGCGACCACGAATTGTCGCCTGCTGGGCTCCTCTGTCCGTGGAATTCTCCAGGCAAGAAGACTGGAGTGGGTAGCCTATCCCTTCCCCAGGGGATCCCCTCGACCCAGGAACTGAACTGGGATCTCCTGCATTGCAGGTGGATTCTTTACCATCTGAGCCACCAGGGAAGCCCAGAGGGTTGTTTACTGACACCTAACACAGGGACTATGTTCTGTTCGTTGGTTGCCCTTAGTTTGAGTAGAGGTGTATCAGGTTTATAGACAGTTTTCAATATTTAGGTAGTGAATCTGCCTCACTCGCCTTTCTCATTTCATAACTTTCACCTGTTATCCTCCTGGTGCTGCTCTTGTCCTGGGATAGTGGCGGCGGTGTGGAGCGGGGCAGGCCCACCCTCAGGAAGGCACTGACCGCCATGCTGACCTCAGCACCTGAGAGCCGGGGCTTGTGGAGCCAGGATCAAGGGAAGCTCTTTCCCCAGGAGGTAGGGCATGTGACAAACAGTCACCTTTCCTTCTGGTTCTCTGTGGAGGATTTTTAAAACACCAGCCTTAAGATGTAAGCAGATTGATACCTGCTCTGTCTCACATATGCACTCACAAGCATGTGGGCACACTAATACTTGTGCACATGCTCCCAGCCTGCCTAGTGCAGGTGGAGAACATGCACGTTGTTTCTTTCTGCTTTCTCTCTGGCCTCAGTTTCCTCACTGACCAAGCAAATGTATTTGGAAAGCAGACATGGTGCCACACAGGGGCCCCAGCACGGCTTCAGAGAGCACCGAAGGGGGAAATGTCCCCTGGTTCCATCACTACGGGGTCTTGGTCCCACCGCCACAGGCAGCACCTGTGTCCCCCACCACGTATCTGCTTCCCCACCCCAGAAATAGCCAGGGTCACACCAAGCAGAGAGTTTATTGAGGTGCTGGACTGCGGGGAGTGTTTGCAGCGGCAAAGCAGATGCTGGTGTGGCTGGGGCCCAGGCCAGGGCACCCTCCTCCTAGCAGCATCTGGGACATGGGGTGAGCATCAAGAACAAGTCCTAGTCCCCCCTGGGGAACCCCTCCCTGCTTACCCCCTGAGCTCCAAGTGGGCAGTATGGGGGCGGGGGTCCCTCTCTTTGTCCCTATGATAAGGATGGGATGATCCCTTGATAGTCACTATAAAAATTAAAACTCCTTTATAAATCACAGGGGGAAGAGCAAGAGGGCATCACCTGGGAGCTTCCTCCACACACCCCTCCCAATTCTGACCCCGAAGTAAAGAGCAGAGGGTGAGAGTTCGCAGGCACAGAGGAGCAGAGACAGACAGGAGGAGAGAGGAGGGGGGAAGGCAAGGGCAGACTAGGCAGCACAGAGAAGACGGGTCGGGGAAGCAGAGGCACAGGCTCCACGCCTCAGCAGCCCTGGGAGCAAGGAGTTTCCAGCACAGACCGGAGACTCCCTGGAAGTCAGGTCCCACGTGTCTCCAGTCCAGTCCTGGCCAAAGTCGAGGTGGCCTCTCGAGGCGCCCCAGCCCTGGCTGCTCCCAGAGAGCCGGAGAGAGGCGGGCAGGGGGCTACTCCAGGTAGATGTCCTCTGTGGGGCAGGCGTACTCCAGGTGCTGCTGGTAGTACTCCAGGAAGGCGCGGCTGGGGAGAGAGTGGCCTCAGCCCCAGGCCCCGACGCCCCCATCCCGGGCCGGCCACATCACCCCCGACCCCACTCCTCAGCCTGCCTGGCCCAGTCCCTTTTCCTCACTGTCTGGCTCCCACGCTGCCTTCCCACCACTTCCCCGCCTCTGCCTCCACCCCTCCCACACGGGCTGCTGTTCCCACACTCCAGACCCCCCGACTCCTGTCCCAAGTGTTCCACCTACCACTTTCCAGCCCTCGACCTCCGCCACTGTCCTCTGACCTTCCTCCCCATCCCGTCCCCTGTCCCCAAGTGCCCCCAAACCTCTTCCCCACTCTCCTCCCGGCTGCTCACCCCTGCGGCACTGCTCTACCAGTTCAGCATCCCCGTCCCGGACCCGGCCACTGCTCTGCTCCGGCCTGCCCTCCAGACCCACTCACCCCACACTCTGGGCTACAGGCCGCATCGACTCCTGGGAAACAAAGACGTGGCAAGCAAAGCGGCTCAGCAGCGGGTGTTTGGTGATGAAGCCAAAATAGCTGTAGGGAGGGGCAGTGAGCACACAGGGACGTCAGGGCCCGGGAGCAGAGAGAAGCAGAAACGGGGGGCTGGGGTCGGGGGGGGCAGGGCTGGGGAGTGTGCAGGACCGCATGATTTCAAGATCCGAGGCCCCTTTCTGCATCCCTGTCCAAGCACAGTGCTGGGCATCCTTGAGGAGTTAGTGATCTTTGTTAATTTGTCCACAATGAGGGTGTCCAGCTGCATCTTCCTTCTCCTGAGCTGGGGCCCAGAGCCTGCCCCTGGACCACAGAGCAAGGTCTCTATCCTGTCTTCGGGGCACCACACTTTGGCTGACTCTTCCGTGCCCTGTCACCTGATGCCCTGAGCCTGCCCAGCTCCACCTACGGTCCTGCAAACCTACAGCTATTTTCCAGGCTCTGATGTGGGCTTGACATGGGCCCTGATGTGTGAAATCGTCTTCCTGGAGAAGCGTATGCCCTAGCCCTGAGGCCCCAGCTCCGTTTCATGAACGCCTTTCCTGAACCTGCCCTCTGTGGGGCAGGCTCCAGGTGCTGCTGGTAGTACTCCAGGAAGGCGCGGCTGGGGAGAGAGTGGCCTCAGCCCCAGGCCCCGACGCCCCCATCCCGGGCCGGCCACATCACCCCCGACCCCACTCCTCAGCCTGCCTGGCCCAGTCCCTTTTCCTCACTGTCTGGCTCCCACGCTGCCTTCCCACCACTTCCCCGCCTCTGCCTCCACCCCTCCCACACGGGCTGCTGTTCCCACACTCCAGACCCCCCGACTCCTGTCCCAAGTGTTCCACCTACCACTTTCCAGCCCTCGACCTCCGCCACTGTCCTCTGACCTTCCTCCCCATCCCGTCCCCTGTCCCCAAGTGCCCCCAAACCTCTTCCCCACTCTCCTCCCGGCTGCTCACCCCTGCGGCACTGCTCTACCAGTTCAGCATCCCCGTCCCGGACCCGGCCACTGCTCTGCTCCGGCCTGCCCTCCAGACCCACTCACCCCACACTCTGGGCTACAGGCCGCATCGACTCCTGGGAAACAAAGACGTGGCAAGCAAAGCGGCTCAGCAGCGGGTGTTTGGTGATGAAGCCAAAATAGCTGTAGGGAGGGGCAGTGAGCACACAGGGACGTCAGGGCCCGGGAGCAGAGAGAAGCAGAAACGGGGGGCTGGGGTCGGGGGGGGCAGGGCTGGGGAGTGTGCAGGACCGCATGATTTCAAGATCCGAGGCCCCTTTCTGCATCCCTGTCCAAGCACAGTGCTGGGCATCCTTGAGGAGTTAGTGATCTTTGTTAATTTGTCCACAATGAGGGTGTCCAGCTGCATCTTCCTTCTCCTGAGCTGGGGCCCAGAGCCTGCCCCTGGACCACAGAGCAAGGTCTCTATCCTGTCTTCGGGGCACCACACTTTGGCTGACTCTTCCGTGCCCTGTCACCTGATGCCCTGAGCCTGCCCAGCTCCACCTACGGTCCTGCAAACCTACAGCTATTTTCCAGGCTCTGATGTGGGCTTGACATGGGCCCTGATGTGTGAAATCGTCTTCCTGGAGAAGCGTATGCCCTAGCCCTGAGGCCCCAGCTCCGTTTCATGAACGCCTTTCCTGAACCTGCCCTGCTTCTCATTAAGACGTTAATAAAAATTCCTGCCCAGAGGGAGGAACTGTTAGAATCCTCCAGCAGGAGGGTCAGGACTCCTGCCCCAACTGTGGCCAATCCAGTCCACATGGGGGGATTAGGGTTTTGTGGTCCCACCAGATGGGAATCCGTTTGACCGCACCGTCGCCAAGACCGCGCGCCCATGTTGACCACAAACATACCACAGCCTCGTCTCAACCGCTGCATTCAAATGACTGCATTCAGAGCAAGTGCCAGTCACCAGCCTAAGGAAGCTCGTTATACGATTAACCATCACAGACCCCACAGCAGTGCGGTGAGGCAGCTGACGGCACTATGGCCCAGAGCGGGTCAGAGACCTGCCACAGACACACAGCCAGTCCGTGGCGCCCGGGAACAGCGCTCGGCTCCCTGTGGCCTCCAGCACCACTCGCTCCTGCCTCACCCGACACGGCACACCTCGTCCACGCCCGGTCCAGCATCTGGCTCGCGGGACATGCCTCGCGCTGTCTCCTTGAGTCTCCCTGTGGGGCCTGGGCTGAGCTCGAGTAACACAGACCAGGGGGTCTGGAGGGGACAGCAGCCCCTCCGTCCCCTCCTGGCCACTGAACTGTGGAACTGACTCTGAGCCCCTGTCTGGACTGGAGGCCCGAGCCCGCGGCACCCAGTGTCCCTCTGCTGTTCTTCTCTCACGTGCGCCACCCTCAGGTCCACTGTCCATGTGGGCCACCCTGCACATCCGTGCTCTTGGTGCCACATCTGCCCTGTGGCCTGGTCTGAGCCCCAGCCCTCCACCCCAGCGCCCCAGCCCACTGAGCCCTCTTCCTCTCAACGAAGAAGCAGCCAAATGGGGCTCTGATCTGCTGAGGGTGGATGCCATCGCCCAGCCGGGAGAAGAGCCCCCTCACTCACCACAAGCATCCAAATGACACACATGCTGGCCTCGGCATCTGTCACAAGCCTCAGCCCCGGCAGCAGTGTGTCCTCACATTCTACCTCCCTTGAGAACCTGCTTCTTCACTACCACTAGGAGCTTCTGAGCCCCTGCTCTGCTCCGTGTACCTCGCAGGTTCGCTCCTCCTGTCGCCTCATGGAGGGCACTGGCAGCCTGTGCGTAGGCGTCCAGCTGGGCAGAAAGGCTTAGCCCTCCACTTGCTGGTTATGTCTCTCCTCTCTCACTCCCACCTCTTTCCTCTCTGCCTGGGTATCTTGTTTTTCTCATGGCCAAAGATATCCACCTGCTCCAAAACACACCTCCCGCCCAGGTCTCTTGTCCACATTCCAGACCCCTATAACAACGGACACGGCAAGCTCACCACATCTGCAACTGAACACTGCATCCCCGGCCTGTCGGGCCCATTCACACTATGCCTCTTCTCTTGTGTGTGGGTTACTAACGGTTCAACACCCAGGTCACCTGGTTCTCCATCCAGATCACCCTCGACCTCCAACTGACTCAGGTCCTGCCTGCCCCACCTCCTAAACGCCTCCAGGGCACGGCACTCAGAGGACCTCAGCAGTCACCTGGCCTCCGGCCAGCAGCACTTGGTCCTCCCACTTGCACAGAAGCCAGACCCAGCTTGTCGGCCTGACAGTGTCACCCCAGGACCTCCTCTCCAGTGGGATTAACTATGCACCTTTGGCATCATCGGGAGGGCACAGGTCCTCTTCAGGGTCCCTCCAGCTCATCTGGCTCCCCTAAACACGCCCCAGTGCCCCTTGCCCACAGCCTTGGCTCAGGTGGCCCCCTGACGAGGGGATCCACCCCGTGGCCCATTTGTCTTTCAGGGCTTATAGAGTGACCTTCAGTTGCCCCCTAAGTCTCAGGAGAATTCACCCGCCTCTCTGCAGATCTGCCCACCGGAGCCCCACCCTGGTGTCCACCAGACCCCCACAGATGCTTCAAGCACTTACTTGTCTGTGTGTCTGTCTTCCCACCCAGACCAGATGGGAGCCTGTCTGATCCATGTTTCCTGGGCCCAGAACGGAGCAGGTGCCATATGGGGCTCAGCTCACAGCGCCAGGTGGCTGTGGTGGACAGTGGGACTGCGTACGGCAGCCCTTGGGGTTTGAGGGGCTGTGGGAAGGGACCCAGCCAGTGTGTCCTCACATTCTACCTTGAGAACCTGCTTCTTCACTACCACTAGGAGCTTCTGAGCCCCTGCTCTGCTCCGTGTACCTCGCAGGTTCGCTCCTCCTGTCGCCTCATGGAGGGCACTGGCAGCCTGTGCGTAGGCGTCCAGCTGGGCAGAAAGGCTTAGCCCTCCACTTGCTGGTTATGTCTCTCCTCTCTCACTCCCACCTCTTTCCTCTCTGCCTGGGTATCTTGTTTTTCTCATGGCCAAAGATATCCACCTGCTCCAAAACACACCTCCCGCCCAGGTCTCTTGTCCACATTCCAGACCCCTATAACAACGGACACGGCAAGCTCACCACATCTGCAACTGAACACTGCATCCCCGGCCTGTCGGGCCCATTCACACTATGCCTCTTCTCTTGTGTGTGGGTTACTAACGGTTCAACACCCAGGTCACCTGGTTCTCCATCCAGATCACCCTCGACCTCCAACTGACTCAGGTCCTGCCTGCCCCACCTCCTAAACGCCTCCAGGGCACGGCACTCAGAGGACCTCAGCAGTCACCTGGCCTCCGGCCAGCAGCACTTGGTCCTCCCACTTGCACAGAAGCCAGACCCAGCTTGTCGGCCTGACAGTGTCACCCCAGGACCTCCTCTCCAGTGGGATTAACTATGCACCTTTGGCATCATCGGGAGGGCACAGGTCCTCTTCAGGGTCCCTCCAGCTCATCTGGCTCCCCTAAACACGCCCCAGTGCCCCTTGCCCACAGCCTTGGCTCAGGTGGCCCCCTGACGAGGGGATCCACCCCGTGGCCCATTTGTCTTTCAGGGCTTATAGAGTGACCTTCAGTTGCCCCCTAAGTCTCAGGAGAATTCACCCGCCTCTCTGCAGATCTGCCCACCGGAGCCCCACCCTGGTGTCCACCAGACCCCCACAGATGCTTCAAGCACTTACTTGTCTGTGTGTCTGTCTTCCCACCCAGACCAGATGGGAGCCTGTCTGATCCATGTTTCCTGGGCCCAGAACGGAGCAGGTGCCATATGGGGCTCAGCTCACAGCGCCAGGTGGCTGTGGTGGACAGTGGGACTGCGTACGGCAGCCCTTGGGGTTTGAGGGGCTGTGGGAAGGGGAGGTCTCTTACCAGCTGTTACGGGGGTGGCAGCCGCAGAATGAGATGTTCTTCATCTGGAAGAAGTGACTGCAGTGTTGGAACTAGAGAGAGGTGGCAGAAGTATGCCAAGTTAGCACAGGTGGCCCAGGGCCACTCTGCCAGCCTGCCGGGCATGCCTCAATCCGGCCCTCTTGCCTCACCCTGCTCCCGGCCTCCCCTATGCCTCAGATCCCCACACCCCCACCTCAGGTCCTCCACTTAGACTCAGCTTGACCCCTCGGAGAGAAATCTCAAGGTCACAGGAGGCAGGAGGACGCAGGTGGACGGTCAGTTTCCGGGCCGTGGCAATCTGCAGAGTTAAGGAGAGGGTCTCAGGAGCCTACAAGCACATCCTTTCCTCCTGGAGGCAGATTTTCGATTAGGTTTGAAGAGTCCTGGCACTGATTTGGAAGCTATGAGTGTGGTCTTGGTCACTCCTCAGTCTCAAGATGGCCTGCCTCATCTTTCTGTTCCTTTCAAGGACTATGGCCCTACCAGCCCTGGCCTCCTCAGCACCCACCTGTGAGCAGGAGGGGGGCTCTTGGGGGCAGGGCTCTTCCCCTCCGTCTGAGGACAGGCTGGCCCTCTGGAGTGTCCACTGAACGAAGAGTGAGTGAGCAGATGACTCACAAAGAAGGGTCTGTGAGATCCGGTCTTGATTTCCAGACCAGAACAGGATGGGCTGGGGTGAGGGGGTGGTCCATGGGAAGGTGATGGGGACAGCAGTGCTCTGGCTGGAACGCTGCCCTAGGCCTGTCAGCCAGGCCCCTGAATCAGGCTCGGGCCTCGGACACTGAGGCCTCCAAGGGCCAAGCCAGCCTTCAGGGCGCCCCCCCAGACTGACCTTCTGCATGGCGCGCACAGGATGCCATTGCCCTGGTGACAAGGCACCTCCACAGAGCCCAGGAACTGCACGTCGAAGCGCTCCACCCAGCAGGGACTCCGCTTGCTCCCTAGGGGTTCCAAGGGGCCTAGGTCAGGTAAGCCAGAGAGGATCTTGGGTGACAAAATGCCCCTTGGGGAAGGGGCCTCACCCAGTAGGTCTTTGGCCGGGCCAGGCACGCGTGGGCATAGAAGGCAGGGAAGCGCCCGCTCTCCCGTGCGCATGTTGAAACCACGGAACCAGAAGTCATCCTCCTCGGCCTCTACCAGCACTGGGTCATCCACATCCAGCTCAGGTGGCAGAAGTATGCCAAGTTAGCACAGGTGGCCCAGGGCCACTCTGCCAGCCTGCCGGGCATGCCTCAATCCGGCCCTCTTGCCTCACCCTGCTCCCGGCCTCCCCTATGCCTCAGATCCCACACCCCACCTCAGGTCCTCCACTTAGACTCAGCTTGACCCCTCGGAGAGAAATCTCAAGGTCACAGGAGGCAGGAGGACGCAGGTGGACGGTCAGTTTCCGGGCCGTGGCAATCTGCAGAGTTAAGGAGAGGGTCTCAGGAGCCTACAAGCACATCCTTTCCTCCTGGAGGCAGATTTTCGATTAGGTTTGAAGAGTCCTGGCACTGATTTGGAAGCTATGAGTGTGGTCTTGGTCACTCCTCAGTCTCAAGATGGCCTGCCTCATCTTTCTGTTCCTTTCAAGGACTATGGCCCTACCAGCCCTGGCCTCCTCAGCACCCACCTGTGAGCAGGAGGGGGGCTCTTGGGGGCAGGGCTCTTCCCCTCCGTCTGAGGACAGGCTGGCCCTCTGGAGTGTCCACTGAACGAAGAGTGAGTGAGCAGATGACTCACAAAGAAGGGTCTGTGAGATCCGGTCTTGATTTCCAGACCAGAACAGGATGGGCTGGGGTGAGGGGGTGGTCCATGGGAAGGTGATGGGGACAGCAGTGCTCTGGCTGGAACGCTGCCCTAGGCCTGTCAGCCAGGCCCCTGAATCAGGCTCGGGCCTCGGACACTGAGGCCTCCAAGGGCCAAGCCAGCCTTCAGGGCGCCCCCCCAGACTGACCTTCTGCATGGCCGCGCACAGGATGCCATTGCCCTGGTGACAAGGCACCTCCACAGAGCCCAGGAACTGCACGTCGAAGCGCTCCACCCAGCAGGGACTCCGCTTGCTCCCTAGGGGTTCCAAGGGGCCTAGGTCAGGTAAGCCAGAGAGGATCTTGGGTGACAAAATGCCCCTTGGGGAAGGGGCCTCACCCAGTAGGTCTTTGGCCGGGCCAGGCACCGCGTGGGCATAGAAGGCAGGGAAGACGCCCCGCTCTCCCGTGCGCATGTTGAAACCACGGAACCAGAAGTCATCCTCCTCGGCCTCTACCAGCACTGGGTCATCCACATCCAGCTCCAGCTCATCGGGATGTCGGGGAATGAACCTGAGGTCAGGTCAGAGGTGGTAGGTCACTGGGGCAGGGGCAGGACTGTCTGTGTTGTTTCCACCCAGTGGCCCACAACGTCTGAAGACTCAGGTGGAGGGTCACCAACGGCAAGGGGGAGAGGCTGTACCTGAAGACTGCCCGATGCGTCTGCTCTTTCTCCTCGCCATTGACCAGGCAAGAGAAAAGGCCAAAAGATTCGGTGCCTGAGAGACAGAAACAAGAGACAGACTCAGGGGACGGGTGGGGAGGGCAGTAGTAGAAGGCTTGGCCGAGGCGCCCTCCCTCAGCCCTCCGGCGTGGGTTGGCCTCAGTCAGGGGAACAGGGAGAAGCACCTGCTCGGGGGCTGGGGGCAGAGCAGCCCTCTCCAGCCCACTCCCTGCTCTGTGGGGCCTGGGAAAAGGCAGGGCCGGGTGCTGGGTAAGAGGGCGGTGCCCAGTGATGGCCACCCACAGACCCTCAGGCTGTCCTGGGCACCTGGGGGTCTGCATGGGTCCCGGCGGAGGAGCCAGCCTGTTCTCCCGGCGCCACCCCCTCCCCTCTCCCCACTCACTGGAAGATCGA
Organism: Tragulus kanchil; assembly: GCA_022376925.1. NCBI lineage: Eukaryota > Metazoa > Chordata > Mammalia > Artiodactyla > Tragulidae > Tragulus > Tragulus kanchil. Next base: position 168,535,299 of record JAIOJX010000004.1, read on the forward strand.
GAGGTGCTGTTGACAAAGACATTGAGGAACTTCTTGGAGAAGGTGAGGTCGGGGCTGTCGGGGGACGCGTCCCCGGGGTCTGGATCAGCACCCAGCAGTGCAGCTCCTGCCTCCTCCTCGCTGGCCTCACCACCACTGTCCTCTTCGCTGTCCTCCCCGATGCCAGCGCAGCGCCGTAGGCTCACCAGCTCCAGCTGCGTGTGCTCGTCCACCACCAGCGTGTACTTGACGCGTCGTCACCAGCGGCGTCAGCGCAGGGACTCCGCTTGCTCCCTAGGGGTTCCAAGGGGCCTAGGTCAGGTAAGCCAGAGAGGATCTTGGGTGACAAAATGCCCCTTCGGGAAGGGGCCTCACCCAGTAGGTCTTTGGCCGGGCCAGGCACCGCGTGGGCATAGAAGGCAGGGAAGACGCCCCGCTCTCCCGTGCGCATGTTGAAACCACGGAACCAGAAGTCATCCTCCTCGGCCTCTACCAGCACTGGGTCATCCACATCCAGCTCCAGCTCATCGGGATGTCGGGGAATGAACCTGAGGTCAGGTCAGAGGTGGTAGGTCACTGGGGCAGGGGCAGGACTGTCTGTGTTGTTTCCACCCAGTGGCCCACAACGTCTGAAGACTCAGGTGGAGGGTCACCAACGGCAAGGGGGAGAGGCTGTACCTGAAGACTGCCCGATGCGTCTGCTCTTTCTCCTTGCCATTGACCAGGCAAGAGAAAAGGCCAAAAGATTCGGTGCCTGAGAGACAGAAACAAGAGACAGACTCAGGGGACGGGTGGGGAGGGCAGTAGTAGAAGGCTTGGCCGAGGCGCCCTCCCTCAGCCCTCCGGCGTGGGTTGGCCTCAGTCAGGGGAACAGGGAGAAGCACCTGCTCGGGGGCTGGGGGCAGAGCAGCCCTCTCCAGCCCACTCCCTGCTCTGTGGGGCCTGGGAAAAGGCAGGGCCGGGTGCTGGGTAAGAGGGCGGTGCCCAGTGATGGCCACCCACAGACCCTCAGGCTGTCCTGGGCACCTGGGGGTCTGCATGGGTCCCGGCGGAGGAGCCAGCCTGTTCTCCCGGCGCCACCCCCTCCCCTCTCCCCACTCACTGGAAGATCGAGAGGTGCTGTTGACAAAGACATTGAGGAACTTCTTGGAGAAGGTGAGGTCGGGGCTGTCGGGGGACGCGTCCCCGGGGTCTGGATCAGCACCCAGCAGTGCAGCTCCTGCCTCCTCCTCGCTGGCCTCACCACCACTGTCCTCTTCGCTGTCCTCCCCGATGCCAGCGCAGCGCCGTAGGCTCACCAGCTCCAGCTGCGTGTGCTCGTCCACCACCAGCGTGTACTTGACCGCGTCGTACACCAGCGAGGCGTCCAGCGCCGCAGGGCCGGTGCCCCGGCCTCCGGGGAGCCCTGCCTCGGGCTCCGCCTCCTCCTCCTCCTCCTCCTCTTCGTCGTCCTCCTCCGAGCAGGCTGCAGGGCAGGCGCGGCTGGGGCGGGCAGGGCGGCCTGGGGCGGCCCACAGCGGCGTGATGGTGTCGCGCGTGGGGTTGCTGAGGAAGAGGCAGGGCCCGGGTTGCGCGGGGGCCCCGGGCCCGGGGGGGAGGGCGCGGGGGGCGGCGGCCCGCACAGCGTCTCCATGTCCACCAGCTCAACCCCGCCTGGCCCCGCCGCCGCCGCCGCCTCCGGGGCCTCACTGGCGGGCGACGCAGGCTGCCCGGCAGGACGCGGCGCGGGAGACAGGCACTGGCCGGGGCAGCGGATGGGCGAGGAGCCCTCGGAGATCATGCGGCTCACGAGGTTGCTGAGCAGCCAGGGCGAGTCGGCGTCCTCACTGAGGTCCGGCTCCGATTCGGACCCTGACTCGTACTCGCTGTTGGTGTCATCCGGGCCCACCGGCAGGAAGGCGGGCCGGCGCGGGGGCTCGCAGGAAGGCTCGGGCTCGGCCTCGGGCTCCGAGGCCGGCGACGAGGCCTCCTCGATGGAGTTGGTGAGGTGCGACGAGCGGCCACTGCTGCTGCTGCCGTCGTCGCTACTCCGCTCCAGTTCTGTCTCGGAGATGGACGAAATCATGCGCCCCAGGCGCGCGCCCCCCACGTCCTCGGAGTCAGAACCAGGCGACGACAGGTCCTGGCTGCTACGCAGGCCCCCGCGGCCTCCACTGGAGCCGCTCCCCAGGTCCGCCTCGATGCCCGGATCTGGGGGAGGGGCCTCCCCACTCACTGGAAGATCGAGAGGTGCTGTTGACAAAGACATTGAGGAACTTCTTGGAGAAGGTGAGGTCGGGGCTGTCGGGGGACGCGTCCCCGGGGTCTGGATCAGCACCCAGCAGTGCAGCTCCTGCCTCCTCCTCGCTGGCCTCACCACCACTGTCCTCTTCGCTGTCCTCCCCGATGCCAGCGCAGCGCCGTAGGCTCACCAGCTCCAGCTGCGTGTGCTCGTCCACCACCAGCGTGTACTTGACCGCGTCGTACACCAGCGAGGCGTCCAGCGCCGCAGGGCCGGTGCCCCGGCCTCCGGGGAGCCCTGCCTCGGGCTCCGCCTCCTCCTCCTCCTCCTCCTCTTCGTCGTCCTCCTCCGAGCAGGCTGCAGGGCAGGCGCGGCTGGGGCGGGCAGGGCGGCCTGGGGCGGCCCACAGCGGCGTGATGGTGTCGCGCGTGGGGTTGCTGAGGAAGAGGCAGGGCCCGGGTTGCGCGGGGCCCGGCCGGGGGGCGGAGGGCGCGGGGGGCGGCGGCCCGCACAGCGTCTCCATGTCCACCAGCTCAACCCCGCCTGGCCCCGCCGCCGCCGCCGCCTCCGGGGCCTCACTGGCGGGCGACGCAGGCTGCCCGGCAGGACGCGGCGCGGGAGACAGGCACTGGCCGGGGCAGCGGATGGGCGAGGAGCCCTCGGAGATCATGCGGCTCACGAGGTTGCTGAGCAGCCAGGGCGAGTCGGCGTCCTCACTGAGGTCCGGCTCCGATTCGGACCCTGACTCGTACTCGCTGTTGGTGTCATCCGGGCCCACCGGCAGGAAGGCGGGCCGGCGCGGGGGCTCGCAGGAAGGCTCGGGCTCGGCCTCGGGCTCCGAGGCCGGCGACGAGGCCTCCTCGATGGAGTTGGTGAGGTGCGACGAGCGGCCACTGCTGCTGCTGCCGTCGTCGCTACTCCGCTCCAGTTCTGTCTCGGAGATGGACGAAATCATGCGCCCCAGGCGCGCGCCCCCCACGTCCTCGGAGTCAGAACCAGGCGACGACAGGTCCTGGCTGCTACGCAGGCCCCCGCGGCCTCCACTGGAGCCGCTCCCCAGGTCCGCCTCGATGCCCGGATCTGAGGAGGGTGAGGCCCCGCCTGGTGCCAGGGGCCCTGCGGGCTGGTTGCCTTCGGAGTCGCAACCTGGGCGCAGAGGTGACTCCACCCCGTAGGGGCTCAAGTCCGTGGGCGGGAGGCGGGCAGGCGGCTCTGCGGAGCAGGGGGCTGGGTCAGCCGGCCTACCGCCCGCGCTCATCACCTCTTGTGCCACCCCCGCGCCCCCCCACGGCTGCCTGCTCACCTCTGAAGGGCTCCTGGGCCGGTGGGCACAACACTGTCTCCTGCCTGGAGGCCGGAGGCCCTGGAGCAAACCCTCCATTGTTGTTCAGGGAGTCCTGGGGTGAGGGAGGGGAACGGGTAGGAGAGCAGCGCTGAGGGGCCCGGCTCTCAGGAGCAGGAGCGAGACAGGCCGTCATGGGCGTCGGAGTCCCGGACACTGGGAACCAGGTGTGGCTGTGGGTCTGGATGCTCACCTGGGCTCCAAGGGCTGTCAGGTGGAGTGTGGTGGGGCGATGCCTGTGGGGCTCTTCTAGAGAGGGGGAGGGGATCAGGGGCTCCGGGGCAGGGGCCTCTGAGCCTGGGCCTCCTCCCTCCTTGCCCTCCCCTTCTCCTTCGTCCTCCTCTTCTTCCTCCTCCTCCTCCTCCTCCTCTTCTTCTTCCTCGTCCTCTTCATTGTCATCAATCATCTCAAACTCCTGGAAATCATCCTGGAAGGAGCAGATGGGGTGCAGCTGCTCCGAGCGCCCCAGGGAAAGGCTGTCCTGCAGGGAAGAAGGACAGGGCAGAGTTGGGCCAAAGTGGCACAGTGACTCGGGGTCCCAGGTGCCAAGAAGGGGAAAGCAGGAAGGCAGGAAGCTATGAAGTCAGGGGAGGAAACCTCCCTCCAGATCACTCTGCTCTCCATCAACAAAGTCGTTTTTTGTTTACTTGTTTGTTTGTTTTTTAATCGGCTTAAGATACATAACGATCTTGGTAAGTAAGAGCCCATACTCCTAAGCCTCAGTGACAGAGGTTCTCAAAGTGGCCCCAACCCACCTGCCAGCCTCATCTCACCCTCAAACCCCATCACATTTAACACCAGCACTTTTTCCTTTAAAGCATTCTAACACAATCCATAATTACTGTAGAGTGCTGCATCTGTCTCCCCAGTAAGCTGCAAACCCCACCAAGACAGGGCCACGTCCATACTGAGTACTGTGTACCCCGGCCCCCACCAAGAACAGGACCTGGTCCACAGTAAAAGCTCAGCAGCATCAAACAAATGCATGAAGCACAGACAGTCAGCACCAAGTTTCACCAAACTTGCACCCACCTCAAGACCACTGAGCCACTAACCCCTTGCCAGCGGTTCCTCTCCTCCGTTCCCCCCGGTTTACCACCTTTATCTGCCAGCTCCTACTAGTCCTCCCTAAGGGCATGGTTGTCCGCTGTTTCCACTGGAAATTCTTCCTAATGCCCTCTCTCTCGAGTGGGTTTCCCCCAGTGCACCTCGTGTCCCCTCACTGGAATCCAGCATTGACACTCAGGCAGCCACTATCTCTCACCTGTCTTTCCCCCCTGCTAGGCTATAAGCTCCCAAGGGCAGGAGTCACAGCTGTCATGCTCTCTTCCCAGGCAGCTGGAAGCCTCTAGCACTTGCCATACAGGAGTTGTTCAGAAATAAATGAAAACAAAAATGCAAAGAGACAGGGAGGAGGAGGAGATGGGGGGTGACTTCAGGGGTGCAGACATGATACAGAGAGAGGCTTGAGACGTAGGAAAAGGTTGAGGAGGAGACGAAGTGAGGTGACAGCTGGAAGGGACCTTTCTGGCCAGTGACTTTGAGGACAGAGGCACCAAAGCACAGGCACACGTTCCCTCCTCCAGGCTAGCCCCCTGGTGGAAGTCAGGCGAAGACTGCTGGGGAAGGTCCTCAGTGGGCCTCTCTCAAAAAGAGAGGCCAGATATCAAGGAAAACCACAAGTCAAGAGGCCAACGGAGCGGAGGCGATCAGAGGATTTCTTGTTTCAAGGCTGAGCTTTGACCCACCCTGTGGCTGCCAGTGAAAGTCACTTAAAGAGTTGTGTCGACTCTTTGCAGCCCCATGGACTGTAGCCCGCCAGGCTCTTCTGTCCATGGGATTCTCCAGGCAAGACTACTGGAGTGGGTCACCTACCCCTTCTCCAGGGGGTCTTCCCGATCCAGGGATAGAACCCAGGTCTCCCACATTTCAGGCGAGTTCTTTACCATCTGATCCACCAGGAAGCTCAAGAACACTGGTGTAGGTAGCCTATCTCTTCTCCAAGGGATCTTCCTGACCCAGGAATCAAACGAGTCCCCTGCATTGCAGGCAGGTTCTTTACCAGCTGCACTACCAGGAAGCCTGCTAGACCCACCCAAGAGACTGCTAAGCAGAACCTAAGCAAGACAGTCAGCACCAAGTTTCACCAAACTTGCACCCACCTCAAGACCACTGAGCCACTAACCCCTTGCCAGCGGTTCCTCTCCTCCGTTCCCCCCGGTTTACCACCTTTATCTGCCAGCTCCTACTAGTCCTCCCTAAGGGCATGGTTGTCCGCTGTTTCCACTGGAAATTCTTCCTAATGCCCTCTCTCTCGAGTGGGTTTCCCCCAGTGCACCTCGTGTCCCCTCACTGGAATCCAGCATTGACACTCAGGCAGCCACTATCTCTCACCTGTCTTTCCCCCCTGCTAGGCTATAAGCTCCCAAGGGCAGGAGTCACAGCTGTCATGCTCTCTTCCCAGGCAGCTGGAAGCCTCTAGCACTTGCCATACAGGAGTTGTTCAGAAATAAATGAAAACAAAAATGCAAAGAGACAGGGAGGAGGAGGAGATGGGGGGTGACTTCAGGGGTGCAGACATGATACAGAGAGAGGCTTGAGACGTAGGAAAAGGTTGAGGAGGAGACGAAGTGAGGTGACAGCTGGAAGGGACCTTTCTGGCCAGTGACTTTGAGGACAGAGGCACCAAAGCACAGGCACACGTTCCCTCCTCCAGGCTAGCCCCCTGGTGGAAGTCAGGCGAAGACTGCTGGGGAAGGTCCTCAGTGGGCCTCTCTCAAAAAGAGAGGCCAGATATCAAGGAAAACCACAAGTCAAGAGGCCAACGGAGCGGAGGCGATCAGAGGATTTCTTGTTTCAAGGCTGAGCTTTGACCCACCCTGTGGCTGCCAGTGAAAGTCACTTAAAGAGTTGTGTCGACTCTTTGCAGCCCCATGGACTGTAGCCCGCCAGGCTCTTCTGTCCATGGGATTCTCCAGGCAAGACTACTGGAGTGGGTCACCTACCCCTTCTCCAGGGGGTCTTCCCGATCCAGGGATAGAACCCAGGTCTCCCACATTTCAGGCGAGTTCTTTACCATCTGATCCACCAGGGAAGCTCAAGAACACTGGTGTAGGTAGCCTATCTCTTCTCCAAGGGATCTTCCTGACCCAGGAATCAAACGAGTCCCCTGCATTGCAGGCAGGTTCTTTACCAGCTGCACTACCAGGGAAGCCTGCTAGACCCACCCAAGAGACTGCTAAGCAGAACCTAAGCAAGACTAAAGAGTTCTCTGCCCCGAGCCCCTTCCCCACCTTCTCACAGTGGTCCGAGTCATAGCTGAGGCCCAGACCGCAGTCATCAGTGATCTCAGATAGATCTTCATCATCAAATTCTTCCAGGCTTATGTCCTGTGGAGGCCTGGAGAGGAGAGCAATGAGAAGGCTCCTGAGAGAGCCATCAATCCTGGACTCCCTGCCTGGGAACCGGTCCTAAGGACGGGACAAGGGAGACGCCCCCAGTTCCTCGGCCCCGTAATCTACAGAACCCCCAACCCCCAGACCCACATCCTGCTCTTACCCTGAAGTTTAAGCCGTGCCCTCCAGTGGATTTCCCCTCCTAACCTGAGCCACGACCAGCCCAGAGGATGCTCTTGCCCCCAGCCCTCCTCCCAGTCCTCCTTCCTCAGAACCAGCAGCCTCTCTCTCTCTGCACTCGGCTCCAGGCCCCTCTGGGTCACAGCCTCACCCTCCGGGGAGTCAGGCTGAGCAGAGAAGGGGAGGGAGGACTGAAGCTGCAGCAGTGGGAGGGGGAGGGGTCGGGCCTGTTCTGGAGCAGAATCTGGCCACTTGGTCGCCACTCCTGCCCAAGAGGTCCAGCCCCCTCCCAACCCTCGAGCCGTCCCCCAAGCTCCATCCAGGCTTGTTTCAACTCTCTCCTCCCTGAGCCCTACAGACCAGGCCAGGCCTCCACCAAAGCGGCCCAACAAGGCCAAAAGGACACTGCCCGGCACTGCGTCCTGCCAGGCAGGCGGCCCCTCAGAGACTCAGTCCACTACCTCCACCTTTGAGGGGTTGGCTGCTCAGGTTGGGTGCAGTAGGGATTGGGGCTGGAGGAGGGGCGTAAGGGGCAGACAAAAATGGAGAAACCTTGAATCAAGCGGTGGGGGATGGGGAACAAGAGTCACAGGCCTTAGGACCGGAAAGGGGTCTGGAGCTTGGGTCCCCAAAGGCGATGGGGGTGGCGTGCCAGGATCGGGTTGGAGGAGTCTGGGGACTGGGTCAGAGAGGGAGCTTGGGGACTGGGCCGGAGCCCCTGCATGCAGGCAGGTTTTTAAAGAGTTCCACCCAAGAGACTGCTAAGCAGAACCTAAGCAAGACTAAAGAGTTCTCTGCCCGAGCCCTTCCCCACCTTCTCACAGTGGTCCGAGTCATAGCTGAGGCCCAGACCGCAGTCATCAGTGATCTCAGATAGATCTTCATCATCAAATTCTTCCAGGCTTATGTCCTGTGGAGGCCTGGAGAGGAGAGCAATGAGAAGGCTCCTGAGAGAGCCATCAATCCTGGACTCCCTGCCTGGGAACCGGTCCTAAGGACGGGACAAGGGAGACGCCCCCAGTTCCTCGGCCCCGTAATCTACAGAACCCCCAACCCCCAGACCCACATCCTGCTCTTACCCTGAAGTTTAAGCCGTGCCCTCCAGTGGATTTCCCCTCCTAACCTGAGCCACGACCAGCCCAGAGGATGCTCTTGCCCCCAGCCCTCCTCCCAGTCCTCCTTCCTCAGAACCAGCAGCCTCTCTCTCTCTGCACTCGGCTCCAGGCCCCTCTGGGTCACAGCTTCACCCTCCGGGGAGTCAGGCTGAGCAGAGAAGGGGAGGAGGACTGAAGCTGCAGCAGTGGGAGGGGAGGGTCGGGCCTGTTCTGGAGCAGAATCTGGCCACTTGGTCGCCACTCCTGCCCAAGAGGTCCAGCCCCCTCCCAACCCTCGAGCCGTCCCCCAAGCTCCATCCAGGCTTGTTTCAACTCTCTCCTCCCTGAGCCCTACAGACCAGGCCAGGCCTCCACCAAAGCGGCCCAACAAGGCCAAAAGGACACTGCCCGGCACTGCGTCCTGCCAGGCAGGCGGCCCCTCAGAGACTCAGTCCACTACCTCCACCTTTGAGGGGTTGGCTGCTCAGGTTGGGTGCAGTAGGGATTGGGGCTGGAGGAGGGGCGTAAGGGGCAGACAAAAATGGAGAAACCTTGAATCAAGCGGTGGGGGATGGGGAACAAGAGTCACAGGCCTTAGGACCGGAAAGGGGTCTGGAGCTTGGGTCCCCAAAGGCGATGGGGGTGGCGTGCCAGGATCGGGTTGGAGGAGTCTGGGGACTGGGTCAGAGAGGGAGCTGTAGGAAGGGAAGGGCCTGCCGAGGCCCCGGGAGCCCGAGTGCGTACCTGCAGCCTGGCGGCGACAGCGAGTGAAAGGTGGAAAGAGAAAACATCTCCGCTCGATCCGCCATCTTCTCCGGGGAAAGGCCTGCCGACTGTGGCGGGGGAGGGGCGCCCGGAGCGACAGCCACGCACGCCCTTCGTCGCTCCCCCCCGCCCGCCCCCAGCCCGTCCCAAGTCACCTCGTGACACGCCCTGCGACACCCCGCCGCCAGCACACCTCGACGCCAGGACACCGCGGCAGCGCGAGCCGGGGGGAGGGGAGGAAGGGAGGACCCGGGAGGAGGGCGGACCCGGCGGGAGGGGAGGAGGGCGGGCCCGGGAGGAGGGCGGAGGGGGCGGCGGGGAAGCTGGTTGGAGGAGACAAGATGGTTTGATTGAGAGGCTCCGGTTGGAGAAGAATCGGGTGTGCGGTCTGGTTTGCGGGGTTGGGGGCAGGTGAGAAGCGGACTGGTAGGGACGGGGCATCAGTTCCTGTGTTGAGAGCTTGAACGAGGAACTAGCGATGGGAAAGTCGGTCTGCAGAGCTCTGGTGAACTGACTTGGGGGCAGGGAGACAGCCCCGTGAAGGGGTGGGTGCGGCGCCAGGAGCTGCGCTGACGTCCCAAGGAATCAGAGCAGATCAGGGGTCCCAAGCCTGGGCCTGAGTGATTCAGACAGACTAGGCAGTGCGTGCACAAGGGCTGGAGGAGCTGTCCACGTCTGGGTGCTGATCGGGGCGAGTCGGAGCTGTCCCACCAAGGGTGCTGATTGCGCCTACGGAGATTTCTCTTTAAAACCTGCGGACGGGGGCTGGAGGAGCTGTTTCCCCAACGGGTGCTGATCAGAGCTGGAGGAGCTGTTCCCCCAGCCGGCGCTGAGCAGTGCAAGATAGAGGCATGTATCCAAGCGGAGCTGGTCCAGTCTACACTGAAGAGCTTGCTATACAGAGGATGCTGATTGGGGCCCAAACGGAATTTCTGTACGCAGTACAGATTGTGCAGTCTGGATAGAGGTATCGATGGGCATCAGGTGAAGTTATAACCCTGAGGCGTTCTTCATTCAATTGGGAAAATTTTTCTAGAGCGCCAACTACTTAACTGGCACTCTTTCAGTACCACCATGTTCTGGCTTTCGTGGAGCTCTGTGGGAAGAGAAATGGTTGAAACTCAACTCAGAGAGTGAGGATCAGCTGCTGTTGCAATGAGGTAAAGACAGGTCAGAGCTGTGAGTATGGTTATTCAAGAAAGACTGGAGGGCCAGGTTAAGGAGACTTTGTAGAGAAGACATGGCTAAAGAAAGAGGCTGGAGTTTCACAATGAAATGATCCTTTGTTTCCTTGATGGAAATTATGTACCCTGACATTTCTTTGTCTGAATTATTTCTGTGGAAAATTATTTTTGAGGAAAGGACTAGGTGCTTGAGTGATTGTCTCCAGCAAACCACAGGCCAAAGGAGTTCATGCAAGTTGGGAAAGGTGACATCATCCTTTGGGTGGCAAGCATTCCAGCCTAGAGAGAAGGGGCAGATGGTGCCCTCATTTATGGCCCAATTGCAATTTATATTTTATCTCAATTAGTGTTTTCTCTAAGAAATGCATTTACAAATGTGTGTTTCCCTCCCCAGTGGCTGAGAGCTACAGTAGAGCAGAGACACTATTTCATCTTTCTTTGAACATCTCCGCTTCAAACACAGTGCCTGTCACCAGTAGGTTATAAGCTAATATGTGAATGAATGAATAAGGGCTCGTGGGCTCTACCACGTCTGGAGCACTAAATACTTGTCATCATGCTGTCTTCTTAACTTTAGGAGCAGTGAGAACATTCCTCATTTCTGAACTTCAAGGAGTCTGGATGTGTTAAGTACTCTGACTTTCCCCATGGAACTCCAGATCTCATCCCAGAATTCACAAAGCATTTTGACCCAAACTTCCCAGATTTGCTTTTGATCTTAGTCTTGTCATCAAACCAATTATCTTGGACATCCACACGAATGACCCATCTAACACCCTTGACTTCTGATCAAGTCTGATGGTCTATGATCCAAAACACAAAATTGACTGGACTCATAGGGAAAAACTGGAAAAGCAACACAGTCTCAGTGATCCTAGGACATGCATTCTGGCATATGAGGTAAAGACAGGTTCGATGGGCATCAGGTGAAGTTATAACCCTGAGGCGTTCTTCATTCAATTGGGAAAATTTTCTAGAGCGCCAACTACTTAACTGGCACTCTTTCAGTACCACCATGTTCTGGCTTTCGTGGAGCTCTGTGGGAAGAGAAATGGTTGAAACTCAACTCAGAGAGTGAGGATCAGCTGCTGTTGCAATGAGGTAAAGACAGGTCAGAGCTGTGAGTATGGTTATTCAAGAAAGACTGGAGGGCCAGGTTAAGGAGACTTTGTAGAGAAGACATGGCTAAAGAAAGAGGCTGGAGTTTCACAATGAAATGATCCTTTGTTTCCTTGATGGAAATTATGTACCCTGACATTTCTTTGTCTGAATTATTTCTGTGGAAAATTATTTTTGAGGAAAGGACTAGGTGCTTGAGTGATTGTCTCCAGCAAACCACAGGCCAAAGGAGTTCATGCAAGTTGGGAAAGGTGACATCATCCTTTGGGTGGCAAGCATTCCAGCCTAGAGAGAAGGGGCAGATGGTGCCCTCATTTATGGCCCAATTGCAATTTATATTTTATCTCAATTAGTGTTTTCTCTAAGAAATGCATTTACAAATGTGTGTTTCCCTCCCCAGTGGCTGAGAGCTACAGTAGAGCAGAGACACTATTTCATCTTTCTTTGAACATCTCCGCTTCAAACACAGTGCCTGTCACCAGTAGGTTATAAGCTAATATGTGAATGAATGAATAAGGGCTCGTGGGCTCTACCACGTCTGGAGCACTAAATACTTGTCATCATGCTGTCTTCTTAACTTTAGGAGCAGTGAGAACATTCCTCATTTCTGAACTTCAAGGAGTCTGGATGTGTTAAGTACTCTGACTTTCCCCATGGAACTCCAGATCTCATCCCAGAATTCACAAAGCATTTTGACCCAAACTTCCCAGATTTGCTTTTGATCTTAGTCTTGTCATCAAACCAATTATCTTGGACATCCACACGAATGACCCATCTAACACCCTTGACTTCTGATCAAGTCTGATGGTCTATGATCCAAAACACAAAATTGACTGGACTCATAGGGAAAAACTGGAAAAGCAACACAGTCTCAGTGATCCTAATCACAGTCGAATCCTCAAAAGTCAGAGGGTACTATCTGACAATTTTCTCATAGATTAGCAAAAAAATACATTCAGACCTTCTGTCTTTTGCTCTATTCACATGGCATAGATATCACAAAGACAAAATTAAAATGCCAATAGTAAAACTGAAAAATGAACACTTATGAGCTGTACCTTGTTGGGAATACTATCATAACCAGTAACTTCATCTCTTATATCTTGATTTTAAGCCCCCAGATTTGTGACCATTGCCTCCTATTTTTCTCACTTTCTTATTGTATTAGCATGACACAATTCTTTGAGCCCATACACTTATTCAGGAATTCCCTGGCAGTCCAATGGTTGGCGCTCCATACTCTTACTATTCAAGGCTGAGTTTCCATCCTTGATCAGGGAACTAAGATCCCACAGCCCATGCAACATGGTCAAAGGGAAAAAAAAAAAACTTATTCTGGGTACTACTGCTGTGTAACAAATTATCATCAAAATTAGAGTACCACACTACTCTGTGTACAGTTTGGGGGTTGTAAACTCAGGAAGGACTCCAGTGGGAAGCTCTTCCCTGGGGTTTCTCATGCATGTTGGTTACAGCTGGAAGTAAACTGAGCTGGATGTCAAAGATGGCTCACTCGCAAGATTATAGTTGATACTGTTGACTGGGAACTCAGCTGAGGTTATCAACCAGTATCTACATCTGGCCTCTCTAGCATGTGAGTCTCAGGATAGTTCAACTGCTTACATAATGGCTAGCTTGTCATCATGCTGTCTTCTTAACTTTAGGAGCAGTGAGAACATTCCTCATTTCTGAACTTCAAGGAGTCTGGATGTGTTAAGTACTCTGACTTTCCCCATGGAACTCCAGATCTCATCCCAGAATTCACAAAGCATTTTGACCCAAACTTCCCAGATTTGCTTTTGATCTTAGTCTTGTCATCAAACCAATTATCTTGGACATCCACACGAATGACCCATCTAACACCCTTGACTTCTGATCAAGTCTGATGGTCTATGATCCAAAACACAAAATTGACTGGACTCATAGGGAAAAACTGGAAAAGCAACACAGTCTCAGTGATCCTAATCACAGTCGAATCCTCAAAAGTCAGAGGGTACTATCTGACAATTTTCTCATAGATTAGCAAAAAAATACATTCAGACCTTCTGTCTTTTGCTCTATTCACATGGCATAGATATCACAAAGACAAAATTAAAATGCCAATAGTAAAACTGAAAAATGAACACTTATGAGCTGTACCTTGTTGGGAATACTATCATAACCAGTAACTTCATCTCTTATATCTTGATTTTAAGCCCCCAGATTTGTGACCATTGCCTCCTATTTTTCTCACTTTCTTATTGTATTAGCATGACACAATTCTTTGAGCCCATACACTTATTCAGGGAATTCCCTGGCAGTCCAATGGTTGGCGCTCCATACTCTTACTATTCAAGGCTGAGTTTCCATCCTTGATCAGGGAACTAAGATCCCACAGCCCATGCAACATGGTCAAAGGGAAAAAAAAAAAACTTATTCTGGGTACTACTGCTGTGTAACAAATTATCATCAAAATTAGAGTACCACACTACTCTGTGTACAGTTTGGGGGTTGTAAACTCAGGAAGGACTCCAGTGGGAAGCTCTTCCCTGGGGTTTCTCATGCATGTTGGTTACAGCTGGAAGTAAACTGAGCTGGATGTCAAAGATGGCTCACTCGCAAGATTATAGTTGATACTGTTGACTGGGAACTCAGCTGAGGTTATCAACCAGTATCTACATCTGGCCTCTCTAGCATGTGAGTCTCAGGATAGTTCAACTTCTTACATAATGGCTAGCTTGTCCAGAGTGACTGTCCTAGGAGGGCCAGAGGGAAGCTTGCGTGGCCTTTTCTGATTTAGCCTTGTAAGTCACATGTCTTCCCACTGGTCAAAGCAGTCAAAATCCCATCCAGATTCAAGACAGAGCAAATCACAGCCCTCACCTCTCAGTGGTCAGACTGTCAAAGAACTGGGGGTGGAGGGACGTGTTATAAAACCAATACAGATCTCCAGGCCATTGATCCTCCTGCTTTTCTCGTTGCCAACTCAAGTTCCTTGCTTGAAATTAACTTCCTTTCTGGAATCAACTTCTCTTCAGGATCATTTCCATCAGCAAACAAACATAATCTAGTGTCAAAAATAAATGGTATATTATCATCTCTGTTCATATAAAGGATACAGTGCGATGGGGTCTTCAATACTGTTACGCCTTAAAGGAAAGGACAAAAGTAAAAGTAGCCTTCTTTTGGCCTAAGAAATAATTATTACAAATAGTTACACCTTTCAGAAAACAGATTCCTACCAACGAGGAAATTATGATAATGAATTCGAGTTGAAGCTTTTAAAAGGGTGGTTGTTATTAGGAAATAACAACAATCTATGAAATCTAAATGTCTACGTTTTTGGCTCATTGCAGCCAAGAATGCAAGGAGGATCACCTGCAGTGCCACTGGAATCATCTGAGAAAATCTGGCTAGTACTCTCACTCACCGTATCTGCTTAGACTGGCACCATCTGATCTGGAACTACAGCCTCCATATATGCCCCCTGCGTTTCTGCTAGTATGTGCAGGATGTTCAGGGATATATATATATATATATATATATATATATATATATATAAAATTTACTGTTTATTTGGTTGTGCTAGGTCTTAGTTGTGACATGTGGGATCTAACTCCCTAACCACGGAATGAACCTGAACCTGGGCCCCCTGCATTGGGAGCACAGAGTCTTAGCCACTGGACCACCAGGGAACTTTCAGGATGTTGAATTTTAAATTCATTTAAAACTAAAATTCAGCTAAAATTTTTACTAAATTAAAACCTTTGTTTTAGAATTTCCATTTGGAACTTCTTTTCAAATTGCTTGACTATTCATTATAGGTTTTTAGTTTCTGCATGTATTTTCAAATTTGCCTTTTATTACTTTAATTATATTGAACACAAGCATTTTATAATCTGTTTTAAACGTGCTGTCTGTACATCCTTCTGGCTTGCTGCCATGATTCCTCATTATCTTTCTGTTTAATTACCTTTTTTAACTTAGAGGTATTTGCGTGCCTTGGCATTGTGTTTGTGGAAAACTCTGAGGCCTAAAAGAAAGTGAGTATGTGCAGAAAGAATTTGTTATAGAATTACCAACCTGAGATCATTCTATATTTAATGTCCACTGAGGTTTTTCAGACTACCCCAACAACATGAATTTGAACTGCAGCCCATGTGAGGGCCAGTTTCTTGTTCTAAATTTGCAGCATCTCTTTCTCTGTTGTCTCTCTCTTCTACACACACACACGCTTTGCCCCCAAATTTGAAACTGTCAATTTCCTTTTTAAAAAAAATTTTTTTTAACTTCCTATAAAAACGTTATTTGATTGGTTGCACTGGGTCTTAGTTGAAACTCATGGCATTTTTGATCTTCACCGCAGCATACAAACTCTTAGTTTCAGCATGTGGGGATCTAGTTCTCAGATCAGGATTGAACCAGGGCCCCCTCCTTTGGAAGTACGGAATCTTAGCCACTGGAGCACCAGGTAAGTCCCTGAAAATTGTCCATTTTCTTCTCATTCCTCAAAGGACAGATTATATCTCTACTTCACCTCTACTCAGGTGTTTTAACCTTTGGATGTCTAAGCTTTGTAGAGGGTTGGTCTTATATTAGGAGTCTCCTCTTGAGCAGTTTCTGTGCTTTATCTCTGTTCTCTAAACCCCAAAAGTTACATATTAGTTTCCGACCATCATTTTTGTTTAGTTACTAAGTCATGTCTGACTCTTTGTGACCCCAAGAACTGTAGCTCACTCACCAGGCTCCTCTGTCCATGGGATGTTCCAGGCAAGAATACTAGAATGGGCTGCCATTTACTTCAGGGAATATTCCTGACGCAGAGGTCCAACCTGCATTGCCTGCCTTTGAAGGTGATTCTTTACTGCTGAGCCATCAGGGCTGCCATAAAAAATACCACTAACTTGGTGGCTTAAAACAATAGAAATTTATTCTCTCACAGTTCTGGAATCTAGAAGCTCAAAACCAGGCAGACTGTTCCCTGAGCAGACAGCAGGACATGTGATTTCCAACAACACTAGGGATGGGTTATTTCTTGCCTCTTCCTGATTTCTGGTGGTGGCTGGTACTCCTCGGCTTGTGGAGGCATCATTTTAATGTCTGCTTTCATTGTCAGATGATCTTCTCGCCTATGTTTCTGTGCCTGTACCCAAATTTCCTTCTTATTTCAAGGACACCAGTCATTGGATTAAGAAAACATGAGAAAAAAAAGAAGAAAAAATGAAAATGTTAGTCGCTCAATCATGTCTGACTCTTTGTGACTCCACAGACTGTGGCCACTCGGCCTCCTCTGTCCATGGGATCATCCAGACAGAAATACTGGAGTGGGTAGCCATTTCCTTCTCCAAGGGATCTTCCAAACCCAGGTACTGAGTCTGAGTCTCTGGCATCTCCTGCATTGTCAGGCAGGTTCTTTACACTGAGTCATCTGGCAAGTCCAATTCAGTATGACCTTACCTTAACTAATTGCATCTGCAAAGACTCTATTTCCAAATAAGGTCACGTGCTGAGGTTCTAAGTGCATATGAATTGGGAGGCAGGGGAAAGGACACTATTCAACAAGGCATGGGTTATAAATCCAAATCCAAATTTTCTTGGTTCACCAAATGCCTCTAACCAAAAGCAATATGCAGTGTTCCACTTCTCCCTCTGGGTTCACATCTTATTTAATCACTGTTTTCTTACTAGATCATCAATGTTCTTAGAAAAGAGTTCTTAAGGAAATAGTTAATACTTGATTTTTACCCATTTTCAGCAGGAAGTTCTATTTAGGAAGGTAGCTCACCATATTATATCTCCATTCATTTTATGAAGCTACAATGTGATTACAAATAATTCAAGAAAACTAATGAATTATATGTCTATTTCACTTACAAGCATATGCAAAAGTCCCAACAAATATCAGATAATGAAATGCAATAGTTTATTTTTGTAAATGCATTTTGATCACATGGGTTTAACCCAGAAATCCTAGTATGGCTCAACATCCCACTTTCTTTTTCAATGGTAATCTAACACATTCAAGGACAACAGGGACATTGCATGATTATCCCAATAGATGTGAATTTTGTATCATTCAACTATTAATTGTGATTTTAAAAGTGGCTTTGAGCCATTACAAAATACTAAGAATTTTTGATTTCAAAACCAGGCAGACTGTTCCCTGAGCAGACAGCAGGACATGTGATTTCCAACAACACTAGGGATGGGTTATTTCTTGCCTCTTCCTGATTTCTGGTGGTGGCTGGTACTCCTCGGCTTGTGGAGGCATCATTTTAATGTCTGCTTTCATTGTCAGATGATCTTCTCGCCTATGTTTCTGTGCCTGTACCCAAATTTCCTTCTTATTTCAAGGACACCAGTCATTGGATTAAGAAAACATGAGAAAAAAAAGAAGAAAAAATGAAAATGTTAGTCGCTCAATCATGTCTGACTCTTTGTGACTCCACAGACTGTGGCCACTCGGCCTCCTCTGTCCATGGGATCATCCAGACAGAAATACTGGAGTGGGTAGCCATTTCCTTCTCCAAGGGATCTTCCAAACCCAGGTACTGAGTCTGAGTCTCTGGCATCTCCTGCATTGTCAGGCAGGTTCTTTACACTGAGTCATCTGGCAAGTCCAATTCAGTATGACCTTACCTTAACTAATTGCATCTGCAAAGACTCTATTTCCAAATAAGGTCACGTGCTGAGGTTCTAAGTGCATATGAATTGGGAGGCAGGGGAAAGGACACTATTCAACAAGGCATGGGTTATAAATCCAAATCCAAATTTTCTTGGTTCACCAAATGCCTCTAACCAAAAGCAATATGCAGTGTTCCACTTCTCCCTCTGGGTTCACATCTTATTTAATCACTGTTTTCTTACTAGATCATCAATGTTCTTAGAAAAGAGTTCTTAAGGAAATAGTTAATACTTGATTTTTACCCATTTTCAGCAGGAAGTTCTATTTAGGAAGGTAGCTCACCATATTATATCTCCATTCATTTTATGAAGCTACAATGTGATTACAAATAATTCAAGAAAACTAATGAATTATATGTCTATTTCACTTACAAGCATATGCAAAAGTCCCAACAAATATCAGATAATGAAATGCAATAGTTTATTTTTGTAAATGCATTTTGATCACATGGGTTTAACCCAGAAATCCTAGTATGGCTCAACATCCCACTTTCTTTTTCAATGGTAATCTAACACATTCAAGGACAACAGGGACATTGCATGATTATCCCAATAGATGTGAATTTTGTATCATTCAACTATTAATTGTGATTTTAAAAGTGGCTTTGAGCCATTACAAAATACTAGTTATTGAACTTGCCCACTTGTCAAAGGGGGGGAATCCAGAAAACTGAACAAAATGTTAGAAGCAACTATTTTCATACATGGATAAACAACAGTACAGGACTAAGATCCTGGAGACAAAGAAAGCAAACTATATTAAGCTTACAGTTGCTTTGGTTTTCCTGCTCTCCAGATAGAGGCATTTCCAGATCACCGTTCAGGGAAGAGGGCCCAGGTAGAGTGTGGTGGTCTTGATGAGTTTATAGACAGAAGTCAGAGATTGGTTGGGGCAGGGGGAACTGAGGTATTTGAAATTTTCAGATACGAATAATAGAGAAAAGGGATCAGTTCAGAGAAAGATTTCCATAAATCTAAAATAGGATACCCATAAGTTTTAGAAAATACTCAGTTGTGCTTGTGTAGAATAAAATTCCACAAGGCTGTATAGAGAAAAAATTATTGGGAAACTGTGAGCCAGAAATTCCCAAAGCTCATGTGAGACTAGCCCCAGAGCAAAGAGCACTTCAGACTGATGCTAACAGCTTTAAAAAAAAAAAAAAAAAAAAAAAACCCTGAAAGGAATCAAGCTGATTTGCAAGACACTTAACTGACTTCCAAAACCAGCATCAACACTCATTAGAGGAAGATAATGAAATCTAAGCAGTTTTGTTCTGCATCCAATTAAAAAATATATATTCCTAGACCTGCAGTGAAGCAGGAAAAATCTGGAGAGAGAAGAAAAAAAAAAAAACAAACAGTCAAAACAGCCTTGGAAAGAACAGAAATGATGGAATTAATAGACATGGGCTTTTACTTATGGATTTATAGAAAACATAAACGCAATGCATAAAGAAAGGGAAGACATAAAGAAATCAAATAGAACTTTTAAAAAGATTTTAGGATTTTAATTGCAGAAAATAGAACTCATAATAGGGATATGACAATTCATTATATGAAATGAAACTATCCAAACTGAAGCAGAAAGAAAAAAAATGAAAAAATAAATTAGCAAAGCCTCATTGATCTCTGGAAAAATATCAGGCAGACTAAGAACAGTATAACTGGAGACACAAAAGTAGGCAGACACACAAAAGTATTGAAAGAAATAATGGCTGAAAATTTTCCAAATGTTTTGCAAACTATAAACCCCTAGGTCCAAAATACTCAACAAATCTCGAGCATGATAAACACAAAATAAGATACTTCAAAACAAAGAATAATCTGGCTGCTAAAATTAATAATATCTAGAAAGTATCAAAAACGGCTGGAAAAAAAGACTCATACTTATCAGGAAACAAAGAAAAACACACCTGAGGAGAACCTGAGTCTACACAAAGGAATAAAGAGGATTGACAGTGATCCTTTTTTCGTGCTTGAATTTTTTTTTTTTTTTTTTTTTGGCCACTTCTATTGGTCTTTCATTCATTCATTTTCATCCATCTTTGTTCTTTGGCCTGTGTGGACTTCCCATTGCAGTGGCCTCTCTCACTGCAGAGCACCGGCTCTCGGCGCACGTGCTCCAGAGCTCCGGCTCGGTAGTTGGACACATCAGTCCAGCCACTCTGCGGCACGTGGGATCTTCCCAGGCCAGGGATCGAACTGGCGCCCCTTGCAATGCAAGGCAGTGTCTTCACCCACTGGACCATCAGGGAAGTCCATGCTTGAATTTCTTTACAGTTTAGTTGACTGTATACATGTTTTAAAGTGGCAATTTAAACCATATGTGTAAGTAAAACATACAACAACAGCACAAAGGATGAGAGAATTGGAAATACATTGTTGTGAGATTCTTAGAAGAAATGGAGTAGGCCTATTAGTCAAATTGAAATGCAGTGCTTGAGTGCAATCTCAAAAAACAACAAAATGATCTTGGTTCTTTCCCAGGTAAACCATTCAGCATCACAATACTCCAAGTCTATGCCCCAAAAGCAAAAGAGAAAGGGAAAGATATGCCCAGCTGAAGGCAGAGTTCCAGAGAATAGCAAGGAAAGATAAGAAAACCTAAGAATGAGAAAGACTAGAGATAGCTTCAGGAAAACTGGAGATACCAAAGAAACGTTTCATGCAGAGGGGCACAATAAAGGACAAAAACAGCAAGGACGTAAGAGAAGCAGAAGACATTAAGAAAAGGTGGCAAGAATACACAGAAGAGCTATACATAAAAGCTCTTAATGACCCGGACAACCATGATGGTGTGGTCACTCACCTAGAGCCAGACATCCTGGAATGTGAAGTCAAATGGAACTTAGGAAGCATTACTAAGAACAAAGATAGTAGAGGTGATGGAATTCCAGGCTGAGCTATTTCAAACCTTAAAAGATGATGCTGTTAAAGTGCTGTGTGCAACATACCAGCAAATTTGGAAAATTCAGCAGTAGCCACAGAAAAAAGTCTGTTTTCATTCCAGTCCCAAAGAAAAAGCAATGCCAAAGAATGTTCAAACTACCTTATAATTGCACTCATTTCACATGTTAGCAAGGTAATGCTCAAAATCCTTGAAGCTAAGCTTCAACAGTGTGTAAATGGAGAACTTCCAGATGTACAAACTGGATTTAGAAAAGGCAGAGGAGGACTTTCCTGGTGGCTCAGTGGTAAAGAATCCACCTGCCAATGCAGGAGACACAGATTCAATCCTTGGTTTAGGAAGATTCCACATGCCCCAGAGCAACTGAGCCCATGCACCACAACAACTGAGCCCATGTGCCACAACAACTGAAGCTCACATGCCCTATAGCCTGTGCTCTGTAACAGGAGAAGCCCAAGCACTGCACCTGGAGAGCAGCATTTGCTCAATGCGACTAGAAAATGATGGTGCGCATGCAGCAACAAAGACCCAGCATAGCCAAAAATACATAAGTGATACATAAATAAATGGCAGAGGAACCAGAGATCAAACTGCCAACATCCGGTGGATCACAGAAAAAGCTAGAGAATTACAGAAAAACATCTACTTCTGCTTGACTATGCCAACACCTCTGACTGTGTGGATCACAATGAACTGGAAAATTCTTACAGAGATGGAAATACTGGACCCCTTACCTGCCTTCTGAGAAACTGTATGCAAGACAAGAAGCAACAGTAAGAACTGGACATGGAACAAGGGATGGGGATTAAAAATTGGGAAAGGAAAGAGTGTATTCTGTCATCCTCCTTATTTAGCTTCTTTTTTTTTTTTAAAGATTTATTTATTTATTTATTTGAGGAGGGTAGGGTGGGGAGGGAGGGGAGCAGGCAGGCCACTTCTATTGGTCTTTCATTTGTCCATTTTCATCCATCTTTGTTCTTTGGCCCGCGTGGGCCTCCCATCGCAGTGGCCTCTGTTGTTGCAGAGCACCGGCTCTGGGCGCAAGCACTCCAGAGCTCCGGCTCGGTAATCGGACACATTGGTCCAGCTGCTCTGCGGCACGTGGGATCTTCCCAGGCCAGGGATCGAACCGGTGCCCCTTGCACTGCAAGGCGGTGTCCTTACCCACTGGACCACCAGGGAAGCCCTTATTTAACTTCTATGCACAGCACATCATGCAAAATGCCATGCTGGATGAATCACAAGCTGGAATCAAGATTGCTGGGAGAAACATCAATAATATCAGATATACAGATACCACTTTAGTGGAGGAAATAGAAGAGGAACTAAAGAGCCTTTTGATGAGGATGAGAGAGGGGAGTGAAAAGGCTGACTTAAAACTTGACATTCAAAAAACTAAGATCATGGCATATGATCCCATCACTTCATGGCAAATATATGGGGGAAAAGTGGAAACAGTGACATATTTTCTTTTCTTGGGCTCCAAAATCACTGCAGATGGTGACTGCAGCCATGAAATTAAAAGATGCTTGCTCCCTTGAAGAAAAGTTATGACAAACCTAGACAGAGTATTAAAAAGCCAAGACATCACTTTGCTGACAAACGTCCATATAGTCAAAGTTATGGTTTTTCCAGTAGTTGTGTATGGACGTGAGAGTTGGGACCACAAAGAAGGCTGAGTACCGAAGAACTGATGCTTTCTAATTGTGCTGAGAAGGCTTGAGAGTCCCTTGGGCAGCAAGGAGAACAAACCAATTAATCCTAAAGGAAACCAATCCTGAATATTCATTGGGAGAACTGATGCTAATGCTGAAGTTCTAATATTTTGGCCACCTGATGCAAAGAGTCAATTCACTGGAAATGATCCTGATGCTGGAAAAGATTGAGGACAGAAGGAAAAGGGGGCAACAGAGGATAAGATGGTTGGATGGCATCACCAACTCAGTAGACATGAGTTTGAGCAAACTCTGGGAGATAGTGAAGGGCAGAGAAGCCTGGTGTGTTGCAGTCCATGGGGCTGCAAAGAGTGACTAAACAACAAAGATTCATTTTGTATACAAAGATTTTTATATGTGAGATTATTTTTACTTGACAGTGACAATGACAATCTAAAAATGGATACTCTAAACTCTAGAGAATACATATTAAAAATCACAGGGGACTTCCCTGGTGGTCCAGTGATTATGTGATTAACCATGCAGGGGCATGGGTTCACTCCTTGGTCAGGAAACTAAGATCCCGTATGCTGCACAGCATGGCAAAATAATAATAATCACAGAGAGATAGCCAGTTAGCTGAGTGGAAATAAAATGGAATTTTGAAACATATTTGTTTAATACAAAAGGAAGTAAAAGGAAGATAAGAAGGGCTTCCCTAGTGGCTCAGTGGTGAATAATCTGCCTGCCAGTGCAAGAGACACGGGTTGGATCCCTGGTCCAGGAAAATCCTACGTGCCTTGGAGCAAATAAGCCCACAACTATTCCGCCTGTGCTCCAGAGCCCAGGAACCACAACTACCAAGCCCACTTGCTGCAACTACTGAAGCCTGCACGCCCTAGAGCCTGTGTTGCACAAGAGAAGCCACCAAAATGACAAGCCTGAGCACCGCAACTAGAGAGTCGTCCCAACTGGCCGAAACTAGAGAAGAGCCTGAAGAGCCACCAGGACAGCCAAAATTAAAGGAATAAGATTATAAGAAAAATAAAGATCAAGGAATCTTTTTTTAAGGTAATAAATAAAGCAAAAGGTAAGGCTAAAAAAAAAAAAGGAAGAAAAATAAAACAAAGGTAAGATGGGACAAACATACAACAAATAGCAAGATCGTAGATTTAAGACCCAAATGTCAATAATTGCATTAAAAAGAAATCTTCTAAACTCTTAAATTATAATGCAGAGACTTTTAGACTGAAAAAAAAGGTTTAAAAAAAAGACTATGCTGAAGTTCTAATATTTTGGCCACCTGATGCAAAGAGTCAATTCACTGGAAATGATCCTGATGCTGGAAAAGATTGAGGACAGAAGGAAAAGGGGGCAACAGAGGATAAGATGGTTGGATGGCATCACCAACTCAGTAGACATGAGTTTGAGCAAACTCTGGGAGATAGTGAAGGGCAGAGAAGCCTGGTGTGTTGCAGTCCATGGGGCTGCAAAGAGTGACTAAACAACAAAGATTCATTTTGTATACAAAGATTTTTATATGTGAGATTATTTTTACTTGACAGTGACAATGACAATCTAAAAATGGATACTCTAAACTCTAGAGAATACATATTAAAAATCACAGGGGACTTCCCTGGTGGTCCAGTGATTATGTGATTAACCATGCAGGGGCATGGGTTCACTCCTTGGTCAGGAAACTAAGATCCCGTATGCTGCACAGCATGGCAAAATAATAATAATCACAGAGAGATAGCCAGTTAGCTGAGTGGAAATAAAATGGAATTTTGAAACATATTTGTTTAATACAAAAGGAAGTAAAAGGAAGATAAGAAGGGCTTCCCTAGTGGCTCAGTGGTGAATAATCTGCCTGCCAGTGCAAGAGACACGGGTTGGATCCCTGGTCCAGGAAAATCCTACGTGCCTTGGAGCAAATAAGCCCACAACTATTCCGCCTGTGCTCCAGAGCCCAGGAACCACAACTACCAAGCCCACTTGCTGCAACTACTGAAGCCTGCACGCCCTAGAGCCTGTGTTGCACAAGAGAAGCCACCAAAATGACAAGCCTGAGCACCGCAACTAGAGAGTCGTCCCAACTGGCCGAAACTAGAGAAGAGCCTGAAGAGCCACCAGGACAGCCAAAATTAAAGGAATAAGATTATAAGAAAAATAAAGATCAAGGAATCTTTTTTTAAGGTAATAAATAAAGCAAAAGGTAAGGCTAAAAAAAAAAAAGGAAGAAAAATAAAACAAAGGTAAGATGGGACAAACATACAACAAATAGCAAGATCGTAGATTTAAGACCCAAATGTCAATAATTGCATTAAAAAGAAATCTTCTAAACTCTTAAATTATAATGCAGAGACTTTTAGACTATGTAAAAAATGTGACCCAACTACAGACTGTCTTAAGAAAAGAAATTTAATATAAAAACAAAAATAAGCTAACTGTATAACGTTGGGACATAGGAGAAGAAATGAGTTAGAAAGTACCTCAATGAAATAGTATTGTTTAGTTAACTTATCTTTTTGCTAGTTCATTGTCAGCGTATAGAAACAAAATAGTTTTGTGTTTGTTTTGGTCATGCCACATGGCTTATGGGATCTTAGTTCCCAGACCAGGGATCAAACCTGAGCCCCTAGCAGTGAAAGCATGGAGTCCTAATAACTGGTTGAGCAGAGAGTTCCCTAAATGCAACAGATTTTTGTATGTTACTTTTGTGCCTCAAAAGTTTACTCTATTTGCTGTTTCTTTTTTACCAGAAAATTTAAAAATATCTCATTTATTATCAGAATCTAAAGTTGAGAGTCTTTATAACCTCACAGAAATGTTTTCACTGAAATATATATTTTCCCCATTTTATTATATTTTTGGTTATTGAGGCACATTGATTTATGTATTAGATAAGTTTCCAGGTGTATAACATTGTGATTCATAATTTTAAAGCTTATACTCCATTTACAGTTATTATAAAATATTGACTATATTCCCTGTGTGGTATAATTATTTTTTACATAGGTGTAAAGAGGTAGATTGTATGCCTTAATCCCCTACCCCTATCTTGTTCCTTCCTATTTGTTTATTATTTCTGATATTTTTGGTGGGGTCTTCATGGTTTTCTATCTGTAAAATCATGTCATCTGCAAATAGTTTTACTTCTTCCTTCCCAATTTGGATGCCTTTTACTTCTTTATCTTGCCTAACTACTCTTGCTGGGTTTTCCAGTACTGTGTTGAATAAGAGTGGTGAGAGTGGGCATTTTTGCTTTGTTCCTGATTTCAGAGGGAATGGTTTCAGGTTTTCAACATTGACTATGATGTTAGCTGTGGGCTCATCATGTTGCTACTGTTTAGTCACTAAGTTGTGCCTGACTCTTTTGTGACCCCATGGATGCTAGCCCTCCAGGCTCCTCTGTCCATGGGCTTTCCCAGACAAGAAAACTGGAGTGGGTTGCCATTTTTTTCTCCAGGGGTCTTTTCAACCCAGAGATCAAAACCATCACTATATGGCCCTTATTATGTGGAGATACATTCCTTCTATGCTCATGTTATTAAGTTTTAAAATTTTGGCCTCTTGCATTTGTTTTTATTTATTTATTTTCATTCATGTTTATTCTTTGACCAGTGTGGGCCTCCCATCACAGTGGCCTCTCTCGCTGCAGAGCACCGGCTTCGGGCGCATGCGCTCCAGAGCTCTGGCTCAAAATTGGACACACTGGCACAGCCACTCCGTGGCATGTGGGATCTTCCTGGGCCAGGGATAGAACTGGTGCCCCCTTGCGGGGACCTTCTGCAGAAAGGGAAGGCAGTGGGATTACCCCCGGCTGAACCGGGAGATCTCAGAAAGAGGCGAGCCTTTGCTGCCGGCCCCCCAGCCCGATGGCATGCGCCGGGGACAATCAGACACACAGGGGTTCTGTCGAGGCAGTTCCACTTTATTAGTGTAAACTAACAGTTTTTATAGGCAAACGAAGAGGGCTTTGCAAGGGACTTCCTATAGTTACACCAATCAAGCTAAAGGTAGAGCAGTTGTGTATTTACATTGCAATAGGAACTCATGGTGAGCATGCATTGTCCAGAGCGCAGAAACCAGGGGGATCAATCAGAAGTTTTGACAATGGACCTTAGATCATGCCCTGTCTCTGCCTGTAGGTATCCTTTTAGCACCAAACTGCAAATATGTGCTTAAGCTTCCTTATGCTTGCAAAGGCCCTCTTTCCTTTAGGGCCCCACACCCCCTGCACTGCAAGGTGGACTCCTTACCCACTGGACCACCAGGGAAGCCCCTTTACTAATTTTTTTATTCATAAATGGGTGTTGAATCAAGTCCTTTCTCTTCATCTGTTGAGATAACCATATGGTTTTCATCCTTTGTTTTGTTAATGTGGTATATCATATTTTTTAATGTGGTTCTGATTGATTCATGGATAGTGAATCATCTTTGTATCCCTGGGATAAGTCCCACTTGATCACGGTTAATGGTCCTTTTTTTAAAGTTATTGCTTTATTTATTTTAATTTGGCTGCACTGGGTCTTAGTTGTGGCACGAGGAATCTAGTTCCCTGACCAGGGATCAACCCAGACCCCCTGCACTAGGAGCGCAGAGTCTTAACCACTGGACCACTAGGGAAGTTCCTGAATGGTCCTTTTAATGTACTATATTTGTTTGGTTTGCTAGTGTTTTTTTGAGAATTTTTCAATCTGTATTCATCAGAGATGGTGCCATGTAATTTTCTGTGTGAGTGTGTTGGTTTTTTATGATGTAATCGTAGTGATGTTGGCCTTATAAAATGAGTTATGAAGCATTCCTAGAGTTTTCTGGAATAGTTTGAATCAGTCAGTTCAGTCGCATAGTCTTATCTGACTCTGTGACCCATGAACTGCGGCATGCCAGGCTTCCCTGTCCTGTTGAGATAAATATTCTTTCAGCTCCGTGCAGACCAACTCCCGGTTGCCCCATTAGGTAGCAGCAACCCTATCTACTCATAATAAATGGAATCTATTATCCCCTCCTTTTTGGCCTGCTGGTTCACAAGCATGAGGAGCTCAAAGTGACCTGGTGGAATCTGCAGATTCTATTTCAGTGGAGGCATCCTTCCCTGGAAGCAGTGGAAGTTCCCTTGTGGAAGTGTTACCTACCTGGGAACCAGGGGTTCTAATCCAGCAGAGCTTAATACTGCAGGGACAGAAGGTGCAAATTCTGCAAGTGAGTCACTGAGAATGACGGCGAGAGACAGCTAATCCCTACTGCTGAGTTCTCAGACCTCTGTCTTTGCTTCTAGAGGCACACGTTATACCCACTGGGGCACTGTATGCCAGACTTCGATTCAGTGTATGTATCTCAACTCCTCAGGATACTGCCCTAGAGATGGGACCTTACCTAAGTCTTCAAAAAAAATCACTTCTTCTTTCCACTAGACTGGCCGCTTGTAGGTAATACAGGATGTTACAGAAGTGATAGATTCCATGGCAATCCTTTGTTTGTTAATGTGGTATATCATATTTTAATGTGGTTCTGATAAGTGAATCATCTTTGTATCCCTGGGATAAGTCCCACTTGATCACGGTTAATGGTCCTTTTTTTAAAGTTATTGCTTTATTTATTTTAATTTGGCTGCACTGGGTCTTAGTTGTGGCACGAGGAATCTAGTTCCCTGACCAGGGATCAACCCAGACCCCCTGCACTAGGAGCGCAGAGTCTTAACCACTGGACCACTAGGGAAGTTCCTGAATGGTCCTTTTAATGTACTATATTTGTTTGGTTTGCTAGTGTTTTTTTGAGAATTTTTCAATCTGTATTCATCAGAGATGGTGCCATGTAATTTTCTGTGTGAGTGTGTTGGTTTTTTATGATGTAATCGTAGTGATGTTGGCCTTATAAAATGAGTTATGAAGCATTCCTAGAGTTTTCTGGAATAGTTTGAATCAGTCAGTTCAGTCGCATAGTCTTATCTGACTCTGTGACCCATGAACTGCGGCATGCCAGGCTTCCCTGTCCTGTTGAGATAAATATTCTTTCAGCTCCGTGCAGACCAACTCCCGGTTGCCCCATTAGGTAGCAGCAACCCTATCTACTCATAATAAATGGAATCTATTATCCCCTCCTTTTTGGCCTGCTGGTTCACAAGCATGAGGAGCTCAAAGTGACCTGGTGGAATCTGCAGATTCTATTTCAGTGGAGGCATCCTTCCCTGGAAGCAGTGGAAGTTCCCTTGTGGAAGTGTTACCTACCTGGGAACCAGGGGTTCTAATCCAGCAGAGCTTAATACTGCAGGGACAGAAGGTGCAAATTCTGCAAGTGAGTCACTGAGAATGACGGCGAGAGACAGCTAATCCCTACTGCTGAGTTCTCAGACCTCTGTCTTTGCTTCTAGAGGCACACGTTATACCCACTGGGGCACTGTATGCCAGACTTCGATTCAGTGTATGTATCTCAACTCCTCAGGATACTGCCCTAGAGATGGGACCTTACCTAAGTCTTCAAAAAAAAAAAATCACTTCTTCTTTCCACTAGACTGGCCGCTTGTAGGTAATACAGGATGTTACAGAAGTGATAGATTCCATGGCAATTCATTACATTGTTGTATGTTTTTCATGGTAAAATGAGTTTCTTTTTCTTTTTAAGGGAAAACTTTTCTCAAGTGGAGCTATGGGTGACTTTTCAATTTTAATTTATTTAATTTGTTTATTTTTCACTGTGCTGGGACTTTTCTCTGTTGCAGCGAGTGGGGGCTACTGTCTTGTTGTGGTGTGTGGCCTTCTCATTGTGTTGACTTCTCTTGTTGTGGAGCACAGGTTCTAGGGCATGCAGGCTTCAGCAGTTGTGGTTACACAGCTCGAGAGCACAGGCTGAAGAGTTGTGGCGCAAGCATGTGGCATCTTCCCAGAAAGGAATCGAACCTGTCTCTTGAGTTGGTAGGCAGATTCTTCACCACTGAGCCACCAGGAAAGCTGTAAAATGAGTTTCCTGGCCATAGGAAGCGTTATACATGGTCCCGTGTTGGTAAATCAAGCATTCTCTAAGCTGCTGGATAGTGATGCTACTCTGAGACCTTGTGGATTGGGAAGACAAACCCATATCCAGTGGTGTCAATTCTGATTCCCAATACTGGTGTCAATTCCAGTAAGGGTGAATCAATCCCTCTACTCGGCAGAAAGGATCTGCTGTAGCCAACCTTTCACCGAGTCACCTAGGGATGGTACCATATCGGGGGCTCAGCACTAAGGCTGCTAACAGGTTAGAAATTCATCAGCAGTAATACTTAGATAAACCTTGATGAGAGAGACCCTGTGTTAGCAGGCATAGTTCGCCTCCATGGCAACTCTATTCACAGCCTCGCCTTAACACAATGGCAGATAATCCCTACTGCTGAAGTTCTCAGGGACCAGCAGAGCTTAATACGGGGGTGCAAATTCTGCAAGTGAGTCACTGAGAATGACGCGAGACAGCTAATCCCTACTGCTGAGTTCTCAGACCTCTGTCTTTGCTTCTAGAGGCACACGTTATACCCACTGGGGCACTGTATGCCAGACTTCGATTCAGTGTATGTATCTCAACTCCTCAGGATACTGCCCTAGAGATGGGACCTTACCTAAGTCTTCAAAAAAAAAAAATCACTTCTTCTTTCCACTAGACTGGCCGCTTGTAGGTAATACAGGATGTTACAGAAGTGATAGATTCCATGGCAATTCATTACATTGTTGTATGTTTTTCATGGTAAAATGAGTTTCTTTTTCTTTTTAAGGGAAAACTTTTCTCAAGTGGAGCTATGGGTGACTTTTCAATTTTAATTTATTTAATTTGTTTATTTTTCACTGTGCTGGGACTTTTCTCTGTTGCAGCGAGTGGGGGCTACTGTCTTGTTGTGGTGTGTGGCCTTCTCATTGTGTTGACTTCTCTTGTTGTGGAGCACAGGTTCTAGGGCATGCAGGCTTCAGCAGTTGTGGTTACACAGCTCGAGAGCACAGGCTGAAGAGTTGTGGCGCAAGCATGTGGCATCTTCCCAGAAAGGAATCGAACCTGTCTCTTGAGTTGGTAGGCAGATTCTTCACCACTGAGCCACCAGGAAAGCTGTAAAATGAGTTTCCTGGCCATAGGAAGCGTTATACATGGTCCCGTGTTGGTAAATCAAGCATTCTCTAAGCTGCTGGATAGTGATGCTACTCTGAGACCTTGTGGATTGGGAAGACAAACCCATATCCAGTGGTGTCAATTCTGATTCCCAATACTGGTGTCAATTCCAGTAAGGGTGAATCAATCCCTCTACTCGGCAGAAAGGATCTGCTGTAGCCAACCTTTCACCGAGTCACCTAGGGATGGTACCATATCGGGGGCTCAGCACTAAGGCTGCTAACAGGTTAGAAATTCATCAGCAGTAATACTTAGATAAACCTTGATGAGAGAGACCCTGTGTTAGCAGGCATAGTTCGCCTCCATGGCAACTCTATTCACAGCCTCGCCTTACAAGCAAAGGGTAGCTAAGGACAGAAGCTGGCTGTCATCTCTCCATCCAATTTGCTACCCAGCGACCCTACTGCAGTGTTTATTAAAATGACGCAGAAAGACACACATACTCATTACCACTCCTAAGGTCCATCTTCTTTCCCAGACATCCTTGTCTACACTATTTCTCTCTTGCTCTTTCCAGGCCTCTGACCAACAAGCAAGACATCGGTCTCGACCCAAAAGTTCATGTTGCATACCTTCCTTAGGCCACTATTCTGTCCACTCCCTTCCCTGGCTACAAAATGGGTATCTAAGTGTACTGCTCAAAGCTCTGCTCTCTGGGAGAATTATCTTCATCAATGTACTTCAGAACCACCTGCAATGAAATGGCAGTTCAGCAGTACTTCATTTTCAGCTCATATCTTTGCATCAAGCTGACCCATCTGTGAACCAGACCTAAACATTTCTTTCTGTCTGCTAATAAAGACGCACTGGGGGCTTCCCTGGTGGCTCAGTGATAAAGTTTGCCTGCCAGTGCAGAAGACACAAGTTTGATCCTTGACCCAGGAATATCCCACATTTGCAGAGCAGCTAAGCCTGTGCGCCACGACTATGGAGCCTGTTTTCTAGAGCCTTGGAGTCGCAACTACTGAGCCCATGTGCCATAACTACTGAAGCCCGTGAGCCCTAGAGCCCAAGTTCCATAACAAGAAAAGCCGCTGCAACAAGAAGCCTGCTCACCTCAACTAGAGAGTAGCCCCCACTCCCTGCAACTAGAGAAGAGCCTGTGGCAGCAGTGAAAAACCAGAATAGCCAAAAATAAATAATATAATAAAAAAAAAGAAGCACCGGTACATCAAGGTGGGAGATGTGGGTGCCACAGCCACTTATTCCTATAAACAACCAGTACTCTCTAAATAGGCTGGGGTCCAAACCTTCTTCACTGGGCAGTGAATTGCAACTGAGCCTAGTGGATCTGCCAATGTCTATCTCAGGACAGGCAGATATGGTCACGTGATCATTTGATGTTCCACAATCAGGTACCCAGTGTCTACCTGGGTTCCACGGTGTGCCAGAAGTTGCTTTCAGTTGGTGAGTAGTTCTTCACTGTAGCTGGCATGACCTTGCTTCCTAGAGGTGAGAACTCCCAACCTCCTGGAATCTTCCAAAGGTGCCACACAGGGTCCCTATCTGTCACAAATAAGCCCATCATAACCCACTGGTTCTCTTAAGTGACAGGGTAACCTGTCCTCCAATGTGGAACTTTGCCAAAGCCCCCCTTTCCTCTGGGCACCACTCAAAACCAGCAGTCTTCCAGGCCACTCAATAAATGAGTCAAAACAGTACTCCCAAGTGTAGTACGTGCCGACTTCAAGGTCCAGAGGTTCACTGAGTGGTGGGCCTCTTTCTTCATGATGGGGATGCAAGATGCAGCAACTTGCCCTGACTTCAGAGGTGGTGGCCTGGTTTGCCCTACAACACTGCACCCCTGGAAACTTCACAGATGAGAGGCTACAGCACTTTGGTGTGTTCGTCTCTCATCCTCAGACATGCATTGTCTTCTCAGAGGCACAGCCCTTGTCACTCTCTCACCATTACCAATGAGCATAATTTGATCATGTTATGGAGATCAAGGTCTCAATGGATTATATTGTGACAGACAGCTAAGCCTGTGCGCCACGACTATGGAGCCTGTTTTCTAGAGCCTTGGAGTCGCAACTACTGAGCCCATGTGCCATAACTACTGAAGCCCGTGAGCCCTAGAGCCCAAGTTCCATAACAAGAAAAGCCGCTGCAACAAGAAGCCTGCTCACCTCAACTAGAGAGTAGCCCCCACTCCCTGCAACTAGAGAAGAGCCTGTGGCAGCAGTGAAAAACCAGAATAGCCAAAAATAAATAATATAATAAAAAAAAAGAAGCACCGGTACATCAAGGTGGGAGATGTGGGTGCCACAGCCACTTATTCCTATAAACAACCAGTACTCTCTAAATAGGCTGGGGTCCAAACCTTCTTCACTGGGCAGTGAATTGCAACTGAGCCTAGTGGATCTGCCAATGTCTATCTCAGGACAGGCAGATATGGTCACGTGATCATTTGATGTTCCACAATCAGGTACCCAGTGTCTACCTGGGTTCCACGGTGTGCCAGAAGTTGCTTTCAGTTGGTGAGTAGTTCTTCACTGTAGCTGGCATGACCTTGCTTCCTAGAGGTGAGAACTCCCAACCTCCTGGAATCTTCCAAAGGTGCCACACAGGGTCCCTATCTGTCACAAATAAGCCCATCATAACCCACTGGTTCTCTTAAGTGACAGGGTAACCTGTCCTCCAATGTGGAACTTTGCCAAAGCCCCCCTTTCCTCTGGGCACCACTCAAAACCAGCAGTCTTCCAGGCCACTCAATAAATGAGTCAAAACAGTACTCCCAAGTGTAGTACGTGCCGACTTCAAGGTCCAGAGGTTCACTGAGTGGTGGGCCTCTTTCTTCATGATGGGGATGCAAGATGCAGCAACTTGCCCTGACTTCAGAGGTGGTGGCCTGGTTTGCCCTACAACACTGCACCCCTGGAAACTTCACAGATGAGAGGCTACAGCACTTTGGTGTGTTCGTCTCTCATCCTCAGACATGCATTGTCTTCTCAGAGGCACAGCCCTTGTCACTCTCTCACCATTACCAATGAGCATAATTTGATCATGTTATGGAGATCAAGGTCTCAATGGATTATATTGTGACAGAAAGTATGAAGCAGCTTTGATGTGTAACAATATATATGCTTGGTGTCCTTCCCATATTAAAGTAAATTGCGATTAGAAACTTACTCTTTATTACTGGAAGCTGAAAAGAATGTTCACCACATCAATTGTATCATCAGGTGCTAGAGGCGCATTAATCAGTCCAACCACAGATACCTCACCTGACTCAGCTGCAGTGCTTAGGGTAGTAGTTGGCTAAGTGTGTCGTCGTCCACTGTCACTGATGGCTGTAGCTGCCTGAAGAGGCACTAGTGACCTGGAAAGTGACTTCACAAAGATCACTCCTGGGCTTCCCCTGGTGGTCCAGTGGGTAAGGACACCGCCTTGCACTGCAAGGGGCGCTGGTTCGAGCCCTGGTCTGGGAAGATCCCACGTGCCGCGGAGCGGCTGGACTGATGTGTCCAATTACCGAGCCGGAGCTCTGGAGCGCATGCGCCCAGAGCCGGCGCTCAGCAACGACAGACGTCACCGCAGCGGGAGGCCCACAGGAGCCAAAGAACAAAGACGAATGAAAATAGAGAAATGAAAGAGCAACAGAAGTGGCCCGCCTACTCCCCTCCCTCCCCAACCCGACCCCCGCCCAAAGTAAATAAATAAATAAATCTTTAAAAAAAAAAAAAAAGATCACTCCTGAGATAGAGGCAGGAGCAAGGTAGTGATCACCACTCCTAGTTCCAAGAGCAGAGCCGGAGGTGGTGGCAGATCAGCCCCCAGGCCACCAGCAGCAGGGGAGAAGCCCGAGTATTGTTGGTTCCAGGGTGGTTGATCAGCCCCGTGGCAGACAGTGACTCCTGAACAGTGGATGGGCCCCAGGGCAGCCAGCAACTCCTGGGTAGCAGGTCAGCTCAAGGGAGGCTAACAGCAGCGGTGAGGCTGGAGTGCCCTCCACTCGGGCATCATCCAACATCAGCTCCAGCCTTCCCTGGATGCCCTTCCCAGCCACTCCAGGAAGTCCTTTGCCTTGACCCCTGGCCACACACTGACCAACTCCTAAAGGCCAGGGAGGGTTTAAATGCTCATTGGGAACCACCAGTGGGACAGCCAGGGCACTAGGCATGTCATCCAGCTACGCTGAGCAACTGAAGGGCATGTCCATGCTAGTTAGAGCCTGACAAAACGTGGTCCACTAGAGACGGGAATGGTAAGTCATTTCAGTATGCTTGCCTTGAGAGCCCTATGAACAGAATTAAAAAGCAAATAGACATAGCACTGAAAGATGAACCCCCCAGGGCAGTACTTGGCGCCCAAAATTCTACTGGGGAAGAGTAGAGAAATAGCTACAGAAAGAATGAAGAGGTTGAGCCAAAGAAGAAACAACACCCAGTTGTGGTTGTATCTGGTGGTGAAAGTAAAGCTCGATGCTGTTAAAAAACAACACTGCACAGGAACCTGGAATGTTAGATCCATGAATCAAGGTAAATTGGATGTGGTCAAACAGGAGAGAGAAAAGTGAACATCAACATTTTAGGAATCAGAAAGGGAATGGGAGAATTTTATTCAGATGACTATCATATTCACTACTGCGGGTAAGAATCCCTTAGAAGAAATGGAGTAGCTCTCACGGTCAACAAAAGATGTCAAAACACAGTACTTGGGTCACTGCGACAGCATCAGAAGGGGCACTTGGGAGCAGGTCCTGCGCTCTGAGGTGACTCGTGGAAAGCAAAAAATTAAAAAAAAAAAAAAACACCACAGTACTTGGGTGCAATCTCAAAAAATGACAGAATGATCTCAGTTCATTTCCAAGGCAAATCATTCAATATCACAGTAATCCAAGCCCATGTGCCAACCTCTACTGCAGAAAAAGCTGAAGTTGAATGATTCTATGAAGATCTACAAGACCTCCTAGAACTAACACCAAAAAAAAAAAAAAAGTAGAAATTCAAGAGACACCTGGAATAACAGGCAAGTTTAGCCTTGGAGTACAAAATGATGCAGGGTAAAGGCTAACAGAGTTTTGCCAAGAGAATGCACTGATCATAACAAGTATCCTCGGGCTTCCCCTGGTGGTCCAGTGGGTAAGGACACTGCCTTGCAGTGCAAGGGGCGCCAGTTCGAGCCCTGGCCTGGGAAGATCCCACGTGTCGCGGAGCGGCTGGACCCATGTGTCCAATTACCGAGCCGGAGCTCTGGAGTGCACGCACCCAGAGCCAGTGCTCTGCAACGACAGATGCCACCACGATGGGAGGCCCACAGGAGCCAAAGAACGAAGACGAATGAAAATAGAGAAATAAGAAAGACCAATAGAAGTGGCCCGCCCACTCCCCTCCCTTCCCAACCCGACCCCCGCTCAAAGTAAATAAAAAAAAAAAAAACAAGTATCCTCTTCCAACAACACGAGATGATGCTACACATGGACATCATCCGACAGTCAGTACCGAAATCAGATTGATTGTATTCTCTGCCGCCAAAGATGGAGAAGCTCCATAGAGTCAGCAAAAACAAGAACTGGAGCTGACTGTGGTTCAGATCATCCGCTTCTTATTGCAAAATTCAGGCTCAAATTGAAGAAAGTAGGGAAAGCCACTAGGCCATTCAGGTAGTACCTAAATCAAATCTCTTATGATCACTATAGTGAAGGTGACAAATAGATTCAAGGGACTAGATCTGGCAGACAAGAGTGCCTGAAAAACAATGGACGGAGACTCATAACATTGTACAGGAAGTGATGACCAAAACCATCCCCAAGAAAAAGAAATGCAAGAAGGCAAAATGGTTGTCTGAGGAGGCCTTACCAATAGCTGAGAAAAGAAGAGAAGCAAAAGGCAAAGTAGAAAGGGAAAGACAGGGCTTCCCTGGTGGTCTAGTGGGTAAAGAGTCTGCCTTGCAGTGCGGGGAACACCAGTTCAATCCCTGGCCTGGGAAGGTCTCATGTGCCACAGAGTGGCTGGACTGGTGTTTCCAGTTACGAGCCAGCGCTCTGGAGCGCATGAGCCCAGAGCCAGTGCTCTGCAAGGACAGAGGCTACTGCAATGGGAGGCCCACACATGCCAAAAAATAATAAAAAAAAAGGGTGGGGGTGGGGGAGATATACCCAAATGAATCCAGAGTTCCAGAGAATAGCAAGGAGAGATAAGAAAGCCTTCTTAAGTGACCAATGCAAATAAATAGAGGAAAATTATAGAGTAGGAAAGACTTAGAGATCTCTTTAAGAAAAGTGGAGGAAATATTACCAAGGGAACATTTCATACAAAGACAGGTACAATAAAGGACAAAAACAGCAAGGACCTAACAGAAGCAGAAGACATTAAGAAAAGATGGCAAGAATACACAGAGGATCTCTGCATAAAAGCTCTTAATGACCCAGTTGACCACAATGATGTGGTCACTCACCTAGAGCCAGACATCTGGGAGTAAAGTCAAATGGGCCTTAGGAAGAATTACTGAGTACAACACTAGTGGACGTGATGGAATTCCAGGCTGAGCTATTTCAAATCTTAAAAGATGATGCTGTTAAAACTTCTGCACTCAATATACCAGCAAATTTGGAAAACTCAGCAGTGGCCACAGAACTGGAAAAGGTCAGTTCTCATTCCAATCCCAAAGAAAAGCAATGCCAAAGAATGTTCAAACTACTATACAATTGCACTCATTTCACATGTCAGCAAGATTATGCTCAAAATCCTTCAAGCTAGACTTCAGTAGTACATGAACCAAGAACTTCCAGATGTACAAGCTGGATTTAGAAAAGGCAGAGAAACCAGAGATCAAATTGCCAACATACGCTGAATCATATAAAAAACAAGGAAATTCCCAAAAAGAAATCTATTTCTGCTTCGTTGACTACACTAAAGTCTTTGACTGTGTGGATCACAACAAACCGTGGAAAATTCTGAAAGAGATGGCAGTACCAGACCACCTTACCTGCCTCCTGAGAAACTTGTATGTAGGTCAAGAAGCAACAGTTAGAACAGGACATGGAACAACGCACTGGATCCAAATTGGGAAAGGACATGAATGTTTAACATAGCAGATACATTTCTGCATGGTGTTTCCAGTTACGAGCCAGCGCTCTGGAGCGCATGAGCCCAGAGCCAGTGCTCTGCAAGGACAGAGGCTACTGCAATGGGAGGCCCACACATGCCAAAAAATAATAAAAAAAAAGGGTGGGGGTGGGGGAGATATACCCAAATGAATCCAGAGTTCCAGAGAATAGCAAGGAGAGATAAGAAAGCCTTCTTAAGTGACCAATGCAAATAAATAGAGGAAAATTATAGAGTAGGAAAGACTTAGAGATCTCTTTAAGAAAAGTGGAGGAAATATTACCAAGGGAACATTTCATACAAAGACAGGTACAATAAAGGACAAAAACAGCAAGGACCTAACAGAAGCAGAAGACATTAAGAAAAGATGGCAAGAATACACAGAGGATCTCTGCATAAAAGCTCTTAATGACCCAGTTGACCACAATGATGTGGTCACTCACCTAGAGCCAGACATCTGGGAGTAAAGTCAAATGGGCCTTAGGAAGAA
This sequence comes from Tragulus kanchil, assembly GCA_022376925.1. Taxonomy (NCBI): domain Eukaryota; kingdom Metazoa; phylum Chordata; class Mammalia; order Artiodactyla; family Tragulidae; genus Tragulus; species Tragulus kanchil. Next base: position 168,573,473 of record JAIOJX010000004.1, read on the forward strand.
TTACTGAGTACAACACTAGTGGACGTGATGGAATTCCAGGCTGAGCTATTTCAAATCTTAAAAGATGATGCTGTTAAAACTTCTGCACTCAATATACCAGCAAATTTGGAAAACTCAGCAGTGGCCACAGAACTGGAAAAGGTCAGTTCTCATTCCAATCCCAAAGAAAAGCAATGCCAAAGAATGTTCAAACTACTATACAATTGCACTCATTTCACATGTCAGCAAGATTATGCTCAAAATCCTTCAAGCTAGACTTCAGTAGTACATGAACCAAGAACTTCCAGATGTACAAGCTGGATTTAGAAAAGGCAGAGAAACCAGAGATCAAATTGCCAACATACGCTGAATCATATAAAAAACAAGGAAATTCCCAAAAAGAAATCTATTTCTGCTTCGTTGACTACACTAAAGTCTTTGACTGTGTGGATCACAACAAACCGTGGAAAATTCTGAAAGAGATGGCAGTACCAGACCACCTTACCTGCCTCCTGAGAAACTTGTATGTAGGTCAAGAAGCAACAGTTAGAACAGGACATGGAACAACGCACTGGATCCAAATTGGGAAAGGAGTACATTGAGGCTGTATATTACACCCTGCTTATTTAACTTATATGCAGAGTACATTATGCGAAATGCCAGTCTGGATGTAGCACAAGCTGGAATAAACAACCTCAGATACGCAGATGATACCACTCTAAAGGCAGAAAACAAAGAGGAACTAAAGAGTCTCTTGATGAAGAGAAGAGTGAAAAAGCTAGCTTAAAACTCAACATTCGGGGCCTGCCCTGGTGGTCCAGCGGGTGAAGAGTCTGCCTTGCAGTGCAAGGAACACTGGTTCGATCTCTGGCCTGGGAAGATGCCACGTGCTGCAAAGCGGCTGGACCACTGTGTCCAACTACAGAGCCAGTTCTCTGGAGTGCATGTGCCCAGAGCCAGTGTTCTGCACCCAGAGAGGCCACTGCATGAAAATAAATGAATAAAAAAAATAACAAAAGAGGCCAAAATTAAAAAATAAAAAACTCAGCATTCAAAAAACATAGATCATGGGCTTCCCTGGTGGTCCAGTGGGTAAGGACACCGCCTTGCAGTGCAAGGGGCGCCGGTTCGATCCCTGGCCTGGGAAGATCCCACGTGCCGCAGAGCGGCTGGACCAGTGTGTCCAATTACCGAGCTGGAGCTCTGGGGCGCATGTACCCAGAGCTGGCGCTCTGCGACGACAGATGCCACTGTGATGGGAGGCCCACAGGAGCCAAAGAACAAAGACGGATGAAAACAGAGAAATGAAAGACCAATAGAAGTGGCTCGCCTGTCCCCCTCCCTCCCCAGCCCACCCCCCAAAAGATAAATAAATAAAATAAATGTTTAATATAAAAAAGAAAAACATAGATCATGGCATCGAGTCCCATCACTTCATGGCAGATAGATGGGAAAACAATGGAAACAGTGACAGATTTCATTTTCTTTTTTTTTTTTTAATTGAGCTATAGATTTTTTTTTTAAGATTTATTTATTTATTTATTGGAGGGTTGGGGAGGGGGGGGAGCAGGTGGGTTACTTTTATTGGTTTTTTTTTTTTTTTTTTAAACTTTTTTTTTTGGAGGGTGGGGTGGGGAGGGAGGGGATTGGGTGGGCCACTTCCACTGGTCTTTCATTTCTCCATTTTCATCTGTCTTTGTTCTTTGGCTCCTGTGGGCCTCCCATCGCGGTGGCCACCATCATCGCAGAGCACCGGCTCTGGGCGCATGCACGCCAGAGCTCTGGCTCGGTAATTGGACACATCGGTCCAGCCCCTCTGCGGCACGTGGGATCCTCCCAGGCCAGGGATCGAACCGGCGCCCCTTGCACTGCAAGGCGGTGTCTTTACCCACTGGACCACCAGGGGAAGCCCTCTATTGGTCTTTCATTTGTCTATTTTCATCCATCTTTGTTCTTTGGCCCTTGTGGGCCTCCCATGGTAGTGACCTCTGTTGTCGCAGAGCACCGGCTCTGGGCACACGCGCTCGAGAGCTCTGGCTCAGTAATTGGACACATCGGTCCAGCTGCTCCGCGGCACGTGGGACCTTCCCAGGCCAGGGATCGAACCAGCACCCCCTGCACTGCAAGGCGGTGTCCTTACCCACTGGACCACCAGGGAAGCCCAGATTTCATTTTCTTTGGCTCCAAAATCACTGCAGTCAGTGATTGTAGTCATAAAATTAAAAGGCACTTGCTCCTTGATAGAATAGCTGTATTAAACCTAGACTGTGTTCTAAAAAGCAGAGACATCCCTTTGTCAACAAAGGTCTATATAGTCAAAGCGGACCTTTGAGAGTTGGACCACGAAGAATGCTGAGCACTGAAGAACTGACACTTCTGAACTGTGGTGCTGGAGAAGACTCTTGAGAGTCCCTTGGACAGCAAGATCAAACCAGTCAATCTTAATGGAAATCAACCCCGAATATGCATTGGTAGGACTGATGCTGAAGCTGAAGCTCCAATACTTTGGCACTTCATGATGTGAATACGTGATGTGAAGAGCTGACTCACTGGAAAAGGGAAAAGGTGCTAGGGATAACTGAGGGCAAGAGAAGAAGAGGGTGACAGAGGATGAGAAGTTTAGATGGCATCTCTGAGTCAGTGGACATGAGTTTGAGAAAATTCAGGAAGATAGTGATGGACAGGGAAGCTTGGTGTGCTAAAGTTCATGGGGTCACAAAAAGTTGGACACAACTGAGCGACCAAACAGCAACAACCATTACTGACTTAAATCCACCTGGATTTTGTAGAAGCTATTCAGGTGAACTGAAGGGAAACGATGGGGATTTAATGGCTTTGAAAGTGAGCAGCCTCTACAATCCCACCTTGCTGGGTCTTTGTTGCTGCACATAGGCTTGCTCTAGTTGTGGTGAGCAAGGGCTACCCTTTTCGAGATGCAAAGTCTTCTCATTCCAGTGGCTTCTCTCACTCGGGAGCACAGGATCTCAACACAGGAGTTTCAGTAGTTGCAGCATATGGGCTCAGTAGTTGTGGCCCTTGGGCTTTAGTTCCTCTGAGGCATGTGGAATCTTCCCAGACCAAGGACTGAACCCGTGCTTCCTACACTGACAGACAGACTCTTATATACCATATCACCAGAGAAGTCCCCCACCATGATTCTTATTCCATAGGTCAGGATCAATGTACATGCTCTCCCTATTCCTCGATATAATTATCCTGAGTATGCACTAAGACCTCAAGACCCAAGTCAAGGGCTTCCCTGGTGGTCCAGTGGATAAGGACAACTGCCTTGCAGTGCAAGGGGCGCCGGTTCGATCCCTGGCCTGGGAAAATCCCACATGCCGCAGAACAGCTGGACCAATGAGTCCAACTACCGAGCCAGAGCTCTGGAGTGTATGCACCCAGATCCGGTGCTCTGCAGCAAGAGAGGCCACTGCGATGGGAAGCCCACACAGGCCAAAGAACAAAGATGGATGAAAATAAACAAATGAAAGACCAATAGAAGTGGCCGAAAGAAAAAAAAAGACAGACTAATGGAAATCAACCCCGAATATGCATTGGTAGGACTGATGCTGAAGCTGAAGCTCCAATACTTTGGCACTTCATGATGTGAATACGTGATGTGAAGAGCTGACTCACTGGAAAAGGGAAAAGGTGCTAGGGATAACTGAGGGCAAGAGAAGAAGAGGGTGACAGAGGATGAGAAGTTTAGATGGCATCTCTGAGTCAGTGGACATGAGTTTGAGAAAATTCAGGAAGATAGTGATGGACAGGGAAGCTTGGTGTGCTAAAGTTCATGGGGTCACAAAAAGTTGGACACAACTGAGCGACCAAACAGCAACAACCATTACTGACTTAAATCCACCTGGATTTTGTAGAAGCTATTCAGGTGAACTGAAGGGAAACGATGGGGATTTAATGGCTTTGAAAGTGAGCAGCCTCTACAATCCCACCTTGCTGGGTCTTTGTTGCTGCACATAGGCTTGCTCTAGTTGTGGTGAGCAAGGGCTACCCTTTTCGAGATGCAAAGTCTTCTCATTCCAGTGGCTTCTCTCACTCGGGAGCACAGGATCTCAACACAGGAGTTTCAGTAGTTGCAGCATATGGGCTCAGTAGTTGTGGCCCTTGGGCTTTAGTTCCTCTGAGGCATGTGGAATCTTCCCAGACCAAGGACTGAACCCGTGCTTCCTACACTGACAGACAGACTCTTATATACCATATCACCAGAGAAGTCCCCCACCATGATTCTTATTCCATAGGTCAGGGATCAATGTACATGCTCTCCCTATTCCTCGATATAATTATCCTGAGTATGCACTAAGACCTCAAGACCCAAGTCAAGGGCTTCCCTGGTGGTCCAGTGGATAAGGACAACTGCCTTGCAGTGCAAGGGGCGCCGGTTCGATCCCTGGCCTGGGAAAATCCCACATGCCGCAGAACAGCTGGACCAATGAGTCCAACTACCGAGCCAGAGCTCTGGAGTGTATGCACCCAGATCCGGTGCTCTGCAGCAAGAGAGGCCACTGCGATGGGAAGCCCACACAGGCCAAAGAACAAAGATGGATGAAAATAAACAAATGAAAGACCAATAGAAGTGGCCGAAAGAAAAAAAAAAGCCGAGTCAAGACTCTTTACCATCTGACTCCACAGCCTCTACTCAAACTAGTGGTTCACGATGCTTCACGTACCCTGGCACACATGTCACCTCCGATCTTGTAACTCATAGCCCTTGAAAGGCCTGGATAGTCCCTTTCCCAAAGTAAATGTGTTACTTCGTTAAGAGGGACTAGGTCCTTTGGGGAAGGATTGGAGGAATATTTTTTTGGTGTTTACTTACGGTGGTATTGTAGAATCCTTTCTGTAAGAGATCAAGCCTCCCTTTCAACAAGTGGACTCTAGGTCTCAGAACTGGCTCAGATTTAAATACAGACTGAGGGATCACCGCAGTAACTGACATTTGCTTTCTGATCACCAGTTCTTGATTTCTGTCTCATATTCAAATCCAACGCCACTCAGGTCAGCTGTCCGTCTATTTCACTGCGACGAACTCCAGGGTCCAACCGTGCCCCAGATCCCCCTGGGTTAAGTCTTCCTGGTCACCACTCCAGCAGCCAGCAGAAGCGATGCAAGGAGGCGTTTCAAACCGCCACGGTGGGACCAGGTGACATGAGGGAGCCCCAGCTGTCTGCTCGAAGGTGTGAGCCTCCCCTCCTGGGCTTGATTTTGTAATCCATCTTAGGTCTGGAAGCAAGTGGGCTAGGGGCGCTCTTCAATTGACAAGGACGTCTCTGCGGTGATGAGGGACTGAAGGTTACTCATCAGCAAATGTTTATTCTGCACCTGCCCTGTGACCCACGCTCCCCAGCCCGGGGGATAGTGAGTCACACACTTTCCCCTCCCCGACGTGACCAACACTCAGGACTCTGAACACTCGTTCAGTGGCCTTCTTCCTTGTTAGACTTTCCGTGGGCCAAATCTGTCCCGTGAGGGGCCGCCGCCCCCCGCGCTGCCCCGTCCGCCCCCAGACCCTGGCCATGGCTCACGTCGCCTCCCGCGAAGTTTCCCGGGCGTCTGACTGGCTCAGGCCAGGATTCACCGCCCGCCGGATCCGCCCACGTGACGGGCCGCTGCGCAGTGGGCCCGACAGCTCACGTCGCTTCTGATTGGCCCGCGCCGGTTCCTGCTTCCGGGTTACGGTCCAAAGAGCGGTCTGACTTTTGTGCCGAGAGAGAGAGGCCATTGGCCGTCGCTCTGAGCAGGGGCGGGGCACAGCCTTCGAACCAGTGCCTCGACCGAGGTCTCCCAGAGAGGCGAGAGGCGCCGGCTAGAAACCGGGGCGGCGCATGGATAGTCCCTTTCCCAAAGTAAATGTGTTACTTCGTTAAGAGGGACTAGGTCCTTTGGGGAAGGATTGGAGGAATATTTTTTTGGTGTTTACTTACGGTGGTATTGTAGAATCCTTTCTGTAAGAGATCAAGCCTCCCTTTCAACAAGTGGACTCTAGGTCTCAGAACTGGCTCAGATTTAAATACAGACTGAGGGATCACCGCAGTAACTGACATTTGCTTTCTGATCACCAGTTCTTGATTTCTGTCTCATATTCAAATCCAACGCCACTCAGGTCAGCTGTCCGTCTATTTCACTGCGACGAACTCCAGGGTCCAACCGTGCCCCAGATCCCCCTGGGTTAAGTCTTCCTGGTCACCACTCCAGCAGCCAGCAGAAGCGATGCAAGGAGGCGTTTCAAACCGCCACGGTGGGACCAGGTGACATGAGGGAGCCCCAGCTGTCTGCTCGAAGGTGTGAGCCTCCCCTCCTGGGCTTGATTTTGTAATCCATCTTAGGTCTGGAAGCAAGTGGGCTAGGGGCGCTCTTCAATTGACAAGGACGTCTCTGCGGTGATGAGGGACTGAAGGTTACTCATCAGCAAATGTTTATTCTGCACCTGCCCTGTGACCCACGCTCCCCAGCCCGGGGGATAGTGAGTCACACACTTTCCCCTCCCCGACGTGACCAACACTCAGGACTCTGAACACTCGTTCAGTGGCCTTCTTCCTTGTTAGACTTTCCGTGGGCCAAATCTGTCCCGTGAGGGGCCGCCGCCCCCCGCGCTGCCCCGTCCGCCCCCAGACCCTGGCCATGGCTCACGTCGCCTCCCGCGAAGTTTCCCGGGCGTCTGACTGGCTCAGGCCAGGATTCACCGCCCGCCGGATCCGCCCACGTGACGGGCCGCTGCGCAGTGGGCCCGACAGCTCACGTCGCTTCTGATTGGCCCGCGCCGGTTCCTGCTTCCGGGTTACGGTCCAAAGAGCGGTCTGACTTTTGTGCCGAGAGAGAGAGGCCATTGGCCGTCGCTCTGAGCAGGGGCGGGGCACAGCCTTCGAACCAGTGCCTCGACCGAGGTCTCCCAGAGAGGCGAGAGGCGCCGCAGAGCCGAATAGAACAGCCGGGGCGGCGCAGGCGAGCCGGAAGCAGAGCCGAGCGCAGCCGGAAGGAGCCGAGCGCGCCCAAAGAGCCTGAGCGGCGCCCGGGCGTTGGCCCGGCTGCGCCTCAGCTATGGCGGCCGAGGGGACCGATGTGGTCGGAGGCGGGGCCGTCGGAGGCTGCCTGGCCAAGGACAGCGTGTTGCAGGCTAGGTGCCCCGACACGGCCCCGAACCGGCGGCGTGGGTCGGCGCGGTCGCGAGACGCCGAGCGCCGAGCCTACCAGTGGTGCCGAGAGTACTTGGGCGGGGCCTGGCGCCAGGTGCAGCCGGAGGAGCTGAGGGTTGACCCCGTAAGGTGGGAGGTCAGGGGTCAGCCCTTCCGGTGCGCGGGCTGGGATCTGGCTCAGGCTTGGGTTCTGGGGACACTCGGAGTTCCTGGGCCAGGGGCTGGGCGGGGCCGGGGGCGAGGGGCACGGGGGCTGGACGCCAGGCCGGTGGAGCAGACGGCGGGCTGAGCGCGCCCTGCCATGGGTCTGCAGCGGCGGCCTCAGTAACCTGCTCTTCCGCTGCTCGCTGCCCGACCACCTGCCCAGCGTTGGCGAGGAGCCCCGGGAGGTGCTGCTGCGGCTGTACGGGGCCATCCTGCAGGTGAGGAGTGAGCGAGGGCCGCAGTGGCCTTGGGATCCCTCGCCCAAGTGTGGCAGGTAGTGTGGTCCCCACTGCGCAGTGGACACTTAAGTCTCAAGGTCTAAGTATTTCTTACATTATGATACCAAGGCCTGCTCTCTGAAACCCCTGGGCAGTGAGGCCCGACTGTGGTGGGAGGAGCAAGTCAACCCTTGTATGCATCTGTACCACTTTCCCTCTGACCCCTTACGACTGTGGACCTTTCACTGTCCACCTTCCTTCAGGGCGTGGACTCCTTGGTCCTTGAAAGTGTGATGTTCGCCATACTTGCAGAGCGGTCGCTGGGGCCCCAGCTCTACGGAGTCTTTCCCGAGGGCCGGCTGGAACAGTACATCCCAGTACGAGCCCGGCCCTGACCTACCCGAAGCACCTCCTTCCCCAGCCCCTAGCCCCTTCCCAATGTCTGTCTTCACATCCCTCACCCCAGGTAGGGAGTTTTCCCCAAGCCCTGCCTCCTCCCACCTCCGTTCCCCCAGCCTTCCCCCTCCTCCCCCAGCCCCTTCACCACCCTGATAGGTTCCTGGGTGCAGAGCCGGCCGCTGAAGACGCACGAGCTTCGAGAGCCGGTGTTGTCCGCAGCCATTGCTACGAAGATGGCCAAGTTCCACGGCATGGAGATGCCTTTCACTAAGGAGCCCCACTGGCTATTCGGGACCATGGAGCGGTGCGTCAGGGGCCTCCTTGGGGCCAGTGCACTTGGGCTGACTCCCCGTGCTGCCAGTCACTGCACCGGGCTGTGACCGAATGTGTCTGATGCTCCATCCAGCTCCCCAGTTGAATGGATCTGGTGTCGCATTGTCTGTCTTGGCTCTTAGAGAACAAGCTTCCAAATGATTGCCGGACGAGTCATTCCGTGACAGAACGGTTAGGACAGCCTGGCCTGGGGTAGAAGGGAGGGATATTCTGAGTGTATCCTGTTCTTTGGGCTTCAGGCACTTAACGCAGATCCAGGACCTACCCCCACTGGCTTCCCCAGATGAACCTTGGGACTTGAAAGATGAGATGGGCAGTCTCAGGTGAGGGCAGATAGGACCAGGTGCTGCTGCACGGGGCCATCCTGCAGGTGAGGAGTGAGCGAGGGCCGCAGTGGCCTTGGGATCCCTCGCCCAAGTGTGGCAGGTAGTGTGGTCCCCACTGCGCAGTGGACACTTAAGTCTCAAGGTCTAAGTATTTCTTACATTATGATACCAAGGCCTGCTCTCTGAAACCCCTGGGCAGTGAGGCCCGACTGTGGTGGGAGGAGCAAGTCAACCCTTGTATGCATCTGTACCACTTTCCCTCTGACCCCTTACGACTGTGGACCTTTCACTGTCCACCTTCCTTCAGGGCGTGGACTCCTTGGTCCTTGAAAGTGTGATGTTCGCCATACTTGCAGAGCGGTCGCTGGGGCCCCAGCTCTACGGAGTCTTTCCCGAGGGCCGGCTGGAACAGTACATCCCAGTACGAGCCCGGCCCTGACCTACCCGAAGCACCTCCTTCCCCAGCCCCTAGCCCCTTCCCAATGTCTGTCTTCACATCCCTCACCCCAGGTAGGGAGTTTTCCCCAAGCCCTGCCTCCTCCCACCTCCGTTCCCCCAGCCTTCCCCCTCCTCCCCCAGCCCCTTCACCACCCTGATAGGTTCCTGGGTGCAGAGCCGGCCGCTGAAGACGCACGAGCTTCGAGAGCCGGTGTTGTCCGCAGCCATTGCTACGAAGATGGCCAAGTTCCACGGCATGGAGATGCCTTTCACTAAGGAGCCCCACTGGCTATTCGGGACCATGGAGCGGTGCGTCAGGGGCCTCCTTGGGGCCAGTGCACTTGGGCTGACTCCCCGTGCTGCCAGTCACTGCACCGGGCTGTGACCGAATGTGTCTGATGCTCCATCCAGCTCCCCAGTTGAATGGATCTGGTGTCGCATTGTCTGTCTTGGCTCTTAGAGAACAAGCTTCCAAATGATTGCCGGACGAGTCATTCCGTGACAGAACGGTTAGGACAGCCTGGCCTGGGGTAGAAGGGAGGGATATTCTGAGTGTATCCTGTTCTTTGGGCTTCAGGTACTTAAAGCAGATCCAGGACCTACCCCCCACTGGCTTCCCCCAGATGAACCTGCTGGAGATGTACAGCTTGAAAGATGAGATGGGCAGTCTCAGGTGAGGGCAGATAGGACCAGGTAGGGGCAGGGGTGGGTGGTGGACAGAAGAGCCCAGGAGGTGTGCCAGGCCCCTGTGAGATCCTCCTCGGGGTTCGCTGAGGTCTAGGGTCAAGGCCTAGCCCTGAGGGTGCCTCTGACCCTCCTCTGTCACTCTCGCTCAGGACCCATGCCCCTGTTCCCCTACAGGAAGTTGCTAGACACGACCCCATCACCAGTGGTCTTTTGCCACAATGACATCCAAGAAGGTAAGAAGGCATCTGAGTCTCCCAGCCTCAGGTGACTGGGGCCAAAAGGCCCTGGAGTGACCAGAACCTCCCCACATCCTCCAGGGAACATATTACTGCTCTCAGAGCCAGAAAACACTGACAGCCTCATGCTGGTCGACTTTGAGTACAGCAGTTACAACTACAGGTGAGGGTAACTGGATGGCCCCCGTAGGCCTGTTCCCACACAGCGCCCTGGAAAAGCAGACCAGGCCTTCATCTCTGCAACCCAGCTGCCCAGGGTGTTTGGGGACTGAGTGTCTATCTTTTTCCCTCAGGGGCTTTGACATTGGGAACCATTTTTGTGAGTGGGTTTACGATTATACTCACGAGGAGTGGCCTTTCTACAAAGCACAGCCTGCAAACTACCCCACGCAGGGACAGCAGGTATGTGGGCCAGAAGCTGGGAAGCAGTACCTGGCTTGCACGGGAGCAAAAGGGTGAAGTCTAGAAGGAATGGCGGAAAGACTTAATTGGAAAATGCTCCCCAGATTCCGCGTTTCCTGACTCCTGTCTTTTGATCTCAGCTCCATTTTATTCGCCACTACTTGGCAGAGGCAAAGAAGGGTGAGACCATCTCCCAGGAGGAGCAGAGGAAACTGGAAGCAGATTTGCTGGTGGAGGCTAATCGGTGAGGAAAGCTCGGTGGGCAGGGGTGGAGCCGGAAACAGAGGAAAGGAGACTGTGGCACGTAGACCCTGGGCTCCAGGCAAGTGTCAGTGATGAGCGGGGGCAGGGAGGCCAGGATGAGGTCTGAGGCTGACGGAGAAGAGCATTTTGAGACGGGGAAGTGTCAGGACAGGGTAGGGTTAGGATGATGGGGAGAAGTTTGAGCTTAGGGACTTAACCATCCTGGGGGCAGCGGTTCAGGCAATGACAGATGTGCTCTGAACCCCCTTTCCTGCCCACCTTAGGTATGCCCTGGCCTCTCACTTCTTCTGGGGTCTCTGGTCCATCCTCCAGGCATCCATGTCCACTATAGAATTCGGTTACTTGGTAAGTAACCCTGGTGGGGGAGTTAGGTGTGAGGAAGGGGAGCACTGGGGGCCTCGGGCCCTCTGGGACATCTGTGGGTAGTCCCAGGTGGCCATAGGCAGACTGAAGGGCTGTGGGGTGCTTGTCCCAAGCGATCTCACCATCTGGGGGTTCCTTCCCAGGAGTATGCACAGTCTCGGTTCCAGTTCTACTTCCAGCAGAAGGGACAGCTGCCCAGCTTTCACCCCTCATCCTGACTCCACCGCCGACTCCTTGGATTTCTCCTGGAGCCTCCGGGGCAGGACCTTGGAGGGAGGGGCACCGGGGAGGCCTTGGGGACAGGGCTGAGCCCCAGTGAGACTGGGGTTAAGAAGGCTGACCTCCCCTCCCACACCCTGAGTTTGAGCTGGTTTCCACGACAGGCAGGTGGGCAGAAGCCCTGGGGATATGTACCTTAAGACAATAAACTAGCTTTATCCCTTACACACTGTCCGAGTCCTGCTTGGATACAGCAGAAAGTACCCACTAAGAATTGCACACAGACTGACAAAGGGACCACTAGTCTCAGTTTCCCTTCCTGGAAAACATAGCTGTTGGGCGATCTGGGAGTGGAAGTGGTTCGGGGCCCATTCTGCCCGTCGGAGCCCTCCCCCATCCCCGACTCCAGCTTAGAAGCAGCGATAAATACTCGGGGGACTTGGGCCCGGGCCTGGGAAGTATGAGTGCAGAGAGAGCCCTGTTACCCCCTGGTGGAGGCTAATCGGTGAGGAAAGCTCGGTGGGCAGGGGTGGAGCCGGAAACAGAGGAAAGGAGACTGTGGCACGTAGACCCTGGGCTCCAGGCAAGTGTCAGTGATGAGCGGGGGCAGGGAGGCCAGGATGAGGTCTGAGGCTGACGGAGAAGAGCATTTTGAGACGGGGAAGTGTCAGGACAGGGTAGGGTTAGGATGATGGGGAGAAGTTTGAGCTTAGGGACTTAACCATCCTGGGGGCAGCGGTTCAGGCAATGACAGATGTGCTCTGAACCCCCTTTCCTGCCCACCTTAGGTATGCCCTGGCCTCTCACTTCTTCTGGGGTCTCTGGTCCATCCTCCAGGCATCCATGTCCACTATAGAATTCGGTTACTTGGTAAGTAACCCTGGTGGGGGAGTTAGGTGTGAGGAAGGGGAGCACTGGGGGCCTCGGGCCCTCTGGGACATCTGTGGGTAGTCCCAGGTGGCCATAGGCAGACTGAAGGGCTGTGGGGTGCTTGTCCCAAGCGATCTCACCATCTGGGGGTTCCTTCCCAGGAGTATGCACAGTCTCGGTTCCAGTTCTACTTCCAGCAGAAGGGACAGCTGCCCAGCTTTCACCCCTCATCCTGACTCCACCGCCGACTCCTTGGATTTCTCCTGGAGCCTCCGGGGCAGGACCTTGGAGGGAGGGGCACCGGGGAGGCCTTGGGGACAGGGCTGAGCCCCAGTGAGACTGGGGTTAAGAAGGCTGACCTCCCCTCCCACACCCTGAGTTTGAGCTGGTTTCCACGACAGGCAGGTGGGCAGAAGCCCTGGGGATATGTACCTTAAGACAATAAACTAGCTTTATCCCTTACACACTGTCCGAGTCCTGCTTGGATACAGCAGAAAGTACCCACTAAGAATTGCACACAGACTGACAAAGGGACCACTAGTCTCAGTTTCCCTTCCTGGAAAACATAGCTGTTGGGCGATCTGGGAGTGGAAGTGGTTCGGGGCCCATTCTGCCCGTCGGAGCCCTCCCCCATCCCCGACTCCAGCTTAGAAGCAGCGATAAATACTCGGGGGACTTGGGCCCGGGCCTGGGAAGTATGAGTGCAGAGAGAGCCCTGGTTCACCCCGCGCTCAGCACTGGAGACCGGGAACAGGAGGCACAGCTGACACCCGGTGACCTTTTCCCTACATTCAGCTATTTTTAGCTCTAATGCCGCTGTCCTCACGTGAGACCCCTTGAGCCCCCACAGCCTCCCAGACCTTTGAGCAATCTTCAGCCTGCAGAAACGCCACTCCTGATTCTGGCCGTGAAGCGGGAGCTGGGGGAGACTAGTTGCCGCCCCCATCTGCTCTCTCACCCCAAATTTGGGAGTGGGTGTCGGGTTCCCAGTGAGGGCGGGACTGAGGCGGCCAGTCTTGAAGGACGTGCGGACGCGGGCCAGAGCGACTGGCCCCACAATCCAACAGGAGCAAGCCCTAGCAGTGAGTGGCGGTGGGGGCTGGCTAAGGGCTGCCGACTGGGCCCGGGGCCCTGATACGGCACGGGGGTGGTGGGGGAAGGAGTAGGCGGAGGCCGGTGCCAAAGTGCCCTGTGGCAGCGCTAGGGGTATGCATACCCCTCCTCGCTCCAGTCCAGACCGACTGTCACTTCCGGGGCCACTCTCACCCCCCACCCCCGAGGCCAGGGTTCCTGAAGTTTTCACGGCCCTTCCCAACCCCCGCACCACTGCGTGAGGGTTCTGAGACAGTTGGCAAGGCAGAAGGGCCGGGGCCACGGGTGGGGGAAACCACAACACTGTTGAGGAGAGGGGAAGAGGGGGCCAGGGGGCCACCCCGCACGGATGGGGGGGTGGGCCAAGAGCAGGGACCATGGCTGGGGGCGGGGCCTCGGCTGAGCCTGCCCGCGCACCCCTCTGCCGCTTCCCAGGTCCCAAGCAAGCCCCAGGATGGCGGAAGCGCACCAGGCTGTGGCCTTCCAGTTCACGGTGACCCCAGAGGGAGTCGACTTCCGGCTCAGTCGGGATGTGCTGAAAAACATCTACCTGTCCGGAGTCAACGCCTGGAAGAAACGCCTGATTCGCATCAAGGTGGGCGCCGATGGTCCTGGTCGCTTTTTCCCAGCACGTGCAGAATCCAGCCTTCGGGGAAGCAGAGGGCAGGCGTCAGCCCTGCCCATTGCCCGGGCCTCCTCCGCACCTCGCCTGGCAGTTCTGCTGAGTGACAGACTCCAGCCCCGGGGAACCCAGAGGTGCTAGAGGCATGGCGGGGAGAGGGGTGTGCAGGAAGTGGCAGTGGGACCCAGCACTCAGATTCTGCAGATGTGGGCATTTTGAAGAGGAGTAAAAGCAGGCAAAGGACTGCTTACCCCAGTCCTTCTTGCTCTGTGAGCATGCCTGTTTCTGCCCGCAGAATGGCATCCTCAGGGGCGTGTACCCGGGCAGCCCCACCAGCTGGCTGGTCGTGGTCATGGCAACAGTGGGTTCCTCCTACTGCAACATGGACATCTCCCTGGGGCTGGTCTGTCATATCCAGAGATGGCTTCCTGAGGGGTAAGAAGTAGGGCCTCGAGAGAGGGCCAGGCGGGCGCTAAGGCCAAGATTCCCGAGCTGGGTAGATACAGGACGATAGCCATGGAGGTCACAGGGCAGTCCTCCCCAAGACGACCATCCACTCAGCCCCTCCTCCTCTAAGTTCTTGGGTGATGCACTCAGGTGCTCCAGTGTGAGTGCATCCAAGGAGTTTTTCCTGCACTGGTGCCTCCCCCAAGACAGTTTACATACATCAGGTCTGCAGAATCAGAATTTCTCTGAGGCTGGCTTCAAGTGGACCTCCTGCAGTTCTCTCCCCTTCTCTGACAGCCATGGTCCCTACCAGACCTCACAGACCCGGACACTTCTCAGCATGGCCATCTTCTCCACGGGGGTTTGGATGATAGGCATCTTCTTCTTCCGCCAAGCCCTGAAACTGCTTCTTTCCTACCATGGCTGGATGTTCGAGATGCACGGCCAGACCAGCCACGTCACCAAAGTCTGGGCTGTGAGTGGAAGCTGCTGGAGGGGTCCAGGCATCTGGTTGAGACCGCGGGGCCTCACTGTGGGTTCTGAGCTATAGGGGACAGCCAGGCAGAGCACTGGTGCCTGTTGGGGTTTGCCCCAGTTCTGAGTGTCTGGTGCGGCCTCTCCAGTTTCTGCGAGTTTCCATTCTTTCCCCTCCGCCTCCCCCTCAACATTTTCCTCTCTGTATCCTCAGATCTGTGTCCGCCTCCTGTCCAGCCGACGGCCCATGCTCTACAGCTTCCAGACGTCTCTGCCTAAGCTGCCAGTGCCCAGCGTGCCAGCCACAGTTCATCGGGTGAGGGCCTGGGTCAGGCATCCCAGTGGACAGGGTAGGCTGAACTCCAAGGACTCAAACATAAGAGATTGCCCCCTGCCATGAGTCAGCTTGAGAGGGAGCAGTGGGGCTGGGCTTGGAGGAAGGCCAGGACAGAGGCTGCTCGTGCTGCCTGGCCCTCACGTGGATGGTCACTTTGCTGGACAGTACCTAGAATCCGTGCAGCACTTACTGGATGATGAGGAGTATTACCGAATGGAGATGCTAGCCAAGGAGTTCCAGGAGAAGACTGCCCCCAGGCTGCAGAAGTACCTGGTACTCAAGTCCTGGTGGGCGACCAACTACGTGAGTTCCACCTCCTGGGCCTACCCTCCCCCACCCCATGTCCTGGCTGCTTACGCCCGTCCTCCGTCCCACCTCTGTCCACCCACAGGTGAGCGACTGGTGGGAAGAGTACGTCTACCTCCGAGGCAGGACCCCCCTCGTCGTCAACAGCAACTATTACGTCATGGTAAGAGCTAGAGCACAAGGGCTGCCCTGTGCTCAGCTCTGTCCCCTGCTCTGGCCTCAGGGCAGAGGACGTGGAGGACAGCTCAGAGCCCTGGTGGTGGTTTCGTGGGCAAGTGGGGGTTCTGGAATGAGGCCTGAAACAGAGGGAGGGTGGGGGTGTGTATCCTAAAACAGTAGTCAGGAAGCAGCTTACAGGTGACGGAAATACTGAGGATCTGGCGAACCGCAGCCGGGTGCTGTCACTGCAGGGGTCATCAGGCTCACTGCCCTGCCCACCTCAGGCTCTGTCACTTCCTTCCTTATTCCCTCGCTGACTTTCCAGCCTTGACTTCCCAGCTGTCCTGATGCCCTGACCAGGGGACTTCCTTAAGTGTGTTTTAAATGGATCCAGAGTTGCTTCTCTTAGGGCTCAAGGGGTCACTTTTGGTCCCCACCCCACGGGACTGGCCCTCTTCCTGCTCCAAGCCCAGGTCTGTGTGCAGCCAGCTGGGGGTGCTGCCCAGCCACAGGCCTGCTCTCCTCTTCACTCTCCCACTTCCAAGGCACATTTCAAGTCAGATGCTGGCATTCCCCTCCTCCACAAAGCTAACTTGCTAGACACCTATGTGCAGCTTGTGTCGATCAGAGCTTTTAAGCTGTGTGGTGGTGGCAGAACTCCTTCCTCAAAGACAAATAAACCAGATCTGAGCAGATACAAGGTGTGTGGAAAAGAAACTCAGGTTGAAGCCAGGGCAGGGCGTGATACGACCAGTCATCCATTTCACCTCTGATGCTTGGTCCTGGGGGGTATGCAGGATGGACTAGGTAAAGGGGACAAGACACCCGAGAGGGGTGCCACTATGCACACCTGTCGCAACATCCCTGCAGGCTCTGCTGTCTTCTTGTAGGACTTAGTGCTTGTCAAGAACACAGATGTGCAGGCAGCCCGCCTGGGAAACGCTGTTCATGCCATGATCACGTATCGCCGTAAACTGGACCGTGAAGAGATCAAGCCTGTGAGTTGTTTTGGGGGTGCGGATGTGACTGGGATAGGGCCCTGCACCTGACCCATGCTGGGCTTTCCTCCCAGGTGATGGCACTGGGCATCGTGCCCATGTGCTCCTACCAGATGGAGAGGATGTTCAACACCACTCGGATCCCAGGGAAGGACACAGGTACTGGGCCACAGCCGGTGCCAGTGCTGGGGCCACGGTATGGAGGCCCCTCCCTCCCAACCGTGGGCCCACCACAGCCAGGTGCCCTCCTAACTGCTGGTCCCTGAGCACCCTCAGCATCTCGATACCAAGTACCTGCTGTTTACAGGCCTGGGGCTACGACTGAGACCTTGAGAGGCCAGGACAGGGCCCCTCCCTGCGGGGCTCACGGTGCCGGGAAGGGAGCCTCCTACACAGAGTGGCAGGCAGCCCAGTAGAGCCCCCTCCTGAGGAGCCTGTAGCGGAGGAGGGCGGGCTTGTTCAGGCTATCAGATCCACACCTGCGTTTCTGGCACCAGGATAGTCTCTGATTTCCTAGAGCTTCGGTTTCCTCTTCTATGAAATGCCTCATGGGACGGTAGTCGGCATTAAATGGGAGAACAGGAATGCGCTGGGCCTGAGACCCGGCCCAGGAGAAGGGGAAGGAAGACCAGGCGGAGGTCCACGTGGCCACCCAGTATGCGGCCGGGTGGCCTTTGAGGTGGCACTTGGGGAGGGAGGTCCCTGCCTTCTGCCTGAGCCCAGCCCTGGCCTCTGCCACAGATGTGTTGCAGCACCTCACAGACAGCCGGCACGTGGCTGTCTACCACAGAGGCCGCTTCTTCAAGGTGTGGCTCTACGAGGGTGCCCGCCTGCTCAAGCCTCGGGACCTGGAGATGCAGTTCCAGAGGATCCTGGATGACCCCTCCCCGCCCCAGCCTGGGGAGGAGAGACTGGCCGCCCTCACCGCAGGGGGAAGGTATTGGGGCCCAGGCTGGGGTGCCATGAGGAGAGGCGTTTGGCCCTACACGCCACCCTGGAACTCCAGCCAGAGGCCTGAGCAAGGGAGAAATGTGGGCGCCGCATCTTCTGTGTTAACCAGGACCTGCGGTCTTCAGGGGTGCTGCTGGTAACACCAGAAAGTGGCTCCTGTGAGGGACCTCTAACTGCCGGAGGCCAGATGGGGGCACGTGGCCGTGGAGACACAGATTCTGGGAAGGGCTCTCAGACCTGCAGGGGTCCCCCACTCATTCTGCCCTCATGCCCTCAGAGTGGAGTGGGCACAGGCACGCCAGGCCTTCTTCAGCTCTGGCAAGAACAAGGCTGCCCTGGACGCCATCGAGCGTGCTGCTTTCTTCGTGGCTTTGGATGAGGAGTCTCACCACTACGACCCTGAGGACGAAGCCAGCCTCAGCCTCTACGGCAAGGCCCTGCTGCATGGCAACTGCTGCAACAGGTACCCCGCCCCCAGCACCATGGCACGACCCGCTCGGCCCCCGGGCTCCTCCACCCGCCTCCACCACGGCCCCTCTCCTCCCGCCACAGGTGGTTCGATAAGTCCTTCAACCTCATCTCTTTCAAGAATGGCCAGTTGGGCCTCAACACAGAACATGCGTGGGCAGACGCCCCTATCATCGGGCACCTCTGGGAGGTAACAGGCCCAAGGCGGGGTCCCTCAGGGCAGGCTGGGGTGGGGTGGGGTGCAGGGAAAGGATGGCTTCTCAGCCTGGCCTTCGCCCTGCAGTTTGTCCTAGGCACCGACTCTTTCCACTTGGGCTACACAGAGACTGGGCACTGTCTGGGTGAACCCAGCCCTGTGCTGGCTCCCCCTCAGCGGCTGCAGTGGGACATTCCTGATCAGGTGTGCAGGCCGAGAAGGGCAGGGGTGGGTTTGCGAGAGTGACAAGTGTCTGAGAGGCCCTGCAGGCCTCCCCTTTGTCCCAGTCCCACTCTCAGAGGAAAGGTCTGACGTGTCTCATGGTCCAGACTGGCTCTAGGGAGAACAGATCCCAGGGACCATTTAGGGGTTGGAGAGAGACGTGAGGTATGAGTCTGTGTCCGGGAAGCTCCTGTCAGCCCCTCCCTCCTCCACAAAGCCCAGACGGGTCTCTGTGCGGATGCCCCCAGCTTGTCTGTTGTATCTCCTCCTGAGAAGAGCAGGCACACTGAGGCCTGCCCGGCCTTGCCTTCATCGGTTGCTAACCCTCAGACCTCCTGAACGTGACCCTGGAGTCCTGCCGGAGAGCTCTGCCCCTGGCTGACCCCTCTGTGTCTTGGCAGTGCCAGGCAGTCATCGAGAGTTCCTACCAGGTGTCCAAGGCACTGGCGGACGACGTGGAGCTGTACTGCTTCCAGTTCTTGCCCTTTGGCAAAGGCCTCATCAAGAAGTGCCGGACCAGTCCTGACGCGTTTGTGCAGATTGCCCTGCAGCTAGCGCACTTCCGGGTAGGAGCCTCGGACTACTAGGCGGGCAGGGGTGACCCCAGGGTCCACCTGCAAGATGCACCGCTCTTGTGTTCCCCAGGACAGGGGCAAGTTCTGCCTGACCTATGAAGCCTCGATGACTAGAATGTTCCGGGAGGGCCGGACAGAGACCGTACGTTCCTGCACTCGCGAGTCCACAGCCTTCGTTCAGGCCATGGTCCAGGGGCACCACCTGGTGAGCCCCCTGTGGCCTCGTGCTAAGGTGACCACTCGGTTTTCCGCCGGTTGGAGGTCACACCTATTCTTCACTGCTCCATTTCTGCCCCCAGAACGAGGACCTCCTAGGTCTGTTCCGGAAGGCTGCTGAGAAGCACCAGAATATGTACCGCCTGGCCATGACAGGGGCTGGGATTGACAGGCACCTCTTCTGCCTTTACGTGGTCTCCAAGTACCTGGGAGTCGACTCCCCTTTCCTGGCTGAGGTCAGTGTGGATGGGCCCGTCCCTGTCTTCAGGCTCTCTGCTGGTGGTCTCTGCTGGTTTTCTGTGTGGACAGCTGGGGCCAGTGTTCCTGCTTCACAGCCCACCCAGGCCTGTGGACTGGCACCAAGCAGGAGCCTTCTCCTGTAGAGCTGGTGTTGGCGTGAGGGGGACGGACAGACAGACGTGATATGTAAGGAGGTGGCAGCACTCATGAGAGAAGTGCAGAGGCTCAGGGGAACTGGGACGTCCAGGTGGAGGGAACCCCCAGTGTCCAGACACCGACACGGAGGCGGGTGTGGGGGATGTGGGAAGAACAGCTTGGACTGGGGATGGAGGCGGGGGAGGGACGAGCGGGTCACGATGGAGGGTTGTGTGCAGATGCGGTGGTGGTGAGAACAGACTCGGGGCCAGGGGCACAGTCAGGAGGGTCCTGCATCCCTTCCCTTCTGCATCCTCAGTCAGGACAGTGTTGGGCTGGTGCAGATGCTTAGGCACCACCTGTCCACAGGTGGACGGAGCATCTGACTGCGGGGCTTCCCTGTTGCAGGTGCTCTCAGAACCCTGGCGCCTCTCCACCAGCCAGATTGCTCAGTTCCAGATCCGCATGTTTGACCCAAACAAGCACCCCAATCACCTGGGTGCTGGTGGTGGCTTTGGCCCCGTAAGTGCCCTTGAACATGGGCCAGTGTGTGGGACCAGGGGCTGGGGGTGTCAATGGAGAGTGCAGGGCCCCGAGGAGGTCCAGCCAGAGGCGAGAGCATGCCCTGGGCCTGCCCTGCATGGGAACAGAATGGGGACCTGTTGGGAAGACAAGTGTCTGGGACCCCACCCATGTCAACACCCCCTGCTGGAGTGACCCTGCCCGGAGCTGATGTGCTCTCTGAAGTTGGTTTACAGAGAGTCCAGCTCTCCCACTGACACACTCACATGGGCTAGTTTGTCAGGAAGCTAGAGACAGCCTGGAGAGAGGTGATGTTCTTGAGCCTCCTGAGGGAACACAAGCTCATGGACCCCTGGCCATGACAGGGGCTGGGATTGACAGGCACCTCTTCTGCCTTTACGTGGTCTCCAAGTACCTGGGAGTCGACTCCCCTTTCCTGGCTGAGGTCAGTGTGGATGGGCCCGTCCCTGTCTTCAGGCTCTCTGCTGGTGGTCTCTGCTGGTTTTCTGTGTGGACAGCTGGGGCCAGTGTTCCTGCTTCACAGCCCACCCAGGCCTGTGGACTGGCACCAAGCAGGAGCCTTCTCCTGTAGAGCTGGTGTTGGCGTGAGGGGGACGGACAGACAGACGTGATATGTAAGGAGGTGGCAGCACTCATGAGAGAAGTGCAGAGGCTCAGGGGAACTGGGACGTCCAGGTGGAGGGAACCCCCAGTGTCCAGACACCGACACGGAGGCGGGTGTGGGGGATGTGGGAAGAACAGCTTGGACTGGGGATGGAGGCGGGGGAGGGACGAGCGGGTCACGATGGAGGGTTGTGTGCAGATGCGGTGGTGGTGAGAACAGACTCGGGGCCAGGGGCACAGTCAGGAGGGTCCTGCATCCCTTCCCTTCTGCATCCTCAGTCAGGACAGTGTTGGGCTGGTGCAGATGCTTAGGCACCACCTGTCCACAGGTGGACGGAGCATCTGACTGCGGGGCTTCCCTGTTGCAGGTGCTCTCAGAACCCTGGCGCCTCTCCACCAGCCAGATTGCTCAGTTCCAGATCCGCATGTTTGACCCAAACAAGCACCCCAATCACCTGGGTGCTGGTGGTGGCTTTGGCCCCGTAAGTGCCCTTGAACATGGGCCAGTGTGTGGGACCAGGGGCTGGGGGTGTCAATGGAGAGTGCAGGGCCCCGAGGAGGTCCAGCCAGAGGCGAGAGCATGCCCTGGGCCTGCCCTGCATGGGAACAGAATGGGGACCTGTTGGGAAGACAAGTGTCTGGGACCCCACCCATGTCAACACCCCCTGCTGGAGTGACCCTGCCCGGAGCTGATGTGCTCTCTGAAGTTGGTTTACAGAGAGAGTCCAGCTCTCCCACTGACACACTCACATGGGCTAGTTTGTCAGGAAGCTAGAGACAGCCTGGAGAGAGGTGATGTTCTTGAGCCTCCTGAGGGAACACAAGCTCATGGACCCCCTGGTCTGCAACCCAGGGGCACATGACTCTTCTGTTTTCACACTGTTTCCTGGGGATGGGCTGCTTCCTATGAATCTTGTGGGCACGGCAAGGGTAAGTAACATCAGCTTGACCTCCAGATCTTCAAGGTTCAGTTTACCTCTTCTTCACCCTTCATGCTGCCCTCAGGTAGCAGATGATGGCTATGGGGTTTCCTACATGATTGCGGGCGAGGACACCATCTTCTTCCACGTCTCCAGCAAGTTCTCAAGCTCAGAGACTGTGAGTCTCCTGCTCCCACTCTGCCTGAGGAGGGTCACCCACAGGGCGTGTCTGGCTGGGGCAGAGCCCTTGCTTGTGGGGCCGGAGGGGCAGGGCTCACCTGGAGGTTGGTCTCAGTGCTTGACTCCCACAGAATGCCCAGCGCTTTGGGAACCACATCCGCCAGGCTCTGCTGGACATCGCGGATCTTTTCCAAGTTTCCAAGGCTGACAACTGAAGGCTGGAGAAACGCCAGCTGCCCTTCTGTCCCTACATTGTGAAGGAAGGGGCCTGTGGTCAGCTTGCAGCCACAGGGGTGGCCATGCACAGGTGCCCAGGCTCCAAGGACATCTCTGGAAGCAAGTGCTTCCCCCGCCAAAGCTACTTCCTGAGGGCTCAGGTGGTGGAGGTAGGGCTGGAGGGAATCTTGATTTTTTTGTTTTTCCTTGCTATATGCTAATAAAAATAAGGCTGTGTAGTTCCGTCTTAGCCCTTAAGTACCTTTGGGTTCTTTTTTGGTATGAAGGAGTGACGAGAAGACTCTTCCCTTGCTCCAGCTCAGGCCAGGGAGGTGGCAAGGGAAGGGCTAAGGCTGGAGACTGTTTGTGAGAGGCTTCTGACCTGCTCTGAAATAAGGGTCTCTGCTGTCCACACCCACATCTGCACTTACGCACTCAGAATAAATTCTTGCTTCAGAACCTCCACCTGTTCCCTGGGGCCACTTCTTTTGTCTGATGGAGCGTGGGGCCCACCTTCCTCCTCTATGCACCAGCATGCCCTCTGCACCTCCTTTGGCTAGGGCACAGCTCTGCGGAGGCCCTCAGCATAGGGAGGAGCTACAGTCCCAAGCCCAAGATCTTGGTGCCAGGTGGTCATGTCTGTGAGAGGGCATACAGGGTAATCTGGAGCTCCTTTCTTCAGGTCAGCTTTTTATTAAAATAATATTATGAATAAACAATTATTATGGAAGTATAAGTAGATATTCAATTACCATTGTTACATGCCTGAACAAATTGAGATCTCATTACTCTGCTAGGTGCTGAGAGCCGGATGTGATTAGAGACAATCCTGGGCCTTCTATTAACCAGTGTTTACTGAGCACCCGCCATCGGTTTGGCTCTGTGCTGGGGATTCATTCAGTGGTGAACAAGGGACAACCTGCCCATGGGGAATTCACTACTCAGGGAGGCAGGCATGTTTCAGGGGATGGAGCGGCTAGCCGGAAAACCAGGAGGCTTTTGAATAATCCATCTGGTAAGTATTAACTAAGTGCTACAGTGTGCTATGCACTGGATCACAGCAGTGCACAAAACTGGAAAAAACAATTCCTCCCTGTGGGGCTTCAAATCTAGTGAAGGAGAAAGGCAATGACCAAGAAAAATGAGCAAATTACATAGAAAGTCAGATGGTAATGAGTGCTAAGGAGAGAAGTAAGTAAGAGGAAGGAGCAATGAAGGGGTGGGTGGCAGTCTCAGGCAGAGTGGCAGAGGCAGGCCTTCCTGAGTGGGGCCATTTGACTCAAACCAGCAGGAGACGAGGGTGCAATCCATGTACATACCTGAAGGCAGGGTATTCCTAGCCAAGAAGGCAGCAAGAGCCAATGCTTCATGCTGGGAGGAGCCGGCTGTGGTGGAGGAGCTGTACCCAAAGCCTGTGGCTGGCATGGAGTCAGGAGGAGCAGGAGGGGACAAGTGGAATGAGGCAGCAAGGGCCTCGTAGGCCAGGCTCTGGTTTCTCTTAATGATGCAGGAAGCCACTGGGGTTTGAGCAGAGGATGATACAATCTGTTTTAAGTGTTTATGGATCATTCTGGCTAACCAGAATGATATGAAAACAAAGAGCGCAAAAAGGATAGAAGCAAGATCTAGCAGAGAATAGTACTCCTGGTCATGGTGGAGTTGGGAGAAATAATGGGACCTAACTAAGGGGTGGAGAATCTGGAGCTGGGGAGCTCTCAAGAACAATCCACACGTTATTTAGGTGACTGGGTGACTACATAAGACTTAAATATAAGTAGCATTTGTGGAAATGCCTCAAACTCTCGAGGAAAATATAAATTGAAAGAAAGGAGATTAAGGCTGCTCTTGATGATAGCTTTGAAGGTTGTTGTTAGAGCCCTGAGAGCATAAGATGATTCCCAGGACAGAAGGTCCTAACCTTTTCACTTTTTATTTTGTACTGGAGTGTAACTGATTAACAAACAATATCATGATAATTTCAGGCGAACAACGAAGGGACTCAGCTATAGATATACACCTAACCTCTTTTGAGTCTTGTGAGAAGCTTATAAAATACAGCTTTGCTCGCAAAATGGTACATTCAATATCAGAACTTTCTTGGGCTTCCAAAAGTACCTTCACAGACATTTGCCTCTTGGGTGCCTGCATGATCTACCCTGGGAAACTGTCTGGAATTTGGTTGGCCTCTGAGAGACATCAGCTTGCCCAGTTGGGAGAACAATGAGCAGGCAAGCTGGCTTTTAATTAATGTGAAATTCAGTCAGCGTTCTTTTATCTGATTTGTTCTTGGTTGAGATAAGAAAAGAAACCACAGTGCTAATCCATGGTATAAACTTCTGATGACTACCCACCAAATGCAGATCTACAATAGTAACCCACAGATGTGCCATTCTGCATTAGTTAGGGCTAGCAGCCATAACAGATAAAGCCTGAAATCTCAATGGCTTGACCCAATAGAAGTTTAATTCTTATTTAGTTGGCTGGCTGAGGAAGACTGCTCCATACCGTTATTCAAAGACTTAAGCTGTTAGACATCTTGCCTTCCTCAGGTAGCTCCCAATTTGCCTTGGAAATCAACATCCCTCAGGTACGTGGAGGAGAGAGAAAGGGCTCACACACGGGAGGCTTTTATGGACTTGGCCGGGTAGCCATACACAGCATTTCTACCCACATCCCACTGGCCAGGACTCATACTGCAAGGGAGGCTGGGAAATGTAGGCCAGCTGTGTGCCTAGGCTATAAAGAAAAACTGGTGAAAGTTAGTTAGCCAGTTTCGGATGCAGGAGCAGACCAGGCAGATGAATCTGGACTCCATGAGAGTCCATCCTTCTGGGCCTGGGCTATACAGGGTGTTTCAGAGGCCCACCTCCACCTCCTGGGCCCTCACTTTTCAGAGCAACTGATGTCTAGTCTCTTCTGCTCCTGCACAAGACCCTTGAGCCCCGACGTCACTCTCCATTCGTAAAGAAGGCAGGCACATCCACAACTTTGCCTTTGCCCCTGCTGAACCTCCTGTCTGGAATCCTGTGCCCTTTCTCAGCGTGGTAAACTGTCTTCATTACCCCTCAGAGCTACTCCTGGTTCATGTTTTTCTGGGATGCTCTAACAGAAATCAGCTCAAAGTGTAGGCAAATGGAATGACTGGAAGCATGCAAATGTCCCCCTGGCTGGAACAGTCGGAGAACCAGGTTCAGAAAGGGCTGAAGCCTGGCAGCTTGGAGAGGGGATGCGGCCCGGACAGCAGACGCCTCAAGAAAGACGTGTCCTTACTCTGCCCAGGACTGTCTGGCTCAGCTCTAGATTTGTTTCCTACTCTGCTAAGGATCAGAATCCCTGAAAGTGGGGCCCAGGTTTGTCCGAGACCTCAAACAGCTCAAGGTATGCCAAGCCGAACTTCACAACCTCCAGAACTGCCTTCCCTGCCACTCCTCCCATCCGGGCGGTGGTTTCCCCCGCCAGCCCCTTGTCCGTGCCCGCCTTCTGCCTCGCTGCCCGCCTCAGCACGCCTTGCCAAGCCGTCCTCTGCGCAGCACTCTCCTGTCTCCCCGGACTGGCTGGCCTTCGGGGCCAGAGTGCTCTCCGCAGCGGTGCCCTGACCATGGCTGCAGGCCCCAGCCCCTCTGGAGCCCAGGCCGCCCACTCGCACCGTTAAAAGAACGAACATCCCTCCAGGTCCCCGTAAAAAGGAGAGAGAAAGGGCTCACACACGGGAGGCTTTTATGGACTTGGCCGGGTAGCCATACACAGCATTTCTACCCACATCCCACTGGCCAGGACTCATACTGCAAGGGAGGCTGGGAAATGTAGGCCAGCTGTGTGCCTAGGCTATAAAGAAAAACTGGTGAAAGTTAGTTAGCCAGTTTCGGATGCAGGAGCAGACCAGGCAGATGAATCTGGACTCCATGAGAGTCCATCCTTCTGGGCCTGGGCTATACAGGGTGTTTCAGAGGCCCACCTCCACCTCCTGGGCCCTCACTTTTCAGAGCAACTGATGTCTAGTCTCTTCTGCTCCTGCACAAGACCCTTGAGCCCCGACGTCACTCTCCATTCGTAAAGAAGGCAGGCACATCCACAACTTTGCCTTTGCCCCTGCTGAACCTCCTGTCTGGAATCCTGTGCCCTTTCTCAGCGTGGTAAACTGTCTTCATTACCCCTCAGAGCTACTCCTGGTTCATGTTTTTCTGGGATGCTCTAACAGAAATCAGCTCAAAGTGTAGGCAAATGGAATGACTGGAAGCATGCAAATGTCCCCCTGGCTGGAACAGTCGGAGAACCAGGTTCAGAAAGGGCTGAAGCCTGGCAGCTTGGAGAGGGGATGCGGCCCGGACAGCAGACGCCTCAAGAAAGACGTGTCCTTACTCTGCCCAGGACTGTCTGGCTCAGCTCTAGATTTGTTTCCTACTCTGCTAAGGATCAGAATCCCTGAAAGTGGGGCCCAGGTTTGTCCGAGACCTCAAACAGCTCAAGGTATGCCAAGCCGAACTTCACAACCTCCAGAACTGCCTTCCCTGCCACTCCTCCCATCCGGGCGGTGGTTTCCCCCGCCAGCCCCTTGTCCGTGCCCGCCTTCTGCCTCGCTGCCCGCCTCAGCACGCCTTGCCAAGCCGTCCTCTGCGCAGCACTCTCCTGTCTCCCCGGACTGGCTGGCCTTCGGGGCCAGAGTGCTCTCCGCAGCGGTGCCCTGACCATGGCTGCAGGCACAGCCCCTCTGGAGCCCAGCGCACTCGCGTGGCCTTGCCTGGTGCTCTGCGCTTTACTGCCTGGAGACCGGGGCCCGACCTCCCCGAGGGGCCTTAGCTGGACCCCGGCCTCATCTCCTTGAGCCTCCGCGCCCTGTCCTGCGAGACAGCTGCAACAGTGCTGGCCGCGGAGGCCAGCTGAGAAAACGTCCGCGGTGCTCACCACTCACTCCGCGGTGGTTACCAGCGCCTGCTGTGCCAAGTGCCGGCCTGTACACTGGGGACACAGTGGTCAAGAAGACGGCCCCGCGAGCCTGGCCTGACGCCCAAGGAGCCGGGGAAACACTCCCATCGGAACCGGGGTGGCCGCTTCTCAACTGCGCTCTGCTCTCCCCCAGCCCAGCCACACCCCAGTCCAGGCGCGCGGCTCGGTAGACACGGGGAGGCCACGCGGCCGGCCAGCCGGAAGCCCCGCCCCTTCCGCTGAGCGAGCAGCCAATGAGCAAGGACGGGGCGCGGGACCGCCCGAGGCGGCTAGGCACGTGCTCGGAGCCCAGCCAATGAGAGCCGGAGGCCGGCTCCGGGGGCGGGTCTGGTAACGGCAGCGGGCGGAGCGTCGTTCCGAGGCGCGGCCTCATGCCTCAGTCGGCGGAGCAGCGCAGCCGAGTAGGACGTGAGCCGGGGCCGGCGGGAGGTGAGCGGCCCGCCCGCCCGCCCTGGGCGCCTCCTCTCCCTTGGCGCCCGAGCGCCGCGCTGCGGCGTCCCCAGGCGGGCCCCCCGTCTCTCCCCAGACCGAAGGCGTGGCGCTACCGGTCTCCCACCCGCCCGCCCTCCTCACCCCGGGTCAGCTTACCCCGCGGGCCCTCACCGCGGCTCTCCTCGGCCCAGACCCGGACCCTCGCGGCCCACGGCCTCGCCGCCGTACACGGGCACGCCCGGCCCCGCCCGGCCCCGGGCCGCGCGGCTCGAGTCCCGGGGGCGCCCGCCAGGCTGCCCCGGGCCGCTCACGCGGCGCCCTCGCCCGCCGCTGGAGGCCTCGGCCCGCGGCCCGCTCGTCCTCAGGCCTTGCCTGGTGCTCTGCGCTTTACTGCCTGGAGACCGGGGCCCGACCTACCCGAGGGGCCTTAGCTGGACCCCGGCCTCATCTCCTTGAGCCTCCGCGCCCTGTCCTGCGAGACAGCTGCAACAGTGCTGGCCGCGGAGGCCAGCTGAGAAAACGTCCGCGGTGCTCACCACTCACTCCGCGGTGGTTACCAGCGCCTGCTGTGCCAAGTGCCGGCCTGTACACTGGGGACACAGTGGTCAAGAAGACGGCCCCGCGAGCCTGGCCTGACGCCCAAGGAGCCGGGGAAACACTCCCATCGGAACCGGGGTGGCCGCTTCTCAACTGCGCTCTGCTCTCCCCCAGCCCAGCCACACCCCAGTCCAGGCGCGCGGCTCGGTAGACACGGGGAGGCCACGCGGCCGGCCAGCCGGAAGCCCCGCCCCTTCCGCTGAGCGAGCAGCCAATGAGCAAGGACGGGGCGCGGGACCGCCCGAGGCGGCTAGGCACGTGCTCGGAGCCCAGCCAATGAGAGCCGGAGGCCGGCCCCGGGGGGCGGGTCTGGTAACGGCAGCGGGCGGAGCGTCGTTCCGAGGCGCGGCCTCATGCCTCAGTCGGCGGAGCAGCGCAGCCGAGTAGGACGTGAGCCGGGGCCGGCGGGAGGTGAGCGGCCCGCCCGCCCGCCCTGGGCGCCTCCTCTCCCTTGGCGCCCGAGCGCCGCGCTGCGGCGTCCCCAGGCGGGCCCCCCGTCTCTCCCCAGACCGAAGGCGTGGCGCTACCGGTCTCCCACCCGCCCGCCCTCCTCACCCCGGGTCAGCTTACCCCGCGGGCCCTCACCGCGGCTCTCCTCGGCCCAGACCCGGACCCTCGCGGCCCACGGCCTCGCCGCCGTACACGGGCACGCCCGGCCCCGCCCGGCCCCGGGCCGCGCGGCTCGAGTCCCGGGGGCGCCCGCCAGGCTGCCCCGGGCCGCTCACGCGGCGCCCTCGCCCGCCGCTGGAGGCCTCGGCCCGCGGCCCCGCTCGTCCTCAGGCCCTGCCTGCCCGAGAGCAGCCCCTGCACCACCAGGACCCTCCCTCCCGACTCTTCAGCCGCGGCTGTCGCTAGTCCTCTCCCCAGGGACTGAGGACAGGCAGTCTCCGTGTCAGTAATCACAACCAAAGACCTTTCGCTCCTCACCGCCTTCTCACTATCTTGTTTCTTCTACCCTCTTCATCCAAGTCTGCGTGCCCTATCTGTGTCCAACGATCCATTAAGTCTTTTTTTATATATATAAACATGTATTTATTTATCTATTTATTTTGGCGGGGTGAGGAGGGAGGGGGTGGGCGGGCCACTTCCACGGGTCTTTCATTTGTCTAGTTCATCCGTCTTCGTTCTTTGGCCCGCGTGGGCCTCCCATCGCGCCGGCCTCCGTCGTCGCAGAGCACCAGCTGTGGGCGCATGCGCCCCAGAGCTCCGGCTCGGCAACTGGACACATCGGTCCAGCCGCTCCGTGGCACGCGGGATCTTCCCAGGCCAGGGATCGAACCGGCGCCCCCTGCACTGCAAGGCGGCGTCCCTACCCACTGGACCACCAGGGAAGCCCCCATTAAGTCTTTATTCATGGAAATCGTGTTGCTGCTTGTACGGCCCCTGAACCAAGTCTCGCTGAGATGACTGGTGACCCCTCGATCAAATGTCCTGAATTCACTGGGCCCTTTGTAATATCTGACACTGATGTAACATCTCCCAACTTAAAAGACACCTGTGACTCCACATTGCAGCCCAGCTGCTTACCCATTTCTCTGCTTCTCTTGGAACAAAAACTCACAATTTTATACTCCTCTTCCTTCCTTGTCTTTAAATACCTTTCAATTAGGCTTCTCTCCCTACCATTTCATGTCAAACCAATTCCTGTCAAGATCACTAGTGACCAGATTGTCAAATTCAATGGTCACTTTTTATTCTTTACGTTACTTGATATGAGATATAGTTCATCACTCTGTTTACTTTCTTCACTTTACTTTCACAAGATTGGTCTCTCCTGGTTCTCCTGCCTTACTGGCTACTGCTTTTCAGTTTCCTTTGCTGGTTCCTCTTCATCTTCCCTTGAAGGAAGACCTCGACATTGGAGAGCTCATACCTCTCTTCTATCTCCCTTCACTTCTTAGGTCATCTCACCTTGTCCCATGGCCTTAAGTGTCATCTATGCTCCAGTGACTCCTGAGTATGAGTATTGAACCAGACTTTCACCGCATTCTGGATTTGTATTTCCACTTGGATGTTAGCAAATACGGTGGGCTCCTTTTTCACAACATATACAGAATCCAGTCAGTTCTCACTACCTTCTTTTCTAACGCTTCGGTCCGAGCCCCGTCATGGCTTGCCTCGCATTTTGCAGCAGCCTCCCCTCTGTCTACCTTCTCCACCCCAGTCCATTCTCAACATTGCAGCCATAGTGATCCTTTTTAATCATAATTCAGATTACGTCACATCTGTCAAATTCCCAAATCTCTTCATCTCATTCGGAATAAAAGCCAAAATCCCGCATAAACTTCAGTATCTTCCCCACCCTCTCTGTCTCATCTCCAGTATCCTGCCCTCCTTTACTCCACTGGGCATTGCTAGCCTCCTTGCTCTTCCTCACCCACACCCAAGCATATGTACCCTCAAGGGTTTTTTTTTTTTTTTTTCATGATTCATCTGCACAGATAGCTGTAGGATTCTCAAGCTCACTCTCTTTGAGTCTGTTTCAAAATTTGCTTTCTTGGGGAGATTTTCATACTTTATCATAGATTGATTGGCTCTTCCTCCTGTATTACACTGTAACCCTCCTAGCCCTACTTTATCTATAGCACTTACCACCACCTGACATTTTATGTATTTATGTGTCTGTTACCTCTCTTTTCTTCAATATCTGTCTAGTTTTGGCTGCACTAGGTCTTCATTGCTGCATGTGGGCTTTCTGTCTCTAGCAGCTGTGAATGAGTGAAGGTTACTCTCTAGTTGTGGTGTGTGGACTCATTGCATTGGCTTCTCTTGTTGCAGTGCATAGGGCTACGGCACTCGGGCTTCAGTAGTTGTACCACTCGAGATTTAGAGCATGTGGGTTTCATTAGCTGTGGTGCGAGGGTTCAGTAGTTGAGGCTCACGGGCTCTAGACCAGAGGCTCAGTGGTTGCAGCACACAGGCTTAGTTTCCCCTTGGTATGTGGAATCTTCCCCGACCTTGGATTGAACCCGGGTCCCCTAGATTTGCAGGCAGAGTCTTAACCACTGGACCACCAGGGAAGTCCAGTTGTCTGTCTCTATTGACTAGAATGTAAACTCCACAAGGGCAAGTTATTATCTGTTTGTTATGATTGTTTATTCTAAATAAGATTATCTTATTCTAAATTTTCAATCTTTTCTTCTTGTTGGCCACTTCTATTGGTCTTTCATTCATTCACTTTCATCCATCCTTGTTCTTTGGCCTGTGTGGGCCTCCCATCGCAGTGGCCTTTCCCAGTGGCCTTACCAGCTCTGGGTGCATGAGCTCCAGAGCTCTGGCTCAGTAGTTGGACACATCCATCCAGCTGCTGCGTGGCACGTGGGATCTTCCCAGGCCAAGGACCAAATCGGTGCCCCTTGCACTGCAAGGCGGTGTCCTTACCCACTGGACCACCAGGGAAGCCCTAAATTTTTAATCTTGTTCTAGGTCTAGCATAGTTTTAATAGTAACAATATTTTTGGTCTATTTACAAACTTAAATTTTAATTATAAACTTAATGTATTCTATTTCTTTAAATACTCAGTTGTCTTAATAACAAGCTTTCCCACCTTCTTTTTTTTTAACACCAAAAATATTTCTATTTGGGTATAGCCAATTAACAAATTTATGATAGTTTCAGGTGAACAGTGAAGGGCCTTGGCCATACATATACACGTATCCATTCTCCCCCAAATGCCCCTCCCATCCAGTCTGGTACATAACATTAAGCAGAGTTCCATGTGCTATACAAAAAAATTTTGTTGGTTATTGGTTTCAAACATGGCAGTGTGTACATGACTTTCCCAAAGTCCCCAAGCATCCCCTCCCCGCTGCAGCCGTAAATTTGTTTTCTAAGATTGTGAGACTCTTTCTGTTTTGTAAGTAAATTTACTTGTATAGTTTCTTTTTAAAATTCACATAAAAGGGATGTCATATGATATCTCTCCTTCTCTGTCTGACTTACTTCACTCAGTATGACACTCTCTACATCCATCCATATTATTGCAAATGGCCTTAGTTCATTCTTTTTAATCGCCGAGTAGTATTCCATTTCCCCACATATTATCCATTCCTCTGTCAATGGACATTTAGATTGTTTCCATGTCTTGGTTATTGTAAACGGTGCTTCAGTGAACATTGGGGAGCATGTGTCTCTTCAGGTCATGTTTTTCTCTGCATATATGCCCAGGAGTGGGATTGCAGGGTCATATGGTAGCTCTGTGTTTAGTTTTTTTTCGAACCGCCACACTGTTCTCCATAGTGACTCTACCAGTTTGCACCAACAGTGCAGGAGGGTTCTCTTCTCTCCACACCCTCTCCAGCATTTGTTGTGTGCAGAATTTTTGATGATAGCCATCCTGACTGGTGTGAGGTGGTATCTTACTGTAGTTTTAATTTGCATTTCTCTAATAACTAGCAATTTTGGACATCTTTTCATGTGCCTGTGTGGCCATCTGCATGTCCTCTTTGGAAAAATGTCTATTCAGGTCTTCTACCCACTTTTTGAGTGGGCTGTTTGTTTTGATGCTATTGAGTGTCATAAGCTATTTGTAAAAATTTTGGAGACTGACCCCTTATCAGTCACATCATTTGCAAGTATTTTCTCCCAGTCTGTGGGCTGTCTTTTTGTTTTTCGTTTCCTTTGCTGTGCAAAAGCTTTTGCATTTGTTTTTATTTTTGCTTTTATTTTTTTCTTATTAAAAAAAGATCTTTCTGTGCTATATATCAGAGACTGTTCTGCCTATGTTTTCCTCTAAGAGTTTTATTGTATACAGTCTCACATTTAGGTCTCTAATCCATTTTGAACTTATTTTTGTGTATGGAGTTAATGAACTAATTTCATTCTTTTACATATGGCTATCCAGTTTTCCCAGCAACAATGGTTGAAAGAGGCTGTCTTTCTAACATTGTGTAGTCTTGCCTCCTTTGTCATAGATTAATTGACTGTAGGTACATGGGCTTATTTCTGGGTTTTCTGTCCTGTTCCATTGAGCTATATTTCTATTTTTATGCCAATATCACACTGTCTTGATGACTGTAGCTTTGTGATATAGTCTGAAGTTAGGAGAACCTGATTCCTCCAGCTCCATTTTTCTTTTTCAAGATTGCTTTGGCTCTTCAGGGTCTTTTGTGTCACCATACAAGTTTTGAGATTTTTTTGTTCTAGATCTGTGAAAAATGCCATTGGTAATTTGATAGGGATTGCATTGAATATATAGATTGCCTTGGGTAGTATAGTCATTTTAACAATCTTGATTCTTCGAATCCATGAACAAGGTATATTTTTCCGTATGTTTATGTCTTTTTTTTAATATTTATTTATTTGACTATGCTGGGTCTTAGTTGCAGTATGTGGGATCTAGTTCCCTGACCAGGGCTTGAACCCAGGCCTCCTGCATTGGAAGCCTGGAGTCTTAGCCACTGGGCCACCAGAGAAGTCCCTGTTTATGTCTTATTTGATTTCTTTTATCCCCACCTTATAGTTTTTAGAGTACAGGTCTTTTGTCTCCCTTGGTGGGTTTATTCCTAGGTATTTTATTCTTTTTAGTGCACTGATAAATGGAATTGCTTCTTGAATTTCTCTTTCTGATCTTTCATTATTAGTGTATAGAAATACAACAGACTACTGTGTGTTAATTTTGTAACCTGCAACCTTACTAAATTCATTCTTTTCAGTGGCTTATAAGCCCCACCTCAGTTTTACCCCACTATTTTTTGACATTTTCTACTACTCTTCACTTCACTTTCTCTATCCCAACTATACCACCCTTACTGCTCTTCCTTCCGCTCATCCAGCAGGCTTCTAGCTCAGAGCCTTTGTTTTTACTATTTCTTCTGCCTGGGACCCGCTTTCCCAACATATCTGTGTGATTCATCATTCTCTCACTTCCTCCAGGACTCAAGTCAAATCACTTCCACAAAGTCTTCCCAGCACACTTATCTGAAGTACAGCCACGACTCTATGCGTAATTTCTCCCACCTTCCCTCTCTGGTTGACTTTTTTTCTTTTTTACTTATCCCTTCCTTATATTTATTTCACTTATTAATCTTGTTTATTGTTTCCTATCCTTGCTAAAATATAAATTCCATGAGGCCAAGGATTTTTAAATTTTATTCAGTGCTTTACCTTCAGAATCTAAAATAGTGCTTGATAAATAAATGTTGAATGTATGGATAAAATAACATTAGTGGAGCTTTATAACTTAATGAATTGAGCAAACAGTCCACACAACTTAGATATGAATTTTGTCATTATGTATTTCTTTGTCTTTAGGTAGATTTTTGTAACCACTCACATAAAAGAATTATTTCATTCCATTTTGTACTTCCTTTGCTGTTTTGTAAGAAAACTGTAGAGGTGTTTTAACTTTCCAGAGTTTTATGTTATTTTCATGGATAGCTTTTTATTACATCTCTTGTAAATACACAACTCAGCCCTCATTAATTGTAAATGATATCTCATTAAATTTTGGATCTCTTAAGACTTTCAGTTATTTGGTCACATCTTGGAACCAGACAAGAACAGCGGCAATGAGGAATTATGAAGGATCTTTATATCAATAGTAAAGAGGTTTTATTTTATCCTGAAAGCAATAGAAGCTATTGAAGTGTTTCAAAAAATATGACATGAATAGTTTTGCATGTTACAAAAGGTCACTTTGGGAGTGATCTGAAAGGTAGACTGGACATGAGGAAGCTGCAAGCAGGAAGACCAGTTAGGAGTTTATGAGAGAAGTCAAAGTAAAAGATGAAGAGAGCCTGTACCATTAGCTTTATGTTTTCACCTCTAACCTATCTCCTAAACTGCAGGCCATTGTATTCAACTGCCTATTTGTATCTCCAGTTGGAGGTCTATACCACCCTTACTGCTCTTCCTTCCGCTCATCCAGCAGGCTTCTAGCTCAGAGCCTTTGTTTTTACTATTTCTTCTGCCTGGGACCCGCTTTCCCAACATATCTGTGTGATTCATCATTCTCTCACTTCCTCCAGGACTCAAGTCAAATCACTTCCACAAAGTCTTCCCAGCACACTTATCTGAAGTACAGCCACGACTCTATGCGTAATTTCTCCCACCTTCCCTCTCTGGTTGACTTTTTTTCTTTTTTACTTATCCCTTCCTTATATTTATTTCACTTATTAATCTTGTTTATTGTTTCCTATCCTTGCTAAAATATAAATTCCATGAGGCCAAGGATTTTTAAATTTTATTCAGTGCTTTACCTTCAGAATCTAAAATAGTGCTTGATAAATAAATGTTGAATGTATGGATAAAATAACATTAGTGGAGCTTTATAACTTAATGAATTGAGCAAACAGTCCACACAACTTAGATATGAATTTTGTCATTATGTATTTCTTTGTCTTTAGGTAGATTTTTGTAACCACTCACATAAAAGAATTATTTCATTCCATTTTGTACTTCCTTTGCTGTTTTGTAAGAAAACTGTAGAGGTGTTTTAACTTTCCAGAGTTTTATGTTATTTTCATGGATAGCTTTTTATTACATCTCTTGTAAATACACAACTCAGCCCTCATTAATTGTAAATGATATCTCATTAAATTTTGGATCTCTTAAGACTTTCAGTTATTTGGTCACATCTTGGAACCAGACAAGAACAGCGGCAATGAGGAATTATGAAGGATCTTTATATCAATAGTAAAGAGGTTTTATTTTATCCTGAAAGCAATAGAAGCTATTGAAGTGTTTCAAAAAATATGACATGAATAGTTTTGCATGTTACAAAAGGTCACTTTGGGAGTGATCTGAAAGGTAGACTGGACATGAGGAAGCTGCAAGCAGGAAGACCAGTTAGGAGTTTATGAGAGAAGTCAAAGTAAAAGATGAAGAGAGCCTGTACCATTAGGTCAAAGCTTTATGTTTTCACCTCTAACCTATCTCCTAAACTGCAGGCCATTGTATTCAACTGCCTATTTGTATCTCCAGTTGGAGGTCTAATTGGCATCCTATAGTAGTAGCATGTTCAAAATAGAGCTCCTGGAAATTCCCTGGTTGTCCAGTGGTTAAGACTTTGTACTCCCACTGCAAGAGGCATGGGTTCATTCCCTGACTGAGGCACTAAGATTCCACATGGAGCACCATGCAGCAGCATCCACTCAAAAAAAAAAAAAAAAAATAGAGCATCTGGTTTACTTTACAATCTACTTCTCTCTTGGTCTTCCCCATTTCCACCAACAACAGCACCATCCATCAAGTTGTTCTCATCAAAATTAGGGGCCATTTTACCATTTTTCACAGAACTAGACCAAACAATAACACAGTTCATATGGAAACACAAAAGACCTCGAATAGCCAAAGCAATCCTGAGAAAGAAAAACGGAGTTGGAGGGATCAGCCTCCCTAACTTCAGACTCTACTACAAAGCAACAGTCATCAAGACAGTATGGTACTGGCACAAAAACAGAACTATAGATCAATGGAACAAGATCGAGAACCCAGAGATAAACCCACGCACCTATGGGTACCTTATTTTTGACAAAGGAGGCGAAACTATAAAATGGGACAAAGACAGCCTCTTCAACAAGTGGTGCTGGGAAAATTGGACAGCTACCTGCAAAAAAATGAAATTGGAACATTCCCTGACACCATACACAAAGATCAACTCAAAATGGATTAAAGACCTAAATATAAGACCAGAAACCATCAGACTGTCAGAGGAGAATATAGGCAAAACCCTCAAGGACATAAATCAAAGCAAGATCTTCTCTGACCCACCTACTAGAGTAGCAGAACTGGAAAGAAAAGTGAACATGTGGGACCTAATGAAACTTAAAAGCTTTTGTACAGCAAAAGAAATTATAAAAAAGCTGAACAGACACCCCACAGAGTGGGAGAAAATCATAGCAAATGAAGCAACAGACAAAGAATTAATCTCCAAAATCTACAAGCAACTCAGACAACTCAGCACAGGAAAAACAAACAACCTAATCAAAAAATGGGGAAAAGATCGAAAGAGACGCCTCTCCAAAGAGGACATACAGATGGCCCAAAAGCACATGAAACGATGCTCAACCTCGCTTATCATTAGAGAAACGCAAATTAAAACCACAATGAGATAACACCTCACACCCGTCAGAATGGCCGTCATCAACAAATCTGCAGACAATAAATGCTGGAGAGGGTGCGGAGAAAAGGGAACCCTCTTGCATTGCTGGTGGGAGTGTAAATTGATACAGCCTCTATGGAAGACAGTCTGGAGATTTCTTAAAAAAAAAAAAAAAATAGAGCATCTGGTTTACTTTACAATCTACTTCTCTCTTGGTCTTCCCCATTTCCACCAACAACAGCACCATCCATCAAGTTGTTCTCATCAAAATTAGGGGCCATTTTACCATTTTTCACAGAACTAGACCAAACAATAACACAGTTCATATGGAAACACAAAAGACCTCGAATAGCCAAAGCAATCCTGAGAAAGAAAAACGGAGTTGGAGGGATCAGCCTCCCTAACTTCAGACTCTACTACAAAGCAACAGTCATCAAGACAGTATGGTACTGGCACAAAAACAGAACTATAGATCAATGGAACAAGATCGAGAACCCAGAGATAAACCCACGCACCTATGGGTACCTTATTTTTGACAAAGGAGGCGAAACTATAAAATGGGACAAAGACAGCCTCTTCAACAAGTGGTGCTGGGAAAATTGGACAGCTACCTGCAAAAAAATGAAATTGGAACATTCCCTGACACCATACACAAAGATCAACTCAAAATGGATTAAAGACCTAAATATAAGACCAGAAACCATCAGACTGTCAGAGGAGAATATAGGCAAAACCCTCAAGGACATAAATCAAAGCAAGATCTTCTCTGACCCACCTACTAGAGTAGCAGAACTGGAAAGAAAAGTGAACATGTGGGACCTAATGAAACTTAAAAGCTTTTGTACAGCAAAAGAAATTATAAAAAAGCTGAACAGACACCCCACAGAGTGGGAGAAAATCATAGCAAATGAAGCAACAGACAAAGAATTAATCTCCAAAATCTACAAGCAACTCAGACAACTCAGCACAGGAAAAACAAACAACCTAATCAAAAAATGGGGAAAAGATCGAAAGAGACGCCTCTCCAAAGAGGACATACAGATGGCCCAAAAGCACATGAAACGATGCTCAACCTCGCTTATCATTAGAGAAACGCAAATTAAAACCACAATGAGATAACACCTCACACCCGTCAGAATGGCCGTCATCAACAAATCTGCAGACAATAAATGCTGGAGAGGGTGCAGAGAAAAGGGAACCCTCTTGCATTGCTGGTGGGAATGTAAACTGATACAGCCTCTATGGAAGACAGTCTGGAGATTTCTTAAAAAACTAAAAATAGAAGCACACTTTGACCCAGCAATCCCACTATTAGGCCTATATCCTGATGAAATCAAAACTGAAAGAGGCACCTGTACCCCAGTGTTCATTGCAGCTCTCTATACAATAGCCAGAACATGGAAGCAACCTAGATGTCCATCGACAAATGAATGGATCCAGAAGCTCTGATACACATATACAATGGAATACTACGCAGCTGTTAAAAGAAATGCAGAAGACTCAGTCCTAATGAAGTGGCTAGCTCTAGAACCTATCATAAAAAGTGAAATAAGTCAAAAAGAGAAAGACAAGTACGGTATACTAACTCATATATATGGACTCTAGTAAGATGGTCATGATAACACACTGAGTGAACTCATGGAAAAACAGACAGAGAATAGATATAAGGACATTGTGGAGAATGAACAGTGAGAGGGAGGCATAGAGGAAGTAACATCGAAACCTATACTGTTATGTGTGGAGAACATAGCTAGTGTCATTGTGCTAAGGGAATAGGAGTGCGTACAATGGCATGGGGTGATGGTCCGGAGGGATGGGAGGCGGGGAACTGGGTGGCGGCGGGGATGTCCAGGGATATGCATATGAATGATCTGGGAACATACATGTCAGTGAACAACAAAACTCTGTAAAATCTTTAAAATAAAGAAAAAAAAATAGAGGTCATTTTAATTTTTCCCTTCCCATCACTTGCCCTTGCAAACCTTGACATAAGCCCTCTATCTGATTCTGTTCGCTTATCTTCCAAAACATAACCAGAACACTTCATTTCTCAATATTGATGGTATCACTGACGTCCAGGCCACTGTCGTCTCTAGACCACTTTAGTGCTCTCCTGACTGACTGGTTTTCCCATTCTTTTTTCCTCTTGACTTCCTGCAACAGTCCATTTTCTAAATAGATCTGAAGTCTTCTGTTACCTTAAAACATAATCACATGATCCCCTGCTCCCTCAATCTCCACTGGCTTTTCCTCACTCTCAAAATAAAACCAAAGTTCTTGGCTACTTAGTTGATCTCATATCCTACCACTCTTCTCCTCAGCCCCATTCCCTGTTCCAAAACACACCAGGGCCACTGTCACCTTTTCTTGAGCCATTCCTTCTGTCTAGAACTCTTCCCCTAGATCTTCACAAGACAACTCCATTTTGTCTTTCAAGTGGCAGTTCAATATTCATTACTTTAGAAAGGACTTTACAAGCCCAAACATCCCTCCCCATAAAAAATCTTTATTACACCTTTCTTTTTATTTTCTTTGTAGCAGTGAACAAACTCAAGGTATCTTTATGAACCTGTTAACTTGGCTGTTATCTGTCTCCAGTTTCCTAGAATGGAACCCCCATGACAGCATCCAGTCTGTTTGAATCTTCAGATACACTACAGTGTCCCCATAACCATAGCAGATGTCTGGCACATAATAGACACCAGTAAATCTATAATCAATGGTGAATATTGAAATGGACCTCAATTAAAACCCCAACCTTGGAGAACAGGAGAAAGACACTGATAGTGATAGGTGATAGACGACAGTAGGTTTGCATGAACAGAGTCGGATTCTTAATCTCCAATGGAGAAGAATTCACATTGGGATCAGAAGACTCGGCGATGGTCACTCAGAACTTCATGCAGTGAAAAGTTTATTAAAGCTAAAAGTAAGGAAGGCTAGGGAAAAGCTTCCAGCGTACGCACTGGAGAGGGAATAGAAGAGTACACCCCTCTGCCAGTTTAAGCATGGCAATTTGTATTTTCCAGTCGGTCATCGAAACAATAGCTTAAGGTTGTAAAGGCATTCCAGTCCTACACCCACAACGTGAGATTAGCCAGGGCATAATCTTCGGGCCAGGTGAGACATTCTGGTGTAAAGGACTTTCTAGGCCCACAACGTCAACATAAGACAATAAACTTAGTTTTGGGTTGGTCTTACCATAACAAACATTTCAGGTTAGAAAAATACTTGTCCTTCTTCTTTTTGTCCCTTACCTCCTCCTTCTTGGGACCTGCTGGGCTCTTTATCAAATCTGCCTATTAATCTAGCTATTAAACCCTTTCAGTAGGAAAGACTTCAAAGAGCTGGATCAAGCTCTGATCTCCACAAGAGCAGGGTTCAGTTCACTGGTGGCTATCAAGTACTGACCCTTCCTGACCAATAGATTATTTAATGTTTATTCCATGAAAAAATGAAATTGATGAATTTTAGTGACCCCTTAGGTCGGGCAGGGGCTTCCTTGGTGCCTCAGATGGTAAAGAATCTGCCTGCAATTCAGGAGACCAGATTTTATCCCTAGATGGGGAAGATCCCCTGGAGTAGGGAATGGCTACCCACTCCAGTATTCTTGCTTGGAGAATGCTATGGACAGAGGAGCCTGGTGGGCTACAGTCCATGGGGTCACAGAGAGTCAGATACATCTAGTTGACTAACACTTAGTTCAGGAAGATTAGAGGAGTTAAAGATGACCTAAGTTTTTTGACTTGGTTACCCAGCTATGAGTAGTGGAGCTAGAGTTGAAACATTGGTCTGTCTCACTGTGTCTTCTTTCTGTGCACTGACTAGATGGCTGATTCTGACCCTGTGGAAAGAAACTATGACAACATGCTGAAAATGCTGTCAGACCTGAATAAAGACTTGGAAAAGCTGTTGGAAGAGATGGAAAAAATCTCAGGTAGGATGTTTTTCTAGGCAGAAGGGGATGTTTTTCCCCTTCTTTCTCTGAGCTCAAATCCTCCCTATACTTCTAAGCTTAAATCAAGTACCTTCTCAACTGGGTATTCCCTGACTACTTTTCAACTTCTTCATGATGTAACTGCTATACCACAAAATTTTGCACTAACCACTGAATGTTGCCTTGAATTTTTTTCTGATTATTTTATGTACATTTGAATCTTATTTCAGCAAATGGACTACTGTCTTCTTAAGGGCAGAAATAGTGACTTCTTTCGTAACTGGGCGCACAGTAACATGAAGATCTAGGAAAGTGTTAGTTGCTCAGTCATGTCCGACTCTTTTCGACCGCATGGACTGCAGCCTGTCAGGCTTCTCTGTCCATAGCATTTCCCAGGCAAGAATACTGGAGTGGTTTGCCATTTCCTTCTCCAAAATCAGCAGTAGAATTGAACTAATTTCCCCATTTTTGGAAAAGAATGTTAATCTGTTATTTAACGTTTCCACTAAGCAGTAACTAGCAGTGGTAGTTGTAATTTCTTTAATTTGTTGTTTACTATTTCAGAATATGTGTACTTCTTATAACTGTATGATCCTGTTCAACTAGAGAAAATCATAATGCGAAGCAAATTTTAGAATGCCTGAATACTCAAATGAAAATGAACTATTTTTAAGGACATTATTAGTTTTTAAGTCACCTCCATGTGTTACCACAGTCTTTAGAAAGTTTCTACTTAGAAATGCTTGCAGTTTTGTGCTCACACACTTAAAAGTTTTATATATACCTTTTTAAAAATTCCATTTTATACTCTTAAGTTTCTTGATTCCTTCAATCTAATTAAATATTATCTTATTTAACCGCATTTACCGAGCACATATATGTGCTTTTCTAAAAATACAAAGTAGAATAAAGATACTCTTCACATATGTAATAGAGATAACCACTGTGATTAAGCTGTAAGACTAAAAGAACCTACATAGGGACTAAGTATCAACCTGAGGTGGGAAGGGGGAAAAGGGAGGAAGGGCTCAGGGGAGAGAGGTCAGGGATATACCTATGACCGTTTGGGGATTATGTATA
Organism: Tragulus kanchil; assembly: GCA_022376925.1. Taxonomy (NCBI): domain Eukaryota; kingdom Metazoa; phylum Chordata; class Mammalia; order Artiodactyla; family Tragulidae; genus Tragulus; species Tragulus kanchil. The sequence continues at coordinate 168,615,496 of JAIOJX010000004.1, forward strand.
CCTGTAAACAAGAAAACTCTGTAAAGATAACACATGCAGTGAAGCGATGGAAAAACAGACATGGACAGTAGACATATGGACATTGTGGGGAATGAACAGTGGGTGGGAGGCGTAAAGGAAGTAGCATGAAAACCTGTACTATCATATGTAAAGAAAATAGCTATAGTCATTGCGCTGTGAGAAAAGAGGATCCTGCAGGGGTGCTGTGCAACAGTCAGGAAGGGTGGGATGGGGGGAATATACATATGACTAATCTGGGAACATACATATCTGTAAACAACAAAACTCTGTAAAAGTTAAAAGTAAAATAAAAGTTTAAAAAAAAGAGAGAAAAGAAAACTCTGTAAAAACGTTTAACAGTAACTTCACTGTACACCTGAAACTAATGCAACATTGTAAAACAAATATACCCGAATTAAAAAAAGAAAGATACTCTTCATTAGAAGTGAGTAGGGGGCTTCCCTGGTGGTCCAGTGGGTAAGGACACCACCTAGCAGTGCAAGGGGCGCCAGTTTGGTCCCTGGCCTGGGAAGATCCCACATGCCACGGAGCAGCTGGACCCATGTGTCCAACTACCGAACCGGAGCTCTGGAGCGCTTACGCCCAGAGCTGGTGCTCTGCGATGAGAGAGGCCACTGCGATGGGAGGCCCACACAGGCCAGAGAGCAAAGATGGATGAAAATTAATAAATGAAAAGACCAATAGAAGTGGCCAAAAAAAAAAAAAGAAGCGAGTAAGGACCAGAAACAGACAAGATGACTAATTATAATTTAAACATATAAATTTAAAGGACATTTTAACTTTATGGTAAAATTATAATCTGACAAATGCTAATAATTATGTACACCAAGTACTGGGGAAGGAGCAGAGAAGGAGAGACAGACTTCTTGGGGAGGCAAGTAAGAGTTTGTACAAAACAGAGCGTTAGGGAAGGAGCAGGGATTGGACAGATGAGCTAGGTCCTATGGGTAGAGAAGGGCAGTCCAGGAGAAGAAATAGCCAAGGCTGTGTGCCTGAGGGAAAGAATGGCATAGTCAAGAAGTCAGAGTAGTGCATGAGATTCACAAGATGCCAGGCCAAAGAAAGAGGAGGCTGAAGGTGAGAAGAAAGGTCTTCAATGCCAAGTTAAAGAAGTTTACCTTTCTTGTGTAGGTGATAGTAAGCCATAAAGACAGTAGACTTTTAGAAAGATAGTCCTGGTAACAGCGTGAGAGATGGTTCAGAAAGGAAAGACTGGCGGCAGGAAGGCCAATTAGGAGGGTTTTGCAGAACTAAAGGTTGGAAAGGAGCTTGCCTTAACACAAGCTCGGCCCTGAGAACAAGAAGAGAATAGTGAATTTCTGTGATAGAATCTTATTGATTTGTAAGAGCTCTTTCTATATTAAGACCATTAGGTCCTTGTTCAAAATTGTAGTAAACATTTTGCTCAGTTAGTCCTTTTCTTTTAATTTTGTATATGAAGCTTTGGGAAGCAGAAGTCTTATGTAGTAAAAAAAAAAATGTGTCAATATTTTCCTTTCTGATTTATTCCTATTGCTATGATGTTTAGAAAATCTTTCCCTAACTCAGGATCAGTAAAACAGTCTCTTATATTTTCCTCTATTTTGTGTGAGTTTTTTTTTTTTTTTGGCTATTTCTATTGGTCTTTCATCATCCATCTTTGTTCTTTTGGCCTGCGTGGGCCTCCCATCGCTGTGGCCTCTCTCTGCAGAGCATGGGCTCTGCACGCATGCGTTCCAGAGCACTGGCTCGGTAATTGGACACATCAGTCTAGCTGCTCTGAGGCACGTGGCACCTTCCCAGGCCAGGGGTCAAACTGGCACCCCTTGCACTGCAAGGCGGTGTCTTTACCCACTGGACAACCAGGGAAGCCTACTTTGCGTTTTTTAGCAAATTTTATTTTTCCAGTTTTATTAAGATATAATGACATATAATATTGTATACATTTAGGTTGTATAACATACCAGGCGATATGTTAATTTGTTCAAGCAACAAAACCACATCTGGAGCAGCAACTGCAATTGGAGTCGCCTCCTGATTGAGTTTACACTAATCCACTGTCATTCTCTAAGATTTGTCTTTTGTCCAAGCCAAATAGGCAAGCTGAATGGAACTCTGGTGGGAACTACCTCCAGTGTCTTTCAGGTTGTTAATGGTGGTAATATTCTCTGCAGCCCCTTCAGGAGTTCAGTGTTGCTTTTAGTTTGCTACTTTCACAGGTAGAGGCAGTTCTAGTTGTTTCCACTTGGTCTTTCCTGCCAAATAACCCTCATTCTATGGATTAGGGATAAATGTGGGGATTCTCCCAGTTGTTGAGTATATATGTATTTCAATTATGCATCCTGGAACTGGGAAAATTACCACAAAATGGATTCAAAGAACTCACTAAGCCCACTTTAAACTAGAATTCCACTGATAACCTGACCTTCATAAACCCCTCTGCTGATTGGCAAATCACTATGATGGTAGCGATGTTTTGGGTCCCAAGATCAGTTCAGAACCAGTATCTAGTAGTCCCCAGAAGATCTGATTACTTCCCTTTACCCAAAGTTCAGTCCTCCAGCCATACTGTTGTGGGGTCCCATTTCCTGAAGCATGTAAACAGGAAAAATAACTGAAGAAGTAGTTACAACAGATTTTTGATAAGTGTGAAGGCTGATAATAATCTACATGGTGCTATAGGTAGCCAAAAGTGGAACCTAATTTGATACAAGTAGCCAAGAAAGGCTTCCTAGAGTAAATTACTTCTCTGCTTAGACAAAAATATGAGCATGAGTTAGCTGAATGTAAGAGCAAAGGAAGAAAAAATGAAGAGAGCTTCTTAATCCAGAGAGAAGCACAGGTTTAAAAGGACGTGGGGAAGAGTGAACAGTGCTGAGGTGGAAGTGCCAGATTTATACACACTGTCAAAAATTTAATCACTACACCAGTGTAAATGGTACAGTGTACCAATATAAATGGGTACGGCCATTAAGGAAAATAATCTGGAGGTTTCTCAAAACATTAAAAATAGAACTACCATGTGCACAACAGTTTCCCTTCTGGGTGAATATCCAGGAAATGAAGGAAATGAAATCAGTATCTCAAAGAGATATCTTCATTCCCATGTTCATTGCAACTTTATTCACAAATAGCCAAAATACAGAAACTGCCTAAGTATTGTTGACAGATGAATAAAGAAAATGTGATATAAACACAAACACAAACACAGCCTTCTTTTTTCAACCTTAAAAAAGAAGGAACTCTTGCCATTTGTGATAACATGAATGATGAATCTGGAGGACATCTTACTAAGTGAAATAAATAGAAGTATACAGGAAGGTAAAGGGAGAGTTCGTGGCCAGTAGTGGCGCCTGTAGCTGCAGCAGTGACTTGGGGATACAGCTGGAGGGACCTGGGGAGCGTTCAGAGATCCCTAGATCTAGTGAGAGGGACCTCCCACCAGGATGCCTGGGGAGTAGATGGACCCTACTGGAGGTCAGTTAGATTCAGATTTCTATCAGCAAGATCCTTCTTGTCTGATAATTGAAGATTCTCAGCCTGAAAGCCAGGTTCTAGAGGATGATTCTGGTTCCCACTTCAGTATGCTAACTCGACACCTTCCTAATAATCTTCAGACGCACAAAGAGAACCCTGTGTTGGGATGTTGTGTCCAACACTAAACAAACAGCTGAAGAAGAACAAGGAGACAGTAATAGTGACTGCTGTGAGCACCTGAAAGAAAGCAAAGCTGCAGACTTTATGGATTCTCCTCATGTGGACACATGTGGCACTGTCAGGTTATTGAACATTTGCCTCAAGCAAATGAAAAAAGTAGGTATACTAGTGTTTGAAGGAATTCATTTAAATGTATTAGAGGATCAGTTATTTTATCTCTGCCTGTTGCCTTATCCCAAGGATAAAAGGATTAGCCTTATTTTTGTGGATTAGGCAATGAGATTTGAGGATTATGTTAACTAGCATTCTGTTGGTACTTATAGCTGGAATCTCTTTTCTAAAGGCAGCAACTTTTTTTTTTTTTTTAAAGGCAACAACTTTTTACATCTACAGTATTCAGATTGTGATCTGTCTTGTGCCTGTGAAACAAAATAAGCACTCTTCATTCTTAGCTTAGGTATGACTTATTAGTAGGAATAAAAATTTAAAAATACTTAGGTATATTATCAAAAAAGTTAGGCATGGTTTCTACCTACCAACCAAAGAATTTCACCAGTTTACACCCAGAAGGTTTAATTCATACCCTAAACAGTATTCAGTTTTTACTTTGTCTCCTGTAGATCTTAAACACTGTCCATTTGTTGAGTGTATCCTCTGTGTTAGGCACTAGGTTGAATGTCTGATATACACTGCTATTTAATTTCATCCTTAAAGCAGCTGTATAAATGAGCACATTATATTACTTCTGTTACTTTAGTTGGGGGAAGTGACAGGCAAAGAAGCTAAAAACCTTACTCTAGAATACGTTGCTTGTAAGTGACAGAGTTGGGTTTTGAGTTCTTGTGACTCAAGTGCCTCTCTTTATTATTATTCAGCACCCAAATTCTTCCAAGATCAGAGAAGAATGTAGGAGTCTTGGAATGGTGGAATAGAAAAGGGAGGCAGTCAGAGAGGAGAATGTTAGTTTGAGGTGAAAGACTATCATTTTATTTTAAAAGTAAATACTTTCGATGTTTGTGTGTGTGTTAAAAAAGAAAAAGTATGTGGGAAGATCCCTTGGAGGAGAAAATGGCAACCCACCCAAGTGTTCTTGCCAGCAGAATCCCATGGACAGAGGAGCCTCATTGGCTACAGTTCATAGAGTCAGAAAGAGTCAGACACAACTGAGCATGCACACACACACATTCAGTGGTGTATAACACAGTCCTAATTTTGTGCCACCACCAAATCTATCTAGTTCTGAAACAGAGCAGCACCCTATGGTCCTTGTCCCCGCCTCAGTCTGCTTTTGTCCTTTAAAAATGTATTAGAGGATTTTTTACTTGCTTTATCCCAAGGATAAAAGGATTAGCCTTATTTTTGTGGATTAGGCAATGAGATTTGAGGATTATGTTAACTAGCATTCTGTTGGTACTTATAGCTGGAATCTCTTTTCTAAAGGCAGCAACTTTTTTTTTTAAAGGCAACAACTTTTTACATCTACAGTATTCAGATTGTGATCTGTCTTGTGCCTGTGAAACAAAATAAGCACTCTTCATTCTTAGCTTAGGTATGACTTATTAGTAGGAATAAAAATTTAAAAATACTTAGGTATATTATCAAAAAAGTTAGGCATGGTTTCTACCTACCAACCAAAGAATTTCACCAGTTTACACCCAGAAGGTTTAATTCATACCCTAAACAGTATTCAGTTTTTACTTTGTCTCCTGTAGATCTTAAACACTGTCCATTTGTTGAGTGTATCCTCTGTGTTAGGCACTAGGTTGAATGTCTGATATACACTGCTATTTAATTTCATCCTTAAAGCAGCTGTATAAATGAGCACATTATATTACTTCTGTTACTTTAGTTGGGGGAAGTGACAGGCAAAGAAGCTAAAAACCTTACTCTAGAATACGTTGCTTGTAAGTGACAGAGTTGGGTTTTGAGTTCTTGTGACTCAAGTGCCTCTCTTTATTATTATTCAGCACCCAAATTCTTCCAAGATCAGAGAAGAATGTAGGAGTCTTGGAATGGTGGAATAGAAAAGGGAGGCAGTCAGAGAGGAGAATGTTAGTTTGAGGTGAAAGACTATCATTTTATTTTAAAAGTAAATACTTTCGATGTTTGTGTGTGTGTTAAAAAAGAAAAAGTATGTGGGAAGATCCCTTGGAGGAGAAAATGGCAACCCACCCAAGTGTTCTTGCCAGCAGAATCCCATGGACAGAGGAGCCTCATTGGCTACAGTTCATAGAGTCAGAAAGAGTCAGACACAACTGAGCATGCACACACACACATTCAGTGGTGTATAACACAGTCCTAATTTTGTGCCACCACCAAATCTATCTAGTTCTGAAACAGAGCAGCACCCTATGGTCCTTGTCCCCCGCGTGTCCTCAGTCTGCTTTTTGTCTATGGAAAAACTTTAGCTAAAGAATAAGCTTAATCAGAGAGGTGAGAACATGCAGAAACAAAGGAAAGCAGTCAAAGGAGACCAAATAATAATAATATACTCATTAAGCAAAGTCAAGGACTTTCAGTTCCTCCTCAAGGGCTACAGATAATATTCTGAACCATATTCTGTGAGCTGCCTTATAGATACTGAAGCCCCACCAAGGGGAAGAAGTTAACTACATGATGACCAGACTGTAGCCACATTAAGCTGCCTCAATTCCAGGAATTGGCCTTAAGGAAGTAGACACAAATGGACCCTGAAACTGAAGTTTAACTGTGTCTGAAAAAACCAAGATGATGCTGGTCAGACCACTGATGAGTGATTTCGAGATGACTATCATAGCTGACTGTATTGTTTGTGCAGGTAGCCCTCTCTGTCAGTAAAAGCTCTTGCCCACTGACTGTTGTTGGGGAAGAATTGGCCTTGGGAAAGATGTCTGCCCTCCCCCGTCCCCGGATACTAGCATCCAAAATAAAGCAAACTTTCCCTTCCACCAATTTGCCCTCTTTCCTGGCTTGTGGGTAGTGGGAAGCTAGACTGCAGTTTCAATAAAAGTTCCACAACTTTTTTTTTACACCAAAAACATTTTTATTGGGATATAGCCAATTAACAATTCTGTGCTAGTTTCAGGTGAACAGTGAAGGGGCTTGGCCATACTCCACAACATTTTTATCACCCAGAAAAGATACTTTTTACCCATTAAGCAATCACGCCTATCCTATCACCTCTCTATTACAAACCCCTGGCAACCGCCAGTGTCTATGGATTTATCTATTCTGGATATTTCATTTAAGAGAGCCATATAATATACAACATTTTGTTTCTGGCTTCTTTTACCTAACATAGTTATTTTCAAAGTTTACCCATATTGTAGCATATATGAGTACTTTATTCCTTAAATGGCTAAATAATATTTCATGTATTCATCTATTGGTGGATATTGTGGTTGTCCTACTATTTAACTGTTGGACTTCCTAAATGGTGCTAGTGGTAAAGAACCCATCTGCCAATGCAGTAAAACATGGGTTTGACTTCTGGGTCAGAAAGATTCCCCTGGAGGAGGGCATGGCCACCCATTCTAGTATGCCTGCCTGGAGAATCCCATGGACAGAGGAGCCTGGGGGGCTACAGTCCATAGGGTCACAAACAGTCGAACACAACTGAAGTGACTTAACATGCACGCATTTAACTATTGTGACTAGTGCCACTGTGAACATTTCTATACAGTATTTGTTTGCGTCCCCATTCTCTATTGTTTCAGGTACTATCTAGGAGTGGAAATGCTAGGTCATATGGTAATTCTGTACTTAGCCTTCTGAAGAATGTCAAACTGTTTTACACAATGGTGCATTATTTTACACTCCCACCAGCAATGTACAGGTTTCTTACACAACCGTCCCCGGTTTAGCCCTAGGGCGAGATGACTATCATAGCTGACTGTATTGTTTGTGCAGGTAGCCCTCTCTGTCAGTAAAAGCTCTTGCCCACTGACTGTTGTTGGGGAAGAATTGGCCTTGGGAAAGATGTCTGCCCTCCCCCGTCCCCGGATACTAGCATCCAAAATAAAGCAAACTTTCCCTTCCACCAATTTGCCCTCTTTCCTGGCTTGTGGGTAGTGGGAAGCTAGACTGCAGTTTCAATAAAAGTTCCACAACTTTTTTTTTACACCAAAAACATTTTTATTGGGATATAGCCAATTAACAATTCTGTGCTAGTTTCAGGTGAACAGTGAAGGGGCTTGGCCATACTCCACAACATTTTTATCACCCAGAAAAGATACTTTTTACCCATTAAGCAATCACGCCTATCCTATCACCTCTCTATTACAAACCCCTGGCAACCGCCAGTGTCTATGGATTTATCTATTCTGGATATTTCATTTAAGAGAGCCATATAATATACAACATTTTGTTTCTGGCTTCTTTTACCTAACATAGTTATTTTCAAAGTTTACCCATATTGTAGCATATATGAGTACTTTATTCCTTAAATGGCTAAATAATATTTCATGTATTCATCTATTGGTGGATATTGTGGTTGTCCTACTATTTAACTGTTGGACTTCCTAAATGGTGCTAGTGGTAAAGAACCCATCTGCCAATGCAGTAAAACATGGGTTTGACTTCTGGGTCAGAAAGATTCCCCTGGAGGAGGGCATGGCCACCCATTCTAGTATGCCTGCCTGGAGAATCCCATGGACAGAGGAGCCTGGGGGGCTACAGTCCATAGGGTCACAAACAGTCGAACACAACTGAAGTGACTTAACATGCACGCATTTAACTATTGTGACTAGTGCCACTGTGAACATTTCTATACAGTATTTGTTTGCGTCCCCATTCTCTATTGTTTCAGGTACTATCTAGGAGTGGAAATGCTAGGTCATATGGTAATTCTGTACTTAGCCTTCTGAAGAATGTCAAACTGTTTTACACAATGGTGCATTATTTTACACTCCCACCAGCAATGTACAGGTTTCTTATTTCTCCACATCCTCATCCACATGTCATTTTCCGGAGGTTTTTGTTGTTGTTGTTGTTGTTGGATTTTTTTTTAATGAAACAAAGTTGAATATTTTTAATGATAAAATGTACAATTCACAAAGAAGATAAACATGATAAACTATTAAACACCTAACAACAAAGAAATAAAGAAACATAAAGCAAAAATCAGAAGAAATATAAGGGAAAAAGGAAAAATATGCATAATCATAATGAGACATATTAACACTTCTCTGAGAATATTTTATAAAGTACGAAAAAATAAGAATAGGAACATCTTGAATTTTGTCATTAATAACTTAAATATAATAGATTTATATTTATAGTAATTTATATTAATCTTATACCCTACACAAATATATTTAAAATATTGTGTCTTACACATTAGATTTCTATAGGACATTTAGAAAAACTGGCCAAAAGATAAACATTACTAAATTTCAAAAAGTAGAATTATTTTCTTGTGTGATTCACATATACATACATATACACATATATTATTCTTGAAATTATTTTCCACTATAGGTTATTACAAGGTATTGACCATAGTTTCCTGTGCTATACAGTAAGCCTTTGCTGCTTGTTGCATTTTATTTTCTTTTTTTTAAATTTTTCATCCATCTTTATTCTTTGACATGTATGGGCCTCCCATCGCGTGGCCTCTCTTGTTGCAGAGCATGGGCTTTGGGCACATGCATTCCAGACCATTCCTTGGCATGTGGGATTTTCCAGGGAAAACAAACTAAATGCAATGAGAGGATTGAATAGGAAATAGGAAAAGTGAAACAAACTAGATAAAAGTAAAGATCTTCATAGATATGTCCAGTTGTTTTTAAACATGGCTGCTCATTAGAAACATATCTGGAGTGCTGGTGAAAAAAAGCAATACTTGGGTATTTGTATTTTTCAAAAAATTCCAAGATAATTCTGATATACATCTGGATTTTAAAAAGTGATTACAAGTTTTTCTGTTAAATGGTAGTTTTTGTGATATGAAATTCTATTATTTTTCTGTTGAACAATCACGATACACAGAAGGATTATAAAGGGAACTTCCCTGGTGGTCCAGTGGCAAAGACTACATACTGTCAGTGCAGCAGGCCTGGGTTCGATCCCCAGTCAGGAAACTGGATCCCACATGCCACAACTAAGACTCCATGCTGCCAGCAAATAAATACATAAATATTTCTTTAAAAAAAAAAGAAGAAGAACTACTATACAAAAAAAAGATCTTAATGAGCCAGATGACCACAATGGCGTGATCACTCATCTAGAGTGAGACATCTTAGAGTGCGAAGTCAAGTGAGCCCTAGAAAGCATTACTGCGAACAAAGCTAGTGGAAGTGATGGAATTCCAGCTGAGCTATTTCAGTTATTAAAAGATGATCCTGGGCCTTCCCTTGCGGCTCAGTGGATAAGAACCTGTCTGCCAATGCAGGAGACACAGGTTCGATCCCTGATCCGGGAAGATCCCACATACCGCAGAGCAGCTAAACCCACACATCAACAAAGTTCCAGCACAGCCAAAAATAAATAAATAAAAGGGTTTTTTTTTTTCTTAAAAAAGATGATCCTGTTGAAGTGCTGCACTCAATATGCCAGCAAATTTGGAAGACTGAGCAGTGGCCTCAGGACTGGAAAAGATCAGTTTTCATTCCAGTCCTAAAGGCAATGCCAAAGAATGTTCAAACTACCTCACCATTGCACTCTTTTCACATGCTAGTAAAGTACTGCTCAAAATCCTCCAAGCTAGGCTTCAACAGTACATGAACCAAGAACTTCCAGATGTACAAGATGAATTTAGAAAAGGCAAAGGAACCAGAGATCAAATTGCAAACATCCACTGCGTCATAGATATGTCCAGTTGTTTTTAAACATGGCTGCTCATTAGAAACATATCTGGAGTGCTGGTGAAAAAAAGCAATACTTGGGTATTTGTAATTTTTCAAAAAATTCCAAGATAATTCTGATATGCATCTGGATTTTAAAAAGTGATTACAAGTTTTTCTGTTAAATGGTAGTTTTTGTGATATGAAATTCTATTATTTTTCTGTTGAACAATCACGATACACAGAAGGATTATAAAGGGAACTTCCCTGGTGGTCCAGTGGCAAAGACTACATACTGTCAGTGCAGCAGGCCTGGGTTCGATCCCCAGTCAGGAAACTGGATCCCACATGCCACAACTAAGACTCCATGCTGCCAGCAAATAAATACATAAATATTTCTTTAAAAAAAAAAGAAGAAGAACTACTATACAAAAAAAAGATCTTAATGAGCCAGATGACCACAATGGCGTGATCACTCATCTAGAGTGAGACATCTTAGAGTGCGAAGTCAAGTGAGCCCTAGAAAGCATTACTGCGAACAAAGCTAGTGGAAGTGATGGAATTCCAGCTGAGCTATTTCAGTTATTAAAAGATGATCCTGGGCCTTCCCTTGCGGCTCAGTGGATAAGAACCTGTCTGCCAATGCAGGAGACACAGGTTCGATCCCTGATCCGGGAAGATCCCACATACCGCAGAGCAGCTAAACCCACACATCAACAAAGTTCCAGCACAGCCAAAAATAAATAAATAAAAGGGTTTTTTTTTTTTTTTTTCTTAAAAAAAAAGATGATCCTGTTGAAGTGCTGCATTCAATATGCCAGCAAATTTGGAAGACTCAGCAGTGGCCTCAGGACTGGAAAGGGTCAGTTTCCATTCCAGTCCCAAAGACGGGCAATGCCAAAGAATGTTCAAACTACCTCACCATTGCACTCTTTTCACATGCTAGTAAAGTACTGCTCAAAATCCTCCAAGCTAGGCTTCAACAGTACATGAACCAAGAACTTCCAGATGTACAAGATGAATTTAGAAAAGGCAAAGGAACCAAAGATCAAATTGCAAACATCCACTGCGTCATAGGAAAAGCAACAGAATTTCAGGAAAACATTAACTTCTGCTTCATTGACTATACTAAAACCTTTGACTGTGTAGATCACAACAAACTATGGAAAATTGTGAAGTAGATGGAATACTAGACCACCTTACCTACCTCCTGAGAAACCTGTATGCAGATCAAGAAGCAACAGTTAGGGCTTCCCCTGGTGGTCCAGTGGGTAAGGACACCGCCTTGCAGTGCAAGGGGTGCCGGTTCAATCCCTGGCCTGGGAAGGTCCCATGTGCCACGGAGCGGCTGGACCGATGTGTCCGATCACCGAGCCGGAGTTCTGGAGCGCATGCGCCCAGAGCTGGTGCTCTGCGACGACAGACGCCACCGCGATGGGAGGCCCACGAGAGCCAAAGAACAAAGACGGATGAAAATAGAGAAATGAAAGACCAATAGAAGTGGCCCGCCTGCTACCCTCCCTCCCCAACCCGACCCCCACCCAAAATAAATAAATCTAAAAAAAAAAAAAAAAAAGCAACAGTTAGAACTGGACATGGAACAATGGACTGGCTCCAAACTGAGAAAGGAGAATGTCAAGACTGTATACTGTCACTCTGCTTATTTAATTTATATGCAGAGTACATCATGCAAAATGCTTGTCTGGATGAAGCACAAGCTGGTATCAAGAATGCTGGGGGAGAAAAAGCAACAGTTAGAACTGGACATGGAACAATGGACTGGCTCCAAACTGAGAAAGGAGAATGTCAAGACTGTATACTGTCACTCTGCTTATTTAATTTATATGCAGAGTACATCATGCAAAATGCTTGTCTGGATGAAGCACAAGCTGGTATCAAGAATGCTGGGGGAGGTCAGTTCTCCTTTGAGCTGACCCACTTTAACAACGCTGATTCTCGCTTAAGCGGGCCCACTGTACTGGCAGCGACTCTCCCTTCCCCCACTCTAATAAACTTTACTTTCATCTCACTCTGCCTCCTGTCTGGAAATTCTTTTCCAAACCACGCACGGACCTCGACATTTTGGTGGCCCGTACAAGGAAGCTTGGGGTTTCTTCCCCACCTCCTCGCTTCTCTTTGCTCACGGGGACCCTCTGCGAAAAGGCCAGTGGCTGTGGAAGTAACTGAGGAACTCCAGCCAGGGTCACCCTCTGGTGTTTTCCAAAGGCCCCACTGCTCACTGTGTCCCAGTAACTGCCGCCCAACCAGGTGAGGGTCTCTCCTTTTGACTTCTTTCTAACTGAGGACTAGGCCAAATAATACTGTGTGCGCACGGGTCAGGCATTTAAAGGCTACTAGCGCACCTGCCACTTGAAGACTCCCATGTGAGGATAAGGGAGTCACGGAATGAATCAGGCCACAAGGGTATCCACCCCCAGCAAGAGAACTTCCGTGCATTGTGGTAGGCACATGGTGGTTGAAGTAAAATATAGACCCCATCTTTCTCTGGCCACTGCCTCCCTGATAGGATTTTAGGTGGAATCCTCAGTTTTCTTTCTGCTTACTCTCGCTTCCTGTTCCTCGGCCTGGATCACCCTCAAGGACCTCGCAGACCCCAAATCATCGTAAGAACTGCCTCCACATTCCCGAGGATCTTCTAACGCTTGTGAGATCTTCCTCAACCAGGGATCAAGCCTGGACTTCAGCAGTAAAAGCACCAAGTCCTGACCACTTGTTCGCCAGGGAATTCCCACTAGTGACTTCATTCTTACAGGACCAGAGGGAAAGTGAGAGTTTAGAGTTGGCAGTCCATTATCGTGACTTTGGACGAACAACAATCATCGGCATCTCTTCATTCCCCTTCTGAGGTAAAGACCAGTCACAGGAGCCTGTAATGAAAACATCATCAGTTTCATGGCCCATGAAGGCAGGATTGGAACACGTGGTTTCATTATGCAGCTTGGTGGGTTTTCTGCTAATTTACTGCTAAATGTGTCAAACCTACTCAGGCATGGCACAGTTGGTCAACCACAAGGCTTCTCAGAATGCCAGTTGCATGGCCCCAACCTGATCAAAACACCCACTCTCTGGAGTCCAGCTGACTCCAAAGCCAGAAACAAAGAGCATGAACATTTCTTCTCCAATCTACTAGTCTAGCGCACGGACCTCGACTTTTGGTGGCTAAAGGAAGCTTGGGGTTTCTTCCCCACCTCCTCGCTTCTCTTTGCTCACGGGACCCTCTGCGAAAAGGCCAGTGGCTGTGGAAGTAACTGAGGAACTCCAGCCAGGGTCACCCTCTGGTGTTTTCCAAAGGCCCCACTGCTCACTGTGTCCCAGTAACTGCCGCCCAACCAGGTGAGGGTCTCTCCTTTTGACTTCTTTCTAACTGAGGACTAGGCCAAATAATACTGTGTGCGCACGGGTCAGGCATTTAAAGGCTACTAGCGCACCTGCCACTTGAAGACTCCCATGTGAGGATAAGGGAGTCACGGAATGAATCAGGCCACAAGGGTATCCACCCCCAGCAAGAGAACTTCCGTGCATTGTGGTAGGCACATGGTGGTTGAAGTAAAATATAGACCCCATCTTTCTCTGGCCACTGCCTCCCTGATAGGATTTTAGGTGGAATCCTCAGTTTTCTTTCTGCTTACTCTCGCTTCCTGTTCCTCGGCCTGGATCACCCTCAAGGACCTCGCAGACCCCAAATCATCGTAAGAACTGCCTCCACATTCCCGAGGATCTTCTAACGCTTGTGAGATCTTCCTCAACCAGGGATCAAGCCTGGACTTCAGCAGTAAAAGCACCAAGTCCTGACCACTTGTTCGCCAGGGAATTCCCACTAGTGACTTCATTCTTACAGGACCAGAGGGAAAGTGAGAGTTTAGAGTTGGCAGTCCATTATCGTGACTTTGGACGAACAACAATCATCGGCATCTCTTCATTCCCCTTCTGAGGTAAAGACCAGTCACAGGAGCCTGTAATGAAAACATCATCAGTTTCATGGCCCATGAAGGCAGGATTGGAACACGTGGTTTCATTATGCAGCTTGGTGGGTTTTCTGCTAATTTACTGCTAAATGTGTCAAACCTACTCAGGCATGGCACAGTTGGTCAACCACAAGGCTTCTCAGAATGCCAGTTGCATGGCCCCAACCTGATCAAAACACCCACTCTCTGGAGTCCAGCTGACTCCAAAAGCCAGAAACAAAGAGCATGATCCATTCAATCTCGGCTCCTTCTTCCAAATCTACTAGTCTAGTCAGATAAAGTATGTGAGTGTTTTATGGGCAGAGAATAATTAGGATTGCCACTTCAGCTGAAATTTCACCTAAGCGGACCTAGAAGTCAGAGAAATGGAGTCTCTTCCCTAACTCAGACTAAAACAGATATATACCTGTTTTGATATGAGAGTTGGATCATGAAGAAGGCTGACTGCTAAAGAACTGATGCTTTTGAACTGTGGTGCTAGAGGAGACTCCTTTTTAAAAAATATTTTATTTTATTTTGCTTTTGCAGAGTTTTCAGAGTTTTGTTGTTTACAGCTCTATAGAATCCCAGATCTGTCACAGGCATATCTTTGATCCCTCCCACCCGACACCCTCCGATCCCCCTCATCCGAGGCCTCCGGGTTGTTGCCTAGCCCCCGTGGAAGACCCCTTAGTTCCACAGTGCATTAACAATGGTTGTCTCTTTTATATATGATAATGTATGTTTCCATGTTACTTTTTTCTAAACTTCTCACTCATTCTTCCCTCCCTCCAATGTCTGTAGGTCTGTTCTCTAAATTTCTCCATCGCTGTTCTGCGTGTGTATTTATCAGTACCATCTTGCTAGATTCCACGTATGTGTTAGTATACTGTATTTGTCCTTTTTTTTTTGACTTACTTCACTTTGTATAATAGGTCCTAGATTCACCCATCTCATTAGGACTGATTCTTCTGCATTTCTTTTTTTTTTTAATTTTATTTATTTTATTTTTTGGGGAGGGGATTCTTTTTTTGGAGGGAGAGGGAGGGGGGCAGGTGGGCCACTTCTACTGGTCTTTCATTTATCAATTTCCATCCATTTTTTTGTTCTTTGGCCTGTGTGAGCCTCCCATCGCAGTGGCTTCTCTCATCGCAGAGCACCGGCTCTGGGCACGTGTGCTCCAGAGCTCCGGCTCAGTAATTGGACACATTGGTCTAGCTGCTTCGTGGCACATGGGATCTTCCCAGGCCAGGGATCAAACCGGCACTCCTTGCACCACAAGGCAGTGTCCTTAACCACTGGACCACCAGGGAAGCCCCTGCATTTCTTTTTATGGCTGAGAAATATTCCATTGTTTTCTTCTTCTTTTTTTTTTTTTAAAGATTTATTTATTTATTTTGGGCGGGGGTCGGGTTGGGGAGGGAGGGGAGCGGGCAGGCCACTTCCATTGGTCTTTCATTTCTCCATTTTCATCCGTCTTGGTTCTTTGGCTCCTGTGGGCCTCCCATCGCGGTGGCGTCTGTTGTCGCAAAGCACCGGCTCTGGGCGCATGTGCTCCAGAGCTCCGGCTCAGTAATTGGACACATGGGTCCAGCTGCTCCGCGGCTCGTGGGATCTTCCCAGGCCAGGGATCGAACCGGCGCCCCTTGCACTGCAAGGCAGTGTCCTTACCCACTAGACCACCAGGGGAAGCCCTACCATAGCTTCTTTATCCATTCATTGGTCGATGGGCATCTAGATTGCTTCCATGTTCTAGCTATTGTATAGAGTGCTGCAATGAATATTGGGGTACATGTGTCTCTCAATTTTAATTTCATGAGGATATAAGTCTAATAGTGGGATTTCTGGGTTATATGGTGCTTCTATTCTTAGTTTTTTAATGAATCTCCATACTGTCAAAAAAAAAAAAAGATTGCTGGGGAAAATATCAATATCCTCAGGTACGCAGATCTCACCACCCTTATGGCAGAAAGCAAAGAGGAAATAAAGAGCCCTTTGATGAAGGTGAAAGAGGAGAGTGAAAAAGCTGACTTGAGACTCAACATTCAAAAATCTAAGACATGCCATCTGGTTCCATGATTTCATAGCAAATAAATGCAGAAACAACGCAAACAGTGACAGACTCTATTTCCTTGGGCTCCAAAATCACTGTGGATGGTGACTGCAGCCATGAAATTAAGAGATACTTGCTCCTTGGAAAGCTATGACAAACCTAGACAGCATATTGAAAATCAGAGACATTACTTTGCCTACAAAGGTCCCTATAGTCAAAACTATGGTTTTCCCAGTAGTTTTATGGATATGAGAGCTAGACAGTAAAGAAGGCTGAGCACCAAAGAACTGAGTCCTTTGAACTGTGGTGTTGGGAAAGACTCTTAAGAGTCCCTTGGATAGCAAGAAGGTCAAACCAGTCAGTCCTAAAGGAAATCAACCCCCTAATATTCATTGGAAGGATTAATACTGAAGCTCCCATACTTTGGCCACCTAATGAGAGCCGACTCATTGGAAAACACCCTGATGCTGGGGAAGATTGAAGGCAAAAGAAGGGGACAACAGAGGATGAGATGATTGGATGGCATCACCGACTCAATGAACATGAGTTTGAGCAAACTCTGGGAGATGGTGAAGGACAGGGAAACCTGGCATGCTGTATTCCATGGGGTTGAAATAGTCAGACATGACTGAGTGACTGAACAACACCCTGTGGTGTCACTGCTCCTTTCTTCTGAGTCTTGGATACGGGCAAGTGTTTTGTGTACGTGCCCTCCAAAATGGAGTCTCTGTTTCTCCCAGTCCTGTGGAAGTTTTATAATAAAATCCTGCTAGCCTTCAAGGTCAGAGTCCATGGAGATTCCCAGTCCCTTTGTTGGAGCTCCAGGCTGGGAAGCCTGATGTGGGCTTCAGAACCTTCACTACTGTTGAAGAACTTCTTTGGTATTATTTTTCTCCAGTTTCTGGGTCACTGTCTCACTGTTCATTCCTGCTGCCTACACCAGTTATCTGATCCTCACTGTTCACCCTGTTTGCTAGGCAAGGCACAAGCGGAGAAGGTGGGAGGAGCTGTAAGAACTGCAGACGTATTTATTCTCTCCTGACTGATGCAGCTGCTGTAGCAGCAGACACACTGTATTCTCTCCTCTCCTGGTTGACCCAGCAGATGCAGGCACATGAAGCTGTAAGGCAGCCGCAGTGGCTTTTAGGTAGTACTCATATAGGTTTTGGGCTTTCCAGATGGCTCAGGGGTAATGAATACACCTGCAATGCAGGAGTTGCAGGAAGCACAGATTCAGTGCCTGGGTTGGGAAGATTCCTGGAGGAGGGCACAGCAACACAGTCTTGCCTGGAGAATCCCATGGACAGAGGAGCCTGGCAGGCTACAGTCCATACGGTCACAAGGAGCCAGACATGACTGAAGCAACTTAGCACATATGCATGCATATAGGTGCACTGCACCAGGCAGCACGTGAGCAAGCAAGAACCTCATGGCGTGCATGTGCAGTACTGTAAGTGAGCTCAGCTGCTGCATAACCATTATTTACAAAAGGCAGGGCAAGAATGAGAGGCCATGGAGCGAGAGAGTCCGACTGTGCCATCTTGGCTAATTTGCTCTTTCCCTACAGTCACTCACCTGGGCAGGAAGGGGATTTGATTTTTATCATGATTGTGCCCCTCCTACCATTTTGCTACAGCTTCTTTGTCTTTGGACATGGAGTGTCTTTTCTGGTAGGTTCCAGCCTCCTTCTTTATGGTTGTTCAACAGCTGGTTGTGACTTTGGTGCTCTCACAGGAGGAGATGAGTGCAAGTCCTTCTACTCTGCCATCTTTAACTGAAACTCATTACTGGATTTCTTTTATTGATTTGAAGTAGTTTCTTGTATCATCTAGACATTAACCCATTATCAGTTTTAGGACTGTAAATTTCTTCTGTTATTTGTATGAAAATTTTGTTCATGTTGCCCTTAGTTGAAAAAAATTTGTTGATAAAAACAAATTCGGGCTTCCTTTTTGTCCGACATCTTAGCGAGGCGGCAGTAGTTGCAGCTGCTCTCCCGGCTTCGCTATGCCGCCCAAGGACGACAAGAAGAAGAAAGATGCCGGAAAGTCGGCCAAGAAAGACAAAGATCCAGTGAACAAATCTGGGGGCAAGGCCAAAAAGAAGAAGTGGTCCAAAGGCAAAGTTCGGGACAAACTCAATAACCTAGTCTTGTTTGACAAAGCAACATACGACAAACTATGTAAAGAAGTTCCCAACTATAAGCTTATAACACCAGCTGTCATCTCGGAGAGACTGAAGATACGTGGCTCTTTGGCCAGGGCAGCCCTTCAGGAACTCCTCAGTAAAGGCCTTATTAAACTGGTTTCAAAGCACAGAGCTCAAGTGATTTATACCAGAAACACCAAGGGTGGAGATGCCCCAGCTACTGGTGAAGATGCATGAACAGGTCCCACCATCTGTACATTTTGGAAAATAAAACTTTATTAAATCAAAAAAAAAAAAAAACAAAATCAGGGCTTCGCTGGTGGTCCAGTGGATAAAGAGTCCACCTTGCAGTGCAAGAAGCACCAGTTCGATCCCTGTGACAGGAAGATCCCACATGGCGTGGAGCAGCTGGACCGGTGTGTCTGAGCATGTGCCCAGAGCTGGTGCTCTGCAACGACAGATGCCACTGCGATGGGAGGCCCACAGAGGCCAAAGAATTAAGATGGATGAAAATAAATAAATGAAGGACAAATAAAAGAGGGCAAAATTAAAAAAAAAAAATTCACCAGGACTTCCCTGGTAGTCCAGTGGTTGAGAATCTGCCTTCCAATGCAGGGGATGCAGGTTTGATCCCTGGTCAGGAAACTAAGACTACATATGCCACAAAGCAACTAAGCCCACAAGTTACAAACAGAGAAGCCATGTGCCGCAACTGCTAGGACCTGCAGGCTCTGGAGTGTGAACCTCAGTGAAAGATCCTGGGTGACACAGCAGAGATCCTGAGTGCTACAACTAAGACGCAGTATAGCGAGATAAATCATTTTATTAGCTATTAAAAAATAAATTCACTGATATTTTTCATGATAATTTATGATTTTTAAGAAGTCCCTAGATCACAGATACTCTGCTAAATTTTGACCTGTATTTCATCTTTCATATTTGTCTTTGTTTCATCTGGCATATTCTCTTCCATTGGTCTATTTGTCTGTACCACACTATTTTTTACAACATAGGACTTTAGGTAATTCCCTGGCTGTCCATTGATTTGGACTCTGCACATTCACTGTCAAGGGCATGGTTTCCATCCCTGGTTGGGGAAGTAAGATCCCACACGCTGCATGGCACAGCTAAAGTAATTAATTGAATTGAATAGGGCTTTATGTAATGTCTTGATTTCTAATAGAGCATATTCCCAGCTTCAACTGTTGTTTTTTTTAATAATGACTTGACTATTGGACCTTTATTCTTTCATATACATTTTTATAATTTATAAATATTGATAGTTTTATCTCTTATCTTACATTTCTTATTTCTTTTAGATTTTTTAAGCTCCATTTACCAGCATCTTCAATACCAGTAAGATCATTAGAGGAAGCCTTATTTGATTCCCTAAGGATTTATCCACAGTTTCTCTATTAAATATAATGTTTGCTATAAGTTTTTGGTGTATTACCTTTACTAGGTCAGAACATCTCCTGTTCCTAGTTTGTTAGTTTTGATTTTCTAAAATCACAAATAGGTAATAGGTATTAAACTTTGTTAACTGATTTTCTGCATTAACTGAAATATTACTATGATTTCCTCCTTTTATTCATGTGTTTATTTAAGCTGATTGATTTTCTAATACTCAACTATCCCTGAATTTCTTTTACAAATTCTACATCATCACAATATATAGTCTTAACATATTGTTAGATTTGGTTAGATCATATTATATTTAGGATTTTATGTTTATTTTCATGAGAGACAGATTCATCATTTTTTTTTTTTTTGGCCATTTCTATTGGTCTTTCATTTGTCCATTTTCATCCATCTTTGTTCTTTGGCCCGTGTGGGCCTCCCATCGCAGTGGCCCCTGTTGCTGACGAGCACTGACTCTGGGCGCTGCGCTCCAGAGCTCCGGCTTAGGTAAGTTGACATATCGGTCCTGCCGCTCCACGGCACGTGGGATCTTCCCAGGCCAGGAATCAAACCGGCACCTTGCACTGCAAGGCGGTGTATTATGATTTTAAGAACCCTAGATCACAGATACTCTGCTAAATTTTGACCTGTATTTCATCTTTCATATTTGTCTTTGTTTCATCTGGCATATTCTCTTCCATTGGTCTATTTGTCTGTACCACACTATTTTTTACAACATAGGACTTTAGGTAATTCCCTGGCTGTCCATTGATTTGGACTCTGCACATTCACTGTCAAGGGCATGGTTTCCATCCCTGGTTGGGGAAGTAAGATCCCACACGCTGCATGGCACAGCTAAAGTAATTAATTGAATTGAATAGGGCTTTATGTAATGTCTTGATTTCTAATAGAGCATATTCCCAGCTTCAACTGTTGTTTTTTTTAATAATGACTTGACTATTGGACCTTTATTCTTTCATATACATTTTTATAATTTATAAATATTGATAGTTTTATCTCTTATCTTACATTTCTTATTTCTTTTAGATTTTTTAAGCTCCATTTACCAGCATCTTCAATACCAGTAAGATCATTAGAGGAAGCCTTATTTGATTCCCTAAGGATTTATCCACAGTTTCTCTATTAAATATAATGTTTGCTATAAGTTTTTGGTGTATTACCTTTACTAGGTCAGAACATCTCCTGTTCCTAGTTTGTTAGTTTTGATTTTCTAAAATCACAAATAGGTAATAGGTATTAAACTTTGTTAACTGATTTTCTGCATTAACTGAAATATTACTATGATTTCCTCCTTTTATTCATGTGTTTATTTAAGCTGATTGATTTTCTAATACTCAACTATCCCTGAATTTCTTTTACAAATTCTACATCATCACAATATATAGTCTTAACATATTGTTAGATTTGGTTAGATCATATTATATTTAGGATTTTATGTTTATTTTCATGAGAGACAGATTCATCATTTTTTTTTTTTTTGGCCATTTCTATTGGTCTTTCATTTGTCCATTTTCATCCATCTTTGTTCTTTGGCCCGTGTGGGCCTCCCATCGCAGTGGCCCCTGTTGCTGACGAGCACTGACTCTGGGCGCGTGCGCTCCAGAGCTCCGGCTTAGGTAAGTTGACATATCGGTCCAGCTGCTTCACGGCACGTGGGATCTTCCCAGGCCAGGAATCAAACCGGCACCCCTTGCACTGCAAGGCGGTGTCCTTACCCACTGGACCAACAGAGAAGCCCCAGATCCATCATTTTTATATAATCTTTGGTTTTAAAAGATTTAAAACCAGCTCAGGGAAAATTATGTTTTTATTTTTGCTTATCTCTATTCTCGAGTTTTCTACAGTGTGACTGAAATGCATCTATCCAATGCTTTTCTTAAAAAGTATGCAGTCGGGTTTCCCTGGTGGTCCAGTGGGTAGGGACACCGCCTTGCAGTGCAAGGGGTGCCGGTTCGGTCCCTGGCCTGGGACGATCCCACGTGCCGCAGAGCAGCTGGACCGATGTGTTCAACTACCAAGCCGGCGCTCTGGAGTGCATGCACCCAGAGCCGGTGCTCTGCAGCGAGACAGGCCACTGCGATGGGAGGCCCACACAGGCCAAAGAACAAAGATGGATGAAAATGGATAAATGAAAGACCAATAGAAGCGGCCACCACCACCCCCGCCCCACAAAAAAGTCATGCAGTCAGCCTACCAGTCTTCTCTTTTTCTAATTTCTGGAATTACTTATATCAGATAAGAGTTAACTATTCTTACATAATTCAGTAGAACTCATCTGTAAAGCCACGTGGGACATGAGATTTGAGAAGGTAGACCATCACCATTTACATTTTAAAATGCTGATTCTTCTATTTTGCTAATGACGTGAATTAGCCTGTGGACTGTGAGCTCTATCTTCATCCCTTTACTGCCTGGCTTGACTGGCCTAGTCATTCCTGTTCTCTGATCCTACCTCTTGACTGTCAGAAGTCTACCTACTGCCTCCCTCATTAGTCCTCCCCTCTCCTACACAGATTTTGGAATACTTTATCCTTTACTGAACCCTGCTTGTGGGTGCACATCTTGACCATTTTTAAAAAATTTTTTGGATGAGGACCTGAGCCTACCTACCAGGTTGTCAGAGTGCATGGGATGAGCCCTTAGTAGCCTCTCAGAATGTCTGCTGTTCATACCCCTCCAAAGATAAGACTTCAGGTTTGCTACTGTACCGGCCTTACCCAAAGCCCCCCGAAAGGGCCTACCCTCACTACGTGATCTAAAGTAAAACTCTCCCTACCTCACTTCTGTGTCACAATATATGCTACTTGTTTCCTTCGCAGCGCCTCTCGCACTGTGTGATTGTCTTGTGTGTTTATTGCCTGTCTCCTCCTGCTGTGACTAGCACAGGTGCTCAGGAGGGCAGGGCTGGGCTCTGTATCGTCCGGGCTGTGCTAGCAAAGTGTCAGCACAGCCCAGATGCTCAGCAAACACGGAATGAGTGAAAAGCTCAGGAGACATGTATTTCTGAAGGATTTTTCGATGATTGTGAGTCTTTCCTATTCTATATATTCTTTTTTCCCTATCTATCAGTGCCGCAGAGCAGCTGGACCGATGTGTTCAACTAGCCGGGCGCTCTGGAGTGCATGCACCCAGAGCCGGTGCTCTGCAGCGAGACAGGCCACTGCGATGGGAGGCCCACACAGGCCAAAGAACAAAGATGGATGAAAATGGATAAATGAAAGACCAATAGAAGCGCCACCACCACCCCCGCCCACAAAAAAGTCATGCAGTCAGCCTACCAGTCTTCTCTTTTTCTAATTTCTGGAATTACTTATATCAGATAAGAGTTAACTATTCTTACATAATTCAGTAGAACTCATCTGTAAAGCCATGTGGGACATGAGATTTGAGAAGGTAGACCATCACCATTTACATTTTAAAATGCTGATTCTTCTATTTTGCTAATGACGTGAATTAGCCTGTGGACTGTGAGCTCTATCTTCATCCCTTTACTGCCTGGCTTGACTGGCCTAGTCATTCCTGTTCTCTGATCCTACCTCTTGACTGTCAGAAGTCTACCTACTGCCTCCCTCATTAGTCCTCCCCTCTCCTACACAGATTTTGGAATACTTTATCCTTTACTGAACCCTGCTTGTGGGTGCACATCTTGACCATTTTTAAAAATTTTTCGGATGAGGACCTGAGCCTACCTACCAGGTTGTCAGAGTGCATGGGATGAGCCCTTAGTAGCCTCTCAGAATGTCTGCTGTTCATACCCCTCCAAAGATAAGACTTCAGGTTTGCTACTGTACCGGCCTTACCCAAAGCCCCCCGAAAGGGCCTACCCTCACTACGTGATCTAAAGTAAAACTCTCCCTACCTCACTTCTGTGTCACAATATATGCTACTTGTTTCCTTCGCAGCGCCTCTCGCACTGTGTGATTGTCTTGTGTGTTTATTGCCTGTCTCCTCCTGCTGTGACTAGCACAGGTGCTCAGGAGGGCAGGGCTGGGCTCTGTATCGTCCGGGCTGTGCTAGCAAAGTGTCAGCACAGCCCAGATGCTCAGCAAACACGGAATGAGTGAAAAGCTCAGGAGACATGTATTTCTGAAGGATTTTTCGATGATTGTGAGTCTTTCCTATTCTATATATTCTTTTTTTTCCCCTTCAGTCAAATTATAAGAGATCTATGCACGTGATACAGTGGTTTAGTGTCTCGCTGAATCGCCTTTTCTGAAGTGTGCTGCGATGTGGTGCCACCAGCTTTCTTTTGCAAGTGATTACCATTATAGACACAGAAGAATATCTTTGTTGTTTTAATAGTTTTAGTTATTTACCTGGCTGTTCTGGGTCTTGGCTGTGGTATGCAGGATCTTTAGTTGAGGTATGACATATGGGATCTAGTTCCTTGACCAGAAATCAAACCCAGACTGCCCACATTGTGAGCGTGGAGTCATAGCCCCTGGACCACTGGGGAAATCCCTCTTTGTATTTAAAGTAGGGATGTTGTCAAGGACAGTTTCAACTATATTACATACCTCTCATGAAATATACCTATAGGAAACTTCTTTCTCAGGATAAAAGTGTCATACACAATGGATTTATTTTTATGTTATGGTCACTGAATCTTTTTGAAAATAATTTTCAGCATTCTATTTTTTTAACATTTTTATTTATTTTTGACTGTGCTGGGTCTTCATTGCTTTGCTCGGGCTTTCTCTGGGTGTGGCAAGCAGGTGCTACTCTTATTTCTGTGCGTGGGCTTTTCGTTGCAGTGGCTTCTCTTGTCGCAGAGTACAGCCTGTAGGTGTGCAGGCTTCAGTGGTTGCAGCTGAGTAGGGGGACATGCCGACTCTAGAGCACAGGATTGATGGTTGTGACACACAAACTTAGTTGCCCCAAGGTGTGTGGAATCTTCCCAGAGCAGGAAACAAACCCATGTCCCCTGCATTGGCAGATGGGTTCTTATCCACCACACCACCAGGGAAGTCCTATTACTGTATCTTATAACTGAGCTTATTTCCTTCTCTGTTTTGGCCTCAAGAAACTCAGGGCTATAATTTCAGCAGCTATGTAAGTCTGTATGAGATTCTCTTCTGTGAGCTATTTTTTGTTTTGTTTTACTCACCATAGTCTTTGTCCTGAATATCTCAATTATTTATTTTATAGTAGGAGTCTCTCCTTTCTTGCACACCTAATATGTATGAGGCAGTTTACATATATCATCCATTTAATCTTTACAGCAAGCCATGAGATCTGGACGACATCCCTCCTTCACATGGGAGGAGATGAAGTTAATGGTTTGAATCACTTACTCCAGGTCATGCAGCCAAGGACTAGAGAGCCCTGGGGTCCAATTCCCTGCTCCACCAGCTGTCCAGGTGGCTAGCATGATGGTCTGCAGGCTTCCTGCACAGAATTATCCAGGATGCTTGTTAAGATGCGGGTTCCTCGGCACCATTCCCAACCCACTACTCAAGAACCTATTTGAATCCTCAGAGGGGCCAGTGATCTACATTTAACAAGTGTCCTGGGACTTCTCTGTGGTCTCGTGGGTAAGAGTCCACACTCCCAACACAGGAGGACCAAGGTTCTATCCCTGGTCAGGGAACTAGATCCCACATGGTGGCAGAAGACCAGGCACAGCCAAATAAATAAATGGGTTTTTTTTTTTAAAAGACACTGTTTGGGCTTCCCTGATAGCACAGAGGTTAAGAATCTTCCTGCCAATGCAGGGGACACGGGCTCGATCGCTGGTCCGGGAAGATCCCACATGCTGAGGGGCAACCAAGCCCCCACATCACAACTACTGAAGCCTGTGTACCTCAAGTCTGTACTCCGCAGCAAGAGAAGCCACCACAGTGAGATCCCTCGAGTACCACAACAAAGAGCATCCCCAGCTGGCTGCAACTAGGGAAAGCTCTCACAAAGCAACAAAGGCCCACCACAACCAAAAAACAAAAATAAGTAAATAAATCTTTAAAAAAAAAAAAAAAGTGTCCCAAGTAACTCTCATGCTTCCAGAAGCTGGAGGATCCCTGTGCTGTCTGTACAGTCGTATGCCCTCTGTCCGTGCAGGTGTACCGCATGCATCTTCTCTTAACAATGCTTCCCTTACCACACAGATGCCACTTTCTGTAAAACTTCAAATCTGTCACACTACTGCCCTCGGTAATGTGTAGACATACGCGTGCATTTGTTATTAATCATTCTGCCTTTCTTTTTTTTTTTTCTCAGCAGCATCATGCAGTTGCAAGATCTTAGTTCCCTGACCAGGGATTGAACTTGTACCCTTGGCAGTGAAAGTGCAGAAGCCTAATCACTGAACTGCCAGAGAATTCCCTGCTTATCTTTTCTTTGGTTGATTTCTTAGAGACCATAGTTTCCCAAAGTATCTAGCATTTTTCAGCCCAGCCAGGAGAAGTTCTAAGGGGATGTGTTTGTTGTACACAGAGATGGTCTGGTATTCAGAGCTCTGAAGGCGAGAACCACACTGGTGGAGGGCGGGCCCTGCCAAGGGAAGGGGTGGAAGTGGCGTTTCTGCACACAACATTGGATTTGTACAGGCGCACGTGTTCACCTATAGACCCAAAGGTGCTGCCTTCAGGTTGCTCTCAAAGGGAAAGAAAGCTGGTCACTCCAGTGGTGAACACTGAAGGACACCTACCATGAACATGACAGACCTCTCCAGAAGGAAGAGCCCCTGGCTGGCTTTAATGAAAATGGAGGTGGGCAGACATCCCGGCTGAAGAGCGTGAGAAACCCTGAGGCTCGGGCCTTGCAGGAATGGGAGTGGTCAGCCCTGCCCGAGTGTGTGAGCTGGGGTGGCTGTATCATGTCTTGGGAGTCTCCCTGCAACCACTGCTGTGAATTTCAGATAGGTAAGGACCTGTGTGTAATTTGTCCTAACATTTCATGTCAGACTGGTCTCCATTTAGTGTCCTGGTTAGCCGTGGTGTGATTAGGGAAGCTTCATTACTGCTCTGTGTAGAGAGGAGTTTCTTTTTTGTTTCTTTTGTTTTTACACTTTTTAAAAATTGTTATTTACGTATTTATTTATTTTCGGCCATTCTGGATTTTCACTGCTGCAGGTTCTTCTCTAGTTGCAGGGAGTGGGGGCTTCTCTCTAGTGGAGGTGAGCAGGCTTCTTGTTGCAGTGACTTACCTTGTTATGGAACACGGGCTCCAGGGCACACGGGCTTCAGTAGTTGTGGCTCGCGGGCTTCGTTGCTCTGCAGCCTGTGGGATTTTCCCAGATAAGGGATCGAACCTATGTCTCCCGCATTGGCAGGCAAACTCTTTACCACTGAGCTACCAGGGTAATCCCTAAAGAGAAGTTTTAATAGAGTTGTTATGAGCCATCTAACATGTGGCCAACCCAGGTTCTCTCCTTCGAGTAATTGGGTGACTCAGCGCCTCTGTCCCCAGGTGCTGGGCATGGACAGAGGCGCCCAGGCCGTAGGCAGCCGCCCCTGTGGCCTGACCAGGGCCTGTCTGGCTGTTGTAGTGCAGGCCACGTGGATGGCCTATGACATGGTGGTGATGCGCACCAACCCCACACTGGCGGAGTCCATGCGGCGGCTGGAGGATGCCTTCCTCAACTGCAAAGAAGAGATGGAGAAGAACTGGCAGGAGCTTCTCAACGAGACCAAGCGCACGCAGTAGGCCCCCCGGGGCGCTGACCTGCACAGCCTCGGCACAGTAACATCGACCCCAACACATGGCCTAGCACAGAACTTGTTTCTCAATAAAGTTATTTTCAAGCACAACCTGAGGACCCTTTCTGGCTCACCCAGCTGCTTTCAAACCTTGTGGACAGCACATGAGACGGGCAAGAGGCAGATGCTGAGATGAAGCAGACAGACTCAGTGCCAGTGGTGCTGAACTTAGAATAAAAAGCAATGAAGGGGGGCTTCCCTGGTGGTCCAGTGGGTATGGACACCGCCTTGCAGTGCAAGGGGCGCCGGTTCGATCCCTGGCCTGGGAAGATCCCACGTGCCGCGGAGTGGCTGGACCGATGTGTCCAATCACCGAGCCAGAGCTCTGGGGCGCATGCGCCCACAGCCGGTGCTCTGCGACAACAGAGGCCACCGCGATGGGAGGCCCGCACGGACCAGAGAACAAAAGATGGATGAAAATAGAGAAATGAAAGACCAATAGAAGTGGCCCGCCCATCCCCCTCCTTCCCCACCCCACCCTCCAAAAGATAAATAAATAAATAAAAAAGCAATGAAGGAGCCAGATGGGTGCAACAAGCAACACTATTCAGTCAGATTTATTTACGTTCCCACAGTGAGTTCCAAAGTGGACCGGGGGAATTTTAGTTACTCAGCTGTGTATCCGGGGCACTCTGCTGGGCACTAAGGATCTGTCCTTATGTTCTCACAACCCCATTTCAGACAAGAAAAGCAATGTTAGGCGTCTCATCCAATCTACACGGCTAGTGCGGGGCGGGCCTCCCGTGGGAAGGAGCTGGCAGGAAGTGGGGCAGGCTCCTGGAGAGGCTGAGCCAGCGGGAGCGACCACACCAAGCTGCAGAGAGGTATGAGCTGCGTGGTCCTGCCAGCCTAGGCGGGGTCTGGGCAGGGTCTACAGCCAGCAGGACCTTTTCACAGACAAGGCTTCTTAGCCCTCAAGGTCAGTCAGACAGAAGAGCTTCGGAGCTGTTCCCAAGGAGAGCCAGCCAGACTCCGGAGGCCTTAGGACGGGCAGAAAGTCCCAGAGGCAAGGGCACTTTCCTGGGGACTTCTCTGCTCCCTGGCTCCCCTTCTCACCCCCTTGAGGGCTCCTTTCCTGGCCTGCACCCTGGGAAACATCAGCCTCAGGCAGCAGGGTGTCACTGTGAGAGGGATCTCCGGCTGGGGGTAAGTGAGCAGGCCGAGCCGCTGGGCAACGAGGAAGGGATGAAACAGGAAGCAGCTTGGGTGTGGTGGGAGGTAACTTGCCAGCAACCAGCTCTCAGGTTCTGGGGGCCTGGGCTCCAAGGGGGACAAGGCTCGGGGCCGGGGGGCTGCTGCAGGGGGAGTCAGGAGGCTTATTAGAACAAAAAAGAAAAGTTGTCCCAGGAACAACAGCAGAAAGTTCTGCCCTGCAGCCCCCTCCCCGTGCCCCCTACACCTGTCAGACCAAGCCCCTGGTCTCTCTGGAGCGCAGCCAGTCAGAGGGCAGTCTGCGGCGGGTCCACGGCAGGCAGAGTCAGGGTGAATGGGCAGAGGACGCCTCTGGCCCCCAGGGGGAAAGGCTGGAGCTCCCTGGCCTGGAACTGGGCGGTCCCCTCAGAGACAGTGAAGGTGGCGGTGACCTGCTGGTTGAGGCAGTAAATCGTGTTGCCCAGCACAGCGCAGCGCAGCGGGGCGGGGCCAGGCAGGGGCAGGGGGGCAGCCCGGCTCCAAGAGCTCGTCACCGTGTTGTAGCGCATCACTGCAGCGCCGACGCCGCGCAGTAGGTCGAAGCGGTACAGGAAGCCCCCCAGAGCCACCATGTCGCTGGACCTCCGGTGGCTGGCACTGTAGGGGCACTCGTCCCACGCGTCCTTCGTGGGACTGTACCTCAGCAGGCGGTAGAAGAGATGGCCCCCGGTGACATAGATGTCCCCCCGGCAGGCCACAGCTTCGTGAGCCACCGGGAAGGTGCCCGCAGGGAGGGGTGCGCGTGAGGTCCAGGCGTCCGCGCGCGGGTCGTAGCGCTCCATGCTGTACAGACACTCGCCCCCGATGGCGTAGAGCAGCCCGTCCAGCGCCACCAGCTTGAGCTGGGCACGTGCCTGCTGCATGGGCCGTACCTGGCTCCAGATGTTGGTCAGAGGGTTGTAGCAGAAGACCTCGTTGGAGCAGACGGCCTCAGCGCCAGATCCACGGATGCCCCCAGCAAGGAACAGATAATTGTGAAGAGTGCAGAGGCCACAGCCCCGGAGCGGGGCTTCCTGGGGCACCTGCGTCAGGGGCCGCCAGGTGTTCTCTCCAGAGTGGAACACGTGCAGGTATGTGTGGGGAGGCGGGGGCGGGGGCCCCACCCTGAGAGCCTCTGCCGCAGCAGGGTCCCTTGTGAGCCCCGGGCGGCCCACCCGGTAAAGACCAGGCAGCACGAGAACCCCCAGCACCGCCCGGCCCCGGCCAGTCCGAAGGCTCAGGATGCGCTCCCGCTCAGCCCCACTCAGCTGCCGGTAGAGGCTGGCGTCTCTCAGCACGTGGAGCAGATTGTCACTCATCCAGGCATAGGTCTCCAGGGCCAGGCCAGGGTCCCGATGCTGCTGGGCAAAGGCCAGTGCCTCCAGACAGTTGCCCAGATCTAGCCTTCGCGGCAGAGCTGCTGCAGAGGCCCTGGACTTCTGGGGCCCCTCCGCCACTCCCCAACCTCCCGGCCTCTGCAGAAACACCATAAGTTTTTGGGCCTCCTTCTGCTTCTCCGTGAGGGCCTTCCCCCTGCCTGCAGGACAGGGCCCCTCCCCAGGTGCCTGTCCTTGGTGCTGCCCTGGGACCGCCTGGCTGGCCTCTTGTTCAGAGCTCTGGAACACTCCACACAAGCTGCGTTTCCGTGGCGGAGGGACACGCTGTGAGTCCTGCCTTGTGGCCTGGGAGGGTGCAGAGCCAGGCTGAACCTGCTCTGAGAGTGGCGAGGAGGCTGTGGGCTCTGCGGCCCCCCGTAGCAGCAAGTCTGGATGTTTCTCCTCAGTTCTCCCCGCTCTTAGGCCTGAGGGAGGGCCTGTGGTGGGAGCCTCGTTGATCTCATCAGTTCCCCCGTTTTACCTCAGCAGGCGGTAGAAGAGATGGCCCCGGTGACATAGATGTCCCCGGCAGGCCACAGCCGTGAGCCACCGGGAAGGTGCCCGCAGGGAGGTGCGCGTGAGGTCCAGGCGTCCGCGCGCGGGTCGTAGCGCTCCATGCTGTACAGACACTCGCCCCCGATGGCGTAGAGCAGCCCGTCCAGCGCCACCAGCTTGAGCTGGGCACGTGCCTGCTGCATGGGCCGTACCTGGCTCCAGATGTTGGTCAGAGGGTTGTAGCAGAAGACCTCGTTGGAGCAGACGGCCTCAGCGCCAGATCCACGGATGCCCCCAGCAAGGAACAGATAATTGTGAAGAGTGCAGAGGCCACAGCCCCGGAGCGGGGCTTCCTGGGGCACCTGCGTCAGGGGCCGCCAGGTGTTCTCTCCAGAGTGGAACACGTGCAGGTATGTGTGGGGAGGCGGGGGCGGGGGCCCCACCCTGAGAGCCTCTGCCGCAGCAGGGTCCCTTGTGACCCCCAGGCGGCCCACCCGGTAAAGACCAGGCAGCACGAGAACCCCCAGCACCGCCCGGCCCCGGCCAGTCCGAAGGCTCAGGATGCGCTCCCGCTCAGCCCCACTCAGCTGCCGGTAGAGGCTGGCGTCTCTCAGCACGTGGAGCAGATTGTCACTCATCCAGGCATAGGTCTCCAGGGCCAGGCCAGGGTCCCGATGCTGCTGGGCAAAGGCCAGTGCCTCCAGACAGTTGCCCAGATCTAGCCTTCGCGGCAGAGCTGCTGCAGAGGCCCTGGACTTCTGGGGCCCCTCCGCCACTCCCCAACCTCCCGGCCTCTGCAGAAACACCATAAGTTTTTGGGCCTCCTTCTGCTTCTCCGTGAGGGCCTTCCCCCTGCCTGCAGGACAGGGCCCCTCCCCAGGTGCCTGTCCTTGGTGCTGCCCTGGGACCGCCTGGCTGGCCTCTTGTTCAGAGCTCTGGAACACTCCACACAAGCTGCGTTTCCGTGGCGGAGGGACACGCTGTGAGTCCTGCCTTGTGGCCTGGGAGGGTGCAGAGCCAGGCTGAACCTGCTCTGAGAGTGGCGAGGAGGCTGTGGGCTCTGCGGCCCCCCGTAGCAGCAAGTCTGGATGTTTCTCCTCAGTTCTCCCCGCTCTTAGGCCTGAGGGAGGGCCTGTGGTGGGAGCCTCGTTGATCTCATCACTGCTCTTCTGTGACCGAGCTCCAGCCTCAGCCGGGGCCCCTGTGCCTGCCCTTATGGTCAGTCCCTCTGGGCCATGCCTGTCTTCCTCTGAGGGACCACCAGACTCTCTGTTCTCAGAGGGCGAGGAAGTGCCAGAGTGGCTGGGTCCCTCCAGAGCCCTCAGGGCTCTCCCTTGGGGCTTCTCTGACCTGGGGACAGGGTGACTCCTAAGAACCATCGAAATAAGGTTTCCCCAGCTGGTTGAGAACTGCCCTTGCTGAGTATCCTTGCAGAGAATCACACTGCGCTCCTGAGATGCAGGCCTTGACCCACTAGCCGGCACAACAGCCGTGACCGAGACCTCAGCAGGGGCTGCGGCTGGGACAGGGGCTGCAGGCGGGACAGGGGCTGCAGGCGGGACAGGGGCTGCGGCTGGGACAGGGGCTGCAGGTGGGACAGGGGCTGCAGGCGGGACAGGGGCTGCAGGCGGGACAGGGGCTGCGGCTGGGACAGGGGCTGCAGGCGGGACAGGGGCTGCAGATGGGACAGGGGCTGCAGGCGGGACAGGGGCTGCAGGTGGGACAGGGGCTGCGGCTTGGGGAAAGGATGGCTTTGCTTTGAGATTTTCATCCTCAGCAGGACCCTGGCTAACTCCGAGGGTCAAAGAGTCCGAAGAAGATGAGATCAGAGGAATTGGAGCTACAGGTAAGAGACCTCCGAAGGAACGTGCTGTGGGTGGGGAACCCAAGGGTGGAAGGGATTTAGGGGTGCATGGTGGGGCTGTGACAGAGGGGTGCAGGGAGGAGATATAGCTGCAAACATTTGGGCCTGGCTTGGCCCCCCTTGTCCTTGGTGCTGCCCTGGGACCGCCTGGCTGGCCTCTTGTTCAGAGCTCTGGAACACTCCACACAAGCTGCGTTTCCGTGGCGGAGGGACACGCTGTGAGTCCTGCCTTGTGGCCTGGGAGGGTGCAGAGCCAGGCTGAACCTGCTCTGAGAGTGGCGAGGAGGCTGTGGGCTCTGCGGCCCCCCGTAGCAGCAAGTCTGGATGTTTCTCCTCAGTTCTCCCCGCTCTTAGGCCTGAGGGAGGGCCTGTGGTGGGAGCCTCGTTGATCTCATCACTGCTCTTCTGTGACCGAGCTCCAGCCTCAGCCGGGGCCCCTGTGCCTGCCCTTATGGTCAGTCCCTCTGGGCCATGCCTGTCTTCCTCTGAGGGACCACCAGACTCTCTGTTCTCAGAGGGCGAGGAAGTGCCAGAGTGGCTGGGTCCCTCCAGAGCCCTCAGGGCTCTCCCTTGGGGCTTCTCTGACCTGGGGACAGGGTGACTCCTAAGAACCATCGAAATAAGGTTTCCCCAGCTGGTTGAGAACTGCCCTTGCTGAGTATCCTTGCAGAGAATCACACTGCGCTCCTGAGATGCAGGCCTTGACCCACTAGCCGGCACAACAGCCGTGACCGAGACCTCAGCAGGGGCTGCGGCTGGGACAGGGGCTGCAGGCGGGACAGGGGCTGCAGGCGGGACAGGGGCTGCGGCTGGGACAGGGGCTGCAGGTGGGACAGGGGCTGCAGGCGGGACAGGGGCTGCAGGCGGGACAGGGGCTGCGGCTGGGACAGGGGCTGCAGGCGGGACAGGGGCTGCAGATGGGACAGGGGCTGCAGGCGGGACAGGGGCTGCAGGTGGGACAGGGGCTGCGGCTTGGGGAAAGGATGGCTTTGCTTTGAGATTTTCATCCTCAGCAGGACCCTGGCTAACTCCGAGGGTCAAAGAGTCCGAAGAAGATGAGATCAGAGGAATTGGAGCTACAGGTAAGAGACCTCCGAAGGAACGTGCTGTGGGTGGGGAACCCAAGGGTGGAAGGGATTTAGGGGTGCATGGTGGGGCTGTGACAGAGGGGTGCAGGGAGGAGATATAGCTGCAAACATTTGTAGAACCACAGGCTGCCTGGCCTTGCCGGGACCTTCTTTCTTCTCTAATGCTGTGGCCCCCTTGCTCCTTCGTCCCTCCAGGCCCTGAACTGAAGAAAGCATTGTCTCCAGAGTCATTAACCGCAGCCTGCTCCACAGTGCAGGCCTCTGGGGTCCCTTGCAGTAGGGACAAGAGTCGTCCCGTCTGTGGCCCCTCCGGCGTTAGGCTCACAGAGCCTGGGGCCTGGCTGAGGCTCCCAGTGACAAGGACCTCACTCCTGGCCCAGGGCCAGGTTTCCATGCAAGCTAGGGACCCCTGAGACTTCCTGGCGGCCAGGGTCACAGCCTCCGTGCTCTCACCAGCGTTGACTCCTGGATCCAGTTCTAGGCCTGGGACTGCATGGGGGCTGCTCTCCCCATGCCCCTTCTCTGAGGCATCCACCAGGGGCCTCGTCTGCAGGCTGTACAATGGGGGAAGCTCCCGAGGGGCTGGGAGTCCCTGGGAGCCAGTGGGGAGGCTGCTGGCAGCACCCACAGCATCCCACACACTCACCACAGCGCCCAGGGACAGGGGGTCCAGCTTTGGGGAGCGGCGAGCTCTCTCTCCTGAGCTGTGGTCCAGCTGCCACCGCCGGCTGCCCAGGCCCCTCCCCCCTGAGGCAGGTGACCCCATACCTTGTTGCCAGGGATTGGTGTCCCATTCCACCCTTTGGACCGGGCCCTTGGTTCGGACATCCCCTGCCTCCACCCGTGCCTCAACTTCTCTGCCAGGACTCCGAGGGGTGAAGTGTATTAGGAGTGGGGTGGATGACTCCTCTGCCTTGCTCCTGCCAAGGAGAGCAGTGTCTGGCCTGTGAGGCTCCCTCCCTTTTCTTCGGGGGGCTTCTGGGGTGGCATTACCACACGGCTGTCCCAAGGCCCCTCCACTGGCCACCTTACCCGCCGGTGTCTCAAATGGAGGTGTGGCTGTGCCAGCCAGACCTCCACCTCCCAGGGGCCCCTGACCCTGGGCTCCTGCTGCAGCTGGACTCCCCTGGCTGCCTCCTGCAGGATCTGGCTTCCCCTGCACTGAGCTGCGTCCCTCCACACTGCCACTGACCTTGGACTTTGGGGACAGAGCTGGCCCAGCTGCTCCCACCTGAGAAGGCCGGGGGGCTGTGGATGCTGGTCCTGCCGCCTCCTGGTCCTGCCCGGAGCCAAACCAGTGCAGAGCCAGCGCCGTGGCGGCCACCACGGCCAGCGCCAGCAGGGTTAGCACAGCACTGTCCCAATCTTCGTCCGTACCCCCATCCCAGCCCCAGCCGGGGCTGTCAGCCTCCCAGGCACTCCAGGCCATGGTCTGGGCCTCGGACGCAGCGTGATGAGCCAGGCGGCAGGCTGGGAGCGACGTGCCGCTCGCACCACGTTCTGCTTTCAGGCCTGGGGGCCCTTTGGTGTCACGCAGATGGCATCCGTGACGTGTCTCCCCCAGAAAGCTGCCCGGTTAAGGTGGCCCTGTGCTGGCCCGTGCACCGCCGGACCCAGGAGGGGTGAGTCTCTGTGTCCAAGCCGGGGCCTAGCTAGAGGCCCCTGGAGACAGCACAGCCCGCAGCCGCTCCGCGAGCTCAGGGGCCTCCAACCCCGCCCCGCCCCCGCCTCTCCGTGGGTTCCAGGGGCAAATGGCAGCGTCCATCAGCACTGTCCTGGCATCCCAGCTGGTGAGTTCTGCCTACGGACCCTCCCACCGCCACACTCGTCCTGTCCCCCGTGTCCCTCCTCTGACTTCAGGGCCAGTCTCAGGGGGCTCTGCCAGGGAAGAGTTACCCACAGGAAGATGTTATCTGGAGGCACAGCAACACGATGAGGCCCTGATGAAATTACCAGAAACCTGAGAAGACTGTCTCACTCTGAGCCAGGGCGCGGCCATCTCCCCGAGGAGAGGAAGCATGGGGCGGGGCCTGAGCCTGAGCGCAGTCCGGCACACAGGTGGGCAGCGGGAAGGCGCGCAGGTGTCGGGGCAGCGCGGCTCTTCCTGGACACAGGTGCTCTGAGAGGGCCGAGGCCGACTCTCCCTCCCTCCCTCCAACAGCCCCTGGATTCTTCCTACCCTGAGTTCAGAGACAGAATCGTTGTCAGAAGGAATTTTCAAACCATCAGGAGCAGAGAGTGAACAAAGCAAAGAAAATTTCAAAGTTGTGTTTTGCTCTTTATTGGCCTGGCTTATCACAACCTTCCAGAGCCTCTTGGGCTCTCTGGATCATCTCAACTGCCAGATACCACTCTCATGTCAGCCCTGGGAGCCTTCAGAAACCCTCCTCTGGCCCCAGGACTCTACCAGCCTGACCTCTGGTGCCTCATCTCAGGCCTCAGACTTCCTTCATCCATCCTTCCTCCTCGGCGGGACTCAGGCCCCTCGCAGGCCAGAGTGGAGGTTCCCCACAGCACTTGGCTTCTCAGGGGACAAGCCTTGTCTCGTCCATCTGCTTCTCACTTCACCCAAGGAGTAACTCTCAGCACAGGTGCCAAGTGGGACCAGACCTGGAAGAGAGTCTGGAGTTCCTGGGATAAAGGCAGGCCCCTCGTGACTTGTCCTTAGTCCTTCTCTGGGGACACAGGACTCTCCCTGACTCAGGCTGCGCGATGGCCAAGGCATGTCCCTGGCACCCAGCCTGGGCTCTGGCGAGCCTCAGGTATCTCGCCAACCTATCCCCTCCAGCCCCCACCAACCCCGGTGTATTAAGTGACATTAAGACAACAGGAGGGGCCCTGCCTTAAGGTGGACCTCATGCTGGGGAAGTTTTCTGGATGCTTCCCTTGTTCTCTTTTCCAGTCCCAGGCTCTGCCTCTGGGTTAAGTTTGGGGTCCAACGACCAGGCAAGGATGGAGATGATGCCATCGTCTGCAGTTCGGTACTGGCCATGCGGTGTCCACTACACGTCTCTACCCAGCACCTGAAAACCCTGTCGTTGTCTGAGTGTCAGGCTGCAGTCAAGTCCACTGGGAATACCTTAGGACACCAACTTCATAAGGTGCTGAGGACTGTGGCAGGTCCTAGAGACACAAAGGTGACCAGAGAAGGGTCTAGGCCCCTCCTTGTGGAAAGAAAACACCTGACTTTGTCAAAACCCAGATTGAGGCAAACCCTGCCCTGAGAGGAGAAACTCCCCGCTGGGAAGGTGACTGGAGACATGCTACCTTCCAATCAGCAGAAGTACCACCCTTTTATCTTTCTAGAGAGAATGAAAATGTGGCACGGCTGGAAAGGTGACAGAACTTCAGAAGCACGAGGGATCACCCAAAGAAATTGTGAAGCATGAGTAACTGTTCTGGATGTGCTCTGACGGCTTGAATATCACAAATACCCATCAAGGTGAAAATAAAGATCAAGAAAATGGGTCCCAGAAAAGTCTGACCTACAGTGGCCCCCTCAGAACTCCACTCCCGGTCACCTGCTGAGGCAGGACCCCCTGACTGAGTCCTTCCAATGAACAGAGGGAGTTGAGTTGATGGACCCAGAGACCTTGTTTCTCAGAAACAACACAAGCAAAGAAGGAATGGAGACAGTCATGTTTCTGCCAGCACCCGTGACCAATGGACACTGAAGGCCTGAGTAGCAGAGAAATCCATCCACGTGAGGTGATCCACCACGGCACACGCAGGAAGAACCCCCACTGCTTGGTCACTGAGCCTCAACTACACTGGATGGGACTCTACCCCACCAACGTGCCTTTCTGAAACTGAAGGAAAAGCCTAGTGAGATGAAAACATAATTCCACATCGAGCGCTAAATACCAATGGATGGCTAATATAAATAAGATAGTAGAGCACAGCAAACCCCACTAAAAATGCCAGGGATGAGCCAGGGAATTTTCTAGGCAAGAATACTGGAGTGGGTAGCCTGTCCCTTTTACAGGGGATCTTCCCCAATCAGGAATCCAACCAGGGTCTCCTGCATGGCAGGTGACTCTTTACCAGCTGCGCTACCAGGGAAACCCAGACACAAATGGACAGCTAATACAGATAAGATAGTAGAGCGCAGCGAACCCCACCAAATGCAGGGCTTTTCTATTATGGAGAAGGAAATGGCAACCCACGCCAGGATGCTTGCCTGGGCAATCACCTGGACAGAGGAGCCTGGCGGGCCACAGTCCACGGGGCCTCAGAGTCAGACACGACTGAGACTGAGCAGTGTTCACAGCAGCAGTTTACAACAGCCACGACATGGAAGCGACCTAAATGTCCATCCACAGAGGAATGGATAAGAAGATGTGATACATATGTACAATGGAATACTACCCAGCCACAAACTCAATGAAATAATGTGATTTGCCAAAAAATGGGTGAACCTGAGGAGTTCCCTGGTGGTCAGGGTTAGGACGTGGAACGTTCACTGCAGTGGCCCTGGTCAAGGACCTGGGATCCTGTGAGCTATGCAGTGTGGCTAAAAAAGAGGGGAATGGACCTCGAAATGATAATACTAAGTGAAGTAAGCCACACAGAGAAAGGCCAGTATCATATTATATTGCTCATCTATGGAATCTTAAAAAAAAAAAAAAAAGATACAGATGAACTTACATACAAAACAGAAATAGGCTCACCAATACAGCAACTTATGGTTACCATAG
Source organism: Tragulus kanchil (assembly GCA_022376925.1). Lineage (NCBI taxonomy): Eukaryota > Metazoa > Chordata > Mammalia > Artiodactyla > Tragulidae > Tragulus > Tragulus kanchil. The sequence goes on from JAIOJX010000004.1 coordinate 168,653,889, forward strand.
GGGAAGGGGGAGATTAGGAGCTGGGCTAACATATATACACCTCTATACATAAAACAGATAATCTCCTATACATACACATGTTAATATATGATGCTTGTTTTTCTCTTTCTGACTTACTTTGCTCTGTATAACAGGCTCTAGGTTCATCTACATCAGTTCAACTAACTCAATGTCATTCCTTTGAGTAATATCCCATGGTACGGAAGGGAGTCTCAAGGGGGAGGGCATGTATGTCTACCTATGGCTGATTCACAGTGTTGCGCAGCAGAAACTTACACAGCTCAGTGAAGCAATTATATTCCAAGTAAAACATTGACTAGGGCTTCCCTGGTGGTCCAGTGGGTAAGGACACCGCCTTGCAGTGCAAGGGGCGCCGGTTTGATCCCTGGCCTGGGAGGATCCCATGTCCCGCAAAGCGGCTGGACTTCGGTGTCCAACTACCGAGCCAGAGCTCTGGAGTGCATGCGCCCAGAGTCGGTGCTCTGCAGCAAGGGAGGCCCACACAGGCCAAAGAACAAAGATGGATGGAAATAAATAAATGAAGGACCAATAAAAGTGGCCAAAAAAAAAAAAAAAACTAGATAAGAAGGACCTACTGTATAGCATAGGAAACTATATTCAATATTTTGTAACAACCAATAAGGGGAAAGGATCTGAAAAAACATGTATATATCGGTATAAATGAATCATCTTGCTGTACACCTGAAATTAACACAACATCGTAAGTCAATATATTTCAATTAAAAAAAAAAAAAAATGAGGTGCCACTTCACATTCACTAGAATAGCTATAAATTTAAAAGATAGAAAGACTGGTGGTTCAGACATTAAGACTCTGTGTCTCCACTCCAGGGAGCAAGGTTCACTCCCTAGTCAGGGATCGCACATGTCATAGGGTGCAGACAAAAAAAAAATCATTTCCTCAAGGTAACCAGAAGGCAAAAGGCTATAGCAGATGTACCAAAGATAATGAAAAGGGAATCTAAACATAACACTAAAAATACTTGTCCAACCACAAGGGAACAGAGCAAGAGAAGAAAGGGACTTCTCTCATGGTACAGTGCATAAGAATCTGCCTGCCAAAGAAAAAAAAGAATCCTCCTGCCAATGCAGGGAACACAGGTTCAGTCCTGGGATCCAGGAAGATTCCACATGCCGTGGAACAACTAAGCCCCTGAACAACTACTGAAGCCTGTACATACTAAGGCCAGCAAACCACAACTGAGCCCAGGTGCTGCAACTACTGAAGTCCATGTGCCTAGAGCTTCCACAACAAAGGACGCCACTGAAACGAGAAGCCTGTGCATTGCAACCAGAAAAGGCCTGTGTGCAATAACAAAGAAATAGCACAACTGCCGGGGCAGGGGGAGTAAATAAATAAAATTTTTAAAAAGAAAGGAACAGAGAACTATAAAGGCAGCAAGTAAACAACTAACAAAATTTTAAAAGCTTATGAAGCTTACTATGAAATATTGCATTAATGCAAAGCTAAATTTAGGTTCTTCTCTGTGGCATATTGGTTTTGTAAAGTAAATTGTAATCCCGTTATTATTTAAACATATTGTGCTTTTAATGAAAAAGAAAATAAAGTGTGAGTTGGTGTGGATGTGTAAAAACTAGAAATCTCATATGTTGCTAGTAGGAATGTAAAATTGGAGCCGGCTTTCAAAGACAATCTGTTAATTTTTAAGTATTTAACCATTTTTTTCAGAACTTTTTACTGACTGCTTAGAATTGTATTAACTGTGATCAAATCGTGTGTCCTATTATATCTATTATATTTATTCAACTTGTATGGGCTTTTTTAAAAATTGAAGTATAGTTGATTACAGCGTTTGCCTATCTCTGCTTTACAGAAAAGTGACTCAATTACACAAATATAGATATCCTGCTTTTTTTTTTTTACATTCTTTTTCATTTTGGTTTAAGATAGGATATTGAATATGGCTCCCTGGGGTATACAGTAGGATTTTGTTGTTTATCCATCCTACATATAATAGTTTTACATCTACCTATTGTATGGGCATTGTTTTTTGCAAACATTCCATGAGCTTTAACCGATGCAAAGTTCTCTCTACACACATAACAATTAAATTGAGCTTGATTTCTTTATTCTCGCACTTGATTTTTATCTGTTTTTTATTCCGGAATGGTTGTCCTGAAGCCTCGGGAAGGACTGAGGGCAGAGTTCTGGTCCGTGGCCCAGCCTGCAGGACGCCTGCCGCTGCCATGGACTCGGAGGAGAGGCTGGGGCGGGGCCGGGTGGGACGGTCAATCCAGTTGCCAGGAGGCCGCGACCCGGACACAATGGGGTCTGGGAGCTGAGTTGGCAGGTGCGGGACTCAGGCACACCACCACCCTGCCTTCCCAGCCAGGAGACACGGAAACAGGTCAGTGCGTTCACTTTGGGGACCCCTTGGGGAACCAGGTCCCCTATGCCTCCCTCCCCCTCGCCCCGTTATCCTACCCCAATGTCCCTAAAATATTCCAGTTCTTCAGAACCCCTGGGAATTCCACTCTTGCAGTGCTGAGTTCAAACTTGGCGCGTGCACATACACCTCTACTAAACTCATTTTGGGGGTCGGGGACGGGAGATGGCCTCGAAGTTCTCTCCTTGCCCTGCGCCTCTGGAGCCAGGAAAGCTCGCGTTTGTTTCCCTGGCTGGGATAGTTGTAATTCCCGTTAAACATATTGTGCTTTTAATGAAAGAAAATAAAGTGTGAGTTGGTGTGGATGTGTAAAACTAGAAATCTCATATGTTGCTAGTAGGAATGTAAAATTGAGCCGGCTTTCAAAGACAATCTGTTAATTTTAAGTATTTAACCATTTTTTTCAGAACTTTTTACTGACTGCTTAGAATTGTATTAACTGTGATCAAATCGTGTGTCCTATTATATCTATTATATTTATTCAACTTGTATGGGCTTTTTTAAAAATTGAAGTATAGTTGATTACAGCGTTTGCCTATCTCTGCTTTACAGAAAAGTGACTCAATTACACAAATATAGATATCCTGCTTTTTTTTTTTTACATTCTTTTTCATTTTGGTTTAAGATAGGATATTGAATATGGCTCCCTGGGGTATACAGTAGGATTTTGTTGTTTATCCATCCTACATATAATAGTTTTACATCTACCTATTGTATGGGCATTGTTTTTTGCAAACATTCCATGAGCTTTAACCGATGCAAAGTTCTCTCTACACACATAACAATTAAATTGAGCTTGATTTCTTTATTCTCGCACTTGATTTTTATCTGTTTTTTATTCCGGAATGGTTGTCCTGAAGCCTCGGGAAGGACTGAGGGCAGAGTTCTGGTCCGTGGCCCAGCCTGCAGGACGCCTGCCGCTGCCATGGACTCGGAGGAGAGGCTGGGGCGGGGCCGGGTGGGACGGTCAATCCAGTTGCCAGGAGGCCGCGACCCGGACACAATGGGGTCTGGGAGCTGAGTTGGCAGGTGCGGGACTCAGGCACACCACCACCCTGCCTTCCCAGCCAGGAGACACGGAAACAGGTCAGTGCGTTCACTTTGGGGACCCCTTGGGGAACCAGGTCCCCTATGCCTCCCTCCCCCTCGCCCCGTTATCCTACCCCAATGTCCCTAAAATATTCCAGTTCTTCAGAACCCCTGGGAATTCCACTCTTGCAGTGCTGAGTTCAAACTTGGCGCGTGCACATACACCTCTACTAAACTCATTTTGGGGGTCGGGGACGGGAGATGGCCTCGAAGTTCTCTCCTTGCCCTGCGCCCCTCTGGAGCCAGGAAAGCTCGCGTTTGTTTCCCTGCGGCCTGGGATACGCGCGGTCCCCGCCCCGGGGCCGGGCCCCTCTGGAGGGAACGCGGAGCAGGGGCGGAGGCGCCGGGCCGCCACCTTGTGTCCGCAGGTGCCCCAAGCGGCAAGCGCTCCCGCCGCGCCATGGGCTCGGAGGTCTGGGTCGGCCCGTGGCGGCCGCACCGGCCCCGCGGCCCCATCGCAGCCCTCTACAGCGGTCCGGGGCCCAAGTACAAGCTGCCGTCCAGCACCGGTACCAGCGGCGGGCCGGGACAGGGAGCAGGAGGGGGGCGGCCTCGGCAGGGAGCGGCCGGCACCCGGTGATGCTGCGGCGCCCTGCAGGATACACCCTGCACGACCCGTCGCGGCCCCGCGCCCCGGCCTTCACCTTCGGCGAGCGCCTCCCCGCGCAGCAGACTTCGTGCGGCCCGGGGGCCCGGCCACCTGGTGCCCGCTCGCATGACGGCGCGCGGCCTCGACTGCGCTCCCGCTTACTCCATCTTCGGCCGCGCGCGGCAGGCAACGCCATCCCCCACTCCAGGACCGGGTCAGGACCCTGGGCTCCCCAAGGCCGAGCCGCCTCCGGGAACCCCACGCGGGAACTCCCTCCCCCACTGCCTCGAGTCCCCCTTGGGCCCCCTTAACACTGCAAACTCGCACCCTGGCCCGGGATCTCAAAAGAGCTCCAAGCCGCACAGGGTCTTGACCAATCGTAGCTCGAATTCCCCCTAATCGCTGGACTCCAGCCCCGGTCCCCACCAGGCCCCCGACCCAGTTCTGGCCCACACCCCGGTCCGCCCCGCAGGCAGGTACTTCCCGGAGCGAGCGGGAACGCGGCATATCCCAGCGCGCCTCGGCACACCATCGGCCGAAACGGTGCGCCCCGTTATCCTACCCCAATGTCCCTAAAATATTCCAGTTCTTCAGAACCCCTGGGAATTCCACTCTTGCAGTGCTGAGTTCAAACTTGGCGCGTGCACATACACCTCTACTAAACTCATTTTGGGGGTCGGGGACGGGAGATGGCCTCGAAGTTCTCTCCTTGCCCTGCGCCCCTCTGGAGCCAGGAAAGCTCGCGTTTGTTTCCCTGCGGCCTGGGATACGCGCGGTCCCCGCCCCGGGGCCGGGCCCCTCTGGAGGGAACGCGGAGCAGGGGCGGAGGCGCCGGGCCGCCACCTTGTGTCCGCAGGTGCCCCAAGCGGCAAGCGCTCCCGCCGCGCCATGGGCTCGGAGGTCTGGGTCGGCCCGTGGCGGCCGCACCGGCCCCGCGGCCCCATCGCAGCCCTCTACAGCGGTCCGGGGCCCAAGTACAAGCTGCCGTCCAGCACCGGTACCAGCGGCGGGCCGGGACAGGGAGCAGGAGGGGGGCGGCCTCGGCAGGGAGCGGCCGGCACCCGGTGATGCTGCGGCGCCCTGCAGGATACACCCTGCACGACCCGTCGCGGCCCCGCGCCCCGGCCTTCACCTTCGGCGAGCGCCTCCCCGCGCAGCAGACTTCGTGCGGCCCGGGGCCAGGCCACCTGGTGCCCGCTCGCATGACGGCGCGCGGCCTCGACTGCGCTCCCGCTTACTCCATCTTCGGCCGCCCGCGGCAGGCAACGCCATTCCCCACTCCAGGACCGGGTCAGGACCCTGGGCTCCCCAAGGCCTAGCCGCCTCCGGGAACCCCACGCGGGAACTCCCTCCCCCACTGCCTCGAGTCCCCCTTGGGCCCCCTTAACACTGCAAACTCGCACCCTGGCCCGGGATCTCAAAAGAGCTCCAAGCCGCACAGGGTCTTGACCAATCGTAGCTCGAATTCCCCCTAATCGCTGGACTCCAGCCCCGGTCCCCACCAGGCCCCCGACCCAGTTCTGGCCCACACCCCGGTCCGCCCCGCAGGCAGGTACTTCCCGGAGCGAGCGGGGAACGCGGCATATCCCAGCGCGCCTCGGCACACCATCGCTGCCCGAAACTGGGGCCTCGGCTTGGAGTCACAAACCCCAGGTGAGCCCAAGAAGGCCAGCCCTCCACAGGCAGCGGCCGGGACACCGACCGGTCCGCCAGGACCCACCCCCGCTGGCCGCCCCCAGGCCCCGGGACCTACACTGTGCCCTCGCTCCTGGGCCCGCGCGTCGTTGGCAAAGTCTCGGCGCCGACTTACTCCATCTCCGGCCGCAGCGCGGTGGGCAGCTTCTGCGAGGACCTCAGCAAGGTGAGGGAGGGCTGCCCACGCCGCGCGGCCAGGGGTCGGAGGCCCGCGGGCCGGACGCTGCCCACAGCGCCTTTCCCGTCCCCGCCCCCGCAGACTCCAGGGCCCTGCGCCTACCACGTGGTGAACCCCGGAGTATACAAACCCCGGGCCCCCCAGTTCTCGATGCTGGCGCGGACTTCGCTTCCCCAAGGCAACACACTGAATCCCGGCCCTGCAGCCTACAACGTGGATCAGGTGGTCTGCAGTTCAGGGTCAGGGGTCAGAGGCGGGGTCAAAGGGTCCGGGTCGGGATCGAGGATCTGAAGTGCGAGGCTGGGGCCCCGGAGCCGAAGGCCGGCAGACAGCGCCCGGCCAGCGACGTCTCCTGGGTCTGCAGCACCGGAAGCCTCGCGGCTGGAGCTTCGGGATCCGGCACTCAGACTACCTGGCCCCGATGCTGACGGACGTGGATGACTGACCCGCTGTGCGGGCGCGGCCCCACAAATGCTTCTTAACACCTCTGAAGCCAGCAGCGTGTCCGTCTTTCTGTGCGCACAGCGCTGCGGGCGGGCAAACCCGGCAGGCTGCAGGGCCTGCTACGTTCGGGACGGCTCGCGTCCCGCAGGCCCGGGTGGCAGGCCCGGGCGGAAGTGAGTCGGCTCGTCCCGCCCCCTCGAGGCGGCGATTGGCCCAGAGTACCGAACGTCGGGAGGCCCCGCCCCTCCTCGGCTCGGCGGGCTGGCCCGCGGTTCCCACCGCCTGCCAGACAAGGCCGAACCGGACTGGGATCCCAGCCAGACGGGCGAGGGCCGCTGACCAGCACGGGTACCGTCCGGGATCATGGTGTGCGGCCGAGATGTGACACAGACACGGGAATGAGGGGTGGACACAGGAGAGAAACGGGAACTGGGTCGGGACAAGTGCACTTGGCTTCAGGGCGGTGACAAATACCAGGTGTGTGTCGCAGCCTGGAGTAGTTGGCCGCCCCAGCGACACCAGACTCCCTGGCCCCACGTGCCCCTCTCGCACCTGCTGACCAGCCCCGGAGAGTGAGCCAGAGTCCAAGCAGCTGCTGGGGCTGATTCACTGAAGCAAGGAGACATCAGGGGCTTCTTGCGTGTTTTCCTGGACCGGGCACACAGGGCGCACAAATCCGTGCTTGGGGAGGGCTGGCCATTCCTGACCTCGACAGAGAGGTCAGGCCCAGAAACTGCCTGTTCTCAGGGACGCCGCAGCGCTCCACCCCTGCCACTGACTCTGAGGATAACCCATCGCTGTGGGAAGTGCCCCTTTGTGCTGCCTACACGCTCTACTGCCCGTGCCTAGGGGCCCCGCTCTTGGCCATCTGCTGAAGCAAAAACCTGGAGGAGATTGTGGTGCTGACCCCAGCTCTGGCCAAGTCTGGCCAGAAGCTGGAGTGGCCAGAAGCCTGGGGCAAACAGGTTGGGGACAAATGCCCTGAGGCAGGGTCCTGGCACATGCCCAGACTGGCTCTGGCTACAAGATTAGAAGACACCTCCTCTCCAGACCAGAAACTCTGACCTAAAGAGGCCAGCAACCACTGGCAGCTCCTGACCTCAAGCCTGGCCCAGACAGAGCCCCCAGAGCCAGGACCCAGACTTCTCACTCCCTTCCAGTCAGCCCCCAATAACAGGACCAAGTCACCCAGCTCCTCCACCTTCAGTTCCCCAGACAGGACTCCCAAGGGAAGAGCTGGGTACTCCTCTCCCTCCATCCCCCAGATTTGTTATGCCAGCAATAGGTACCAGCCTCCTCCCACACTGATACCCGCATTCCAAACCAGGACAGTTTAGTTTCCGTTCCCTCGACTGGACACCCACTACACTGCTTAGTAAATGCCTAATTCCAGCGGTAAGGAGAAAGGTGAGGGGTAGGGAGGTGACTGTGCAGGTGTACTCACTCAGCATCCTTGCCCAGCCTGTATCATCAGTAGACATGGTATGGGGGGCACTTCGGATAAGCTGGAGCCTACTCATGAAGAAGGGAAGCCTGGCATCCTGCAGTCCATGGGGTCACAAAAAGTCGGACAGGACTGAGTGACTGAACTGAACTGATTCATGGAGTCACTGTTGCCCAGAGCCAGTACAGGCAGGTCACTAATCGGTCACTGATCCGGGTTACTGATGGAAACACTGGCCAGAATCTCTGAGGGATCACTAGGGAGGACACTGGTCAGTTATTCACGGGTCATTGGACTTTGGTCAAGATCACCAAGGGAGATTTGATTGAAGTGATGAATAGGGACTTGGTCTAAATAACTGATGGGCCTCTGATCAATCAGTAATGGGCGGACACCCCGCCACAGGCCACGCCCTGGAGTGGAGGATAACCCATCGCTGTGGGAAGTGCCCTTTGTGCTGCCTACACGCTCTACTGCCCGTGCCTGGGGGCCCCGCTCTTGGCCATCTGCTGAAGCAAAAACCTGGAGGAGATTGTGGTGCTGACCCCAGCTCTGGCCAAGTCTGGCCAGAAGCTGGAGTGGCCAGAAGCCTGGGGCAAACAGGTTGGGGACAAATGCCCTGAGGCAGGGTCCTGGCACATGCCCAGACTGGCTCTGGCTACAAGATTAGAAGACACCTCCTCTCCAGACCAGAAACTCTGACCTAAAGAGGCCAGCAACCACTGGCAGCTCCTGACCTCAAGCCTGGCCCAGACAGAGCCCCCAGAGCCAGGACCCAGACTTCTCACTCCCTTCCAGTCAGCCCCCAATAACAGGACCAAGTCACCCAGCTCCTCCACCTTCAGTTCCCCAGACAGGACTCCCAAGGGAAGAGCTGGGTACTCCTCTCCCTCCATCCCCCAGATTTGTTATGCCAGCAATAGGTACCAGCCTCCTCCCACACTGATACCCGCATTCCAAACCAGGACAGTTTAGTTTCCGTTCCCTCGACTGGACACCCACTACACTGCTTAGTAAATGCCTAATTCCAGCGGTAAGGAGAAAGGTGAGGGGTAGGGAGGTGACTGTGCAGGTGTACTCACTCAGCATCCTTGCCCAGCCTGTATCATCAGTAGACATGGTATGGGGGGCACTTCGGATAAGCTGGAGCCTACTCATGAAGAAGGGAAGCCTGGCATCCTGCAGTCCATGGGGTCACAAAAAGTCGGACAGGACTGAGTGACTGAACTGAACTGATTCATGGAGTCACTGTTGCCCAGAGCCAGTACAGGCAGGTCACTAATCGGTCACTGATCCGGGTTACTGATGGAAACACTGGCCAGAATCTCTGAGGGATCACTAGGGAGGACACTGGTCAGTTATTCACGGGTCATTGGACTTTGGTCAAGATCACCAAGGGAGATTTGATTGAAGTGATGAATAGGGACTTGGTCTAAATAACTGATGGGCCTCTGATCAATCAGTAATGGGCGGACACCCCGCCACAGGCCACGCCCTGGAGTGGAGGAAGCACTGCGGTGCGCGGACTGTCCGGGGTCACCAGGCTCGGCGAGCGGACTGGGAGACGGCTCGGCTCTGGCTCAGGCCTAAGCCCAGAGGCGCCCCGCCCTCCAGGGCCCGGTTCCTCGGCGCCGAGCAGGCGTGGCCGCCGCGTAGGGGCGGGGCCGCAGAGGGGGCTCCGCCTCCGACACGTGGCTTCCGGCTGGGCCACCGCCTTTGGCGCATGCGCAGAGCGAGCGCCCGCCTGCCTCACGGCCTTCTGCGCGAGCGTGGCGTCCTTGACGCATGCGCGCTGGCGTCGAGCGTGTGTGGGGTGAGCGGCGCCGAGTCCCGGGACGGTTCTCTAGGCTCGCTGGTACCGGCTGCGGCGCGCGGGGTCCTGGGAGACTGGCCTGCGAGGCGCGTTCCGGGGGAGTGCCGTGGAGGGGCTGCCGGAGGAGAGGGGCCTCCCGGAGAAGGGCCTGGAAACGGCCACCGGCCGCCTGGATGTGCAGCCCCATCTCTCGCACCGCTTACAGCACAGTTGGTAAAGGAGGAAGGTGGTGGTGAACAGACGACGGGACGAGGCCACGGCCGTGCAGCCCGGAACCGTCGGACAGGGCAGAGGCTGGACATTTAGGAGTCTTCGAGAGGGGCCTCCCAGGACCAGCTCAACAGGTGAGGGGGAGTCCTAAGAGCCCCGCCCAGCAAACCTCCAGAGGCGCCTGAGAAGGCACCGGGGTCACCGAAGCGGCAGCAGGGCGTGAGCCACCGGCCCAGAGCTGCTGTCGGGGACCCGTCTGTGAAGAGCAGGCTCGAGGCAGGTGGAAACCTCTTCCGGGGTGACTGCTGGCTGGACGTCTGCGTGCCGCAGGGCAGGGCTGGGGCCCAGGGGGAGCGCCGCAGGCTCAGGGGCGGTTGGCGCAGAGTTTGCGCAGGGAAGTGGCCGTTGCTGAAGTGGCCTCAAAGAAAGGCTGCAAAAGGGCCAGAGGAGTCAGGCTTGGGGGATTGCAGCCAGAAACTCACCCACCTCGTTTTAAGAAATGGGTTTATGGAGAGGGAGATAGCAACCCACTTCGGTATTCTTAACTTAGAAACCCCGCTGGGGCTTCCCTTGTGGCTCAGTGGATAAGAACCCAGTCTGCCAGTGCAGGAGACACAGGTTCGAGCCCTGATCCAGGAAGATCCCACATACCGCAGAGCAGCTAAACCCACACATCAAAGACCCAGCACAGCCAAAAATAAATAAAAGTTAAAAGAAACCCCGCCGACAGAGGACCCGTGGCTACAGTCCGTGGGATCCCAAGAGTCGGGCCGCCCTCCCCCTCGCGGCTGCGGCCACCGCCTTTGGCGCATGCGCAGAGCGAGCGCCCGCCTGCCTCACGGCCTTCTGCGCGAGCGTGGCGTCCTTGACGCATGCGCGCTGGCTTCGATCGCGTGTGGGGTGAGCGGCGCCGAGTCCCGGGACGGTTCTCTAGGCTCGCTGGTACCGGCTGCGGCGCGCGGGGTCCTGGGAGACTGGCCTGCGAGGCGCGTTCCGGGGGAGTGCCGTGGAGGGGCTGCCGGAGGAGAGGGGCCTCCCGGAGAAGGGCCTGGAAACGGCCACCGGCCGCCTGGATGTGCAGCCCCATCTCTCGCACCGCTTACAGCACAGTTGGTAAAGGAGGAAGGTGGTGGTGAACAGACGACGGGACGAGGCCACGGCCGTGCAGCCCGGAACCGTCGGACAGGGCAGAGGCTGGACATTTAGGAGTCTTCGAGAGGGGCCTCCCAGGACCAGCTCAACAGGTGAGGGGGAGTCCTAAGAGCCCCGCCCAGCAAACCTCCAGAGGCGCCTGAGAAGGCACCGGGGTCACCGAAGCGGCAGCAGGGCGTGAGCCACCGGCCCAGAGCTGCTGTCGGGGACCCGTCTGTGAAGAGCAGGCTCGAGGCAGGTGGAAACCTCTTCCGGGGTGACTGCTGGCTGGACGTCTGCGTGCCGCAGGGCAGGGCTGGGGCCCAGGGAGCGCCGCAGGCTCAGGGGCGGTTGGCGCAGAGTTTGCGCAGGGAAGTGGCCGTTGCTGAAGTGGCCTCAAAGAAAGGCTGCAAAAGGGCCAGAGGAGTCAGGCTTGGGGGATTGCAGCCAGAAACTCACCCACCTCGTTTTAAGAAATGGGTTTATGGAGAGGGAGATAGCAACCCACTTCGGTATTCTTAACTTAGAAACCCCGCTGGGGCTTCCCTTGTGGCTCAGTGGATAAGAACCCAGTCTGCCAGTGCAGGAGACACAGGTTCGAGCCCTGATCCAGGAAGATCCCACATACCGCAGAGCAGCTAAACCCACACATCAAAGACCCAGCACAGCCAAAAATAAATAAAAGTTAAAAGAAACCCCGCCGACAGAGGACCCGTGGCTACAGTCCGTGGGATCCCAAGAGTCGGACACGACTTAGCGACTAAACCACCAGCTGATTAATGTGTTAGATTCGGGTGTACAGCAAAGTGATTCAGTTATACATATACACGTACCTATACTTCGGTGTTCTGAGACGGACCACAAGTGTAGAATACATGTTGGATTTCAGAGACTTCTAATGAAAAAGTCTAAATACCTGGATCAGTCATTTTACACTGATGTGTTGGACAGTATTTCTGTGTATTGGGTTAAATAAAATACAGCATCAAATTAAAAAGAAGTGAGTTTATTACAAACAGAAAAATATGCTCAGGAACCCGGGTGCGTCGGGAATGCTTTCCCTCAGCTCAGGAGAGGCCCGGCAGCGGCTCTCAGCGGGGGGAAGCGTGAGCGCTTGATGACACCTAAGCTGAGGCTTCAGGAGCGAGGCAGTTCTGAGGCCAGGCGCGGCCGCTGACAGCAGAGTGGGTGTCGGGCCGCTCCTGCAGCTGGTGTCCGGTGTCTCCAGCTTCGCAGGGCACTTAGGGCTCCCGACACTCTTGCTTTTTTCCAGGAGCACCAGGCCCATCCATGCTGCTGCTGGCTCGGGCACCCAATGCTTGGCACCGGCTCTTTCGGCTCAAGCCTCCGGCTCTCCCTAGGACCCCGGGAGGCAAAGCCCCGCACGCAAGGTACCAGCTCTTCTCCAGGGAGGGCCCCCAAAAGACGGGCAGGCAGGGCCAGCCCCACCGCCCTGGCCTGCAGACGAGGCTGCTCATCACAGCCTTGATTGGGGGCGGGCTGGGCGGGGCCTGGCTGACCCTGAGGGCCGAGAAGGAGCAGCGGCGACAGCAACAGCGGACCGAGGCCCTGCGCCAGGCTGCCGTGGGCCAGGGCGACTTCAGCCTGCTGGACCACCGGGGCCAGCCCCGCTGCAAAGCTGACTTCCGGGGCCAGTGGGTGCTGATGTACTTCGGCTTCACTCACTGCCCCGACATCTGCCCCGACGAGCTGGAGAAGCTGGTGCAGGTGGTGCGGAAGCTAGAGGCAGAGCCTGGCCTGCCCCCAGTGCAGCCCCTCTTCATCACCGTGGACCCCGAGCGGGACACTGTGGCTGCCATGGCCCGCTACGTGCAGGACTTCCACCCGAAGCTGCTGGGCCTGACCGGCTCTGCCGAGCAGATCGCCCAGGTGAGCCGGAGCTACCGCGTGTACTACAGCGCCGGGCCCAAGGACGAGGACCAGGACTACATCGTGGACCACTCCATCGCCATCTACCTGCTCAGCCCCGACGGCCTCTTCACGGACTACTACGGCAGGGCCAGGTCAGCCGAGCAGATCACAGACAGCGTGCGGCGCCACATGGCTGCCTTCCGCAGTGTCCTGTGCTGAGCCCGGTCATTAAAAAAGCGGGACAGAGCCGTGCGTGCCTGGATCTGTACTAGCAGCCGCTGGGGGCCACGGACAGGAAAGGGGCTGGGGGCCTGGTTGCCTCCGGGGGTGCGGGGGACAGACAGCCGTTTCCCCAACACAGACCAGTTCTGTAAAGGTCTTTCCCTAAGGGACTGGCTGGATGGCAACACTTTATTAGGCTGGGCCAGCCAGGAATCGGCCAGGACTGAGCGGATGCATGCCCAGCGTTTGTGGGGAGGGGCTTCAGGGCCCAACTCCAGTCTCAGTGCTCCCCACTCAGGGCTGGACTGTAGAGGGGGCGGCATAGTTCTGGAAGCGCTTGTGGGCCCGCTGGTACGTGAGCAGCCTCAGGGACATGGTGTCCACAGCTGCCTCCAGTCCCGGCTGCTGGGTGATCTCCACCGTGTGGTCATTAGCCTGCAGAGACAACGCGTCAGCAGAGACCAGGGCCACTGCACTCCCTCCCTGGCTGCTCCCAGGCCACTCACCAGCTGCAAGGAGGCCAGCATGGAGCGACACACTTCAAAGGCAGGCTGGCCTGCCACCAGCTTTGCAAAGGGGCACCACTGGTTGAGGCGGCCAAACCTGGAGACCACCTGGTCCCCGTAGGTGTGGATGTCGAAGGGCACGTGCGCCTCCTGCGAAGGGGAGGGGCAGGTCCCGGGGCTGGCCTGAGGCAGGCAGGCGGAGGCGCCGGTCCTCTGCCAGGGCCCTCACCCAGGCCACCTCACCTGCTCCTGGAGCAGGGTCTGGACGGTGTCCTCCCAGCCCCGGACGTGCTGGTTCAGCTCTGTTTCCTGGATGAGCTGCTTCGAGGTGGTGACGAAGACGTCCTGCTTCGAGGTGGTGACGAAGAGCTCCTGGGGGGGCCCAGGGGCTTACCTCCTCCGTGCAGGCGCACCCGTACCCGGCTCCCCCACCCCGGCTCTGACCTGGGCCTACCACGTTCTTTTGGACCAGCTCCTCATAGCGCAGGGACGCGGGCATGGCTTCCGCTTCTACAGAAGGGCAGCTGTGAGGTGCTGTGCTGGGAGTCTCACCCTCTCCTTCCTCCCCTGCCTTCAGGAGCCCCGAAGGGCCCTCAGGCGGCAGCCTCCTCCCAGACCTACCCATGTCTGCGTCTTCCCCGGGCTCTGCCCCTCCAGGCTCCGCGTACTCCTCGGGCTCTAGGACGTCATCTGCTGAGAAGGGAGAACCCGGGGAGGAGGCAGGTTAGTCTGCCGGGGACACTGAGCCCCGACTCAGGCTGCCCCTGGAGGCACCCACCTGCGACTCCCAGGTCCTCCCCAGAGTCCTCCTGGCGGTCTTCCTCCACAGGCCACAGCCCTTCCTCAGCCCTTGGCAGCCACCGCTCAGCCACCTGTGCAGAGAGCGCCGCTGAGGAGCACTGCCGTCTCCCGCCAGGGCCCGCGCGGGGTCCCCAGGGTGGCCAGTACTTGCCTCCCTCCTCTGCTGCGTCCGGAGAGTCTCCAGCTGCTCCCTCACGTGCTCCCAGTACAGAACCTCCATGTCTGCACACAAAAGCCCCGTGAGGGGGCTCCCTCCTCCTGCCCAGGCGCACCCCAGTCCACTTGGCCTTAGGCGTCCCGGGCTCGGGGAGGCGTGGAGCGTGGCGCTGTCCACCCACGGGAAGAACCTCACCTGCGAAGGAAGGGCCCTTGCGCCGGGGCCTCCTGCTGTCGGCCTGGGCAGCATCTGCAAGAGGACTGGGTTAGCAGAAGCCAAGCCAAGTCCCCCAGCCGCCCCCGGAGCCTCTGGCCCAGGCCCCCAGCCCCACGCACAGGCGGCCAGGTACCACTGGTGGAAGTCCTGCAGCTTGACAGCACCCTTCCTCTTCCGCTTCTGTCCTGGAGCCTCCTCCACACGGGGGGGCACAGAGTAGGGCCTACCTGGGGGCACACAAGACGGTCTCCGAGCACAACCACAGCCCAGGGCAGGCAGTGTGCCCACGGGCCCCGGAGCTCCAACCTCCACGCAAGCCAGGCGAGCCCACCCCCGACTCCAGGATGCCCATGGGTAGCTCCCCGCCGCCAGTTACCTTTCCTGAAGGGCTTAGAATCCGGGGCGTCGAAGGGGTCCAGGCCCTGCCAGGGGTCTGGGGTCTCCTGGGCACAGAGCACAAGCAGACACGGGAGAGTGGAGGACACGCACCCTCCCCGAGTCGAGACACACAGGGAGGGAGGTGCCCTGGAGCTGCAGGAGAGAGGTCCAGTTCTGGGGGGAGGAAGATTGCGCAAGACAGCCGCTGCAGAGGGCCTCGAGCCCACCCTCCCAGCCGAGGGTCCGGCCCCCACCCCTCACCTTCAGCCGGGACACGGGCTCCAGGGCCTGCTTCCGTTCCCGGAGTGCACACCTTCTGGGCCGGGCAGCACTCTGGAAAGAAACGTCCGGATTCCCCTCTCCTCCTCTACCTAAAGCTTCCAGGCCCCCCAGCAGCTCTGCTCTGGGGCCCGGACACCAGGAACCCTGCAGAGAACCCCCTGGGAGCGGGAAGTTCTGTGACTAAAAAGTGAAAAGCCAGGAAAAACTAGGAGATGTAAACTAGTAAACCTGTGGCCCACAAGGTACTTTTTCTTCTTCAAAAAATATAAAAACAGGGGCTTCCCTGGTGGTCCAGTGGGTAAGGACACCGCCTTGCAGTGCAAGGGGCGCCAGTTCGATCCCTGGCCTGGGAAGATCCCACGTGCCGCAGAGCAGCTGGACTGATGTGTCCAACTACCGAGCCGGAGCTCTGGAGCGCATGCGCCCAGAGCCGGTGCTCTGCAACAACAGAGGCCACCGCGATGGGAGGCCCGCACGGGCCAAAGAACAAAGATGGATGGAAAAATGAAAGACCAATAGAAGTGGCCCGCCCGCTCCCCTCCCTCCCCACCCCACCCCCACCAAAATAAATAAATAAATCAAAAAAAAGGTGTATATATATATATATAAACATAATAGAACAGTATGATATCCATGTAGATGTTGACAGATTTATTAGCTCTAGGCCAGAGTGCAGGGGTATGGGAAACAAGCCTGTCCACTCCAGCCAGCCCGGCCTCAGGAGAGGCACCTCTGGAGACCAGCTGCCATTCTGAGTAGCTGCCCTGAGCACCGTGGGGCTTGGACGCTTGGACACCAGCCCACCCCTCTGAGGAGCAGCAGCTGCTCTGCTCAGAGAGGGAAGAGGAAAGACATGAAAGCTGCTGCCCAAAAGGGCAAGATGCAGGGCCAGGCCTCGGGCTGGCTAGGGGACACACCCACCGCCCTGGTAGCACAGGAGAGCAGGGCAGAGCCCCCGGACTGCCTTCCCCGTCTGAGTGGGACCGTTCCCCCCAGGGCCTGCCTGGCTGGGGCCTGGAGCTCTGCACGCCTTACTGGGGGTCCCACCTGCTCTGGACTCCTGGGCTCCTGGGCCTCCATCGGGACCTCAGGGGCCAAGGCCTCAGGGGACTCTGCTGCCCCCTCTGCATCTTCTTCATCCACTTCCGCAACCCCACCTCTGGGCAGTGAGCCTTCTGGAGGGGTGCCTAGGCAGGGAAGCGAGACCAGTCAGCCCCGAGGAACCCGAAGACCAGGCCGCGGGGGCAGAGGGGCTGCCCCTCTGGGATGAGGGGCCACTCCTGTCCCAGATTCACTTGTTAGAACCAGAAAATGCACGTAACACACTCTCATCATCCTGCTGTTTTGCTTAGTTCTTTTTATTTCTTAGTAATTCTCCTCTTTAAATGGTGCCTCCTCGGTCCGGAGAGGAGAGGAGAGGCCCCAGCTTTAAGCCCACAGTGGTCTGGGGGCAGTCACTGAACCAAGACAGCACAGGCGGCCAAGGTGGGCCCTGGGCACAGACCTGCTCCCTACGCCTCTCTGCTCCACAGGCTGTACAGGTGGCCAGGCTGGGTGGCTGAGCAGAGTCCCACGCCCCCACCCCACCTGCAGACCCTCCCAGGAGCGTTCTCCTCACCTGGCTCCTGAGAAATGCCGAGCACCGGGCCAGGACTCCTGCATATGGAGACTGCCAATGGCTGCTCCTCAGCCCTATCAGCCTCTGGGAAAGAGCAGGAACTGAACAGGGTCAGCCCCATTCTCCCCTACCAGAGCCCTCCCGGGGCCCCACAGAGCCAGAGCTGAGACAGAGCCCAGCCCAGAAGCAGGACTCCAGCCTCCCGGGACTGAGCAGGCACAGGCAGGGCAAAGGGGCCTCATCCTCAGAGCAGGCGCCTGGGGGGAAAGAGCTCCCAGGGCCAGAGTGGCAAGCACGGGGATCCGACAAGGAGCCCCTGCTTCCCACCAGCATCCAGGTCCTCACCCTTCTGGTTCCTTGGCAGCAGGGCCTCCATGAGGGACACGCCCACCGGCTCCAACAGGAAGGTTCCTCTAGGGTGGGGCGTGCACGTATTCATCCTAAAATCCTTCCGGCTGGCCAGGACGTCGCCCTGACAGCTGGCAAAACACAGGCGCTGCAGAGACCCTTCTCTAGCACACCCCACCCTCCACCCACCAGGCTCCGGCCCACACCTGTACAGGGGGTTACTGTTCTTCTCCACCTCGTCCGGGGCTACCAGGGCGCTGGGCAGGAGGGGAATGAGGGTCCCCTGCACAGAGGCCAAGAGCAGGTGAACTGTGGAAACCCACGTCCCATGATACCTCCCTCCAACACCCCAAGTGGCTCGATGCAGGAGGGGGACACTCACGCTGGGGACCTGGTCACCCCTCAGATCCACGTTCACACAGGAGTCGGAGAGCTCGTCCAGCGACAGGAACTGCCGGGAGACAGGAGCACTCAGGGGGCGCCCAGCCAGCACAGCGGGCGGCACCAGCCACCCAGGAAACCTCACCTTATGCTCCGTCTCCTGCGGGGCCCTGGAACTGGCATCCCCCACCGTCCCATCTTCCGGCTCCAAGGAGAGCTGCTTGGCCTGCCTGAGAGCCAGTGCGCAGGCGTCACGGGACGTCCGGGGCCTCCCAAGCCCCCCGCGCGGGAGACGCACAGACCCCCACCGACAGTACTCACTTTTTGCCGGAGATGAAGTCGAGAGCCTGGTACACCAGGGAGTAGAGGTATTCCACCTGGCAACCGGAAGTGGGCAGTGAGGACGAGAGAGGAGGGGCTCATCCCAGAGCCCTCCGAACTCGTCGTCCAGGTGTCCTCTCTAAATTCCTACCAATGCGGCTGCCAAAGAAACCTCCAATCCAACTACTGTGTCTCCCCAGGATTACCTAACAGCCCAAGCCCCTTGCAGCCTCACTCCATACTGCAGAAAGTGCAGCCACCTCAGCAACGCAACCCTGGGCCCCCGGCAGCCCCGCGTGCCTTCACTGGTGGCACAGCCCCAGCCGGCCTGCAGCCCGAGTCCCTGCGGCTCCCCACCAGCCCCCCGCCTGCAGGAGCACCTGTGGGTCTCGCTGGTCTTTCCCAGCTCCAGCCCGTCTGGAGGCCTCACCGGTAGGGGTGAGGCTGGGGATTTTCCAGAATCTGACCAAGCACCCCCAAGCAGGGTGCATAACACACGGCCCGGGTGAGTCCCGGTGGTGCCAGCGCCGACAGCAGCCAGCGTGCCGCCGAGGGCGCAGACCCCACTCACCAGAAACCATACACATGAGCTTTCTCAGGTGTCTGTCACACACACAGGACGGTGCCTCACGCCCCGTCTCATTTACTTGGCGTCCTCACTGTAAACGAGGTAAACGGCAGGGGCACACGGTGGCCAGGACCTGCGCCTGGGACCAGGAACCCCGCGCTGTGTCGCCGCCTACAGCAGCGCGCCGCGCGCGGTGCCATCCACTTCAATCTAAGTAAAAGTGACTAAAACGCCAGATGCTTCGCTCATGCCTGGCATCTCAAGAGCCCTGGAGCCACACGTGCTAGATCACAGAACGTTTCCATCCGTTTGCAAAGACCAGCTGGACAGCACTGACTGCAGCCTGTGCTCCCGGTCACACCTTCCAGACTCCTGCCATTTTACACCTGCCTTATCACAGATGTGCCCGTCTGTGGCCTTGTCTACAGGTGCACCTTATGCTTTGTGCTTCCCAAGTTAAATGTAGATACTCCTTTTGAGAACAAATACAGAATCTAATTGAGTAGGATCAGCTAAGACAAAAACCAACGAAATCTCAAACTGCCTCCGTGGCTCAGGACGGCTGAGGTGGGTGCAGCGCGCCCTCCGCGTCGGCTGGCGACACGCCCTCCCCTGTCCAGACGGGACTGCAGGCTGAGCTCCCCAGCACCCTGCTAGGCTCCGCCTTCCGTGCACCTTCCCCCGCCCCACACGAGACCGCCAGCGTGGCGGACCGGTGCCGTGGTCCTCCCGAGCTCCTCTAGAGGACGGACAGCTGGCCCTGCTGGAGGACCTCTCAAGGGTACCACTGGTGCCCCGGCACACGGTGAGGCGCGCTGACTCTCCATCAGACTCCCGGTGCTTTCCACTGATCTTTGTGGGTTTTCCTCTTGTTTAATGTTTCTCCCCAACTCATCTTTTATTTCGCACTTCCTTCAGCATCTCTGACCTTTCAACACACCTCACTCTCCACGTTTCCTAGACAGTAGCTGGTTCTCAGTAGCTGCCTCACAAGCTCCACTGTAAAAACTAGGGCCTTAGGCGTGGACTCTGCAAACCCCTGGGCCCGCCTTCCCGGCAGTCTCCAGGGAGGAGGTGGCTTTTCTCTCTTTCACGTCAAGCCTGTCAGGTGGGCTCCTGACCCACTCCTTACCTGTTTCTTCTGCTTGTTTCACCCCTTTTCCTCTCCCCTCACCTAGCGGGTCACCCCAGATCCGTGGTTTTCAATACTGATTGTCACTGAGGATAGTTCAGAAAACCCAGATACCTCCCTCTCTCCCCTGCCCACCCATCATCACCCGGGGATTCTGATTTAGTGAGTCTGGGTGAGGCCCAGGCACTGATAATTATCTGGACTGTAGCATGGGTTAAGGGTCACTGATTTAGTTACTGACCAGTCTCCTTTTCTTGAGGTCACATGGTATGGCATGCAGAATCTCAGTTCCCCAAGCAGGGATCAAACCCATCCCCGCTGGAAGTGTGGAGTCCTAACCACTTGACGACTAAGGAATTCCCAGCCCTACATTTTAAATCCAGTTTGCTCTTTGGTCTTAAAAGGTGCCAAGGACTTGGAGGAGGTGGGAGATGCTGGTGAGGCGAGTCTGAGACAGGGCTGAACCTGCCGCCCGCCCCAGCAGGACAGCAGACCGGTGTTCCACAAGCCATCACAGTAGCAAGACCAGCCAGCAGCCAGGAGGCCCACCTTCTTACTGTAGACACACGCGGAGCCCTGGATCAACAGTGCTGCCTCAATGAAGTTCATTGTGGTTTTGCCTTTGTCAAAAGAAATGCAGATCTGGTCCAACTGCAAGACACAATGAGGGGCAGTGGGAAGTCTGCCCTCTGCCCGGCAGTCCGCCCACACCCCCTTCTGCCCCCAGGGCCACGGGCCCCAGGCGTCCGTCACCAGGAGCAGCCCCTCAGAAAAACAGCTCTGTCTCTGCCTCGGGGCTCAGCGGCTGTCCGTTTTTCTGGAGAGGAAAGACAGGTCTTTGTGATTTCCGCTACTTCCTGTAACCTCCACGGCCTAGTGTTTCGGAAATGGCAGGCCCCTAGAGTATCATCCACAGGTGGGCCGGAGCCACAGACCAGCTCCTCTCTGGAGGTGGTCACACTGCGCCCATCCTAGTCGGGGCCAGCTCAGGCAGACTCCAGCAGGACGACCCCACCCCAAGAGAAGGACAGGCCACCCTCACTGGTGGGGAAGACAGAGACAAAATGCTGGGACCTCAATCCTTCGACCAGAAAACTCAGGGAACACTTCCAGCCACGTCCTCCCCCTGCCTCTGCAGCTTCTGAGCCCCTCGCCTCTCCTGAGCCCTAATTCCCTCCACTCTTAAATCTGTGCTCAGCAACCATGTGCCCCTAAAGGTTTCCCTAGCTCTTAGCTTTCACCTTGGATGAACACTGATGCCAGATACCAAGACCAGGAAGGCTGGGCTTTGAGCAGGAAAATAAAGAGCTCTCCTTTAAGTATATTAAGCCTGAGATGCTTGTGTGATGTCCAAGTAGAATGTCAAGAATAAGAAGCTGGATCCACAGACAGAACAAAATCAGAGAAAAGACCTGGGACTGGTATGGCATGCAGAATCTCAGTTCCCCAAGCAGGGATCAAACCCATCCCCGCTGGAAGTGTGGAGTCCTAACCACTTGACGACTAAGGAATTCCCAGCCCTACATTTTAAATCCAGTTTGCTCTTTGGTCTTAAAAGGTGCCAAGGACTTGGAGGAGGTGGGAGATGCTGGTGAGGCGAGTCTGAGACAGGGCTGAACCTGCCGCCCGCCCCAGCAGGACAGCAGACCGGTGTTCCACAAGCCATCACAGTAGCAAGACCAGCCAGCAGCCAGGAGGCCCACCTTCTTACTGTAGACACACGCGGAGCCCTGGATCAACAGTGCTGCCTCAATGAAGTTCATTGTGGTTTTGCCTTTGTCAAAAGAAATGCAGATCTGGTCCAACTGCAAGACACAATGAGGGGCAGTGGGAAGTCTGCCCTCTGCCCGGCAGTCCGCCCACACCCCCTTCTGCCCCCAGGGCCACGGGCCCCAGGCGTCCGTCACCAGGAGCAGCCCCTCAGAAAAACAGCTCTGTCTCTGCCTCGGGGCTCAGCGGCTGTCCGTTTTTCTGGAGAGGAAAGACAGGTCTTTGTGATTTCCGCTACTTCCTGTAACCTCCACGGCCTAGTGTTTCGGAAATGGCAGGCCCCTAGAGTATCATCCACAGGTGGGCCGGAGCCACAGACCAGCTCCTCTCTGGAGGTGGTCACACTGCGCCCATCCTAGTCGGGGCCAGCTCAGGCAGACTCCAGCAGGACGACCCCACCCCAAGAGAAGGACAGGCCACCCTCACTGGTGGGGAAGACAGAGACAAAATGCTGGGACCTCAATCCTTCGACCAGAAAACTCAGGGAACACTTCCAGCCACGTCCTCCCCCTGCCTCTGCAGCTTCTGAGCCCCTCGCCTCTCCTGAGCCCTAATTCCCTCCACTCTTAAATCTGTGCTCAGCAACCATGTGCCCCTAAAGGTTTCCCTAGCTCTTAGCTTTCACCTTGGATGAACACTGATGCCAGATACCAAGACCAGGAAGGCTGGGCTTTGAGCAGGAAAATAAAGAGCTCTCCTTTAAGTATATTAAGCCTGAGATGCTTGTGTGATGTCCAAGTAGAATGTCAAGAATAAGAAGCTGGATCCACAGACAGAACAAAATCAGAGAAAGGACCTGGGACGGAAATATAAACAGAAGGAGGGGAAAATAAGCAAGCAAACCCAGCAACTGTACACGCAGTACTTAAAATCACAGAAATAAATGAAGTGGTTTAGAGGAAATGTGTACAAAGATGCCTCTGGCCACGCCCTGAGGAGCTCGACACTGGGACTGGATAGGCGACAAAAAGTAGGCAACGAAATCAGAAGAAAACCAGAACGCCAAAACCTGTTCCAAAAAGCAAAAAGGATGCGATCAGCCCACCACATGCTGCTGAGCTGGACGAGTCTTTGGATGACCCTCGGACGCGGCAGGAAGGAGGTCGTTGCTGATCAAGACCAGAGCCGTCCAAGGCGGCTAAGGAGGGAAAGTGAAGTGCAGAAAAGGGGCGCGGAGCTCCCAGCGCGGCAGACGCAGCTGTCGGGGATGAAAAAAGGCCCAAAAGCTGACGACAGGACACGGCGGCAGCTTGAACCTGGTTTCAAACCCAAGATGCCCCGCCTGCGTCGCGCCCCAGACCTCCCGCGCGCACGAGCTCTGCGCTGCTCCGCCGCCGAAAGCCGCCGCGGCCGCGCCTCGAGGCCGCTCCCAGGCCCCCTCCCCGGCCGCGGCCTGTACGGCGGCCCCCGCTGATCGGTCGCGGCTGGCCGCGCGGGCCGAGAGGCGGCGCCGGAGAAAGCAGCGAGCCGCGGGCGGGGGCGCACGAGCGGCCGCGGACACACGCCGGGGGCGGCAGGGCCCTCCCCGCGCCGCCCTCACCTCCTCGAGATACTCGCCCAGCTGCGCCGCCACGTCCACCTCCCAGTTCCGGGTGAGATCGCGGATGGGCTGCAGGAGGTGGGCGAAGCGCGCCTCCACGTCCTCCATGTCTGGGCCGGATCGGACAGGGGGCCGCAGGGCCGCTTCGAGCGGGGCCAGCGCGCTCAGCGCGCCACTCGTTCTGGCGCCATTTTGCTGTTCCCGCCCAGGAACAGACGTAGCGCGCGGCGCCGCGCGCACACCCGTGACGTAGAGCGGCCGCGGCGCGGCGGGGGCGGGGCGCGGCGGGGGCGGGGCTCCTGGCTGCCGCCGGCCGGGAGGGGCGGGGCCGGGCGGCCGCCTGGCATCCTGTCCGGCCCGCCGCGTAGCGGACATGGCGGGCTCCCGGCTCCCTCGGCAGCTCTTTCTGCAGGGCGTGGCCGCCGTCTTCATGTTCGCCTTCGCTTCCCTCTACACCCAGATCCCGGGTGAGGGCGCCGATAGCGACATGCCCCCAGGCGCGACTGCCCCTGGCCCGCGTCCTCTGACCCCCCTCAGCTCCCCACCCGGCACTCCGCGCTGTCGGGCGGGAGTTGGGCTCCGGGCCTGGGTGCGTGGGGTAGGGGCAGCGGTGTGGGTCCTAAGGGCTGCGCGGGTGTGGGCTGTGGGATGGCGTGCAGTGGTCCACTTGCAGTACGGTTCTGAGTTCTAACCTGGTGAGAGGGAGGGTTCAGAGGGTCTGCAGGCCTCGACTTGCTGGGGGGTAGAATCTGCTGGTCCTGATCTAGGGTGGGGGAGGCGGTTCTGCGGGGCCTGACTGGCGGCGGGAGTCTGGCCTTGGAGGGCAGTGTCCAGGGCCCGGCCCTGATGTGCCCTCCCACAGGCCTGTACGGCCCGGAGGGCATCCTGCCCGCACGGAGGACACTGCGGCCGCAGGGCAAGGGCCGCTGGCAGCAGCTGTGGGAGACCCCGACGCTGCTGTGGGAGGCGCCGCTCCTGGGATTGGACACTGCACAGGGCTTGGAGCTGCTGAGCCTGCTGGGCACCCTGCTGGCCTTGGGTGCCCTGCTGGCGCGTCAGCTGCGCCACCTCCTCGTCTATCTGCTGCTCTGGGCCACCTACCTATCTGTCTGCCAGGCAAGTGGGGGCCGCGCCACGGGGACCCCTGTCTCCACTTCACTCCAGGCCCACGCACCTCCTCCCCAGCCCCTGCCTCTGCAGACACAGCCCTTCTTCCTGCAGGTGGGCCAGGTGTTCCTTTATTTCCAGTGGTGAGTGACTGTTGGGTGTGGGGCTGCAGGAGGCTGGGCGGACAAGCTGGGGTGGGATGCGTTTCTCTCTCTCAGGAGGGCCCCGTGGGGGAGCAGCCTGGACGGAGAGCAGGGCCTCTGTGCTGTGTTTTCTCCCCTAGGGATTCCCTGCTGCTGGAGACTGGCTTCCTGGCCGTGCTGGTGGCCCCTCTGGGGCTGCCCCCCAGCCACAAGCAGGCCCGCCAGGGCAGGCTGGCCGGGGTCTCCCCCCACGAAGGCCTCCCCTTCTGGCTCGTACGCTGGCTGCTGTTCCGCCTCATGTTTGCATCGGGTGTGGTCAAGCTGACCAGCCGTTGCCCCGCATGGTGGGGGCTCACTGGTGAGGGCCCCTGCCTGGACGTGGGGCAGTGTGGGGGGCTCGGCCCAGCCCTGACCGCCCACCTGTTCCCTGCAGCCCTCACCTACCACTACGAGACTCAGTGCCTGCCCACACCTGCTGCCTGGTTTGCCCACCACCTGCCGGTCTGGCTGCACAAGCTCAGCGTGGTGGCCACCTTCCTCATCGAGATCGCAGTGCCGCCGCTGTTCTTCGCTCCCGTTCGCCGCCTGCGCTTGGCTGCCTTCTACTCCCAGGTGGGTGGGGTCCTTAGCCACCAGGAAGACAGCAGGACGGACGGGACTTTCCTCGGCACTACCCAGAGAGTCCCACTGGGGATGGAGTGTCTGCTGCCGGCAGTCAGACGGGCCTCGTGGGCAGGAGGAGCGACTTAGCCTGGGATGTGAGGGTGCGCCCGTGGGGCAGGGCTGCGCTCACTGGGGGATGTCTGTCTCGGGTCAGCACAGGCAGGTGGGGAGGGGCCGGTGAAGCTGCCGAGCTTGGGTTTTCTCCAGGTGGTGGTGGGGAGCCATGAAAAGGGTAAGCCAAGGCGGAGTGGGGAAACAGGCCAGGAGGTGACGAGAGCACAGGGGACTGCGGGAGAGGTCTGGGCGCGGAGGCGCAGCGGGGCCTGGAAGCTCTGGGGGCCCAGGAGGGGGCGCGGCCTGTGAGCTCTGAGCCCAGACCCTGTCCAGGTCTTGCTGCAAGTCCTGATTATCATCACTGGCAACTACAACTTCTTCAACCTGCTCACCCTGGTGCTCGCCACCGCCCTCCTGGATGACGCACACCTGGCTGCCACGTCTAGCACCAGCTGCCGCAAAAAGACGCCGACCTGTGAGTGTCCACCTGTCCCGGACAGCCAGCCGTGCCCGCCCCTGCTGCCTGCCACATGCCCCTGCTCCAGCTCCACCCCAGCCCCCAGGCCGTAGGCCCTCCAGCCCTGGTCCCAGAGGACCCGTGACTTTCTTGGCCCACAGCCTGGTCCCAGGCCTTGCTGGCCATTCTGACCCTGCTGCTGGAAGTGGCCGTCTGCGGGCTGCTGGCCTACGGCCTGGTGCACTGCTTCGGCCTGGAGGTGGACTGGGAGCAGCGCGTCATTCGCTCCAGAACCAGTGAGTACTAGCCGGGGGCTCGCGGGGCCGAGGCTGGATCGTCCCTCCTCATACTCACTTCCCCCCACAGCCTTCACCTTCCACCAGTTCTCCCAGTGGCTGAAGATGGTGACCCTGCCAACCATGTGGCTGGGCGCCGCCTCCCTGGCCTGGGAAGTGCTGACCGCGCTCTGGAGGTATGTCGTGCGAGAGGGCGGGGCGAGCCCTGCCGGGCCAGCCGACGGCATTTCCGTCCTCCTCCCCCAGGTGGGTCCATGTGCAAGGGTGGCCGCGGAAGCTGTGTGCGGCTGTCCAGCTGTGTGTCTTTGGCACTGCCACAGTGGCTCTGTTCACGACCAGCCTGGTGGGTAGCCCTCTGGGACCCGGGTAGGGGTCCGGAGAGCGCTGGAAGGTCATTGCTGAGCCTCTGCCTACCTGCCTCCAGGTGCCGTACTCCTACATGGAGCCCTCGACCCATGGGCGCCTCTGGACAGGCGCCCACCGCCTGTTTGGCACGGTGGAGCACCTGCAGCTGGCCAACTCCTATGGCCTCTTCCGCCGGATGACGGGTCTGAGTGGGCGGCCAGAGGTGGTGCTGGAGGGCAGCTATGACGGGCACCACTGGACGGTGAGTGCTCCCTCCGGCCCCTGCCCGGGGTGCCTGGCAGGTTCCTCGGGACCCCGCGGGCTGGAGCTGGGGGAGGGTCCCGCTGGCTGTGCTGAACAGCACTCTGCCCAGCAGGAGATCGAGTTCATGTACAAGCCCGGGAACTTGAGCCGGGCACCCCCCGTCGTGGTGCCCCATCAGCCGCGCCTCGATTGGCAGATGTGGTTCGCAGCTCTGGGCCCCCACACCCAGAGTCCTTGGTTCACGAGCCTAGTCCTCCGTCTGCTGCAGGGCAAGGAGCCCGGTGAGGCTGCGCGGAGGCAGGGGGCCTGGCGGAGGGGCCGAGCCTGTGGGGCGGTCTGGGGTCTGCAGGGGGCCTCAGGCAGGGTGGAGGTCGAGCGCCTGCCCGGTGCCGCCCCGCAGTGATCCGCCTCATCCAGAACCACACGCCCAGTTACCCCTTCCACAAGCAGCCGCCCACGTACGTGCGGGCCCAGCGCTACAAGTACTGGTTCTCGCAGCCTGGGGAGCCGGGGTAAGTGTGGGCGCCGGGAGGGGCGCGGGTCTGCGAGCCAGCGCCGCCTGAGCCGGCCGTGCCCTTGCAGCCGGTGGTGGCGACGCCAGTGGGCGGAGGAATTTTTCCCATCCGTGTCCCTGGGGGACCCAACGCTGGACAGCCTGCTCAGACAGTTTGGCCTTCAGGTAGGAAGGCGTCCACCAGGTAGGGGCTGGGGGCAGGGGCGACCCCCAGCCGCAGGGAGGACCGCTTGGAGCCTCCTCCGTCCTGCCCCCACAGGACAGAAGCCCACCCCGGACCCGCAGCTCCAGCAGCACCCTGACCCAGGCCCTCCACTGGGTGCGGAAACAGCTGTCTCCCCTTGAGGCCCCCACGCTGCTCTGGGGGCTCCTTGGGGCCGTGGGGGCCATCAGAGTCATGCAGGCCCTGATGGGCCCTCGGTCCCTGCCTGGGGCCAAGGAGAAGAAGTGCAAGCCAGCCCCCCAGGAGGACTTCGTAGCTGCCAGCAAGCAAGCTTCCCCAGCCCCCAGCAGCAGCAGCCGTTCCCAGACCCCCCGGCAGAAAAAGTAGCCACATTCTGTCAGCCGCGCTTCCCCAGAGGGTCACAGTCCCAGCTTGTCTCTGGCCTTCTGTGGCAGGACGTGTCCTCGCCACTGTGCCTTAGCCAACTGCCCTGCGGACACGGGTCGGGTGCTGGCCTTTGGGGGACACTAGCTGCCCTTCTGCTACAAGAGAATCCCCCCACAGCAACCACATCCAGTCCCAGGACACTTTCTGGCCTGCTGGATGGCCCCGGGAGGCCCGTGTGCAGCCTGGCCCAGAGTCCTTCCCAGGACGTGGTACTCAGAGACCCTTGCCTTCTGCCCCCACTGTAGGGATCTGAGTCTGAGGCCCCTGACCCCAGCTCCTGCGCACGGGCAAGGGAAACAAG
Source organism: Tragulus kanchil (assembly GCA_022376925.1). Lineage (NCBI taxonomy): Eukaryota > Metazoa > Chordata > Mammalia > Artiodactyla > Tragulidae > Tragulus > Tragulus kanchil. Next base: position 168,681,776 of record JAIOJX010000004.1, read on the forward strand.
GGGTTGGTGGGGAATGAGGCTGACCTGCTGTGGACGAGGAGAGAGGAGAGGTGCCCTGAGGTCAACTCAACAGCACCCTTCCTGGGCATTCAGGTCTGTAAACCAATAAAGGCAGTCCGTGTTTGACCACGTGCCTGCTGTTTCCTTTCCACGGGAAGGCCTGAGGGCATTCGGCCTTCTCTGCCTTGGACAGTGAACACAGCCCAGATGCGGTCCGACTGATCACTGACCAGGCTTCCTGGGTGCCTTCTCTGTCCAGCCTTCAGCATTCGCATCTGTGAAGTGGACGTGAGGGCCTGACCTCACGCGAGGCGTTGCCTGAGCCTCATTCCAGCAGAGCCTGGCCAGCCTGTGAGCTCCACACGTCCAGGCTCTGAGGTCAGTGCTGGAATGTGGGGTCTGGGGCCATCTGAGTGTTGGAGAGCTGCCTGAAACACGTCCCCTTCCCACTGCTCCGCTGCTTCCTCATCTCCGGGGAGGAGTGAGGAGGCCGCGCGCCTGGACTTTGCTTAGGCGCGGGTGAAGGCGAGACGGGGAGGCGGGCAGGGCCCGTGTGGGCGTCCCGTCGGGGAACTCGTCAGGGCTCGGGCAGAGCAGAATGGGGTGTGAGCGGGGAGAGGAAGGAGCGCAGACACCATAGGCCCAGGAGAGCAGAGGGGGGATGCACCTGACCACCTGTGTTCTGACCACAGGTGAATAATATGCCGTGGTGTGTTTGTGCCACATTCTGTCTGTCCGCTGACCCACCAACAGACTCTTGAGTGGCCCTCACATCTTGGCTGTTGTGAGTCATGTCGCTGTGAACGTGGGTGCGCAGGTGTCTGAGTCCCGGCTTCCGGGTCTTTAGGGTCCACGCCTGAGAACGGAGTCACAGAGTCACACGGGGATTCGCTTTTTGAGGAACCACCAAACTTTTTATCACAGCAGCTGCACCTTTTGAATTTTACATTTCCTCTAGGAATGTGCCCAAGTTCCAATTTCTTCACATCCTGAGTAATGCTTAGTATTTTCCCTTCTTTGATAAAAGCCATCCTAATGGGTAAGAAATAGTATTCCACTGTGGTTTCATTTGCATAATGCATTTTCCCGGGTGGCTCATGGTAGAGGGTCTGCCTGTAACGCAGGAGACCAGGGTTCAGCCTCCGGGTCAGGAAGCCCCTGGAGCAGGGCATGGCTCCCACTCCAGTGCTGCTGCTGGAGAATGCCGTCGACAGAGGAGCCTGGCGGGCTGCAGTCCACGGGGTCACAAAGAGTCGGACACAATTGAGCAACTGACACTTCTCCTGACGGGTCATGATGTTGAGCGTATTTTCATGTGCTTACTGCTATTTGTGTCTTCTTTGCAGAACAGTCTATACAAGTCCTTTGCCCCTTTGTTTTGTTTGGTTTCTGGCCACACAGTAGCATGTGGGAGCTTAGTTCCCTGACCAGGGATTAAACCCATGCCCCCTGCAGTAGAAGCGAGGAGCCTTAACCACTGGACCACCAGGGAAGTCCTTCACGTGAACTTGATTATTGTAGCTACATAATGAGTCTTGAAACTGGGAAGAACGAGTCCTTCAGGTTGGTGTTTTTTTTTTGTCTTCTTTCAGTGGTTTTTTATTTATTTATTTTTCGTCCATCTTTATTCTTTGGCCTGTGTGGGCCTCCCATTGCAGCGGCCTCTCCTGTAGCAGAGCACCAGTTCTGGGTGCAAGCGCTCCAGAGCACTGGCTTGTCATTGGACACACCGGTCCAGTCATTCCGCGGCACGTGGCATCTTCCCGGGCCAGGGATCAAACCGGCGCCCTTTGCACTGCAAGGCGGACTCTTTACCCACTGGACCACCGGGGAAGCCCAAGTCCTTGAGCTTTATTCTTTTTCAAGATTTTTTTGGCTATTTGGGAATCCCTTGAGATTTTACAATAGATTTTTTTTATTTCTGAAAAAAAATTACCATTGGAATTTTGATAAAGATTGAATGGAGGGCTTCCCCTGGTGGTTCAGTGGATAAGGACACCGCCTTGCAGTGCAAGGGGCGTCGGTTCGATCCCTGGCCTGGGAAGATCCCACGTGCCGCGGAGCGGCTGGACTGATGTGTCCAATTACCGAGCTGGAGCTCTGGAGCGCATGCATCCAGAGCCGGTGCTCTTCGACGACAGATGCCACCGCGATGGGAGGCCCACAGGAGCCAAAGAACAAAGACGATGAAAATAGAGAAATGAAAGACCAATAGAAGTGGCCCGCCCGCTCCCCTCCCTCCTCAACCCGACCCCCGCCCCAAATAAATAAATAAATAAATCTTAAAAAAAAAAAAAAAAAAAAAGATTGAATGGAGTCTGTAAATCACTTCAAGCATGCCGAGGTCAGGAACACTGACCCTGACCTGTTGAAAACCCAAGTATGACTTTAAAGTTTGCCCTCTGTGTCTGAGGTCCACATCCACAGATTCAACCTACCAAGGGTCAGGTAGTGCTGTAATATGTATTTAGTGAAAATAATCCACATGTAAGTGGGCCTGTGCAGTTCAAATCCATCTTAATGACAGTGAGTCTCCTAATCCATATTTTCATTTTCTCTCTTCTATTATTTATTTATTTATTTGGCTGTGTTGGGTCTTAGTTGTGACATGTGGGATCTTAGTTCCCTAACCAGGGACCGAACCTGCGTCCCTTGTATTGGAAGGCAGATTCTTAACCATTCCCACCAGGGAAACCCCAGCTCTCTCTTCTGTTTAAATCCAATGGGTTTTAGCAATAATTCTGAAGGGCTCCCTTTATAAATTTTAAATGCCTAACATGGTTTAAGTGCTTTACAAATTTAATTTATTCTTTAACTGTGAAGTCATCTGACCTAATAGAGCCGATAATTCTCTTGAATGTCTCTTTACCAAGAATAAACTTACTAAAATTGATCAGGGGCAAACCTTGCCACAGCCTGGCCTGACAGGAAGCACAGTGCCTGGGCCCGGGGCTGACCCCCAGCTTCAAATGCAGAGTCTAGTGTGGCCAGAACGGGGGCCCCAAGGCTGCTGAGAAAGCACCACGTTTCTCCAGTTATTGGCTTTCAAAAGGAGAGGTCAGAGAGGAGGCGCTGCCCCGTCTCCACCCAGACTCGCGGAACGGCAGACCCTCCGTCCACAGGAGGAGCCCTGACGCCTCCTCCTTGGGCGCCCAGGCCCCTGCTGCGTCCGTCTTCCTGACTGCACTTCCTCTTCCCCGGCACAAGGTTCCACTAATGCGAGGCAGCCACTGTACACCCCACTCAGAACCCCTCGCTTATGCCACATGGGGAGGCAGCCAGAGCCCGGCCCTTTCCTGCACCCTCATCACCTCCAGGTTGCGGCTGGACACCCACCTCTAGGTCAGCACAGCACGGTCGCATCTGAAAATCCTGCGTCTCACACACTGAACAGCGCAGCTCGTCAGTCACCAGAAGGTGTTTGAAGAACAGCAAGGAAAAGTACAGGCTGCACTTGTCCCTGCAGTAATCACGAGGGGGGCTGGCAGGCCTCCCCCGCACGCATGCCATCTGTGGGCCCTCACCCATCTGCAGAGGGTGCTGCCACCTTCGACCGAGCTGGCCACGGCAGTTCTGCACGGCTCCAGGAGCCGCTGCGCTCCAAGCCGCCTAGTCAAGCACCCGCAGCCCCGTCCCCGCGGAGGGCAGCACCAGGCACGCCCTCCATCTGCCTGCTCAGAGGTTCCCAGACCGCCGCACCCACGCGGCTGGCCTCGCCCAGCTCGGGGGAGGCACTGCATCCCACATCCAGGCTGGCACTGCAGCTGGGCTTTTGACTGGTGGTGCCGTCCGTCCGTCCGATGACTGACCCAGGGCCGAGGGGTGTCTGGGGGCCGGCAGAGAGCAGCCTCTGCTTTCTGTCCCTGGTCAGAGGCTGTGCCGTGCAGGTGTCTCAGAGACGGGCACTCGTGAGTTAGTGGACAGTGGTGACGGAAGCACGGGACAGGGTAGCACGTCTAGACACACACGAAAGGTGTCAGTGGCGACAGACAGCTGCTCGACGTCACAAGTGATGCCCGTCGTGGTAGCCAACGATTCCTCTCGGGGAGGTGCTCACCATGGGCTCTGGGGCGGCTTTGTTGATGGCATGGCCCACGCGCTGCCCTGCCCCCGGGGAGCCCACAGCGCCAGTTGCGGGATTTCTTTCAAAGAAACCCACCAGATCATCTGGTCTCTTGTTCTTAAAACACTATTGAGAGCCCCAAAGAGCTTGTGTTTATGAGCGTTGCATCTGTCAGTATTTACCACTGGAAATTAGGAAATTCTTTTAATATTTACTTAGTTGCATTATTTGAAAGGGGACAGCGAAACTGCACCTCCGCTGCAGGGGGTGCAATTTCAGCCCCTGGTCAGAGAACTGAGACCCAACAGGACATGCAGTGTGGCCCCCCGGAAAAGACATTCTCGAGTAAAACTGGCCTTTAACGGCAGTGACGTCTCTGGTGAAAACAGCAGTGCCCTCCCAGGCCCCAGCGTCCCGAGGCAGCTCGGGAGCCGCCGGCCGTGCTCTGGGGCCGTGGTCTGGGCAGTCACGGGCCTTTCTCTTTCAGTTCAGGCGCACACTCGGACCTAGGGATCTGGACTCCTTCTGTATGTCTCAGCCCATCGTGTCCACAGAAGCAGTCACCTGCCTCTAGCACCTGCTCGCGACCTCCGCGGTCTGGCCAGAACGACTAAGGCAGTAATTACCTGCCCCCCACGAACCACCAGGCTTCCATGACCAGCAGGTGTTCCCAACCTTCAACCCCAAATGGGCCTGATGACAAATTCTAGATTCCTCTAAGACTCTCATGCTTGCAACCACTCTCTTAGAAGAAACTGGCTCCTTTAAAGGTAAATTCAATGGCTCAGTGATAAAGAATCTGCCTGCATTGCAGGAGGAGAATGCAGGAGACCTGGGTTCGATCCCTGGGTGGGGAAGATCCCCTGGAGGAGGAAATGGGAGCCCACTCCACGTATTCTTGCCTGGAGAATCCCATGGACAGAGGAGCCTGGCCAGAGCAGGCCTGGAGGGAAAGCTAAGCCCTGCCTCCTCTCCGGGGCTCCTCAGCTGTCCCAGTGTCCTGAGGCCGCAGCAAGGCTTGGCGATCCCCTGGGTAGGCTGGAATATGGTAGCCCTGGCCCCTCCCCAACCCTGGGGCTGGTTTGGCGGTGGCCAGGTTAGAGTCTGCAGGGCCACAGAGAGGTGTGGGGACCCAGGGTCAGGGCAAAGGTGGCCACTCCTGTTGTGCACTGTGGAGGCGCCCCCAGGGTGATAGCTTTGGGCCCAGAGGGGCAGTCTGGCATTCCCCCTCCCCAGCCCTGGGGCTCACGTTTCTCTTCCCCACCCCAGCCTCCTAATGAGACCTGCCTCCTACCTGCTTTCAGGAAGGCGAAAAGGACTGGTTATCTACGTCCAGTCCAGGCTCAGAGCCCTTGGCCTGCCTCTCCAGAGCCCCTGGCACCCCACAAACAGCTCTAGGGATGGACCTCCTAGGCACCCCTACACCTGCCCTGCCTGGGCTCAAAGTCAGGGAGGGGACCACAGCTGGGAAGGCTGCCCAGGGATGGCGCCAGGGAGTCCACAGCAGGCAGGGATGCTCCAGAAGGAGAAATAGTGAGTGGGGAAGAGCTGGGGAAAACCTCTTTAAAAAATTATATATATTTTTGATATTTATGTGTTTATTTGACTGTTTGCAGAATCTTCTTTGCATCGTGCAGGATCTTTAATTGAGGCGCACCGGCTTAGTTGCCCTGCGCCATGTGGTTCCCCGACCAGGGATCAAACCCCCGTCCCTTGCATTGGAAGGCAGATTTTTAACCACTGGGCAACCAGGGAAGTCCCAGACAAAACCTCTTGCCACACCTGAGCCATTCCTCTCCAGCTGCCAGTGCGCAGCAGCGCTGGGATACCCAGGCGGGGTCTGAACAGGACAGCGGATCTGGCTGTGCAGCAGCCCGGGCCGGGCAGGAGGCCGTGGGCAGTGCCACCCCCACAGCCGCAACCCGTGGACGTTCAAGAAGTGATTGGGTCTTCAGCCCCAAGCACATGCATTTGAAATACCACTTCCCACTCAGCCAAACTGAGGTTCTTTCGAGAAAGGGCCAGTTCCACATCTAGGGTAGCCCCTCCGGTGCGCGGGAAATGACGACCCACAGTGATGTCCACCTCTGATCCCTGGGACATATAAGTGTAGCCTCACTTGGAAGAAGCATCTTGTGGATATAATTACAGACCTCGAGCTGGGGAGGTCGTCCTGGTTAATCTGGGTGGGCGCGAAACGCCATCACAAGTGTCTTTATAAGAGAGGCAGAGGAAGACACTCAGAGAAGCCGTGTGAAGGCGGAGAAGATGCAGTCAGCAGCCAGGGGCCAGGGGCTGCTGGCCACCGCCAGAGTCTGGATCTCCTGGAGGCCCAAAGGGCTTTGGGCCCAGAGGGGCAGTCTGGCATTCCCCTCCCAACCCTGGGGCTCACGTTTCTCTTCCCACCCCAGCCTCCTAATGAGACCTGCCTCCTACCTGCTTTCAGGAAGGCGAAAGGACTGGTTATCTACGTCCAGTCCAGGCTCAGAGCCCTTGGCCTGCCTCTCCAGAGCCCCTGGCACCCCACAAACAGCTCTAGGGATGGACCTCCTAGGCACCCCTACACCTGCCCTGCCTGGGCTCAAAGTCAGGGAGGGGACCACAGCTGGGAAGGCTGCCCAGGGATGGCGCCAGGGAGTCCACAGCAGGCAGGGATGCTCCAGAAGGAGAAATAGTGAGTGGGGAAGAGCTGGGGAAAACCTCTTTAAAAAATTATATATATTTTTGATATTTATGTGTTTATTTGACTGTTTGCAGAATCTTCTTTGCATCGTGCAGGATCTTTAATTGAGGCGCACCGGCTTAGTTGCCCTGCGCCATGTGGTTCCCCGACCAGGGATCAAACCCCCGTCCCTTGCATTGGAAGGCAGATTTTTAACCACTGGGCAACCAGGGAAGTCCCAGACAAAACCTCTTGCCACACCTGAGCCATTCCTCTCCAGCTGCCAGTGCGCAGCAGCGCTGGGATACCCAGGCGGGGTCTGAACAGGACAGCGGATCTGGCTGTGCAGCAGCCCGGGGCCGGGCAGGAGGCCGTGGGCAGTGCCACCCCCACAGCCGCAACCCGTGGACGTTCAAGAAGTGATTGGGTCTTCAGCCCCAAGCACATGCATTTGAAATACCACTTCCCACTCAGCCAAACTGAGGTTCTTTCGAGAAAGGGCCAGTTCCACATCTAGGGTAGCCCCTCCGGTGCGCGGGAAATGACGACCCACAGTGATGTCCACCTCTGATCCCTGGGACATATAAGTGTAGCCTCACTTGGAAGAAGCATCTTGTGGATATAATTACAGACCTCGAGCTGGGGAGGTCGTCCTGGTTAATCTGGGTGGGCGCGAAACGCCATCACAAGTGTCTTTATAAGAGAGGCAGAGGAAGACACTCAGAGAAGCCGTGTGAAGGCGGAGAAGATGCAGTCAGCAGCCAGGGGCCAGGGGCTGCTGGCCACCGCCAGAGTCTGGATCTCCTGGAGGAAGTACTGCTGACACCCTGATCTCAGACTTCCGCCTTCCAGAACCTGAGAGAATAAATCTCTGTTTTCAGTCACCAGGCTTGCGGCAGGTCGTGAGAGCAGGCACAGGAAATTAACACAGTCTGGGCATGTTATGACACCGGATGGGCAGAGAGCTCATCCCAGAGACCCTTTCGTTCGTCAGAAAGAGCCAGGGTCACTGGAAACACCCTCCGCAGCACCAAGAGGGCTAACAACTCCAAAACACAAATACACTGAACCGACGTGTTCTTAATACACCACAGGCAATTGATCGTGTTCGAAGGGTGCTAGGGAACCAGCTCTTGGCTACTGAGAAGCCGAAAGAAGCGGGAGCGTGAGCCCCTCCTACACGAATAGCCACAAACAGCACGGGGGAGGGGGGGGGGGCCGGGGCGGAGCTGCTGTTCTTTCTCGGTCCAGCGGAGCGCGCGCTTAGACCCGAAACGACAACGGGGCGCCTCGGACGCCGCCGCCGCTGCCGAAGACACCAGGGCTTTCTCGGAAAGCAAGGCTGCCGCCCCTAGAGCACTCCGGCCCTCAGAGGTCAAAGCTGAATTTGATTCAGCCTGTGCATTCATTTACCAATTAGCAAGAAATACCGAGGAAAGTATGAATGGATACCAAGTGGATGCAGTCAGCAAAATCCTGACAGCAAGCCCTGGCGGAATGAGCAACTTGCCGCTGAGCTGCAGCGTGTGGGCTCTTGGGCCCAGGTAAGGGCCGCACCTCGGGCACATGGAGGGCGCCTGGGTGTCTCCTAGTGGGTCGTGTTCATAACAGTCCTGTCGTGCGTGCTGGCTGGCAGGTGTTTTCGTGTGTTTTCTTAAGGAGACTGAGCCCAGAAGAGGCGCCCCTGGTCCCCGTGAGCGGCCTGCCACCGCACAGCTCAGCCTTGGTGAAGGTCAGAGTCACAGGCTGCGTCAGTCTTTATTGCCAGCGGGAAGAGGGATCAGCGGGGCAGGGAGTGCAGGTGGGTCCGTGGCCCCCCCGGAAAGGCGAGGGTGGGTCAGCACTGTGCCCGACAGTGGCTGCAGCCCACAGCCCCCAGCAGGGTGTGGGTGGGGTGGGCGGGCCGGCTACCAGCACAGGACGCCGGGGCAGTACTTGTCAGTCAGCCCCTGGTAGTAGGGCCGCAGCTGGTCCACGTCCGGCAGGTCAGAGCTCTTGGTGTAGAGATCAAACTGGCTGCAGCGCGGAGGGACAGCGCCTCGTGAGGCACCCGAGGCCCCTCCCCGCCCGACCTCCCGCGACGGGCGTGACCGTACTTGAACTCCTGCACCCAGGGCAGCATGGCCAGGTCCTGCTCGTTGCACAGCTGCTGGTAGTCGCCAAACTTGTGCCACGGGTAGAAGGAGTGGAACCGGATGATGTAGAAGGCCTGGGGAGGAGCGACACCTCAGCCCTGGGGGTGGACTGGGCGGGGCGAGGTGGGGTGGGGAGGGCAGGGCTGGACTTGGCTCTGGCTTGGTTGTCCCCCCCCCACCGGCTCCATGGACGTGAGGTTGAGCAGACGCCTGGAGGTGGTGGAGAACAGGGAATCCTGGCGTGCTGCTGTCATGGGGTCCCACAGAGCCAGACGGGACTGAGCGACTGACCTGAACTCGACTCAGCTGAACTCACCTGACCCCCAACCTACCTCTGGCGGGAGGGAGAATTTGTTGAACTTCATCATCTGGTACATGTACTCTGTGGGAGGGAGCGGGTCACCACTCGGCACCCCTGGGGGTGGCCCCCCACGCTGGTCCCCACTGTTCCCTCTCTAACTGGCCTCACCGTCGTGGCCCCAAGACATGAGGACGTTCTCGAGCCCACAGTGAGGCTGGTACATGCCAAGCTCCGTGCTGCAGGGAGAGACAGAGGTGAGGGGGCCTGGGAGCGGCCTGTGGAGGGAGAGGACCGCCAGGCGGGAGGACTGGAAGGCACACCTGTACAGAGGATCTTGGAGATCAGGGTTGTCCTGGAAGGTGGAGTCACAGAAAACCACAGAGGCCTGGGGCCGGCAGCCGACTGGGAAGGTGTCTCCTACAACTGCCCACTGGGGAGGGAGAGACGGGCAGCTGCGGGGGGGTGTGACTGGCCTGCCCGCAGAGTGGATACCCAGAGCCCAAAGTGGAGGCGGCCCTGGGCCCTAGTCTGCGCACCCTGTCTACCCCTTTCCTCACCTGGGGCTCCCCTGCCAGGGCCAGGACCTTCCCCAGGTCGTGCAGAAGGCCGACAAGGTGGAACCAGTCTAGAGGAGAGAGGGATGAGGCGGGCCAGGGGTGCAGGGACCAGGGCAGAAGAACAGCCCTGGGGCTGGGGCGGGGCGGGGCAGGCTGGGAGCGAGCAGCACCCGCACACAGGCCTCCAGCTGGGGCAGCTGGGAGCACACCTTTGTCAGGATGGGCCTTCCGGATGCCCTCGGCCGTCTGGAAGGCGTGGAAGGAGTTGGGGAAGTCCACGTCGGGGTCCGACTCATCCACCAGTCTGTCCAGCATGTCCACAGCCTCCATGACGGTCATCCTCTTGTAGGAGAAGCCCCCGAACTGAGCGTGCTGAGCCCGGAAAAGAGGAGTCAGGGGGCTCCAGGGCTGGCCCTCGGGGGTTCGGGTTAGGAGTCGGCCACCTACCTTCCTCTTGACGAAGTCCACGGTCTGGTATGTGTGCATAAGCTTGTAGGTGGTGAAGACACGGTCCAGGAGCGGGCCGGACTGCAAGCCAGAGGGTCAGCCAGGCAGCTTACCAAGCCCTGCCCGTCGCACCCGGGGGCCACTGCCTGCCTCTCCCAGGCCAGGCCCCAAGGTGTGAACGGGGTGCCCCCGCGTGCCCCTGGAGCTGGGCGAGGGACCGAGGCCGGACAGGCGGGCTGGGGGGCCGTCCTTACCGTGTAGTTTCGGAAGCTGTCCTTGTCATTGGCTGCTTCTGGCTCCATGTCAGGCCGGTCCAGTAGGCAAGGGGCTGCGTCCTGGTGGGTGGGGGCGAGAACTCACTTCACCAGGAGGCCAGCTTCAAGAGGAGGTGGGGACATACCCATGGGGGCATGGAACCGTCGGACATGGACTGGCAGAGAGGTGGCGGGCACCCCAGGCAGGGCACGCCCCTGCATGGCACAGGTGCTTGGCCTTGGCGACCTGAGGCAAGATTTCTGGCCCCAGAGTCCTTGTCCGCTGAACAGATGCTGGGGATGCCTGCCTGGCGAGGGATGCTGGCCTGGCCGCACCGCACCCCCACCCAGAGTCTCAAGACTCTGGTCTGCAGGGAGCCCAGGGATTGGACCTATGACCTTTGCCCCAGTTAGACCACAACAGCGAGGGAGACCTTTGACCCAGACGAGGGGGCCAGCAGAAACCGCCGGGAGAGGGCCTGGTGCTGCCGGGTTTGCCTGAGGGGCAGTCCGCGCAGGTCTGGGGTGGGTACTCACCACAGCCAGCTTCATCCTGACGGGGGCCGAGCGCCACAGGCCCGGGTGCCCGTATATATGCCCACAGGTTACATAAGTGGCCGGACACCACCCAGCCCCTTGACCTTGGCCCTCGGTAATGAGTGACCATCCGCTCTCCTGCCGGCCTCAGAGAGTTAATGTGTCAGCACAGCCTGCCCCTCCCGCCACCCCTCACCCCCACCCCGCCGCCAGCCAACCTCCTCATCCCAGGGCAAATGACCTGCCTGGGAGGTCGAGGCTGCTGTAGCCAGGCTGCCCGTCGCACCAGAGGCCATTTTGCCGTGGGCCTTGTAGGTGGTGAAGACACGGTCCAGGAGCGGGCCGGACTGCAAGCCAGAGGGTCAGCCAGGCAGCTTACCAAGCCCTGCCCGTCGCACCCGGGGGCCACTGCCTGCCTCTCCCAGGCCAGGCCCCAAGGTGTGAACGGGGTGCCCCCGCGTGCCCCTGGAGCTGGGCGAGGGACCGAGGCCGGACAGGCGGGCTGGGGGGCCGTCCTTACCGTGTAGTTTCGGAAGCTGTCCTTGTCATTGGCTGCTTCTGGCTCCATGTCAGGCCGGTCCAGTAGGCAAGGGGCTGCGTCCTGGTGGGTGGGGGCGAGAACTCACTTCACCAGGAGGCCAGCTTCAAGAGGAGGTGGGGACATACCCATGGGGGCATGGAACCGTCGGACATGGACTGGCAGAGAGGTGGCGGGCACCCCAGGCAGGGCACGCCCCTGCATGGCACAGGTGCTTGGCCTTGGCGACCTGAGGCAAGATTTCTGGCCCCAGAGTCCTTGTCCGCTGAACAGATGCTGGGGATGCCTGCCTGGCGAGGGATGCTGGCCTGGCCGCACCGCACCCCCACCCAGAGTCTCAAGACTCTGGTCTGCAGGGAGCCCAGGGATTGGACCTATGACCTTTGCCCCAGTTAGACCACAACAGCGAGGGAGACCTTTGACCCAGACGAGGGGGCCAGCAGAAACCGCCGGGAGAGGGCCTGGTGCTGCCGGGTTTGCCTGAGGGGCAGTCCGCGCAGGTCTGGGGTGGGTACTCACCACAGCCAGCTTCATCCTGACGGGGGCCGAGCGCCACAGGCCCGGGTGCCCGTATATATGCCCACAGGTTACATAAGTGGCCGGACACCACCCAGCCCCTTGACCTTGGCCCTCGGTAATGAGTGACCATCCGCCCTCCTGCCGGCCTCAGAGAGTTAATGTGTCAGCACAGCCTGCCCCCTCCCGCCACCCCCTCACCCCCACCCCCGCCGCCAGCCAACCTCCTCATCCCAGGGCAAATGACCTGCCTGGGAGGTCGAGGCTGCTGTAGCCAGGCTCCCACTCCTGCCGCAGGGGCTTTAAACTCCTCCCAGCACCTTATCGCCCCCAGGCACCTGGGATTGGAGCTGGGAGGGGCTTAGTTCAGGAAGCTATCTTGTTATTTTTGTAATATTTATGGGTTCATACACTTACGTGTTTGGCTATGTTGGGTCTTAGTGGCAGCATGCGGGATCTCCGTTGCAATGGTCGCCTGCGCAGGCTCTGTTGTTGCGGCTCCTGGGCTCAGATGCTCTACGGCACGTGGGATTTAAGTTCCCCATCAGGGATCTGTAACCATGGGACCACCAGGGAGTGCCTTTTGGACACCGGTTAAAATGGGATGGAAAACTTTACTCATGATTTGTGGGATGAGAGGGACCGGCTCCACTCTGAACACCGGACAGGCAGCTTGGGATTTACAGTGATGGGGTAGGGTGGGGAGAGTAGGCAGGGGTCTCGGGAGGGAAATTGCCAGGGGCCACGTCCAGGGCGAGGGCACTCTTGCTAAACCGACTTGACGGGATTCTGTCAAGGGTGGGATTCTTGCTGATACTGGGCGAGGCTGGCGGAGCCCTGGCTCACGTTTGGTCCAAGGGGCCTCGTCAGGCTCTCCCGCTGAAAGGCTCCGTGAGGGCGGAGACGAATTCACAGCACTGGCTGGGCGTGGACGGGGTTAAGCAGTGGGGGCACAGCCGAACCGCACTGCCTGGAGCTGACGCCCGTGGCGCTGGGAAGAGGCCAGTGCTCGGGGGAAGAGACTCTGGGACGGGAGAGGGCGGTGGGCGAGGCGTGGTGCCCAAGGATGACAGCACAAGGCAAGCTAGGAGGGTCCTGGAATGCAAGAGCCTTACTGTCCTCCCCCGCCCGGGGCTATAGTACACCGCCCAATCCTCAAGACCCCGGCGCCGCTCCTTGGGCCCTACTGCATGCTGCAGCCACCACTCCACCCACCCCGTACACCGTCCAGTCGGTAATGATCCTGAAGACCCCGACGCCACGCCTTAGAGCCTAGCTATGAAAGGAATCAAAACCCCTGCTTAAGGTCGGTTCTCTTTGAGGCGACCCGCCTGCTGATTCTCCCTTAAACCAGCCCGCTATGCCAGCAGCGACTCTCCCTTCCCGCCCTCCGATAACCTTTACTTTCCTCTCACTCTGCCTTGTGTCTGGAAATTCTTCTCCAACCCGCGCACGGACCTCGACACGAGGTGCTAGGTTCTCCATGAGGCTCCTCCTGCCCATGCTGAGAATCAGCTGGGGGTGCTGCCCCTGCCCCACTGAAAATGGCAAAGTTCTCTCAGCCCTGTGAGCCCCCAGCGCCTCTGGCTTTCCACAGGGGTGGTTATCCTTTGCGCCCCGTGCTTCTGGGGTAGGTTTCCTCTGCCTCCTCCCACTAGAATGTTAGTCCCTGGAGCCGGGGGGGCGGGGTGGGGGGTGGCGTGTGGTGGGAGGGGTGATGTTTCATTTGCCTTTTCTACAAGGGCTCAACAAAGATTTGCATCAGGGAGGGAGAGGGCGCTCCAGGGAGGAGGCTGGAGCCATCACCCCAAAGCAGGTGGTGGCTGAGACCAAGAGAAGGAACAAAGCAGTGGCCAGCGCGTCTGGATGAGGAGAGGGAGGAGGTTCTGGACTGAGCGGGAGCAGCGGGAGGGTGCTGGGGGACCTGGTGGGCTGCCACCAGGCTTCCAAGCAGGCTGTCCGATAGGGGGCCAGGACATGACTGGAGATCAGGGGCCATGCGAATGCCAGTGTGATGCTGTGGCCATGACAGCTGAGCCTCGGGGAAAATGGCCCAAGGCTCGGGGTGCACCTGGGGAGGCTGCTGGGCAGTGCAGTTCTGAGGGCCTCCTGGCAGTGGTGTCGCCTTGTGGAGGGGCGGGTGGGCGGGCGGTGTTCCTGGCTGGGGGAGCGTCGGGTGCTGTACCACAAGGACTTTGCCCCAGGGCCGGAGCCGAGGAGAGTTTGGGCCAAGCTGAGCTCCTGACTCTCCCTGACTTGCCTGTGCTGGGGCCTCTTCCTCGTTCCGCAGCCCCTCGGGCCCTGTGCCACAGCACCTCCCAGCCTCCCCACTGACGCCTCTCAGGACCACGGGCACCCTCCGCACGCGCCTGCCCGAGCCCCTCCACACGGCCCGCGCTTAAGGTCGGTTCTCTTTGAGGCGACCCGCCTGCTGATTCTCCCTTAAACCAGCCCGCTATGCCAGCAGCGACTCTCCCTTCCCGCCCTCCGATAACCTTTACTTTCCTCTCACTCTGCCTTGTGTCTGGAAATTCTTCTCCAACCCGCGCACGGACCTCGACACGAGGTGCTAGGTTCTCCATGAGGCTCCTCCTGCCCATGCTGAGAATCAGCTGGGGGTGCTGCCCCTGCCCCACTGAAAATGGCAAAGTTCTCTCAGCCCTGTGAGCCCCCAGCGCCTCTGGCTTTCCACAGGGGTGTTTATCCTTTACTCCCCGTGCTTCTGGGGTAGGTTTCCTCTGCCTCCTCCCACTAGAATGTTAGTCCCTGGAGCCGGGGGCGGGGTGGGGGGTGGCGTGTGGTGGGAGGGGTGATGTTTCATTTGCCTTTTCTACAAGGGCTCAACAAAGATTTGCATCAGGGAGGGAGAGGGCGCTCCAGGGAGGAGGCTGGAGCCATCACCCCAAAGCAGGTGGTGGCTGAGACCAAGAGAAGGAACAAAGCAGTGGCCAGCGCGTCTGGATGAGGAGAGGGAGGAGGTTCTGGACTGAGCGGGAGCAGCGGGAGGGTGCTGGGGGACCTGGTGGGCTGCCACCAGGCTTCCAAGCAGGCTGTCCGATAGGGGGCCAGGACATGACTGGAGATCAGGGGCCATGCGAATGCCAGTGTGATGCTGTGGCCATGACAGCTGAGCCTCGGGGAAAATGGCCCAAGGCTCGGGGTGCACCTGGGGAGGCTGCTGGGCAGTGCAGTTCTGAGGGCCTCCTGGCGGTGGTGTCGCCTTGTGGAGGGGCGGGTGGGCGGGCGGTGTTCCTGGCTGGGGGAGCGTCGGGTGCTGTACCACAAGGACTTTGCCCCAGGGCCGGAGCCGAGGAGAGTTTGGGCCAAGCTGAGCTCCTGACTCTCCCTGACTTGCCTGTGCTGGGGCCTCTTCCTCGTTCCGCAGCCCCTCGGGCCCTGTGCCACAGCACCTCCCAGCCTCCCCACTGACGCCTCTCAGGACCACGGGCACCCTCCGCACGCGCCTGCCCGAGCCCCTCCACACGGCCCGCGCCTGTGGCCGCCCCCGCCTCTCCCCGGCCAGGCCACCGTCGGGCCACCGCACAGCGGGGCAGGAACTGAAGCTGTTTTACTTCGGCTTTGGGACTTACACCCAAAACCCAGTTTGGGACTTGAACCCACGTGGCCAGGGCTCAAAATGGCCAAAATCCTGTTTGGGACTTGAGCACGTGGCTGCGACTCAGACGCAGCCAAAACCCAGCGTTCCTGGCCTCAGGTCTGGAGCTCAGGCGCTCCGTATCTCTTTGGAGGGAAAAATTCAGTGAGACAAAGTGACAGGAAAGAAATGGATTTATTCAGATTCAGAGAAAAGCACACTCCACAGACAGTGTGCGGGCCATCACAGAGGGCGAGTCCAGCGGCCGGAAAATGTGGTTTAGCTTTTATGGGCTGGGTAATTTCATATGCTAATGAGTGGGAGAATTATTCCAATTCCTTTGGGGAAGGGGCCGGACTGTTACGGCCCCTCCGGGTGCCTCATTTAGTTTGCTGATTGAGGATTAAGGTCTAGTAGACTACCTCGGACCCATCTGATTCTAACAGGTTTATGCTGTGTCCTTGGGCTATGTCATTCTTTTCAAACATTGTGCCCTGCCCTTTCCCTCCTGCTCTGGGGCTCTGTGCTGCCCCAGAGCCCCTCCATCCTTTCCCTTACTGCCCTCAGGGGGTCCAGGCAGGGGTCTCTATCTTGACCTTGGACCCAACTGAGGCTGAGCAGTCCATCCTTAACCCTATCCTGTCGGGACGAATGGCCAGCTCAGAGTCCGCCTCTCTCCTGCTGCCCAGAGCCAGCCCAGGGTGTTCAGCTCCCAGATATCGTCGCTATGTCCTCAGGCAGAGCCTCTCCTCTGCGGCCTCTTTTGGCATCTAACGCTCCCAGCTGCCTCCTCTCGGCACCACCCCCGCCCTCAGTGTGACACTTTCTAGGCGCCGAGCCCCGGGTGCTCAGACTCTGCCCGGTTCACCCCTGTGCACGGGGCTCTGTGTCCACAGCCCTTCGAGGTTGGCTGCTGCAGAGCCTGGCGGGCGAGGGTGGGGCCGGGTGTCCTCAGGGGCCTGCACTGCAGTTCTAGGGACCCCGCTCTGCAGGAGCTCTGGGGCTGGCACTGGGCTCGGGGCTCAGCCGCAGCTCTGGGGTTGGGGTGCGGCATCCCAGCTGGGACAGGCCTGCCCTCCCTCAGCCATAGCTGTGGGGGCTGCTGGGGTCCACGGGGGCTGAGTCCCGGGGGCCGGCCGACCCAACGAGCTGCCACAGGCGGTGGCTGAGGTTCTGCACCTGGCAGGTGCCCAGCGCACAGCCCACACGCAGGAGCTGGGCTCGGGGCTTGTGGGGACCCAAGTGCCAGTGAGGGCCATTCCGGAGGGGCGGACCCCTAGCAGGCGCCAGGCTGGCACTCTTCTTGGGCCGGAGGGCCCGGTGCATTTTCCGGACCACAGGAAGGGCTGCAGGGTGCTGAGGCTGCAAGTCACCAGAAGGAGTCCGGACTAGGGGCTCCCTGCACGGGGAGATGGAGGAAGTAAACGCGATGGTCTAGCCTTTCAGGGCCCCAAATCAACCCACCCACTTCACCCTCCACACAGGCCTGGGGTCACTGGCAGGGGAAGCCCACAGCTTCCCAACAGCCTGGAGCACAGCCAGGGGAAGGCCCCCGTCCCCAGGGATGGGCAAGCAGGCCAGGGGAAGCCCACCCCAGGCCCTGGGCTGGAGCACGGCCAGGGGAAGCCCACTGAGCTCCAGACTTGCGGCCCGTCTCAGTCGCTCATTCCCCCGGGCCGCCTGGGCGAGAGCAGCCGGGCTCTGTGGGCCACTGTGCGCAGGACTCAGGGGACTGCCTCCCAGCCCGTCCCTTGGGGTCAGGGGAGCTGGGCGGGCATGGGGACCCCCTCTGCCGCCCCTCCCACAGGTGACCTCTCCTTCTGACTGGTCCGCTCTGTCAGTGGGGGAGTGGGCGTGCCTTAGAAGGAACAGCAAAGAAAGAGTGCCGCTGGGGCTGGCCCTCGATTGAGCAGGTGAGCAGCAGAGGAGCGGCTTCCCCGTCTAGGGGTCCGGGGGAGGGGCGGGCGGTGGGGCCACTCTGGTTTCCTGCCCCCGCCCCAGCAGCCAGGATGACCTGAGACCTGCTCACCTGGGTCTCCCGGGCCTTCTACTCCGGGGCAGGCCTGGGGACAGCGCGCCCGCGAGCTCTAGGTAGAGGAGGCTGATGCAACCGAGGGTGACCGTCAGGAGCCGGGCCATGCGGGCGGGGCCGGAGCGGACGGTGAGCCGGGCGGGTAGGGGTCCTAGGCTAGCCGACGCTTCTGCCCGCACCCTGGGGCGCGTTGACTGGAGCCGGGTCAGTTGGCGAACGTCTCTGACGCGAAGCGGGCGAGCGAGTCTCGGGGCAGGTGGTGTGGAGCCCTCCTCGGTCAGCTGGCGGCCAGGGTCCCGCTGGGGCCAGAGCCTCCTCAGCTCCGGGGCTAAATAGTCTTGCAGGGAGGCGGAGCCGGACGCGCCGACGGGGCGGGGCGGGGTGCCCGGGCGGGGTGCCCCCTCGGCCCCGCTCTGCGGCTGCAGCCGCTGCGGAGAGAGCGGCAGATGCGGGGAGCGCGGCGGCCGGCCAGGGACCCCGGGAGCCAGCCTCGCCTCCGCCGCCTCCTGGCGGGAGACACCGCCCCGGGGCCTGGAGGGGCCGAAGTCTCCAGGGCAAAGGAGTGGGTGCTGGGGGTGTGGTCGCCCACCACGTCCCTGGTTCCTGGGCCTTGCCCCCGAATATCTGAGCCAATGAGAGGCCGGAAACTGGCCAGAGAGGATTTTGAGACCCCCGCACCCAACAATACAGCTCCTAGCAGCTCTGTTCCTAAAAACTCTGCCCTCTCCCGCCGTTACTGAAATATAGAATAGATTTTGTAAGAAATTTTAAAAAGAAGTGAGAACTCTTCATTGCCACTTGCTGTGGATTCCTCTCCCAGGTCAGGACGGATGCCATTTTTTATTTTATTTTCTGTGCATTTTGTTGGGGGTGGGGGGGTGGCTGTGTGTGTGTATATGTGTGCATTATATACTCCCACACATCCACATGCAGGCAAAACCATCTGGAAATACAGCCTGATGTGAAGAGCTGACTCACTGGAAAAGACCCTGATGCTGGGAAAGAGTGAAGGAAAAAGGAGAAGGGGGCGACAGAGGGTGCGATGGTTAGAGAGTGTCACCTACTCAATGGACATACGTTGGAGCAAACTTCAGGAGATGGTGAAGGGCAGAGGAGTCTAGCGGGCTGCAGTCCACGGGGCGGCAAGCAGGCAGACAGGACAGTAATGAAAACTGAACACGAATGACGACAAACACTGAGGCTGCCCTGCTTATGACTGGCTCTACACCAACATGTAGATGTTCTGTGACTTAATCCGCCCTTTACTGAGGGACAATTCGGGGGTTCCAGGCTTTCCAAGAACAAGAACCCTGCTTCGCGAGCTCATGGATGTGTATAGGATACATCTGTAGGCATGGGACTTCTGGCTGAAGATGAGCCCACGTTTGTGTTGACAGATGGAGCCAGACTCTCTGCAAAGCTGCTGCGCTGTCAGCTAGCAATGGAGGTGCAGCCAGGGCTCCTCGCCCCTTGGTCCGTCTCAGAGGGGACGGTTGGGCTGTCCCGTCATGCCCCAGGCATTTCTGACTATCGGAACTGTCTGTGCTCTTTTGTGTTTCCCCTCTGTCTTCCCACACTGATCTTGCTCCCTGTGTAAGGTCATCATGAATAACCCTGTCACTCCCTGCCTCTCCTTCTGCACATGCCATGGGAGTTCAACAAACATTGCCTGGATGAATAAACCAACAAGTGGTGACCACCTGCCATGTTAAAGAGCTTGGCTTATGTTCTGAGGCAGCATCAGCAGGTTGGGTGATGTGATCATGTTTGCATTAGGAACGTGGGATTCAGCAGGGAGGCCCGCGCTGGAGTGCTGGCAGGAAGGATGTGGTAGGTCGGCGGGCGGGTCAGAGACAGAGCAGAGCAGGGGGTGTAGATGAGTGGAGAGTTGGGGGAGGGGTCAGCTACCTGGGGGCATCCTAGCAGGAATGTCTGGCTGGCTTCCAGTGTTCTGGGTCTGGGGCTGAAGAGAAGGCAGAACTGGAACACCATCTGGAGGGTTTTGGAGCTGGTAGGGCCCTGGGAGGAGAGGAGCGTGGTGCAGAGAGAGGACAGAACCTGGTACAGGAAAGGAGGCAGGCAAAGGGCCCAGGCGTGGACCAGCAGCCCCGTTCTCCTTCAGTCTGCCCTGCACAGTGCCAGTGCCATCCCTGTCAGTATCATCCTTCCGAATCACGTGTGATTCTATCACTCACCCCACCAATAAAGACAAATTAGGGATTTCCCTGGCGGTCCAATGGTTAAGACGCCATACTTCCAGTGCCAGAAGCATGGGTTTGATCCCTGGTTGGGAACGAAGATCCCACATGCTGTGCGGTGTGGCCAAAATGTTTTTCTTAAATTTTTAATTTTTTAAAATTTATTTTGCTTATGTTTATAAGCTCTCAATTTATGTATTATTTTTGGTTGCTCCAGGTTTTCGTTGCTGCGTTGGGAGCTTTCTCTAGTTGCAGTGAATGGGGGCCGTTCTTCATCGCCGTATGTGGGCTTCTTGCTGCAGTGGCTTCTCTCGTGGCGGGGCACCGGCTCTAGGCTGAGGGGCTTCCGTCACTGTGGCACACGGGCTCAGGTGCTCCTCCTGGAATTTTCCCAGACCAGGGATCAAACGTGTGTCCCCCACATTAGCAGGCGATTCTTATACAATGTACTGCCAGGGAAGTCCAAACCAAATTTTAATAATAAAGGACAAATAAAGCAAAAATTCCCAGTCTCTACCTCGGGTGGAGGAAAGCCTCCGCTGCCGCCCACGGCGTCCTCCCCCTCGAGTGTTCGCTTGCTGCCGCCACGGGCGAAGGTCCCATTTCCCCGCAGCCCCTGAGCAGGGCGTCCTCGGGCCTCAGGCCTCAGCCTGGGCGCGTATTTCACCCCGTCCCGCCTGACTGGCTCAGAGACCCCTGTGACCCCACAGTCCCCCGTGGCACAGCTTGCGGCACTTGGGGTCTGTGACTGGCCACGTGCCTCTCGCCCAGGGCAGAGTCAGAGGCTCCCCCACTGATCCTCAGTGCACAGCCGCCGCTGGGAAGTGACAGGCTGGGCGCCCAGGGCCCCGCTCACCCATGGAATCAACAAGAAGCAGACCAGAGCGTCCGGAGCAGGGACCACAGGAGGCGGGCAGGGCTGGCAGCAGGAGGAATGCGTTAGGGAATTCAGCACGGGGCGGGAGAGGCCAGGGTGGCCTTTGGCTGGACTGACAGGGCTCGTGAGGTTTTGCTCGAGTGTCTCAAGGCAGAAGAGACTGAGTTTGATCCTGATGGCAGGACCCTACGTGGAGAAGGCAAGAGGAGAGTGGGCACTGGCAGCCAACCGCCAGAGGTGGGGGGGCGGGGGGGCCGCTGAGTCTGGTTTATCTGTGAAGGAGGGCAGTGGGGTCACCTCTGAGACGCGGGAGGGGGCGCCAGAGGTTTGACGAGGCTTCAGAGCAGCGAAGAGAGCTGATTGGACATTGGCTGGTGGGGCAGCGGGGAGAGCCGTCACCCACAGCTGGGGCCATGGTGCCACTGTGGTCATGCTGTACCAGCTGGTGCTTCAGGCCTGGAGGAGCCCGGTGGGCAGGACCGTGCGTGGCTGGCCTTGGCCGGCTGGGGCAGGCGGCGGTGACAGTGTCGGCAGGATGATGGGGTTGGAGCCGCGCTGGGAGCGGGTGAAAGGACCGATGGAGGGTGTCAAAATGCCAGGGCCTGGAGAAGGCGCACCTGCTGCCGAACAGGGAAGCGCAGCCCCTCCGGAGGAAGGAAGCGGCAGGGCAAGAACCGTGAGGCTGACAGGGGCACTGTGCCAGCCAGGGGCCTGAGCGAGGGTGTCATGGTCCAGAAGAGGCCCTAAGGGGCCTCTGAGAGGGCTCAAGGAATGGGCCCCTTGCCAGGAGCGTGCGAGGGTGGGGGGAAATGGGGTGCACGGTTCCCACCGCCTCTGCGAGAGAGCCAGGCCTGGGTTTAGGCGCCAGGCAGAGGGCTCGCCCGCGACGCTGACTGCCCGCGACAAGCTCAGTGGTGTGGTAATGCCGTGGCTGTGGTGCCCAAGGACGGAAGAACAAGGCAAACGAGGAGGGTCTTGGAACGCAAGAAGAGACAAACCAGATCCTCCCCTCCACCAGCTATAGCACACCGCCCAATCCTGGAGACCCCTGTGCCCCTCCTTGGACCCCACCGTCTTTCCCTCAGGCTGCAGTCATCACTCTTCCCCGCCCAGTAGACCGTCCAATCAGCAATGACCCTTCAGACTCCTAGGCCACTCCTTAGACCTTGGCTATAAAACCCATCAAAGACCCCTGCTTGGGGTCGGCTCTCCCTTGAGCCCGCCCGCTGTGAGGCCCGCTGTTCTCACAGTGTCTCCCACTTTCTCCCTGAGGCTGGCCCGCTGGACTGGCAGCGACTCTTCCTTCACCCATTCTAATAACCTTTACTTTCCTCTCACTCTGCCTCGTGTCTGGAAATTCCAACCCACGGGCGGACCTCGACAGTGGTGAGGACCTTTTGGGGTAGAAGAGACAAAAACCAACTTCAAAAAAAAAAACCCAACTTCAGACAGCTGGGGCACAAGGGAGGGGCTCCCATCCTATATCTACCAGTATCCGACAGAAGCGCGTGAGGCCGCGGCTGGGTCTGCGCTGAGGGGCGGGCTGCGGACCCCGGCGGTCCTCTCCCTCAGCTTTGCCGCGGTTTGCTCCTTCATACGTTCTTTCTTTTTTCCGCTTCCAGCATTTTTATTTTTCCTAGAATCTGGATACAATTAACTCTAGCAGAATAGTACTCAATACTGCTTAAACCTCACATTTTAAACTACTTAAATATTATAAATGTGAATGAACTGGGAAACTAATTTGACATAAATTTACTCATTTCATGTAACCATACAAAATTTTATATCGAACAGGAGCTTAAATACTATAGAATTTGACCTGACAAAATAGGTTACATATAAAACATAGTTAACTGCTCATCTGTCCTAATCTAGAAGTGTTGCACCAATGTTCAAGATGTTCTTAGGGGATGGGCGCTGCCACGGTTCCCACCGCCTCTGCGAGAGCCAGGCCTGGGTTTAGGCGCCAGGCAGAGGGCTCGCCCGACGCTGACTGCCCGCGACAAGCTCAGTGGTGTGGTAATGCCGTGGCTGTGGTGCCCAAGGACGGAAGAACAAGGCAAACGAGGAGGGTCTTGGAACGCAAGAAGAGACAAACCAGATCCTCCCCTCCACCAGCTATAGCACACCGCCCAATCCTGGAGACCCCTGTGCCCCTCCTTGGACCCCACCGTCTTTCCCTCAGGCTGCAGTCATCACTTTTCCCCCGCCCAGTAGACCGTCCAATCAGCAATGACCCTTCAGACTCCTAGGCCACTCCTTAGACCTTGGCTATAAAACCCATCAAAGACCCCTGCTTGGGGTCGGCTCTCCCTTGAGCCCGCCCGCTGTGAGGCCCGCTGTTCTCACAGTGTCTCCCACTTTCTCCCTGAGGCTGGCCCGCTGGACTGGCAGCGACTCTTCCTTCACCCATTCTAATAACCTTTACTTTCCTCTCACTCTGCCTCGTGTCTGGAAATTCCAACCCACGGGCGGACCTCGACAGTGGTGAGGACCTTTTGGGGTAGAAGAGACAAAAACCAACTTCAAAAAAAAAAACCCAACTTCAGACAGCTGGGGCACAAGGGAGGGGCTCCCATCCTATATCTACCAGTATCCGACAGAAGCGCGTGAGGCCGCGGCTGGGTCTGCGCTGAGGGGCGGGCTGCGGACCCCGGCGGTCCTCTCCCTCAGCTTTGCCGCGGTTTGCTCCTTCATACGTTCTTTCTTTTTTCCGCTTCCAGCATTTTTATTTTTCCTAGAATCTGGATACAATTAACTCTAGCAGAATAGTACTCAATACTGCTTAAACCTCACATTTTAAACTACTTAAATATTATAAATGTGAATGAACTGGGAAACTAATTTGACATAAATTTACTCATTTCATGTAACCATACAAAATTTTATATCGAACAGGAGCTTAAATACTATAGAATTTGACCTGACAAAATAGGTTACATATAAAACATAGTTAACTGCTCATCTGTCCTAATCTAGAAGTGTTGCACCAATGTTCAAGATGTTCTTAGGACAGATGAGTTCAACACAAGTTAACAAATCTGAAGCTCCACCCCGGAAATACAAACCCATAAATAGAAAACTGTTTCACCAGAAATAGATTATGTTCAACTCTTACCAAAGTATACTTTAGGAAGTTACAGTGTTGACCAAAAGAAGACACAGGTTTCTCATTAAACTTTTTTTAATGGTCTCAAATTCTGTGACAGATTTTTTTGGTCAAGTTGTTTCATTAAAAATTACTGATTTTAAAAAGTAATAACTTAATATGGTTGGGCTTCCCTGGTGGTCCAGTGGGTAAGGACACCGCCTTGCAGTGCAAGGGGCGCTGGTTCCATCCCTGGCCTGGGAAGATCCCACGTGCTGCGGAGCGGCTGGACCGATGTGTCCAACTACCCAGCTGGAGCTCTGGAGCGCAAGCGCCCAGAGCCGGTGCTCTGCGACGACAGAGGCCACCACGATGGGAGGCCCACAGGAGCCAAAGAACAAAGACAGATGAAAATAGATAAATGAAAGACCAATAGAAGTGGCCCGCCCGCCCCCCTCCCTCCCCAACACCCGCCCTGCAAAAAACCCACAAAAAACATATGGTCCACAAAAACATTCTCCTTTCCTTCTGAAGGTTTTATGATGCATTGTTATCATTAACTAGTCTTTCACTATTAAACTTAAATGGCCAATTGAGACAAACAGTCCTGAGACCGTTCTTCCACCACTGATTAAGACTGGGGTGGCAGGTAATGAGGCTAATCTTCATTTAGCCTTCTGAGCTTTCTGGGCAGACTTGGTGACCTGGCCAGCTCCAGCTGCCTCCTTGTCCACTGCTTTGATGACACCGACAGCAACCGTCTGCCTCATGTCACGCACAGCAAAACGGCCCAGGGGAGGATAGTCGGAGAAGCTCTCCACACGCATGGGCTTGCCAGGAACCATGTCAACAATGGCAGCATCACCAGATTTCAAGAATTTGGGGCCATCTTCCTGCTTTTTCCCAGAACGACGGTCAATCTTCTCCTTCAGCTCAGCAAACTTGCAAGCAATGTGAGCCGTGTGACCATCCAGCACAGGTGCACAGCCAGCACTGATCTGGCCTGGATGGGTCAAAATCATCACCTGAGCTGTGAAGCCAGCTGCCTCCATCGGTGGGTCGTTTTTGCTGTCACCAGCCACACTGCCACGGTGAACATCTTTGACAGACATGTTCTTGACGTTGAAGCCCACGTTGTCCCCAGGAAGGGCTTCACTCAGAGCTTTGTGGTGCGTTTCAACAGACTTCACTTCAGCTGTTACACTGACTGGAGCACAAGTGACCACCATCCCAGGTTTGAGGACACTGGTCTCCACGCGGCCCACAGGGACGGTACCAATACCGCCGATTTTGTAGACGTCCTGGAGGGGCAGACGCAAGGGCTTGTCAGTTGGGCGAGTTGGTGGCAGGATGCGATCCAGAGCTTCAAGCAGGGTGGTCCCACTGGCGTTGCCATCCTTACAGGTGACTTTCCATCCCGTGAACCATGGCATGTTAGCACTTGGCTTCAGCATGTTGTCACCATTCCAGCCCGAAATTGGCACAAATGCTACTGTGTCAGGGTTGTAGCCAATTTTCTTAATGGAGGTGCTGACTTCCTTAACGATTTCCTTGTATCTCTTCTGACTGTAGGGTGGCTCAGTGGAACCCGTTTTGTTAACTCCAACAATGAGTTGTTTCACACCCAGACTGTGAAACAGCCAGAAGGGCATGCTCACGGGTCTGCCCGTTCTTGGAGATACCGGCCTCAAATTCACCAGCACCAGCAGCAACAATCAGGACAACGCAGTCAGCCTGGGATGTGCCTGTTATCACGTTTTTGATGAAGTCTCTGTGCCCTGGGGCATCCATGATGGTGAGGTAGTACTTGCTGGTCTCAGATTTCCACGGGGAGATGTCAATGGTGATAGCACACTCACGTTCAGGCTTCAGTTTGTCCAAGACCCAGGCATACTGGAAGGAGCCCTTTCCCATCTCGGCAGCCTCCTTCTCGAACTTTTCAATAGTTCTCTTGTCGATCCCACCGCGTTTGTAGATCAGATGGCCAGGCGTCGTAGACTTCCCTGAACCTACGAGTCCGATGACGACGATGTCGATGTGGGTCTTTTCCTTTCCCATTTTGGCTTAAAGGTTTTAACGGTGGTTTTCACGACACCTGTCCTGGCGGCAAACCCGTTGCGAAAAAGCCTTCATAAGTTCCTGAAGCAGTTAAACTCATCCATGGTTCACGCTCAACGCTCCCCTGCCCCACCCCAGCCCCCCCAGTGCAGCAGGGCATCGAACGGCCTTGAGACTCGCCCTCCGCCTCCCCGCGCCTCTCCTAGCCTGTTCTGCCTTAGACTCCGTGTCTCTCCTGCCCATCCCTGTGCCACTGCGGGGGATGCCCTGGCCGCCCCCGCCCTGAGGGTGGTGGGCATTGTCAGGGACCCTGAGGGATGCAGCCTTCTGCCAGCGCCTGACAGCCCACAGCCCTGCTCTTTACGGCAGGATGTGCAGCCTGCCTTTCTAAAAGTACGTATGTTATGCGTTTCACCTCACTTAGACTGGGCTTCCAAGTGGGGCCAGAGCCCTCCTCAGGCTGGGAACCCCAAGGGTCGGGCCGGGTTGGGTACTCTCTCCACGGCCAGGCTGGCGGCCCGGGGGACGCTCCAGGGCTCCTCCCAGTTTGGGAGACCTGTAGGCAGGGCTGGGCCTTCGAGCCTTCCTCGAGCCTGACAGCGCCGGGGGAGAGAGCCCCGGGAGCCGCCCGGACCCGAGACAGAGCACTCAGGGGCAGGGGCAGGGCCTGGCCCTCCCCGCCCCGCTTGGGAGCCGCCACCGCGAGACGCGCTCCGAACCCGGCCGCACAAGCCTCTGAGCCGCCCGGGCCGCCGTTGCTGTCACCGGTGAAGGGCGAAGTCCCGCCCCCGGGAACCGAAACCGCGCCTCTGGCCCAATGGAGGCGCTTCGCTCAGGACCCCGCCCCGCGGGGGGCGGAGCGAGGCCGCGCAGGCGCACGGCGCGGCCGGGCGGGCCGGCTGGCTGGGAAGATGGCGGCGCGAACCGGGGCTGCCGCGGCGGAGCGGGCCTGGGGCGCCCGGGGTGCGCGGGCCAGGGCCGGGGCCGGGCCATGAGCGCTCCGTCCTCTCGTCCCCGAGCCGCGGAGCCCGCCTGCGCTTCTCGCCATGGCGCGGCTCGCGGACTACTTTGTGCTGGTGGCGTTCGGGCCGCACCCGCGCGGTGAGTGCCGGCGCGCGGCCGAGGGCTGAGGGCTGAGGGCTGGGGGCCGGGGCCAGGGGAGGGCCCGCCGGGCACCTGCTGCGCTGGGCTCGGGGTCCGAGGTGAGGGCCACGGGGGCCGGCCTCCCAGACGTGGGCAGCGCGGCGTGACGGGGCGGCCGAGCTCGCCGGCCCCAGGCAGGGCAGAAGCGGGCCGGCAGCGCCTCGGCGCGGCCCGGGAGGGGAGGGCCCGGGGGCGGCTCGGCCTGCCGACTCCCGCTGGGTGGGATGCGCTCTCCCCGCCTCGGCGGACAGCGGGCGGCCCGGCCGCCGGGGGCGCGGAGCTCTCGGCGGCAAGCGCCTCCCCCCGGCCGGCGCCTCTGGCCCAATGGAGGCGCTTCGCTCAGGACCCCGCCCCGAGGGGGGCGGAGCGAGGCCGCGCAGGCGCACGGCGCGGCCGGGCGGGCCGGCTGGCTGGGAAGATGGCGGCGCGAACCGGGGCTGCCGCGGCGGAGCGGGCCTGGGGCGCCCGGGGTGCGCGGGCCAGGGCCGGGGCCGGGCCATGAGCGCTCCGTCCTCTCGTCCCCGAGCCGCGGAGCCCGCCTGCGCTTCTCGCCATGGCGCGGCTCGCGGACTACTTTGTGCTGGTGGCGTTCGGGCCGCACCCGCGCGGTGAGTGCCGGCGCGCGGCCGAGGGCTGAGGGCTGAGGGCTGGGGGCCGGGGCCAGGGGAGGGCCCGCCGGGCACCTGCTGCGCTGGGCTCGGGGTCCGAGGTGAGGGCCACGGGGGCCGGCCTCCCAGACGTGGGCAGCGCGGCGTGACGGGGCGGCCGAGCTCGCCGGCCCCAGGCAGGGCAGAAGCGGGCCGGCAGCGCCTCGGCGCGGCCCGGGAGGGGAGGGCCCGGGGGCGGCTCGGCCTGCCGACTCCCGCTGGGTGGGATGCGCTCTCCCCGCCTCGGCGGACAGCGGGCGGCCCGGCCGCCGGGGGCGCGGAGCTCTCGGCGGCAAGCGCCTCCCCCCGGCCGGGGCCCCTGGTCCGGAGCTCCTGGCCCCGTGCGGTCGAGGGAGGAGGCCGGGGGGCGTGCAGAGGACGGCTGGGGCGCAGGGGCTGCGTCCTGAAGAGGTGCTGTTGGAGCTGGAATTCGGAGGACTGGGCGGAACCGCAGGGACGAGAGAGAAGGCTGTTCCCGGCGGAGGGCCTGCCCACTTCGTGCCTGCTCGCCAAGCCCTGGGTGGGAGCTCGTGGTGGCGCCTGGTGCCGATGGCCGGGGGGTCCGTGTCCGGGGTCAGCGCCTGTCTGAGAGCCCTTCAGCCCGCGGGCGGGATGACGCGTGACAGTGACGTCAGCAGTCCCGGCGGAGCCAGTGGCGCTGGGGAGAGAGCACCTGGGGGGCCAGGCTGGCCTGAGCTCCCGTGTTCCACCCACAGCCCACCCAGCGCTCCCTGTTGTTGCCTCCTCTGTGGAGTGGAGTCAGGGCCGCCTCCACAGCGGGCCTGGCGGCTGCCCAGAGCCTCTCAGTGGGTTCAGACCCCAACTACAGGAGGGCAGGCGTTGCTGCGGGGTGATAGGGGTGGCTGGGTGGTCAGGTTGGGGCTGACCCTTGAGCCCCAGTAGGCCCCGCTTCTTGTCACCCCGGCTCCCGCTGCCACTGTGCAGACCCTGGACTGTCTCCCCCTTCCCTCTCTTCGTGCTGAGCCTGCAGACCTGCAGGAGCCCACGTGCTCCGGACCCTCCCCTGTGCCGTTTTGGCAGCACTGATTCCTCCTGACTGCTCCACCTGCCTTGTCCGCCCCGACGCCCTCGGTCTTGAGCGTGTGTCTTCAGGGAGGGGGTTCTTATAGGCAGGGACCGGTTGACTTCGACCTGCAGTTTGCACGTGGCAGGCTGTCCGTGTTGACAGGCCCAGAGGGAGAGCCATCTGCTCCAGGACACGTGGGATGTGGGCAGCGAGGAGGCAGCAGGCGGGCCCCAGGCTGCCAGGGCCGGGACTGCAGGCGTCACGGGGGCTTGGAGGCGGGGGGTGCTCCGGGCAGTGGAGGGAGGCCCAGGAGGAGAAGCCGGGTGGGAGGCCTGCCGACGGTGGCGGCAGCTGGAGTGAAGAGGAGAGAGGCGAGAGGAAGCGCGGTGGCTCCGCGACAGGCTGGCTGGGGTCACACAGGCCGTGGGCACCCAGGGGTGTGTGGCCTCTGAGGAGGACAGGGGAGAAGGCTGGTGCCCACAGTGCCTGCTCACCCCGAGTGACGGGAAGGAATGATTCGCAAGACGTCCCCTGCGATAGGGCTGGGGGTGCCGTAGAATCCCCTAACGAGTGCCTTCCAGGGTGGGAGCTGGTCCGCTGCTGTCTGGCCGCCTCGCCTCAGGGCCTTCTTTGGCAGGACTGTCCATTCTGGTGAGGAGCACGCCCACAGGCTGGAGCGCTGGTCCTGGGGCGTAGGGTGCAGCGGAGGTGGGGGAGTCTGAGCAGAGACCGCGTGGAGCTCCTGCTTTGCCCCTTGGCGCCTCCATGACCTCGGGCCCGTCTCGGCCCTCTGCTCCTCAGGTTCCTCTTCTAGGGGTAGGATGAGTCACACAGACCTCGCTGGCTGCTGTGAGTACAGGTGGACACACACATGTGAAGCCGTTCACACAGGAGGCTCCAGGAAGTGACGTGTGTCTGGTTAATGCCGAGCAGCCATGTGTGGACACCCTTGGCAGACAGTGGGCACCTCTGCAGAGGTGAAGGACCCCTGCTTGCGGCAGACCTAGGACTCTAGGGCAGGACGGGGTCTTTGGGTTCATTGGAGAGGGTAGGAGTAGTGGATGTCTTGTCCTGGGCCTGCATCTAGACATCTTGTCCAGAGCTGGGGATGCAGGGCCTACGTGTCGAGTCCCAGAGTCCTGCCTGAGGGAGTATTCTGGTTTTGTAGGGCTACTTGGCAGACCACGGTAGGTAGGAGGGCAGGGAGGGGGTCGGGTGGGACCCTTTCATTCATCTCAGCGGGTATCAGCTCCTCCTGATGAGTGGGGAGCACTCCTTTGTAAGGACATGGGTTTAGCACCTTCTGCACCACGGCCCACCCCTGGGGACATGCCCGTTTCCCAGCCAGGATGGTCCCTGGCAGAGGTCAGCTGACTTCACAGGGTGATGGATGCCAGGGCGTGTCTTTGGGATCCTTTGGGGATGAGCAGGTGGCTGAGGGCATAGCTGCCAGGGAGGAGGGGCAGGACCTCTCCTGGAGCTGGGCTTCCACCCTGCACGTCCGAGAAGAGGACTTCCCAGCCCTGGCCTGGCCTCTCGTGGTTCTGGCGGTGCTGAGCCGGCCACATTCCTCGGCCCGTGTACTCTCCCCACCCATGTTCCTGCCTCCCTCTGGAGCAGGTTGGGGCTGTTTGAGATGGCCGTGGCTGGCTCCCAGCCCCACCCTGGGAGCCCAGAGGGTCCAAGGCCTTGGGTCAGAGCCAGTCCGGTGTGACCAGGAGGATGGAGGGGCTGCAGCCCCTGTGCCGCGGCCCACGCTGTAGCCGCTGGGAGTGGCCTGTGGCGGTCTGGGTGGCGGAGCAGCAGGAAGGTGGTGTCCTTGCTGCAGCGGGGCTGGTCTCGGGGTGTGCGCTGGGCATGGGGAGTGGCCGGCAGAGGAGACTGCCGTCTTCCGCCACCTCTGCCCCCCGCAGATGCTGGCTCGAGCTGGCCCGGGCGTCGGAGCCTGGCACTGGTGACGGCGTTGCCGGGGCTGACAGACGAGAGCTCTGTGCTCCCCCGCGGGGATGTGGCTGCGAGAGGAAGCTCTTGTCCTCGTCTCTGTCTCAGGGCGCCTCTGTGCCCTTCCTCCTAGGGCCCCCAGAGTCCCGCCCTGTGACGCACAGCTGTGTGGCTGGGTTAGTCCTGTCACTGTGGGGTGGGGGCAGCCTCCTTCCTCTCCACCCTGAGATGGGGCAGCTCTGATGTAGCAGGGACTCAGCTGCTATGGGTCCGCTTCATGGCCTCAAGAGCTGGAGGGGGTGGGGGTGCTGGGAGACGGGGCGGAGACTCTCCAGCCCTAGGATGCAGGCCAGCAGCCAGGTTGCAAGCCTCCCCCTGTTGGCACAGAGCTGTTGGTGCAGAGGTGTGGGCTGGGGTCTCAGAGAAGGGCAGGGGAGTCGGGACTTGTCCACGGTGTGCCCTGCCTCCCAGGGAGGCCCGACTGCCCTGGCGTGGGCCTCCGGAAGCTGCCCCACGCTTCCTACCGAGGAGCCTGTTTGCCTGTGGGTGTGAGTGGAGTTGGCTGTGGGAGGCGGGTGCGACAGTGCCTGCGATCGGAAGGCTGGTCAGGCCGAGGGCGCGTTGTGGAGGCAGAGCTTCTTGCTGCTGGAGCTCTTGCCCGGCCCAGCTGGCGAGCAGGTGTCCCAGGAATCCCAGAAGGCAGTGGTAGAGGGCGGGCGGTTCTGGGGGTTCCCCCTGAAGCCCCCATACTTGGGCAGCATTCAGAGAGCTGGCTAGAGAAGGCGACGCTTTTTGGGCTGAGACCTGAGGGCCAAGTTTTGGGCCAGCATGGTTCAGTGGAGGAGCCGGTGAGGGTGTACTCGCTTCCCTGCCGCCCCCCAGCTCTGTAGGTTGAGGGGAGAGCTCCAGGTCCAGGCAGGCCTCCCCTCTGCGCTTTGGAGGGTGGAGTCCTGTAAGGGGGAGTTGATGCCCCACACCGTGGATGGGGTAGGAAGGGGATGCGGCGGCTGCTGACCGGTCACTCTGCCCGCTTCCTTGCCAGGAGGGGATGCAGAGAGCGGCCCTCTGAAGCCCGCCTGCCCCTGGCTCTGGGAGGGCGCCTGTGGGCCAGAGGCTGCTGTCCCCATCCGCGCACACCCCCTCTTCCTTCCTCCGCCTGCTGCCTCGTGGCAAGAACTGGGTGAGCCCTGGGTGCCAGCCAGGGCTGAGCCCAGATGGTGGTTTGGGGCAGCACAGCAGTTAGCCCTGGGGGAGTGGATGAGGGAGGAGCCACAGCGCAGGTCGAGCCAGCCTGAGCTCCTGAGGGTCGCCCTTGGGGGCCTGGCCTGGAGGGGCCCCAGGGCCTGTGTGTAGGTAGGTGTGGTCCCACAGGCACCTGTCCTCCCCCACCCTGTCTCGTCTGCCACCTCGTCTGGTGTCAGTGGTGGGCGGGGGAGGGGAGCAGGAAGCTGAGGTTTTGTGAGTCAGAGTCACAGCCCCTCACCACCCCCGCTGCCGCGGCCAGCGGCCACCTGCCTGCTGCTGACCGTCGTGGAGCTGCCTCTGATCCTGAAGGGCGGTGGGCTCAAGATTGCCGCCCACCCCGTCTGCCTTCTGGGGTCCTGGGGCGTGGGTGCGGCTGGTGCTGAGGTCTGCTCTCCAGGGCCCTTGGGGCCAGGCCTGGCCCCCATCTCTGTCAGAGGCTCCGGTGGCTGTTCAGGGCACCGGTGGGCCAGACGGGCTGATGGTGGGACTGTCTCCAGGTCCTCAGAAGCGGCGCACTGTGGCTTTCAGAGCCCGTTTTTCTGTGCAGCAGCGTTGGGGCTGGTCTAAGCAGAGGGCAGGGCCTGCTCGCTGCATGTGGGAGGTGAAGTGGAAAGAGTGTTGTCTCACCTGCTTGAGCAGCTGCCTTGCTGGATGGGACCTGGAGGAGCAGAGGCCGCCAGCCGTCCTCCCCGAGTTCTGGGAGGATGCGGTTCCCTGACTGGGCCCTCTTCATGCCTCTAGGTTTGGCTCCACAGAGGGTGAGCGAGAGGGAGGGGGGCCTCCAGCTGGCCCTGCCACTGAGGGCTGGACCTGGGAGCAGTACCCTGGGCATGGAGTGGGCCAGGCAGTTTTCAGGAGTGGAGGGGCATTTCCGGGGAACGCATGGCAGTTAGGAGGCTGGGGACGCAGGGACATGCCCTTCCCCCTGGCCCAGGGGGCCCAGGGCGGCCCACGGCAGCCTGTTCAGTGGCCGTGTGCTGGTGGCCTGTGGAAGCGGGGAGCAGGTCTGGGCGCCACTTGCCTCGGGGCTCAGGAGAGCATGCCTGTCCTTCCTGCCAGCCCCACCCCTCTCTGACTGTCTTCTGGGAGCTTTGCTGGTCCTCTGAGCACGAGCAGCTATCTGGGCCATAGGCACGGGTGGTCTTTCCCTGGGCCCTGACGCAGGTGTGGGACCGCCGCACCTCTCGAGTGGCCCAGGGCTGGCAGGTGAGGTGGAGGCAGGGAGCAGGGCCGCGGGCCAGGTGCCTGCGCGGGGCTGGCTGTGGAACAGTCAGGAACAGCTCGCCCCTGGCTGGAGGGGCAAGTGCTGCGTAGCTGGACCAGCACGTTGGCGTGTTGTGGGCGGGGTGTGGGTTCCGGCTGGGGGACTTGACATGGTGGGTGGCCCGGGCCGTGCAGGTTGGGGGAGTGAGGGCGGGAGCAGGGAGTGAGCTTTCCCTGCTGCCAAACCTCTGGTGCCTCAGGGCTGGTGCTGAGGTCTGCTCCAGGGCCCTTGGGGCCAGGCCTGGCCCCCATCTCTGTCAGAGGCTCCGGTGGCTGTTCAGGGCACCGGTGGGCCAGCCGGGCTGCTGGTGGGACTGTCTCCAGGGCCGAAGAAGCAGCGCACTGGGGCCTGCAGAGCCCGTTTTCTGTGCAGCAGCGTTGGGGCTGGTCTAAGCAGAGGGCAGGGCCTGCTCGCTGCATGTGGGAGGTGAAGTGGAAAGAGTGTTGTCTCACCTGCTTGAGCAGCTGCCTTGCTGGATGGGACCTGGAGGAGCAGAGGCCGCCAGCCGTCCTCCCCGAGTTCTGGGAGGATGCGGTTCCCTGACTGGGCCCTCTTCATGCCTCTAGGTTTGGCTCCACAGAGGGTGAGCGAGAGGGAGGGGGGCCTCCAGCTGGCCCTGCCACTGAGGGCTGGACCTGGGAGCAGTACCCTGGGCATGGAGTGGGCCAGGCAGTTTTCAGGAGTGGAGGGGCATTTCCGGGGAACGCATGGCAGTTAGGAGGCTGGGGACGCAGGGACATGCCCTTCCCCCTGGCCCAGGGGGCCCAGGGCGGCCCACGGCAGCCTGTTCAGTGGCCGTGTGCTGGTGGCCTGTGGAAGCGGGGAGCAGGTCTGGGCGCCACTTGCCTCGGGGCTCAGGAGAGCATGCCTGTCCTTCCTGCCAGCCCCACCCCTCTCTGACTGTCTTCTGGGAGCTTTGCTGGTCCTCTGAGCACGAGCAGCTATCTGGGCCATAGGCACGGGTGGTCTTTCCCTGGGCCCTGACGCAGGTGTGGGACCGCCGCACCTCTCGAGTGGCCCAGGGCTGGCAGGTGAGGTGGAGGCAGGGAGCAGGGCCGCGGGCCAGGTGCCTGCGCGGGGCTGGCTGTGGAACAGTCAGGAACAGCTCGCCCCTGGCTGGAGGGGCAAGTGCTGCGTAGCTGGACCAGCACGTTGGCGTGTTGTGGGCGGGGTGTGGGTTC
The DNA here is from genome assembly GCA_022376925.1 of Tragulus kanchil. Classification (NCBI taxonomy): domain Eukaryota; kingdom Metazoa; phylum Chordata; class Mammalia; order Artiodactyla; family Tragulidae; genus Tragulus; species Tragulus kanchil. The sequence continues at coordinate 168,716,085 of JAIOJX010000004.1, forward strand.
CGGCTGGGGGACTTGACATGGTGGGTGGACCGGGCCGTGCAGGTTGGGGGAGTGAGGGCGGGAGCAGGGAGTGAGCTTTCCCTGCTGCCAAACCTCTGGGCTCGGGCTCCTGTGCTCTTTTCTTTTTTGGAGGCTCTCATAGTTTGTTTGTTTTTTTTTTTCTAATTTTCAGGTCATTTAAAAATTTTTCTATTGGAGTATAGTTGATATATGATGATGTTGCATTAAGTTTCTGCTGTGTAGGGAAGTGAAGCAATTATACACACATCCACGGTTTTTTAGAGTAGATGCATGTATCAAGATCATAAAGGTCATTGTAGAGTATTAAGTAGAGTTTCTTGAGTCCTGCAGTAGGTCTTTATTAGTTATCTGTTTTTTATTTTATTTTACTTTATTTTATTTATTCTTGTGGCTACTCTGGGTCTTCACGGCTGCCACAGGCTCCTCTCTAGTTGCAGGGTGTGGGGGCTCCCCTCTGGTTGAGTTGAGCAGGCTTCTTCTTGCGCTGACTTCTTGGTTCTTGGTTCCACTGGTTGTGGAACTCAGGTTCTAGGGCCCACGGACTTCCATAGTTGTGGCCCATGGGCTACACGGCTGTGGCTCCGAGGCCCTCGAGCACAGGCTCCACAGTTGCGGCTCACGGGCTTCGTTGCTCCGCAGCATGAGGGATCCTCCCGGATCAGGGATCGAGCCCGTGTCTCGCGCGTTGGCAGGTGGACTCACCGCGGAGCCACCGGGAGGCCCCAGTCCCCTGCTCCGTGTATAGTGGCGTTTGTGTGTCAGTCCCAGTCTCTCGGTTTATCCATCTCCCCGACCCGCTGCTGATCACGAGCTTGTTTTCTGCCTCTGTGAGGAGGCGCGTGTGCTCTCGGGATCCCGGCCCCCAGCAGGGGCTCCTCGCCACGCCCCCAGTGGCCCTGGGTCTGTGACTGCCTAGCAGCATCTTCTCATAGGGCCATCTTTAGGGCAACCATAGGTCTGGGCGCTGGGACTGGCCTGGTGCCAGACGAGGACCAGGCAGGTGACGTTTCCCCTCCCGCTGTCCAGGCTCCCGGTGCGGGGGGCTGCGGGGCTTGGGCGGTGCTCTGACCCCTGCTCTGTCCCCAGGGAGTGGGGAAGGCCAGGGCCAGATCCTGCAGCGCTTCCCGGAGAAGGACTGGGAGGACAACCCGTTCCCTCAGGGCATCGAACTGGTGAGTGGGGTGCCCCAGGTTCTGGAACTAAGGCTGGGGGTGCTGAGTTGGCGGGGGCAGGCAGTGTGAGGGCCTCTACAGTGCCCAGCCCCCGCTGCCTGCAAGGGGCCGTCAGCTGCGTTGGAGGGCAGAGGGCAGGGCACAGGCTGGCCAGGGTTTGGTGCCCACGTCACATCCCTTGTGCTGTCCCTCCCTCGTGACGGTGGGGACCTGTCGTGCCTCCCAGGGTCCTCGCCCCCCGTTGAGGCCAGAGGCTCTTCCTCCCTCTTTTTTTATTTTATTTATTTATTTTTGACTTTTACAGAGTTTTGTTGTTTACAGAGATGTACGATCCCAGAGCAGTCATATGTATGTGCCCCCCTCGTCCTCCCTCCTCCGGGGCAGGGAGCTGAGCTCCAGGAGGCAGGGCACCAGGGGTGCAGAGCACAGGGCCCCCAGGCCCTGGACGTGACGTCCCTCCAGGACAGGGCTGGAGGGAGCTGACTGGCGACTGACCCTCGGCTGCTTCCTCCCGCAGTTTTGTCAGCCCAGTGGGTGGCAGCTGTGTCCTGAGAGGAGCCCGCCGACCTTCTTTGTTGCTGTCCTTACTGATATCAACTCTGAGCGGCACTACTGCGCCTGCTTGACCTTCTGGGAGCCCGTGGAGCCCACACAGGTCAGCCCCCGGGGCCGGCCTCCGGCCGCGGCCGACCCCCACCATGTGTGTGTCTCCCTGTCTCTGGCCCTGGGGCCCCCGCCCTGTGGAGTCTGCAACTTTCCAGAGGGCCAGTCCTGCCTGAGTCATCTGTTACTTCCGCAGCCCCCTCCCCTGGGCTCGGGGGACATTCCTGAGAACCTGAAGTCGGCCTTCTGTCCACAGGAAGGGCTGAGCGCCCGGGAGGCCGCCGACGGGGAGGAGGAGGCAGAAGAGGCAGGCCCGGGGGGACTGTCGCCCTCGGCGCCTGGCCCGCCCGGCCAGCTGTTTGCTCCGAAGACGCTGGTGTTGGTGTCACGCCTGGACCACGTGGAGGTGTTCAGGGTGAGGCGGGCAGCCCGGGCCAGACGAGGACCAGGCAGGTGACGTTTCCTCCCGCTCCCCGGGCGGGCTGCGGGGCTTGGGCGGTGCTCTGACCCCTGCTCTGTCCCCAGGGAGTGGGGAAGGCCAGGGCCAGATCCTGCAGCGCTTCCCGGAGAAGGACTGGGAGGACAACCCGTTCCCTCAGGGCATCGAACTGGTGAGTGGGGTGCCCCAGGTTCTGGAACTAAGGCTGGGGGTGCTGAGTTGGCGGGGGCAGGCAGTGTGAGGGCCTCTACAGTGCCCAGCCCCCGCTGCCTGCAAGGGGCCGTCAGCTGCGTTGGAGGGCAGAGGGCAGGGCACAGGCTGGCCAGGGTTTGGTGCCCACGTCACATCCCTTGTGCTGTCCCTCCCTCGTGACGGTGGGGACCTGTCGTGCCTCCCAGGGTCCTCGCCCCCCGTTGAGGCCAGAGGCTCTTCCTCCCTCTTTTTTTATTTTATTTATTTATTTTTGACTTTTACAGAGTTTTGTTGTTTACAGAGATGTACGATCCCAGAGCAGTCATATGTATGTGCCCCCCTCGTCCTCCCTCCTCCGGGGCAGGGAGCTGAGCTCCAGGAGGCAGGGCACCAGGGGTGCAGAGCACAGGGCCCCCAGGCCCTGGACGTGACGCACCTCCAGGACAGGGCTGGAGGGAGCTGACTGGCGACTGACCCTCGGCTGCTTCCTCCCGCAGTTTTGTCAGCCCAGTGGGTGGCAGCTGTGTCCTGAGAGGAGCCCGCCGACCTTCTTTGTTGCTGTCCTTACTGATATCAACTCTGAGCGGCACTACTGCGCCTGCTTGACCTTCTGGGAGCCCGTGGAGCCCACACAGGTCAGCCCCCGGGGCCGGCCTCCGGCCGCGGCCGACCCCCACCATGTGTGTGTCTCCCTGTCTCTGGCCCTGGGGCCCCCGCCCTGTGGAGTCTGCAACTTTCCAGAGGGCCAGTCCTGCCTGAGTCATCTGTTACTTCCGCAGCCCCCTCCCCTGGGCTCGGGGGACATTCCTGAGAACCTGAAGTCGGCCTTCTGTCCACAGGAAGGGCTGAGCGCCCGGGAGGCCGCCGACGGGGAGGAGGAGGCAGAAGAGGCAGGCCCGGGGGGACTGTCGCCCTCGGCGCCTGGCCCGCCCGGCCAGCTGTTTGCTCCGAAGACGCTGGTGTTGGTGTCACGCCTGGACCACGTGGAGGTGTTCAGGGTGAGGCGGGCAGCCGGGCGGCGGGCCGGCCGGGGGTGCTCTCCCTGCTGTGCCGCCCTCACCAGTCTGGGATCCTTGCAGAACAGCCTCGGACTCATCTACACCATCCACGTGGAGGGCCTGAGCGTGGGCCTGGAGAACGTGGTGGGGAACCTGCTGACGTGCGTCATCCCCCTGGCCGGGGGCGCGCAGGTGGGTTGGGGGGCAGTAGCTGTGCACCTGCAGCCACGGGCCCTCCGCGTGTCCGCGGCCAGGGCTGGGGAGGCCTGATGGGCACTCGGAGTCGCCCTGTGGGTGGAGCACAGCCCGGCCTCAGACGCTCTCCCGGGTCTCGGTGCTGTGCCTGCCCCCTCTCCTCGGCCCGCCTGCCTGCCTCGTGTCCCGTCCTCTTGCTGACACCTGGGGCTCCTCGGCCCTCTCCTCGGTGTGCCTGTCTCGGGGTGTCAGCCTCGGCTCACCCGTCCTCCCCGTCTGTGCCCCCGCGTTGGGTGTGTCTAACCGTGTCTCTCTGCCCGTCTGTCCTGTGCAGCTGGACTCTGTTGAGGACGCAGTGGTACGAACTCTTTGTTTCCTCTGCCCACTTGGGCCCCTCCCCCGCCCCGGCTCAGAGGCCTGAAGTTTTCTCTGCAGCACTGCTTGGGCCAGCAGGAGCCGGGCGTGCCCTTTCCCCCGGCCTGTCCCAGCCAGTCCCCCCTCGGGGTCTGTCCGTCCCCCAGGCTCCCCTGAGGCTGTGAAGCTCGGGGCCGACACGGGTCTGGTTGGAACAGCTGAGCCCACGACCCTCTCTCCACAGAGAACCATCTCCTTGGGAGCTGGCGATCGGCAGGTCATTCAGACCCCACTCACTGACTCGCTGCCCATCAGCCGCTGCAGCGTAGCCCTGCTCTTCCGCCAGTTGGGTGAGTCGGGCCCCCCACAACCCCCCTTGCGCAGCCTTCCCTCTCCTGCCCGGCTGCGGGACAGACGTCGCGGTCTAGCTGTGCGGGCGGGCGCCAGGCCCTCTCAGCCTGTCTCCCCTGCAGGCATCACCAACGTGCTGTCTCTGTTCTGCGCGGCGCTCACGGAGCACAAGGTGCTCTTCCTGTCCCGGAGCTACCAGCGGCTCTCGGACGCCTGCCGGGGACTCCTGGCGCTGCTGTTCCCTCTCAGATACAGGTGCTCGCCCTCCCGCTGCCCTGCCCGCAGCCCCTTCCCAGCCCCAGCCCTCGCGGGGCTGTGCGCTGAGCCCCGGCCTGTTGCAGCTTCACCTATGTGCCCATCCTGCCGGCGCAGCTGCTGGAGGTGCTCAGCACGCCCACGCCCTTCATCATTGGCGTCAATGCCGCCTTCCAGGCCGAGGCTCAGGAGCTGGTGAGGGCCCGGGTTGGGGTCCGCCCTGCTGCTCTGGGCCGGGTTGACCCTGGGCCCTCTGGACCGGCCCCCGGTCCCTGATCTCTCGCTCCTTTGGTCCACAGCTGGATGTGATTGTTGCTGATCTTGATGGCGGGACAGTGACCGTCCCCGAGTGTGTGCACATTCCCCCCCTGCCGGAGCCACTGCAGAGTCAGACGCACAGTATCCTGAGCATGGTGAGACGGGACCAGGGGCCTTGGGCAGGCTGCCGTGTGGTCACTTGGCGGCCAGGGGAGCCCAGACCCTGGGGCTGGTGGGCCGCCGACCCTGCTCCCTGCTGCCTCCACAGGTCCTCGATCCAGAGCTGGAGCTGGCCGATCTTGCCTTCCCTCCACCTACGACGTCCACTTCCTCCCTGAAGATGCAGGTGGGGGTCCCTATCACTCTGGGGGGCCCCCACCCACTTGGTGCCACGCACTCCTCCAGGGGGGGTCACCCGGGGCAGGCGTGAGCCTCGGAGGGTCCTAGCAGGAATGATCGTCACCACCGAGTCTTAAGAGGAGGCTCCGTGGCCGCGTGAAGGAAGGTGGGAGGCGCGGGAGGGCGCGGGCCGGCCCTGACCCGCGCTCGCGTGCTCCCAGGACAAGGAGCTGCGCGCCGTCTTCCTGCGGCTCTTTGCTCAGCTCTTGCAAGGCTACCGCTGGTGTCTGCACATGGTCCGCATCCACCCAGAGCCTGTCATCCGCTTCCATAAGGTGGGCGCCGGGTGGGGCGAGGGTGGGCAGAGAAGAGTGCCCGAGGGGCTGATCTCTCTGTGCCCCCCAGGCAGCTTTCCTGGGCCAGCGCGGGCTGGTGGAGGATGATTTCCTGATGAAGGTGTTGGAGGGCATGGCCTTCGCAGGCTTCGTGTCAGAACGCGGGGTCCCCTACCGCCCTACGGACCTATTTGATGAGGTGCAGCCCCGCCCCAGCTCAGAGCAGCCCCCGTCACCCCCTCGTCCTGTCCCAGCCAGCCGCCCTGACTCTGCTCCACCCCCAGCTGGTGGCCCACGAGGTGGCGCGGATGCGGGCAGATGAGAACCACCCCCAGCGAGTCCTGCGCCACGTCAGGGAGCTGGCAGAGCAGCTCTACAGGAATGTAAGGCAGGCCGCGCAAGCGGGCGGGCTGGCCCGGTGAGGTTGCTCGGCTGCCTCGGCCCGCCCGCTCACCACCCTGTGTCCCTCCAGGAGAACCCGTACCCTGCCGTGGCCATGCACAAGGTGCAGCGGCCAGGGGAGGCCAGCCACCTGCGGCGGGCACCTCGGCCCTTTCCCCGGCTGGACGAGGGCCTGGTGCAGTGGATTGTGGATCAGGCCACGGCCAAGTTGCAGGGCGCGCCGCCAGCTGTGAAGGCCGAGAAGAGGACCACCGTGCCCTCGGGGCCACCCATGAGTGTGTAATCGGAGGGGAGCGTGAGTGTGGCCGAGGGTGGCCGTGAGGTCAGAGGCAAACGTGTTGTCTGCTCCCCAGCTGCCATCCTGGAGCGGAGCACGGGGCCCCACGGCAGTAGCGCGCGCCGGCTGGAGGTGGTCCGGAACTGCATCTCCTACGTGTTCGAGGGGAAGATGCTCGAGGCCAAGAAGGTGAGCAAATCCGGGCACAGGGGCCCTGGGGCTGCTGTGGAAGGGGCTCCCTGGCGCTCACTCACCTGCCGGTGGCTCTGGGGGCCCCGGCTGGCCAGAAGGGCAGGTGGGTGCCGGGTCTCAGGTCCCTCTCCCTCCGCCTCAGAGCGGCTGGGCGTGGCCTGCTGGGGCCGCTCAGCAGGAGGAATGTCCCTCGGCCCTTAGATACCCGAATGCCCTGAGGTTCCTGCGGTGGAGTTTCTTCTGTGTCTCTTCTTTAGCTCTCAAAGAAATTACATGCATCTAGGGTTTCTTTTGATCTGTAGACAGTGGAGGTCACCTAGCGTTCCACCCTGTGGTGTCCGCGGACGCTCCGGGCCTCTCGGGACAGCCAGTCGAGTCTGCTTCACGTGTCTGGCTGTGCGTTTCCCCGTGAGGCACCTGGCTTTTGCTCCAGCCCGACTGGGCTCCTGGCGGTTTCGGAGAGAAGGGTCCAAGTGCAGCCCTTCCGGGGCCCACCCGGCGCGGAGCCGGCTGGTGGCTCTGGTGCAGCTCGTGTGCTCCAGGCGCGAGGACTCTGGCCACCGGGGCCTCACTCACAGCATGCGGGCGGTGCCGGGAGCTTCGCGTGGGGAGGACTGGCTCCACTGGAGGGTCCGTCCTCCTCAGCCAGTGAAGCCCTGAGTCTGGTCCACACCTGCCTCGAATGGCCTCCAGTCTCTGAGCGGAGGGCCTGGGCTCCAGCCTCGCCTCTGGGCCGGGCCTTCCCCGAGCCCCTCCAGCCCCTCAGGGCACGACGGGTCCCCGCAGGCTCGAGGCCTCATTCCTGTGTCTCCCTGTCCCCAGCTGCTTCCCGCTGTGCTGAGGGCCCTAAAGGGGCGTGCGGCCCGCCGCTGCCTCGCCCAGGAACTGCACCTGCATGTGCAGCAGAACCGGGCCGTGCTGGACCACCAGCAGTTTGACTTCGTGGTCCGCATGATGAACTGCTGCCTGCAGGTGAGGCCGGGCCTCATACCCGGCTGGCGAGGAGGCCACGGGGCGGGAGCGGGCGGGGGTTCCCCAGCTTGCCCGCAGGGTGCATCTTCTGGCCGTGCGACGACCGGGATAGCCTGGTCTGCTGGTGCGGGTGGCCTGGGAGAGCCCACCTGCAGGAATATCCTGCCCGCCTCGTCCGAGTGGCCCTGGGCACTGGTGCAGGCGGTTCTGGGGCTGGTGGGAGGTGCCCCTCTGTCGGCGGTGCGGGTAGGGGCCCGAGGGCACCAGGGGCAGTTCCAGCACCCCTGCCTGCCGCAGGACTGCACCTCCCTGGATGAGCACGGCATCGCGGCTGCTCTGCTGCCCCTGGTCACTGCCTTCTGCCGGGTGAGTGCTGGGGCCGCCCGGGTCTGCCCCCCTTCCCTCTGGCGGCACACTGACGCCCACTTGCCCTCTGCAGAAGCTGAGCCCGGGGGTGACGCAGTTCGCCTACAGCTGCGTGCAGGAGCACGTGGTGTGGAGCACGCCACAGTTCTGGGAGGCCATGTTCTACGGGGACGTGCAGACCCACATCCGGGCCCTCTACCTGGAGCCTTCCGAGGACCGAGACCCCTCCCCGGTGTGTGGGGGTTCCCTGGGCCCGGGGGATGGGGCTGGCCTGGCTCTAGCTCACCCGGGGCCCTTCGGCAGGTGGGGGAGGTGCCCACACAGGAGGACGAGCGCTCTGCCCTGGATGTGGCGTCCGAGCAGAGGCGCCTGTGGCCCACGCTGAGCCGCGAGAAGCAGCAGGAGCTGGTGCAGAAGGAGGAGAGCACTGTGTTCAGCCAGGCCATCCACTACGCCAACCGGATGAGCTACCTGCTCCTGCCCCTGGACAGCAGCAAGAGCCGCCTGCTGCGGGAGCGTGCGGGGCTGGGCGAGCTGGAGAGCGCCAGCAACAGCCTGGTCACCAGCAGGTGGGCCTGGCCCGGGCCGGGGCCGGGGGGGTCGGGCAGCAGCAGCCTGGTCACCAGCAGGTGGGCCGGGGCCGGGGGGGTCGGGCCTGGGGCTGGGGCCCGTGCCAGTGCCCGCTGTCCCCCACCCCGGCAGCATGGCGGGCAGCGTGGCGGAGAGCTACGACACAGAGAGCGGCTTCGAGGACGCGGAGACCTGCGACGTGGCCGGGGCTGTGGTCCGCTTCATCAACCGTTTTGTGGACAAGGTCTGCACAGAGAGTGGGGTCACCAGCGACCACCTCAAGGGGCTGCATGTCATGGTGCCAGGTATGGGGTCTGGGCCTGGAGACAGTCCCCGCGAACGGGTGGGCCTGGGCCAGGACGTGAGAACCGCTCTCTCCCAGACATCGTCCAGATGCACATCGAGACCCTGGAGGCCGTGCACAGAGAGAGCAAGAGGCTTCCCCCCATTCAGAAGGTGAGGGGCGCGGGCGCCGGAGGCGGTGGGCGCCCGGGCAGGGCTTTGTCCTGAGGCGCCGCTCCTGTCTCCACACAGCCCAAGCTGCTGCGGCCACGCCTGCTGCCGGGCGAGGAGTGTGTGCTGGACGGCCTGCGTGTCTACCTGTTGCCGGACGGGCGAGAGGAGGGCACGGGGGGCCTTGGGGGGGGCCCTGCACTGCTCCCAGCCGAGGGTGCCGTCTTCCTCACCACGTACCGGGTCATCTTCACGGGGATGCCCACTGACCCCCTGGGTGAGCCTTGGGCCCTCTCTGTCCCCAGCCCCCTTTCCCGTCCCCCTCTGCCCCCCCCCCGTCTTCGGGTGAGTGGGCCCTTCGTGCCCCTTGCTCTCCCTTCTCTGGGGTGCGGGGTCTGTGGAGACGGGCCGTGGTCTACTCCCCGCCTGCCCGGGCTGCCCCGTAGCTCTGGCACCTGGAGACCCTGGGACCCCCGCTCCCCTCCCACCCTGACTCTGCGCCCGGCCTGTTGTAAGTGGGGGAGCAGGTGGTGGTCCGCTCCTTCCCGGTGGCTGCACTGACCAAGGAGAAGCGCGTCAGCGTCCAGACCCCCGTGGACCAGCTCCTGCAGGACGGGCTGCAGCTGCGCTCTTGCACCTTCCAGGTTGGCCAGGCGCGGGCTGCGTGGGTGGGTCTGAGGCCCTGAATCTCGGCTGCGGCGTCTGAGCCCCGTCTTGTTCTCGTGAGTGGGGCTGCAGCCGGCACCGGGCCCTTGGTGACGCTGAGTTTGCGTGGGGGCTGCTGTGCGCACCCGGCAGCATGGCGGGCAGCGTGGCGGAGAGCTACGACACAGAGAGCGGCCGAGGACGCGGAGACCTGCGACGTGGCCGGGCTGTGGTCCGCTTCATCAACCGTTTGTGGACAAGGTCTGCACAGAGTGGGGTCACCAGCGACCACCTCAAGGGGCTGCATGTCATGGTGCCAGGTATGGGGTCTGGGCCTGGAGACAGTCCCATGCGAACGGGTGGGCCTGGGCCAGGACGTGAGAACCGCTCTCTCCCAGACATCGTCCAGATGCACATCGAGACCCTGGAGGCCGTGCACAGAGAGAGCAAGAGGCTTCCCCCCATTCAGAAGGTGAGGGGTGCGGGCGCCGGAGGCGGTGGGCGCCCGGGCAGGGCTTTGTCCTGAGGCGCCGCTCCTGTCTCCACACAGCCCAAGCTGCTGCGGCCACGCCTGCTGCCGGGCGAGGAGTGTGTGCTGGACGGCCTGCGTGTCTACCTGTTGCCGGACGGGCGAGAGGAGGGCACGGGGGGCCTTGGGGGGGGCCCTGCACTGCTCCCAGCCGAGGGTGCCGTCTTCCTCACCACGTACCGGGTCATCTTCACGGGGATGCCCACTGACCCCCTGGGTGAGCCTTGGGCCCTCTCTGTCCCCAGCCCCCTTTCCCGTCCCCCTCTGCCCCCCCCCAGTCTTCGGGTGAGTGGGCCCCTTCGTGCCCCTTGCTCTCCCCTTCTCTGGGGTGCGGGGTCTGTGGAGACGGGCCGTGGTCTACTCCCCGCCTGCCCGGGCTGCCCCGTAGCTCTGGCACCTGGAGACCCTGGGACCCCCGCTCCCCTCCCACCCTGACTCTGCGCCCGGCCTGTTGTAAGTGGGGGAGCAGGTGGTGGTCCGCTCCTTCCCGGTGGCTGCACTGACCAAGGAGAAGCGCGTCAGCGTCCAGACCCCCGTGGACCAGCTCCTGCAGGACGGGCTGCAGCTGCGCTCTTGCACCTTCCAGGTTGGCCAGGGCGCGGGCTGCGTGGGGTGGGTCTGAGGCCCTGAATCTCGGCTGCGGCGTCTGAGCCCCGTCTTGTTCTCGTGAGTGGGGCTGCAGCCGGCACCGGGCCCTTGGTGACGCTGAGTTTGCGTGGGGGCTGCTGTGCCTTAGCTCAGCGTCCTCTGCCTGCACCACGTGCTGGCCTTGGGGCTCTCCCGCTTCCTGGGGGGCGTCTGAGCCCTGGGCTCTGTGTGTGGAGCGTGCTGCTGTGCGCACAGCCCCTGAAACCTGCGCGGACGAGACGCCCGCCGTCCCCGGCTGCAGTCTGGGCAGCAGCCCCGCTGCTGGCTGTGTCCTTGGAGTGCTCCCTCCGCAGTGTGGGCCTCTGGGTGCAGAGGCGAGACTGGCCTTCACAGTCCCACGGTGGGCCCGGCCCCTCCCCCAGCGCTCACTGGCCGCAGCGCCCTCACCCGTCTGTCCTGTCAGAGACACCCGAATTCTGTGGCTGCAGCGTGAGCTCTCTCGGAGGCCTGTCTGCCTCTGGCCAGGGCTCAGGCCCATGGACCACCTGGCCTCTGAGGTCCTCTGTCTGATGCAGCTGCTGAAGATGGCCTTTGATGAGGAGGTGGGGTCCGACAGTGCGGAACTCTTCCGCAAGCAGCTGCACAAGCTGCGGTACCCACCCGACGTCAGGGGCACCTTCGCGCTCACCCTGGGCTCTGCCCACACGCCTGGCCGGACGCCCCGTGCCACCAAGGACAAGGGGCCTTCCTTCAGGTAGGGAACTGGACCCCAAGCCCAGGCCACTGTGTGTGTGTGCTCCCTTGTCCATCTCACGTCTGACAGTGCCCCCCGCCCCCCGCCCCAGGACCCTGTCCAGGAACCTGGTGAAGAACGCTAAGAAGACTATTGGGCGGCAGTATGTCACTCGGAAGAAGTACAATCCCCCTAGCTGGGAGCACCGGGGCCAGCCAGCCCCTGAGGACCAGGAGGACGAGATCTCAGGTTGGGTGGGGGAGCCCTGGGCGTTCTGGGCGAAGACCCTCATGTGGAGGCAGAGGGGTTCTGGGCAGTCTGTGAGTGACGACCCCCGTGTGCCTGGCCTTCCCCAGTGTCCGAGGAGCTGGAGCCCAGCACGCTGACCCCTTCCTCAGCTCTGAAGCCCTCCGACCGCATGACCATGAGCAGCCTGGTGGAGCGGGCGTGCTGCCGGGACTACCAGCGCCTGGGGCTGGGCACGCTGAGCAGCAGTCTGAGCCGCGCCAAGTCCGAGCCCTTCCGGATCTCCCCAGTCAACCGCATGTACGCCATCTGCCGCAGGTGAGCTGCGGTGAGGCGGGCTGGGGCCCCGGAGACCACAGGCCCCGGCTCGGCTGCAGGTCCAGCGTGGCTTTGGCCTGTGCCCCTTCACTCCGTCTCCTCCTCCCTGCAGCTACCCGGGGCTGCTGATCGTCCCCCAGAGCGTCCAGGACAATGCTCTGCAGCGTGTCTCCCGCTGCTACCGCCAGAACCGCTTCCCCGTGGTCTGCTGGCGCAGCGGGCGCTCCAAAGCCGTGCTGCTGCGCTCGGGGGGCCTGCACGGCAAGGGGGTCGTCGGCCTCTTCAAGGCCCAGAACGCACCTTCTCCAGGTAGGCGCCTCGTTCCTGCTGCAGCCCCGCCCCGCGTCCCGTCCCCAGCGCCCGGCAGCCTGCCCAGCTCTGCCTCTCCCCAGGGCAGTCCCAGGCCGACTCCAGCAGCTTGGAACAGGAGAAGTACCTGCAGGCGGTGGTCAGTTCCATGCCGCGTTACGCAGACGCATCGGGTCGTAACACGCTTAGCGGCTTCTCCTCGGCCCACATGGGCAGCCACGGTGAGGCTGCTCTGGCGGGAGGACTTGGGGGCGGGGGCAGCATTTACGGAGGGCGGGCCCGCACGGGAGTGGAGCGTTTGGGGTGTGGGACCAGGTGAGTGTCCTGAGGCCCTCCTCCGACCACTCCCTGGGAGGTTTGCAGAGGAGGCAGCAGGCCTAGGACAGGCTCCCAGGGGCCATTCTGGGCCCTGCCCCTCAGCCCTGTTTGCTGCAGGGCGACCCTCAGGTGCCCAGTGATGCAGAAGGGCAGTGTGGCGCTGCACGCAGGGACGGTCAGGCCTCCTGGAGTGGCGGTGGGCGTGCTGTTGGGGGTGGTGAGCCACGGGGGCGCCTGGCCCTGGCCGAGGGTTCCAGACAGACACCCGGGAGGGCCCCAGGGCCTGCAGGCAGGGGAAGGGTGTGTGCTAGACACCCCGAGGCGGACCTTTCTGCATCCTCCTCTCCTTCCCCCGACCCCATCCTGTGCCGTGCTCCCCCCAGTTGCCCTCTGGACCTTCACTGATGCTCTGGCCTATCTGGCGCGCCTCTTGGCTTGCCTGATAGATGCTGGTCCTCCTCACTGCCATGCAGCCCATGTTGGTCCTCTGTACTTGGGGTTGGGGCCCCGGAGACCACAGGCCCCGGCTCGGCTGCAGGTCCAGCGTGGCTTTGGCCTGTGCCCTTCACTCGCTCCTCCTCCCTGCAGCTACCCGGGGCTGCTGATCGTCCCCCAGAGCGTCCAGGACAATGCTCTGCAGCGTGTCTCCCGCTGCTACCGCCAGAACCGCTTCCCCGTGGTCTGCTGGCGCAGCGGGCGCTCCAAAGCCGTGCTGCTGCGCTCGGGGGGCCTGCACGGCAAGGGGGTCGTCGGCCTCTTCAAGGCCCAGAACGCACCTTCTCCAGGTAGGCGCCTCGTTCCTGCTGCAGCCCCGCCCCGCGTCCCGTCCCCAGCGCCCGGCAGCCTGCCCAGCTCTGCCTCTCCCCAGGGCAGTCCCAGGCCGACTCCAGCAGCTTGGAACAGGAGAAGTACCTGCAGGCGGTGGTCAGTTCCATGCCGCGTTACGCAGACGCATCGGGTCGTAACACGCTTAGCGGCTTCTCCTCGGCCCACATGGGCAGCCACGGTGAGGCTGCTCTGGCGGGAGGACTTGGGGGCGGGGGCAGCATTTACGGAGGGCGGGCCCGCACGGGAGTGGAGCGTTTGGGGTGTGGGACCAGGTGAGTGTCCTGAGGCCCTCCTCCGACCACTCCCTGGGAGGTTTGCAGAGGAGGCAGCAGGCCTAGGACAGGCTCCCAGGGGCCATTCTGGGCCCTGCCCCTCAGCCCTGTTTGCTGCAGGGCGACCCTCAGGTGCCCAGTGATGCAGAAGGGCAGTGTGGCGCTGCACGCAGGGACGGTCAGGCCTCCTGGAGTGGCGGTGGGCGTGCTGTTGGGGGTGGTGAGCCACGGGGGCGCCTGGCCCTGGCCGAGGGTTCCAGACAGACACCCGGGAGGGCCCCAGGGCCTGCAGGCAGGGGAAGGGTGTGTGCTAGACACCCCGAGGCGGACCTTTCTGCATCCTCCTCTCCTTCCCCCGACCCCATCCTGTGCCGTGCTCCCCCCAGTTGCCCTCTGGACCTTCACTGATGCTCTGGCCTATCTGGCGCGTCCTCTTGGCTTGCCTGATAGATGCTGGTCCTCCTCACTGCCATGCAGCCCATGTTGGTCCTCTGTACTTGGGGTTGGTGATTAGTGAGGGTCCCCTCAGTCTGTGCTTGGAGGTCTCGTCTCCCCACTGGAGGCGTAAGGTCTGGGAAACTGCCCACCCCGGGCCTGACTGTGGCCTGGATGCTGGCCTGCGCTGACCTCTGCCTTGCCTTAGCAGGGGTGGTGACAGTGTCCACCTGGGGAACTGCCCACACCTGGAGCCGTCCTGGTGGTTGTATGTGCAGAGTCGGCAGATGTCACGTGGGTCACTTCTCTGTGAGACCCTGCCCTCCCCCCGGCCGGTGCAGACTTCACCCCAGGGGCCACTCGTCACTCAGGCCTTCCTGGTTCCCTCCCTCCCTTCATACTTGTGTGCCTTCTCTGCTCTCCCTTTAGCTGCCCGGTGCACGAGGGTTCTCGGGTGGGCTTGGGGGCTGGCGGTGCCACCTGTGGGTTGAGCCTTCCGGAAGCCTGCATCTTCCTTGATTCTTCCCCTCTGCCCACCCGGAGTCCTGTGAGCTTGCACCCACGTCCAGAGCCCTCCCTGGGGCCAGGTGCCCTCGCCTGTGGCCCAGGGCCTGTACCTGTTGTCGCTGCCTGTGGAGACGGGTGGCCCGGCCGCCGGTGGTGATTCACGGGAGTGCCGCCTGCGAGGGCTGGCTGGGTGCCCACCCTTCTGAAGGGCAGACTTGACGTATCTTGTTTCTCCGCTGGCCGTATTGCTTTCTAGCTTGAACAGTTGTTAGGAGTGCGCGGTGCTGATGCAGAAGGGCAGTGTGGCGCTGCACGCAGGGACGGTCAGGCCTCCTGGAGTGGCGGTGGGCGTGCTGTTGGGGGTGGTGAGCCACGGGGGCGCCTGGCCCTGGCCGAGGGTTCCAGACAGACACCCGGGAGGGCCCCAGGGCCTGCAGGCAGGGGAAGGGTGTGTGCTAGACACCCCGAGGCGGACCTTTCTGCATCCTCCTCTACTTCCCCCGACCCCATCCTGTGCCGTGCTCCCCCCAGTTGCCCTCTGGACCTTCACTGATGCTCTGGCCTATCTGGCGCGTCCTCTTGGCTTGCCTGATAGATGCTGGTCCTCCTCACTGCCATGCAGCCCATGTTGGTCCTCTGTACTTGGGGTTGGTGATTAGTGAGGGTCCCCTCAGTCTGTGCTTGGAGGTCTCGTCTCCCCACTGGAGGCGTAAGGTCTGGGAAACTGCCCACCCCGGGCCTGACTGTGGCCTGGATGCTGGCCTGCGCTGACCTCTGCCTTGCCTTAGCAGGGGTGGTGACAGTGTCCACCTGGGGAACTGCCCACACCTGGAGCCGTCCTGGTGGTTGTATGTGCAGAGTCGGCAGATGTCACGTGGGTCACTTCTCTGTGAGACCCTGCCCTCCCCCCGGCCGGTGCAGACTTCACCCCAGGGGCCACTCGTCACTCAGGCCTTCCTGGTTCCCTCCCTCCCTTCATACTTGTGTGCCTTCTCTGCTCTCCCTTTAGCTGCCCGGTGCACGAGGGTTCTCGGGTGGGCTTGGGGGCTGGCGGTGCCACCTGTGGGTTGAGCCTTCCGGAAGCCTGCATCTTCCTTGATTCTTCCCCTCTGCCCACCCGGAGTCCTGTGAGCTTGCACCCACGTCCAGAGCCCTCCCTGGGGCCAGGTGCCCTCGCCTGTGGCCCAGGGCCTGTACCTGTTGTCGCTGCCTGTGGAGACGGGTGGCCCGGCCGCTCGGTGGTGATTCACGGGAGTGCCGCCCCTGCGAGGGCTGGCTGGGTGCCCACCCTTCTGAAGGGGCGCAGACTTGACGTATCTTGTTTCTCCGCTGGCCGTATTGCTTTCTAGCTTGAACAGTTGTTAGGTTTCCAGACATCAGAGTCCATCACTCAGTGTGTTCTATGGTCATGCTGTCTTGCTCTCTGTCCCCGCCAAGATTCTGAGCGGCCCCCGCAGGCCCACTCTCTCCAGGACCTGCTGTCTCCTATCGCCTGTGTCTTCCCTCGTGGTGCTTGGGCGTCTCTGACTGTCCCCCAGCCCACGGGTGCTGCTTCTTGCCGTCCCCCACGTTCTGGGCAGGGGCTGTCCCCCTTATTGCCCAGGAGTGCACAGGGGCTCAGCCCACCTCAGCCATACGTGCGTTCTGGTCCAGACTCTGTCAGAAGGACACGGTGTCCTTGCTGTGGTGACCGTGCTTCCGCCTGCAGCGTGTCGTGCTCACCTCTGGTGCCCGCACCCCCTCGTGGAGGCGAGGGAGCTGGGGACAGGGTTTGGTGCTGGCTTTGGGATTCAGAGACCATGTGGAGCCTCAGGACTGTCCAGCCCGTGAGCCTCAGGCCTGGCCCTCACAGGCAGCTCTGCCGCTGGGCCTCACGCCT
The DNA here is from genome assembly GCA_022376925.1 of Tragulus kanchil. Taxonomy (NCBI): domain Eukaryota; kingdom Metazoa; phylum Chordata; class Mammalia; order Artiodactyla; family Tragulidae; genus Tragulus; species Tragulus kanchil. The sequence continues at coordinate 168,732,436 of JAIOJX010000004.1, forward strand.
GCCTGAGTCCTGGACTGAAGCAGCCTCTGAAGTTCCAGGCTGGGGGTTCCTGGGCTGGGCCTCCGCCTCTCGAGGCCACGCTGCTTGTCACCTCCCGCTGCTGTGCGCTGGGCAGAGAGCGCTTCGTGGCCGTGTGCCGTGAGCAGCTTGTGCAGCGTTCTGGGGCTGAGGATGCAGAGCAGGAGGCCCAGAGTCCTGCCTGTCCCCTTTCCTTCTACCTGCCATGGGGCCCTCTGCGTCCTGGTTTGCTCTGGGGTCCCACAGGGCCTTGGTGCTGGTCCTCACTGTCTCTGGGGCCCCCCAAGGGGTTTGGTGGCAGCCCAGAGCTGCACCCGGTCTCCTTAGGCCACAGCACCCCCCCATTGCTGGGTGCTCCCCCAGGTCTTGGGCCAGGGCTGAGCTTTCTCTCTGCTATACCCCCAGTGCCCAGCCCCAGAGCCAGGGTCACCACGCTGTCCAACCCCATGGCGGCCTCGGCCTCCAGACGGACCGCGCCCCGAGGTACCGTACTGGCCCCACAGGCCAGCTCCCCCACACCTGGCACTGATGGCCCCTATGTGACTGGTCATGGGCACTAACGTCCCCACACCTGGCACTAACGGCCCCGTGTGACAGACCAGCATAACCCAGTCCTCCCCACAGCCCTGGGCACTAACAGCCTGATGCCCCAGGTCCCCCCCTTGCCCTTCCTGGACCTCAGCCCTAGGTAAGTTGTACCCGGCCCTGCTCGGGGGCTCACCTGGTTTCTCTGTGCAGGTAAATGGGGCAGTGTCCGGGCCACTGGGCGCAGTGGTGGGCTCAGCACTGATGTGGGCTCCCGGCTCGCAGGCATGGCCCCCCCCCAGGCCAATGGGGCCCCTCCCGACCCAGGTTTTCTGCGGCCCCAGCGTGCGGCCCTCTACATCATCGGAGACAAAGCCCAGCTCAAGGTGACTGGGATGGGGTGCCGGGGCCAGGCGGGACGTGGGTCTGGTCACGCCTTACCACTGTCCGACTCCTCCAGGGTGTGCGGCCAGACCCCCTGCAGCAGTGGGAACTGGTGCCCATTGAGGTGTTTGAGGCGCGGCAGGTGAAGGCCAGCTTCAAGAAGCTGCTGAAGGCCTGTGTCCCCGGCTGTCCTGCCACCGAACCCGGTCCAGCCTCCTTCCTGCGCTCGCTGGAAGACTCAGAGTGGCTCGTCCAGGTCTCTCCGCTGCCCTGCTGTCCACTGTGGTGGACGGTGACTGGGAGAGGGGTGGTGTAGCACTGGGTGGGGACCGTCCATTGCCCACCCGGGTGCTGGGCCCCCTACTTATGTAGAGCCACGAGTGGGTGGGGTCTTGGCTTGCTGGTGTGTTACGGTAGGCTCTGGGAGGCGTTGACGGCCATCTTCCCGTGGTGCGAGGCAGGCAGTGGCGGGAGGCCAGGGGCGAGCCGTGTGGGAGCCCTCTGTTCCGCGTCAGGGCGGCACTGGGCGTCTCGAGGGGCGGGGCCGCTGCTGGCCTGGAAGACTGGCGGGCGGGCGGGGGGCAGGGTGCGTGTCTGAGCCTCTGGGTCTGTCCCCAGGGTGGGCCCGTCCGGCCGCGACTCCTGTGCGTGTGTGGATCCCGGGGCCGGTCGGGTGCGGGGTCTCGGGCTCCGGGCTGTGGGAGGTGCTGAGGGGCGTGGGTCCCTCCAGATCCACAAGCTGCTGCAGGTGTCGGTGCTGGTGGTGGAGCTCCTGGACGCGGGCTCCTCCGTGCTGGTGAGCCTGGAGGACGGCTGGGACGTCACGACTCAGGTGCACAGCGGCCAGGCCGGGCGCGGGGCGGGCTGGGTCCCCACGCCCTGCTGACCCTCAGCACCGCTGGCAGGTGGTGTCCCTGGTGCAGCTGCTCTCGGACCCCTTCTACCGCACCCTGGAGGGCTTCCGTCTGCTGGTGGAGAAGGAGTGGCTGTCCTTTGGCCACCGCTTCAGCCACCGCGGGGCCCACACCCTGGCTGGGCAGAGCAGTGGCTTCACGCCGGTCTTCCTGCAGTTCTTGGACTGCGTGCACCAGGTGAGCGGGTGGCCGTGGCGGTGGGTCGGGGGCCGTGCAGACTGCCTGGGGCTGCTGACTCCTGCTGCTCCAGGTCCACGTGCAGTTCCCCATGGAGTTCGAGTTCAGCCCATTCTACCTCAAGTTCCTCGGCTACCATCACGCATCCCGCCGCTTCCGGACCTTCCTGCTGGACTCAGACTATGAACGCATTGAGCTGGGTGCGGCCGGGCGGGCCGGGCGGGGAGGGTGGGCGTGGGGCGTGGCTGGGCCGAGTGGCCACAGGGACGGATGCGGGATGTGGTCCGCAGGCAGGGGCAGGGGCGTGGCTGGGCGAGGCCTGGGCGGCAGGCGGAGGGGTGGGGCCGGCAGGAGGGGCGTGGTCAGCGGCCCCCGCGGCCGGGGCTCAGCGCCGTCCCCCTCTCAGGGCTGCTGTACGAGGAGAAGGGCGAGCGTAGGGGCCAGCAGGCCTGCCGCTCGGTGTGGGACTATGTGGAGCGACTGAGCAAGAAAACGCCCGTGTTCTACAACTACATGTACGCGCCTGAGGACGCGGAGGTGAGCCGGGGCCTGGTCGGGCGGGCGGGCCCCTCCGCGCCCGGACGCTCACCCAGGCCCGCCCCCAGGTCCTGCGGCCCTACAGCAACGTGTCCAACCTGAAGGTGTGGGACTTCTACACGGAGGAGACGCTGGCCGAGGGCCCCCCCTACGACTGGGAGCTGGCGCAGGGGCCCCCCGAGCCCGCAGAGGAAGAGCGGCCAGAGGGCGGCGCCCCCCAGAGCAGGCGCCGCGTGGTGTGGCCCTGCTACGACAGCCGCCCCCGAGTCCAGCCCGATGCCATCTCCCGGCTGCTGGAGGTGCGCGGCCCCGAGCCTGGGAGTCGGGAGCTGGAGTGTCCGTCCAGTGACCTGCCCTCCCCGCCTCCTGGTCTGTGGTGACCCTGGGCCCCTCGCACGCCGGGTGGAGTCTGCTGGCAGCGGCGACAGGCAGGGCTTTCCCGGGCACTGTCTCTGCCCTCGCCTTCCTGGCTGCGCCAGCCCCGTGTGGACGGTGCTCTGCTGGGTGCCGCCCACCTGCTGTGCTTTTCAGAGGGAGACTGGCCTGGGTCAGGCGTCTCTCGCTCCCTCTGCCGCGCCGGGAGAGCATGTCCGCTCAGCCTCGGGAACTGGGTCCGACAGGGAGAGGAAAGGGGCGGGCTGGGGTGAAGCAGACGGGGCTGCGCCGTGCTCCGGGCCCAGACCACTGGCGGGTTTGCTCCCCTCCCCGCCCCTTGGCTGGTGGCTTTGGGGGGTGTCTCAGCCTCCTGAGCTCCCCCTTCCCTGTGGGGAAAGAGCAGACGGGTCGTGTTTTGACAGCCAGCCCGGGCTGGGCTGGAAGGCACCTGCCACCCAGGGTTTGGGGGAGCCTGCGTCCTGGTTCTGTGGGTGCAGGGGGCCCACGAGTGCCGAGAGCAGAGCATCCTTTCCCTTCTCGTGTGACTTGTGCTCTTGGCGTCAGCGTCCTGTGGCCTGCTGCTGTGCGTGGTTCTTTTGCTTGTGACAGGCCCGTGTCTCTCCAGGCAGGGTGAGCTTCCAGTGCTCAGCGTGTGGTCAGGTCTTCTTTTGACCCATTCCTGTCGTTCATTGGACTTTTTGGTCCATTTATACTTTTTTTTAATGTCTAAATTTTTCTCTTTATTTTTTTTGGGGGGTGTTTTGGGGAAGGAGGGGGGAATATTGGTCTTTCATTTGTCCATTTTCCTCCATCTTTGTACTTTGGCCCGTGCGGGCCTCCCATCGCAGTGGCCTCTGTCGTCGCAGAGCACCAGCTCTGGGCGCATGCGCTCCAGAGCTCCGGCTCAGTAATTGGACACATCGGTCCAGCTGCTCTGCGGCACGTGGGATCTTCCCAGGCCAGGGATCGAACCGACGCCCCTTGCACTGCAAGGCGGTGTCCTTACCCACTGGACCACCAGGGAAGCCTCTCTCTCTGTTTTTTTAAGTTGTTTTTTTTTATCTTGTAATTGCAGGATAATTGCTTTACAGTGCTGTCAACCTCTGCTGTACAACAGTGTGAATCAGGCCTAAGGATTTATACTTAATTACTGATGGGATGGGCTTCCCCAGTGGCTCAGAGGGTAAAGACTCCTCCTGAAATGTGGGAGACCCAGGTCTGATCCCTGTGTCGGGAAGATCCCCAGGAGGAGGAAATGGGTACCCACTCCAGTCTTCTTGCCCAGAGAACCCGTGGCCAGAGGAGCCTGGGGGCCACAGTGTCCGCTCAGCCTCGGGAACTGGGTCCGACAGGGAGAGGAAAGGGGCGGGCTGGGGTGAAGCAGACGGGGCTGCGCCGTGCTCCGGGCCCAGACCACTGGCGGGTTTGCTCCCCTCCCCGCCCCTTGGCTGGTGGCTTTGGGGGGTGTCTCAGCCTCCTGAGCTCCCCCTTCCCTGTGGGGAAAGAGCAGACGGGTCGTGTTTTGACAGCCAGCCCGGCTGGGCTGGAAGGCACCTGCCACCCAGGGTTTGGGGGAGCCTGCGTCCTGGTTCTGTGGGTGCAGGGGGCCCACGAGTGCCGAGAGCAGAGCATCCTTTCCCTTCTCGTGTGACTTGTGCTCTTGGCGTCAGCGTCCTGTGGCCTGCTGCTGTGCGTGGTTCTTTTGCTTGTGACAGGCCCGTGTCTCTCCAGGCAGGGTGAGCTTCCAGTGCTCAGCGTGTGGTCAGGTCTTCTTTTGACCCATTCCTGTCGTTCATTGGACTTTTTGGTCCATTTATACTTTTTTTTAATGTCTAAATTTTTCTCTTTATTTTTTTTGGGGGGTGTTTTGGGGAAGGAGGGGGGAATATTGGTCTTTCATTTGTCCATTTTCCTCCATCTTTGTACTTTGGCCCGTGCGGGCCTCCCATCGCAGTGGCCTCTGTCGTCGCAGAGCACCAGCTCTGGGCGCATGCGCTCCAGAGCTCCGGCTCAGTAATTGCACACATCGGTCCAGCTGCTCTGCGGCACGTGGGATCTTCCCAGGCCAGGGATCGAACCGACGCCCCTTGCACTGCAAGGCGGTGTCCTTACCCACTGGACCACCAGGGAAGCCTCTCTCTCTGTTTTTTTAAGTTGTTTTTTTTTATCTTGTAATTGCAGGATAATTGCTTTACAGTGCTGTCAACCTCTGCTGTACAACAGTGTGAATCAGGCCTAAGGATTTATACTTAATTACTGATGGGATGGGCTTCCCCAGTGGCTCAGAGGGTAAAGACTCCTCCTGAAATGTGGGAGACCCAGGTCTGATCCCTGTGTCGGGAAGATCCCCAGGAGGAGGAAATGGGTACCCACTCCAGTCTTCTTGCCCAGAGAACCCCGTGGCCAGAGGAGCCTGGGGGCCACAGTGCATGCAGTTGCAGACTTGGACACGACTGAGTGACCAGCACTTTCACACTAATGTGAAGTCTTAACTTTTTACTTGCTATCCTTTGATTTTTTCCTTCTTTTCTTACTTTTGTTATTTTCTCTGGTAATTGAGTGTAATTACTCCTCGTTACCTGTATCATGTGACTTTTTGAGCTGTATCTTTGTTTCTCTTGTGGTCTTCAGTGACCACAGTCACAGCCCCTCTGGGATTGAACAGTGCATCCCCCCAGAGCTGCCCACTCCTGTCCTGCCTTTGTCGTCACCCGCGTTACTTCTACCTGTGATGTCAGCACACAGCGTGGATTCTGTTTGTTTTAAATGGTCATCTTTGTTTTAAAGAAATTAGGAAACAAGGGGAAAATGTTCTAGTAGCCATTCCTAGTATTTTTCATTCTTTCACTGTAGATCTGCTATTGTATCATTTATCTTCAACCTAAACTTTTCTTTCTTTAATACTTACATATTTTATGTATCTGGCTGCTTGGTCTTGGTAGTTATAGCACACGGGCTTACTTGCCCTTGGCATGTGGGATCTGAGTTCCCTGACCAGGAATTGAACCTGTGTCCCCGGCATTGTACGGCAGATTCTTAACTACTGGACCATCATGGAGGTCCTTGAAGAACTTTTAATGTTTCTTTTAATTCAGATCTGCTAGTGATGGAGTCCCTCAGCTTTTTTACTTTTTACCTGAAAATGTCTTTATTGTTCCTTTTTAATTTTTTTATTTTCACCATTTTTTTTTTGAAGTACAGTTAATATACAGTGTTGTGTTTCAGATGTACAGAAAAGTGATTTTGTGTGTGTGTGTGTGTGTGTGTGTGTGTGTGAGAGAGAGAGAGAGAGTTAGTCGCTCAGTCCTGTCTGTCTCTTTGTAACGCCATGGACTGTTGCCTGCTAGGCTCTTCTGTCCACTGAATTCTCCAGGCTAGAATACTGGAGTGGGTAGCCATTCCCTTCTCCAGGGGATCTTCCTAATACATGGATCAAACCTGGGTCTCGTGCTACTATCTGAGCCACCAGGGAAGCATGTGTGTGTATGTGTGTGTGTGTGATTTTTTTCTATTATAGGTTATCACAAGATACTGAATAATCAAATATAGTTCCCTGTGCTGTCCCATAGGTCCTTGTTGATTATCTGTTTTATATATAGTATGTATGTTAATTCCAAACTCCTAATTTAACCCTTCTCCTTATCCCCTTTGGTGACCATATTTGTTTTCTGTGTCTTGAGTCTGTTGCTGCTTTGTAAATAAGTTCATTTATATGCTTTTCTTTAAGATTCCACATGTAAGTGATATGGTATTTTGTCTTTCTCTAACTTCACTTAATGTGATCATCTCTAGGTCTAATGCAGATGGCATATTGCATTCTTTTCATGGCTGAGTAGTTCTCCATGGTGTGTGTCTGCCACATCTTCTTTACCCATCTGTTGATGGACACTTAGGTGACTTCTGTGTCTCCACTGTCGTAACCAGTGCTGAAGTGAACTTCGGGGTGCGTGTATCTTTTTGAATTAGAGTTTTTGTCTTTTCTGGACATATGCCCAGGAGTGGGATTGTAGGATCATACAAAAGCTCTATTTTTATTCTATTTTTAGTTTTTTAAGGAACGTCCATACTGTTTTCCATAATGGCTGCACCAGTTTACATTCCCACAGCAGTACAGCAGTTGCCTTTTCTCCACATCCTCTCCAGCATTTATGATTTGTAGACTTTGTAATGATGGCCTTCTGACTGGCGTGAGGTGGTACCTCACTGGAGATTTTGGGTGGGGGGGAGGGAGGGGATGGGCGGGCCACTTCCATTGGTCCTTCATTCATCCACTTTCATCCGTCTTTGTTCTTTGGCTCCTGTGGGCCCACCATCGCGGTGGTCTCAGTTGTCGCAGAGCACCGGCTCTGGGCGCATGCGCTCCAGAGCTCCGGCTCGGCAATTGGACACATCGGTCCAGCCGCTCCGTGGCACGTGGGATCTTCCCAGGCCAGGGATCGAACCGGCGCCCCTTGCACTGCAAGGCGGTGTCCCTACCCGCTGGACCACCAAGGGAAGCCCCTCATTGGAGTTTTGATTTGCATTTTTCTAATAATTAGTGGTAGTGAGCATCTTTTCATCTGCCTATTGGCTACCTCTATGTCTTCTTTGGAGAAATGTCTGTTAAGGTAGGTCTTTGCTCATCTTCTATTTATTTATTTTTGCTGCACTGGGTCTTTATTGCTGCCCATGGGCTCTCTGGCTGCAGTGAGCGGGGTGCCCCGAAGCTTCCCAGGGGTCTCCTGTTGCAGGATAGTATGTATGTTAATTCCAAACTCCTAATTTAACCCTTCTTATCCCCTTTGGTGACCATATTTGTTTTCTGTGTCTTGAGTCTGTTGCTGCTTTGTAAATAAGTTCATTTATATGCTTTTCTTTAAGATTCCACATGTAAGTGATATGGTATTTTGTCTTTCTCTAACTTCACTTAATGTGATCATCTCTAGGTCTAATGCAGATGGCATATTGCATTCTTTTCATGGCTGAGTAGTTCTCCATGGTGTGTGTCTGCCACATCTTCTTTACCCATCTGTTGATGGACACTTAGGTGACTTCTGTGTCTCCACTGTCGTAACCAGTGCTGAAGTGAACTTCGGGGTGCGTGTATCTTTTTGAATTAGAGTTTTTGTCTTTTCTGGACATATGCCCAGGAGTGGGATTGTAGGATCATACAAAAGCTCTATTTTTATTCTATTTTTAGTTTTTTAAGGAACGTCCATACTGTTTTCCATAATGGCTGCACCAGTTTACATTCCCACAGCAGTACAGCAGTTGCCTTTTCTCCACATCCTCTCCAGCATTTATGATTTGTAGACTTTGTAATGATGGCCTTCTGACTGGCGTGAGGTGGTACCTCACTGGAGATTTTGGGTGGGGGGGAGGGAGGGGATGGGCGGGCCACTTCCATTGGTCCTTCATTCATCCACTTTCATCCGTCTTTGTTCTTTGGCTCCTGTGGGCCCACCATCGCGGTGGTCTCAGTTGTCGCAGAGCACCGGCTCTGGGCGCATGCGCTCCAGAGCTCCGGCTCGGCAATTGGACACATCGGTCCAGCCGCTCCGTGGCACGTGGGATCTTCCCAGGCCAGGGATCGAACCGGCGCCCCTTGCACTGCAAGGCGGTGTCCCTACCCGCTGGACCACCAAGGGAAGCCCCTCATTGGAGTTTTGATTTGCATTTTTCTAATAATTAGTGGTAGTGAGCATCTTTTCATCTGCCTATTGGCTACCTCTATGTCTTCTTTGGAGAAATGTCTGTTAAGGTAGGTCTTTGCTCATCTTCTATTTATTTATTTTTGCTGCACTGGGTCTTTATTGCTGCCCATGGGCTCTCTGGCTGCAGTGAGCGGGGTGCCACTCCTCACTGCAGTATGTAGGCTTCTCGTCGCAGTGGGTTCTCCTGTTGCAGAGTACTGATCCGAGGCACAGGGGCTTCAGTAGTTGCAGCATGTGGACTCAGTCGTCTAGGCTTGTGGGCTCGAGAACACGGGCTCAGTAGTTGTGATACGTGGGCTTTTAGTTGCTCTGTAGCATGTGGAATCTTCCTGGACTGGGGGTGGATCCCGTGTCCCTGCATTGGCAGGCAGCTTCTTAACCACGGGGCAAGGAAATCCTGTCATTGACATTTTGCTCTGTTAGGTTTGTTCCATCCTTATACATTATAAATGTAAAATGATACATTTTATGCAGACACTATTTTGATTGTCCAAGTGACATATGCACTAGGGTCTCAGATAATGATAGTTCTTCAGAATCTAGTTCTGAGTCAGGCAATATGCATATTGGACCAACAAAAAGACAAAAAGAACCTCAGTGCTTGATTCTGATACGGGAGGTGAAAATGAAAGTCACAGGGCTGGAGAATGATCCTTTGCTTCTACAGAATAGATTGTAAACATTTCATGAAAATTAGAAGACTTTATAGGAGTGTCACATGTAACTATTGAATATAATAACCTGTAAAATGTTAATGAAATACCCAAATTAATTTGGGGCCAGCTAAGATAAAAATCACCAGCCACAGGCATTCGTTTCCACAGCCCCGCCCGCCCCTGGTCAGTAATGTTGTTTGTTGTTGTTCAGCTGCTCAGTCGTGTCCGATTCTTTGGGACCCCATGGACTGCAGCGCTCCAGGCCTCCCTGTCCTTCATCATCTCATGGAGCTTGCTCAGACTCATGTCCACAGAGTCAGGGATGCCATTCCAGCCACCTCGTCCTCTGTCGTCCCCTCCTCCTCCTATCTTCCCCAGCATCAGGGTCTTTTCCGGTGAGCTGTCTCTTCGCATCAGGTGGCCAAAGTATTGGAGCTTCAGCATCAGTCCTTCCAGTGAATATCAGGGTTGATTTCCTTTTTGATTGACTGGTTTGATCTCCTTGCTGTCCAAGGGACTTGCAAGAGTCTTCTCCAGCACCACAGTTCAGAAGTGTGTGAAATAAAGTGGTCCTTAGAAGAAATCTCATTCTCCAACACCACAGTTCAAACAAACCAGTTCTTTGGTGCTCAGCCTTCCTTACTGTCTCGCTCATATCTGTACATGAGTACTGGGAAAGCCATAGTTCCGACCATACAGACCTTTGTAGGCAAAGTATTGTCTCTGCTTTTTAATATGCTGTGTTTGTCACAGCTTTCCAAGGAGCAAGTATCTTTTAATCTCATGGCTGCAGTCACCGTCCACGGTGATTTTGGAGCCCCAGGAAAGAGAGTCTGTCACTGTTTCCATTGTTTCCCCGTCTGTTTGCCATAAAGTGATGGGACTGGATGAATGTTGAGTTTTTTCACTCTCCTCTTTCACCGTCATCAAGAGGCTCTTTAGACCTCTTCGCCTTCTGCCACAAGGGTGGTGTCATCTGCATATCCTCTGCCCTTGGATGTGAGGTATCCGTTTTTGGTGGGATGCAGCATTCTCCTGTCAGTGGGTGTTCAGCAGCTAGTGCAGCTTTGATGTTCTTGCAGAAGAAGATGGGCAGACGTCCTCTACTCTGCCATTGTATATAAGGTATCAAACGGAGGGGGGACAAAGCCTTCTTAAAACTTTCTCATTCCTACTGTTATTTACAACAGTAAATACCTGATTTATAACTAAGTTTGGAAGTCAATAATGAGTTAGCAGTATTGATTCTTTCAGTCTGAGAACACAGTATATCTTTCCATTTATTTATGTCATCTTAAGTAGTTTTCTGCATACAGGCCTTTTGCCTCCTCAGGTAGGTTTATTCTTAGGTATTTGTTTCTTGATGCAGTGGTAAATGGTATTGTGTAATTTCTGTTTCTGTGCCTTTATTTCTTTTTTACACATATATAAGCCAGTTTATTAGATTGCCAGTGGTATTATGAGATAAATTCAAGTTATTTCATTGTACTTTATATAAACGGAGGAAGGGAGGAACATTCTAGACTTCAAGCTTTGTTCCGCATGCGTGCAGTTAGCCCCCACGGAAGCACCGCTGGACGTGGAAGAATTAGCACAGAAGTGTGGAACGCTTCACAGGTGTGCATGCCATCCTTGCACAGGGGCCATGCTCATCTTCTCTGTAGGGTTCCAGTTTTACTACACGTGCTGCCGAAGCGAGGACGCCTTTATTTTTTTCAAGTACACTTTTATTTTTATATTTGTTTTCATCCATCTTTGTTCTCTGGTCTGTGTGGGCCTCCCATCGCAGTGGCCTCTCCTGCAGAGCACCAGCTCTGGGCACACGCGCTCCAGAGCGCTGGCTCATAATTGGACACACCAGTCCAGCCGCTCTGCGGCATGTGGGATCTTCCTGGGCCAGGGATCGAACGCGAGCCCCTTGCACTGCAAGGCAGACTGCAGCCACTGGACCCCCAGGAAAGCCCGCCTTTATTTACTTATTTTTTTAAAGGATGTTTTCTTTGCATGCGCGATTTTTTTTTTTTACAGAGTTTTGTTTTTTACAGATATGTATAATCCCAGATTAGTCGTATGTATATCCCATTCCCCCATCCCACCCCTCCAGGCCATCGCACAGCCCCCGCGTAAGCTCCCTTAACCCACAGCGCATTGACAGTAGTTACCTCTTCTACATATGCTAGTCTAGGGCTCCATGTTACTCTTTCCATGCCTCTCACCCACTCTTCCCTCTCCCCAGTGTCCATATGTCTGTTCTCTACCACTGTTTTTCCACTGATGCTCTGCGTGTGTATTTATCAGTACGATCTTACTAGATTCCATATATATGTGTTTGTATACTATACTAGTCCTTCTCTTTTTGACTTACTTCACTTTGTATAATAGGTTCTAGATTCATCCATCTCATTAGGACTGAATCGTCTGCATTTCTCTTTGCGGCCGAGAAGTATTCCATTGTATATATGTACCAGAGCTGCTTTTTCCGTTCGTTCGTCGGTGGACATCTACGTTGCTTCCATGACCTAGCTATTGTGTAGAGTGTTGCAATGAACATTGGGTTACAGCTTTCTCTCTCAGTTTTGATTTCATCAGGGTATAAGCCTAATAGTGGGATTGCTGGGTCAAATGGTGCTTCTATTCTTAGCTTTTCGAGGAATCTCCATACTGTCTTCCATAGTGGTTGTGTCAGTTTATGTTCCCACCAACAATGCAGGAGAATTCCTTTTTCTCCGCACCCTCTCCAGCATTTATTATCTGCAGATATTCTGATGATGGCCATTCTGAATGATGTGAGGTGTTATTTCATTGTAGTTTTGATTTGCATTTCTCTAACAAGCAACATTGAGCATCATTTCATGTGTATTTTGGCCATCTGTAAGTCATCTTTGGAGAGGTGTCTGTTCAGATCTTTTTACCATTTTTTTAATATATTTTAAATTTATTAAAAATTTTGGCCTCTCATTGGTCTTTCATTTATTTTTTAAAATTTTATTTATTATTTTAAAAAAATTTTGGCCTCTTATTGTTTTATTTTTCACGCATCTTTATTCTTTGGGCTGTGTGGGACTCCCATTGAAGTGGTCTCACTGCAGAGCATCGGCTCTGGGCGCACGCGTGCCAGAGCGCTGGCTGGTAGTTGGACACACTGGTCCAGCCGCTCCATGGCATGTGGGATCTTCCCGGGCCAGGGATCGAACCAGTGCCCCTTGCACTGCAAAGTGGACTCTTTACCCACTGGACCACCAGGGAAGCCCTGGTCTTTCATTTATTTATTTTTGTCCATCCTTGTTCTTTGGCCTGTGTGGACCTCCCGTGGCAGCGGCCTCTACTGTAGCGGAGCACTGGCTCTGGGCGCATGCGCCCCAGAGCTCCGGCTCGGTGATTGGACACATGGGTCCAGCCGCTCTGCGGCACGTGGGATCTTCCCAGGCCAGGGATCGAACCGGCGCCCCTTGCACTGCAAGGCGGTGTCCTTACCCGCTGGACCACCAGGGAAGCCCTTTTTCCCGTTTTTTGATTGAGGTGTTTTTTCGGTGTTGTCTGAGGTGCTTGTATATTTTAGAAATTAGTTCTTTGTTGGTTGTTTCATTTGCTATTCTTTGCTCCCGTTCTGCGGGTTGTCTGTTCACCTTGTCTGTAGTTTCTTTTGCTGCTGGACGCACTTTGCTTGGCTGATAGCTGGGAGCCCTGGCAGCTTAACGGTGGTGCTCCAGCATCTCTGCTGGCGATGTTTATGCTGCTACTCCTCTGTACCCTTGTTAACTGTGTGACATCACCCTTTTCTTGCTGCCTTTAAGGTTCTCTCTTCATTTTTGTTTGTTCATTTTTGACCGAGTGGGGTCTTTGTTGTCGTGCTGCTTTCCTCTAGCTGTGGCGCACAGGCTTCCCATCGCAGTGACCTCTCTTGCTGCAGAGCATCAGCCCTAGGGCACCTGGGCTTCAGTAGCTGCCACTCCTGGGCTCTCAGGCACAGGCTCAGCAGTTGTGGTGCACGGGCTTCATTACTCTGGGGCATGTGGGGTCTTCCTGGACCAGGGTCAAGCTTGCGTCTCCTGCATTGGCGACCGGATTCTCAACCACGGTGCCACCGGCCAGGCCCTTCTCTTCGTCTGTGGTGCTGGCGCTCTGGCTATCTTGTGGGCCGTGTGTGTGTGTTCTGCTTGGAGCTCTGTAAGTCTGTTAGACGTACAGGAGGATAGTTTTAGTCAGATTAAGTACAGTTAGGACCATGATTTCTTTAAGCAGTTACCCCTGCACAATCGCTCCATCATTTCTTCCAGGACTTCCTTGCCCCACAGGTCACTGAGGCTCTATATGGTTTTTCCCTCCAGTCTTTCCATCAGCACTTCATGTCTGAAAGACCTGTATTATCCTGCTTTCAAGTTTACTGCTCTTTTCTATGTTTCAAATGCTCTTAACCTTATTTAATGCATTTTCTACTTTATATATTGTATCTTTCAACTCTAGAATTTCTAACTTACTGTTTTTCTTCTCTAGAGATTCCCCACCTGCTCAACCATTATGTCCATCTTTAAATCTTAAATGTACTTACAGCTATTTTGAACTTCCTGTATGCCAATTGAGTATCTAGTTCATTTCTGGGTTCTATTTCTTTTAACTTTTCCCCTGAGGATGCTCCTTATTTCCCTGCCTTCTTGCCTAAGAACTGTTGTGAGCCAGACATTGTTGAGGGTCAGGATCCTGCTGTCTTCCTTTAGGCTTGTTGGTCTTAGTAGTTGGTGACCTTGTGGCCCAGCTTGGTTATTTCCGGGGTGGTTCTTAAGCATTGTTGGGACAGTGCTAGAGAATGCTTTCCTCCAGGCTTCAAGGACATGATGTCTTCAGGTTTCAGCTTAAGGTTTGGTGTCATCAGCAAGGTGTCTCCATGGATTCTGCATCTTCCTGTGCTGTGTGGCCTCTAGAGTGTGGATGCAGCTCACAGCTGCTGCGTAGTTGGCGCTCTGCCAGGCCTCATGGCATCCCGTCCCACACATGGCAGTTTTGTCTCACGCCAGAGATGCGAGGGGGCCTGTGGGGGAGGGGGCTGGAGCTCCCGCTGGGGCCCTGCCCCTCCCCTCTGCTGGCTGAGACCCAGGTGCACCTGCTTCCCTGTCCCCGTCTCTACCCTGCCCTCTCTGGCTCCTTTGTGGCCCGTTTCGGGCCTGGGGTCTGCACCGCTGCCCACTGTGCTGTCCAGTCTCGTTAACTGCCCGTGGCAGGCGGCTGCCCGTGGCTGGGGGTGGAGCTCCACAGTGGTTCTGTGCACAAGTCACACATCCGCGCATTGCAGCTCTGCTAAAGGCAGCATTGTCTTTTTTTTCTGGCTGGCTTTGGGATTTTTCTGTTGACACAGGTTTTTCTGTCATATCCTGCAGTGTGTATGTTGAGCCTACCCTGTTTGGAGTTTACTGTGGTGCTTCTTAGTTGTTTTTGTTTTTGTATTTTTGATGTCTCTTTTCATCTGTTGTCTCCAAATACGATTCTGCCCAATACTTCACCCTTGCCTCATCTTCTCATAGAGGACAGTCACAACATTTGTTAGATCTTTTCACTGTATGCTTCCTCATTTTCTATCCTTTTGTCTTTGCATGTTCCAGTCTGGGTATTTCTTTCTGCAGAATCTTTCAGTTCACTTGTTCCCCCCTAGGAGCTGCAGCGGCTGGAGACAGAGCTGGGTCGACCCCCTGAACGCTGGAAGGACACCTGGGACCGGGTGAAAGCTGCCCAGCGCCTTGAAGGCCGGCCAGATGGACGTGTGAGCTGGGGTGGGTGTGGGGGCTGCAGGGGACTTGCTGCCAGGAGGTGGAGGCGGCTGCCCCCTGACGTGGGCCCATCCTCCCGCTCCCAGGGCACCCCCAGCTCTCTGCTGGTGTCCAGTGTGCCCCACCACCGCCGCTCGCTGGGTGTGTACCTGCAGGAGGGGCCCGTGGGCTCCACCTTGAGCCTCAGCCTGGACAGCGACCAGAGCGGCGGCTCAACTGCATCCAGCTCCCGTCAGGCAGCCCGCCGCAGCACCAGCACCCTGTACAGCCAGTTCCAGACGGCTGAAAGTGAGAACAGGTCTGAGAAGCAGCTTCCTCGTCAGCAGGGACAGCTCTGAGCTTGGGGGTCCTGGGTGGCCCTCAGATGGGCGCGGGGCCTTTGGGGAGCTTCCAGTTAGCTTTTAGGTGGACTGATTGTGGGGGAGGCCACATGGGTGGCCTGAGCATAAGCTGACTGTGGCTGGAAGCAGCAGGTGGGCTTGGAGTTTGGGATATAGAACTGGTGACCACAGCCAGGCCACGGCTGCAAAGGAGGGACAAGGTTCTCAGGGTAACTGGCCGCAGAGAGCAAGTCCAGCGAGGTTGCCACAGGCTCCGGGGCCGCCGCGGCCTGGCGGGCTGCATCCCCACTTCTGGGCCTGGAAGGGGCCACGCGTCTCTGAGACCTGCCCGTGCCACGTCAGGTGCCCATTCTACATGTGGGACTGTTGCTCGGAGGCCCCAGTGTGGGACCCTCTCCCGTGTCTGTCTGGGGACAGCCTTGCCCAGTGCCCCGGGATTGGCTCCGTTCTGGGCAGGCGCCTTGGTCTTTGCTGGTGGCTGTAGAGAGGTGGGACCATTGCCTGGCCCTGACGGGTGGCCCGATTGGTTTTGCTGCGAATACAGGTCCTATGAGGGCACGCTGTACAAGGGCCTAAGGGAAAAACCCTGCATGTTCCAGTCTGGGTATTTCAAAAGTTCACTTGTTCCCTAGGAGCTGCAGCGGCTGGAGACAGAGCTGGGTCGACCCCCTGAACGCTGGAAGGACACCTGGGACCGGGTGAAAGCTGCCCAGCGCCTTGAAGGCCGGCCAGATGGACGTGTGAGCTGGGGTGGGTGTGGGGGCTGCAGGGGACTTGCTGCCAGGAGGTGGAGGCGGCTGCCCCCTGACGTGGGCCCATCCTCCCGCTCCCAGGGCACCCCCAGCTCTCTGCTGGTGTCCAGTGTGCCCCACCACCGCCGCTCGCTGGGTGTGTACCTGCAGGAGGGGCCCGTGGGCTCCACCTTGAGCCTCAGCCTGGACAGCGACCAGAGCGGCGGCTCAACTGCATCCAGCTCCCGTCAGGCAGCCCGCCGCAGCACCAGCACCCTGTACAGCCAGTTCCAGACGGCTGAAAGTGAGAACAGGTCTGAGAAGCAGCTTCCTCGTCAGCAGGGACAGCTCTGAGCTTGGGGGTCCTGGGTGGCCCTCAGATGGGCGCGGGGCCTTTGGGGAGCTTCCAGTTAGCTTTTAGGTGGACTGATTGTGGGGGAGGCCACATGGGTGGCCTGAGCATAAGCTGACTGTGGCTGGAAGCAGCAGGTGGGCTTGGAGTTTGGGATATAGAACTGGTGACCACAGCCAGGCCACGGCTGCAAAGGAGGGACAAGGTTCTCAGGGTAACTGGCCGCAGAGAGCAAGTCCAGCGAGGTTGCCACAGGCTCCGGGGCCGCCGCGGCCTGGCGGGCTGCATCCCCACTTCTGGGCCTGGAAGGGGCCACGCGTCTCTGAGACCTGCCCGTGCCACGTCAGGTGCCCATTCTACATGTGGGACTGTTGCTCGGAGGCCCCAGTGTGGGACCCTCTCCCGTGTCTGTCTGGGGACAGCCTTGCCCAGTGCCCCGGGATTGGCTCCGTTCTGGGCAGGCGCCTTGGTCTTTGCTGGTGGCTGTAGAGAGGTGGGACCATTGCCTGGCCCTGACGGGTGGCCCGATTGGTTTTGCTGCGAATACAGGTCCTATGAGGGCACGCTGTACAAGAAGGGGGCCTTCATGAAGCCCTGGAAGGCCCGCTGGTTCGTGCTGGACAAGACTAAGCACCAGGTGAGTGTCCGGTGAGCCGGCGGGGTAGGGAGGCAAGGCCTGCCCTGACTTCCTGCCCCGTCCAGCTGCGCTACTACGACCACCGCGTGGACACGGAGTGCAAGGGCATCATCGACCTGGCAGAGGTGGAGGCCGTGGTGCCGGGCAGCCCCGCCATGGGTGCCCCCAAGACCGTGGATGAGAAGGCCTTCTTTGACGTGAGCTGCGGTGGGGTGCCCATTTTGGGGGTGGGTGTCAGCCCCGGAGGGGCCGCGGAGAGTCAGTGTTCCACGTCTCCAGGTGAAGACGACGCGTCGTGTTTACTGCTTCTGTGCCCAGGACGTGCCGTCAGCCCAGCAGTGGGTGGACCAGATCCAGAGCTGCCTGTCGGACGCCTGAGCCCAGCCCTGCTCGGCAGCTCTGCGTCCAGTCGGTTACAGACCACTAGGGGTGGGCAGGGCCCCCCGGCCATGTTTACAGCCCCCACCCTCGACAGTATTGAGGCCCCCAGATGTGTGTACAGCCCCTCCCCCCAGTCTGGCCAGCTCTAGTTTATCTGGAGTCCTGGCTGAGCGCCCGCTGGGAGCAGCCACGGTACAGCCCTCGCGGGGGACCTGTAAATAGTCCCCTCCCGCCCCGTCTGCGCGCAGGCCCCGGCCGGCCGGCCGCAGGCAACCTGTTCCTAGAACCAGAGTCTATAAAGAGAGCTAACGACACTCCACGTGCCTGTGTCTCCTCAGCAACCTGGAGGGTCCCCCCCTCACCAGCCACCCCAGCATCCGGGTGGCAGGTGCTCCCTGGGGCGTGCTGTGAAGAGGGGTACAGAGGAGGGGGGCTCCAGGAAATGGTCCCGAGTCCAGAGGGGTGGGGGTGGTTAGAGAACATGGATCCCTGGCTGGAGGCGAGTCCAGAGGACGGGGTGGAGGGGTGGGGGCGGGGCAAGACCCCCAGGAGGGTGGGCTCTCCAGAGCAAGGGTGCTCAAGGACTGGGGGGCTCACAAGTGGGGCGGTGGGGCAGAGGACCCCGATGGCCTCCGCTAGTGGGGACTCCGGTCCAAACGCCTCTCCCCCTGGAGTCCTGCCTTGGGCCCAGGCCATCCCTGTCCTTCTCTTGGGTGTGATGGGGGTCACGCTCTTCAAGTGTGGGCCTCACCTGGAGCGGGTACGGCGGGCGGCAGGTGAGACTTGGGAGGTGGGATGTGGCACTGCAGAGGCCACAGCTCTGGATCAGAGGGGCCGGCCAGGGGCAGCGCCCATCATGGGAGGTGAGGGCATGGCTGCCGGTGGGTTTGGGGTATCACCCAGGCCGTGCCGGGGCCCAGGGACCGCTGCCCCTCAGCCTCCAGGCAGAGCTTGTTTCACAAAGAAAAACGAGCTGAGTCTTCACTCGGGCTGGCTCGGAGATGGCCCTGGGCCTGCACTTTAACAAGGACGATGCAGGTTTGTAGGTGAGAACAACTTTTATTGGGAGTCGTGGGCCCAAGTGCCCTGTCAGATCATCAGAACGGGAACATGAGATGACCCTGCAGACCCCCCACGAGAGCTCAGCCCCGCTGGACCCTCCACACTTTTCCCTGCACACCCACGGCCAGCTCCTGCCAGGATCCCCTGCCGCCCCTGAGGCAAGAGGCCCAGGACACCCTGCCAGGCCACAGGGAGCTGTTTTGTTTTGTTTTGCTTTTTAAGGCAGTCAAGTTTACAGCCTGGTGCAAGGCCGGCTCCCAGGAGTACTGAGCAGTTAAGACCCTGTCTGGCCAGCCCCGCTCCAGACCTGCGTCTGTCCCCAGAACCTGGAGACCCTCTTCTGTACCAGATAGAAAGTGCAAACACGTGGCTCTTCCTGCATTTGTCAGAAAGATAGTAGCAACTGGTAGAACCAGGCTGGGAGTCTGGGGTCTGGCCTGGCCCCTGGGGCGCCGGGGCTCACTGCCCGGGCTCCTGCACCCAGAGCCCGCATCGGAGGCCTTATTGCTGTGCGTGGGGCTGGACCCTCGTGGCCCACTCGGTTGGAGTTAGGCAGGAGAAACGCAGGCTGGGCCGTCCAACTGGTCCCAATGCCAGCTTTACCAATGCAGCATTTATTTTTAAATTAAATTAAATTAAATTAAAAAGAAACTGCATCACCAGGTAGTTTTCTGGGTTGGGCGCCAAGGCCGGGCGGCAGCAGCGTCACACGGGGCCCCCGAGGGCGGCTCCTGTAGTCTGTGGCCCGTCGGTCTGCCTGCAGGGAGAGGGTGGAGGGGAGAACTATCTGGGGCAAGGGTCCCCCCACTCAGGCCCCTCCGCGGGCCTGACCTGCTCACCTGTCTTTTGTCATTGTCCCCAAAGTGGCCGCCATGGAGACGGCTGGGCTGGCTGGGGCTGCCGTGGTGACGGCCACCATGGGCCCTGGGAGCACAGCCACGGCCAGCACGGGGGAGACCGCAAGGGCGGGGCCGCTCGGTGCTGCAGCGACAGCCACGGCAGCCTCGGGGAGGACGGCCACGCCGGGCGCAGAGGTCACGTCTGCAGGATCAGGGGCGACCAGGCCCGGTGGCGTGCTGGTGGCACAGTCGGCCCTGTGGGGGAGACGGACTCCGGTTAGCTGGTCCGCCCACTCTGACGGCCCAAACGCTCCAGAGACCGCCTCACCACACGCGTCCTGGGCCCATCCTGCCTGTGCCCACCCCGCCCCAGAACACGCCCCTCAGGCGCTCCCAGCAGCCCTCACCACTCTGCCAGGGCCTTTCCCTAAGCAGCTTAGAGGCCACATCCGCCCATAACACTCCTGCCCACAGCTGGAAAGGGCGAGAGCAGGAAGTGGGCAGCCTCGGACCCAGGGAAGCAAGCCCACGGCACTGCCAGCAGCCCACACCTGCGTCCACTACGTGGCATTGCCTGCAGCCTCACGAGGGCTCCTGGGAGGCAGTAAGGGCGAGGGCGGGCAGAGCCTGGAGACAAGTCTGGCACGTTTACCCAGAATGGCCCAAGGATCCCGCTGCAGGCTGCGTGAGCCCACCCCGCCCCCCAACCAGAGGACCTGCTTTCAGAACATCACCTGCTGCTTTGAGCAGAGTGGGTTTTAGCGGGGATGGGGGAAGCAGGAAAAGGAAGAAGTTGTGCCGAGGTTCTCCCTGGGTCCCCCAGGGGTCTCAGCATGAACTGGCCCCCTCCCCCGACACACTGCAGCTGGGCCTGTTCCCTCTGGGTTGCGCCCACTGCTGTGAGCCCCGGAATCCAGGGGCAGCAGGTGGGAACCTCAAGAGAAGCACTGTCACCTGTCTGCTCCTTGCACTCGCTCGAGGTCAGGTCTGGCCCCCCAGGCCCCGACTCCAGCGCCGTCCTCGCCCTCAAGTCCCACCAGTTCTCCTCTCCCCTGCTCCATTCTCGCCACGCAGCTCCCCAGGCTGCCCGCCCACCCAGCCAGGAGCCCTCTGTCGGCCAGCGGATCCCGGAGGTCACGGACCGGCTACCTGTGTGCAAGAGTGGGGGTGTGGGGCTGAGCCCGCCAGGACGCTGCCCAGATGACGGCCCAGGGCCCAGAGTCCCAAGACGGCCCTGGCTTCCTGGTCCAGGGAGACGGATGCGTGGGTCTGAGGGGTCCTGACTGAGGCGGGGGTGGGCCGGGCTAGGCGCCTGCCCAGGAGAGCGGCAGCGCCAGAGCACCCCCACCGGAACCCCAGTGAGGTGTGGGGTGGGCTGGCCCCGACAGCCTCCACCCCTGGCTTCCACTTCAGAGGAAGCTGCATCCCTCCTGCCTGAAGTTGGTCTCCGAGGAGTCACAGGACCATCAGGACAGGAGGCCTGCTCCTGGGTCAACAGAGCACTGGGGACAGACCTCTGTGTACACATGGGGGCCCCCCTGCCAGCCACCCCGTCCTGCTCACCTGGGGACGGACATGGGGAGCGGGGGCGCCTCCTGGCCAGGACCCACATTAACAGCCTCCAAGGCGCCAGCCACCTTCTGCTGCTCCTCACAGCTGTGGGAGGCCACCAGGGGTGCCTTTCTGCTGACACACGTGCTCCAGACCCCTGGAGCAGGCAGGCCAACTGCGAGACAGAGCCAGCAACAGCAGGTGAGGACGGAGGGCCTGTGCGGAGCACGCAGTCTACAACCTGCAACCCAGGGACACACCTACGCCCCTGCTGTGAGCATCCATGGCTGAATTCACAGGAATCGTAGAGAGCTGTCCTCCCCAGAGGCAGGGCCACCACTCAGCCTTGTGGCTTCCAAGCCTATCTGACGGGGCTCAGGGGTCTGAACAGGCCCCAGGAGACGGACAGGGGGCATGGTGTACGTCCGATCCACCCCTGGGAGGCGGCAGGCAAGGGACAGTGACGCACCAGTCACACCTGCACCCTGAGGCCAGCCTGAAGGCCTGGCTGGCCGTCCTGTGTCTGGAGCCAGGGCCCCCCACTTGCCCAGGCCTGCTCCAATCCCCACGCGTGACCCAGGCCTCGACATCACCTGGGCGGCACCGGCAAGCCTGAGGTCTTGGCCACCCTGTCCCACCCCTCTGCTCGAGGATGCCCCTACTCACGGGTTCTCTCCGAGCCCTGCTTCCGGTCACCCCGCACATCGCCATGACCAGTGTCCACTGGGGAGCTGCACCTGGGCCCCGACTCAGAGCTGCAGACAAAGGCAACGCTGAGCCCCTGCCAAGGAGGCCCGGCCTCCCCCCACTGACCCCCACCTCACCAGCAGAAAGGCTGAAAGTCAGCGAACTTGGCCCAGCCCTTCTCCTCTGGAGCCGAGGTGCCGGGGGAGCTGGCGGCCCACACACTGGAACCCACGTCCATCGCCACTGCCGGGGCTGGGCCTGAGGCCACGGAATTCACCGGTGCATCAAATGCTGCCCATGGGGAGCCTGCTGGGGGAAACAGGGCATCAGGCCCACTGTCTGGCAGGCGGACCTGCCCTGCTCGTGGTCCAGGTGGACTGGCTGTGGAGGGCCCACAGCAAAGGTGCCTCCCCCAATATGCCCTAGTGGACACCCGCCTCCAGCTGGGATGGTGTGGCCGCAAGTGACAAGGTGGGAGGCCGCGGAGGGGTGGGCTTCACCACCGTCAGGGGCGCAGGAACTGGTCTGGAAGCGGCAGGGTCGTGAGCATCAGGCCAGTGGCAGTGCCCTCCACCCGACACGCAGGCCAGGGCACCAAATCCTCTGTCTCTGTCCCCACCAAGCCCCCCGTGGCCCCATCATCTACCTTCTGGACTGCCCTCAACGCGGGGACCTTCCTGCTGGACAGCGGCCCGAAGAGCGCCCACCCGAGCCGCGTCCCCGTCGGCCTCTGAGCGCTGCTCCCCGCCCTGGCCTCGGCGCTCCAGGCCGTCCTTTGGGCAGCTCTCCGAGGCACGAGGGCCCCCAAACCTGGGGAGAAGACCACAGTCAGAGCAGCCCTGGGGCAGGCCTGGGGCGCCGTGGCGGAGGCGGGGCTGGGCCTGCACGTTTCTGGGGCCCACCGGGCTCTGGTCACTCGGGCCGCACGGTGCATCTCCTCATCCTCCCAGAGGTCGTCGTCCTCGTCGAAGGGCTGGATGTGGTCGCTGCAACAGGCCTCAAACAGGGCAGCGCCAGGCTGCCGGAGAGTGCACGTGAGCCCCCGCGGCCCCACCACGTCCGGAGAGCCTGGCCACCCACAGAGGCACCCGCGGCACTCACGCTGTCCTCGTCGGCGTCGATGGTGAAGTTGATCTCTGCAATCCTGTCGAACGGGGCACTGTGAGGACAACGGGGACACAGTTACCTCCCACCAAGTGGGGGGCAGCCCACACCCAGACTTGAGGGAGACAAGGGCAGGGGCAGGGGCTCCCTCGCCCCCTCTGGATGGCAGCCAGGGGTAACACCTGCCTGGCTGCCCTGCCTCCCCCGAGGACACTCCCAGACCAGAGGGCCGCGTGGCTTCCCCCCGAGCAGGTGGTGTGGCAGCCTCGAAGGCCGGGCAGGGCTGAGCGTGGGCTGGGGACCCGATCGGGCCACCGGCACCGAGGACAGGGCCGGTGCGCTGCTGGCTCACTTGCCACTGTCATCCTGCTCGGCGAACTCCTCGTCGCTGAAGCCAAACTGGTCCACGAAGCTGGCCGTCATCTGCTGGACCTGGTACTCAGAGAAAGCCTGGGCGACAGGGCCGGCCGCTCTCAGGAGACGCCCTGGCGCTTCAGCCGCTTCTCCCAGGTGCTGCCCTCAGGCGGGCGCCCACAGGCAGCCATGTCCTAACGGCCCACCACGTCCCCAAGGGTCTCGTCAAGGACGTCCCCCTAGGCAGAGGAGCGAGGCTGCACACCCTGCAGGGGCGGGGCCGGGGCCTGGGGGAGCACCTCCCCGCTTCCACCCGCGGCTCCGGCGGCTCGCGGGGGCCCCGTGCTCTGTGGGGAGGGAGCCTGGCCCCACGCACCTGCTGAAGGGACAGCTCGTTAGGGAAAACACCCTCCACGTCCTCGTCCTCGCTTGAGGGGTGAAGGTGGTGTGTGCTGACCTGCAACGGCCGTGGTGCACGGGCATGAGCTGGTGCCTGGCCCGCGAGCCCACCCTCCGTGCAGGAGCCCTCTGAGCCCGGGCCCGGCAGAGCTCTGCCCACGGCGCCTGCGGCTGCTCACCAGGTCCACCGCGTTCCTGCGGTTGGCTTCGGTCAGCTTCTCCTCCACGAAGCTCTCCCAGCGCCCGCGGCAGTCTGCGGGCAGCCCTGCGGGGAAGGCCGCCCAGTGAGCCCCTGGGGAGCCATGCAGCATAGCCACGCCCCTCTCGGCGTCCCAGGCCCGACCTTCCAGGCGTGCCTATGCATTCTTCTGGGGAGCTCTGACACCCACAGTCCAGAAACAGGTCACGCTCGCCCACCCCCAGCCCCGGGCCATCAGGCGCACACCCTCCTCACAGGTGCCAGCAACCAGGGCCTGACCCCTGCAGACACCCCTGACCAGGAGCACTCTGTCTGTGCTGGAAGCCCCTAAGCCCAAGCTTCTTGGCTCACAGCTGGCCCAGGCTATGGTGGGGCCCGGCTGAGACCACCCTGGCGGCAACTAGGCGAGAACGTGGGGGGAGGTGTGCCCCGGCCACACCTACTGCACGACCAGCCGGAGCTGGCGAGGGGCGACCCACAGCCCCACGGGCTCGGCACCGTGGCCCCCAGACAGGACACAGCACCCACGCCGTGGGGCCTTCCCAGACGGTGCTCCCTCCTGTTCACCATCCACAAGCGTCCCCTCCCCCGGGCCAGGCCTGTCCTCAGGCCCCCGCACTGTGAAGCAAGCATGACTCCACCCACGCAGGGTCCTCTCGGGTCCTGACCTCAGGGGCTGGCCCCGCCCCCTGCCCTCGGCCTCCCGCCTGGCTCACGTGCACTCGCCCCCCGCCCCGCCGGTCTGCCCTCCTCGTGCCGTGGCCCTCACTGCCCAGGCTGGCCTGCCATCCTGCCCCCAAGGCTGCCCGCCTTCTCCTACCTGAACTGAGAGCCCCTCGGGCCCTCCCCAACTCAGCCGAGGAAGCCTGGTGCCTGGGAGCTGCAGACCTGCACCCAGGACATGCAAGGGCCGGGAAGGGGCACGGGTGGTGGTGCCCAGGTTGGAGGGGCCCTAGACTGGGACAAGGGGCGGCCCGGCCAGGGAGGCCCCTGATCAGGCCCCGCAGGGCTCAGGCCGTGGGGCTGTTCTTACACCACCAGTAAGAGTGGACGGTGGAGCTGGAGTTCAGTTGCTCGGGCAGGGCCAGGTGGTCCAGAATGCAAAGGAACACATGCAGGCCCAGGCCCACCGGGCGGGACAGCCCCACACGCAGGTAAGCGGACTGGTCTGCTACCAGAGCCAGAGGGCAGAAGGGGGGCACCTCGGGCAGTGACACCCGGGCCCAGAGGCGCTCACCTCGGAAGGCTTCGCTGACCTGGGTCTGCGTGGGGCCCCCCTCCAGGTGCTGCACCACGGTGTTGGCAATCCGGGTGAGGTGGCCCATGTTTCCGCGCCTCATGCCACCCGCTGCCCTGGAAGAGAGGGTGGCGTCACGTCCGTGGTGCATCCGCCTGGCCCCGGCCTCACCCCTGCCCCTCCCACGGGGCCCCCACCGCCCGCAGGGCCCCCATGCCCCGCGGGTCTGCCTCAGCCTTGCCCGCAGGCTGACGGGAGCGCCAGCGCCACGCCGCCTTCCACAGCCACCACGCGCGGCAACTAGGCGAGAACGTGGGGGGAGGTGTGCCCCGGCCACACCTACTGCACGACCAGCCGGAGCTGGCGAGGGGCGACCCACAGCCCCACGGGCTCGGCACCGTGGCCCCCAGACAGGACACAGCACCCACGCCGTGGGGCCTTCCCAGACGGTGCTCCCTCCTGTTCACCATCCACAAGCGTCCCCTCCCCCGGGCCAGGCCTGTCCTCAGGCCCCCGCACTGTAAGCAAGCATGACTCCACCCACGCAGGGTCCTCTCGGGTCCTGACCTCAGGGGCTGGCCCCGCCCCCTGCCCTCGGCCTCCCGCCTGGCTCACGTGCACTCGCCCCCCGCCCCGCCGGTCTGCCCTCCTCGTGCCGTGGCCCTCACTGCCCAGGCTGGCCTGCCATCCTGCCCCCAAGGCTGCCCGCCTTCTCCTACCTGAACTGAGAGCCCCTCGGGCCCTCCCCAACTCAGCCGAGGAAGCCTGGTGCCTGGGAGCTGCAGACCTGCACCCAGGACATGCAAGGGCCGGGAAGGGGCACGGGTGGTGGTGCCCAGGTTGGAGGGGCCCTAGACTGGGACAAGGGGCGGCCCGGCCAGGGAGGCCCCTGATCAGGCCCCGCAGGGCTCAGGCCGTGGGGCTGTTCTTACACCACCAGTAAGAGTGGACGGTGGAGCTGGAGTTCAGTTGCTCGGGCAGGGCCAGGTGGTCCAGAATGCAAAGGAACACATGCAGGCCCAGGCCCACCGGGCGGGACAGCCCCACACGCAGGTAAGCGGACTGGTCTGCTACCAGAGCCAGAGGGCAGAAGGGGGGCACCTCGGGCAGTGACACCCGGGCCCAGAGGCGCTCACCTCGGAAGGCTTCGCTGACCTGGGTCTGCGTGGGGCCCCCCTCCAGGTGCTGCACCACGGTGTTGGCAATCCGGGTGAGGTGGCCCATGTTTCCGCGCCTCATGCCACCCGCTGCCCTGGAAGAGAGGGTGGCGTCACGTCCGTGGTGCATCCGCCTGGCCCCGGCCTCACCCCTGCCCCTCCCACGGGGCCCCCACCGCCCGCAGGGCCCCCATGCCCCGCGGGTCTGCCTCAGCCTTGCCCGCAGGCTGACGGGAGCGCCAGCGCCACGCCGCCTTCCACAGCCACCACGAAGCGCGCGCTGCTCCTGTCCGCAGACGGGAGCCCCACAGACCCACACCGGGTCAGCGCTGCACGCGCTGCCGAGGTGTCCTGGGCCCCGAGGGAACCTGAGGACACACCGGGAGCCCGGAGTGGGAAGGGCAGCAGGGGCGGCGTCACGGCGGGCCGTCCCCGCCCTGGCTCGTGGCCGTCCCCGTGGCACACGGCCTCGAGCACACGGCTCTCCCTCAGCCCCACCCGCGGCACAGGGACCCGACCGAAGAGCACGCAGAGGTGCCACCAACTTCCCACGTCCAGAAACGCAGCCCGCGCACCCCAGGGTGGACAGCGCCTGCCTTCCACCACGCTCTTTCTCCTCAGCCTCACGACACCCAGAGAGGACGCGCGGTCCTGCAGCGTGGGCCCGCCTGGCAGTGGGGGTCGGGAGACCGGGCGCCGCTGGGATGACGGCGAGGCCTGGGGGCGCCGCCAGGGTGCTCAGAGCGCTGCGCCAGGCGTGCCGGCTCACATGCCTGTCCACTGCCTGCCGGGCTCCGGGGCCCCGGGTGCCGGCCGTCAGCCACTCCCTGGCACAGGCACACACGCGTGCACCCACACACAGAACTCCAGGAGCACGCTCAGCGCACGCCTCCCAGGGCGCCACAAGGCCCAGCAGGAGCCGCGGCGGCCGTCCTGCTCACTGCTCCTTGAGAAGGGCAGCTCCGTGGGGCCAGGAGCAGCAGGACAGGAAGGGTGAGCCAGGCCGGTCGCAGACGGAGGCTGGGCTGGGGACCTGAGGACCCGGGACACTACAGGCACAGGGCTGGGGTCTCCGCCGCGGCACGGGCGAGCGAGGAGGGGGGGCAGGCCTCACGGGGCCAGACCCCAGCCCCGGGCCGCACCGCCGCGCCCTGCGCCCAGATGCACCGCCCCCCGTGGCCGCCCAGAGCCCCCCGCGACCCCAGGCTTCTTACTGCGTGCGGTCATTGGCTTCCCAGGCCTCCAGGATCCTCTGAACCAGGCAACACTTCTGGAACAGCTGGGCACAGGCAGCACCGTGAGGGTCGGCGGCCGCACACTGCCCCCACCCCGCCCGGGCCGATGGGCGCGGCAGGCAGCACCAGGACACGGCAGCCCCCAGCTCCCCGACGGCAGGGCGGCTCTGCAGCCTGGTGCCGTGCTCCCCAAGAGCCCCCAGGCAGGCGCTGCCCAGGGCGTCCGCGGGGAGGCCGTGGCCAGACCAAGACGCTCACTCCAGGCAGACGCTGGCCCGGCGCGGAGGCTCCCTCCCCTCCGCTGCCCCTCTCACTGCCTCCCTCTGGTCACTCTCCTGCTTCCTCTGTTCAGGATGGCCAGTAGCCCCAGGGCGTCCCTGCTTCTAGACCTTCACACAGGCAGCTTCCCGAACCTGGAATGCTTGTTCTGGGTCTCAAATGGTACCTCTGCCCACACGCAGCCTCCTTATCTGGGAGAGGGCCCATGCATCAGCCCCCACCCCACAGGGCTCCTGTCGCTGAAGCTACTCCGGCCGTCTACCCCTTTCGGCTCCGTCCAGATCAGGACTGCAGGCGTGGCCCTTCGGGACCCTCCCCCAGGCCTCTGACAAGAGGCCCAGGGGCCCCCTTGCCCAGCCCCTACCGTGCAAGCCTTGCGTCACCTGGCGGTGGGTGGAAGGCTGACCCCCAGGGCCCCATGCGCACAGGTGGGCTCCTTGGCTTGGGGACCACGTGTGCCACGTTCTGCTTCCTCCTCCCCTCCTTGGTGAGATCCCAGTCAGACGGACTCCCTGCTGGGCATCTGGGGCTTCCAGCCCCTGGAAGGCTGGCCCCGGGGGACCTCAGGGGATCGGGAAAGAGAGGGGAGGGCCGTGCCGAGCAGCCACTCCTCCACAGGCCCAGTTCTAGAAAGTCTTCTCATGAGAATCGACACGCTCGCTCTTGCCCTGGCGTCTTCCCGACACAGCAGGGACCGCGAGGGGCTCCTCACCCCCGGCGGCCTGAGGGGCGGGCTCGGGCAGCATCGGGGCTTCTCTGCGCCCCTCCCAGGCTCCACTCACGAGCTCTGGGGCCTGGCAAGCGTGGGACTCCTTCTGTGTGATCTGCCTTCTCGTGGGTAAAAGCGGAGCGGCCCACCCATGTCACCTGAGGGTTAGGGAACACACGAGGTCCATGCAGTGCGCACGCCCACAGTCTGGGCGGGCTCAGGACACGCAGCAACGCAGGCTGCGCAAGGCACGGCGAACAGCAGAGACGCAGCAACTCACGTGACCCTGGCGGGACTTACATGGGCCAGCATCACGCTCTCAGGGCGGCTGGTGGCAAGCTGGGGGGTCTCCGGGTCCCCACTGGAGGGCAGAGGATCCGCCGCCCCCTCAGGTCCGCTGGCTGTGGCCCTGTCCTCCCGGGCAGCGTGGGACAGGATGGCGGCTATGCACAGCTCCACTTGGAGGTGCAGGAAGTTATTCCAGGTGTACCGAAAAAACAGGTCCTGCAGAGACGGAGGATGAGGGACGCGCCCGGGCTGTCTCCTGCAGGTGGAGCCTGTGGGGACCCTGCTGTCCTGAGCCCCTCCCACAATGCCTGATGTCTGGGCGGTGAGGGCTGCTAGAAGTGCTGCAAAGAATCACCTGCCCTCCGTCTCCATCCAGCCTGAGGCCCTGCATCTGTCTCTCACCTCTGCTCTTGTCTGACCGCATCCTGTGGGTTTCTTGATCCTCTAAGTGAGAAACTTCAGCCTGTCTCCTTCTCCAGCGTGTCTGTACTAGGCTGTATGTTTCCCTATAAAATACACCTCAGCTACATGCTACATGGTTTGCTATGTCATATTTTTATCATCCTTTTACGATTTTATCTTTGACCCACAAATTACTGGGAGCCTGCCCAGTCAGACGGACTCCCTGCTGGGCATCTGGGGCTTCCAGCCCCTGGAAGGCTGGCCCCGGGGGACCTCAGGGGATCGGGAAAGAGAGGGGAGGGCCGTGCCGAGCAGCCACTCCTCCACAGGCCCAGTTCTAGAAAGTCTTCTCATGAGAATCGACACGCTCGCTCTTGCCCTGGCGTCTTCCCGACACAGCAGGGACCGCGAGGGGCTCCTCACCCCCGGCGGCCTGAGGGGCGGGCTCGGGCAGCATCGGGGCTTCTCTGCGCCCCTCCCAGGCTCCACTCACGAGCTCTGGGGCCTGGCAAGCGTGGGACTCCTTCTGTGTGATCTGCCTTCTCGTGGGTAAAAGCGGAGCGGCCCACCCATGTCACCTGAGGGTTAGGGAACACACGAGGTCCATGCAGTGCGCACGCCCACAGTCTGGGCGGGCTCAGGACACGCAGCAACGCAGGCTGCGCAAGGCACGGCGAACAGCAGAGACGCAGCAACTCACGTGACCCTGGCGGGACTTACATGGGCCAGCATCACGCTCTCAGGGCGGCTGGTGGCAAGCTGGGGGGTCTCCGGGTCCCCACTGGAGGGCAGAGGATCCGCCGCCCCCTCAGGTCCGCTGGCTGTGGCCCTGTCCTCCCGGGCAGCGTGGGACAGGATGGCGGCTATGCACAGCTCCACTTGGAGGTGCAGGAAGTTATTCCAGGTGTACCGAAAAAACAGGTCCTGCAGAGACGGAGGATGAGGGACGCGCCCGGGCTGTCTCCTGCAGGTGGAGCCTGTGGGGACCCTGCTGTCCTGAGCCCCTCCCACAATGCCTGATGTCTGGGCGGTGAGGGCTGCTAGAAGTGCTGCAAAGAATCACCTGCCCTCCGTCTCCATCCAGCCTGAGGCCCTGCATCTGTCTCTCACCTCTGCTCTTGTCTGACCGCATCCTGTGGGTTTCTTGATCCTCTAAGTGAGAAACTTCAGCCTGTCTCCTTCTCCAGCGTGTCTGTACTAGGCTGTATGTTTCCCTATAAAATACACCTCAGCTACATGCTACATGGTTTGCTATGTCATATTTTTATCATCCTTTTACGATTTTATCTTTGACCCACAAATTACTGGGAGCCTGAGCAATTCTCCACTCCCGGGGGGCCAGGATATGGGAGGCGCACATCTGGACGCCCCTCAGGGAGCTTCAAGGGGTCCGGGCTGGAGTCCCCAAGGGGCCTGAACGGGCAGCGGCATCCCTCCTAGGGCCTCCTGATGTCAGCGGCGGCCCCAGTGAGCGGGGAAGGGGCACACTTGCCCACAGCCCCGCCACCTCACACCCAGCAGGGCCCCCAGCAGGCTGCACCCCAGACCCTCTTCGGCCTCCATGGAAGGAGGTCAGGCGCACAGGGTGGGAGAGCGGAGTGCAGACACCATCCCCGGATTCGGGCTTGGGGCCTTCTGCCAGGCCAGCGGCGGGGCTCGCTCAAGGAAGGAGGCCCCTCTGCCTGCGCAGCCCTCCTCCCCCGCGGACACAGTCTCCAGGCTGCGCCTCCTCTGCCTGGTGACGCTGAGTGACACCAGGGTGACTTCGTCCATGCTGCCACATCCTCACGGTCAGATCCACCTCCCCAAAAGGAAAAGTCCAGACCAGACGACTTCACCGGCGAGTTGTACCAAACATTTTAAAGGGAAAAAATCACCACCAATCCTGCTCAGTACCCTAAAGACACAAAGAGGAGGGAGAGCCTTCCACCCGCTCAGCCTGGAGGCCAGCACTGCCCACCCCAGGCCGTCACGGGGAGAAAACTACAGGCCAACGTCCCTTATGAACAGAGGAGAAATCCTCCACAAGACATTAACAACTGGTAACACACCATGCCCGGGCTGTCTCCTGCAGGTGGAGCCTGTGGGGACCCTGCTGTCCTGAGCCCCTCCCACAATGCCTGATGTCTGGGCGGTGAGGGCTGCTAGAAGTGCTGCAAAGAATCACCTGCCCTCCGTCTCCATCCAGCCTGAGGCCCTGCATCTGTCTCTCACCTCTGCTCTTGTCTGACCGCATCCTGTGGGTTTCTTGATCCTCTAAGTGAGAAACTTCAGCCTGTCTCCTTCTCCAGCGTGTCTGTACTAGGCTGTATGTTTCCCTATAAAATACACCTCAGCTACATGCTACATGGTTTGCTATGTCATATTTTTATCATCCTTTTACGATTTTATCTTTGACCCACAAATTACTGGGAGCCTGAGCAATTCTCCACTCCCGGGGGGCCAGGATATGGGAGGCGCACATCTGGACGCCCCTCAGGGAGCTTCAAGGGGTCCGGGCTGGAGTCCCCAAGGGGCCTGAACGGGCAGCGGCATCCCTCCTAGGGCCTCCTGATGTCAGCGGCGGCCCCAGTGAGCGGGGAAGGGGCACACTTGCCCACAGCCCCGCGGCCACCTCACACCCAGCAGGGCCCCCAGCAGGCTGCACCCCAGACCCTCTTCGGCCTCCATGGAAGGAGGTCAGGCGCACAGGGTGGGAGAGCGGAGTGCAGACACCATCCCCGGATTCGGGCTTGGGGCCTTCTGCCAGGCCAGCGGCGGGGCTCGCTCAAGGAAGGAGGCCCCTCTGCCTGCGCAGCCCTCCTCCCCCGCGGACACAGTCTCCAGGCTGCGCCTCCTCTGCCTGGTGACGCTGAGTGACACCAGGGTGACTTCGTCCATGCTGCCACATCCTCACGGTCAGATCCACCTCCCCAAAAGGAAAAGTCCAGACCAGACGACTTCACCGGCGAGTTGTACCAAACATTTTAAAGGGAAAAAATCACCACCAATCCTGCTCAGTCCCCTAAAGAACGAAAGAGGAGGGAGAGCCTTCCACCCGCTCAGCCTGGAGGCCAGCACTGCCCACCCCAGGCCGTCACGGGGAGAAAACTACAGGCCAACGTCCCTTATGAACAGAGGAGAAATCCTCCACAAGACATTAACAACTCAGCAGCATAAAAAAAAAAAAAAGACACACCATGACCAAGGGGGATTTAATCCTGCAACCCAAGGATGGCTGGACACACGAAAATCACATGGCGTAATGCACCACAGGAAAAGAATAAAGGACAATCATCTCAACTGATACTGCAAAAGCACTTGACAAAATTTAAAGCGTTTCCTTGGTAAAAGTACTTAATAAAATAGGAATAAAGGAGCTTCCTCGACATGGTAAAGGGCATCTATGACAAGCTGACAACCACCACCACACTCAGTGGAGAGAGACAGCTGTTCCTCTGAGCCCACAGGCAAGCAAGAACGCCCATCACCACTGCTGTTCAACTCGGCACTCTGCGCTCCAGCCAGAGCAAAAGGAAGAGATAAAACACAGCCAAATCAGAAGAACTAAAACTATCTCTCTTCACAGATGGTATGATCTTATATGCAGAACATTCTAGATTCCTCAGAAACCATTAGAGCTAATAAACAAGTTCAGTGAAGTTCCTGGGTAAAGGATCAGCATGCAAAACTCCACTGCATTTTTAAAAACAATCATCAAAAGAACTAAATTCTCACATGTACGGTCAATTTATTTTCAACAAGGGTCCCGAGACCATTCAGTGAGAAAAGGATAGCGTTTTCAACAAAGGCTGCTACAAGAAATAACCAGTTTGGGGAGGATGGGGAGACCGCTCTCGCGCGTTGCTGGTGAGAACGTGAACAGGAGCAGCCACCGTGACACAGAGCGGGGTCCTTCCTCGAAACATTACAATCAGAACTACCACGTGACACAACAGTTCTAGTCCTGAGTATTTATCAAAAGAATAAAAAAACACTAATATGAAGAGACACGTGCTCGTCCCATGTTCATCACAGCATTGTTTTACAATAACCAAGGTATGGAAATGACCTAGGTGTCCACAAACAGATGAACGGGTAGAAGATGTGGCACACATGTATGTATCAGAACACCACTGGGCCAGAAAACAGAATGAAACCCTGACACTGGCAACGCTATGCAGGGTGCTACGCTAAGTCAAAGACGAAGACAGACAAACACTGTATGATTTCATCCACAAAAACCAACCAACCATGTGGATACAGAGAACAGAGCAGTGATTACCAGAGGGGAGGGGAGGGGCGGGGAGGAAGATGAAGAGGGTAAAGGGGACCAGCTGCGGTGACAGATGAAAGCAGTCCCTGCTGGTGAGCATGCACGGGAGCACAGAAGCAGAACAGAATGCACACACGAAACTTACACTAAGCACCAAAA
The DNA here is from genome assembly GCA_022376925.1 of Tragulus kanchil. Lineage (NCBI taxonomy): Eukaryota > Metazoa > Chordata > Mammalia > Artiodactyla > Tragulidae > Tragulus > Tragulus kanchil. The sequence goes on from JAIOJX010000004.1 coordinate 168,765,832, forward strand.
CAGTGCTCAGACACCAGCACGCTAAAGAATGAAGCTGGACCCTGACCTTATACTATATACGTATACAAACTCGACATGGATCAAAAACCCAAAAGAGCTTAAATTCTAAAGCTCTTAGAAGAAAACCAGGGGAAAGCTGCACGGCAGTGGCCGTGGCGATGCTCTCTGAAGTACAGGCATGCCACTAACTCCATAAGCAACAAAAGAAAAAGAAGATACACTGGACCTCACCAGACGGAAAGCTTGTGTGTCAAAGGACACTACCAGGAGAGTGAAAAGACAACACACATAACAGGAGGAAATATTTGCAGATCACATATTTGAAAGATTTGAAAAAAACTTAAAAACAAAAAAAGAGAGGACCTGAAAAATAAACAAGTTCAGTGAAGTTCCGGGAAACTACCCGAAGAAATTAACCAATTTATTTTCAACAAGGGTCCCGAGACCATTCAGTGAGAAAAGGATAGCGTTTTCAACAAAGGCTGCTACAAGAAATAACCAGTTTGGGGAGGATGGGGAGACCGCTCTCGCGCGTTGCTGGTGAGAACGTGAACAGGAGCAGCCACCGTGACACAGAGCGGGGTCCTTCCTCGAAACATTACAATCAGAACTACCACGTGACACAACAGTTCTAGTCCTGAGTATTTATCAAAAGAATAAAAAAACACTAATATGAAGAGACACGTGCTCGTCCCATGTTCATCACAGCATTGTTTTACAATAACCAAGGTATGGAAATGACCTAGGTGTCCACAAACAGATGAACGGGTAGAAGATGTGGCACACATGTATGTATCAGAACACCACTGGGCCAGAAAACAGAATGAAACCCTGACACTGGCAACGCTATGCAGGGTGCTACGCTAAGTCAAAGACGAAGACAGACAAACACTGTATGATTTCATCCACAAAAACCAACCAACCATGTGGATACAGAGAACAGAGCAGTGATTACCAGAGGGGAGGGGAGGGGCGGGGAGGAAGATGAAGAGGGTAAAGGGGACCAGCTGCGGTGACAGATGAAAGCAGTCCCTGCTGGTGAGCATGCACGGGGAGCACAGAAGCAGAACAGAATGCACACACGAAACTTACACTAAGCACCAAAACAGTGCTCAGACACCAGCACGCTAAAGAATGAAGCTGGACCCTGACCTTATACTATATACGTATACAAACTCGACATGGATCAAAAACCCAAAAGAGCTTAAATTCTAAAGCTCTTAGAAGAAAACCAGGGGAAAGCTGCACGGCAGTGGCCGTGGCGATGCTCTCTGAAGTACAGGCATGCCACTAACTCCATAAGCAACAAAAGAAAAAGAAGATACACTGGACCTCACCAGAACGGAAAGCTTGTGTGTCAAAGGACACTACCAGGAGAGTGAAAAGACAACACACATAACAGGAGGAAATATTTGCAGATCACATATTTGAAAGATTTAATATCCAGAAAACATTAAAAGAACTTGTTCAACAACAACAAAAAGCAACTCAATTCAAGATGGGCACAGGACCTGAACAAATATTTCTCCAAAGAAGACACACAAATGGCCAGCAGAAGCACTTGGAAAGATGTTCAAAATCACTAACCACCGTGTGTGTGTGCTTTCAACTGCTCAGATGAGACCAACTCCTTGTGACCCCGTGGACTGCAGCCCACCAGGCTCCTACGTCCATGGGATTTTCCAGGCAAGAGTGCTGGAGTGAGCTGTCATTTCCCACTCCAAGGGATCTTTCCAGCCCAAGAACTGAACCTGCATCTCTTACATCTCCTGCATTGGCTGGTGGATTCCTTTTTTTTGGCCACTTCTATTGGTCTTTCATTTATTTCCATCTTTTGTTCTTTGTCACCTGTGGGCCTCCCATTGCAGCGGCCTCTCCCGTCACAAAGCACGGGCTCTGGGCGCATGCGCTCTAGAGCGCTGGCCCGGTAGTTGGATACATCTGTCCACCCCAGGCCAGGGATCGAACCGGTGCCCCTTGCACTGCAAGGCGGACTCTTTACCCACTGGACCACCAGGGAAGCCCACACTGACTGGTGGGTTCTTTACCACTACACCATTGGGAGACACAAACCAAAACAGCGAGAGGACTTCCCTGGTTGTCTGGTGGTTAAGAATCTGCCCTTCAATGCAGGGGCCATGGGTTCGATCCCTGCTTGGGTAGCTATTAATAAGATCCCATATGCCAATGGGCAGCTGAGTCCGTGCTGCAACTACTGAGCCCTCACATGACAATGACAGATCCTGCATGCTACAACTAAGACCTGACACAACCAATTAAAAAAAAAAAAAAAAAAATGTTGTGTGGGGAGTCCCTGCTGGGAGGAGCCCGGGGACCCGAGAGAGCCCACGCCACCTGGCCGCGCCACCTGCCCAGGAGGAGGGCGCCCAAGGAGAGGAGGGTGGGGGCGCGGTGGGCATGGGTGGATTTCCAGCAGCTGGCTGACGTTGTGGAGACAAGGCGTTCCAACATGCCCTTCAAGCTTATCGCTACCGAGGAGACGGAGCGCAGGACGGATTTCTACGGCGATCCCAGCGTCTTCCTCTACGTGCTGTGTCCAGACAACCGCCACTGGGACATGTGTGGAGTGAGTGAAGGCTGCCTGCCTTTTCTGCAGCTAGCTCAGGATTACGTCTCCTCCTGCGGCAAGAAGACACTCCATAAAGTCTTGGAAAAAGTCTTCAAGTCTTTCAGACCTTTACTGGGGCTTCCGGAGGCAGATGATGACGCTTTCGAAGAGTACAGCGCAGACGTGGCAGAGGAGGAGCCAGAAGCGGACCACCCCCAAATGGGAGTCAGTCAGCAGTAGACTTCCAAGGGCTCCCGCTGGGAGTGAGCCCGTGTACCCAGGGGGATCTCCCCAAATTTTTTGCATTGGCTGGTGGATTCCTTTTTGGCCTCTTCTATTGGTCTTTCATTTATTTCCATCTTTTGTTCTTTGTCACCTGTGGGCCTCCCATTGCAGCGGCCTCTCCCGTCACAAAGCACGGGCTCTGGGCGCATGCGCTCTAGAGCGCTGGCCCGGTAGTTGGATACATCTGTCCACCCCAGGCCAGGGATCGAACCGGTGCCCCTTGCACTGCAAGGCGGACTCTTTACCCACTGGACCACCAGGGAAGCCCACACTGACTGGTGGGTTCTTTACCACTACACCATTGGGAGACACAAACCAAAACAGCGAGAGGACTTCCCTGGTTGTCTGGTGGTTAAGAATCTGCCCTTCAATGCAGGGGCCATGGGTTCGATCCCTGCTTGGGTAGCTATTAATAAGATCCCATATGCCAATGGGCAGCTGAGTCCGTGCTGCAACTACTGAGCCCTCACATGACAATGACAGATCCTGCATGCTACAACTAAGACCTGACACAACCAATTAAAAAAAAAAAAAAAAAAATGTTGTGTGGGGAGTCCCTGCTGGGAGGAGCCCGGGGACCCGAGAGAGCCCACGCCACCTGGCCGCGCCACCTGCCCAGGAGGAGGGCGCCCAAGGAGAGGAGGGTGGGGGCGCGGTGGGCATGGGTGGATTTCCAGCAGCTGGCTGACGTTGTGGAGACAAGGCGTTCCAACATGCCCTTCAAGCTTATCGCTACCGAGGAGACGGAGCGCAGGACGGATTTCTACGGCGATCCCAGCGTCTTCCTCTACGTGCTGTGTCCAGACAACCGCCACTGGGACATGTGTGGAGTGAGAGTGAAGGCTGCCTGCCTTTTCTGCAGCTAGCTCAGGATTACGTCTCCTCCTGCGGCAAGAAGACACTCCATAAAGTCTTGGAAAAAGTCTTCAAGTCTTTCAGACCTTTACTGGGGCTTCCGGAGGCAGATGATGACGCTTTCGAAGAGTACAGCGCAGACGTGGCAGAGGAGGAGCCAGAAGCGGACCACCCCCAAATGGGAGTCAGTCAGCAGTAGACTTCCAAGGGCTCCCGCTGGGAGTGAGCCCGTGTACCCAGGGCGGCGTCATGAGCTCCTGGGTTAGCATTTGGCATGAGCACTTCGAAACAGGACGTTCGACTCCCAGCATCCAAATTAATATGAAGCGTCTTTTTCATGACCACACAATACTTGGGATGAGCTTTGCTCGGAAGTGACCTGAATTTTACTCCCGTTTCAGTGGGTCTCTATGGAGTTGTCTCGGTAGCCTCTGCCATTTTGAAGTGAGAGTCTATTCTGCGGCTGACTGTTCTCTCAAGCTTATGTTGGGAGAACTACCATTCGCTGACTCGAATGTCAAGAACTCTGAACGGATATGCTTGGAGTTATCACTGGTGACGTTACTGAGCAAAAGCATGGCAGAGAAGAAATGCAGTCTGCACTTTTTATGTACCTCTTAGGTGTATATAAGTGGAAGGTTTTGCTTATAAAGCATGAGTTTTAATATCTAGTCAGTAAAACTGCACACATGCAAATAAACACACAAGTGGTAAAGGAGAATGACTTAGTTTGGGATGAAAACGGTCAGAGGCAAGGAAGTCTTTAAGTGTTCTGCCATTTAAACTACGTTACCTGGATATGATAGCAACTGGTTCGTGGTCAGGTAGAAACATTACTTGCATGTTCAGTTATTTTAAAACATGCTGATCCCAAAGCCACTTTTAAAGTCTAATAAGGGAGAATATAGTGGAGGTGACATAAATTATTGATTTCTTTAAGATGTGTATAAGTCACCCCCATATGAAATGAAACATTTACTTTCTTCTCCTTATAACAAGATGACCACTTAGTAAATCATGAAAACATTCCCAAATCCAAGTGCCACTTAAACTTTGAAGCCATAGATGAATTTAATAGGAAAATAAACCAGGATAAAAAAACAAAAAAAAGCTTTTAAAAAATATGATGGAATCCTTCTTTACTTTCTTAATTCATCTCTTATTCTTAAAAAAGAAAAAAAAAACCTCAAGAAAAGGATCCCACTGTATAATTTATTTAAAAATTGTAATCTCAAGTGTTCTGAGGAACCTAATGGCAATGAAGTCTTCAAATGGCATGAAGGTGGGACTCTGTCAGTCGTGGGTTGGCTTGGTTCCACAGGGACGTTTTAATGACCAACTCGGACAACTCACAGAGACAGCTGGGATGGCACCTGGAGACACTGCTGTCACTGTCCAGCCACAAACACTGAGGGGGACGTTCTTTGCAGTGCTAACATGTAATTATTTAAAACCTGCACTTTTCTTAGCCCCTTCTGCATCTCTGATTTTCATAAAAGGTGCTGAATGCCTCTTTGACAACACTTTTGACAAAACGCACCATCCAGGGTGGAACCGTCGTTAACGTGCACCTGTGTGCCTGTCGGGTTGCCAGAGTTTGAGCTTGAGAAAGACAGCAGCCGTAGAAGCCGCAGAGCTTGTTGAGCCTGTGTATCTTCCAGGCCTGTTGGTGTAAACCCGACTGTCTCGACATTTTCTTTCTCTCTCTTTTTTTTAAACATTTTATTTATTTATTTGGGCGGGGAGGCGGGGCAGGTGGGCTGCTTCTATTGGTCTTTCATTTCTCTATTTTCATCCATCTTTGTTCTTTGGCCCGTGGGGGCCTCCCATCGTGGTGGCCTCTGTTGTCGGAGAGCGCCGGCTCTGGGCGCGTGCGCTCCAGAGCTCCGGCTCGGTAATTGGACACAACAGTCCAGCCGCTCCGCGGCACGTGGGATCCTCCCAGGGCAGGGACTGAACTGGCGCCCCTTGCACTGCAAGGCAGTGTCGTTACCCACTGGACCACCAGGGGAAGCCCGACATTTTCTGTTTAACTGATTGGTGCTGTGAGGAGCACGGTTGCTCATGGTTAAAATGCTGTCCTGCAGTTTTAAGTCATAGGGTAAAATCATTTTGTGGTTTCCGTCCGTGCATCAGCACCCACATTTTATTTTGTTTCCCTTGGGAAAGCATACTAAAGGGAACTTGAAGTGAAAAAAAAACCCAAAAAGATGTGCGGGGGCGGGTGCTGGTGGCTCAGTGGGAAAAAGCTTTTAAAAAATATGATGGAATCCTTCTTTACTTTCTTAATTCATCTCTTATTCTTAAAAAAGAAAAAAAAAACCTCAAGAAAAGGATCCCACTGTATAATTTATTTAAAAATTGTAATCTCAAGTGTTCTGAGGAACCTAATGGCAATGAAGTCTTCAAATGGCATGAAGGTGGGACTCTGTCAGTCGTGGGTTGGCTTGGTTCCACAGGGACGTTTTAATGACCAACTCGGACAACTCACAGAGACAGCTGGGATGGCACCTGGAGACACTGCTGTCACTGTCCAGCCACAAACACTGAGGGGGACGTTCTTTGCAGTGCTAACATGTAATTATTTAAAACCTGCACTTTTCTTAGCCCCTTCTGCATCTCTGATTTTCATAAAAGGTGCTGAATGCCTCTTTGACAACACTTTTGACAAAACGCACCATCCAGGGTGGAACCGTCGTTAACGTGCACCTGTGTGCCTGTCGGGTTGCCAGAGTTTGAGCTTGAGAAAGACAGCAGCCGTAGAAGCCGCAGAGCTTGTTGAGCCTGTGTATCTTCCAGGCCTGTTGGTGTAAACCCGACTGTCTCGACATTTTCTTTCTCTCTCTTTTTTTTAAACATTTTATTTATTTATTTGGGCGGGGAGGCGGGGCAGGTGGGCTGCTTCTATTGGTCTTTCATTTCTCTATTTTCATCCATCTTTGTTCTTTGGCCCGTGGGGGCCTCCCATCGTGGTGGCCTCTGTTGTCGGAGAGCGCCGGCTCTGGGCGCGTGCGCTCCAGAGCTCCGGCTCGGTAATTGGACACAACAGTCCAGCCGCTCCGCGGCACGTGGGATCCTCCCAGGGCAGGGACTGAACTGGCGCCCCTTGCACTGCAAGGCAGTGTCGTTACCCACTGGACCACCAGGGGAAGCCCGACATTTTCTGTTTAACTGATTGGTGCTGTGAGGAGCACGGTTGCTCATGGTTAAAATGCTGTCCTGCAGTTTTAAGTCATAGGGTAAAATCATTTTGTGGTTTCCGTCCGTGCATCAGCACCCACATTTTATTTTGTTTCCCTTGGGAAAGCATACTAAAGGGAACTTGAAGTGAAAAAAAAACCCAAAAAGATGTGCGGGGGCGGGTGCTGGTGGCTCAGTGGGAAAGACTCCCCCTGCCAATGCAGGCGACACAGGTTCAATCCCTGATCCAGGAAGATCCCACGTGCTGCAGGGGCAACTGAGCCTGAGTGCCACGACTACTGAGCCCTGCAACAAGGGAAGTCACCACAATGAAAAGCCCATGCACCGCAAACAGAAGTCCAATTACCGAGCCGGAGCTCTGGAGAGCATGCGCCCAGAGGCGGCGCTCTGCGACAACAGAGGCCACTGCGATGGGAGGCCCACACGGGCCAAAGAACAAAGATGGATGAAAATAGATAAATGAAAGACCAAGAGAAGTGGCCCGCCCGCCCCCTACCCGCCCCACCCCACCCACCCATCCACCACCTCCACCCCCCCAAAAAATGGAAAACAAGTGTGAGGATGTGAGGAAATTGTTGGTGGAAATATAAAACAGTGTACCAACTGTGGAAAACAGTGTGTTGGTGCCTCAAAAAGATGAACACAGAATCATGATGTGATCCATCAACTCCACCTCTGGGTATGTAGTTAGAAAAAATGAACGCAGGAACTCAAGACTCTTATACACGCACGTTTACAGGAATGTTATTAAAAATGGACAAAGTGAGGCCTCACGTGGCAGTCCAGGTGTTAGTCCTCAGCACTTTCAGTGCAGGGGCACGGGTTGGATCATTGGTCAGGGAACTAAGATCTCACATGTCATGCCTCACGGCCAAATGAAAAATAAGCAAATTAAAAAAAGTTTTTAAAATGGCCAAAATGTGGAAGCAACCCAAGTGTCCATCCGTGTATGAAAGAAAAACAAAATGTAGTCTATCCACACAATGAAGCATCATTCAGCCTTAAAAAGAAAGAAGCTGTGACACACGCTACAACATGGATGCACTGTACAGTAAGTGAGAAAGCCAGACACAAAAGGCCAAATACTGTTTGATTCCACTCAGAGGTCCCTGGACCAGTCAAATCCACAGAGACAGGAAGCAGAGAGGGTGCCAGGGCTAGGGAGGGGCGGGAGGATGAGGACCGAGGGCGAGCGGTCAGAGTCTGAGAAGAAGAAAAGCACGGGGAAGGGCTTCCCCGGCGGCTCCGTGGTAAAGAATCCACCTGCCAGTGCCGGAGACTCAGGTTCGATCCCTGGTCCGGGAAGACTCCACATGCTGTGAAGCACCCACGCCTGGCACCGCGGCGACTAAGCCCGCTCTCTCGAGCCTGGGAGCAGCAGCTACCGAAACCCGCGCTCTGCATGAAAGAGGCCGCGACAGTGAGAAGCCTGTGCACCACAACCAGCGAGCAGAGCCTGCCTGCTGCAACCAGAGAGAGGCCTGCACAGTGATGAAGATCCAGCAGAGCCAAAAATAAACATATGCACAGATACATTAGAACAAAGAAAAAGACCTGGAAATAGTGCTAATGGCTATACAATGCAAACAAAGAGCCACATGATTGAAAATTATTAAAACTGTGTATTTCAAGTTATATACATTTTGCCAGAATACAAGAGAAGTGAAGAGTGGGAGAGAGAATTTTCCTGGAGGAGAGGAGAGGCCTGAGGCCTCACCCTGTTGCCCTCTAACCCACCTCTGGGCTCTACTGTCACAGCAAAGCCCAGCGACTTCCGCTGAGGCAGGCGGTCCTTTTGGCCCAGTTCCAAGGTGGCTCCTTCTCTGACTGAGATTTAGATTCAAGGAGACTTCTTCACCTTCCGGGGAGCAGAGGCCCAAGCGCAAGGCCCAGGAGAAGGCTGGAGATGCAGCAGCGGGGTGCTCAGCCTGCGTGAGGTGCCCCCCTGCCCCACGCACCCGGGCAGACGCCCCTCACCACCCCCCTGCACTGTGCAGACAAGGGGCAGCTCTCTAGGCCGCTTCAAGCTGAAGAGCTATAAAGTTCTCAGGCAGAAATGAGAAAGGGGAAGACCGTCTCCCCACGCCCTCTGCTTCCAGGGCAGCCCTGTGTGAACCTACACGGAGGCAGGTCCTGCAGTCGCTCAGGGCCCCTCGGCACGGGCCCGGCGTCCAGCCTGGGAGGCAGGACGCAGTCCCTGCAGAGACCGCGCTGGCCACAGGACCAGACCAGAGTCTCTCCTCAGGCAGGCCCCTGCCCCCGGTGCGGAGGTCCGGCTGCCCACCCCAGAGCGCCACCCGCAGGCGCCCACTCACCAGCAGCAAGCCCATGGTGTTGAGCCGGCAGAGCTCCCGGTCGATGCTGGGCGTGCCTGTGTGCAGCAGAGCGGCCACAAGGCGGGCGCCGTGCAGACGGGCGCTGCCCAGCGGCTCCTCCAGCACGCCGACAGTGGTTAGGATCGCTGCTTTCTGCAAACACAGAAGGACCACCAGCTGGAGCGTGTGCCCACCTGTGGCCTTCATTTAGCTCAGGAGCCAGCTGTCAAAGGCCCAGGTTGGGGTTTCCCTGGTAGCTCAGTGGTAAAGAGTCTGCCTGCCAATGCAGGAGACAAGGGTTCGATCCCTGGTCCGGGAAGATCCCACAGGCTACGGAGCAACTAAGCCCGTGAGCCACAGCTATGCAGCCTGTGCTCTAGAACCTTGGAGCCGCAACTACTAAGCCCATGTGCTGCAACTACTGAAGCCCGTGTGCCCTAGAGCCCGAGTTCCACAACAAGAGAAGTCACCGCAACAAGATGCCTACTGACCTCAACTAGAGGGTAGCTCCTACTCCCGGCAACTAGAGAAGAGCCTGTGGCAGCAGTGAAAACCCAGAAGAGCCAAAAATGAATAAACAAATTAAAAAAAAAAAAGGCCCAGGCTGCTGCTGTGTGATGCAGCCTAGCTGGGGAGTGGTTCTCAAGGCTGTCTGCAGGAGGAAATAAGGAGTCAGTCCGGTGAAGAGCCTCACTGCTCCCCTCAGGGTTCACAAAGTGACCAAGGTGGGCTGCCACTGCTGGAAGCCCAAGGCTCTCTGGTCTCAGCCTACCAGCCAAAGGAATATGACCTCAGCTCACAAGACAGAGGAGACTGATGACAACGGTGGCCTCATGAAACGGGGTCATCCCATACACAGTCTACCTTTTCATTGACAGAATGTTCCAGAATCCTTGCCTTCACAAGTCCTCCATTCTGGTGGGAAGCAGACTATAAGCAGGGTGATAAACCTGACGAGCAGCACGAGAGACCACAAAGGGAGCCGAGGAGAAGCCCCGAGGAGAGGAGGAGGGGCCGTGCACTGGTGGGCAGACGCAGCCCCGGCTAAGCTGAAGGACCCCAGAGCGCCACCCGCAGGCGCCCACTCACCAGCAGCAAGCCCATGGTGTTGAGCCGGCAGAGCTCCCGGTCGATGCTGGGCGTGCCTGTGTGCAGCAGAGCGGCCACAAGGCGGGCGCCGTGCAGACGGGCGCTGCCCAGCGGCTCCTCCAGCACGCCGACAGTGGTTAGGATCGCTGCTTTCTGCAAACACAGAAGGACCACCAGCTGGAGCGTGTGCCCACCTGTGGCCTTCATTTAGCTCAGGAGCCAGCTGTCAAAGGCCCAGGTTGGGGTTTCCCTGGTAGCTCAGTGGTAAAGAGTCTGCCTGCCAATGCAGGAGACAAGGGTTCGATCCCTGGTCCGGGAAGATCCCACAGGCTACGGAGCAACTAAGCCCGTGAGCCACAGCTATGCAGCCTGTGCTCTAGAACCTTGGAGCCGCAACTACTAAGCCCATGTGCTGCAACTACTGAAGCCCGTGTGCCCTAGAGCCCGAGTTCCACAACAAGAGAAGTCACCGCAACAAGATGCCTACTGACCTCAACTAGAGGGTAGCTCCTACTCCCGGCAACTAGAGAAGAGCCTGTGGCAGCAGTGAAAACCCAGAAGAGCCAAAAATGAATAAACAAATTAAAAAAAAAAAAAAAAGGCCCAGGCTGCTGCTGTGTGATGCAGCCTAGCTGGGGAGTGGTTCTCAAGGCTGTCTGCAGGAGGAAATAAGGAGTCAGTCCGGTGAAGAGCCTCACTGCTCCCCTCAGGGTTCACAAAGTGACCAAGGTGGGCTGCCACTGCTGGAAGCCCAAGGCTCTCTGGTCTCAGCCTACCAGCCAAAGGAATATGACCTCAGCTCACAAGACAGAGGAGACTGATGACAACGGTGGCCTCATGAAACGGGGTCATCCCATACACAGTCTACCTTTTCATTGACAGAATGTTCCAGAATCCTTGCCTTCACAAGTCCTCCATTCTGGTGGGAAGCAGACTATAAGCAGGGTGATAAACCTGACGAGCAGCACGAGAGACCACAAAGGGAGCCGAGGAGAAGCCCCGAGGAGAGGAGGAGGGGCCGTGCACTGGTGGGCAGACGCAGCCCCGGCTAAGCTGAAGGACCAAGGTGGTGAGGGAGCAGCCCTACCTCGACAGGACCAAGCACTGTGCAGAGCTACTCAGCTAAGAGTCTCCCCTGGGACTTCCCTGACCCTTGGTTGGGTGTCCCCAACACAGAGGCTGGGCCTACAGTACACCTGGGACCCTGCGTAACCCCTTATCAGAAGGCAGGCGTCATCTGGAGAGGAGTCAACCGTGTGACTCTCAGGCCTCCCCTAAGAGAAGATGGACACTCAGCAAATGCAGTCTGAGTGTGCTCACCACCGCGCGCAGCACATGAGGTTCTTGTCTCGTCAGCAGCCTAGCCCACAAGGCCACCTCTTCTCAGGACGCCTACCTTGGGTGGGCTGAGCAGAAGCTGGTGGAAGTCCTTCAGCCGTGGCTCAATGCCGCGCAGGACACCGGAGCTGGCCGTGCACAACCTGTCTGGTGCCTGAGAGCAGGCGTCCAGCAAGCCGTCTGACCTGTGGACCAGAGGCACCTGAACACGGGGACGCCCAGCCCATCCCCCCACCCCACCCCCATGTCCGCTCGTTTTCTCCAGGGGGCTGCTGCCTGTGTGGGTGGCGAAGACCCTCACGGCTGCAGGGCTCACGCCCTGACTAAGGAGGCCCCTGCGCCCTCCTCCCACCTCGGAAACCTTCCCTGCAGACCCCACTCCTCGCCCGAGACAGACAGGAGTGGCCACGCTGTCCCTTTGGCTTTTTCAAACTAATTTCTCTGATACCTTTATGTAAACACTGCTTCCAGTTATAAAAGTAACACACAGTCGTTATAGAACAAAATGTTTAAATACACGAAAAGGTAAACAAGCAAAGAGAACCACTTGGCTCGTCTGTCTTCCAAGTGCTCCTGCTGCCCCTGTGCTGCGGGCAAGGCCCAGCCGCAGGCCCCACTTCCTGCAGGAAGGCCCAGCCTCCCCAGGCTCGTGCCAATGAGACAGCAACACTCTGGTCGCTGAACCAGAGAAAACTCTGGTAACACCATCATTCTAGAGATAATAAATACGTTTGGGTACCAGAGTGAAATCCATTCTGGTGGGAAGCAGACTATAAGCGGTAAAACCGGGGGTGCACTGGTGGGCAGGCGCAGCCCGGCTAAGCTGAAGGACCAAGGTGGTGAGGGAGCAGCCCTACCTCGACAGGACCAAGCACTGTGCAGAGCTACTCAGCTAAGAGTCTCCTGGGACTTCCTGACCCTTGGTTGGGTGTCCCCAACACAGAGGCTGGGCCTACAGTACACCTGGGACCCTGCGTAACCCCTTATCAGAAGGCAGGCGTCATCTGGAGAGGAGTCAACCGTGTGACTCTCAGGCCTCCCCTAAGAGAAGATGGACACTCAGCAAATGCAGTCTGAGTGTGCTCACCACCGCGCGCAGCACATGAGGTTCTTGTCTCGTCAGCAGCCTAGCCCACAAGGCCACCTCTTCTCAGGACGCCTACCTTGGGTGGGCTGAGCAGAAGCTGGTGGAAGTCCTTCAGCCGTGGCTCAATGCCGCGCAGGACACCGGAGCTGGCCGTGCACAACCTGTCTGGTGCCTGAGAGCAGGCGTCCAGCAAGCCGTCTGACCTGTGGACCAGAGGCACCTGAACACGGGGACGCCCAGCCCATCCCCCCACCCCACCCCCATGTCCGCTCGTTTTCTCCAGGGGGCTGCTGCCTGTGTGGGTGGCGAAGACCCTCACGGCTGCAGGGCTCACGCCCTGACTAAGGAGGCCCCTGCGCCCTCCTCCCACCTCGGAAACCTTCCCTGCAGACCCCACTCCTCGCCCGAGACAGACAGGAGTGGCCACGCTGTCCCTTTGGCTTTTTCAAACTAATTTCTCTGATACCTTTATGTAAACACTGCTTCCAGTTATAAAAGTAACACACAGTCGTTATAGAACAAAATGTTTAAATACACGAAAAGGTAAACAAGCAAAGAGAACCACTTGGCTCGTCTGTCTTCCAAGTGCTCCTGCTGCCCCTGTGCTGCGGGCAAGGCCCAGCCGCAGGCCCCACTTCCTGCAGGAAGGCCCAGCCTCCCCAGGCTCGTGCCAATGAGACAGCAACACTCTGGTCGCTGAACCAGAGAAAACTCTGGTAACACCATCATTCTAGTTTTAGATAATAAATACGTATTGGGTACCAGAGTGAGAAAGAAATTGCTAACAATCTCACCACCGAGATTTGGTCAATTTCTTGTCATTTTCTGGTTGTTCTTTTTCTCTTTCTTAAGAATAAAACAAAAAAAAGGTACAGGCTGCAGCGAAGTTCCCTCCCAACTCCCAGAGGAGGACAAGAGGGAACTGTCTGGGAGTCAGACCACCAGCAGCGCACGTGACGGCACAGGGCCCATGGAAGCGTGCCCGCCCCCACACACGCTGCCGAGGCTAATCTGGACAGGCTTCGGGGAAGCCCACAGCCGAGTTCACTCCCTGCACACGTGCACGAACACTCTGCAAACCGGAGACGAGGGTTTCCTTCGGGCTGAGGTGGGAATATGACTCATGGCGAAAGTCAAAGGGGACTTGGCCACAGCCACAAAGCTTATCTTTCAGCGAGGAGCGTATGCCCATGACGACTTGCGTAACTAAAAATGTAAAGAACAGATAGCACACCCCGCCGCTGCCCTGGGCCTCACACGCCACTGAAGGGGCAGCATGCGTCCTTTCGGGGAACACTCACCCCGCCCGCCTGGGCTCCAGCAAGGTAAGTAACACCTGCGTCCCACTGACGAGGCAGAGCTCGGTCTGGGCTCCATCAAACATGTTCCTCAGCAGCTGCTCCACGCAGTCCTGCCTGTCGGACACGAACGAGGTCACAGCCTGGCAGGCAGACACAGACCCCACCACGCTGGAGGAGCAGGGCCCTTCCCGCTCCCAAGCCCGAGACAGACAGGAGTGGCCACGCTGTCCCTTTGGCTTTTTCAAACTAATTTCTCTGATACCTTTATGTAAACACTGCTTCCAGTTATAAAAGTAACACACAGTCGTTATAGAACAAAATGTTTAAATACACGAAAAGGTAAACAAGCAAAGAGAACCACTTGGCGTCTGTCTTCCAAGTGCTCCTGCTGCCCCTGTGCTGCGGGCAAGGCCCAGCCGCAGGCCCCACTTCCTGCAGGAAGGCCCAGCCTCCCCAGGCTCGTGCCAATGAGACAGCAACACTCTGGTCGCTGAACCAGAGAAAACTCTGGTAACACCATCATTCTAGTTTTAGATAATAAATACGTATTGGGTACCAGAGTGAGAAAGAAATTGCTAACAATCTCACCACCGAGATTTGGTCAATTTCTTGTCATTTTCTGGTTGTTCTTTTTCTCTTTCTTAAGAATAAAACAAAAAAAAGGTACAGGCTGCAGCGAAGTTCCCTCCCAACTCCCAGAGGAGGACAAGAGGGAACTGTCTGGGAGTCAGACCACCAGCAGCGCACGTGACGGCACAGGGCCCATGGAAGCGTGCCCGCCCCCACACACGCTGCCGAGGCTAATCTGGACAGGCTTCGGGGAAGCCCACAGCCGAGTTCACTCCCTGCACACGTGCACGAACACTCTGCAAACCGGAGACGAGGGTTTCCTTCGGGCTGAGGTGGGAATATGACTCATGGCGAAAGTCAAAGGGGACTTGGCCACAGCCACAAAGCTTATCTTTCAGCGAGGAGCGTATGCCCATGACGACTTGCGTAACTAAAAATGTAAAGAACAGATAGCACACCCCGCCGCTGCCCTGGGCCTCACACGCCACTGAAGGGGCAGCATGCGTCCTTTCGGGGAACACTCACCCCGCCCGCCTGGGCTCCAGCAAGGTAAGTAACACCTGCGTCCCACTGACGAGGCAGAGCTCGGTCTGGGCTCCATCAAACATGTTCCTCAGCAGCTGCTCCACGCAGTCCTGCCTGTCGGACACGAACGAGGTCACAGCCTGGCAGGCAGACACACAGACCCCACCACGCTGGAGGAGCAGGGCCCTGAATCCCGGTGGGGCTCTGCTCAGGACCAGGCTGGGCACCAGGGTGCCCAGGACACGGCTGGCCAGGGGCCCATGCTCTCTGGACCTGCCAGGAGACTCCCAAGACCCCTCCCACAAGAAAGAGGCCCATCCAGCTAACTCTGGACCACTCTGGCGCGAGCGTCTCAGAGACAGTCAGAGGAGGTGGCAGTGTCCCCAGCCCCCCGGCCTGCCGGCACCGCGGCCCACACTCACGACTCCAGCACCGTGAGGAGGGGGTCTGGCTGCGGAGCCTCCTGCAGCTGGCCGCCCTGCTCCCTGCCCAGCCGGACGATGTCACAGAGCGTCTGGGAAGCATTGCACTGCCTCTGAAAGACGGGCGTGCAGAGCTGCCCTCAGGGCCAGCCTCTCCCCAAGGGTGCAGACTGGCCACTCCCAGGAGCCCCAGCGGGGCCTTGGTGGGCAAGCACACCTTGCACGTCCTGCTCTGTGCCTCGACTTTAAACCAGTAAGTGGCTACCAATATACAGGGTGAGTCCTCTGAGCTCATGAAAACAGGAAAGCTGCTACAGAGACAAAGGACTCAACTTCTACAGGGGAACATTAAGCCCTGGGAAACCAGACTCTCTGGTGCGGTACACGTGCCGACCGTGCGCGGGTCACTCTGTGGAGCCGGTGAGCAGAGCCAGAGACCCGGCCGCCAGCTCCGAGCAGGGAGCGTCTGCACACGCAGCTCTGACATGTCCACCAGGGGAGACTGGGCTGAAGGAAGCGCTCTGTGGCTATTTCAGGGGAAGGGAGCGCAGCGGAGTTTGCCTCTGTGGCTCCCACCTGCTTCCAGGCCTGGGAGGGGCCGGCCAGCACACAGCGCTCACCCCGGGGAAAGGATATCCCAAGCAAGGAACGCTTGGTTGTGACCTGGTCAGCCCCGTGGGCCAACAAAGCCCCAGACAGCACAGCAAGGCAGTGACCAAGGCTCAGACATGAGCCAGCGCCACGTTCTCTGGAGTGACAACACCAGGAGAGAGGAGGGGCCGTCCCACAGGCTTCCTTCGGGGCTCACGGCCTTGGACGCCTCCTCCAGCCTCAACAGTCACCGCAAGCAGGGGGCGTCTGACCCAGAGGAGCAGCAGCAGACTGCCGGCTGCCCCAGCCAGCAGCCCTGGGGAACCTGAACTCTGCCGAGCGCCCCAGTGACCCTGGGGCAGACCGTGAGATGACCACAGTCTTGTGAGAGGCCCTGGGCAGAGGACCCGTGAGCCCTGGCCCATGAATCTGAGATGAAAAATACTTACTGTTATAAGCAACTAACCTTTGGGGTAATCTGTTACTCAGTCATAAACAACTAATGAAATTCTATTCAAACTGCTTTTTAAAATCGTATGTATTATGTTTTAGGAAAAAGCTTCGTAGTCAGTGCCTGATTAAAGGAAGGGGACCATCTCGTCGGTCCCCATCTGAGGAAGGAGTGACCGGCCCCTGGGGCAGGGTGGAGAACGCCCTCGACTGCCCGGAGCCCGGGGCGCCTGCCGGGTGTGGGTCAGTGAGCCGCTACTCACATCTTCATCCTGACTAGGATGGATCAGTCCCACGAGCCTCTGAATCATCTTCTCTTCATTGAGCCACTGAAAGGGAAACGGAGGCCTCGTCAGGCGCCGCTCACAGCTGACTGGGTGACAGCGAAGGCCTCCAGGGCCGCAGAGACCTACAGGCCACAGCACAGAGACACTTCACCCACGCCGGCGTCCGCCCCGGCCCGGAAAGCGAGGCAGCGGCCGAGGTTTGGAGGCACCTGAACATGATAAAGGAGGGAATCCCTGTCCACATGTCCTCACAGCTGAGACTCCTAGACACACGAGCGCTCTGTTTCTCGGAAGTTGCGCAACTTCTCTACACGGAATCCTCGAGGGCGAGAGGCTTCTCTCAGGCAGGCGCCTGGGCGTATGGCCAGTGCCCGAGGAAGACCCGGCAGCCGCACAGGGAGGCGGCAGGACAAGAGGAAATGTGCCGACGCCAGACCCCGCCTCAAACGCAAGCCCTGACGAGAGCCCCTCAGGGCTCGCTCACCAGGAAGGGGACGGTCCTGCCGGGTGGAAGGCTGGGGCGCCAGGCATCGCTGCTTCACCAGCGCCGGTCTCCCTACTCCAGGCCCTGCCTCCACGCTCAGGGAATCCAGGGCCCCTGCAGACGGGGAGGGGCTCTGGGGAGGAGGGGCCCACACACTCACGCGCAGGACCTCCTGCCGGAGCCCGACAGGCTCCACACAGCTGACCAGGCGCAGGAGCAGGTCCATGAGGGCTGACGTGCCGATGTGCTTCAACACCAGGCTGACGAACTTCTCCTTCTTCCTCAGAAACACAACCACCTGCAACCAGATGGGCAGAGGACCCGTGAGCCCTGGCCCATGAATCTGAGATGAAAAATACTTACTGTTATAAGCAACTAACCTTTGGGGTAATCTGTTACTCAGTCATAAACAACTAATGAAATTCTATTCAAACTGCTTTTTAAAATCGTATGTATTATGTTTTAGGAAAAAGCTTCGTAGTCAGTGCCTGATTAAAGGAAGGGGACCATCTCGTCGGTCCCCATCTGAGGAAGGAGTGACCGGCCCCTGGGGCAGGGTGGAGAACGCCCTCGACTGCCCGGAGCCCGGGGCGCCTGCCGGGTGTGGGTCAGTGAGCCGCTACTCACATCTTCATCCTGACTAGGATGGATCAGTCCCACGAGCCTCTGAATCATCTTCTCTTCATTGAGCCACTGAAAGGGAAACGGAGGCCTCGTCAGGCGCCGCTCACAGCTGACTGGGTGACAGCGAAGGCCTCCAGGGCCGCAGAGACCTACAGGCCACAGCACAGAGACACTTCACCCACGCCGGCGTCCGCCCCGGCCCGGAAAGCGAGGCAGCGGCCGAGGTTTGGAGGCACCTGAACATGATAAAGGAGGGAATCCCTGTCCACATGTCCTCACAGCTGAGACTCCTAGACACACGAGCGCTCTGTTTCTCGGAAGTTGCGCAACTTCTCTACACGGAATCCTCGAGGGCGAGAGGCTTCTCTCAGGCAGGCGCCTGGGCGTATGGCCAGTGCCCGAGGAAGACCCGGCAGCCGCACAGGGAGGCGGCAGGACAAGAGGAAATGTGCCGACGCCAGACCCCGCCTCAAACGCAAGCCCTGACGAGAGCCCCTCAGGGCTCGCTCACCAGGAAGGGGACGGTCCTGCCGGGTGGAAGGCTGGGGCGCCAGGCATCGCTGCTTCACCAGCGCCGGTCTCCCTACTCCAGGCCCTGCCTCCACGCTCAGGGAATCCAGGGCCCCTGCAGACGGGGAGGGGCTCTGGGGAGGAGGGGCCCACACACTCACGCGCAGGACCTCCTGCCGGAGCCCGACAGGCTCCACACAGCTGACCAGGCGCAGGAGCAGGTCCATGAGGGCTGACGTGCCGATGTGCTTCAACACCAGGCTGACGAACTTCTCCTTCTTCCTCAGAAACACAACCACCTGCAACCAGATGGGCCCTGAGAGGCGAGCAGGGCAGGCCCTGACCACCAGGAAACACTGTCCTCCCTGCCCAATGGCCACAGATTCGCTTTCAGCCAATACTGAGCAGGAATGATGGAAAGACACAGGAAAGAGTTGTAAGAAAGACCCCTTAGGGCTTCCCTGGTGGTCCAGTGGGTAAGGACATCGCCTTGCAGTGCAGGGGGCGCCGGTTCGATCCCTGGCCTGGGAAGGTCCCACGTGCCGCAGAGCGGCTGGACTGATGTGTCCAATTACCGAGCCGGAGCTCTGGTGCGCGTGCACCCAGAGCCGGAGCTCTGCGACAACAGAGGCCACCGCAGTGGGAGGCCCACGTGGGCCAAAGAACAAAGACGGATGAAAATAGAGAAATGAAAGACCAATAGAAGTGGCCCGCCAACCCCCTCCCTCCCCACCCCACCCACCAAAAGATAAATGAATAAATAAAAAGAAAGACCCCTTAATGACAAGCAGAGACCAGAAGACAGATGCGTCCACGAGGCGGTGGGGGCCTGAGAGGACCCGGGCTGGCAGAGTCTCCCACACACCGCGCCCCCAAAGCGGCCCAAACGCCCAAGTGAGACGGCACAGAAACCGCGGCATCCACACTGGCTCAAGTCTTCCCAGCAGGAACGACGAGTGCAGACAGAGCGGACAGCCCCAGCCACGAGACACAAATCCGCAGGGGGCCAGGCCCCACAGAGAGCTGAAGAGAAAGCCCTCAGGAAGGCAGAGGTGGAGGGCGGCCGGCTGGCGGCGGAGCACTGACGGCTGAGGGCGGCCCGCGCAGAGGCCTGCGTGGCCACAGAAACAGGACGCCTGCGAGCTCAGGCCACTGTGCTGAGGCAGAGCCAGGCCTCTCCTGCAGCCACGGGGCCACGCGAGAGGCAGGGCGTCCCAACCGCTCTCAGGCTGAGCCAGGCGGGGAGGAGAGGAGCGAGGAGGAAGAGACGAAGAGAGGTGGCAGGCCTGGAGGCGCCTCTGGAAGGAGGGGCTAAACTCCCGGAGAGGCGGGACACAGCAGCGGAGCCCTCCCTGCGCACTCTAACCGTAAGAGGGCACCAGAAACAAGTTTATGCCAAATTCTGTAAATTTGAAAAAATAAGTTTCTTTGAAAAACACACTTATGTAAACTTACAGAAAGAAAGAAAACATGGAGTTCTACAGCATCAAAAGAAACAAAATGTATAATTAAAAGCTTCCCCATACAGAAAACTCCAAACTGTAATGGCCTTACTAGAGAATTCAACCAAATATTTGAGAAAAATATCCCAATCTTATGCAGGACTCTTTCAGGGCAAATACACTGAGAGCATATGCCCTATATCATTTTATGAGGACATAAAATCTTGATTCTAAAACCTGCTGTGGGCACTTTAAGAAAAGGAAATGGGGTTTCCCTAGTGGTCCAGTGGGTGAAGAGTCTGCCTTGCAGTGCAAGGGGCACCGGTTTCATCCATGGCCTGGGAAGATCCCACGTGCTGCGGAGCGGCTGGACCAGTGCGTCTAATTGCGAGCCAGCGCTCTGGAGCGCATGCGCCCGGAGCCAGTGCTCTGCAACAAGAGAGGCCACTGCAATGCGAGGCCCACACAGGCCGAAGGATAAAGATGGATGAAAGATAAATCGAGGGCTTCCCCTGGTGGTCCAGTGGGTAAGGACACTGCCTTGCAGTGCAAGGGGCGCCGGTTCGATCCCTAGCCTGGGAACATCCCACGTGCCACAGAGCGGCTGGACCGATGTGTCCAATCACCGAGCCGGAGCTCTGGAGCGCATGCGCCCAGAGCCGGCGCTCTGCGACGACAGAGGCCACCGCGACGGGAGGCCCGCAGGAGCCAAAGAACAAAGACGGATGAACAGAGAGAAACGAAAGACCAATAGAAGTGGCCCGCCCGCTCCCCTCCCTCCCCAACCCGACCCCCGCCCAAAAATAAATAAATAAATAAATCTTAAAAAAAAAAAATAAAGAACGATAAATCGACAGAAAATCAATAGAAACCGGCCAAAATTTAAAAAAAGGAAAGAAAGAAAAGGAAATGATGGAAGGACCTGCTGTAGAGCACAGAGAACTCTACTCGACACTCTATAATGGCCTATGTAGGGAAAGAACATGAAAGAGTAGATTTATGTATAACTGATTTGCTTTGCTGTACACTTAGAACTAACACAACATTGTAAACCAACTATACCCTATAAAAGATTTCCTTTTTTTAAGAAAAAGTAAGTAAGTCAATCTCACTGATGATTACAGATGAAAAATTCCTTTTAAACAAAAAAGCAAACAGGGCTTTCCTGGTGGTCCAGTGGGTAAGGACACCACCTTGCAGTGCAAGGGCCGCTGATTCGATCCCTGGCCCGGAAGATCCCACGTGCCGCGGAGCAGCTGGACCGATGCGTCCAAGTACCAAGCCGGAGCTCTGGAGCGAGAAGAAGCCACTGCAATGGGAGGCCCAGACAGGTCAAAGAACAAAGATGGAAATAAACGAAAGACCAATAGAACTGGCCAAAAAAAAAAAAAAAGCTACATAAAATAAGCACAGTATATCACAATCAAGTTGGGTGAAGTCCAGAAAATTTACAATTATCTCAGAAAAATTTCTCAATAAATAAGATACCATTTAGAAAAACATGAAACCACCTAATACCTAAGAATAAACATAACCAAATATATATAAGATTGCTACCTTGAGAACTAGGTTACTGAGAGAAATTAAACAAGCCCTAACTTCTCAGCTTTCCGCTACAGTACAAAAGCAGCCATAGATAATATGTAAACAAATAGGAGCAGCTGGTTTTAGTAAAATTTCTTTTACAAAAACAGGTGCCAGGCTATTTTGGGCCTTTGGGCCATAATTACCCAACCTCCATCTATAGGCAGCTTCCCTCAGCTGGTAAAGAATCCACTTGCGTTACAGGATAGATTGGGAAGATTTTTTGGAGAAGGGATAGGCTACCCACTCCAGTATTTTTGCCCGGAGAATTCCATAGGGTTGGCAGAGTCAGACATAGCTGAGCAGCTTTTACTTTCAATCTGCAGGCAATGGGAGCCTAATCAGAAATCCCCACCGGTTTTTCTGGGGAACAGGGTAGAATGTGAAACTGACAAGCTCACTCTAAAAACTTGCTCATCCTAAAATAATGCAAAAGGCAAAAGAATCTTAAAAATAACCTTTAAGCTGTAGAGCACAGAGAACTCTACTCGACACTCTATAATGGCCTATGTAGGGAAAGAACATGAAAGAGTAGATTTATGTATAACTGATTTGCTTTGCTGTACACTTAGAACTAACACAACATTGTAAACCAACTATACCCTATAAAAGATTTCCTTTTTTTAAGAAAAAGTAAGTAAGTCAATCTCACTGATGATTACAGATGAAAAATTCCTTTTAAACAAAAAAGCAAACAGGGCTTTCCTGGTGGTCCAGTGGGTAAGGACACCACCTTGCAGTGCAAGGGCCGCTGATTCGATCCCTGGCCCGGAAGATCCCACGTGCCGCGGAGCAGCTGGACCGATGCGTCCAAGTACCAAGCCGGAGCTCTGGAGCGAGAAGAAGCCACTGCAATGGGAGGCCCAGACAGGTCAAAGAACAAAGATGGAAATAAACGAAAGACCAATAGAACTGGCCAAAAAAAAAAAAAAAAAGCTACATAAAATAAGCACAGTATATCACAATCAAGTTGGGTGAAGTCCAGAAAATTTACAATTATCTCAGAAAAATTTCTCAATAAATAAGATACCATTTAGAAAAACATGAAACCACCTAATACCTAAGAATAAACATAACCAAATATATATAAGATTGCTACCTTGAGAACTAGGTTACTGAGAGAAATTAAACAAGCCCTAACTTCTCAGCTTTCCGCTACAGTACAAAAGCAGCCATAGATAATATGTAAACAAATAGGAGCAGCTGGTTTTAGTAAAATTTCTTTTACAAAAACAGGTGCCAGGCTATTTTGGGCCTTTGGGCCATAATTACCCAACCTCCATCTATAGGCAGCTTCCCTCAGCTGGTAAAGAATCCACTTGCGTTACAGGATAGATTGGGAAGATTTTTTGGAGAAGGGATAGGCTACCCACTCCAGTATTTTTGCCCGGAGAATTCCATAGGGTTGGCAGAGTCAGACATAGCTGAGCAGCTTTTACTTTCAATCTGCAGGCAATGGGAGCCTAATCAGAAATCCCCACCGGTTTTTCTGGGGAACAGGGTAGAATGTGGAAACTGACAAGCTCACTCTAAAAACTTGCTCATCCTAAAATAATGCAAAAGGCAAAAGAATCTTAAAAATAACCTTTAAGAGACCAGAGTAAGAGGACTGATTCTACTAAATTACCAGAAACTTACAAGGCTGCCCGACTTACGACAGCGCTGTGTTCGTAACCACACACAGGACAGCAGAACAGACACAGACACACACGTGACCGCCTGGTTCACGCCAAGAGTGACAGGGCGCAGCAGCTGAGAAAGAACGGCCTCACCAGCACAGGGCTGAGTCAACTGGATGACCACGTTCAAAAAAAATTTCACCCTTACACCATTTATAAGCATCAATTCCAGGTGGACTGTAGTGAAAAGTAAAACAATAAAGCTTCTAAAAAATAATACAGAAAAAAAAAATACAGAATAGTATCTTTATGATTTTGAAGTAGGCAGAAGTTTAACAGAGTAACAACAAAAAACAACCATAAATAAATAGAAAAGAGTTCTGACTTGGACTACATGAAAATCAGAACATCTGCTCATTAAAAAATACAATTAAGAGAGTAAAAGTGAAACAAAAAACCCCGGCAAGCGGAGTGAGAAATGATGTCTGCCACACAAAATCAACCAAGGGGCATTCCCCAGCAGTCCAGGGGCCAGAACTCTGAGCTTCACTGCCGAGGGGACAGGTTCAATCCTGATCCGAAACCGGGATCTGGCAAGCTGGCGGCACAACCAAAGAAAGAAAAAGACTTGTATCCACAAAACAGAGAATTCCTACGGATGAAAAAAGACAGACTGAAAGAAAACAGGCAAGAGAGTTCACACAAAGAATATCCAAATGGCCAGTTAATATACAAACAGGTGCTCCTTCTCACTAGTCACCAAAGTGATGCAAATTAAAACCACAATGCTGTTATCTACGTCTATCAAAAGAGCCAAAATAAACGAACTGGTCAAATTAAGGGCTGGAGAGGAAGCAGAGCAACAGAAACTGTCATGCTCTGCTGCGGGGACTGCAAGCTGCCTCAACACTTTCACATCAGTCACTCACGCTGCCCACAGGCACAGCTCAGTGACCATCACGCGAGGCAACACCAGGTGAAAAGGACGCCCTTATGCCGTAGAGACACACACTGAAATGTTTACAGCACTGATTCACTGTCTGGGATTTGCTTTGAAATCATGCACTAGGGACGGCAAGCAGGGGACAGAAGATGAGAGAAGACGGACAAGGCCGACTCCTGAAGCAGGTGCCAGGACAGGCACCAGCACACCTCACGCCCATTCTATGACGTCTCCACTATGCGGTGCCAGAGCACGCCAGGGCCGTCGGAGCCAGGTGCACATGTGGTCTCCAGAAGAACAGCCCTCCAGCGGAATGAAGCAAGTTCTGCTTTACAGAAACCTATAGCAAGGAATCTCCTGTTTTTTTAAGCTGCACCGTGCGACTTACAGGATCTTAAGTCTGCCAACCAGGGACTGAGCCCATGCCACCTGCAGCGGAAGCACAGACTGCTAACCACCGGACGGAGGGGAACTTACCCTGATTTGCTGTGAAACAGTAAGTGCCCTAAACACCCAGAAGGCGTCCCCAGGTGGTGCCAGTGGTCAAGAATCTGCCTGCCAATGCAGGAGACACAAGAGATGCTGGTTTGATCCCTGAGTCAGGAAGATGCCCCAGAGAAGAGAATGGCTCCCACTCCAGTATTCTCACCTAGAAAATCCTATGGAAAGAAGAGGCTGGCTAAAGTCTATGGTGTCACCAAGAGCTGGGCATGCCTGAGCACACACACACAGTATAGATGCACAGACAACTGCCACCCACAAAGACGCAGCAGCAGGTACCCCAGGTCCTACCATGACGCAGGCATGTCCTGGACCTCACACCTGTGACTGGTCAGTGACAAGACCAGGCAGCCTAGTCTGTGGCCCCGGGCGTGGGAGAAGTGCTGCTCACCCAGAGCTGGCCAGTGGCCCCCTCTCTCGGGAAGCCACCTTCTTCACCAATCCCAGTTCTCCAAGCAGCAGCCACACTGCTCCAGGTGCGTCCCGCGGAGCAGTCAGAACCCCGCCCCCGCAGCGACAGCTGACCACCGTCGGCCACACCTCCCTCCGCATCACGTGGGCGTGGCGGATGATTACCTGTTCAGTTTTTCTTGCAATGAGATTGCCAATGGTCTTGCTGAAGAAACTGGCGAGCAGAGGATTGAGGGGCGGCTCACAGTCCAGGAAGTCATACAGATGGTTCAGCAGAGTCTCGTCCCCTCCCAGCCTGTCGTTGATCTGTGGCACGTCACACGTCAGCAGCTCGCAGGCTGTGTTTGGGTATCTGAAGGGGTACAGTGCAACAACTGGGCATGAACTAGATTTCTCCCCTTCCCAGGAAGCTACTAGATAGTCTGCCTCTTAGGAGGCAGCTCCACGGGCAAAAACCAAACACGGCTAGACCTCACAACAGAATAAAAATGCCATTATTCTGTGGCCAACCAACATTTTTTTAACTAGAAGATCAATGTTTTGTTTTTTCTCTTTAATTTTTTAATTGAAATATAGTCCACATACAATACTGATGTTAGTTTCAAGATCACATAGTGATTTGACATTAGCATACGTTATGAATTGCCACCACGGGAAGTCCAAGGACCATCTGTCCCCATACACAGTCCTTATGATACTACTGGCCATATTCCTTCTGCCGTGTATTACATCGCTGTGACTTATTTATGATACAAGTAATGTAACTGGATGTCTGTCCCACTTAATCCCCTTTACCTGCTTCACCGAATCCCCACTCTCCTCTCCTCTAACAAGCACGCATTTATTCTGCGTATCTAAGAATCTCCTTTCATTTTTCTTTTATTTTTAGATTCCACATGTAAGTGAAGTCATGCAGCATCTGTCTTTGACCTATTTTATTCAGCATAATACTCCCTAGATGCATCCCTTTGCTGCACATGGCAAGAAGCTCAATGTTTTAACCATCCCTTTTATGGCTCATCATACCCCGACACCCTACGCTTCCTGACTCTTACTTCCACTTTCTATGGAAGCTCATCTAATCCGACCTCCCTGCCAGGCCTCTCACCTCCGTCAGGCCCCCCTCCATCTCCGTGCCCTCGCGCCCCACAGTGTCAACAAGCTCAGACCCAGCCTGTCCCGAGACGGAAGAGATGCTCAACCACAGCTGACGATGCAGCACCAGGTCCAACACGTTAGGCGGGCAAACTATCACTGAGAAGAACTGTCCTGCTGTAACTCACTGTCGACCACACCAGCTGCCCCGCTGTTCACCAGGGCAGGCCAAGCACGAGCAGGGAAGCTGGAAGAAAACTCGAGGGGCTGTGGGAACTGCAGACATGTTTATTCTCTCTTTATTCTCTCCGGGCTGACACAGCAGCCACAGTGGCAGCCACAACACAACCGTAATGCAACCTTCTGTGCTGGCTACCACAGCAGCTGTAGCAGCAGTCATAACATAACACGACAGAACACAACACAACACAACAGCATAACCTCCCCGACCGAGGACTTGCCAGGGGGACCTCATGCATGCTTAAAGAACAAAAGTAGCCCACCTTGAGACGCACATGCACAGCGCTGTTAAGTGCGCTCAGCTCAGTTTGAGGCTCTTTTAATAAAAATTTCAGCAAAGCAAAAAAAAGAACAATTTTGGTTATATATATCATCAGGCCCCGTTTACTAAGACCAGACCTATTGTGCAAACAAACTAGGGATGATTTGGTAAAAACAAGGGTAATTTTAAGGAGAAAAAGATTTTTCAATGAACGTTAAATCCCAGTGTGTTAACGGAGGTCTGTATCTACTAAGACTGTTTTCAAACTTGAGTAGACTCTGGAGAGTCTGGAAGACTCTGGTGCTTGAGAAGATTCTGGAGAGTCCCTGGGACAGAAAAGTGATCAAACCAGTCTTAAAGGAAATCAACCCTGAACAGTCACTGGAAGGACGGCTGCTGAAGCTGAAGCTCCAGTATTTTGGCCACCGGATGCAAAGAGCCAACGCACTGGAAAGCCCTGAAGCCGGGAAAGAGGCAGACGGGGTGAGGAGGAGGGGGTGGGGCGATGGAGGAGGAGGTGGTTAGACGGCATCATCAACTGGACGCGAGTCAGCACACTCCGGGGGAGGTGAAGGACAGGAGCCTGGGGTGCTGCTGTCCACGGGCTCCAGGGAGTCAGACAGCACCGAGCCACCGAACACACACATCTCCCCCAGTCCCAAAGGGCAGGTTCAGACCCTTTCTGATCAAGGAAGGGAGGGGCTGAAGAAACAAGGGCGAGGCAGTCAGGAAACAACGGTGCGGCCCTGGGACAGGGTCCTGGCTCCCCCTAAAGGGACACACACGACACCTCTGAGGGCCTCAGCAGAACGGTGGCCCCACCCAGACAGGAGGACAGCAACTTCAGGCTGAGCCCAGGATTCCTGGGGTGCTCCCTGTTTCCTCACCACCAACCCCAAAGAAGAAAGCCCCACATTCTGCAGCCCTCACCGCAAATTTTGCCTATAAACTTCTTCCCCCAACCACTGGGGAGTTCAGGACGTTTGAGCACTGATGCAAGCGGGCTCTCTAGGGCTCCCAGGTGTGGAGGCCTTTTTCTCCCCGATTTCTTACAGGCCAGACTGCAGCCTCCGTGACCATCTCTGGCTTCCAAAGGGCACATAACAGTTACTAATCAAAGGAAGAGCAGCTAGGAAACCCCCTGAAGCAACACTACAAGGGCCTGAGAGGCCCACCAAGATTAGGAGACAACCACACAAGACCCTGCACACACCCTGGTCCTGTCAGCAACTTCATTCTTTAGAATCTCTGCAGAAGAAAGGATGCAAGACTGGGGCTTCCCTGCGGGTCCAGTGGGTAGAGTCCGCCTTGCAGTGCAAGGGGCACCAGTTTGATCCCTGACCCGGGAAGATCCCATGTGCCGCAGAGCAGCTGGACCGGTGTGTCCAATTATGAGCCAGCACTCTGGAGCGCATGCGCCCAGAGCCAGTGCTCTGCAGGGAGACGGGCCATGGCAATGGGAGTCCCACACAGGCCAAAGAATAAAGATGGATGGAAATAAACAAATAAAAACAAACAAACAATGAGAGGCCAAAATTAAAAATAAAAAAAAAAGAAGAATGCAAGACTGTTACTACTTTGATCCTTATCACATACCTCTGCCTGACTATACAACCTTCCGCAGCTCACCAGGGAGAGGGGCACAGTTCTTGAAGTACTAGCCTATTTAGGGGTCCCCCTTTGGCAAAGTAATAAAGCCACTTCTCTGGTGGCTCAGATATTAAAGAATCTGCCTGCAATGCAGAAGACCCGGGTTCGATCCCTGGGTCAGGAAGATGCCCTGGAGAAGGGAATGGGAACCCACTCCAGCCTTCCTGCCTGGAGAATTCCACGGACAGAGGAGTCTGGCGGCCTACAGTCCAGGGAGTCGCAGAGTCGGCCGCGACTGAGCGAGTAGCAATTTCACTTTCTCCTCCTCCTCCTCCACCCCTCCATCTCCGGATTTGTCCGGCACTGGTGCGTAGAGAGCAGGATTCTGGCAACAGCAAGAGCCACCTACTCTCCTTGCGTGGCCCTGCAATAAACCCCTGCCTGCTCCAGCCTCTGATGCTTCAGTCTGTCTGGCCTCACTGGGCTTCAAGCACAGGAGCCTGCGTCTGCGGCGCTCCGAGAGGCCCGGATGGAGACAGCGGCCCCCAGGCAGGCGGAGGGCTGCTGCACAGAGACACCCAGTCTCTCTGGTTTTGTTCGCTTTACTAATTTCTACTAATTTCCAAGTTACTAATCTCTCCCAAACTCTGCCTACAGAGCTCTCCTGGACTATTGGTACCACCTCCGAGATTCTCCTGTCCTGATCCAGGGGACAGAGTCCTATTACTGGGAAACTGCAGAGCAACAGTTAGAGAAGGCCCTAGGGTGCCTCTGAGGAAAGCTGCAGGCCTGCAGCATCAGACACTGTCAGCAACAGGGCCGGTGCCAGAACAGAAGGTGCACGGAGTCTCAGGGACACTCAGTAAACAAAGGACGCACAGCCATCAAGCCACGAGAGCCCCCACCCCAGCCTCGGGAGCCCAGAGGGAGACACACAGGTTTCGCTCCTCAGTCCCTCGGCCGCTCGGTCCCCGCAGCCCCCCTCCACCGTGTGCTGTGAGGGGCTCCGGACGGGGCCGCAGGGTGCTGCCCCAGACGGCTGAGGCGCACATCAAAGGCGTGAGTTCAGTGAGTGCAGGTTTCCGACTCCTCAGTTTCTTGAGCTGTCTGGTTTTCTTTAATGAACAAGTAATCCTTTGAAGTTCTGGGGCCTGGCCTTTGTTGCCCTAAGGAGAGGGGCACAGTTCTTGAAGTACTAGCCTATTTAGGGGTCCCCTTTAAAGTAATAAAGCCACTTCTCTGGTGGCTCAGATATTAAAGAATCTGCCTGCAATGCAGAAGACCCGGGTTCGATCCCTGGGTCAGGAAGATGCCCTGGAGAAGGGAATGGGAACCCACTCCAGCCTTCCTGCCTGGAGAATTCCACGGACAGAGGAGTCTGGCGGCCTACAGTCCAGGGAGTCGCAGAGTCGGCCGCGACTGAGCGAGTAGCAATTTCACTTTCTCCTCCTCCTCCTCCACCCCTCCATCTCCGGATTTGTCCGGCACTGGTGCGTAGAGAGCAGGATTCTGGCAACAGCAAGAGCCACCTACTCTCCTTGTGTGGCCCTGCAATAAACCCCTGCCTGCTCCAGCCTCTGATGCTTCAGTCTGTCTGGCCTCACTGGGCTTCAAGCACAGGAGCCTGCGTCTGCGGCGCTCCGAGAGGCCCGGATGGAGACAGCGGCCCCCAGGCAGGCGGAGGGCTGCTGCACAGAGACACCCAGTCTCTCTGGTTTTGTTCGCTTTACTAATTTCTACTAATTTCCAAGTTACTAATCTCTCCCAAACTCTGCCTACAGAGCTCTCCTGGACTATTGGTACCACCTCCGAGATTCTCCTGTCCTGATCCAGGGGACAGAGTCCTATTACTGGGAAACTGCAGAGCAACAGTTAGAGAAGGCCCTAGGGTGCCTCTGAGGAAAGCTGCAGGCCTGCAGCATCAGACACTGTCAGCAACAGGGCCGGTGCCAGAACAGAAGGTGCACGGAGTCTCAGGGACACTCAGTAAACAAAGGACGCACAGCCATCAAGCCACGAGAGCCCCCACCCCAGCCTCGGGAGCCCAGAGGGAGACACACAGGTTTCGCTCCTCAGTCCCTCGGCCGCTCGGTCCCCGCAGCCCCCCTCCACCGTGTGCTGTGAGGGGCTCCGGACGGGGCCGCAGGGTGCTGGCCCCAGACGGCTGAGGCGCACATCAAAGGCGTGAGTTCAGTGAGTGCAGACTCTCGCACCTTCCCCTACCCAGAGACGTCCTCAGTTTCTTGAGCTGTCTGGTTTTCTTTAATGAACAAGTAATCCTTTGAAGTTCTGGGGGCCTGGCCTTTGTTGCAAAAACCCCCTACACATCCTGGCTCCTCGCTTGCTGTTTCAGAGCTGTCCCTCAGAGTGATCTGGAGTCCTGTCCCCAGGGCTTGAAGTCAGACAGTCCACGAAATAAAATATATTTCTCAGCTTTTAGGCTGTGCTTTTTTTTCCCAGTTGACAAAGACAACTCTGGAATCTTTAAAACGACAGGAGACCCATGCCCAGCCTGGACTGTCACCCAGCAGAGCCAGCAAAAAGAAAGACAACGCACTCAGACAGGCTGCGCCCCAACCTTGCAACCCACGCACCCCTTTTCAGGAAGCTGCCAGGGAACAGGAGTCCCCAGCGGCAGGAGACAACCAAGAGGAAGACGAAATCCTGGAAGACAGAATGTGGCCGCAGGAACGGCCAGGGCGAAGGTGCGGAGTCCAGGGCTTGAACAGTGTCGATGCCCGTCCCTTCCTCATGCCTCCACCTGCGTCCTACCCTGCTGCTCCCCCAGGGCCTCAGCACCCGCCTCTCCTCTGCCCTGCGGATGGGATGGGGTTGGGGTGGGGTACCTCCTGGGCCTGCCCTGACCCAGCACTGCTTTCCACGGTGAGCAGGTCTAACTGTGACTTGAGAAGAGGAAGCCCATCCTCCACCCACCCCCAAACCACCATGTGGGCAACAAAAGTGGTAGCCTGGCGTCCATCTGCTGAATCTTCAGCCTCATGCTTCAAACGGTTCAAAGCTTGCCAGGCTCTGAACAGAAAACTCAAGAAAAAGCCAGAGGCGCCCTCAGGATTCTTGGGCCAGCTCCCGCCCAGGGCTGCCCGACAGAGCCCTGACCTGTGCGGAGCCCCTGTGGCGTCGGCAGAGCAGCGACCCGCGTGGGGTGGCAACCCCGGACCCCCACAGCCTGGGCACACGCCCTACTCGCGGGGCAGGTCTCTGCAGAGCCCAGCCTGCGGCACCAGGGCGACGCCACGGAGGCACTGAAGGCAGGCGCCCAGGCGGCCGAGAGGCAGCTGTCTGGGGGCCGGGAAGCGGGCGCCGGCTCCTGCTGCTGCGCAGGGTTTGCTCCCCCTAGGCGCACATCAAAGGCGTGAGTTCAGTGAGTGCAGACTCGCACCTTCCCTACCCAGAGACGTCCTCAGTTTCTTGAGCTGTCTGGTTTCTTTAATGAACAAGTACTCCTTTGCAGTTCTGGGGGCCTGGCCTTTGTTGCAAAAACCCCCTACACATCCTGGCTCCTCGCTTGCTGTTTCAGAGCTGTCCCTCAGAGTGATCTGGAGTCCTGTCCCCAGGGCTTGAAGTCAGACAGTCCACGAAATAAAATATATTTCTCAGCTTTTAGGCTGTGCTTTTTTTTCCCAGTTGACAAAGACAACTCTGGAATCTTTAAAACGACAGGAGACCCATGCCCAGCCTGGACTGTCACCCAGCAGAGCCAGCAAAAAGAAAGACAACGCACTCAGACAGGCTGCGCCCCAACCTTGCAACCCACGCACCCCTTTTCAGGAAGCTGCCAGGGAACAGGAGTCCCCAGCGGCAGGAGACAACCAAGAGGAAGACGAAATCCTGGAAGACAGAACGTGGCCGCAGGAACGGCCAGGGCGAAGGTGCGGAGTCCAGGGCTTGAACAGTGTCGATGCCCGTCCCTTCCTCATGCCTCCACCTGCGTCCTACCCTGCTGCTCCCCCAGGGCCTCAGCACCCGCCTCTCCTCTGCCCTGCGGATGGGATGGGGTTGGGGTGGGGTACCTCCTGGGCCTGCCCTGACCCAGCACTGCTTTCCACGGTGAGCAGGTCTAACTGTGACTTGAGAAGAGGAAGCCCATCCTCCACCCAGCCCCAAACCACCATGTGGGCAACAAAAGTGGTAGCCTGGCGTCCATCTGCTGAATCTTCAGCCTCATGCTTCAAACGGTTCAAAGCTTGCCAGGCTCTGAACAGAAAACTCAAGAAAAAGCCAGAGGCGCCCTCAGGATTCTTGGGCCAGCTCCCGCCCAGGGCTGCCCGACAGAGCCCTGACCTGTGCGGAGCCCCTGTGGCGTCGGCAGAGCAGCGACCCGCGTGGGGTGGCAACCCCGGACCCCCACAGCCTGGGCACACGCCCTACTCGCGGGGCAGGTCTCTGCAGAGCCCAGCCTGCGGCACCAGGGCGACGCCACGGAGGCACTGAAGGCAGGCGCCCAGGCGGCCGAGAGGCAGCTGTCTGGGGGCCGGGAA
The DNA here is from genome assembly GCA_022376925.1 of Tragulus kanchil. Classification (NCBI taxonomy): domain Eukaryota; kingdom Metazoa; phylum Chordata; class Mammalia; order Artiodactyla; family Tragulidae; genus Tragulus; species Tragulus kanchil. Next base: position 168,798,521 of record JAIOJX010000004.1, read on the forward strand.
GCGCGGCGCCGGCTCCTGCCTGCTGTGCTCACCCCCAGGCCGCTCCGCAGAGACCGACAGCTAAGAGCCTGGAACAGGCCCTCCCTGTGCCCGCGGCACCTTTGAAAAATAATCCTGACCACACATTCTCCTTCAGCCACCACACCACCCACCTACCCAGCCTATCCCTCTTCTCAGAAAGGATGTCTGATTTAATTTGAATTAAAAGCAAACTTATCTTTAATAAAAGCAAGTTAATTTTAAAATTAACTTTTAAATTAAAAACTTTTGACTTTTTTAACAGGTGACAAGCACATGTTTTAAAGACGCAGTATGGCCAGGCTCGTGGGGAAGAGCAGCCCTCCACCCACTCCTGAGACGGTCACCACAGCCTCTCAGCATCTTCTTTATTACTCACCTCCACGTTTCCAAATGAAATACAAACACACTTCTTCATTCAGCAATTTTAGACATTACAAACTGACTTTCTATGGTGGAAGGTGAAGATACAGCTCTTACATGACCTGGTCCCTCCAGCCCCCTGTCCTTTTCCCCTCTATAAAATTAGACCACAGTTCTTAGCTAAATATCTGTTTGGGGTTGCCCTCTGTGTGAGCATAAAAACACTGTTCTACCTGCTTATATGCACCCCTCCCCAGAGCTGCAGGTTTTCTCACTGCCCTGTTCATGCTCGCCGACTGTGAATCCCAGAGTCGGGCTCTGACGGTAAAGCTCTCCTGCTCACGGACCCATGCTGGGACCCTGTGCTCAGGAGCACAACCGGCCGCCCAGCCCTCCTCCCAGCCGACCACTGCCAGCGCCTCCAGACGGGAACCCTTGCCAGAGCAGCGAGGACACCTTTGGGAGTGAAAGACTTAAAGGAATGGGGTCCTGAGTGCTAAGACCAGGCCGTCTCAAGGAGGATGGCCTGAGAGAACCTGACCTACACGTGGTGGTAATCCCGAGCCCCTGGGCTCTCCACAAGCAAGCCCCTGCCTCTTTCTGGAGCAGAGGGGCGTGCAAACCACCCGACCACAGCCGGGCTCCCCTCTGGTCCATCCTGCTTTATTTACCTCTGAAGTCAGCAAACACGTTCTGGAAAGACCCAGAGAGTACACATCTCAGAAGGTCTCTGTTGTCACAGCCAAATGGTCCTGGGTGTGCCCAACACGACTTTACTGCTGGACGGTGAAATGTGGATCCTGACATTCTCATGTTAGTAATTCTTCCCCCTAACCATTTCAAATTGTAAAACCATTCTCAGCTTTCAGGCTTTACAGAAAAAGGATCTGACCTCAGGTCACAGCTCCCCAGCCCTGTCTTAAGACGTGACCAGACACGCCTGCCCCCGTGAGACCCATGAGCAACTGAGGGCACCCTTTGCGCTCTGACTCCCCGTGCAACCAGACCCCTGCCCCCCCGCCTCCTAAGGTCTGTGCAGGACCCAAGCGGCACCCTCAAAGCCAGAGGCCAGTCCAGGGCCCTTCCTGTCACCTGAGGCCCCCCGTTTACACTCCTTTGTCCTCACGCCAGCCGTGGGGTCCCAAGTCCTCGCCCAGCGCCTTCTCTCATCTCCTAACATCTCAGTTATGAGACCAGTCAGGACGACAGAGGGCACGACACATTTCCTCCAGGCCCAAGACTTCACCATTCAGACCGAGGCTGCACCTGTTAGCTTCTGTCAGGGCACAGCTGTTTTTTAAACATGTATTTATCCAAAACGCTATAACGGTGTTGGTCACTACAATCCAGAGTGAGGAATCACATACAGATATTCCCAAACCTTAACCATCTCAGAAACAAAACATGTCAGGTGAAGCAAACGTCCACAGGCAGTCACCCTCTTAGAAAGCTTGGCTCTGGCTGTCCTCGAGCTCTGCCCACTGCCGCCACAAACACCGCCCAGCCCCGGGTGCACACCTGAAGCGGACCTTCTCCTCCAAGTCCAGGGCTGGCTCCCGTGTGACGAGGCTCACCAGCTCCTCCATGCTCTGCTGCCTGCACAGGAAGTCCAGCAGCTTCCGGTTCTGGGCCTTGCACTCCTGCAAGATGTCCTCTTCATCCATTAGTTCTCTCAGCGTCACATCCTCCTTATCTAGCAGCTTGTCAACGTGGGACGTGGTGCTCAAGTCAAACTTCCAGAACATGGTGACGGCCACAGAGCTGCAGGCAGACAAAACGGTTACGACCCCAGTCTGTGCACACCCACCTCAGCAACCCTGCATTCAAGTCCCAAAGTTCACCCCAACCACGCTGGGCTGCAGAGGGTGCTGCTCCCCCACAGGCCTGCGGGCTCCACAGCCGAGAGGAGCTGACCAGTCGCCTCTCCTCTCAGGTCTCACTCAAGGGTCCCTTGGCCCCAAGGCCAACACATCCCCACCTCCCAAGTGTCAGGCAGGGAATACCCCTCCGCCCAGAAAGTTCAGGACCCACAAACGTCCTCCCTAGTGTCCATCCCCTTCCTCAATCAACACTAGCCACCTCTCCCTAGATATCTCTGAATCGTATGGTTTTCGGGAGGGGCTGGGGAGGGAGGGAGGCGGGCAGGCCACTTCTATTGGTCTTTCATTTATCTATTTTCTTCAGTCTTTGTTCTTTGGCCTGTGTGGGCCTCCCATCTCAGCGGCCTCTGTTGTCGCAGAGGTCCGGCTCTGCGCGCATGCGCTCCACAGCTCCGGCTCGGTGATTGGACACATCGGTCCAGCCGCTCCGCGGCACGTGGGATCCTCCCAGGCCAGGGATCGAACCGGCGCTCCTTACCCACTGGACCACCAGGGAAGCCCAATCGTATGTATTTTTAATTTTCTGTATAATATGTTCTTACAGCTTTTTAAAAAATCTTTTCCTGATTGAGGAGAGACTGCCCCTTCTCTTAGAAACAGCAAAGGGCTTCCAGGAGTACGCCTGTGGCCTGCAGGCTGACTCCCCAGGGCCCTTCCCTCCATGGGCTCACAAGTCACAAGACCACTTCTTCCTCTGACGAGGGTGCACACCTGAAGCGGACCTTCTCCTCCAAGTCCAGGGCTGGCTCCCGTGTGACGAGGCTCACCAGCTCCTCCATGCTCTGCTGCCTGCACAGGAAGTCCAGCAGCTTCCGGTTCTGGGCCTTGCACTCCTGCAAGATGTCCTCTTCATCCATTAGTTCTCTCAGCGTCACATCCTCCTTATCTAGCAGCTTGTCAACGTGGGACGTGGTGCTCAAGTCAAACTTCCAGAACATGGTGACGGCCACAGAGCTGCAGGCAGACAAAACGGTTACGACCCCAGTCTGTGCACACCCACCTCAGCAACCCTGCATTCAAGTCCCAAAGTTCACCCCAACCACGCTGGGCTGCAGAGGGTGCTGCTCCCCCACAGGCCTGCGGGCTCCACAGCCGAGAGGAGCTGACCAGTCGCCTCTCCTCTCAGGTCTCACTCAAGGGTCCCTTGGCCCCAAGGCCAACACATCCCCACCTCCCAAGTGTCAGGCAGGGAATACCCCTCCGCCCAGAAAGTTCAGGACCCACAAACGTCCTCCCTAGTGTCCATCCCCTTCCTCAATCAACACTAGCCACCTCCCCCTAGATATCTCTGAATCGTATGGTTTTCGGGAGGGGGCTGGGGAGGGAGGGAGGCGGGCAGGCCACTTCTATTGGTCTTTCATTTATCTATTTTCTTCAGTCTTTGTTCTTTGGCCTGTGTGGGCCTCCCATCTCAGCGGCCTCTGTTGTCGCAGAGGTCCGGCTCTGCGCGCATGCGCTCCACAGCTCCGGCTCGGTGATTGGACACATCGGTCCAGCCGCTCCGCGGCACGTGGGATCCTCCCAGGCCAGGGATCGAACCGGCGCTCCTTACCCACTGGACCACCAGGGAAGCCCAATCGTATGTATTTTTAATTTTCTGTATAATATGTTCTTACAGCTTTTTAAAAAATCTTTTCCTGATTGAGGAGAGACTGCCCCTTCTCTTAGAAACAGCAAAGGGCTTCCAGGAGTACGCCTGTGGCCTGCAGGCTGACTCCCCAGGGCCCTTCCCTCCATGGGCTCACAAGTCACAAGACCACTTCTTCCTCTGCCTACATTGTCCCAGGTCCAGGGACCAGGCAACTCGGAGCCATCCATTTAGCTCAGAGCCTGCCAAAACCATCCCAGCAAGCCAACCCCGAGCTGCTCACCCTACATGGCTTCGCCTTTCACGTGGAAATCTCAGTAAAGGCCACAGCCTCAGCTCCGCACCGGCTCCTGCTTCTTCTGCCTCCTGATCCCTGGGGCGCCCCCCGCAGCCTTGTCTGAGGCCGGTGCCCCCCCATCTCCAGGACACCTCTCCTCCCTCTCGGAGGGCAACAAGCTCTGCTCGCCTGTCTCTCCTCCGGCAGCTGCACCCGCCTGGCCATCTTACACGAAACACAGGAGAGAGCTCACAGGACAAACCCAGCCTGTCCAACTCCGGAGAGCAACTTCTGCTCAACTCGGCCCTTCTGCCACGCCCACCTACCCGGCCCCTCCTTCTCCCGTGTCACCTGGCTGAGCAAGCCAGGGCTGCCCTGAGGCGGCCACCTCCTTCACAGGAGCACTCTGGCACTAGGTCCTGCCACACCACCTAAGGACTCTTGACCCGGTCCCTGCACTGCGTCCCACACCATCCCCTCCAGGCCCTGGCTGCCTTTGCCTGGGCTACGTAAGGTCTGAACCACTCAGTAAGTCTGGTATGTCTGTCTGTGAGCCTAGATTGGTTTGCAACAAAGTTTTCAGTGTTGCATACAAAACAAGAAAAGTAAATCTGTATTTTTTTAAATGAATGCATTATTTGTTGTTGTTGCACTGGATCTTTGTTGCTGCCGGGGTTTTCCCTAGTGGTGGAAAGTGGGGGCTACTCTGTTGCGGAGCTCAGGCTTCTCACTGCAGTGGCTTCTCCTGCTGCAGAGCACAGGCTCCTAGGCACTCAGGCTTCAGCAGCTGCAACACAGAGGCCCTGGAGCACGGGCTCAGTAGCTGGGCTCACGGGCTCAGCGGCTCCCCGGCCTGTGGGATCTTCGTGGACCAGGGGTCAAATCTGTCTCCTGCACAGACATCTGCGTGCTCCTCTCACGCTGGCTTTAGAGCTGGCGCTGGCTCCGAAAGCCCACCACTCCCCTGGCTGCTTTTCCCAGCGTGCCTCCAGGTCCTCTGCAACTTCCCACGGCCTCCCTGACCCCACCCAAGGATGCTACATCTCTCTTCCAACACAAACTGCACCTTCTGCCTTTACTGTTTTGCACACTCCTGTGCTTCAGCCAGAGCGGGTAAGTGTCCTCAAGTCAGCTTGTCTCACACCAACATAGCACAGCCTTCTCCTAGCTCATATGTGCTACATTCTGTTAATACCCTTTTACTGCCAACCTATCTGTATCTTTATATTGAAAGTGTTTCTTTTCTAAACTGCACATAAGTGATACGGTCTTGCTTTGTAAGTCTGTTCTTTCAATTAAAGTACTAAGATTATATGTAACATGGTTGGGTTTGAGTAATCTGAAAAAAATATAAGACACTTCCATGACAAAAAAAAGAGAGTCTCAATAAATTAAGAATACAAGGGAACTTCCTGAACCAGATAAAGGGCATCTACTACAAAACCTACAGCTATCAGCACTCTTAATGGTGAAAAGACTGAATGCTTTCCTCCTAAGATTGAAATAAGGAACTCAATCACTTCCATTAAAGATTATAGTGAAGGTCCAAGGTAGCACCGTAAGACAAGAAAAAGAAAACACAAACAGACTGAAAAAGAACAAAGAAAACTGTCCTCACAGATTACATGATTGTGTAAGCATAACTGCCTAAGATATCTGTATGGAGAGAGCTACTAAGACTTAACTTAGCTAGCTGGTTACCTTTAGTGTGAAAGTCTGAATGGCATTATTTGTTGTTGTTGCACTGGATCTTTGTTGCTGCGGGTTTTCCTAGTGGTGGAAAGTGGGGCTACTCTGTTGAGCTCAGGCTTCTCACTGCAGTGGCTTCTCCTGCTGCAGAGCACAGGCTCCTAGGCACTCAGGCTTCAGCAGCTGCAACACAGAGGCCCTGGAGCACGGGCTCAGTAGCTGGGCTCACGGGCTCAGCGGCTCCCCGGCCTGTGGGATCTTCGTGGACCAGGGGTCAAATCTGTCTCCTGCACAGACATCTGCGTGCTCCTCTCACGCTGGCTTTAGAGCTGGCGCTGGCTCCGAAAGCCCACCACTCCCCTGGCTGCTTTTCCCAGCGTGCCTCCAGGTCCTCTGCAACTTCCCACGGCCTCCCTGACCCCACCCAAGGATGCTACATCTCTCTTCCAACACAAACTGCACCTTCTGCCTTTACTGTTTTGCACACTCCTGTGCTTCAGCCAGAGCGGGTAAGTGTCCTCAAGTCAGCTTGTCTCACACCAACATAGCACAGCCTTCTCCTAGCTCATATGTGCTACATTCTGTTAATACCCTTTTACTGCCAACCTATCTGTATCTTTATATTGAAAGTGTTTCTTTTCTAAACTGCACATAAGTGATACGGTCTTGCTTTGTAAGTCTGTTCTTTCAATTAAAGTACTAAGATTATATGTAACATGGTTGGGTTTGAGTAATCTGAAAAAAATATAAGACACTTCCATGACAAAAAAAAGAGAGTCTCAATAAATTAAGAATACAAGGGAACTTCCTGAACCAGATAAAGGGCATCTACTACAAAACCTACAGCTATCAGCACTCTTAATGGTGAAAAGACTGAATGCTTTCCTCCTAAGATTGAAATAAGGAACTCAATCACTTCCATTAAAGATTATAGTGAAGGTCCAAGGTAGCACCGTAAGACAAGAAAAAGAAAACACAAACAGACTGAAAAAGAACAAAGAAAACTGTCCTCACAGATTACATGATTGTGTAAGCATAACTGCCTAAGATATCTGTATGGAGAGAGCTACTAGCATTAACGACTTAACTTAGCTAGCTGGTTTACCAGTTACAAGCTCAGTATCCAAAACGGAATTGTATCTCAATACACTAGCAATACAAAAATTGGAAAAATAAACTACAAAACACTGCTGAGAAATATTAAAGAAGATTTAAGTAAATGGAGATACATTATGCTCATGGATGGGAAAATGAAGTATGTTAAGACATAGGTCTTCCTTAAACTGGTCCACAGATTCAATACAATCTCAAATTCTAGCAAATTTTTAAACACAGAAATTGTCAAGCTGATACTAAAATGTATATGGAAAAAAAAACTAGAAGAGCCAAAGTAATTTTGAAAAGAAAGAACAAAGTTGGAATGCTGACACAACTTGATCTTAAGCCTTCCTACAGGGTGAGATAGCTCAGGACGGCGGGTCCCAGTGCTCCAGCAGGACAGAGCGGCGTCTAGGCGTGGACCTGCGCACACGTGGCCAACTGACTCTCCCGAAGCGTACCACAGTCACTTAATGGGGAAAGTATACTCCTTTTTAACAAACGGTTCTACAAAGCTGAATATATATATATATATATATATATATATATATATATATATATATGCAAAATGGACCTCAATCCTTACTTCACATTATACACGGATCACAGACTTCACCATAAATACTAACACTAAAATCTTTAGAAGAAAACTTAAGACAAAATATTTGTAAAAAAAAAAAAAAATTATTTGTGAGCTTGTGGTAGACAAGACACAAAATTATTATTATTGTTATTATTGTTATTATTATTATTTTTGCTTGAGAAACAGGAGAAGAAACGCTTACAGAAGAAAACGCAATGGCCAGCAGCAACCGCCCTGGCATCTTCAGAAAACAGCAGCAGTGCTCTGAGGAGCCCTGTGAGGAGACAAGGGGAAGATCCAGAAAGAAGCAAAAGCCTCAGGAGGCTCCTCAGGAGAATGGAATGGAAGGCCCATCTTTCTCCTTTTCCAAGCCCAAGGAGAAATCTTTCTCTAAGGAGGAGTTGATCAGTGGTGACCTTGAAGAGACAGCTGGCACTGAACGCCCTTCCAAAAGGAAGAAATCTCTCCTCAACGAGGAACCAGACAGTGACCCTGAAGAGTCGGGAAACAAGAGTATCCCCAAGAAAAAGAAGAAATTTTCTTCCAATGAGGAGCCCCTCAGCAGTGGACGTGAAGAGGCTGCTACAGCAAGAGCTGTGGCTCCACAAACAACAAAAACCTCCAAAAGCGGGTTTCCCTTGGTGGTCCAGTGGGTAAGGACACCGCCTTGCGGTGTAAGGGGTGCCGGTTCGATCCCTGGCCTGGGAAGATCCCACGTGCCGTGGAGCGGCTGGACCGATGTGTCCAATTACCGAGCCGGAGCTCTGGGGCGCATGCGCCCAGAGCCAGCGCTCTGCGATGACAGAGGCCACCGCGATGGGAGGCCCACAGGAGCCAAAGAACAAAGACAGATGAAAATAAGAGAAATGAAAGACCAATAGAAGTGGCCTGCCTGTCCCCCTCCCTCCCTACCCCACCCCCCAAAAGATAAATAAATTAAAAAAAAAACAAAAAAACCCAAAAAACCTCCAAAAGTCACCCAGGAAAATCAGAATGGACATTTCCCTGGTGGGGCATAACTTACAGAGATAGTTCCCAAGCCACTCCCTACAGTCTAATCAAAAAACCAATAAGGGGGGAGGGTTTCCCTGGTGCTCCAGTGGGTAAGGACACCGCATTGTGGTGCAAGGGGCACTGGTTCGATCCCTGGCCTGGGAAGACCCCACGTGCCGCAGAGTGGCTGGACCGATGTGTCCAATTACCAAGCCAGAGCTCTGGAGTGCATGCGCCTGGAGCCGGTGCTCTGCAGTGAGAGAGGCCACTGCGATGGGAGGCCCATACAGGCCAAAGAACAAAGATAAATAGATAAAAGATCAATAGAAGTGGCCAAAAATAAAAATAAACAAAGACTGATAAACAAGACTTTATCAAAATCAAAAAATTCTGGTTTCTGAATACAACTAACACAAATAAGTCACAGAATGGGAGGAAGTGTCTGCTCTCTATATCCGATAAAGCATACTTTTTTAAAATATAATTTTTTTAAATGCTTGATCTTTTAAATTTTTTTTTTTTTTTTTTTTTTATCAAAGGTTTTTATTTCAGCTGCTTCAGGACCTTGACTTTATGCTTTCCGGTTCTGAACAAGACCTAACTTTCCGGAGCACTGGGAAGGGACTATCCAGATTCCTTTATTTCCAACTCTTTGCGACCCCATGGACTGTAGCCCGCCAGGCTCCTCTGTCCATGGGATTTCCCTGGCAAGAATACTGGAGTGGGTTGCCATTTCCTTCTCCATTAAATTTTTATTTAGTTATTTTTGTTTACTTATTTACTTTGTTTACTTATTTTATTGCTTATTTATTTATCTTTGTTCTGTTCTGGGTTTTCTCTGCTGCCACAGGCTCTTCTCTAGTTGCAGGAAGTGGGGGCTCCTCTCTAGTTGAGGTGAGCAGGCTTCCTGTTGTGGTGACTCCTCTTGTGGAACTCAGGCTCTAGAGCACACAGGCTTCAACAGTAGTGGCACATGGGCTCAACAGTTGTGGCTCCAAGGCTCTAGAGCACAGGCTCCATAGTTTTGGCTCATGGGCTTAGTTGCTCCACAGCATGTGGAATGCTCCCAGATCAGGGATCAAACCTGTGTCTCCTTCATTAGCAGGTGAACTCTTTATCACTGAGCTACCAGGAAAGCCCCTAAAAAATAATTTTATCTATTTAAAAATTAAAACATCTGCTTCACTGATTACACTGAAGCCACTGACTGTGGATCACAACAAACGGTAGAAAATTCTTAAAGAGAAAGGAATACCAGACCACCCTATTTGCCCCCTGAGAAACCTGTATGCAGGACAAGAAACAACAGTTAGAACCGGAAACAGAACAATGGAATGGTTCCAAATGGGAAAGGAGTACATCAAGGCTGTATACTGTCACCCTGCTTATTTAACTTGTATGTAGAGTACGTCATGCGAAATGCTGATCTGGATGAAGCACAGCTGGAGCCAAGATGGCAGGGAGTAATACCAATACCCTTAGGTCTACAGATGACACCACCCTAACGGAAGAAAGCAAAGAGGAACTAAAGAGTCTCTTGATGAAGGTGAAAAAGGAGAGTGAAAAAGCTGCTTAAACCTAACATTAAAAAACGAAGATTATGCGGCTTCCCTGATGGCTCAGTGGTAAAGAATCTGCCTGCCAGTGCAGGAGACATGGGTTCAAGACCTGATCCGAGGGAATTAACTCTTTGCTTCGTTGAACAAGACCTAACTTTCCGGAGCACTGGGAAGGGACTATCCAGATTCCTTTATTTCCAACTCTTTGCGACCCCATGGACTGTAGCCCGCCAGGCTCCTCTGTCCATGGGATTTCCCTGGCAAGAATACTGGAGTGGGTTGCCATTTCCTTCTCCATTAAATTTTTATTTAGTTATTTTTGTTTACTTATTTACTTTGTTTACTTATTTTATTGCTTATTTATTTATCTTTGTTCTGTTCTGGGTTTTCTCTGCTGCCACAGGCTCTTCTCTAGTTGCAGGAAGTGGGGGCTCCTCTCTAGTTGAGGTGAGCAGGCTTCCTGTTGTGGTGACTCCTCTTGTGGAACTCAGGCTCTAGAGCACACAGGCTTCAACAGTAGTGGCACATGGGCTCAACAGTTGTGGCTCCAAGGCTCTAGAGCACAGGCTCCATAGTTTTGGCTCATGGGCTTAGTTGCTCCACAGCATGTGGAATGCTCCCAGATCAGGGATCAAACCTGTGTCTCCTTCATTAGCAGGTGAACTCTTTATCACTGAGCTACCAGGAAAGCCCCTAAAAAATAATTTTATCTATTTAAAAATTAAAACATCTGCTTCACTGATTACACTGAAGCCACTGACTGTGGATCACAACAAACGGTAGAAAATTCTTAAAGAGAAAGGAATACCAGACCACCCTATTTGCCCCCTGAGAAACCTGTATGCAGGACAAGAAACAACAGTTAGAACCGGAAACAGAACAATGGAATGGTTCCAAATGGGAAAGGAGTACATCAAGGCTGTATACTGTCACCCTGCTTATTTAACTTGTATGTAGAGTACGTCATGCGAAATGCTGATCTGGATGAAGCACAGCTGGAGCCAAGATGGCAGGGAGTAATACCAATACCCTTAGGTCTACAGATGACACCACCCTAACGGAAGAAAGCAAAGAGGAACTAAAGAGTCTCTTGATGAAGGTGAAAAAGGAGAGTGAAAAAGCTGCTTAAACCTAACATTAAAAAACGAAGATTATGCGGCTTCCCTGATGGCTCAGTGGTAAAGAATCTGCCTGCCAGTGCAGGAGACATGGGTTCAAGACCTGATCCGAGAAGATCCCACATGCTGTGGTGCAACTAATCCTGTGTCCCACAGCTTCTGAGCCTGTGCTCTAGAGACCAGAAGCCAGACCTATTGAGGCCTGTGCACCCTAGAGCTTGTACTCCACAAGAGAAGCCACCCAATGAGAAGCCTGCTCTCTGCAACTAGAGAAACGCCCGTGCAGCAATGAAGATCCAGCACAAAGAATTAAAAATTAAAAAAAAAACCAAAACACGAAGATCACAGCATCCAGTCCCATCACTTCATAGCAAAAAGATGGGGAAACAACAGAAACAGGGAGAGACTTTTATTTTCTTGAATTCCAAAATCACCGCGGGTTGTGACTGCAGCCATGAAATTAAAAGACTCTTGCTCCCTGGAAGAAAAGTTATGACAAACCTAGAGAGCATATTAAAAAGCAGAGACATCACTTTGCCAACAAAAGTACATACAGTCAAAGCTATGGTCTTCCCAGTAGTCCTGTGTGGATGTGAGAGCTGGACCATAAAGAAGGCTGAGCGCCGAAGAACTAATGCCTGTGAACTGTGGTCTGGAGAAGACTCTTGAGTGGCCCTTGGACAGCCAGGAGGTCAAACCAGTCCATCCTAAAGGAAATCAACCCTGAACATTCATAAGAAGGAATGATACTGAAGCTGAAGCTACAATATTTTAGCCACCTGATGGGAAGTGACAACTCATTGGAAAAGACCCTGATGCTGGGAAAAATAGAAAGCAGAAGGAGAAGGGGATAACAGAGGATGAGATGGTTGGATGGCATCACCAACTCAATGGACATACATGGGTTTGAGCAAACTCCGGGGAGATGGTGAAGGACAGGGAAGCCTGGCACATTGCTGTTTATGGTGTCACAAGGAGTCAGACGTGACTGGTCAACTGAACAGCAACAATTGGCTCATGAACTGGCATGCTGACTTGAGACATCTCTGGTTACACCTGAGCTCCAACACACCACAAAGGTTCCTATCATATCCTGACGATACCTTCCAGTTTGTCTAGAATGCCAAGCAAAGTATTACCAGAATCTTTTAGACTCTTATCCAACAGCCAAATGAAAGAAACTTCAAGTTCTGCTTCTTCATTTACTTTTTCCAGAGTACAACAGAAGGCAGCTTCCAAAGAGAAATGCTGCCCGTACAACCACACAGTTCCATGAACAGAGCTCTTCAGAAACAGACATTCTATGACAGAGACTGTTGCTAAGAGAAAACAAGAATCTGACCACAGATCAGTTACAAGTCCTGGTTTTGCTGTGTGACCTGCCCTCTCGTGCCTGGGGTCCTCACCTGCTCTCTGCAACTAGAGAAACGCCCGTGCAGCAATGAAGATCCAGCACAAAGAATTAAAAATTAAAAAAAAAAACCAAAACACGAAGATCACAGCATCCAGTCCCATCACTTCATAGCAAAAAGATGGGGAAACAACAGAAACAGGGAGAGACTTTTATTTTCTTGAATTCCAAAATCACCGCGGGTTGTGACTGCAGCCATGAAATTAAAAGACTCTTGCTCCCTGGAAGAAAAGTTATGACAAACCTAGAGAGCATATTAAAAAGCAGAGACATCACTTTGCCAACAAAAGTACATACAGTCAAAGCTATGGTCTTCCCAGTAGTCCTGTGTGGATGTGAGAGCTGGACCATAAAGAAGGCTGAGCGCCGAAGAACTAATGCCTGTGAACTGTGGTCTGGAGAAGACTCTTGAGTGGCCCTTGGACAGCCAGGAGGTCAAACCAGTCCATCCTAAAGGAAATCAACCCTGAACATTCATAAGAAGGAATGATACTGAAGCTGAAGCTACAATATTTTAGCCACCTGATGGGAAGTGACAACTCATTGGAAAAGACCCTGATGCTGGGAAAAATAGAAAGCAGAAGGAGAAGGGGATAACAGAGGATGAGATGGTTGGATGGCATCACCAACTCAATGGACATACATGGGTTTGAGCAAACTCCGGGGAGATGGTGAAGGACAGGGAAGCCTGGCACATTGCTGTTTATGGTGTCACAAGGAGTCAGACGTGACTGGTCAACTGAACAGCAACAATTGGCTCATGAACTGGCATGCTGACTTGAGACATCTCTGGTTACACCTGAGCTCCAACACACCACAAAGGTTCCTATCATATCCTGACGATACCTTCCAGTTTGTCTAGAATGCCAAGCAAAGTATTACCAGAATCTTTTAGACTCTTATCCAACAGCCAAATGAAAGAAACTTCAAGTTCTGCTTCTTCATTTACTTTTTCCAGAGTACAACAGAAGGCAGCTTCCAAAGAGAAATGCTGCCCGTACAACCACACAGTTCCATGAACAGAGCTCTTCAGAAACAGACATTCTATGACAGAGACTGTTGCTAAGAGAAAACAAGAATCTGACCACAGATCAGTTACAAGTCCTGGTTTTGCTGTGTGACCTGCCCTCTCGTGCCTGGGGTCCTCACCTGAAAACTGGGGACAAGGAGAACCTCTGAGGAGAGCTGCTGTGAGGATGTGCAGAGCTGCCCTATGAGGAGCCCCAAACAGGGCTGGCACGCCTTCCTCAGAGGTCCTGATGGCAGAGAGAAGGAAACAGAGACAAGGCTACTTTTACCGCAGAGGCTGGGTTCAGCAGTGGCCAGCAAGACACAAGTTGCTCACAGGCACTGACCATGAGCCTCTCCCAGTGCCAGCTTCAGTGGCATCACACTGGTATTTCAAGCTGGACATGACGAAACCATCTGCACTGCAGAAACTGACACACGCTACAAGCCAGGTTTCCGACTCTCCCAGGGAGCTAGTAAACATTTACCAACATATCTACTGGTCTGCAAAAAAACGAACATGCGAGTTCATGGACAGCAGTGGATACCTTTACAAACAATCAATCCACGAACAAGACAATGTCTATTACCGGACACAGTCCCCTGGGGGCAGTGGGTGGGAGACCAAGAGAAAGGGGTCGGGGTGGCAGGAACAGATGAATAAAAACCTAAAGTGAGAAGTGAAAAGAAGTAACCACAAACATAAGGGTAAGTTTAAACGATTACCAAAGAATAGTTTGCACACGTCTGCACTGACCCATTTGAGACTCCGGAAACACACGGTCCGCGCCCTGTCAGATGCAGATCCAGCCAGAACCAGCCTCCAGAACCGGGCCAGGCTCCATAGGGGCAGCAATCCGCGGAGTTCACCTGTGTGGCAGTCCGTGTCTGTCCCCGCCTTTAGGACAGGAGCAGCTCCCACAGCTCCGTCTATCCCTGGGTAGTAGCTCCAAGCCCGACATGACGCTGGTAGCCTCGGTGGGTTCACTGAATTAGCTGGCAAACAAACTTGGAAAAAGTCCTTAAAAGCCAACCTCCCAACGCGGAAGTGAATGCAGCGGAAGAGCAGGGCAAGGAGCCAGAACTGAGAAATGCTGCCCGTACAACCACACAGTTCCATGAACAGAGCTCTTCAGAAACAGACATTCTATGACAGAGACTGTTGCTAAGAGAAAACAAGAATCTGACCACAGATCAGTTACAAGTCCTGGTTTTGCTGTGTGACCTGCCCTCTCGTGCCTGGGGTCCTCACCTGAAAACTGGGGACAAGGAGAACCTCTGAGGAGAGCTGCTGTGAGGATGTGCAGAGCTGCCCTATGAGGAGCCCCAAACAGGGCTGGCACGCCGCTTCCTCAGAGGTCCTGATGGCAGAGAGAAGGAAACAGAGACAAGGCTACTTTTACCGCAGAGGCTGGGTTCAGCAGTGGCCAGCAAGACACAAGTTGCTCACAGGCACTGACCATGAGCCTCTCCCAGTGCCAGCTTCAGTGGCATCACACTGGTATTTCAAGCTGGACATGACGAAACCATCTGCACTGCAGAAACTGACACACGCTACAAGCCAGGTTTCCGACTCTCCCAGGGAGCTAGTAAACATTTACCAACATATCTACTGGTCTGCAAAAAAACGAACATGCGAGTTCATGGACAGCAGTGGATACCTTTACAAACAATCAATCCACGAACAAGACAATGTCTATTACCGGACACAGTCCCCTGGGGGCAGTGGGTGGGAGACCAAGAGAAAGGGGTCGGGGTGGCAGGAACAGATGAATAAAAACCTAAAGTGAGAAGTGAAAAGAAGTAACCACAAACATAAGGGTAAGTTTAAACGATTACCAAAGAATAGTTTGCACACGTCTGCACTGACCCATTTGAGACTCCGGAAACACACGGTCCGCGCCCTGTCAGATGCAGATCCAGCCAGAACCAGCCTCCAGAACCGGGCCAGGCTCCATAGGGGCAGCAATCCGCGGAGTTCACCTGTGTGGCAGTCCGTGTCTGTCCCCGCCTTTAGGACAGGAGCAGCTCCCACAGCTCCGTCTATCCCTGGGTAGTAGCTCCAAGCCCGACATGACGCTGGTAGCCTCGGTGGGTTCACTGAATTAGCTGGCAAACAAACTTGGAAAAAGTCCTTAAAAGCCAACCTCCCAACGCGGAAGTGAATGCAGCGGAAGAGCAGGGCAAGGAGCCAGACGCTGAGAGCACAGGGCCTGAATCCACACCCTCCACCAATGTGATCCACAGGTGTGATACGGATTCTGCTGGCCTACAGTTTTCATAAAATATCACCAATGAATGATAACGGTTTTGTTTCTTTCATTCAAATTTTTACATTGTTCCTCATTTTTCTCATTTCTTGGGCTGGCTAAAACCTCCATCACAATCCCCAACAGAAGTGATCAAAGTATACACCCCTGTCTTCCTCCCATTTTCACAAGGAAAGCTTTCAATATATCCTCAAATATAAGGACCGCTAGAAGCATCTTCACAAGAATAAAGGAAATTTCACTACCTTTGCCCACTTCTTTGGAAGTTGTTCATTGTTTCTGTTTTTGTTTTTTTTAATTATTGCTTTATTTACTTTAATTTGGCTGCGCTGGATCTCAGCTGTGGCATGTGGCATCTAGTTCCCTAACCAGGGGTCAAACCTAGGCTCCCTGCATTAGGAACACGGAGCCTTACCCACTGGACCACCAGGGAAGCCCCTGTTTCTGTTTTTATAGTGGCTCCTTAGAACTTGAAAGCTGTGCGCATTATCATATAAAATCTGGAGTTAACCCTTACTTGACCCAATCCTTGCTATTTCAAAGGTGTTGTAATGCTTTAGTTCCATTTACCTTCCTTCTCAACATATATGCCACTGTTTTCATGTTTCACATAATTCTACTTGATTTTACTTCATAAGACACTATTATTATTACTTTAAACAATAAATTTTAATTTGTATTTGATTTTCACTCTTGAATCTTAGTTCTTCCATTTGAGGGTCACGATTTCCTCACGTTCTTCATAGAGATTTTTTGTTGTTGTTGTTTTTTGGTGGGGGAGGGGGGCGGGCCACTTCCACTGGTCTTTCATTTATCTATTTTTCATCCGTCTTTGTTCTTTGGTCTGTGGGGGCCTCCCATCGCAGGAGGCCTCTGTTGTCACAGAGCACCAGCTCTGGGCACATGCGCTCCAGAGCTCCGGCTCGGTAATGGGACACATCAGTCCAGCCGCTCCGCAGCACGTGGGATCTTCCCAGGCCAGGGATCGAACCGGCACCCCTTACACCACAAGGCGGTGTCCTTACCCACTGGGCCACCAGGGAAGCCCCACAGAGATGTTTTTAACAAACAGTTCATCTAACTCTGTATCAAAAAGAAACAACCAGGGATTCCCTGGACAGCCCAGTGGTTAAGACGCCTCAGCTCCACTGCAGAGGGTAAGGGTTTGATCCCTGATGAGAGGACTAAGATCCTACATGCTGAGCAGCATGAACAAAACATAAAAACAAACAGTCCAGCCAAATAAAAGGGCAGAAGACCTAAACAGATATTTCTCCAAAGACTGCATACAGAAGGCCAACAGACAAAAGCAACTGAATACCACTAGTGATAAAAATGCAAATCAAGGGGTAATCTCTCACCCCATCAGTGCCTTTCACTGGAAGCTTTCTCTCTTTCTCTTTACTTTAATAAAATTTTGTTCCACAAAGCTCTGAGTGACCAAAGCCACTTCTTTTGATGCCTAAGTGAAATCTCCTTCGGAGGTCATGAGTCCGACACAGCTCACTGTGAGCCATCTACCGTGGTCTATCATCCGGGGGCTCATCTAGGACCTTCGAGACAAGGTAAGGAAACTCTAAGCTCCAGTTCTTCTGCCCTCTCAGCACACACATTCTCTGCTTTACTTTACTAACCCTACAGCATGCTAACGTGTGGGTGCAATGTGCTTGAGAAAAACGACGTAATGTCCCACCTAAACTAGCTGCTTGGAGTACTCTCCTAACCTCTTCCAGTGCCTTTCACTGGAAGCTTTCTCTATTCCTCTTTAATAAAACTTTTGCTGGAAAAAAAAAAAAGGCAAATCAAAACTACAATAAGGTACCACCTCATATCAATCCATATCAAAGCCATCATCAAAAAATCAACAAATGGGCTTCTCTGGTGGTCCAGTGGGTAAGGACACCGCCTTGCAGTGCAGGGGGCGCCGGTTCAATCCCTGGCCTGGGAAGATCCCACGTGCCGTGGAGCGGCTGGACTGATTTGTCCAATTACCGAGCCGGAGCTCTGGAGCGCATGCGCCCAGAGCCAGTGCTCTGCGACAACAGAGGCCACCGCGACAGGAGGCCCCCGCGGGCCAAAGAACAAAGACGGATGAAAATAGATAAATGAAAGACCAATAGAAGTGGTCCACCCACTTCCCTCCCTCCCCAACCCGCCCTCCTCCCCCCAAAATAAATAAAATACTGTTTAAAAAAAAGAAAAGAAAGAAAGACCAATAGAAGTGGCCCGCCAGCCCCTGTCCCTCCCTACCCCACCTCCCTGCTACAAAAAATAAAATAAAATAAAACAATAATTTTTAAAAATAATAAATTGCTTAAAAAAAAAAGTCTACAAATAATAGATGCTGGAGAGGATGTGGAAAAAATGGAACCCTGCTACACTGCTGTGGGAGCGTAAATTGCTACAGCCATTACAGAAAACGGTCTGGCGCTTCTTTAAAAAACTAAACATAGCTACCATATGATCCTACAATCCCACTCCTGGGCATATACCCAGAAAAGACAAAACCTCTAATTCAAAAGAGAAGACTCTTGAGAGTCTTTTGGACTGCAAGGAGATCGAACCGGCCAATCCTAACGGAAATCAACCCTGAATATTCACTGGAAAGACTGATGCGGAAGCTGAAGCTTCAATACTTGGACACCTGATGCGAAGAGCAGACTCACTGGAAAATACCCTGATGCTAGGAATGACTGAGGGCACAAGGATGAGGCAGCAGAGAACAAGATGGTTGGATGGCATCACCAACTCAACCGATATGAGCTTGAGCAAACCCTGGGAGATAGTACAGGACAAAGAAGCATGGCGTGTTGAAGCCCATAGGGTCGCAAAGAGTAGTCACGATTGAGCAACTGAAGAACAAGTCTCCCTTGACTTTTGAAACCCTGGGAGATCTACCGCAAATCAAAACTACAATAAGGTACCACCTCATATCAATCCATATCAAAGCCATCATCAAAAAATCAACAAATGGGCTTCTCTGGTGGTCCAGTGGGTAAGGACACCGCCTTGCAGTGCAGGGGGCGCCGGTTCAATCCCTGGCCTGGGAAGATCCCACGTGCCGTGGAGCGGCTGGACTGATTTGTCCAATTACCGAGCCGGAGCTCTGGAGCGCATGCGCCCAGAGCCAGTGCTCTGCGACAACAGAGGCCACCGCGACAGGAGGCCCCCGCGGGCCAAAGAACAAAGACGGATGAAAATAGATAAATGAAAGACCAATAGAAGTGGTCCACCCACTTCCCTCCCTCCCCAACCCGCCCTCCTCCCCCCAAAATAAATAAAATACTGTTTAAAAAAAAGAAAAGAAAGAAAGACCAATAGAAGTGGCCCGCCAGCCCCTGTCCCTCCCTACCCCACCTCCCTGCTACAAAAAATAAAATAAAATAAAACAATAATTTTTAAAAATAATAAATTGCTTAAAAAAAAAAGTCTACAAATAATAGATGCTGGAGAGGATGTGGAAAAAATGGAACCCTGCTACACTGCTGTGGGAGCGTAAATTGCTACAGCCATTACAGAAAACGGTCTGGCGCTTCTTTAAAAAACTAAACATAGCTACCATATGATCCTACAATCCCACTCCTGGGCATATACCCAGAAAAGACAAAACCTCTAATTCAAAAAGAGAAGACTCTTGAGAGTCTTTTGGACTGCAAGGAGATCGAACCGGCCAATCCTAACGGAAATCAACCCTGAATATTCACTGGAAAGACTGATGCGGAAGCTGAAGCTTCAATACTTGGACACCTGATGCGAAGAGCAGACTCACTGGAAAATACCCTGATGCTAGGAATGACTGAGGGCACAAGGATGAGGCAGCAGAGAACAAGATGGTTGGATGGCATCACCAACTCAACCGATATGAGCTTGAGCAAACCCTGGGAGATAGTACAGGACAAAGAAGCATGGCGTGTTGAAGCCCATAGGGTCGCAAAGAGTAGTCACGATTGAGCAACTGAAGAACAAGTCTCCCTTGACTTTTGAAGAGTTAGCTTAATTTTGTTTTTTACTTTTATTTATTTATCTGGCTGCAACGGATCTTAGTTGCAGCACCTGGCATTTTCATTGCATCATAAAGGATCTCTCATTGTGGTGCTCGGATTCTCACTGTGTTGCACAGGCTTAGATGCTCCACAGCACGTGGAATCTCAAGTTCCCAGACTAGGGACTGAACCTGTGTCTCTCGTATGTTGTATTGTGGATTCTTAACCACTGGACCACCAGGGAAGTCCTCTTAGCTTAGCTTGTAAAGCACTGGAGCACTCACAAGAAGTTCTATCGATTGTACACCTTGGTGGACTGAGACGGGAGAGCCTTTCAGGAGCATCTACTACTGCTGGAGGCCCAAGTCCCTCCTTCCCTCTTCACCTCCGACGTGGAATATGCTCTGATGGTGACCATGAGCCCATATAAGCTTTAGGTCACCTGTTCCCCACAAGTGACCCAGAGCACTCACTGTACTGTATGTGCACAACTGTCCCTGTTTCACTTGGATTACACTTTGGCTTAGAGAGAACAATAACTTCTCCACAGCACAACACCTCAAAGCCAGTCAAAGAAATCCCAAAAGTCAGGAGATCATACACACACACCGTCAAAACTAAAATTTTTGTTGTCATCCATCTTTGAATGTCTCCTTATACCTTGTATCTGCATACATTACACAACAAAGATTCGAAAACAAGTCTTACCTTCTGTTGAGAGTCTTTTGGACTGCAAGGAGATCGAACCGGCCAATCCTAACGGAAATCAACCCTGAATATTCACTGGAAAGACTGATGCGGAAGCTGAAGCTTCAATACTTGGACACCTGATGCGAAGAGCAGACTCACTGGAAAATACCCTGATGCTAGGAATGACTGAGGGCACAAGGATGAGGCAGCAGAGAACAAGATGGTTGGATGGCATCACCAACTCAACCGATATGAGCTTGAGCAAACCCTGGGAGATAGTACAGGACAAAGAAGCATGGCGTGTTGAAGCCCATAGGGTCGCAAAGAGTAGTCACGATTGAGCAACTGAAGAACAAGTCTCCCTTGACTTTTGAAGAGTTAGCTTAATTTTGTTTTTTACTTTTATTTATTTATCTGGCTGCAACGGATCTTAGTTGCAGCACCTGGCATTTTCATTGCATCATAAAGGATCTCTCATTGTGGTGCTCGGATTCTCACTGTGTTGCACAGGCTTAGATGCTCCACAGCACGTGGAATCTCAAGTTCCCAGACTAGGGACTGAACCTGTGTCTCTCGTATGTTGTATTGTGGATTCTTAACCACTGGACCACCAGGGAAGTCCTCTTAGCTTAGCTTGTAAAGCACTGGAGCACTCACAAGAAGTTCTATCGATTGTACACCTTGGTGGACTGAGACGGGAGAGCCTTTCAGGAGCATCTACTACTGCTGGAGGCCCAAGTCCCTCCTTCCCTCTTCACCTCCGACGTGGAATATGCTCTGATGGTGACCATGAGCCCATATAAGCTTTAGGTCACCTGTTCCCCACAAGTGACCCAGAGCACTCACTGTACTGTATGTGCACAACTGTCCCTGTTTCACTTGGATTACACTTTGGCTTAGAGAGAACAATAACTTCTCCACAGCACAACACCTCAAAGCCAGTCAAAGAAATCCCAAAAGTCAGGAGATCATACACACACACCGTCAAAACTAAAATTTTTGTTGTCATCCATCTTTGAATGTCTCCTTATACCTTGTATCTGCATACATTACACAACAAAAGATTCGAAAACAAGTCTTACCTTCTGTGGAAACTCCTTGTTTAAATTTTATATTTAGGCAAAATATAAAAACATTTGGGATTTTTTCTTGGAGTATATGCAACTTTAAGAAAAATTTTTTCATTCAGTATATTTATAATCTCTTCACCTGAAAAATAAGAGGAAAAAAACCTTAAGTTCGACTTTGGTAAACTTAACTCACCAAAATGATACAGAAAAGGAAAATCAAAGTCGTTATCTTTACTGAGAATTCAAATTGTCATAACATTTCGTGCGTAAGGATCTAGAAAGCTCCCTTGTCGTTGCTTGTTCTACAGACACTGGTACCAATGATACACACCCATTCTCTATATAGTTCACCAGCCCTATGGCTGGGATTCATGGACGTGAGAAGGATCTCTGTGAAGCTGTCCAATTTCATGCCTGTGTACTATCAACATCAAGAAACATGTATCCTGGGCTTCCCTGGTAGTCCAGTGGGTAAGGACACTGCCCTGCAGTACAAGGGACGCCAGTTCGATCCCTGGCCTGGGAAAATCCCACATGCCGTGGAATGGCGGGACCGATGTGTCCAACTACAGAGCTGGAGCTGTGGAGCGCATGCGCCCAGAGCCGGTGCTCTGCAGTGACAGAGGCCACTGCAAAGGGAGGCCCCCACAGGCCAAAGAACAAAGGTGGATGAAAATAGATAAATGAAAGACCAATACAAGTGTCCCCCCCACACACACCAAAAAGAAACATATCCTGATCACAAGATGCCTGGACCATTTCCTTTACAACTTCCAAAAAAAAAGGACTCCAAAATGCTCCAGGTGGGACTGCTAAACACCACTTCCAAACAATGTAACCAGCACTCTGTGGTCAAAATCCTTCAAGGCGTGCAGCAAAAACATGGACCAGCAGAGCCCTGTGCTGTTGATTCTGTATTTGCAGGAAAGACATGATTTTTACCTTTTGAAAATTATACTTCAACAAAAAGGAGGGATGACCATTGTGGAATATAAGAGCCTTAAGAGACCAAATCATCAAATACAGTATTTAAATCTTGTTTGGGTCCAATTAAAATGAATCAATTGGATGCTATTGCGGAAATTTGAATACAGACTGGTATTAGCACTAAGGAATTGGTGCAAATCTGTCAGTTGCAAAAATGACATGATTACTATGCTTTTAAAAATAAAACTTCACAATAGAAGTGGCCCGCCTGCTCCCCTCCCTCCCCAACCCCCGCCCAAAATAAATAAATAAATAAATCTTTTAAAAAATAATAAAAAATAAAACTTCACTTTTGCCGCAGAAAAACTGAAGTATTCATGAGTGAAATCACAGTATTTTTTGCATTTACTTTTAAAACACTTTACCAAAACACAAGAACAAACAAAACTTAAAAGCGTGGGAGGAAAAAAAAATAGATTAAGGAAAAAAAAGAAAAAACACCCAGCAAAATGCTTATAACAGATAAAGTTTGGAGATGAGTACATGGGTGTTTATTATGCTTTCTGTACATTTGTGTATTTTTAAAGTTCATATAAAAACCAAATGAAGGGGGCTTCCCTGGTGGTCCAGTGGGTGGGGACACCACCTTACAGTGCAAGGGGCGCAGGTTCGATCCCTGGCCTGGGAAGATCCCACGTGCCGCGGAGCGGCTGGACCAGTGTGTCCAATTACCAAGCCGGAGCTCTGGAGCGCATGCATCCAGAGCCGGTGCTCTGCGACAACAGACGCCACCGTGATGGGAGGCCCACACAGGCCAAAGAACAAAGATGGATGAAAATGGACAAATGAAAGACCAATAGAAGTGGCCTGCCTGCTCCCCTCCCTCCCCACCCCTCCCCCACCAAAATAAATAAATAAATTAAAAAAAAAAAAAAGAAAAAAAAAAAACAAGTGAAGGGGCTTCCCTGGTCTGGTGGCTAAGACTCTGTGCTCCCAGTGCAGGGGGGTCTGGGTTTGATACCTGGTCAGGGAACTAGATTCCACATGCCACAACTCAGTTCAAATGCCACAACGATCAAAGATCCTGCATGTTGCAGCTAAGAACTGATGCAGCCCAATAAATAAATAAAAATATTTTTAAAGAAATCAAGTGAAAAAAAAAGTACTTGAAGTTGTGCTAGTAAGTCAGCAGTAAGTCAGTGTTATATCCTAAAATGGGAAAATCTTTTTTATAACTGTGAAACAGAAGAAAGGACACTTCCCTTAAAAGAGCATCAGGAGGCCCAAAGGGGAGCCCTCACACTGCTCAGTTTCAACCATAGACTCCCATGAGGAAGGCTTCCCATTTGCCAGCAACTCAGCCAGTGACAAACCATCAACACTCTAACTCTCACTTCCTCCAGGGACTTTTGTTCAAAAGAGCCCTCCTAACTGCCTTCTTTTTCTTTACAAAGTAACCTTCCTCTTTGTTTGTGAGACTTGCCCATGGTTATTTTTGCATTTACTTTTAAAACACTTTACCAAAACACAAGAACAAACAAAACTTAAAAGCGTGGGAGGAAAAAAAAATAGATTAAGGAAAAAAAAGAAAAAACACCCAGCAAAATGCTTATAACAGATAAAGTTTGGAGATGAGTACATGGGTGTTTATTATGCTTTCTGTACATTTGTGTATTTTTAAAGTTCATATAAAAACCAAATGAAGGGGGCTTCCCTGGTGGTCCAGTGGGTGGGGACACCACCTTACAGTGCAAGGGGCGCAGGTTCGATCCCTGGCCTGGGAAGATCCCACGTGCCGCGGAGCGGCTGGACCAGTGTGTCCAATTACCAAGCCGGAGCTCTGGAGCGCATGCATCCAGAGCCGGTGCTCTGCGACAACAGACGCCACCGTGATGGGAGGCCCACACAGGCCAAAGAACAAAGATGGATGAAAATGGACAAATGAAAGACCAATAGAAGTGGCCTGCCTGCTCCCCTCCCTCCCCACCCCTCCCCCACCAAAATAAATAAATAAATTAAAAAAAAAAAAAGAAAAAAAAAAAACAAGTGAAGGGGCTTCCCTGGTCTGGTGGCTAAGACTCTGTGCTCCCAGTGCAGGGGGGTCTGGGTTTGATACCTGGTCAGGGAACTAGATTCCACATGCCACAACTCAGTTCAAATGCCACAACGATCAAAGATCCTGCATGTTGCAGCTAAGAACTGATGCAGCCCAATAAATAAATAAAAATATTTTTAAAGAAATCAAGTGAAAAAAAAAGTACTTGAAGTTGTGCTAGTAAGTCAGCAGTAAGTCAGTGTTATATCCTAAAATGGGAAAATCTTTTTTATAACTGTGAAACAGAAGAAAGGACACTTCCCTTAAAAGAGCATCAGGAGGCCCAAAGGGGAGCCCTCACACTGCTCAGTTTCAACCATAGACTCCCATGAGGAAGGCTTCCCATTTGCCAGCAACTCAGCCAGTGACAAACCATCAACACTCTAACTCTCACTTCCTCCAGGGACTTTTGTTCAAAAGAGCCCCTCCTAACTGCCTTCTTTTTCTTTACAAAGTAACCTTCCTCTTTGTTTGTGAGACTTGCCCATGGTTTTTGCTATTACTTGCTTATCCTGTAACTGCTATTCTCAAATTCAAACCCAATTCAAAACTGGCTTTTCAGCACTTTATATACAGTTTCAAAATAAAGATGCATCTCTGTAAGGGCCTGACACCTGTTTACTCTAACTCCTGAACCCACACTTTTATAACATGCATCTTCTTGACACATTCTCCTCAGTGTAAGCTGGAGGAAGCCCAACAGCCAAACACAAGGCGGGGTGCGCAGCTGGGGAATGGCGACACCTGCTCCTCGGAAGGCACACATCCTGAGCATTCGCCCACTCTCACACTGCCTGGCAGTGCCACCCTCTCCCAGGCCCTCTGTGGCAGGCAGCCATGCCCTCCAGCCCAGACCCCGCAGGGCTCTCCTCTCAGGAGGCTCTCAGGATCGCGTCGGTCACTTGCCTTTCCTGTGACACCTTTCTCCCAAGCCCTACCCACCTCCTTCCCTAAACACACGCATTCCCGGACGTCCACAGAGGCAGCATTCTCACAGATCCCATCACTGTCTTCTATGCTTTCTAATGCCTTCCTTCAAGCACCTGTTTTTGATACTTCGGCTTTTGGCCGAGATGAAATAACAGGGACCAGATTTACAAAAGAAATCTTTGGACACTGGCTATCTGGCAGACAGGAGGGAAACAAAAGGAGTCCATTAAATGTCCAGCTTCCCGCCTGACAAGTAATTCTGGGTCACAGCAAAGGAACTAGGTAGGGTCCAGCAGTTCCCCGAGGTGAAGAGAGCGTACCGGGAGTCCAGGGAGGCCAAGGCGCTAGCATTCACAAGCAGAACACGGGAGGGGACAGACAGCTGCTGACAGCGCTGAGGACCTGCCAGCTCCAGCCAGGTCCTGACCACCCCAAGTGTGCGAGAAGAGCCGCCACGCCAGGGATCAGTGGGAACAACCCTCCAAGTTCTCACGGGGCCGAGGACGCTACTCCTCCTCCCAGTCACAGTGGACATCTTCCTAACTTCAGGGCAACGCACAAGTATTCAGAACCCTTTTGCTTCAGTGGTGAGGCAAAATGAGCCCTGGACTCAATCTTACTCTGTTCCTACCTAACAAAGCCTAAAAGCCAGACCCACAGAATTAAACTGTTTCCAAGTAATTTAACATTCCAAAACAAAAGTCAAGAATATTTATAGAAAAATGAAAGTACCCATCATCCAACAAGATAAAAGTCACAGTACCTTGGCATCCAATCAAAAAATAACCAGACGTGCAAGGAAGCAGGAAAACACAAACAATAATCAACCCAGAAATGACACAGATGATAAAATTAATAGACAAGGATGCTTAAACTGCTGCTGTAATTGCATTCCATATGTTCAAAAACCTAGAGGGAAGATAAGATGTTAAAGAGAGACATGAAAGACACACAAAGACCCAAACAGAATCACAAACACACTCTTAATCCAACAAAATGAACACAAAGAGGATACGGGAACAGAGAGCACACTGTAAGCCTCGACACCAGGACATGCCAGGTGGGCTGCCGCTTGCCACCACCCGGCTCTCCCTGCTCACCCACCCCCCACACACCAGCACCCACTGCTTTCCCAGCTACACTGCCAGTCTCTGCACTGGACTCGGACACGTGGGCCTCCCTGCCTGAAACATCCTTCGTTCACCTTCCTCGTGGGCAAATTCCTAACTGCCCTTCAAGTCCAAACTTCAATGAGAACCACTTTTATCAGGCTTTCCTGAGTCCTTCCTCAGCACTCTTACAAGGGAATCCAACACACTATAATAACCTAATTTTAAGTGTTTTTTACGTATTTTCAATTATTAAAAAATATTTGAGGGGCCTTTCTGGTGGCTCAGTTGTAAAAAATCTGCCTGCCAGTGCAGAAGACACAGGTCTGATCCCTGACGTGGGGAAGACCCCACATGCCACGGAGCAACTACGTCTGTGTGCCACAACTACTGAGCTCATGCTCTGTAAAGTCCGGAAGCCACAATACTGACCCCACGTGCCGCAACTGCTGAAGCCTGCCTGCCCTGGAGTCCATGCTCTGCAATAAGAGAAGGCACTGCAATGAGAAGCCCAACACTGTAACTAGAGAGTAACACTTTCTCAACACAACTAGAGAAAAGGCCATGCAGCAATGGTGACCCAGCACAGCCAAATATGAGTACATAAATGTATTTTAAAAAAATATTTGAAATATTAAAAAGTCCAGAGAAGGGGACTTCCCTGGTGGTCCAGTGGCTAAGACTCTATGCTCCTAATGCAGAGGGCTAGGGTTCAATTCCTGCTCAGGGAACTTGAGCCTACATGCCACAACTAAGAACTGGTGTAGCTTGATTAAATAAATAAATAAATATATTTTCTAAAGGATTTAAAAAAAAAGTCCACAACTTCCCCGGTGGCTCGCTGGTAAAGAATCCACCTGCCAGTGCAAGAGACACGGGTTCAATCCCTGATACAGGAAGATTCCACATGACACAGAGCAATTAAGCCCGGGTGCCACAACTACTGAGCCCGTGCTCTATTAACAAGAGAAGTCACTGGAATGAGATGCCAGCACACAGGAACTAGAGAGCAGCTCTTCTCAACACAACTAGAGAAAAGGCCATGCAGCAATGAAGACCCAGCACAGCCAAATATGAGTATATAAATGTATTTTAAAAAAATATTTGAAATATTAAAAAGTCCAGAGAAGGGGACTTCCCTGGTGGTCCAGTGGCTAAGACTCTATGCTCCTAATGCAGAGGGCTAGGGTTCAATTCCTGCTCAGGGAACTTGAGCCTACATGCCACAACTAAGAACTGGTGTAGCTTGATTAAATAAATAAATAAATATATTTTCTAAAGGATTTAAAAAAAAAGTCCACAACTTCCCCGGTGGCTCGCTGGTAAAGAATCCACCTGCCAGTGCAAGAGACACGGGTTCAATCCCTGATACAGGAAGATTCCACATGACACAGAGCAATTAAGCCCGGGTGCCACAACTACTGAGCCCGTGCTCTATTAACAAGAGAAGTCACTGGAATGAGATGCCAGCACACAGGAACTAGAGAGCAGCTCTTCTCGCCACAACTACAGAAAAGCCCACCCAGCAATGAAGACCCAGCACAGTCAAAGATAAATCAAATAAAAATAAAATAAAATTATTTTTTAGAAGTCCAGAAAAAAATATACCAAATACCCATGTACTGAGATTTAATAAATATCAACTCTTTGCTTACTTACATAAGGAGACAGTGTTAGCTGCTCAGTCGTGTCTCTGTTACCCCACAGACTGTAGCCCGCCAGGCTCCTCTGTCCCTGGGGTTCCCCAGGCAGGAACACTGGGGTGGATACTCAGAGCTCCCATTTCATTTAGTTTACATTTTCCAATCTCTCCATCTTTTCTTTTTTGTTTTTTTGATGTTGCTTCTCAAGCCTTTATCAAATGTAGTAGAAAAGCCTTTATATACACATATATAAAAATATGTATGATATATATATTTTAGAAAACTTATGAATGAATTTTTGCCCAACTAAAAAATTTATGACATTTTGATTCTACTTGACTTAGCATGGCTAGAATGCTAGATTTTTAATTTAAAAAAATATATACACAACAAGCAACAAAGGCTTACTGTATAACACAAGGAACAATAATCAGTATCTTACAATAACCTATAATGGAATATAATTTCAAAAATAATACGTGTATACGTACAACTGAATCACACACACAAAAAAGAATTCTACTTTTTGAAATTTAGTAATGTTCATGTTTTTGCCAGTTTTTCTAAATGTCTATGGACATCTAATAACAATGTATGAAATACAAAATTTTAAATACATCTATGTAGATATGATTAATATAAATTAATTAAATATAAATCTATTATATTTAAACTATAAATGAAATCATTCAGGATGCTCCTTATTTTTTCTGCATTTGATAAAATATTCTCAGAGAAATGTTAATATGTCTCACTATGATTACATATTTTTTCTTTTTCTTATAATTCTTTTGATTTTTGCTTTATGTATCTTTGTTTCTTTGCTGTTAAGGTGTCTCATGGTTTATGATGCCTATTTTCTTTGTGGATTGTGCCTTTTATCATTAAAAATATTCCTCTTTGTTTCATTTTAAATCAATTAATTAATTAAAAAAAAAAAGAATATTAGAGTGGGTAGTCACTCCCTTCACCAGGGAATCTGTTCAACCCAGGGATCAAACCCAGCTCTCCTGCATTGCAGGCAGATTCTTTACCATCTGAGGCAACACACAATCCCGCTTATAGATGCCATATACTCAAAAAAAATGAAGTGCTCCTAGAACTTCCCTGGTGGCACAATGGATAAGAATCCCCACCACAGAGACCCGCCAGCACACAGATGACAGATGAGCAGGACCTGCCTGTTCGCAGCACCGCACTCCTGAGAGGACCAGAACCAAAGGTGGCGGCAGGGCAGGGGGCGCTCTAGGCTGAGGCGTCATTCACCTTGGCTACACTGGGTCCTCACTGCTGCGCACAGGCTTTCCCTAGCAGTGGCACCTGGGCACTGCTCTCTAGTTGTGGTGTCAGGCTTCTCTCTGCAGTGGGTTCTCTTGTTGAGAAGTACGGGCTCTAGGACACACGAGTTTCAGTAGCTGTGGCACATGGGCCTAGCTGTCTCATGGCATGTGGGACCTTAATTTCCGAACTAGGAATCGAACCCGCATCCCACGCACAGGCAGGCAGATTCTTAACCACTGGACTCCCAGGGAAATCTTTAGACTGCTACTACTTGTGAAGGAAAAGTAATTTTAAACACCCAGCTAAAAAGCAGTGCCAATACAGGCAGAAAAAATCCCCAAAAAGCACCAGGGTGGAAACCAGGGCAGTGAACAGAGCTGAGTCCAAACACGAACAGAAAAAGGACTAATTTAAGGAACACTGATGCAGGGCGACACCCACCCCAAGAAAAAAGCACCAGGTGCCGCTGTCATGGGGACTTTACTAAGGCCAGTACTCCGTGAGCCAACCACAACTCAGTGCACGAGGCAGTCTGCCACCAACCCCAACTGCAGAGGCCTTGAGCACGGCAGGACTAGCCCACGGCCACGCGCCAACTGTCAGCTCTAGAACTGGAACCCAGGCTGTCTGACAGCACGGTCCATGTTCTCAGTCCCTACACAGTATCATACGCTGACCCAGATTCTAGTTGGTACAGGGAAAAATGAAAGTATCAAAGGAGGTGCAGTGGGGATGACAGAGACGCAACAGACGCGAAGGCAGGAACCACAGCGCGACGGTCGGCGCAGCAGCCAGTGAGCCCTCCAAAGCACAGTGCTCAGGGGCTCCCCAGGCCTCGCTGGAGCCAGTCAGCGGCCGTGCTGCACGCCCCCCGGACGTGCTCAAAGCCAGCGGACCGCACCCCTTAAAAGAGTGCGTCTCACATGACAGGAATTACATCTTCATGAAAAAAACACGCACACCCCATGGGCTGACAGGTGGGAGTCAAGCTCCCAGAGGAGAGCACGCTGGAGGGCCGAAGGCTGCAGGAGCAGCACCCCTCCCTCGCCCCACAGAGAAGGTGGCGCTCGGCGCCCCCCAAGGAGGGGCTGAAGAGGCCGCACAGGCCTGTCCTCAGGAGCCAGGGCAGCGCTGTGTTCAGTGACTACGTTCATGAGGAACCTGCTGGAGTTTTACTCCCTTTAAATTACCGACCACAAACCTCGAGTGCACAAAGAATACAACCCAGTGATCCGGAAGTGAGCTGGCCTCTCCTGAGATGACTGAGACGTATTCTAGATGGACAGACTGCACAATCCCTCACATCAAAAAGCAAGTCTCAGGTTTCCCCGGTAGCCCAGTGGTGAAGCGTTCGCCTGCCAATGCAGGAGACACAGGTTTGATCCCTGATCCAGGAAGATCCCACAGGCTGCAGAGCAACTAAGCCCATGAGCCACAACTACAAAGCCTGTGCTCTAGAGCCTCGGAGCGGCAACTATGGAGTCCGTGTGCCCTAGAGTCCAAGTTTCACAAAAATAGTCACCACCACAAGAAGCCTGCTCACCTCAACTAGAGAGGAGTCCTCACTTCCTGCAACTAGAGAAGAGTGGCAGCAGTGAAAAACCCAGAATAGCTGAAAATAAATGAATAAATAAAAAATTTTTAAAAAAAAGTCTCCCTGCCCATCCTGGGACCCCCAGGACCCACTGTCACCACATAAGGTGGGGTGGAACTGGGCAGCTCCAAGTCTCAGCTCCCAAAGCGCTCACAGTCCCTACTCTCATCCTCTGGAAACCCCGTGGCTAGTGCAAAAGAGGCCCTTCCAGCCTCCCTAAGGACAAGGGAACCCTGAAGAGCCCCATCTCTCAAGGAGGCCAGGCTAACTACATGCAGAGCAACAGGAGCCAAACCCGCCCAAACTAGGCTCAACCCACAAACTCAGGAAGCACCTCTATTGGATTCCCTCCCAACCCACCAATATTCTTTTTTTTTTTTAATTTACTGTATGCATATATATAT
Organism: Tragulus kanchil; assembly: GCA_022376925.1. NCBI lineage: Eukaryota > Metazoa > Chordata > Mammalia > Artiodactyla > Tragulidae > Tragulus > Tragulus kanchil. Next base: position 168,830,102 of record JAIOJX010000004.1, read on the forward strand.
ATATATACACATACATACATATATATATATATATATATATTTTGGCCACTTCTATTGATCTTTCATTTATCTATCTTTGTTCTTTGGCCTGTGTGGGCCTCCCATCACAGCGGCCTCTATCGCTGCAGAGCAACAGAGCTCTGGGCGCAAGCGCTCCAGAGCTCCGGCTCAGTAATTGGACATATCCGTCCAGCTGCTCCGCAGCACGGGGGATATTCCTAGGCCAGGGATCGAACCGGCGCCCCCTGCACTGCAAGGCGGTGTCCTTACACACTGGACCACCAGGGAAGCCCCCCACCAATATTCTTATCCCCTTAATTCTGTCTCAAGTGGGAACCCTCTGATCTTCCATCCACCATTCCCTGCCTCCCCTCATTATAGCACAGAAAGGGCCTTGCTGCTGCCAAAACAAAGCACTGACTGGAGCACTGGACCCCGCCCTTCACACCCTCTGGTCTGTCCAGTCTCTCCTCCCTCGTGTGTGCACACGCGCAGACATGCACACCCCAGAGAGGAGTCTCACTTCTGCAACAAAGAGAGGGGAAGGTGGCCCTAGAGTCCAAGTTTCACAAAAATAGTCACCACCACAAGAAGCCTGCTCACCTCAACTAGAGAGGAGTCCTCACTTCCTGCAACTAGAGAAGAGTGGCAGCAGTGAAAAACCCAGAATAGCTGAAAATAAATGAATAAATAAAAAATTTTTAAAAAAAAGTCTCCCTGCCCATCCTGGGACCCCCAGGACCCACTGTCACCACATAAGGTGGGGTGGAACTGGGCAGCTCCAAGTCTCAGCTCCCAAAGCGCTCACAGTCCCTACTCTCATCCTCTGGAAACCCCGTGGCTAGTGCAAAAGAGGCCCTTCCAGCCTCCCTAAGGACAAGGGAACCCTGAAGAGCCCCATCTCTCAAGGAGGCCAGGCTAACTACATGCAGAGCAACAGGAGCCAAACCCGCCCAAACTAGGCTCAACCCACAAACTCAGGAAGCACCTCTATTGGATTCCCTCCCAACCCACCAATATTCTTTTTTTTTTTTAATTTACTGTATGCATATATATATATATATATACACATACATACATATATATATATATATATATATTTTGGCCACTTCTATTGATCTTTCATTTATCTATCTTTGTTCTTTGGCCTGTGTGGGCCTCCCATCACAGCGGCCTCTATCGCTGCAGAGCAACAGAGCTCTGGGCGCAAGCGCTCCAGAGCTCCGGCTCAGTAATTGGACATATCCGTCCAGCTGCTCCGCAGCACGGGGGATATTCCTAGGCCAGGGATCGAACCGGCGCCCCCTGCACTGCAAGGCGGTGTCCTTACACACTGGACCACCAGGGAAGCCCCCCACCAATATTCTTATCCCCTTAATTCTGTCTCAAGTGGGAACCCTCTGATCTTCCATCCACCATTCCCTGCCTCCCCTCATTATAGCACAGAAAGGGCCTTGCTGCTGCCAAAACAAAGCACTGACTGGAGCACTGGACCCCGCCCTTCACACCCTCTGGTCTGTCCAGTCTCTCCTCCCTCGTGTGTGCACACGCGCAGACATGCACACCCCATGCTCCACCAGCGCATCTTTGATCTTGCTCACAGCAATGCTTCCCAAAGGGCTGGGCTGCTCTTGCCGTCCCCAGTCCATCTCCTCACATCTGGCTCCTGTCCCACCAAACCACTAGACTGCCTTTATCAAGGAAGCCAGTGTCCTCCCAGGACCACCACATTCAACCTCTGATGGTGGAAGTGACAGCCTGTCTTAACTTCCCTTACACCACACCCTCCAGGGCCCCGCAGTGCCTGATGGGCTCTGTCAGCTCCACTTCCGCTGCTCACCTCAACCAGCAAGCAGGCCCAGGGTAAATCCTATCTCCCTCCTCAGCCTCTGCTGCACAAGGATATCACAGGGCTTAAAAGTACACGCCTCAGAGTTTTGGTTCCAGAAAAAATTGGAGCAGCTGTATCACACTAATCTCCCTACTTATAAACTCTGCGGCGCTGAGAGGAGACACCAGAGCACCAGCGAGCGACACGGAGAAGGGACGCCAGGGCCCCAGCATGTGAGGCGGAGAGGAGACCCCAGAGGCCCGGCGAGTGGCACGGAGAGGCGATGCCAGAGCCCCGATGTGGACGGTGCGGCCCACAACCAATCCATGCCAAAAGAGACCCAAAAAACTTCTGGGACGGCATCAAAAACAAACTTCAACAGATGATCCACACACAGATGAGAAGGTAAGCTCACAACTGAGAACCTGAAAAGGGACGCACCTTTTGTCCCCCATACATTTATATTGGGCCTAATACCACTGAATGCTGTAAATCTCCAGTCTCTGGCCAAAGATCAAAATCAAGAACCTCAGAGAGAAAACACCAACTCCAAGAGTCAAACACAAAAAAATCAAAAGTCGCTGCCCCAGCACGGGATATTCCAGGCGGATCGAACCGGCGCCCCCTGCACTGCAAGGCGGTGTCCTTACACACTGGACCACCAGGGAAGCCCCCCACCAATATTCTTATCCCCTTAATTCTGTCTCAAGTGGGAACCCTCTGATCTTCCATCCACCATTCCCTGCCTCCCCTCATTATAGCACAGAAAGGGCCTTGCTGCTGCCAAAACAAAGCACTGACTGGAGCACTGGACCCCGCCCTTCACACCCTCTGGTCTGTCCAGTCTCTCCTCCCTCGTGTGTGCACACGCGCAGACATGCACACCCCATGCTCCACCAGCGCATCTTTGATCTTGCTCACAGCAATGCTTCCCAAAGGGCTGGGCTGCTCTTGCCGTCCCCAGTCCATCTCCTCACATCTGGCTCCTGTCCCACCAAACCACTAGACTGCCTTTATCAAGGAAGCCAGTGTCCTCCCAGGACCACCACATTCAACCTCTGATGGTGGAAGTGACAGCCTGTCTTAACTTCCCTTACACCACACCCTCCAGGGCCCCGCAGTGCCTGATGGGCTCTGTCAGCTCCACTTCCGCTGCTCACCTCAACCAGCAAGCAGGCCCAGGGTAAATCCTATCTCCCTCCTCAGCCTCTGCTGCACAAGGATATCACAGGGCTTAAAAGTACACGCCTCAGAGTTTTGGTTCCAGAAAAAATTGGAGCAGCTGTATCACACTAATCTCCCTACTTATAAACTCTGCGGCGCTGAGAGGAGACACCAGAGCACCAGCGAGCGACACGGAGAAGGGACGCCAGGGCCCCAGCATGTGAGGCGGAGAGGAGACCCCAGAGGCCCGGCGAGTGGCACGGAGAGGCGATGCCAGAGCCCCGATGTGGACGGTGCGGCCCACAACCAATCCATGCCAAAAGAGACCCAAAAAACTTCTGGGACGGCATCAAAAACAAACTTCAACAGATGATCCACACACAGATGAGAAGGTAAGCTCACAACTGAGAACCTGAAAAAGGGACGCACCTTTTGTCCCCCATACATTTATATTGGGCCTAATACCACTGAATGCTGTAAATCTCCAGTCTCTGGCCAAAGATCAAAATCAAGAACCTCAGAGAGAAAACACCAACTCCAAGAGTCAAACACAAAAAAATCAAAAGTAACAGTAATAACGAAAAGACAGAGAAACACTGCACAAATGAAGGAACAAACTAGAAACATACAAACCCAAATGATGGAAGAAGAAACAAATGAACTATCAGAAAGAGAATTCAGAAAAGCAACACTAAGGATGATCCAAACTCCGAAAATAAAATAACAGAGAGAATTGATGCACTGGATAAACACCTGCAAGAAGTTAAGAAACAACAAGAGACAAACAACTCAACTGCTGAACTTAAAAATACTATGGAAGAACTCAATAGTAGAATATCTGAGGCAGAAGAAAGGATAAGCGAGCTGGAAGATAGAATAGTGGAAATAACTGTGGAAGAACAAAAAAAAAAGAACAAAGAATAAAAAGAACCGAGGATAGTCTCAGAGACCTCTGGAATAATATCAAATGAACCAACATTCGAACAGTAAGAGTCTCAGACGAAGAAAAAAAGAAAGGATATGAAAAAAATTTTGAAGAGATTATAGTTGAAAACTTTCCCAGCATCGGAAAGGAAATAGCCAGTCAAGTCCAAGAAGCATAAAGAGTCCCATACAGGATAAACCCTAGGAGGAACACTCCAAGAGACATACTGATCCAGTTAACACAGACCAAATACAAACACAGAATACTAAAAGCAGCAAGGGACAAACAACAAGTAACATACAAGGGAAATCCTACATGTTTAATTGCTGCCCTCTCAACAGAAATCCTGCAGGCAAGTAGAGAATGGCAAGACACTTTTAAAGTGCTGAAAGAGGAAAACCTACAACCAAGAATACTCTACCCATCAAGGATCTCATTCAAAATTGATGGCAAAATTAGAGAATGGCAAGACACTTTTAAATCTAAGCCCGAGGGCCCCACAACCAATCCATGCCAAAAGAGACCCAAAAAACTTCTGGGACGGCATCAAAAACAAACTTCAACAGATGATCCACACACAGATGAGAAGGTAAGCTCACAACTGAGAACCTGAAAAAGGGACGCACCTTTTGTCCCCCATACATTTATATTGGGCCTAATACCACTGAATGCTGTAAATCTCCAGTCTCTGGCCAAAGATCAAAATCAAGAACCTCAGAGAGAAAACACCAACTCCAAGAGTCAAACACAAAAAAATCAAAAGTAACAGTAATAACGAAAAGACAGAGAAACACTGCACAAATGAAGGAACAAACTAGAAACATACAAACCCAAATGATGGAAGAAGAAACAAATGAACTATCAGAAAGAGAATTCAGAAAAGCAACACTAAGGATGATCCAAACTCCGAAAATAAAATAACAGAGAGAATTGATGCACTGGATAAACACCTGCAAGAAGTTAAGAAACAACAAGAGACAAACAACTCAACTGCTGAACTTAAAAATACTATGGAAGAACTCAATAGTAGAATATCTGAGGCAGAAGAAAGGATAAGCGAGCTGGAAGATAGAATAGTGGAAATAACTGTGGAAGAACAAAAAAAAAAGAACAAAGAATAAAAAGAACCGAGGATAGTCTTAGAGACCTCTGGGATAATATCAAATGAATCAACATTCTAATATTAGGAGTCCCAGAAGAAGAAGAGAAAAAGAAAGGATTTGAAAAAATTGTTGAAGAGATTATAGTTGAAAACTTCCCTTGCATCGGAAAGGAAATAGCCAGTCAAGTCCAAGAAGCACAAAGAGTCCCATACAGGATAAACTCTAGGAAGAACACACCAAGACACATACTAATCAACCTAACACAGACCAAACACAAACACAGAATACTAAAAGCAGCAAGGGACAAACAACAAGTAACATACAAGGGAAATCCTACATGTTTAATTGCTGCCCTCTCAACAGAAATCCTGCAGGCAAGTAGAGAATGGCAAGACACTTTTAAAGTGCTGAAAGAGGAAAACCTACAACCAAGAATACTCTACCCATCAAGGATCTCATTCAAAATTGATGGAGAAATCAAAAGCTTTACAGACAAGCAAAAACTAAGAATTCAGCACCACAAAACCAGCCCTACAACAAGTGTTAAAGGGTCTTATTTAGGCAATAAATACAAGATTAGAAAAAGATCTCCAAAACAAACCGCATCATACCACTTAAAAAGATGACAATAGGACCATGCCTATCAATAACTACCTTAAATGTAAACAGACTAAATGCTCCAACCAAAAGACACAGACTGGCTGAATGGATACAAAAACAAGACCCATGTATTTGCTGCCTACAAGAAACCCATTTCAGGGGCTTCCCCTGGTGGTCCAGTGGGTAAGGACACCACCTTGCAGTGCAAAGGGCGCCGGTTTGATCCCTGGTCTGGGAGGATCCCACATGCTCCGGAGCGGCTGGACCGATGTGTCCAAATACCGAGCCGGAGCTCTGGAGCGCATGCGACCAGAGCCGGTGCTCTGCAACGACAGACGCCACCACAATGGGAGGCCCACAGGAGCCAAAGAACAAAGACGGATGAAAATAGAGAAATGAAAGACCAACAGAAGTGGCCCGCCCGCTCCCTTCCCTCCCCAACCCAACCCCTGCCCAAAATAAAGAAATAAATAAATCTTTAAGAAACCCACTTCAGATCTAAAGACACTTACAGACTGAAAGTGAGAAGATGGAAAAATATATTCCATGCAAATGGAAACGAAAAGAAAACTGGAGTAGCAATCCTCATATTAGACAAAATATACCTTAAAATAAAAAAAGATTATAAAAGACAAGGCAGGACACTACATAATGGTCAAGGAATCAATCCAAAGGGAAGACATAACAATCATAAATATCAAACATTAAAAAAAAAATCATCAATATCTATGCACTCAACACAGAAGCACCCCAATACATAAGGAAGACACTTTCACACATAAAAGAAACTGACAGTAACACAATAATAGTAGGAGATTTTAACACACCTCTTACACCAAAGGACAGATAATCAAAACAGAAAATTAACAAGGAAACACTAGCCTAACATGACACATTAGAAGAGACAGATCTCATCGATACCTTTAGGACCTGCCACGCAAAAGCAGAAGAATACACTTTCTTCTCAAGTACACATGGGACATTCTCCAGTATAGACCACATCCTGGGCCACAAATCAAACCTCAGTAAATTCAAGAAAACTGAAATTGTATCAACCACCTTCTCTGACCACAACACTATGAGACTAGATATCAGCTAGAAGAAGAAAACTGCTAAAAACACAAACACATGGAGACTAAACAACACATACCTAAAGAATGAACAGATTACTGAACAAATCAAAAAAGAAATAAAAATATTCCTAGACGAAAACGACAATGAAAACATGACAGCGCAAAACCTATGGGATACCACAAAAGCAGTTCTAAGAGGAAAGTTTATAGTAATACAGTCTTACCTCAATAAACAAGAAAAACATCAAAAAGACAACCTAACTCTACACTTAAAACAGCGGGAAAAAGAAGAACAAAAAAATACTACAGCTAGCTGAAGAAAAGAAATCATAAAGGTCAGAGCAAAAATAAATGAAAAAGAAATGAAAGAAACAACAGCAAAGATAAATAAAACAAAAAGCTGGTTCTTCGAAAAGATAGACAAAATCGACAAACAGCTAGCCAGACTCATCAAGAAAAAAGAGAGAACCAGATCAACGAAAATCAGAAATGAAAAAGGAGAGGTTACAACAGACAATACAGAAATACGAAGGATTATAAGAGACTATTATGAACTATATGGCAACAAAATGGACAACATGGAAGAAATGGACAGTTTCTTAGAGAAGTTCAATCTTCCAAGACTGAACCAGAAAGAAATAGGAATTATGAACAACCCAATCACAAGCTCAGAAATCAAATCCATGATCAGAAAGCTACCCAAAAGCAAAACCCCAGGGCCAGATGCTTTCACAGGTGAATTCTACCAAGCATTTTTTTTTTTCCTACCAAGCATTTAAAGAAGAGCTAATGCCTATCTTTGTGAAACTCCTTCAAACAACTGCACAAGAAGGACCACTTTCAAACACATTCTATGAAGCCACCATCACCCTGATACCAAAACCAGGCAAAGATAATACAAAAAAAAAGAAAATTATAGACCAATATCACTGATGAATTTAGATGTAAAAATTCTCAACAAAATTCTAGCAAACAGAATCCAACAACACATCAAAAAACTCATACAGGGCTTTTCTGGTGCCCAGTGGGTAAAGAGTCTGCCTTGCAGTGTAAGGGGCGCCCGTTCAATCCCTGGCCTGGGAAGATCCCACGTGCTGCAGAGCAGCTGGACCAATGTGTCTAACTACTGAGCCAGAGCTCTGGAGCGCATGCACCCAGAGCTGGTGCTCTGCAACAACAGAGGCCACTGTGATAGGAGGCCCCCACAGGCCAAATAACAAAGATGGATGAAAATAGATAAATGAAAGACGAATAGAAGTGGTCAAAAAAACCCACAAAAAACCTCATACATCACAAAACACTGTAAAAGTAAAAAAGTAAAAAAAAACAACAACAAAAAAAGCTCATACATCATGATCAAGTAGGGTTTATTTCAGGTATGCAAGGATTCTTCATTATCCGCAAATCAATGTGATACACCACATCAACAAAGACAACAAAGACAAAAATCACAAGATAATATCAAGAGATGCCAAAAAAGTCTTTGACAAAATCCAACACCCATTTATGATAAAAAAAAAAAAAAAACTCTTCAAAAAATGGGCACAGAAGGAGCCTACCTCAACACTGTGAAAGCCATATATGAGAAGCCCACAGCAAACATTATTCTCAATGGTGAAAAGTTGAAAGCGATCCCCTAAGATCAGGAACAAGGGATGTCCACTTTCACCACTATTATTCAACATAGTCCTGGAAGTTTTAGCTACAGCAGTAAGAGAAGAAAAAGAAATAAAAGGAATCCAGATTGGAACAGAAGAAGCACAACTCCTTCTACTTACAGACGATATGATACTATACATAGCACACCCCAAAGTCAGTATTAGAAAACGACTAGAGTTCATCGTTCTATAAATCGAGGATACAAAATCAATATACAGAAATCTACCAAGCATTTTTTTTTCCTACCAAGCATTTAAAGAAGAGCTAATGCCTATCTTTGTGAAACTCCTTCAAACAACTGCACAAGAAGGACCACTTTCAAACACATTCTATGAAGCCACCATCACCCTGATACCAAAACCAGGCAAAGATAATACAAAAAAAAAGAAAATTATAGACCAATATCACTGATGAATTTAGATGTAAAAATTCTCAACAAAATTCTAGCAAACAGAATCCAACAACACATCAAAAAACTCATACAGGGCTTTTCTGGTGCCCAGTGGGTAAAGAGTCTGCCTTGCAGTGTAAGGGGCGCCCGTTCAATCCCTGGCCTGGGAAGATCCCACGTGCTGCAGAGCAGCTGGACCAATGTGTCTAACTACTGAGCCAGAGCTCTGGAGCGCATGCACCCAGAGCTGGTGCTCTGCAACAACAGAGGCCACTGTGATAGGAGGCCCCCACAGGCCAAATAACAAAGATGGATGAAAATAGATAAATGAAAGACGAATAGAAGTGGTCAAAAAAACCCACAAAAAACCTCATACATCACAAAACACTGTAAAAGTAAAAAAGTAAAAAAAAACAACAACAAAAAAAGCTCATACATCATGATCAAGTAGGGTTTATTTCAGGTATGCAAGGATTCTTCATTATCCGCAAATCAATGTGATACACCACATCAACAAAGACAACAAAGACAAAAATCACAAGATAATATCAAGAGATGCCAAAAAAGTCTTTGACAAAATCCAACACCCATTTATGATAAAAAAAAAAAAAAAAACTCTTCAAAAAATGGGCACAGAAGGAGCCTACCTCAACACTGTGAAAGCCATATATGAGAAGCCCACAGCAAACATTATTCTCAATGGTGAAAAGTTGAAAGCGATCCCCTAAGATCAGGAACAAGGGATGTCCACTTTCACCACTATTATTCAACATAGTCCTGGAAGTTTTAGCTACAGCAGTAAGAGAAGAAAAAGAAATAAAAGGAATCCAGATTGGAAAAGAAGAAGTAAAACTCCTTCTATTTGCAGACGATATGATACTATACATAGAAAACTCCAAAGTCACTATTAGAAAACTACTAGAGTTCATCGATGAATTCAATATAAAAGTCGCAGGATACAAAATCAATATACAGAAATCCCTCGCATTCCTGTATACAATGAAAAATCAGAAAAAGAAATCAGGGATGCAATTCCATTCACCACTGCAACCAAAAGAAGAAAATATCTAGGAATAAACCAACCTAAACAGACGAAAGAACTATACACAGAAAATTACAAGACACTAATGAAAAAACAACATAAACAGAGAGATGTTCCATGTTCCTGGGTCAGAAGACTCAATATCGTGAAAATGACCTTGCTACCAAATATCATCTACAGATTCAATGTGATCCCTATCAAATTACCAATGATATTCTTCACAGAACTAGACCAAAAAAAGACCAATGGAACAAGATAAATAACCCAGAGATAAACCCACGCACATATGAATACCTTATTTTTGATAAAGGAGGCAAAAATATAAAATGGAACAAAGACAGCCTCTTCAACAAATGGTGCTGGGAAAATTGGACAGCTACATGCAGAAGAATGAAGTTGGAACATTCCCTGACACCATACACAAGGATAAACTCAAAATGGATTAAAGACCTAAATGTAAGACCAGAGACCATATGACTCTTGGAGGAGAATATAGGCAAAACACTCAGTAACATAAATCAAAGAAGGATCTTCTATGACCCGCCCTCTAGAATAACAGAAATAAAACCAAAAATAAACGTGCGGGACCTAATGAAACTTAAAAGTTTCTGCAGTGAAAGAAACTACAAACAAGGTGAACATACAACCCACAGAATGGGAGCAAATAATAGCAAATGAAACAACAGACAAAAAACTAATCCTCAAAATATACAAGCAGCCCAGACAGCTCAATACTGAAAACACAAGCAACCCAATCAAAAAATGGGAAAAAGACCTAAAGAGACATCCATCCAAAGAAGACATGCAGATGGCCAGAATGCACTTGAAAAGATGCTCAGGGCTTCCCCTGGTATTCCAGTGGGTAAGGACACCGCCTTGCAGTGCAAGGGGCGCCGGTTCGAGCCCTGGCCTGGGAAGATCCCACGTGCCGCGGAGTGGCTGGACGGATGTGTCCAATCACCAAGCCGGAGCTCTGGAGCGCATGCGCCCAGAGCCGGTGCTCTGCAACGACAGACGCCACCACGAAGGGAGGCCCACAGGAGCCAAAGAACGAAGACGAATGAAAATAGAAAAATGAAAGACCAATAGAAGTGGCCCGTCCACTCCCCTCCCTCCCCAACCCGACCCCCGCCCAAAGTAAAATAAATAAATAAATCTTAAAAAAAAAAAAAAAAAAAGAAACATCAGCAGAGTACAGTAACATAAAAATAAAGTAAAGAAAAACATTAAAAAAAAAAAAAGAAAAGATGCTCAATGTCGCTTATTATTAGAGAAATGCAAATCAAAAGTACAATGAGATATCACCTCACATCAGTGAGAATGGCTACCATCAAAAAATGAGCAGATAATAAATGTTGGAGAGGGTGCAGAGGAAAGGGAACACTCCTGCATTGTTGGTGGGAATATAAATGGATACAAACACTATGGAAGACAGTATGGAGACTCCTCAAAAACTTAAGAATAAAGCACCATTTGACCCAGCAATCCCACTATTAGGCTTATACCCTGATGAAATCAAAACTGAGAGACATCTGTACCCCAATGTTCACTGCAGCACTCTAAACAATAGCTAGATCATGGAAGCCACCTAGATGTCCATCGACGAATGAATAAAGAAGTTCTGGTACATATATACAATGGAATATTTCTCAGCCGCCAGAAGAAATGCAGAAAATTCAGTCCTAATGAGATGGATGAATCTAGAACCTGTTATACACAGTGAAGTAAGTCAAAAAGAGAAGGACAGATACAGTATACTAACACATATATATGGAATCTAGTAAGTTCGTAATGATAAATACACACAGAGAGCATCGATGGAAAAAGTCATAGAGAACACACTTATGGACACTGGGGAGAGGGAAGAGTTGGTGAGAGATATGGAAAGAGCAGCATGGAACCCTACAGTATCTTATGTAAAAGAGATAACTACTGTCAATGTGCTGTGGGACTAAGGCATCGTACATGGGGGCTATGTGACGGTCTAGAAGGGTGAGATGGGGGGGAATGGGATATACATATGACTTATCTGGAATTATATGTATCTGTAAACAACAAAACTCTGTAAAATCAAAAAAGCAAAATAAAAAAACTTGTGATTGTGGAAAAATGAATAAATAAATAAATAAATAAATAAATAAAGGTACCAACTCCTCTGCCCATGGAATTTCCTAGGCAAGAATACTGGAGTGGGTTGCTATTCTCTTCTCCAAGGGATCTTCTTGATGCAGGGATTGAACCTGGGTCTCCTGCATTGCAGGCGAATTATATACCACTGAGCCACCAGGAATAGGCATCTCTTTAAGGAAAGATAACCTAAAACAGAGTTTCTAGGACACACTATCCACAATGTCCATTTTGCAATAGAATATTATGACACATGCAAAAAAGAAAAATGTTACCCATGATCAAGAGAAAAAAAAACAATTTACAGGAACCAAATATCATCATATAATTGGAAACATATATTAATGGATACAAACACTATGGAAGACAGTATGGAGACTCCTCAAAAACTTAAGAATAAAGCACCATTTGACCCAGCAATCCCACTATTAGGCTTATACCCTGATGAAATCAAAACTGAGAGACATCTGTACCCCAATGTTCACTGCAGCACTCTAAACAATAGCTAGATCATGGAAGCCACCTAGATGTCCATCGACGAATGAATAAAGAAGTTCTGGTACATATATACAATGGAATATTTCTCAGCCGCCAGAAGAAATGCAGAAAATTCAGTCCTAATGAGATGGATGAATCTAGAACCTGTTATACACAGTGAAGTAAGTCAAAAAGAGAAGGACAGATACAGTATACTAACACATATATATGGAATCTAGTAAGTTCGTAATGATAAATACACACAGAGAGCATCGATGGAAAAAGTCATAGAGAACACACTTATGGACACTGGGGAGAGGGAAGAGTTGGTGAGAGATATGGAAAGAGCAGCATGGAACCCTACAGTATCTTATGTAAAAGAGATAACTACTGTCAATGTGCTGTGGGACTAAGGCATCGTACATGGGGGCTATGTGACGGTCTAGAAGGGTGAGATGGGGGGGAATGGGATATACATATGACTTATCTGGAATTATATGTATCTGTAAACAACAAAACTCTGTAAAATCAAAAAAGCAAAATAAAAAAACTTGTGATTGTGGAAAAATGAATAAATAAATAAATAAATAAATAAATAAAGGTACCAACTCCTCTGCCCATGGAATTTCCTAGGCAAGAATACTGGAGTGGGTTGCTATTCTCTTCTCCAAGGGATCTTCTTGATGCAGGGATTGAACCTGGGTCTCCTGCATTGCAGGCGAATTATATACCACTGAGCCACCAGGAATAGGCATCTCTTTAAGGAAAGATAACCTAAAACAGAGTTTCTAGGACACACTATCCACAATGTCCATTTTGCAATAGAATATTATGACACATGCAAAAAAGAAAAATGTTACCCATGATCAAGAGAAAAAAAAACAATTTACAGGAACCAAATATCATCATATATTGAAACTGGCAGATGAAAACGTCACAACAGTAATTATACATATATTAATGGATTTTAGGAAAAGGAAACAGAAGAAATGAACAGGCGGAGAATATTATCAGGGAAATACAAACTTGAAAGAAAAAGAAAATTCTGGAACTGAAAAACACAGTATCTGAAATTAAAATATCACTGGATAGAATTAATAACAGAATGGGCACAAGGAAGAAAAGTAATAAACTTGAAGGCAGATGAAAAGAAAATATACAAATGTAAAGAAAGAAAGAAAAAAGAATTTGAAAAACCAACACATTCAAAACTTGTGGGGGGAAAAAAAAAAAACTTGTGGGACAGTATCAAACAATCCAAAATAGCTATCACTGGAGTCTCAACAAAAGACAGATTAGGAAGTAAAAGAGATATTAAGAGGCAAAGGCCAAAAGGTTTCCAAAGTTGATTAAATACATCAACCCACAAATCCAAGAAAGATAAATAGAAAAACACGGGAAATTATAGCCAAATCAAAAAAAAAAAAAGTTTTTTTTTCCAAAAAGATTTTTAATAAAGAATTTATTTAGTAAAAATAAATATATCTTAAACACAGAAGGAAAAAGGATATTAAGTATACAAAAGTAAGAATGATAGCTGACTCCTCATCAGAAACAACAGCAGCTAAAAGACAATGGAACAGGGACTTTCCTGGTAGTCCAGTGGCTAAGCCTTTGCCTTCCAATGCAGGGGGTGCAGGTTTGATCCCTGGTCAGGGAGCCAAGATCCCACGTGCCTTGTGGACCAAAACAAAAACAAAACAGAAGCAATATTGTAGCAAAGACTTTAAAAATGGTCCACACCAAAAAGCAAAAAAACCTTGGGAAAAAAAAAAAAAGACAATGGAGTAATTTTTTCAAAGCACTGAAAAAATAAAAGTTACCAAACTAGAAGTCCATATTCAGCAAAAATAGCCTTCAAAACTGAAGGATAAATAAAGACTTCTTCAGATCAACAGAAGTGGAGTAATTCTGTCCCCAGCATACCCACAACATAAAAAATACTGAAAAGAAAGAAAAATGTTACCCATGATCAACAATTTACAGGAACCAAATATCATCATATATTGAAACTGGCAGATGAAAACGTCACAACAGTAATTATACATATATTAATGGATTTTAGGAAAAGGAAACAGAAGAAATGAACAGGCGGAGAATATTATCAGGAAATACAAACTTGAAAGAAAAAGAAAATTCTGGAACTGAAAAACACAGTATCTGAAATTAAAATATCACTGGATAGAATTAATAACAGAATGGGCACAAGGAAGAAAAGTAATAAACTTGAAGGCAGATGAAAAGAAAATATACAAATGTAAAGAAAGAAAGAAAAAAGAATTTGAAAAACCAACACATTCAAAACTTGTGGGGGGAAAAAAAAAAAACTTGTGGGACAGTATCAAACAATCCAAAATAGCTATCACTGGAGTCTCAACAAAAGACAGATTAGGAAGTAAAAGAGATATTAAGAGGCAAAGGCCAAAAGGTTTCCAAAGTTGATTAAATACATCAACCCACAAATCCAAGAAAGATAAATAGAAAAACACGGGAAATTATAGCCAAATCAAAAAAAAAAAAAGTTTTTTTTTCCAAAAAGATTTTTAATAAAGAATTTATTTAGTAAAAATAAATATATCTTAAACACAGAAGGAAAAAGGATATTAAGTATACAAAAGTAAGAATGATAGCTGACTCCTCATCAGAAACAACAGCAGCTAAAAGACAATGGAACAGGGACTTTCCTGGTAGTCCAGTGGCTAAGCCTTTGCCTTCCAATGCAGGGGGTGCAGGTTTGATCCCTGGTCAGGGAGCCAAGATCCCACGTGCCTTGTGGACCAAAACAAAAACAAAACAGAAGCAATATTGTAGCAAAGACTTTAAAAATGGTCCACACCAAAAAGAAAAAAAAAAAACCTTGGGAAAAAAAAAAAAAGACAATGGAGTAATTTTTTCAAAGCACTGAAAAAATAAAAGTTACCAAACTAGAAGTCCATATTCAGCAAAAATAGCCTTCAAAACTGAAGGATAAATAAAGACTTCTTCAGATCAACAGAAGTGGAGTAATTCTGTCCCCAGCATACCCACAACATAAAAAATACTGAAAAGAAAGTGCTTTAAGTCAAAGGAAAATGATCCTTATAGAAATCCAATCCACAAAAAAGAAATGAAAAACTTCCCAACTCATTCTTTGGGAACTGTATTATACAGATACCAAAACAAAAGATACCATATGTGGAAAAAAATCACACATAAATATCTCATGAATATATATAATATAGGCAAAAGGTCTTAACAAAGCATGTGTAAACAACATCTTTTTTTTTGGCCATGCCTGGTGGCATGTGGGATCTTAGTTTCTCAACCAGGCAACTGTCCCACACCCCATACTAAGGATACTAAGGGTATTTATCCTAAGAATGCAAAGTTTCTTTAGCATCTGAAGATTAATTAATATAACACACTATATTGCTGAAACAAAGGACAGAAATCAAATATTCATCCCAACAAATGTATAAAAGACATACGATAAAATCCAACACCCTTTCATGGTAAAACCACTCCCTAAAACAAACTAGAGAGCAACCTCTTCAACCACTGAAGACCCACTTTTACCACTTCTCTTCCACAATACAGGTCCCAGCTGGTACTACAAAGAAAAAGAAACAAAAGGCATAATAACTGGAAAGAAACAGTTAAACTGTTTTCTATTCACAGGTGATATGCTTACGCAGACAGAATACAAACCTACCATGAGAGCTGATAAGTAAACTGAGCAAAGTTACACTGTACAGGATCAGTATATATAAACCAATTTTGTTTTTGCACACAAACAAGTATCGAAAAACAACATAAAAATATTTTAAATAACATCAAAAGTATCAAATACTTCCTTCCCAGGTTCCGGTACCAAAAAAAAAAAGAAAAAAATCAAATACCTACCAACATACTGAATGAAAAAAGTGTCCTTTCACACCAAAAATTACAAAATGTTGCTGAGAAAAATTAAGGAAAATTTAAATAAATGGAGAGCTGTGCCATTTGTACAGATCAGAAAGCTCAAAGTTAATAACTCATTGATCTGGACTTGCCCAGTGGCTCAGTGGTGAAGAATCTGACTGCAATGCAGGAGGCTTAGGAGACCTGGGTTTGATCCCTGAGTCGGGAAGATTCCCTGGAGAAAGGAATGCCAACCCACTCCAGTATTCCTGCCAGGAGAATCCCATGGACAGAGGAGCCTGGTGGGCTACAGTGCCTGGGGTTGCAAGAGACAGACACGACTTCAAGACTAAACAACATCAAAACGGATCCAGAGATTCCATGTGATGCCAACCAAACACCCAGCAAAAATTCCTGTCCAAATTGAAGAGCTTATTCTAAAACTGGCAAGACAATTTTGTAGAGGAATAAAGGTGCTTATGCTACCTGACTTCCAGACTGACCATAAAACCATTAAGTCATTAAGTCAGCATGGTGCAGGAACAGGATAAAAAAATAAACAAACAAACCAAAGGAACATTAACAGAAAGCCCAGAAATAAACCTGCACACACATTCTCAATTAATTCATAACAAAGGTTTCAAAGTAATTTATGAAGATAAACTTATGAATTTATCCTTTTCAGCAAAGGATGCTTAAATAATTATATAATTCACAAAGACCCAGCAGAGCCAAATAGAGACACAAAAAAGAGCATACGTTATACTTTCTGACTCCATATATGTGATGCTGAAGGACCTGAAAAATTAGTCTAAAAAGAAAAAGAAACAAAGGCATAATAACTGGAAAGAAACAGTTAAACTGTTTTCTATTCACAGGTGATATGCTTACAGACAGAATACAAACCTACCATGAGAGCTGATAAGTAAACTGAGCAAAGTTACACTGTACAGGATCAGTATATATAAACCAATTTTGTTTTTGCACACAAACAAGTATCGAAAAACAACATAAAAATATTTTAAATAACATCAAAAGTATCAAATACTTCCTTCCCAGGTTCCGGTACCAAAAAAAAAAAGAAAAAAATCAAATACCTACCAACATACTGAATGAAAAAAGTGTCCTTTCACACCAAAAATTACAAAATGTTGCTGAGAAAAATTAAGGAAAATTTAAATAAATGGAGAGCTGTGCCATTTGTACAGATCAGAAAGCTCAAAGTTAATAACTCATTGATCTGGACTTGCCCAGTGGCTCAGTGGTGAAGAATCTGACTGCAATGCAGGAGGCTTAGGAGACCTGGGTTTGATCCCTGAGTCGGGAAGATTCCCTGGAGAAAGGAATGCCAACCCACTCCAGTATTCCTGCCAGGAGAATCCCATGGACAGAGGAGCCTGGTGGGCTACAGTGCCTGGGGTTGCAAGAGACAGACACGACTTCAAGACTAAACAACATCAAAACGGATCCAGAGATTCCATGTGATGCCAACCAAACACCCAGCAAAAATTCCTGTCCAAATTGAAGAGCTTATTCTAAAACTGGCAAGACAATTTTGTAGAGGAATAAAGGTGCTTATGCTACCTGACTTCCAGACTGACCATAAAACCATTAAGTCATTAAGTCAGCATGGTGCAGGAACAGGATAAAAAAATAAACAAACAAACCAAAGGAACATTAACAGAAAGCCCAGAAATAAACCTGCACACACATTCTCAATTAATTCATAACAAAGGTTTCAAAGTAATTTATGAAGATAAACTTATGAATTTATCCTTTTCAGCAAAGGATGCTTAAATAATTATATAATTCACAAAGACCCAGCAGAGCCAAATAGAGACACAAAAAAGAGCATACGTTATACTTTCTGACTCCATATATGTGATGCTGAAGGACCTGAAAAATTAGTCTAAAAAATAGAAATCAGGTCGGCTCTCCCTTGAGCCGGCCCACTGTGAGGCCCACTGTTCTCAGTGTCTCCCACTTTCTCCCTTAAGCCGGTCCGCCAGACTGGCAGCGACTCTCCCTTCCCCCACTCTAATAAACTTTACTTTCCTCTTGAAAAAAAAAAAAAAAAATACATATATATATATACACATATATATAGAAACTCGAATCAGAAATTGTTACATTCCAATTTTGAAGGCTTTAACAACTAAAAAGGGTCACAAAGAAACTGCGTTCACCCCCAACCCCCAACATCTCCTCTCTCCCTCTGTTATTCATGTGTTGACAACAGCACTCCCCAACTCAATCCACAGCCTGAGTTCCCTCACAACCCAAAGTCAACAGCCTAAAAGGAACAGCAAGACTGGAAGACCAACATCTAACCAAGACTCCGGAGTGTCTCTGCCTTATCGTGGTCATGTCAGTCTTATCCAGGTTTCTGGAGGAGGTCCACCCCAGGGTCTCTGCATATGCTGCCCCCTAAGTCTAGAATGCTCTCCTTGCCTTCCAGAGTTTGGCTAACATTAGCGTTAGAGAAGCCAAAAGGGAAGACGAGCCAAAAAAGAGACACGGAGAAGGAGTGAACAGCTGAGAACACCAGTGAGGGCCGAGACATAAGAGGCCAAGGCCATGGGAGGAAGAGGTCATGAGGAGAGGTGACAGGTGGATAAAAGAGTAACAGGCTGAAAAAGGAGGGCTTCCCTGGTGGTCCAGTGGGTGGAGAGTCCGTCTGGCAGTGCAAGGGGCACTGGTTTGATCCCTGGTCTGGGAGGACCCCACCTGCTGCGGAGCAGCTGGACTGATGTGTCCAATTAAGAGCCAGCGCTCTGGAGAGCATGCACCCAGAGCAGGGTGGGGCCCCTGGGGAAAGCAAAAAGGAACATTAACAGAAAGCCCAGAAATAAACCTGCACACATTCTCAATTAATTCATAACAAAGGTTTCAAAGTAATTTATGAAGATAAACTTATGAATTTATCCTTTTCAGCAAAGGATGCTTAAATAATTATATAATTCACAAAGACCCAGCAGAGCCAAATAGAGACACAAAAAAGAGCATACGTTATACTTTCTGACTCCATATATGTGATGCTGAAGGACCTGAAAAATTAGTCTAAAAAATAGAAATCAGGTCGGCTCTCCCTTGAGCCGGCCCACTGTGAGGCCCACTGTTCTCAGTGTCTCCCACTTTCTCCCTTAAGCCGGTCCGCCAGACTGGCAGCGACTCTCCCTTCCCCCACTCTAATAAACTTTACTTTCCTCTTGAAAAAAAAAAAAAAAAATACATATATATATATACACATATATATAGAAACTCGAATCAGAAATTGTTACATTCCAATTTTGAAGGCTTTAACAACTAAAAAGGGTCACAAAGAAACTGCGTTCACCCCCAACCCCCAACATCTCCTCTCTCCCTCTGTTATTCATGTGTTGACAACAGCACTCCCCAACTCAATCCACAGCCTGAGTTCCCTCACAACCCAAAGTCAACAGCCTAAAAGGAACAGCAAGACTGGAAGACCAACATCTAACCAAGACTCCGGAGTGTCTCTGCCTTATCGTGGTCATGTCAGTCTTATCCAGGTTTCTGGAGGAGGTCCACCCCAGGGTCTCTGCATATGCTGCCCCCTAAGTCTAGAATGCTCTCCTTGCCTTCCAGAGTTTGGCTAACATTAGCGTTAGAGAAGCCAAAAGGGAAGACGAGCCAAAAAAGAGACACGGAGAAGGAGTGAACAGCTGAGAACACCAGTGAGGGCCGAGACATAAGAGGCCAAGGCCATGGGAGGAAGAGGTCATGAGGAGAGGTGACAGGTGGATAAAAGAGTAACAGGCTGAAAAAGGAGGGCTTCCCTGGTGGTCCAGTGGGTGGAGAGTCCGTCTGGCAGTGCAAGGGGCACTGGTTTGATCCCTGGTCTGGGAGGACCCCACCTGCTGCGGAGCAGCTGGACTGATGTGTCCAATTAAGAGCCAGCGCTCTGGAGAGCATGCACCCAGAGCAGGGTGCTCTGCAGCGGCAGAGGCCACTGCGGTGGGAGGCCCACACAGGACAAAAAAGAATAAAGACGCATGAAAATACATAAACAAACAAAAAAAACAATAAAAAGAGGCCAACATTTTTTTAAAAAGGCACTAAGGACACGGCAGGTGGGTACGGGGACAACACGTGGGAGGGGTCTAGTGAAACGCAGGAACTAACTGGACAAGTTGGCGGAGCCAGGGCGGGAGGCGGTCAGCAGTGAAGTGCGAGTCGGTCACACGAGGCGGACAAGGCGAGGCCGCGAAGACGCCGAGAGCAAGGGCAAGCGTGTGCAAGCGGCACGGCGACGGCGACGGGCGCTCGGGGGCACGCGAGCGCGCAGGGCCGCGGAGGCGCGAGGAGACGGGCCGCCGCGGGGCAGCGACGGGGCGAGGACGCGGCAGAGCGAGGCGGGAGGCGCTGGAGCCCCGACGGCGGCGGCAGGGGCAGGGGCGGCGGGGCGGCCGGCGGGCGGGCGGCCCCGGCAGCGGGGTCCCGGGGAGGGCGGACCCTCGGGACAGAGGCGGCGGCCGCGGGCGCGGGGCTCCGGCCGGAGGCGCCGTGGGGGCCGCTGCTCTGCGGACGGCGCCGGGAAGCGGCGGCGGGCCGCTGGCACGGGGAGCAGGGCGCGTGGACACTGCCCCGGGGCGCTAACAGCGCGGCGCGGGGCCGCCGCCGGAGGTCACGTCAGCCGGGGGCGGCCACCTGCGGAGGACCCGGCGCGGGGACACTCCCGCGGGAAGGGCGCCGGCGAGGGGGGCGCGGACAGGGCGCGCGCCACGGGGCGGCGGCGGCGGAGGGCGCACGGCGCCGCGGGGGCGCGGACGCGGTGGGCGCCGAGGGCGGGCGGACGCCGTCGGCGGAGCCCCGGCCGCACTCACCTGCCCCGCGGGCCGGGCGCCGCGGGGGCTCCTCGGAGGCCCGGGCGGAGGCTGGGAACCGGGCGGAGGCGAAGCCCGGGCGGCCTGGGGCAGGCGCGCACATGGGAGGACCCCACCTGCTGCGGAGCAGCTGGACTGATGTGTCCAATTAAGAGCCAGCGCTCTGGAGAGCATGCACCCAGAGCAGGGTGCTCTGCAGCGGCAGAGGCCACTGCGGTGGGAGGCCCACACAGGACAAAAAAGAATAAAGACGCATGAAAATACATAAACAAACAAAAAAAACAATAAAAAGAGGCCAACATTTTTTTAAAAAGGCACTAAGGACACGGCAGGTGGGTACGGGGACAACACGTGGGAGGGGTCTAGTGAAACGCAGGAACTAACTGGACAAGTTGGCGGAGCCAGGGCGGGAGGCGGTCAGCAGTGAAGTGCGAGTCGGTCACACGAGGCGGACAAGGCGAGGCCGCGAAGACGCCGAGAGCAAGGGCAAGCGTGTGCAAGCGGCACGGCGACGGCGACGGGCGCTCGGGGGCACGCGAGCGCGCAGGGCCGCGGAGGCGCGAGGAGACGGGCCGCCGCGGGGCAGCGACGGGGCGAGGACGCGGCAGAGCGAGGCGGGAGGCGCTGGAGCCCCGACGGCGGCGGCAGGGGCAGGGGCGGCGGGGCGGCCGGCGGGCGGGCGGCCCCGGCAGCGGGGTCCCGGGGAGGGCGGACCCTCGGGACAGAGGCGGCGGCCGCGGGCGCGGGGCTCCGGCCGGAGGCGCCGTGGGGGCCGCTGCTCTGCGGACGGCGCCGGGAAGCGGCGGCGGGCCGCTGGCACGGGGAGCAGGGCGCGTGGACACTGCCCGGGGCGCTAACAGCGCGGCGCGGGGCCGCCGCCGGAGGTCACGTCAGCCGGGGGCGGCCACCTGCGGAGGACCCGGCGCGGGGACACTCCCGCGGGAAGGGCGCCGGCGAGGGGGGCGCGGACAGGGCGCGCGCCACGGGGCGGCGGCGGCGGAGGGCGCACGGCGCCGCGGGGGCGCGGACGCGGTGGGCGCCGAGGGCGGGCGGACGCCGTCGGCGGAGCCCCGGCCGCACTCACCTGCCCCGCGGGCCGGGCGCCGCGGGGGCTCCTCGGAGGCCCGGGCGGAGGCTGGGAACCGGGCGGAGGCGAAGCCCGGGCGGCCTGGGGCAGGCCGCGCGCACATGGGCCCGGCCGGGCGAGGCGCCCACACGCACGGCACCCTGAGACTCGGCGCGGCCTGCCGGCGGCTCGGAACCGGCTCGGGCCCGGCGCGGGCCGCGCGCGGCGCTCGGGTCGCTCCAAAATGGCGGTGGTGGCGGCCGGACGCGCGCACGCCGGGGGCGGAGCCTCTTGCGAGTGCAGGCGCCAGGGCGGGGCGGAGCCTCCCGAGGGGTGGGGCGGTTGTTGGGCGGGGCCGCGCGCGTGGTGGGCGGGGCCGCGCGGGGCTTCCTCCTCCGCTGGTCCATCTGAGGTATTAAAAATTTCTTTAAGAACTTAAAGTAACTTTTAATGGGGTAATGCATTTTGTCGATAAGTTCCCTAACGAAACGGCAGCAATAACCCCTCAGGAGGCGTGAAACGATTTGTGGGTCAGACACCTGGGGCAGGAGTCTCTGCTCCTTGGCAGCCTTTTTGTAAGGCTGAAGGTCCCTGAGACTTGGGCAGCTGGTTCTCTTCTGAACTCCTTGAGCACCTGGCAAGGACGCGCCAGAGCAAGAGTGGGCAGTGGTCACCTTGCCGTACGTCATGCGAGTCCCATCTCCATGCCCTCTGCTTCCCGGACTGGGAGCGGCAGAGCACTAGCCATCAGACCCATGCTCTTTTCAGGTGCTTGTAATATGTTCCACATTAAGATATGTGTCCATTTAGCGTGTCTGGGAGTTGTTCAATTCAATCAAACTAATCTCTAAAATGAGAATTATTATTTCAGATGGAAGCATGAACCATGGAAAAGCTGGAAGAAGAAATCTAACACTTAAGGAACATCTAACACTTTAGTCAGTCATCAGCCTACTGCCTCTCAGCGCTTGGTGCTCACTCACTAGGTCACTAAGTCGTGTCTGGCTCCTTGAGACCCCATGGACTGCAGCACACCAGGCTTCCCTGTCCCTCACCATATCCTGGAGTTGTTTGCTCAACCTCATGTCCATTGAGTCAGTGAAACCATCCGGCCATTTCATCCTCTGTCACCCGCTTCTCCTGCCTTCTGTTCTTCCCAGCACCAGGGGCTTTTCCAGTGCCTCGTCTCTGCATCAGGTGGCCAAAGTACTGGAGCTTCAGCTTCAGCATCAGTCCTTCCAATGAATAGTCAGAGTCGATTTCCTTTAGGATCGACTGGTTTGATCTCCTTGCAGTCCAGTGAATTCTCAAGAGTCTTCTCCAGCACCCCAGTTTGAAGGCACGAGTTCTTCAGCGCTCAGCCTTCCTTATTGGTCCAACTCACATCCACACGTGACTACTGGGAAAGCCATAGCTTTATGACTATATGGACCTTTGTCAGCAGAGTGATGTCTCTGTTTCAAAGGTCTTTTGATTTCGAAACGGATCTGTCTATGCTGATCCTCATCAGCAGAGGGCACTGGAGCGGTTGTCAGTGAGGGGTTTTCTCGCAGGAGGCTTGGCCGGCTTCAGGCACCCGCTTCCCTGGGTTCTGCACCTGTTCGGACAGACAGCTCCGAGAGAATCTTTCCCAGCTAGATGCAGAACAGATTTCTGTCAAGTTCTGTAGGGTGGACCTTCAGGAAGTGAGGATAAAAAGGTGTTAACCTTACAACCGAGAACAGATTGCAATTCCTGCAAGCAAAGAGCTCCCCTGGCCTCCAACACTGGAGGTGCAATGGGCAGAGCAGCAGAACAGGGGCCCAGGGCTTGCGATGCTCTGGCTGGTTAGGTGAGCCCCTGCAGTGTCATAATCAAATCTTTCAGGTGCTTGTAATATGTTCCACATTAAGATATGTGTCCATTTAGCGTGTCTGGGAGTTGTTCAATTCAATCAAACTAATCTCTAAAATGAGAATTATTATTTCAGATGGAAGCATGAACCATGGAAAAGCTGGAAGAAGAAATCTAACACTTAAGGAACATCTAACACTTTAGTCAGTCATCAGCCTACTGCCTCTCAGCGCTTGGTGCTCACTCACTAGGTCACTAAGTCGTGTCTGGCTCCTTGAGACCCCATGGACTGCAGCACACCAGGCTTCCCTGTCCCTCACCATATCCTGGAGTTGTTTGCTCAACCTCATGTCCATTGAGTCAGTGAAACCATCCGGCCATTTCATCCTCTGTCACCCGCTTCTCCTGCCTTCTGTTCTTCCCAGCACCAGGGGCTTTTCCAGTGCCTCGTCTCTGCATCAGGTGGCCAAAGTACTGGAGCTTCAGCTTCAGCATCAGTCCTTCCAATGAATAGTCAGAGTCGATTTCCTTTAGGATCGACTGGTTTGATCTCCTTGCAGTCCAGTGAATTCTCAAGAGTCTTCTCCAGCACCCCAGTTTGAAGGCACGAGTTCTTCAGCGCTCAGCCTTCCTTATTGGTCCAACTCACATCCACACGTGACTACTGGGAAAGCCATAGCTTTATGACTATATGGACCTTTGTCAGCAGAGTGATGTCTCTGTTTCAAAGGTCTTTTGATTTCGAAACGGATCTGTCTATGCTGATCCTCATCAGCAGAGGGCACTGGAGAGGTTGTCAGAGAGGGTTTGCTCGCAGGAGGCTTGGCCGGCTTCAGGCACCCGCTTCCCTGGGTTCTGCACCTGTTCGGACAGACAGCTCCGAGAGAATCTTTCCCAGCTAGATGCAGAACAGATTTCTGTCAAGTTCTGTAGGGTGGACCTTCAGGAAGTGAGGATAAAAAGGTGTTAACCTTACAACCGAGAACAGATTGCAATTCCTGCAAGCAAAGAGCTCCCCTGGCCTCCAACACTGGAGGTGCAATGGGCAGAGCAGCAGAACAGGGGCCCAGGGCTTGCGATGCTCTGGCTGGTTATCCTGCTGTGAGCCCCTGGCCCCTCACCCTGATCGCGATGATCTTCCGCGCTGGCTGGACCCTCTCCCCTCCCGCCCACCCCAGTCCCTCCACTCTCACTGGGGCCACTCTCCTGCAGCTCTCGTCCTAGAAAGGCCTCTCTCAACCAGATCACAGCAGCGGCATCCCAGCAGACTCCCTCTTGCCACCCCGCTATACTTGTGGGAGGCCAGCTTGTTGTAGTCAGCACAGCACCCAGTGGAAACAAATCCAGCCCCGTCTCTGCCCCAGGGGCTCCTGTCTCACCGCACAAACGCCAGTGCTCACTGCCTTCCACAGGACCTACACAGTCAGGTCTCATTCGTGCTTCACCCCGTGTGCATTCAGCTTCAGTCCTGAGACCCTCCTGCTGCAGGCCTTTGTCTGTGCAACCAGTCACACCCTCCAGCTTTCCCTGTGCTCACTGGCCTCCTACATCTTACTTCTTGATCCCCTTCTCCCGGAGGACTCCCCTGGCCTCGGTGTGTCAAATCTCCAAGCCACACACACACAGGCACACGCACAGCCCCTTTCTCGGCTTGGCTTTCCTCCTGGTATCAGTAGTCAGAGTCCAGTAAAGAGACCGAGACCACACAGCGACTTCAGAGAAAGTCTGGTATAAAAACTGCTGATAATGGAATTAACTGTAAAGATGCTATATTCAAAAAGGACAAACGTTCTCTGCTCAATGCTTCTGGGATTCAGCTTTATGACTATATGGACCTTTGTCAGCAGAGTGATGTCTCTGTTTCAAAGGTCTTTTGATTTCGAAACGGATCTGTCTATGCTGATCCTCATCAGCAGAGGGCACTGGAGAGGTTGTCAGAGGTTTGCTCGCAGGAGGCTTGGCCGGCTTCAGGCACCCGCTTCCCTGGGTTCTGCACCTGTTCGGACAGACAGCTCCGAGAGAATCTTTCCCAGCTAGATGCAGAACAGATTTCTGTCAAGTTCTGTAGGGTGGACCTTCAGGAAGTGAGGATAAAAAGGTGTTAACCTTACAACCGAGAACAGATTGCAATTCCTGCAAGCAAAGAGCTCCCCTGGCCTCCAACACTGGAGGTGCAATGGGCAGAGCAGCAGAACAGGGGCCCAGGGCTTGCGATGCTCTGGCTGGTTATCCTGCTGTGAGCCCCTGGCCCCTCACCCTGATCGCGATGATCTTCCGCGCTGGCTGGACCCTCTCCCCTCCCGCCGACCCCAGTCCCTCCACTCTCACTGGGGCCACTCTCCTGCAGCTCTCGTCCTAGAAAGGCCTCTCTCA
Organism: Tragulus kanchil; assembly: GCA_022376925.1. NCBI lineage: Eukaryota > Metazoa > Chordata > Mammalia > Artiodactyla > Tragulidae > Tragulus > Tragulus kanchil. The sequence continues at coordinate 168,856,492 of JAIOJX010000004.1, forward strand.
ACCAGATCACAGCAGCGGCATCCCAGCAGACTCCCTCTTGCCACCCCGCTATACTTGTGGGAGGCCAGCTTGTTGTAGTCAGCACAGCACCCAGTGGAAACAAATCCAGCCCCGTCTCTGCCCCAGGGGCTCCTGTCTCACCGCACAAACGCCAGTGCTCACTGCCTTCCACAGGACCTACACAGTCAGGTCTCATTCGTGCTTCACCCCGTGTGCATTCAGCTTCAGTCCTGAGACCCTCCTGCTGCAGGCCTTTGTCTGTGCAACCAGTCACACCCTCCAGCTTTCCCTGTGCTCACTGGCCTCCTACATCTTACTTCTTGATCCCCTTCTCCCGGAGGACTCCCCTGGCCTCGGTGTGTCAAATCTCCAAGCCACACACACACAGGCACACGCACAGCCCCTTTCTCGGCTTGGCTTTCCTCCTGGTATCAGTAGTCAGAGTCCAGTAAAGAGACCGAGACCACACAGCGACTTCAGAGAAAGTCTGGTATAAAAACTGCTGATAATGGAATTAACTGTAAAGATGCTATATTCAAAAAGGACAAACGTTCTCTGCTCAATGCTTCTGGGATTCAGATCCATTATTGCAGAGCAGGGAGAGAAAAGTGAATTTGGAGCTGAGACAGTAAGTGGAAAGTGGGCAGTCTGACCTTCTGGAAAGTCAGCTTCTGTACGCTGCCTTTCAGACCTATATGGACTTCCACACAACAAAAAACAGTGCTGTGTTTTCACCTAACAAGGTACATCCATCCTTCCTGAAAGTGGAGGACTCTCGCGTTCCTGCAAGTGAGCATCCGTACAGTCCCAGCAGTCACTGTGTCCATCACTGATGACACTCAGTACTCTTCAGATCCTGTCACTGTCCCACTAAGTATTCTCTTCTGCTCTCAAAACTAAATAGTGAAGTTAACTTTTGACAACACGTATATCTGTTTTTTTCTTTTTTGGCCACTTCTATTGGTCTTTCATTTATTTCGATTTTTGTTCTTCGGCTTGTGTGGGCCTCCCATTGCAGTGGCCCCTCTCGTTGCAGAGCGCTGGCTCTGGGCGCAGGCGCTCCAGAGCTCTGGCTCCATAGTCAGACACATCAGTCCAGCCGTTCCGCGGCACGTGGGCTCTTCCTGGGCCAGAGGTTGAACCGGCGCCCGCTGCACTGCAAGACGGTGTCTTTACCCACTGGACCACCGGGGAAGCCCAACATGTATATCTTTAAAGTAAATGTATTATTCAGCCTATGTATTATTCCAACTCATTTAACATTTTTAAATTGATATATAGCTGATTTACAATATTGTGTTAGTTTGTGCTGTAAAGCAAAAGTAAATCAGTTGCCCATACCCATGTACTCACTGCTTTTTAGATTTCCTTCCCATTTAGGCTACCACAGAGCACTGAGAAAAGTTCCCTGTGCTATACAGGAGGTTCTCATTAGTTATCTATTTTATATATGGCATCAATAGTGTATATATGTCAATCCCAATATTGTGTGTTTCCTAAAAATGGAAAGCAGAGAAGAGACAACAGTTAGTTTATATATTATATATGCAAAGAGAAAAAGTGCAAAGCTACTATAATCCTTGTTTCTGAAATTGGTCGCAAGATGTAGTTGATAGGTATGGCTGTTCCATAGAATTTTCTTTCAATAGTGTACAGAGAACAGTTAGAACAAAGCCAGGCTGAATCCAGTATTTCTGATACAGAAAGACCAAATAAAATAAATTCTATCACTGTAAAAACCAAATTCAAATTATTCACCAATCAATTAGAAAAAGTAAAACCATGAGACACAATGAATGTGCCTCTGGAGCACAGTTAGGTCAGGAGGAAGGGCGGCCTGTCCTGCTCTCCTCAAGAGCCCACCAGTGCCGCAGTATGCAGACTGGGGCATCAGAAGACTAGAGGCATGCATGCCCAGTCTTGTCTGATTCTTTGAACCCCAAGGACTGCAGCCCGCCAGGCTCCTCTGTCCGTGGGGTTACCCTGGCAAGAATACTAGAGGAGGCTGCCATTTCTCCCTCCAGGGGATCTCCCCAGCCTGGGATTTGAACTGGCGTCACCTGCAGATCCTACATTGGCAAGGATGTCTGTATTCACCACCTCAATTCTATACTGTAGGATTCTGCATGCAAGGAGCTTGGCATCACCAATCCATGCAAGAAGTAAAGGGCTAAACAGACTGAAAAAATTATCAGTTCTTCTTAGATCTGTAAGAGAAGGGAGGATACAGAGCAAACCGACACTCCCAAGGTAGGAGAGACAGGCAGGTGAACACAAGTTGTTACAGCTCACCAGAGCAAACATTCGTGAGAGAAACAGACCAGAGATCCTGTGTGTGCCGGGGGTAGCAAGGGGGATACTGAACTGTAATTAATGAATTTCTAGAGGCTCATGATAGACAAGCCTGAGAGTTAAAAACTCCAGGGGCAGGCTTCCCTGGTGGTCCAGTGGATAAAGAGTCTGCCTTGCAGTGCAAGGGGCACCAGTTCAATTCCTGGCCTGGGAAGATCCCACGTACCGTGAAGCAGCTGGACAGTGTGTCCAATTGCAAGCCAGTGCTCTGGAGCGCATGCACCCAGAGCTGGTGCTCTGCAGCGAGAGAGGCCACCGCAATGGGAGACCCACACAGGCCAAAGAGCAAAGATGGATGAAAATGAATAAATGAAAGACCAATTAAAAAAAAGTGAAAATAAAAATAAGTAAATAAATAAAACATAAACAAATAAAACAATAAAATAAAACAAAAAAAGAGAGAGAGAGAAAATTTTTTTAAATAAAAAACAGACCAAAAAAAAAAATCAAAAACAAAAACAAAAAAATAAAATAAAATTTAAAAAGTGGCCAAAATAAAACCTCCAGGGGGTACACGGTCATAAGGGAGTCCACCCAATACTGTGAGATTTACCCCTGAAGTGTGACCAGGTTCCCAAGTAAACATTGGAGCAAAGTCTCCTCAAGAGCCCACCAGTGCCGCAGTATGCAGACTGGGGCATCAGAAGACTAGAGGCATGCATGCCCAGTCTTGTCTGATTCTTTGAACCCCAAGGACTGCAGCCCGCCAGGCTCCTCTGTCCGTGGGGTTACCCTGGCAAGAATACTAGAGGAGGCTGCCATTTCTCCTCCAGGGATCTCCCCAGCCTGGGATTTGAACTGGCGTCACCTGCAGATCCTACATTGGCAAGGATGTCTGTATTCACCACCTCAATTCTATACTGTAGGATTCTGCATGCAAGGAGCTTGGCATCACCAATCCATGCAAGAAGTAAAGGGCTAAACAGACTAAAAAAATTATCAGTTCTTCTTAGATCTGTAAGAGAAGGGAGGATACAGAGCAAACCGACACTCCCAAGGTAGGAGAGACAGGCAGGTGAACACAAGTTGTTACAGCTCACCAGAGCAAACATTCGTGAGAGAAACAGACCAGAGATCCTGTGTGTGCCGGGGGTAGCAAGGGGGATACTGAACTGTAATTAATGAATTTCTAGAGGCTCATGATAGACAAGCCTGAGAGTTAAAAACTCCAGGGGCAGGCTTCCCTGGTGGTCCAGTGGATAAAGAGTCTGCCTTGCAGTGCAAGGGGCACCAGTTCAATTCCTGGCCTGGGAAGATCCCACGTACCGTGAAGCAGCTGGACAGTGTGTCCAATTGCAAGCCAGTGCTCGGGAGCGCATGCACCCAGAGCTGGTGCTCTGCAGCGAGAGAGGCCACCGCAATGGGAGACCCACACAGGCCAAAGAGCAAAGATGGATGAAAATGAATAAATGAAAGACCAATTAAAAAAAAGTGAAAATAAAAATAAGTAAATAAATAAAACATAAACAAATAAAACAATAAAATAAAACAAAAAAAGAGAGAGAGAGAAAATTTTTTTAAATAAAAAACAGACCAAAAAAAAAAATCAAAAACAAAAACAAAAAAATAAAATAAAATTTAAAAAGTGGCCAAAATAAAACCTCCAGGGGGTACACGGTCATAAGGGAGTCCACCCAATACTGTGAGATTTACCCCTGAAGTGTGACCAGGTTCCCAAGTAAACATTGGAGCAAAGTCTCCTCAAGCTTTCTGCAAGGGGAGGGAAGGAACAGAGTCCAGAGCACTCTGTCCTTCCTAACAAGGCTGCATTCAAAGAAATCTTGTTCGCCAGAGCCTGACCTGCAGGGGCGTTATCAGAGCCTAACTGACTGGAGAAGGGAAATATCCAGCTCTAGACTGCTCTGGACATTCTGTTCCAACCAAGGGGAGAAACACTTGTGAAGCTCCCAGTGCAGAGGCACAGACTCAGTTAGAGACTGAGGACTCATTCCAATCTGAAGCCTGGTACCTGGTCCCAGGGAAGAAGGCTTCCTATCCGCCACTCCTCATCTCCACACCACTAAGGCCTGCTTTTACCAGATCCTTTCACCCAGTACATCATGTCTGGCTGTCACACAACAATTACAAGGCAAATCACACAATTAAATGGTAAAAAAAACACAATTTTTTAGTCCAGAACCAGATATGACAGAAATGTTGGCATTATCAGAGTAACCACAAATTATTCCAGAAAAGTGTACACAGTTAAAAAAAAAAAAAAAGTGAAAAGGCTCATGGGGCCAAGTTTGGGGATGACCGGCCACCAGCTGCCAGCTCCTCCTGGAGTTAAACAGGAGCAGCTTAACCATCCCAGGGAGTTATCACGAAAGGTGCGAAATGTTGCTCACCAGGGAAGTTCCTTAGAAGGTCAGCACCCCTGGTTTTATCAGGCACTTCTATTTGTTTGCTAAGGCTGCTGTAACAAACTGACACAAACCAGGAGGCCTGGACAGGAGAAATCTGTTCTCAGTTCAGAAGGTCAGGAGTCTGAAATCAGGGTTTCAGCAGGTTTGGTTCCTTCCAGAGGCTCTGAGGGACAAACCACTTCTCGCCTCTCTGCTAACTTCTCGTGGCTGCCTGCAGTCCTCACAGGTTTATCACTCCAATCCCATCTTTGTCTTTATATATATATATATATATGTATGTATGTATGTATGTATGTATTTATGACCGCACTGGGTCTTCATTGCTGCTTGTGGGCTTTCTCTAGTTGCTGTGAGCAAGGGCTACTCTTCCTGGTGGTCCAGTGGCTAAGAATCCACCTGTGTGCTCCACAACTAGAGAGCTGCCCCCACTTGCCATAACCGGGGAGAAAGCCTGTGCACAGCAACAAAGACCCAGGGCAATCAGAAGAGAATGGAAAAGACTTTAGATTTTAAAAATGATAATAATAAAAAGACTGACAACATCAAATGCTGGCAAGCATGTGGAAAAATGGGAACCTTCATACAGTGCTAGTGGTAACATCAAATGATAAAGCCATTTTGGAAAATAGTTTGATAGTTTCTTATAAACTGAACATACAGCCTAAAGCCCTAGGTTTTCACCCAGAAGAATTTAAAACAGGTGTCCACACAAAGGCCTGTACTGGAATGTACATTGTAGCATTATTCATAACAGGCAAAACCTGGAAATGTTCCAAATGTCCATCAGTTGTGTCAACTTTTCTTTAAAAACTATGTTATTTTACCAGAAACAACCCGTACCTGTCTGGCAACAATTACAAGGCAAATCACACAATTAAATGGTAAAACACAATTTTTTATTCCAGAACCAGATATGACAGAAATGTTGGCATTATCAGAGTAACCACAAATTATTCCAGAAAAGTGTACACAGTTAAAAAAAAAAAAAAAGTGAAAAGGCTCATGGGGCCAAGTTTGGGGATGACCGGCCACCAGCTGCCAGCTCCTCCTGGAGTTAAACAGGAGCAGCTTAACCATCCCAGGGAGTTATCACGAAAGGTGCGAAATGTTGCTCACCAGGGAAGTTCCTTAGAAGGTCAGCACCCCTGGTTTTATCAGGCACTTCTATTTGTTTGCTAAGGCTGCTGTAACAAACTGACACAAACCAGGAGGCCTGGACAGGAGAAATCTGTTCTCAGTTCAGAAGGTCAGGAGTCTGAAATCAGGGTTTCAGCAGGTTTGGTTCCTTCCAGAGGCTCTGAGGGACAAACCATTTCACGCCTCTCTGCTAACTTCTCGTGGCTGCCTGCAGTCCTCACAGGTTTATCACTCCAATCCCATCTTTGTCTTTATATATATATATATATATGTATGTATGTATGTATGTATGTATTTATGACCGCACTGGGTCTTCATTGCTGCTTGTGGGCTTTCTCTAGTTGCTGTGAGCAAGGGCTACTCTTCCTGGTGGTCCAGTGGCTAAGAATCCACCTGTGTGCTCCACAACTAGAGAGCTGCCCCCACTTGCCATAACCGGGGAGAAAGCCTGTGCACAGCAACAAAGACCCAGGGCAATCAGAAGAGAATGGAAAAGACTTTAGATTTTAAAAATGATAATAATAAAAAGACTGACAACATCAAATGCTGGCAAGCATGTGGAAAAATGGGAACCTTCATACAGTGCTAGTGGTAACATCAAATGATAAAGCCATTTTGGAAAATAGTTTGATAGTTTCTTATAAACTGAACATACAGCCTAAAGCCCTAGGTTTTCACCCAGAAGAATTTAAAACAGGTGTCCACACAAAGGCCTGTACTGGAATGTACATTGTAGCATTATTCATAACAGGCAAAACCTGGAAATGTTCCAAATGTCCATCAGTTGTGTCAACTCTAATACTATGTTATTTTACCAGCAAAAGCAAGTTTATTCAAGAATAACTAGAGGAAATGTAATTCACTGTGTGGAAACTATGGCAGACCACAAGCAAATCCAGAAAACTAAAAAAGGGAGCTTGCTTTTATAAGGAAAAGGGGGCATGGGAGTAGCTTTGGGAACACGATAACTAGAGTCCACTGGAGGAGCGTGGAGCTTCCCGATGGCTGGGCTGTGGCAGTCTCTAACTGGCTGGGATGTCCCGGCGGGGAGGGAAGTTTTCTGCTTCCTGTTGGAGAGAAAGCAGAGACACCTGTCTTCCTGTTTCTCATAACTGAAGATGCAGGGTGAGCATGGGAATGCTCCCTACCGGCCTGTCCTGGCTCCCACTTCATCAGAAGTTTCTTTACATAATTCCACCATGAGAGGATCAGGAAAACATAGTGTATCCAGACAATAAACTACTATTCATGTAAAGGAACAGACTACTGATATACACAACAACATGGATGAACTTCAAAAATATTATGCTAAGTGCAAGAAACAAGACAGAAAGGCTCCACATTGTATGTATTAATTTCCTAGGGCTATTGTAACAAATTCCCACAAACTTAGTGGTTTACAACAGTGCACACTTACTATCTTACAGTTGTGCAAGTCAGAAATCTGAAGTGAGTCTTAAGGAGTTTAAATCAATGTGTCTATAGAACTGCATTCCTTCTGGAGGCTCGAAGGAAAGTCATTTCCTTGCCTGTTCTAGTTTCTGGAGGCTGCCTGCATTCCTTGCTTCATGGTCCCTTCCTTCATCTTCAAAGCCAACAATGTAGCAACTTCCAGTTTCTCTTTCTGATTCTCTTATCACATTGCCTTCTCTGGCTCATTTTAGCCCATGGACTCTAGGCAGAAGTGCTGTTATCTATCCGTTGTTATTGTTTACTCGCTAAGTCCTGTTCAGCTTTAGCGATCCCATGGACTATATAGCCTGCCACACTCCTCCATCCATAGGATTTCCTAGGCAAGAATGCTGAATGGGTTGTCATTTCCTTCTCCAGGGGACCTTCCTGATCACTTGTAGGCCAAGGCAATTAATAGCTAGCAGGCCCTCATTAATCTCTTTTCCACTGCCAGTGCCCTAGGAGGCCATGTGTGCAGAGATTAAGTCAAGAAGAGCCTCCTGACTCTCCCTTCAGTAGATGAACAGTGAAAAATCTGCTTAAGACACACTGAACTAAAAAGGAGCTTTTTATAAGGAAAAGGGGCAGGGAGCTTTGGGAACACGATAACTAGAGTCCACTGGAGGAGCGTGGAGCTTCCCGATGGCTGGGCTGTGGCAGTCTCTAACTGGCTGGGATGTCCCGGCGGGGAGGGAAGTTTTCTGCTTCCTGTTGAGAGAAAGCAGAGACACCTGTCTTCCTGTTTCTCATAACTGAAGATGCAGGGTGAGCATGGGAATGCTCCCTACCGGCCTGTCCTGGCTCCCACTTCATCAGAAGTTTCTTTACATAATTCCACCATGAGAGGATCAGGAAAACATAGTGTATCCAGACAATAAACTACTATTCATGTAAAGGAACAGACTACTGATATACACAACAACATGGATGAACTTCAAAAATATTATGCTAAGTGCAAGAAACAAGACAGAAAGGCTCCACATTGTATGTATTAATTTCCTAGGGCTATTGTAACAAATTCCCACAAACTTAGTGGTTTACAACAGTGCACACTTACTATCTTACAGTTGTGCAAGTCAGAAATCTGAAGTGAGTCTTAAGGAGTTTAAATCAATGTGTCTATAGAACTGCATTCCTTCTGGAGGCTCGAAGGAAAGTCATTTCCTTGCCTGTTCTAGTTTCTGGAGGCTGCCTGCATTCCTTGCTTCATGGTCCCTTCCTTCATCTTCAAAGCCAACAATGTAGCAACTTCCAGTTTCTCTTTCTGATTCTCTTATCACATTGCCTTCTCTGGCTCATTTTAGCCCATGGACTCTAGGCAGAAGTGCTGTTATCTATCCGTTGTTATTGTTTACTCGCTAAGTCCTGTTCAGCTTTAGCGATCCCATGGACTATATAGCCTGCCACACTCCTCCATCCATAGGATTTCCTAGGCAAGAATGCTGAATGGGTTGTCATTTCCTTCTCCAGGGGACCTTCCTGATCACTTGTAGGCCAAGGCAATTAATAGCTAGCAGGCCCTCATTAATCTCTTTTCCACTGCCAGTGCCCTAGGAGGCCATGTGTGCAGAGATTAAGTCAAGAAGAGCCTCCTGACTCTCCCTTCAGTAGATGAACAGTGAAAAATCTGCTTAAGACTTGGAAGTCGGTACTGCAATTTAGTCTATCCTAGCCTACCTTTGGAGTGTGGAGCTTTCGTTTAAAAAAATAAAATATACAGTTAAATTACTGTCTCAGCTCCAAATTCGCCGTTCCATGAGCCTCTGTGATGCGGGTCCGGGGGATAGGGCTCTGCCGCCACATTTTGAGGGGCATGGGCTGGTGGAGGGAGAAGTGACGCCACAGAGGAAGAGGCGGCTCGCCACCCGCCCCCAGCCACACTTCTCCACCGCAGCAGAAAGTAAAACGGCACAGGGGCTAGAATTCTGTGTTACAAGCAGAGTCTGGTTTCGACAGACAGGTCTGAGACAGTCCGCAAGGCTGTCCAATAAGGGCCCAGAAATATTTGGAAAAGCGGAGGACCCAAAGGGGAGGCGGGGACTGGCGCGTGCAGGTCTGCACACGCTGATACCCAGGATACTGGAAACAAAAGTGCCCCTGAGGTCACTTACCTACCCAGGACGTGACAGCCCTCCGGAGGACCCCACACCCCCACACCCCCACACCAGGAGGCGATCCCAGGGACAAAACTCGAGGGAGACCATGATAGTTGGTAGAACAGGCGCTTAGTAACGATGAAATCTGGCTGTGAAACCTAGGCGAAAAGACACCCGGCGGTCAACCTGGCCTGGACGCCCGGGGGTCCCCGGGGTCGCGCCCAACCCGACCTCCGGCCGCCCACGCCCCGCCGGAAGTCCCGCCTCCAGGCTCGGGGCCGCTCTGGCCCGCGCGGACCCTTCTCGTTGGTGGGGTCTGCGCAGCTCCGCCGCCCGGCGGCCCTCCAGCCGCCGGGGGCGTGAGAGACCGCGTCTGAGCCTTTCTGCTCCGCGACGCTCGCTCGACTGCTCCGCCGCGCGGTCCCGGAGCGTCCAGGCTACAGCCTCCAGTCTGTTCCCCCGGCAACGCCCCCGGCCGTTCCCCGGGCAACGCCCGGCGGGTCTCCTCTGCCGCGGCTATGGACCAGGGGTCCGGCACCGGGCCCCAGCGGCCTCGCGGCCGCCTTGGCACGCCGTCCTCCGGGACGCGGGCTCCGGGGACGCCCTGGGCACGCTTCTCGGCATGGCTGGAGTGCGTGTGCGTGGTCACCTTCGACCTGGAGCTGGGCCAGGCGCTGGAGGTGAGGGAGGCGGCCGGGCGGGGCGGGGCGGGGCGGGGCGGGGGCCGAAGCCGGGGAGGGCGGGTCCTGCTCGGTTGTCGGAGGCTGGTATGGCTCAGGCCTGGCCTGGGGGTGGTGGGAACCCCTCTGTTTCTGAAGTACCCTCGGACAGAACCCCCGCGTTACTTCCTTCTCCTCCTAACCCCTTTCACCTCCTGAAAGACGCACCCCAAGCAGAGGAGAAGTAGTGCAGTTGCCAAGAGCCCCCATTGGGGCGGAGGAGAGGGGAGCCCTGCACTTCGGATCTCCACAGTGGTACACGTGACTGCTCCCCGATAAGAAGCCTGTCTCGTCTCCCCCGCCTCTCCCACACTGTGATACCTTCTCCCTTCAGTTACTCCAGCCAGAACCGCAGGCGTCACCCTGGGCTCCTCCCCCGCTCTCCTCCCCGCTCTCCTCCTCGCAGGCCGCGCTGCTCAAGGCTGACAGCCCCACCCGCAGCAAGGCTCCAGATTCTTACCTCTGTTACTGTCCCCCAGAGCCAGTATCTGGGGCTCCTCTCGCTTAAACCCTTGGACACCTCTTTGTTCACTGAGATCCGATCCGGACCCCCCCTGGGTCACATCCAGCCCCAGGAGTCATCCGTTTACTGACTGCACCCAGCCCACCGAGCCTAGGGGCGCCTGCTCCCTGTGAGCCTCTTCCCCACCCCCACCCACACCGGGTGGAGATGACAGCCTGACCGACTCAGGGAGGAGGGCTTCTGCAGTTGAGCAGGCCTGTCAGAATGGTCTTCTGGGGAAGGCTGGGAGGCAGGTTTCAGCACTCTGTCTGAAGGAGCTTTCTGAGAACCCAGGAGGTGGTGCATCCCATGACTGCAGTTGGCCAGGCGATGAGATCAGTCATTATCAGAAGGCCAGCGTCGGGGTGAGGGAATGTTTTACAAGGCCTTGCGGAACTCCATGGGGCTGTGGGAAGCTCAGGTCCTAGAGGCAGAAAGGGCTGACATGGCCCAGCTGGCTGTGGAGACCACCCCTGTTCCCTCACAGCATGCCAGGTAAACTGAATAGAGGGGCCCGAGCACAGAGAGGTGACGTGACTTGCCCAGCATCACAGCGTCCACTTTCCTGCTGGTGGACTTTAAGGGAAGAGAGTCCACTGTTGGCTTAAGGCTTTTTCATGTATGATTTTCTGGAACTCCATAGCCATTCAAACCAGAACAGTTAAAGGCTCCATGTGCTTGAGCTTCTGAGCTTTACTGAGGCTGTAACTCCTGGAGGAGGTGTTGGGGGACGGTCAAGGCTGTGCAGGAACAGCGCAGTGCAGCCACATGACACGCGTCAGGCTTGCATCTTATGTTTCTTCACTGGAAGCTGTGGGAAAGATCAGGGATCATTTCTGCTGAATCCACGGTCGCTCATGGAGCACCTGCCCTGGACGTGTTCATTTCCTCCGGGCTTGGCGTGGCTGAGCACCACAGAGGCTCGGGCACTGCATTTGGCACTGGGACAGGATAGAAGACCCAGGCACTGGCCTCCCAGCGCTCATGGATCATGGAAACTCCATGGGCAGATGCAGCTCAGAGGAAGGCATGGCGTTTGGCCAAATCCTGGAGGATGAGAAAGAGGCAACCAGACGGGGAGAGGGGGCTGTTGCAAGTAACCCCTCCCCCCAAAAGCCCGCAAAGCGAAGGCAAGGAGCCAGCCATTCGCTCATTCAGTAAATCCAGTATCAAGTAACTGCTCCTGGCCAGGCCCCATGGTTCATGGTGCTGGACTTAGGGACACAGAGCTGAGTGCCTACCGGACGATCACGTCCTGTTCTAGAGAGGCACGCCCCTCCCCAAGGACCACCCCCACAAAGCCCCAGAGAATATGTTGGGGTGGTCCGACCCGCCCCACCCACATGGGTGCCTGGGAGCCTGCAGGCAGGCAGGGGACAGGCCTGTGCGAGGTTGGCAGGGCTGTGCATTCAGCTGAGCGACGGGCCTGGCTCTGCCTCCTCAGCCCTCAGCTGTGCTCCTCCCAGCCTTCCTGCCGACCGAGCAGCCCACGCAGTGAACCACAGCGGGGCCAGGGGGTCCTGTCTCCAGGGCGTCCGGTCTTCCTGCCCGGCTGCAGCTGCCACGCTGCAGTCTCAGGACTCTACGTCTTCAGAACTACTGAGGGCCCAAGGGCCTTTTTAATGTGGGTTGTATCTGTCAATGTCATCCACACTAAAAGTTAAAACAGACAAATTAAAAATGCTTATTAATCCATCTTGAAACTACAGCAGGTACCATTTATACTAATATAACTATTAATATTTCCACAAAACAACCATATTTTCAGAAACAAATTTAGTGAGGAAAATGGCATTATCTGATACTTTTATATCCCTTTTAATGTCTGGCCAAATGGAAGGCAGCTAGATGCACCCCTGTGTCAGCTCTAAGTCAGTATCCCTGACGGCCTGCGTGCGCCTCTGGAAGCCATGCTGCACGCTGTGAGAAGAAGAGGCTGAAGAAGGCAGCCTTGGCTCCAGGAGCCTAGGGGACCCACACCACACTTCAAGATGCACTTTCTTAGAGGTGCCTTCTCCAGTAAGGCGAAGCTCGCCACATCTGCCTTTCTTGGGAACAGCTGAGCTGCAGGGGCACAGTCCCTGAGCCCTTAGGCTCCAGTGGAAAGGATGCAGCACCAGCGCTTCCAGGGGACAAGGCTCACTAAGCAGCCGGCTCCTCACTCCGCCTGCCTCTAAGGATCTGTCCCGTATGTCACCTCGCTCAGGCACGACCCTCCTTCCAGCCTCTGCTCCCACCTCCTGAACTGGGAACGTGGCATCCTTGGCAGGTCTGTGAGCCTGCTCCGATGCCGCAGCACTCCTGTGGCTACAGACGAGATTCAGACCCTGGACCTTGGCACCAAGAGCCCATTGTGCCCTGCTCTACTGCCAGGCACCTGCCTTTCCCCTGCGCTTCTCAACAGAGACATGCAGGGGCTTGGCCCGAGTGGTCCTGTGGCTCTCGCCTCTCTGGGCACTGTCGCCAGGCACCTCTATGGGTCCACCCCACAGACAAATCCTGTTTGGCCAGTTCCCCTTACACCTCTTCCCAGGTGGCTCACTGGTAAAGGATTCACCTGCCAAGCAGGAGACACAGGTTTGATCCCTGGGTCAGGAAGATCCCCTGGAGGAGTAAATGGCAACTCACTCTAATATTCTTACCTGGGAAATGCTGTGGACAGAGGAGCCAAGCAGGCTACAGTGTGTGGTGCTGCGAGGACTCGGACACGACTGAGCAGTGAAATAGCTAACAGCAGCCTCCCTCCTCTTGGCCCTTCCTTCTCGGTGTCTCCTCAGCTGACATCTCGAGATTCCTATATGACCCACCTGTTCCATTGTCCTTTTGAGACATGTTTTCACATTCTCCATAAATGCAGGCACCTCAGAGTTGTTGGGGGTTTGATTCCAGGCCACTGAAATAAAGGAAATCACACAGATTTCCTGACTTCCTAGCAACATAAAATTATGGATACACTAGACTCTAGTCTAATACGTATGCAAGAAATAGCACTATATCTCGGTTAAGGTGGGGCAGTAATCAACAAAACTGTAAAAAATAAAATTTTTTTAAATTAAAAAATAAAACCAATGTACATACCTTTAGTTCAAAATGCTTTCCTGCTAAAGAAGAATACTGCTGTCTGAGCCTTCAGTGAGCTATCTTTTTGCAACTGTATCATCAAAGACTGAAGAATGCTGAAGAAGCTGAAGTTGAATGGTTCTATGAAGACCTGCAAGATTCTCTACAACTAACACCAAAAAAGATGTCCTTTTCATCATAGGGGACTGGAATGCAAAATAGGAAATCAAGAGGTACCTGAGTAACAGGCAAGTTTGGCCTTGGAGTACAAAATGAAGCAGGGCAAAGGCTAACAGTTTTGCCAAGAGGACACACTGGTCATAACAGATACTCTCTTCCAACACAAGAGACAGCTCTACACATGGACATCACCAGACGGCCAATACTGCAATCAGACTGATGATGTTCTTTGGAGCTGAAGATGGAGAAGCTGTACAGTCAGCAAAAACAAGACTGGGAGCTGACTCTGGTCAGATCATGAATGCCCCATTAGGCCATTCAGGCAGGACCTAAACTAGATCCCTTACGATTATACAGTGTAATTGACAAATAGATTCAAGGGATTAGATCTGATAGACAGAGTGCTGAAGAACTAAGGACAGAGGTTCATAAGACTGTACAGGAGATGATGATCAGAATATCCCCAAGAAAAAGAAATGCAAAAAGGCAAAATGGTTGTCTGAATAGGCCTTAAAATACCTGAGAAGAGAAGTGAAAGGCAAAAGAGAAAAGGAAAGATATGCCTATCTGAATGCAGAGAGCCAGAGAGTAGCAACAAGAGATAAGAAAGCCTTCCTAAGTGAACAATACAAAGAAATAGAGGTAGGCAATAGAATGGGGAAGACTAGCGATCTCTTCAAGAAAATTACAGATATCAAGGGAACATTTCATTAAAAGATGGGCACAATAAAGGACAGAAATGGTATGGACCGAACAGAAGCAGAAGATAATAAGAAGAGGTGGCAAGAATATATAGAACTGGGGCTTCCCTGGTGGTCCAGTGGGTAAGGACGCCACCTTGCAGTGCAAGGGGTGCCGGTTCGATCCCTGGCCTGGGAAGATCCCATGTGCCACGGAGCGGCTGGACCGATGTGTCCAATTACCGAGCCGGAGCTCTGGAGCGCATGCGCCCAGAGGCAGTGCTCTGCGACAACAGAGGCCACCGTGATGGGAGGCCCACATGGGCCAAAGAACAAAGATGGATGAAAAATAGAGAAATGAAAGACCAAGAGAAGTGGCCCACCCACCCCCGTCCCTCCCTAACCCGCCCCCCCCCGCCAAAAAATTTTAAAAAAAAAGAATATATAGAACTGTTAGATCTTTTTTTTTTTTTTTTTAACTTTTATTTATTTATTATTTTTGGCTGTGCTGGGTCTTTGTTGATGTGTGGGTTTAGCTGCTCTGTGGTATGTGGGATCTTCCCAGATCAGGGCTCGAACCTGTGTCTCCTGCATTGGCAGACGGGTTCTTATCCACTGAGCCACAAGGGAAGCCCAGAAAGAGATCTTAATGACCCAGATAACCAAGATGGTGTGATCAGTCACCTACAGCCAGGCCTCCTGGAGTGTGAAGTCAGGTGGGCCTGACAAAACATCATTACAGGGCTTCCCTGGTAGCTCAGTGGTAAAGAGTTTGTCTGCCGGTGCAGGAGACACGAGTTCGATTCCTGATCTGGGAAGATCCCACATACTGCGGAGCAACTAAGCCCATGAGCAACAACTACGGAGCCTGTGCTCTAGAGCCTCAGAGCCACAACTATTGAGCCCATGTGCGGCAACTACTGAAGCCCATGTGCCTTAGAGTCTGAGTTCCACAATAAGAAGCCTGCTCACCGCAACTAGAGAGTAGCCCCTCTCCCTGCAACTAGAGAAGAGCCTGCGGCAGCAGTGAAAGTCCAGAATAGCTGAAAATAAATAAAATTAAGTAATTCCCTGGTGGTCCAGTGGCTAAGACTCTGTGCTCCCAATGCAGGGGACCCAGGTTCGATCCCTGGTCAGGAAACTAGAGCCCACATGCTACAACTGAGAGCCAATCCAGCCAAATAAATATAAATGAAATATTTAAAATAATAAATAAATAAATAAAATTAGGAAAAAAAAGCATCACTACAAACAAAGCTAGTGGAGGTGATGGAATTCCAACTGAGCTGTTTCAAGTCCTAGAAAATGATGCTGTTAAAGTGCTGCACTCAATATCCCAGCAAATTTGGAAGATTTAGCAGTGGCCCCAGGACTGGAAAAGGTCAATTTTCATTCTAATCTCAAAGTAGGGCAATGCCAAAGAATGTTCAAACTACCACACAGTTGCCGTTATTACACATGCTAGCAAGGTCATGCTCAAAGTCCACCAAGCTAGGCTTTAACAGTTCCTGAATGGAGAACTTCCAGATGTACAAGCTGGGTTTAGAAAAGGTAGAGGAACCAGAGATCAAATTGCCAACATATGCTGGATTATAGAAAAAGCGAGGAAATTCCACAAAAACATCTACTTCTGCATCTCATAAAACCTTTGAAAAGCTGGAGTTGGGGGTTTTTCTTCCCAGATCAGGGCTCGAACCTGCCCCAGACGGGTTCTTATCCACTGAGCCACAAGGAAGCCCAGAAAGAGATCTTAATGACCCAGATAACCAAGATGGTGTGATCAGTCACCTACAGCCAGGCCTCCTGGAGTGTGAAGTCAGGTGGGCCTGACAAAACATCATTACAGGGCTTCCCTGGTAGCTCAGTGGTAAAGAGTTTGTCTGCCGGTGCAGGAGACACGAGTTCGATTCCTGATCTGGGAAGATCCCACATACTGCGGAGCAACTAAGCCCATGAGCAACAACTACGGAGCCTGTGCTCTAGAGCCTCAGAGCCACAACTATTGAGCCCATGTGCGGCAACTACTGAAGCCCATGTGCCTTAGAGTCTGAGTTCCACAATAAGAAGCCTGCTCACCGCAACTAGAGAGTAGCCCCTCTCCCTGCAACTAGAGAAGAGCCTGCGGCAGCAGTGAAAGTCCAGAATAGCTGAAAATAAATAAAATTAAGTAATTCCCTGGTGGTCCAGTGGCTAAGACTCTGTGCTCCCAATGCAGGGGACCCAGGTTCGATCCCTGGTCAGGAAACTAGAGCCCACATGCTACAACTGAGAGCCAATCCAGCCAAATAAATATAAATGAAATATTTAAAATAATAAATAAATAAATAAAATTAGGAAAAAAAAGCATCACTACAAACAAAGCTAGTGGAGGTGATGGAATTCCAACTGAGCTGTTTCAAGTCCTAGAAAATGATGCTGTTAAAGTGCTGCACTCAATATCCCAGCAAATTTGGAAGATTTAGCAGTGGCCCCAGGACTGGAAAAGGTCAATTTTCATTCTAATCTCAAAGTAGGGCAATGCCAAAGAATGTTCAAACTACCACACAGTTGCCGTTATTACACATGCTAGCAAGGTCATGCTCAAAGTCCACCAAGCTAGGCTTTAACAGTTCCTGAATGGAGAACTTCCAGATGTACAAGCTGGGTTTAGAAAAGGTAGAGGAACCAGAGATCAAATTGCCAACATATGCTGGATTATAGAAAAAGCGAGGAAATTCCACAAAAACATCTACTTCTGCTTCATTGACTACACTAAAACCTTTGACTGTTGGGATCACAGCAAACTGGAAAATTCTTAAAGTGATGGGAATACCAGACCACCTTACCTGTCTCCTGAGAAATCTTTATGCAGGTCAAAAAACTGGACATGCCATAAAGGACTGATTCCATATTGGAAAAGGAATATGTCAAGGCTGTACATTGTCACCCTGCTTATTTAACTTATATGCAGAGTGCATCATGCAAAATGCCAGTCTGGATGAAACACAAGGTGGAATCAAGATTGCTGGGAGAACAATCCCACTCTTAGGCTTATACCCTGATGAAATTAAATCCAAAAGAAGCACCAGTACCCCAATGTTCATTGCAGCTCTCTATACAATAGCTCGAACATGGAAGGAACCTAGATGCCCATCGATGAATGAATGGATGTAAAAGCTCTGGTATGTATATACAATGGAATACTACACAGCTGTAAAGAGAAATGCAGAAGAATCAGCCTAATGAGATGGCTGGATCTAGAACCTATCCTAAAAAGTATAGTCAGTCAAAAAGAGAAGGACAAGTACAATATACTAACACATATCTATGGAATCTAGTAGGATGGTGATGATGGCACATGCAGTGAGGCGATGGAGAAACAGACATGGACAGTGGACTTATGGACATTGTGGGGAAGGAACAGTGGGTGGGAGGCGTAAAGGAAGTAGCATGAAGGCCTGTACTATCATATGTGAAGGAAATAGCTATAGTCATTGCTCTGCAAGAAAAGGAGATCCTTCAGGGGTGCTGTGTGATGGTCAGGAGGGGTGGGAGGTGGGGAATATACATATGACTAGTCTGGGAACATACATATCTGTAAACAACAAAACTCTGTAAAAGTTAAAAGTAAAATAAAAGTTAAATAAAATAAAATAAAAACCCTAAGATTGTGGCATGTGGCCCATCACTTCATGGCAAACCATGGAAACAGTGGCAGACTTTATTTTCTTGGGTCCCCAAATCACTGCAGATGGTGACTGCACCCATGAAAATAAAAGACGCTTGCTCCCTGGAGGAAAAGTTACGACAAACCTAGACAGCATATTAAAAAGCAGACACATCACTTTGCTGACAAAGGCCCATATAGTCAAAACTATGTTTTTTCCAGTAGTCGTGTATGGATGTGAGAGTTGGACTATAAAGATGACTGAGCACAAAGAATCGATGCCTTTGAACTGTGGTGTTGGAGAAGACTCTTGAGAGTCCCTTGGAGTACAAGGAGATCAAACCAGTTGATCCTAAAGGAAATCAGCTCTGAATATTCATTGGAAGGACTGATGCTGAAACTGAAGCTCCAATACTTTGGCCACCTGACGTGAAGAGACGAGACATTAGAAAAGACCCTGTTGCTGGGAAGAATAGAAGGCAGAAGGGGACGACAGAGGATGAAATGGTTGGACGGCATCACTGACTCAATGGCCAGGAGCTTGAGCAAACTTCAGGAGATGGTGAAGGACAGGGAAGCCTGGTGCGCTGCCGTCCATGGGGCTACAGAGTCAGACACGACTGAGCAACTGAACTGAATTGAACATCAAAGACACAGATGTAGGCCACTGTAACAGATACAGTAATGAAAATTTTGAGATACTGTGGAAATAATGAAAATATGATGCAGAGGTGCAAAGTGAGCACGTGTTGAAAAAACAGCACCTATAGAATTCCTAGAAGCCTTTTATTTATAAATATGTGACATCCACAAAGTGCAATAAAGCAAAGTGTGATAGAACCAGGTGTGCCGGCACAGTGTCTGGCGAGGGTCTACTCCCTGCCAGGGGCTTGGAGGCAGCAGTGCCTGGGGCATGGTCCCTGTCCCGGGACGCTTGGTGACAGCAGAGGAGATTTTGGACAGGCCCACAGCAGCAAGCCCAGAGTTAACAGAGGTGGAAGCCACATCATTCAGACAGTGCAAGTCCCAGGGTGCAGCACCCACCATCTGGGGTTCAGAGCACACCCCAGGAGAAGGCTCATTTCAGCCAGAATCCAATTCCTTCTCTGTGTGGGAGTTTAGCCAGTGGAGTGAAGCGGGGGTCACGCGTGCAGACCCTTAGCTCCTTGCCCGCTGCAGGCTCCCGGCGCAGCCGCCTCCCGGGAGAACCAGCCTGCTGTATCTGAGCACAGGCCAGGGCAGCAGTCATGCCCGAGGTACACCAGCACCCCGGAGACACCTGGGGGCCGCAGGGAGTGAGGGCTCTGGAGGGTCCCTGCTTGTTTCATTTCCTGCAAGGAAATCTATTCTGGCCAATTGCCTAAGCACAAGGCTGCTAGGCTAAGTGTGGAGCCTCAGCCTGCCGGCTTCCCTCGAGTGCAGTCCCGCCCCCTTATAGAGCCTAGCCAGCTGGTCATGCTCACTGGGCGCTCCTGGGTCCTGGGTCCTCCAGGAGTCAGGCTCCTCACAGAGAGCAGGCCAGAAACTACCACACCCCCTGCCTAGCAGGAGCTGGAATGAAGATGCTCAGTGGCAGGGGTGCCTATGGCAGGAACATCTGAGTTAAGATGGGATGAGGAGGCGGGCCAGGCTGTCTGGGAGAGCAGGCCCAGAGGAATGGTGCAGGCTAAGCCCTTCTGGCTGGGGGGGTGGGGTCTGGAGCCCCGAGGAGGGTGCAGGAGGTGGGAGCCAGCCGGGCCGTGCAGTCCTCCAGGCAAGAGAGGAGCCTCTGGGAACAGACCGTTGGAACGTGGAAGCAGGGAGGCCCAGCCAGCCTGAGCGCGTGGCCTTGAGGGTGGGGGTGTGAGGAGGGAGTTGAGAAGCTCACCTCTATGTGTGCTGGCCAAAAAAAGGGGAGAATAGAGACCAGGAGTGGCCTCGAGCTGAAAGGGGTCTGGGGATCCAGGGTCGGAGGGAACCCAGGAAAGGAGGAGGGGCCCACGGGGAGCCAGAAGTGCAGGAGAGCTAGAGGGCTGACCGGGCGGGGCTGAGGGTGGGCCCACCTGCAGCCCAGCACCCAGCCTGCCCAGCCGCATCACCGGGTGCTCTGTCCCCCACAGCTGGTGTATCCCAGCGACTTCCAGCTCACGGACAAGGAGGTGGGTCTCAGCCCTCTCTGGAGCAGAGCTCGCCCGGGGAGCAGATCCTCACCGGTTTCTGTGTTTCAGAAAAGCAGCATCTGCTACCTGTCCTTTCCCGACTCCCACTCAGGTAGGCCACCCACCTCTCCCTGCCCTCCCCCGGAGGTGGCTCTGGGACCTGGGGGAGAGGAAGAAAGGGGAGATGAGGCTGCCCAGGAGCCGTGTGGCCAGGCCAGCAGAGCCTGTAGCCCCGGCCCTACCTCCTGCTCTGGGGAGACACCCAGAGTCCTGTGCTGCTGCCGCGGCAGCCAGGCCCCCCCCGGTTCCCGGGGGCAGAGGTGTCTGAGCAGAAGGCTCCCTTTCACCCCAGCAGAGGATTGGCAGGAGCTGGGCCCTGGCCTCTGCTCCCCTCTGGGACGCGTGTGTCCGACCAGCCTGTTCCCTGGCCCCGGGCAGATTCAGCCAGGCCACACTGAGGTCCCGCCACCTCCCGGCAGGCTCGCTTGGTCCGCACGCGGTGGGACTGTGCTTGTCCCTGTGCTAAGTTTAAACCTGAAGGTACAGGAATTAGGACATGGGGACCTTTTGGGAGATGCAGACCCTGAGGGCAAACTCGCAGAGGCATTTGAAGCCGGGCAGAGGCCAACCCCGTGGGGCCCTTGCCTCCTCGCCCCCTTCCCTGGCTCCCTGCCCCAGGAGAAGCTCCGACCGGACGCAGCGTGAGGGGCCGCCTCTCCCTCAGGCTGCCTCGGGGACACGCAGTTCAGCTTCCGCATTCGTCAGTGTGGAGGGCAGCGGCGGCCCTGGCACACAAGTGACAAGCAGTGTGACAGCGGAGCCCCCGCGTCTCTGCAGGTGAGTGGGCTGCCTCGCCTTCCCCTCCTGCCTCAGGTGAGGTCCGGCTGCTCTGAGCTGGCCCTTCGGGGTGCCTGGCCAGCCCTGGCCAGCAGGGTCTTCCGCTGCTGCAAGCCAGGCCTGGCACCCCAGCCTCGCATGGGGCGGCCAGCCCTTCCGAGGCCTCACGAGGCTTCCTGGAGCTGGTCCTGGCGCCCGTGTGCCAGGGCACGGCTTGGTGTGTGGCGCCCGGGCTGCCCGGCCCCGGCCTGCTTCCCGTGTCTGTGGAGAGGCCCCTGGAGCGGAGCCGCCCGCCTTCTGGGCCGTGGCTCCCAGGCCAGCCCTGAGGCGGGGAGGCCGCACGGCAGCCTTGGCAAAGGTCCGAGGGGCAAGGGGGAGAATGGGCCGGGGCGCGGCCTGGCTGACCCCCCTCCTTCCAGAGGGAGCCTGCACACTACTTTGGCTACGTGTACTTCAGGCAGGTGAAGGACAGCTCCGTGAAGCGGGGCTACTTCCAGAAGGTGAGGCGCCGGCTGCTCCAGAGGGGGTGGGTGGGGCTCCCCTGAGAGCTGGGGGCAGTCACCGTCAGGAGGGCGCGATGGTCTCAGGGTCCCCGAGCCTCCAGGAGCACCCATTCCCCTGCAGCCCGGGCCACTTGGCCCTGGGCTGAGCCCACTGCCCTCCCCAGGGGTGGGCTGTGGCCTCTGGGGCGGCCAAGTGGAGGCCCTGCCTTGCCCAGCCCAGCCCCCCAGCTGTGTCTGGTCCAGGCCTCTCTGCGCCTCTCCGCAGCGGGGTGCGGGTGGGGCACCTCGCTGCACTTTCAGGATGAGGACGACTTCAGTCTTGAACTCAGCCACCAAAAGCAAAAGGTGCTCGAACCCCTGGAAGACCAGCCCAGAGCCTGGGCCACGTGCCTTTCCCTCGGAAGGCCTGGGGTCTGGCTCTCCCGCTGTGGCTGGGGTTTTCTCATAGCCTGAGGTCTCACGTTGGGCTGTCCTGGGACAGCTTTCCTGGAAAGTCAGTGGGACGTCCTGCCCGGGGGTGACCCTGGAGAGCTGGGCCTCAGGGGTTCCTTTAGGGCTCCCAGTGGCTCAGGCGCCGTCTCACTAGCCCTCGGGCCCTGCAGTCGCTGGTGCTGGTGTCCTGCCTGCCCTTCGTCCAGCTGTTCCAGGCACTGCTGAGCCTGGTGGCCCCCGAGTTCTTTGACAAGCTGGTGCCCTGCCTGGAAGCAGGTGAGTGGCGGGCCGGCGCTGCCATTGTCCTGGATGTAGCTCCTGGCGGCTCTGGCAGGCAGCTTCCTCCAGGACGGGCTTCTGACGCTGGCCACCTGTGTCCACAGTCTGCAATGAGATTGACCAGTGGCCAGCCCCCGTGCCGGGGCGGACCTTGAACCTGCCTGTCATGGGCGTGGTCCTCCAGGTGAGGGCTGGCTCTGGGGAGGGATGGCGCCCTTGCATGTCGACCCCACCCCTGCCGGCAGCAGCTCCTTTCGCCCTCAGGTGCACATCCCGTCAAGGGTGGACAAGCCTGGATCCGGGCCTCCAAAGCAATGCAGCCACGAGGTGGGCCTGCGCCCTGGCCAGCGGCCCCACACCTGCCTCAGCCCTCCCAACTGCCGGGGCCTTCCCGCTGCCCTGCCGGGGGACTGGCGGCCAGCCGGGCCCCAGACAAAGCTGGCGGCCTGTGTCCCAGTGCAGGGCTGGGCGCCCCGCCTTCTCCTGTGCAGTGGGGCACAGAGGCATGTGGGTAGGGACTGCGGCCCCCAGAACTCTTCTGGGAGGACAGGTGCTGCTTGGGGCTCTGGGGCTCCAGCCTCACTTTCGGCCTAACCCCACCCACTCTTCTCAGAACCTGCTACCGGCCCCAGTGGTCCTGCCCAGGCCTCTCTGCGCCTCTCCGCAGCGGGGTGCGGGTGGGGCACCTCGCTGCACTTTCAGGATGAGGACGACTTCAGTCTTGAACTCAGCCACCAAAAGCAAAAGGTGCTCGAACCCCTGGAAGACCAGCCCAGAGCCTGGGCCACGTGCCTTTCCCTCGGAAGGCCTGGGGTCTGGCTCTCCCGCTGTGGCTGGGGTTTTCTCATAGCCTGAGGTCTCACGTTGGGCTGTCCTGGGACAGCTTTCCTGGAAAGTCAGTGGGACGTCCTGCCCGGGGGTGACCCTGGAGAGCTGGGCCTCAGGGGTTCCTTTAGGGCTCCCAGTGGCTCAGGCGCCGTCTCACTAGCCCTCGGGCCCTGCAGTCGCTGGTGCTGGTGTCCTGCCTGCCCTTCGTCCAGCTGTTCCAGGCACTGCTGAGCCTGGTGGCCCCCGAGTTCTTTGACAAGCTGGTGCCCTGCCTGGAAGCAGGTGAGTGGCGGGCCGGCGCTGCCATTGTCCTGGATGTAGCTCCTGGCGGCTCTGGCAGGCAGCTTCCTCCAGGACGGGCTTCTGACGCTGGCCACCTGTGTCCACAGTCTGCAATGAGATTGACCAGTGGCCAGCCCCCGTGCCGGGGCGGACCTTGAACCTGCCTGTCATGGGCGTGGTCCTCCAGGTGAGGGCTGGCTCTGGGGAGGGATGGCGCCCTTGCATGTCGACCCCACCCCTGCCGGCAGCAGCTCCTTTCGCCCTCAGGTGCACATCCCGTCAAGGGTGGACAAGCCTGGATCCGGGCCTCCAAAGCAATGCAGCCACGAGGTGGGCCTGCGCCCTGGCCAGCGGCCCCACACCTGCCTCAGCCCTCCCAACTGCCGGGGCCTTCCCGCTGCCCTGCCGGGGGACTGGCGGCCAGCCGGGCCCCAGACAAAGCTGGCGGCCTGTGTCCCAGTGCAGGGCTGGGCGCCCCGCCTTCTCCTGTGCAGTGGGGCACAGAGGCATGTGGGTAGGGACTGCGGCCCCCAGAACTCTTCTGGGAGGACAGGTGCTGCTTGGGGCTCTGGGGCTCCAGCCTCACTTTCGGCCTAACCCCACCCACTCTTCTCAGAACCTGCTACCGGCCCCAGTGGTCCTGCCCAGCGTCCACGAGCTGGACCTGTTCAGGTGAGCCCTGCAGGCCCCTGCCTGCTGCCCCAGCAGATGATGAGTGAGCCCACGGGGTTCAGGTCCGTCGGAGTTGGCCCCGAGCCAGTTCTGAGAGGGAGAGCCAGGTGGAGGAGCGACCCCGTGCCCGGTGTCTCATACCCAGAGCAATTGAGCGCCATGGACAGGAAGTCAGGGACAGGAGGGGCTGGGGTGGGAGATGCTGCCTGAGGAGGCTGTCCTCTGTGGGGTGAGCAGGGGACCCCACCTTTGGAGACCCTTGGCCCCAAGCTGGGCCCAGCAGGAGCCAAGGCTGCCAGCTTCAGGCATGAGGGCCGTGGGGCCGGGCAGCACAGGTCAGAGCGGGGGCAGCCTGGACACGCCTTCAGCGTCTTCACAAGTCTCCTCACTGTGAGTCCCCGCGTTCACTCGGAGCGGGGCCTGCCTGAGCCTGCAAAGGGAGGTGGTCAGGGGCCAGGGAGCCTCCCACCTGGCCAGCCTCCCTGACACTGCCCCGACTCAGGTGCTTCCGGCCCGTGCTGGCCCACGTGCAGCTGCTGTGGGAACTTATGCTCCTCGGGGAGCCCCTGCTGGTCCTGGCACCCTCACCCGCCATGTCCTCAGAGATGGTACTGGCCTTGACCAGGTGGGCCGGGCGGCGACCTGAGGGGCCGGGGGCCCAGGATCAGCCCTCTGTGCTCATCGCCCCGTGCGGTCCCCACTCCACAGCTGCCTGCAGCCCCTCAAGTTCTGCTGTGACTACCGCCCCTACTTCACCATCCACGACAGCGAGTTCAAGGAGTTCACCACACGAACGCAAGCCCCGTAAGCACTGTCTTCCTGCCCGGCTCCCGGCCCGCCGGCCCGCCGGCCCTTCCTGCTTCAGCCTCTCCTTCCCTCCCTCCTCTCTCTGTCTCTAGACCACACGTGGTCCTGGGAGTCACAAACCCTTTCTTTATCAAAACACTCCAGCATTGGCCCCACATTCTCCGAGTCGGGGAGCCCAAGATGTCAGGTGAGGCTATCCAGACCTCCACCCAGGGATCCCGGGGACATGGGGCCTTGCGGGGTCTGGGCCTGCAGAGAGAGCTGAGGCTCAGTCACAGAGTGTGTCTCGTAGGGGACCTTCCCAAGCAGGTCAAGCTGAAAAAGCCATCGAGGCTGAAGACCTTGGACACCAAGCCAGGTCTGTGCCCCTCCGCTCCCTTGGGACTGAGAGACAGACCTTGGGGCAGACTGGGGTGGCCAGTGGTGCTGGCACAGCCAGAGAGGGTGCCCCACCCCTGGAGCAGAGCACGCTGCCTCTCTGCCCACCCCTAGGCCTCTACACTGCGTACACGGCCTACCTCCACCGGGACAAGGCCCTGCTCAGACGGCTGCTTAAGGTACCGCTGGGGGCAGGCTGCTCAACGGGGAGGGGAAGCCGTGCCCTCCACGTGCGGGGAGCTGGTGCTCGGGCTCAGCCCGCTCCCCTGCCCACCCCAGGGCCTGCAGAAGAAGCGGCCGTCGGACATGCAAACCGCAGTGCTGCGGCGGCACCTCCTGGAGCTCACGCAGAGCTTCATCGTGCCTCTGGTAAGGCCGGCACAGGGCCAGAGGGGTGGGCCGTGGCCCGTGGCCTGGACTCACGCCCTTCCCCGCCCCCAGGAGCACTACATGGCCAGCCTCATGCCGCTGCGGAAGAGCATCGTGCCCTGGAAGGTGCAGTCCCTGGAGGGGAGGACGGCCCCGGGTTCATCCTGGGGGGTCGGGAGTTCTGGGCGCGCGTAGGCGCCCCAAGGGCCAGGCCGCCTGAGGTGGCCCTCACAGGGCAGAGACGTGGGGGCCACACGGCGGGGCTCAGGGCCCTCCGCTCTGGGAAGGGCTCTCCTGGGATAGGCCGCCGGCAGGTGGGGGCCGAGGGTCCTCAGTCGCAGCCCAGGCCTGTGTCTGGGAAGTGCCTGAGAGGGTCCTCGCCAGCCAGGGCAGGGGCCCTGTGGGGCCGCGGCGCCCAGCCCCCGGGCTCACTCGGCTTCTGTCTCAGAGCCCTCCCAGATCCGCCCTTTCCGCCAGGAGGACTTCCGGCTAGCATTGGCCCCACATTCTCCAGTCGGGAGCCCAAGATGTCAGGTGAGGCTATCCAGACCTCCACCCAGGGATCCCGGGACATGGGGCCTTGCGGGTCTGGGCCTGCAGAGAGAGCTGAGGCTCAGTCACAGAGTGTGTCTCAGGGGGACCTTCCCAAGCAGGTCAAGCTGAAAAAGCCATCGAGGCTGAAGACCTTGGACACCAAGCCAGGTCTGTGCCCCTCCGCTCCCTTGGGACTGAGAGACAGACCTTGGGGCAGACTGGGGTGGCCAGTGGTGCTGGCACAGCCAGAGAGGGTGCCCCACCCCTGGAGCAGAGCACGCTGCCTCTCTGCCCACCCCTAGGCCTCTACACTGCGTACACGGCCTACCTCCACCGGGACAAGGCCCTGCTCAGACGGCTGCTTAAGGTACCGCTGGGGGCAGGCTGCTCAACGGGGAGGGGAAGCCGTGCCCTCCACGTGCGGGGAGCTGGTGCTCGGGCTCAGCCCGCTCCCCTGCCCACCCCAGGGCCTGCAGAAGAAGCGGCCGTCGGACATGCAAACCGCAGTGCTGCGGCGGCACCTCCTGGAGCTCACGCAGAGCTTCATCGTGCCTCTGGTAAGGCCGGCACAGGGCCAGAGGGGTGGGCCGTGGCCCGTGGCCTGGACTCACGCCCTTCCCCGCCCCCAGGAGCACTACATGGCCAGCCTCATGCCGCTGCGGAAGAGCATCGTGCCCTGGAAGGTGCAGTCCCTGGAGGGGAGGACGGCCCCGGGTTCATCCTGGGGGGTCGGGAGTTCTGGGCGCGCGTAGGCGCCCCAAGGGCCAGGCCGCCTGAGGTGGCCCTCACAGGGCAGAGACGTGGGGGCCACACGGCGGGGCTCAGGGCCCTCCGCTCTGGGAAGGGCTCTCCTGGGATAGGCCGCCGGCAGGTGGGGGCCGAGGGTCCTCAGTCGCAGCCCAGGCCTGTGTCTGGGAAGTGCCTGAGAGGGTCCTCGCCAGCCAGGGCAGGGGCCCTGTGGGGCCGCGGCGCCCAGCCCCCGGGCTCACTCGGCTTCTGTCTCAGAGCCCTCCCCAGATCCGCCCTTTCCGCCAGGAGGACTTCCTGCGCAGCCTGCAGCGCGCGGGGCCCCAGCTCACGTGCGTCCTCAAGGGCGACTGGCTGGGCCTCTACAGGTGGGTGGCCAGTAGGCCAGCAGGGCTCGTGCTGTGGGCGGCCGCGCCCACCCGTCAGCACGCCGGAGCCCGCAGCTGCTGCCCCCCGCCCCAACAGGCGGTTTTTCAAATCCCCCCATTTTGATGGATGGTACCGGCAGCGGCACGAGGAGATGGCCCAGAAGCTGGAGGCCCTGCACCTGGAGGCCATTTGTGAGGCGGTGAGGAGGCCGGGCTGGGGTATGATGGGAGGGAGGACGCAGGCCAGAGCTGCGCCAGGGCCTTGGCGACAGATGCTTCTCTTGTCCCTCAGAATATTGAGGTCTGGATGAAGGACAAGTCCGAGGTGGAGGTTGTGGATCTGATCCTGAAACTTCGGGAGAGGCTGGTGAGGTGGCTCGCGGCCCCGCCCGCCTCAGCCAGCTGTGGAAGGCGCCTGCCCCTGAGCACCCGTGTCCCTGCAGGTGCGGGCCCAGGGCCACCGGCTCCCCGTGAAGGAGGTGACACTGAAGCGGGCGAGGCTGAACATCGAGACGGTCGTCCGCTCCCTGCCCGAGGACCTGCAGCTCGTCCTGTGTCCTCCCTAGGACGGCGCCCGTGGGCCAGGCCAGGGTCGGCCCAGCTGCCTCTGCCCGCCCTAGCTCCCTGCCCCTCGGCCCTGCCCACCCAGCACTGCCGCCGTCCAGCGGTAAAGGTGGCGTCTGGAACCGCAGCCTGGACCCTGACTGCTGGGCTTGTGCGCTGGCGGGCTGCCCGCCCCGGCTCTGCCCGCCTCTCCGAGGTCTTGGGCGGCTGAGGGAAACGCTGCGAGCCCGCTCTGCTTTGATGTGAGCCAGAGCCGCCCGCCCCCTCCAGGTGCCCATCTGCCCGCGCCCTGCAGGCCCAGGCGCCTGCATCTGATGCGTGCTTTAGACCCACCAGGCTGCCCCACTCGGGAGAGGAGGCGGTTGCCAGGCAGACCCCTCTCCTCACACAGGCCCCCGCCCCCATCTTGCCTGGGCTAGAGGCGAGCCTCGCCTGTGGCCCTCCCTTAGGAGGGGAGAAGCAGCTTCGCCCAGAGAAGAGCCCTGCCCTGTCGTTTGCTGGGCTTCTGCCAGGGCCTGGGTGACTGCCAGGTGGGCCCAGGGCATCGTCGTGGTTCCCCTCCAGGGAGCCACTGGGCACCTCTCCGGCCCCTCTGCCTGCACTGCTGCTGGGCTGGCAGCCGCTCAGGCTCCCCGCTTGCGTCCATCCACCCCCACAGGCAGCGGAAAGGTCTTGGACTCTCGCCTGACTAGGCCCCTCCAGCCAGAGCTCTCCACGGACACGGCGGCTCTGGGGCCTCCAGCCCCTTAGGAAGGAGTAAAAGGCCCTCCAAAGTGACCCGTGCCCCTGGGGGCCACCTTGGAGCACTCGACCCAGCCATGACCAGTGCGGTCAGCAGGCCTGTCACAGCTCAGTACAGAGGGACAGCTTGGTCAGCTGGGGGTGCGCAGGGTGAGGTGTGGCCCCAGCAGCCCTCTGGTACGTCCCAGATGCCTCGTTGGAGGGGCAAGGCCGTGGAGACAACTGGGTCTTGGCGACTCCCTGAGCTCCGTCCTGACGGAGCAAGGCGGTCTGGGCGCAGACCGAGCACGGGGCTTTCCCTTCTCCTCGGAGGCACTGGTCTCAGAACTGCTGGTGCCGCCTGTCCAGCCCTGACCTCAGCCTTGGCGGCCTGGTGTGCAGGTGCAGTCAGAGGACAGCGCAGCGGCAGAGGGGAGAGGGGCCGGGGCCCTCGAGGGAGGAGGAGCCCCGTGGCCCCAGTGCTGCCTGTCAGCCCATCCCCTCCGGCCCGGCCCGGCGCAGGGCTGTGCCCGGCCGGCCAGCGCTCCAGCACGCTGCCCAGCCCCTCCCTCCGCTTTCTGGGGGTGACAGTCCCTGACGGACGGAGGGCTGCGGGGGTGGGCTGCAGAGGGATGCTGGGGCGTCCGCGAAGCCCCAGGGCGTTTGCCTCCACCAGCCTTGGCAGGCACCACCAGACGCCCACAGCAGCCTGTCCCAGGACCACTGGTGGGGGTCTCGGCGGAGGGACGCCTGGCAGGGCGGGCTCCAAGGCTGAAGGGCAGAGGTGGGAGGAGGGCCCTCGAGGTGCCTGCCGGGGCCTCTTGCTCAGGTCTGACCCCCTGCACAGAGGAGGCCTCAGGGCACAGCGCAGCCTCGTGTGGGACCAGCTCCATCCTCCCCGCCCGGAAGCCCCTGAGTCCCCTCCCAGGATCCGGTCAGCTCTGGGTGGACGGAGCCTCTGTCCTCCCCCACGGGACTGGGGACAGACAGTGAGGAGGGAAGAAAGGTCAACAGGATCAAAAGAGGCGAACACCCCCCAGCAGAGCCTTGTGGACAGGAGGGTCTGGGTGGGTAGGAACCAGTGGTTCGAGAGGGCACTGTGGTCAGCCAGTGTGTGAGGCCTCCTGCTTTGGGGGTTTGCGTGGGGCCTGGTGTGCTGGCAAGGGGTGGGGGTGGAATGACGGCGGTGGGGGGGGACGCTGATCCCAGAACCGGAAGGACAGTCTTCGCCCCCAAGCTTCCTGCACTCTATTTTAAGCCTCCCTTTTTGTCTTGGATGGTGGCCTCCCCACATCTTTGGTATTAAAATGTCCTGTGACACAATGCTTGTCTTTTTTTTTCTTTTTTAATGCTGGTCTTTTAATTTCCTTTTTTGATGGAAAGTTGGCGTCCAGATTCTGGTAACTAGGGTTCTCTTGGTGTGGATGGTTCAGACCTAAAAGGGGAAAGGTGTGGCCTTGCTGGTTGGGGGCATGTGTCAGAAAGAACTAATGAGTGACCCTCTTGAAGGGCTTCATCTGGGTGAGGGGTTCTTGAGCACTGGAGGCAGGTTCCAGGGTTGGGGGGGACAGGAGGAAGTGGGCTGTCTGCAGGGAAGGGGAAGTTGAAGGGCAGCTGCCCAAGGAAGGGAGGGGGTGCCCAGCAGGGGAGTATGGTTAGGGTTGGTGAGTGGCCTCACATCATTCCCCCGGGTCCCCAGCTGCTGCTCACCATGCTGGGGCTTGTGACCAGAGACTGGGGGGGCGGGGACAGGAAGCCGCGTGATAGCTGGCCCCCTACCGCTGCTCAGGTTGGGTGTGGAGCAGCCCCTGGAAAAAATAGGGCCCAAGGGCTTCCCTGGTGGCCCAGTGCGTAAGGACACCGCCTTGCAGTGCAAGGGGTGCAGGTTCGATCCCTGGCGTGGGAAGATCCTACATACCGCGGTGCGCCTGGACCAATGTGTCCAACTACTGAGCAGGTGCTCTGCAGCGACAGAGGCCACTGCGAAGGGAGGCCCCACACGGGCCAAAGAACAAAGATGGCAATGAAAGACCAATAAAACTGGCCAAAAACGGAGGGGGGGTGCAAAATGGGGCAAGCTCTTGTCCAGAGCTGGACTCCCCAGGGAGAGGCTGGGTCTCACTACCCACCTCCAAACCCCGGCAGACGGAGTGGTGGGTCCTGGGTGGGAGTCGGTAGGGGGAAGAAAAGGAGGGCGGAGGAAGGCCGAGGACGTGTTGTGGGTCTCACGATGTGTATTCTCTTCTCCTAGGAGGCTGGGAGACCAGATCCGGCAGCCCCCAGCCCCTCAGAGGACAGGGGAGTGGCCGGTCTGTCCCCCAGTCTGAGGGCTGTTGTGTCGGGAATCTCGACGTGGCGGGCTCTCTCCTCCAGAGCCCATCTGCCGGTGCGAACCCGGGCCGGAATCGGGTCGAACCTCCCTGGCGAAGCCAAGAGCGAGCCGCCGGGCGCCCGAGACGCGGGGAGCGCGCGGGCGCGCCCCTCCCGCCGGGTCCTCCCCGCCCCCCGCCCTCTCGCCGGGCCCTCCCCACCCCGGCCCTTCCCCCTCCCTCGCCTCCTCCCCTCTCCCCGCCGGGGGCGGGGCCGCTGCTCCCGCGCGCTCCGGCCCCTCCTCGGCCACACAAAGGCCCGTCTCCATGGCAGCCGCGCGGGCCGCAGCGCAGCGCCGATCGCGGCCCGGGCGCCATCGAACCTCGGCGGTGGACGAGCAGGTACGGGGGTGTGGTAGCCATGGGGTACGAGGCCGGCGGCGTCCGGGCCGGTGGGGGGGCTTCGTCGTCAGCGCCGCTTCGCCCAGGCCTGCGGCGCTGAGGACGGGGGACTCGGGCGGCAGCCGCCCCGCGGAGGGCGGCTCGGGCCTCGGTCCGTCGGTTCGCCCAGGCATCGGGCCGGGCCCCTCCCGTCTCGCACGTTCCAGTTGGCGGGAGAGGCCCGCGGCGACCGGGGCAGCGGGCCCAGTCGGGCCGAGGGTCTGGAGCCGGGTTCCGCGCCCTCTCCTGCCGCCATCGTCCCCCGGGAGCCGCTGTGGTCCCCGGCCTCCGTGCTCCTGCCCTCCACCCCTCCAGCGCACAGGGCGGAGATCAGCCCCGGCGTGCAGGAGCTCCGGCCGGCATCCCCCAGCCTCGGTTCTGGGTGGCCGAGCCTCCGCTCTCCCCAGGGGCTGGGCCCGCGGTCAGGCCTTGGCAGCTCTGACACCCCCCTGGGCCTTGTGCGTAGGGCGTCAGCCAGGACCGCCCTGGGAGCCCCTGTCTGCACCTGGCCAGGGTGGAGGGCGATGCAGCTTCCCTGTTGGGATCCGGGCGGCCTGGCACCAGCACCAGCGTCTGGCAAGTGCCAGTGGTCCCAAGCCTCCTTCACCGCAGAGCCTGTTCCGACAGTTCCCAGTGTTTGCTGGTGCAGTGTTTGGGTGGACACACTGGGACCCAGGAAATCTCTGTAGTCACTGCCTGGACCCTGCCCCTCTGCGCCTCCCCTTGCAGGAAGCCTTCCTAGATGGGCCCTTCCCATCATTCTGTGCTCAGGTTGTTTGTAAGATTTGAGGGGGTTCCCAGAGCTCAAGGGTTTCAGAGCTTCCTGCCACGTCACTGGGCTCCTCTTCCCAGCAACTTGGAAAAGGAAGGAAGGGATCTCTCTGCTCTGGACCTGTGGTGGGGATCAGGACTGCGGGTGGAGCTCGACCCCAAAGCCAGTGGAATGTTCTGTAGCTTGATAGGCTTTCCTGGTCTGAGCCTGCCCCGGGGGGCCCCTTCATGCCTAACTTTAGCTTCTGTGTCCCCTGCACGTGTCCGGACTGGGCCCTGTGGCGATGGGAGAGCACAGGCCACAGAGGTGGGGACTCAGCCTGATCCTGGGCCTGGGCATTACCCTGGCCTGAGAAGGGAGTCCCAGGGTTGAGGGTCCCTAGGAGGGTACAGTCAGCATCTGCCTGGCTGAGACCCCTGAGGAGTTTTTATGGTGCGGCAGTTTTTAGGAGTTCCCAGAGAAGACTGAGTCCGACCAGGTGGTTTCAGCAGATCGGAGCTGTCACCTCTGCCCATTGTACCCATTGGTGGCCCACTTTCATCTGACAGTGGCGGGTAGCCTTGAGGTCTGGCCTGGGGCTCCTCGCCCCGAGAGGAGGGAAGTTACAGAGAAAAACAAGGGTTTGGAATGCAAGTTCCCCCTCCCCCGCCGGCCGCCTGCCAAGAAGGAATTATTTTGGATTATCCAGCCGTGTCCAGCCACCCAAGGGGGGAGGCTACAGCTGGGGAAGGCTGCAGTCGTGGGAGAGAGACCCACTTCCGGGCCCGTGGGTTGAGAGCCCCAGAAGGGAGGGACAGGCAAGTCTGGGCAGCTCCGCCACCTTCCACGGCTGCTCAGACCGGTCGGAGGCGGAGGCGGGTGGAGGGGTGGGAGGGAATGCGTCACCCCTGAGCTGCCTGAGCTGGAGAACGCCCCAGCAGGCCCTGCCGAGTGAGTAAGCTTGGGCTGGGCCCAGGCTCTCTAGGGGACGCCATAGGGCAGAAGGAGTCCTGGACCCTTGTTCTCAGCGCACGGGCCACGGACCCAGCCAGAGACCCCGTGGCCTCTAGAGGCCTTAGCGCTGCGGCCCCGCGCCCCTGCGAGGCTGCCTCCAGAGCTGGGCTCAGGGACACACCTTGGGCTCGGTACAAACACACCTCTTCCGTGTGTCCCTGGGGTGGCGGGGCAGGTAGGGGTGTGACTTAGGCGGCTTGGAGTGGGTGGGGCCCTGGAGTTTCCCTGGGGCTGAATCTGACCAGCCTCCAGCCTCCTGACTGGCCCACTAACCCGCAGCTGACAGGTGTACCCCTTCCTCCAAGCCCTTCCGACTGCCCCCTCCCCACACCCCCACTTGTCAGTCCGTCCCACGGGGGAGGGGTCCCGCAGGGGAGGAGCTGGGATGAGGACCCAGAGAAGAGCCCCTACAAGGAGCTGTCTGGGCTCCTGCCTCTGTCCAGGGGCTCGAGGGTCCGCGTGGGCACGTGTGCAGCCGCACAGCCGGCGGGCCCTGTGGGATCCATGCCGGGAGGGAGAGCTAGCAGCTGGGAGAGGGTATAAACACAGGGGCCTGGCCCAAGCCCAGGTGAGTGGAGCAGAAGAGATTGGATTGGAAGGCAGTGGGGTGGGCTCGCAGCCTGGGGAGGGTCCATATGGCCTGTGCCCCTCTTCCCCGTGGGACAGCTTGGTTGCAGGCGCTTGAGCTGTCCCAGGACCTGGGCTATTCTGGGAGCATCATGATGTCTTGTGCCTCAAGCTGGTGCTGCCCTGGGCCGTTGGGCGTGGGGCAGGCTGTGGCTTCAGCACCTTCCCATGTGGCCTCTTGTCTGGTCTGGGCAGGTACTTGCTGAGATGCCAGGCCCTCTGCCCCAGGGCTGTCCTCTGTGAGCAGGAAGGCCTTACTCACCTAAGCCCTTGCAGCTGCAGCAGCAGGCACAGCCTCTTGCCTTGGCTTCCTTGGTAAGGGGGAGAAGCGGAGAAGCTTTTCTTCTCTGCTGAGATTCTCTTGTGCCCAGAGCCTGCTCTGGACAAGAGTGTGGGGAAAGCAGTCAAGGGAGGATAGGCACTTTCAGACCTGCCGGAACCAAACCCAGGCTGGTCTGCCATCCTCTACCTCCCTCTCTGAGGTGGATACAGGTTCATAGGGGCCGATCCCTAGTTGATTGTGGGGGCTGCACCGAGTCCCTCCCCCTGAAGCTAATGGCTTTTTGTATTTGGGGTGCGGTGGGTGGGGCCTCTAAATGCCTTTGGTCTCAAATTACAGGATGAACTGGGCAGCTTGTGGTCTGTAGTTGGTGGCGGGCACTGGGATGCAGGGGGAGCTGGGAGAGCCACTGTGGTTCCCTTTTCTCTCCGGTCCGTAAGTGGTCCCTTCATGGTTTCCCCTCCATGGTTTCACATCCTCTAATGGGCTTCTGCCTCCCTCTGTCCCCGGGGCTTTGAGGACCTTAGTACTCAACTGCTGACCAGGCAAGACTTCTGCCCTTTCCTGAGCCCCCCAGCCAGCCCAGGGCACAGCTGCTTTCTGGTGCTTCTCTTCTCTGCAGAGCATCTGAAGGGCAGGGCCGGGCCTCTGCCGTCCTGCCCCTGGTGCCTAACCCAGTGGGTCTTCCTTACTCGGTCCTGTGATAGTCACACACCCGTGACAGGGCCTGGACCCAGGCCCTCAGGTGGCGTCTGGAGTGGCCATGGGTACATCTGCAGGTCTGCCCCTCTGGTTACACGGAAGAGCCCAGGGCTGGCCCCTCCCCTGGAGTTGGGGTCCTAGTTCCCATCCCTTATCACTCTCTGGTCCCCTCTGCAGCTCAGTGCTCCCCTCACATGGAACCTGGCTCCCCTATCACTGCTCCCATTGTGACTGGCAACTTTCCACCCTGTGGGCTGGCCACTGGCCCACCTGAGCGCCTGGTGCCCCAGTGCGCTGACCAGAGGACGTACTCTTCTGGGCTGGGGGCAGGGCATCTGGAAAGAGGGCTCAGCTTGGTGCTCATGTCCTCAGCCGCTGAGATCACAAGATTTCTGAAACCCGGCAGTTCCCTTCCTGGTACCAGGTTAAGTCCTGGCCTGGGCATGGTGGAAGAGAGTGACGCCTTTCGGTGCCATCTGGGTTCTGACCCAAGGACTGGCATCAGCCCTGCCCTGGACTCGGCTCTTCCGGGTGTGGAGACACGACCGCTCGGTGCAGCTGGCCAGCAGTTCCCCTTGGGAGCCCTGGAGGAGGGGCACCATGCTGAGCTCAGATCTTGCCTAATGTTGCACCAGCTGAGCCCCCTACTCAGGAAGAGGAAGAAAGAGGGAAAAAGGCTTGATATCAGCCTTGCGGAAGGCCACCTGTGTCAACACAGTGTCCCGGCGGGGGCGTCTGCTCCCAAGGCAGGGGCAGTTCCTGCTGCTGGCCTTCGGCTCTGGTCTGGGACCGCTGGGCCAGCCTGCCACCTTGCAGGGCACGGGCCCTGGGTTGATTGGGGCTTTGCTCTAGGGCACCACCAGCTCCTCCCCAGGCCCCCTGCCCAGCCCCAACCTGCCTGCCGGAGGCTGAGGCAGCTCCCGGGTCCTCGGTCACGGCGGGACGTACAGCATGGGTGACAGGGAGAGAGGCAGCTGGCTCAGTGCCCGCCTGGGTCCTCAGTGCGGGGAGGACTGCTGGAAGGGTCTGGGAACAGCTCTGCTAGGCTGGGAGCATGGGTCTGTCTGAGAGCACCGGAGGGCCTGGGGGAAGAGCAGGGTCCCCGGATGGGGTGGGGGCGCTGGCCATGCGCTGACTGGGCTGTGGGAGGTAAGTTCTCAGGCCATTAAGAGCTGTGAGCTCTGGGCCTGAAGGTGCATTCGTGCCCCCACCCCTGCCCCGGGGCATTCTCAGAGCTAGGGGCCTACTTTGTTTGGTTATAGCTGCAGTGCCTGGGCTTCTCACTGTGGGGACTCCTCTGGCTTCGGAGCACAGGCTCTAGAGCGGGGCTTCGGTAGTTGTCGTGCGCAGGCTTAGCTGCCCTGTGTCATGTGGGATCTTCTCGGACTGGGGATCGAACCCCTGTCTCCCTCTTTGGCAGGCGGATTCTTTACCACTGAGCCACCAAGGAAGCCCCTAGGGGCCTACTTTGGAGAAGGGCCCAGGCCCAGGACACTGCAGCAGTGAGGCTGGTGCCCTCGCCAGGGAAAGTGGCCGCTGTCCTGCTCGCACCCAGGGGTAGCGGTTCCCAGTCTAGCTAGATGAGCTGGCAGGTGTGAGGGTAGGTGACCCGCCCACCGCCCCCTGCAGACCTGGCCGTCTGGCCGCGCCTGGCACCTGTAGCGTTTCGCTCAGCACCCGGCCTCACCCTGAGCTGGGGTATTTCCTTGCTGGAAACTCCCGGTCCCTCTGCCCTCCCGAAGCCTGACCCTGACCCTGTCTACTGCCCCGCCCTCAGCCTGGACTCCAGACCCTTCCCAGCCCCTCGAGCCCCCTGTGCCTCCCCAGGCCCTGACCGCACAACCCCTGCCACTGGCACAGGGGCCCGGAGCCATTCCCACACAGCGGGCCTGTCCCACCTTTTCTGCACAGGGTCCCGTCCCTGATGGGTGTTGAACGGGTCCAGGAACAGCTCTGATAGGCTGGGGACCATGGGTCTGTCTGAGAGGTCAAGGGGGCCTGTGGGACAAGCAGAATCAGGGTGGCTGCAGTGCGCTGGCTGGGAACCCCTAAGTGTTTCTTGTGTGCCGGGGACACCAGGCCCGCCCCGGCCTCCCGGCCTCTCTGCCCTTCTGGGCCACCTGGGCCAAAGCAGTGCCGGGGCGGGCAGGGCTCCCCCAGCCCAAGTGGCTGGACCCGGGGCTCTCTATCCCAGGAGCACCCGGGCTGTATGGGCCGGACCCCCGTGGCAGGGACCCCCTTCAGCACCCCAGATGTGTGTGCCTGAACATGGGCACTCACGTGGGGGCTGGCACACTGTCTTGGCACAGTGCCCCGGGCTAATTGTGGGGCTCGACTCTGACGGAGGGGCGGGCTTGGAGTGACCGCTGAAGCGCTGACAGGCTGACAGGGAGATTACAGGCCTCGCCTGCTCCTTGCTCACTTGGGCCCTCACCCATCCGCCCTCCCCCTGCACGGGCCTGGGAAGGGGCTCCGGGCGGGGCCCGGGCCCGGGCCATCTGCAGCCACCGCCTTGATCCTCAGGCTGCCCAGCTGGCAGCATCTTGCCAGCGGTGGGGGTGAGCCTGGAAAGGCGGCAGCTTAGAGGTGGGCACAAGGGGCAGCCTGAGCCAGTGGCTCCTGCCTGCCCCGGGGCTCCAGGCCCTCCGCGGGGCTCCAGC
The DNA here is from genome assembly GCA_022376925.1 of Tragulus kanchil. Lineage (NCBI taxonomy): Eukaryota > Metazoa > Chordata > Mammalia > Artiodactyla > Tragulidae > Tragulus > Tragulus kanchil. The sequence continues at coordinate 168,893,924 of JAIOJX010000004.1, forward strand.
CTCAGCCTGGATGGGGACAGCCGCTCCCGAGCCGGGGCGGCTGGGCTGCTCCCCTTGGACCCCTCTGTGCGCCTGGGGCCCTGCAGCGGCGCCCTCCCTCAGCCACCCCCAGCCTCGACCGGGCCTGTCCCCGTGATACCCCAACCCTGCCCTCTCAGCCCAGCCCTGCCAGGCTGCCCGCTGGAGGGGTGGTGCAGCCGCAGGTCTCTCGCCTGAGTGCCAGCTCTCCATCTGCGCGCCGAGCGTGGACTGAGGCCGCTGTGTGCCCGGGCCAGCTGGCGGCTGGGAGCTCCTCGGGGCTCCTGGACCCGAGGCCTGCCCGCACCCTGCCATTTCACACAGCGGGCCTGTCCCACCTTTTCTGCACAGGGTCCCGTCCCTGATGGGTGTTGAACGGGTCCAGGAACAGCTCTGATAGGCTGGGGACCATGGGTCTGTCTGAGAGGTCAAGGGGGCCTGTGGGACAAGCAGAATCAGGGTGGCTGCAGTGCGCTGGCTGGGAACCCCTAAGTGTTTCTTGTGTGCCGGGGACACCAGGCCCGCCCCGGCCTCCCGGCCTCTCTGCCCTTCTGGGCCACCTGGGCCAAAGCAGTGCCGGGGCGGGCAGGGCTCCCCCAGCCCAAGTGGCTGGACCCGGGGCTCTCTATCCCAGGAGCACCCGGGCTGTATGGGCCGGACCCCCGTGGCAGGGACCCCCTTCAGCACCCCAGATGTGTGTGCCTGAACATGGGCACTCACGTGGGGGCTGGCACACTGTCTTGGCACAGTGCCCCGGGCTAATTGTGGGGCTCGACTCTGACGGAGGGGCGGGCTTGGAGTGACCGCTGAAGCGCTGACAGGCTGACAGGGAGATTACAGGCCTCGCCTGCTCCTTGCTCACTTGGGCCCTCACCCATCCGCCCTCCCCCTGCACGGGCCTGGGAAGGGGCTCCGGGCGGGGCCCGGGCCCGGGCCATCTGCAGCCACCGCCTTGATCCTCAGGCTGCCCAGCTGGCAGCATCTTGCCAGCGGTGGGGGTGAGCCTGGAAAGGCGGCAGCTTAGAGGTGGGCACAAGGGGCAGCCTGAGCCAGTGGCTCCTGCCTGCCCCGGGGCTCCAGGCCCTCCGCGGGGCTCCAGCCTCAGCCTGGATGGGGACAGCCGCTCCCGAGCCGGGGCGGCTGGGCTGCTCCCCTTGGACCCCTCTGTGCGCCTGGGGCCCTGCAGCGGCGCCCTCCCTCAGCCACCCCCAGCCTCGACCGGGCCTGTCCCCGTGATACCCCAACCCTGCCCTCTCAGCCCAGCCCTGCCAGGCTGCCCGCTGGAGGGGTGGTGCAGCCGCAGGTCTCTCGCCTGAGTGCCAGCTCTCCATCTGCGCGCCGAGCGTGGACTGAGGCCGCTGTGTGCCCGGGCCAGCTGGCGGCTGGGAGCTCCTCGGGGCTCCTGGACCCTGAGGGTGGAAGCTCGTCCCCAGGGCCCTGGCACACGGGGAGCACTTGGGGTTTTCCAGCTGAGCGGATGGGGCTGGGCAGATGGCCTGTTTCGGGGGTCCTCGCAAAGCATGATTAAGTTGATGGAGGCGTTAAGCTGCACAGTGTTCTGCCAGGGGGTCCAGCTCTGCAGAGGAGGAACGTGGGCAAGCCTGCGGGGGAGTCGGGGGCAGTTCCCATCCCAGCGCCCGAGGGGCGTGAGCAGCCCTGCGTCCCGATCCACCGTCCGAGCCGGGAGAGGCTGGAGCAGTGCTGAGGCATGGAGCCCTGTGTCAGGCGTGGGCCACTGGCCCAGTCTGCCCCTTGTGCCCAAACCAAGTCCAAGTGGGACGCGCCGAGACACAGAACCCAAATTGAGTCCAGGTGGGACCCGGGGGTGGGAGGCTGTGGACTGCTGGCTGGGCCCAGCTCTCATTCTCGAATAACAACGATGTATTGAAACTGTGTCTCCTAAGCCTTCTCTCCAGGTCAGGGTTAGGTGGCCTCAGGGTGAGGCAGTGAATGGGCCCTGAGAGAGGGCCAGTTGCCAGCAGCACTGGGTCAGTCTGGGTCAGCACCCACACCCAGGGGCTGCAGTCACCATGAGGGAGGGGGGGGTGCAGCACACACCCTGGGGTTCTCTGAGATGCTTGAGGGCTAGGGCAGGGTGCAGAGACCCTCGTGGTAGTGACCTGCGTCCAGGAGGAGGCGTGCTGAGCGGCGGCCTGGGTGCACAGAGAAGGATCTGGGCTAGGGGAGGTCCATGGTATGGGGGGGCGTGGCATGGACCAGGAGACCCCTAAGGCAGGCGGCAGAGAAAGCCCTGGTGTTTTCCTGCTGTGCCCAGAGTCCAGGCTGCTGGGGGAGGCTGATCAGTTTGCCTCAGCTCCAGCTAGGAGAGGAGTCGGCTAGGAGCCGGAATGCTGGGGAGGGGGAGGTGACACCCTATACCTGGGAGGGTCCCTTGGGAGGCTCTCCCAACGCTGACGCAAGGCTCAGGCTAGACGTCAGCCAATTCCCAGAGCTCCGCCCTGCCCCACCCCTGGACCTAGGTGGCGGTGCGGACTGTCGTTGGCCTTTGCCCGGTGAGTCTCGCGGGGGGAGGGGCGGTCCTGCAGGCTGCCACTGGGGCTGCGGTGGGTGGCTGGCCAAGAGCGGAGCGCGGGCCTGGCCCTGGGGCTGGGACAGGGCTCCCCCTAAGCCCTGACCGAGGACAGCCGACACCCGCGAGGCCCCTTGGGGACGGGTTCCTGGGCCCACGTGGCCGCCGCCGCCGTGCTCGTCGCGACTGGAGGTCAGGCTTCCCACCGGCAGTGCGCCCTGGGTCCCCAGGGAGTCCCGTCCGCGGCCCACGTGTGCCCCCCGGGGGCGGCGTGCAGGCGCGGCTTCCGGAGGGGTCGTCGGCTGGAGTCGCGCGGCCACCTGGTCGCCCGGGGTGACGAGGCCAGGCCGGCCCTCCCCACTGGAGCACCGCCCCTTCTCCCCGACGGAACTCCGACGCGGGCCCCCAGGCTACGCGCGTTGGGACGGCGGGACTCGCCCCGGCCCGGGCGCCGCGCCGCTGACCCACTCCTGCTCGCCCCTCCCCGCGCTTGTTTTGAGCAAGCGGAGGCTCGAATGGGCCCTGAGAGGGCCAGTTGCCAGCAGCACTGGGTCAGTCTGGGTCAGCACCCACACCCAGGGGCTGCAGTCACCATGAGGGAGGGGGGGGTGCAGCACACACCCTGGGGTTCTCTGAGATGCTTGAGGGCTAGGGCAGGGTGCAGAGACCCTCGTGGTAGTGACCTGCGTCCAGGAGGAGGCGTGCTGAGCGGCGGCCTGGGTGCACAGAGAAGGATCTGGGCTAGGGGAGGTCCATGGTATGGGGGGGCGTGGCATGGACCAGGAGACCCCTAAGGCAGGCGGCAGAGAAAGCCCTGGTGTTTTCCTGCTGTGCCCAGAGTCCAGGCTGCTGGGGGAGGCTGATCAGTTTGCCTCAGCTCCAGCTAGGAGAGGAGTCGGCTAGGAGCCGGAATGCTGGGGAGGGGGAGGTGACACCCTATACCTGGGAGGGTCCCTTGGGAGGCTCTCCCAACGCTGACGCAAGGCTCAGGCTAGACGTCAGCCAATTCCCAGAGCTCCGCCCTGCCCCACCCCTGGACCTAGGTGGCGGTGCGGACTGTCGTTGGCCTTTGCCCGGTGAGTCTCGCGGGGGGAGGGGCGGTCCTGCAGGCTGCCACTGGGGCTGCGGTGGGTGGCTGGCCAAGAGCGGAGCGCGGGCCTGGCCCTGGGGCTGGGACAGGGCTCCCCCTAAGCCCTGACCGAGGACAGCCGACACCCGCGAGGCCCCTTGGGGACGGGTTCCTGGGCCCACGTGGCCGCCGCCGCCGTGCTCGTCGCGACTGGAGGTCAGGCTTCCCACCGGCAGTGCGCCCTGGGTCCCCAGGGAGTCCCGTCCGCGGCCCACGTGTGCCCCCCGGGGGCGGCGTGCAGGCGCGGCTTCCGGAGGGGTCGTCGGCTGGAGTCGCGCGGCCACCTGGTCGCCCGGGGTGACGAGGCCAGGCCGGCCCTCCCCACTGGAGCACCGCCCCTTCTCCCCGACGGAACTCCGACGCGGGCCCCCAGGCTACGCGCGTTGGGACGGCGGGACTCCCCTCGCCCCGGCCCGGGCGCCGCGCCGCTGACCCCCTCCCGCTCGCCCCTACCCCCCGCGCTTGTTTTGAGCAAGCGGAGGCTCGGATTTGCCGGCGTCTCGCCTGTTTTGTTTCCTCTGATTTGTTTCGCGCTCCTGGCTAATTGCAGATTTGCATTTTCGTCGCGGGAGCGGAGCGAAGGCCGGTCCCCGCCGCCAGCTGCCCGGCGGGGGAGGGGCGGCTCCCGAGGCTGGACCGCCAAGCTCGTCGCCTCCTGCTCTGGCGCCTGGGTGGAGGTGGGGAAGAGGGGATGACACGCCGCCCCCAGGCCTCCGCCAGGGTGGACTGCTCCACCCCACTTAGGGATCCCCAGTGCCCGCCCCGCGGTACGAACCGCCCTCGCCCCCACTGTCTCGGGGTGTCCCCAGCTGGGCCTGAGCCTTGGCCTGACCGGCCCCTTTCTCCGTGTGGGCCCATGCCTGGGTCGCCTTGCTGAGCCCACAGGCTGCCAAAGGCCTGAGCAGACCTGGCTGCTACGCGTTGTTTTGACTTCAGCTTTAAGAAGTTGTTCAATCTATGTTTGCTTGAAGATGGTGGCCGGGAGGGTCAGCCTCCATGCCAGGGCCTGCCTCCTGGGGGCCAAGGTTGGGGGCAGCCATGGCCTGCTCTGGGTTGGCGTCCCTAGCCTTCCCAGCGGGCACCTCTTGCTGACCTTTTCCTCATGGGGGATCAGGGGTGTGAGGCTACTGCTTAGGAGAAAGGAGCCCAAGGCGGGGAGCTGCGGGGACCCCGTGGCGAGGCTCCTCTGCCTCCACTTCCGTGGGGGTGTGAGGAATGACCTGTCCCGTCAGCGTTCAGACTGGGGGGACACACACTCCAGCGTGGGGTCCCCTGTAAGGGCATATGCCCTTTCCGTCTGTCTCGCAGGCGCCCCCAGCCAGGTCCTGTGCTGAGAGCGCGCTCGCCGGCCCCTCTGCTCGAAGACCACAGCAGGGAGCAGGGCCCGGCAGGATCGTACCTGAGGCTTCTGGGGGCCGGATAGGAGTTTGCCAGGGGGACGGCAGAAGCGGAGGTGTGTGGCATCATGATGTCCCCCTGAATTCCTCCTCCACCGCTGGCACAGCCAAGGATTCACGTACACTCCTGCGGCACACTCGGGCTGGTGCTGTTACTCCCCGTGGAATTCACAGGGTCACTGAGGCACGGTGCAGCTTTGTAAATGGACCATGTAACGCAGGTGGAAGGTGCCAGGCTTGGGGCTTCTCTGGGCAGCGGCACTGGGGGTGCCATTGTGGGCCAGGGGCCACCCGTGCAGGAGTGAACCTCTCGAGCAGCGGAGGCCGGGCAGACTCGGTCGGGGAGCGGGCCGAGCAGATGGGGAGGAGTCCAGGCTTCACTGACGGAAGTGTTGGCTGGGGCGCCTGGTGACGGTGGGAGGGGGACTGAGGGCTGCCTCCGCGAGAGTCTGGGGGGTGGCTGCATCTCAGTGGGTCCCTTGGGCCAGGTCCCTGGAGGGACGAGGTGGTGGCACCGGGGGCTGGCTGTGTGGGCTCAGGAAGATGGTGTCCCTTGGAAGAGGCCAGTCCCCCTTGGCCTCACCAGCAGCTCCCATGCCCACACACAACCTCCAGGGACCGGGACCAATGGAGGGCTAGGGCTGGGGACTCAGTCATGCCAAGCGGATAGAGGAGGCAGAGAGAGCAGCACAGGGCACACGGAGGTCAGTGGGATGTCCCTTCCATGTGGGAGGCCTGCATGCTCTGCCCTCTTGTGCTGTGGACCCTGTGCTCAGCCTCCTCCTGGACCAGGTGCCGCCCGGAGGCCAAGCCCAGCCCAGCGCAGCTCGCAGCTCTCTGATGAGGCTCCGTGGTCCTGAAGGCCCTGTGGTTTGGCCCTGAGTTTGCCTGTCAGGTGGCCTTTGCCCCTTTCACAGAGGCTGCCTGGGGCAAAACACAGCCCTTACACCACACCCGGAGCCCTGAGCCAGGCCCGCTATCTGGTTAACCCGTCCCAGCATAGCGGGGGGGTTGAGGATGCCTGAGGGGCTTCCTGCCTGTGTGCGCAGGTGTGCTCCCCTCAACAGGCTTTGCCTCTGCTGGTCTCTCCAACCTGTTGGGGGTCCTCCCAGCCTTGGGCCCACTCACCGTGTTGCTCCGCACGTTGGGGGGTGTCTTGCGTAGGCCTGAGGGGCCTGGCGGCAGCAAAGGGGAGCAGGACCTGCGGCCGGTGGAGGTGTTGGGAGCAGGCTGCTGGAGAGCCCGCCGGGGAGCCCGTGGGCTGCGGCCGCGGTCGCGGTGGGGGGGATTCCGTGGTTGAGCCTTGGTGGGGTCAGGGCCCGGAGAGATCAGGAGAGATCAGGAGAGACGGGGAGGGGTCAGCGAGAGCCTGAACACCGTCCTGAGGCGGAGTGGAGCTGGAGGGAGCACAGTTATTTTTATTACACAGACGTCTTTTTATTTAGACAAGTAGTATGTACCTATTAAATATATTCTTGTAAAAGTATCTTCAAAAAGTGGCAAATGAAGTTGTTTTGCTGTCTCATCCCCCTCCTCCCTGCCTTCAGGCTTCACCATGAGTTTCAATTTGGATGTAGTCTTCCAGAACCTCTCAGTTAAACTCATGTGTGTCTGTATCAACACCCAAGGGTGGAAATGCCTGGAATTCTGCACCACGGCGGTCCTCAGCAGACCTGGGCTCCGTTGGGTCAGCATGGACCACCCATCTTCACCAGCACCACGGTTTTTCAGGGTCCTCGGGTTTCATGTGGGGTGACTGATGAATTTTCACTATAATAGACCCTGCTGAGAAGTATCCTTGGTCAGATCCTCCCCGTGGGCACCCCAGAGTGTTTAACCAGGAGAGGATACAGTAGCAGCTTTGCAGAGTGCTACAATGTAACAGGCTTTTCAGGCATGAAACATTTAATTCTTACAAACCTTTGGGGTAGCTCACTGTGACTGTCTCCACTTCACAGATGGGGAAATGAGACTTAGAAAAAGTAACTTGCCCAAGATCACACAAGCTAGTAAGTAGACTTGTGGGGTTGTGTGTGCATGTTTTTCAGAAACCAATTTTAATCAAAGTAATACATGTACCCAGTTTAATAAGTAGGCAGTAAGTACCAAGAGACTTATTGAGAAGCTGTTCCCTGCCCTTTTTTCATTTTTTTTTTTTGCCAGGGCCATGTGACTTGCAGGATCTTAGTTCCCCCCGACCAAAGACTGACCGCGGCCCCTTGGCAGTGCAGGCAGAGTCCTAACCACTGGATAGCCAGGGGGCTCCTTTCTCTGCCTTTGTGAGCTCAGGCACACACGCCAAGAGCACCTGTATGCACTGTGGGCTGGGCTGGGGGCTGGGAGGCCAGTGTCGGAGGGCCGGGCTGTGCTGAGGGCGGACTGGAGAGGCAGGAGGTTGAGGGTCTCCTCTAGGACGGCAGAGGCCAGCTGGAGTCCCACGGGTTGCTCCTCGCACCTCAGATGTGGAGGCAGAGGCCTGACTTGTGGTGAGACCACTGTCTCTCCTTTGCTTCCTAGAGGACCTCGATGCCGGCCTGGAGCAAAGACTGAGCTGGACCACCGAAGCCTTGGTGAGTGGCTGCTAGCGCGACCTGGGGAAAGCAGTGGGGGCCACGGCCACGCAGTGATGGGGTGTGGTGTCCCCAAGGGTCTGATCTGGCCAGGCCCGGTGGGCACGTGTCTGCCCTAGACTAGGTGCCCTGCCTGTGGGCGCCACTGACGTGACTTGCGTGGCGGGGGTGGGCTCTGCATGGAGGCTGCAGTGGTGTTTGGACACTCGCTGCCGTGCGTCCTTCTGGGAATCTGGGCTAGGTGGAGGGAACCCGTCCAGACGCCTTCCCGGCGGGCGGAAGGCAGGAGTGTGTGGACTTCTTGGAAGTGCACCTCCGGACGTTGGCCAGGAAGACATCTGATGCCCCTGAGGAAATCCCCACTGGCCAGTGAGCAAGAGGGGGTCCCGGGCTTCCTTCACAACAGGAAGCGCCGGTTCCAGGAACATGAGCCACAGGAAGCTTGGCTGGCTGTGCCTGGCGCCTCCCACGCAGTGGCCTGGTCAGGTGGGTCACCCTTTGCTCCTGGGCCTGGCCAGGCAGGTCACCTGAGGCTTTGTTTGTCCAGGAAGTGGAGGGAGCTGCTGCCGGTAATTGTCTCCCAGACCCTGCTGTGAGGCTGTTTGACCTGGACTCAGACAGGGGGCCCTCGGACTCGAGGCTCGCCCCCCAGAGGGCTTCTGGGGCAGGGAGCCCCGGCCTGGCCCTGACCTGCTGGGGTGGGGGCAGGGCCATGTGACTTGCAGGATCTTAGTTCCCCCCGACCAAAGACTGACCGCGGCCCCTTGGCAGTGCAGGCAGAGTCCTAACCACTGGATAGCCAGGGGGCTCCTTTCTCTGCCTTTGTGAGCTCAGGCACACACGCCAAGAGCACCTGTATGCACTGTGGGCTGGGCTGGGGGCTGGGAGGCCAGTGTCGGAGGGCCGGGCTGTGCTGAGGGCGGACTGGAGAGGCAGGAGGTTGAGGGTCTCCTCTAGGACGGCAGAGGCCAGCTGGAGTCCCACGGGTTGCTCCTCGCACCTCAGATGTGGAGGCAGAGGCCTGACTTGTGGTGAGACCACTGTCTCTCCTTTGCTTCCTAGAGGACCTCGATGCCGGCCTGGAGCAAAGACTGAGCTGGACCACCAAGCCTTGGTGAGTGGCTGCTAGCGCGACCTGGGGAAAGCAGTGGGGGCCACGGCCACGCAGTGATGGGGTGTGGTGTCCCCAAGGGTCTGATCTGGCCAGGCCCGGTGGGCACGTGTCTGCCCTAGACTAGGTGCCCTGCCTGTGGGCGCCACTGACGTGACTTGCGTGGCGGGGGTGGGCTCTGCATGGAGGCTGCAGTGGTGTTTGGACACTCGCTGCCGTGCGTCCTTCTGGGAATCTGGGCTAGGTGGAGGGAACCCGTCCAGACGCCTTCCCGGCGGGCGGAAGGCAGGAGTGTGTGGACTTCTTGGAAGTGCACCTCCGGACGTTGGCCAGGAAGACATCTGATGCCCCTGAGGAAATCCCCACTGGCCAGTGAGCAAGAGGGGGTCCCGGGCTTCCTTCACAACAGGAAGCGCCGGTTCCAGGAACATGAGCCACAGGAAGCTTGGCTGGCTGTGCCTGGCGCCTCCCACGCAGTGGCCTGGTCAGGTGGGTCACCCTTTGCTCCTGGGCCTGGCCAGGCAGGTCACCTGAGGCTTTGTTTGTCCAGGAAGTGGAGGGAGCTGCTGCCGGTAATTGTCTCCCAGACCCTGCTGTGAGGCTGTTTGACCTGGACTCAGACAGGGGGCCCTCGGACTCGAGGCTCGCCCCCCAGAGGGCTTCTGGGGCAGGGAGCCCCGGCCTGGCCCTGACCTGCTGGGGTGGGGGCAGGGCAGTGGTCAGCAGCAAGACCGGGTCCACTCTGACCGCGGACAGGGTGTTCATCCACTACTTCAGGTAGTGCCCCTGGGGGCTCGAGGGCCCAGGACCCGGCCTGGCTGCTGCCCCGGGGCTCGGCCACACCTTGGGCACTAACCAGAAAGAGATGAGAGCATTCCTTTTATGCATCGTGACCCTCCCAGCTCCTGGCTCCCGGCGCGCGGAGTGGGGTGGGCATCGTGCCCGCTCGGCCGGCTCTGGGGGCCGGTGCTTGGCGTGCTGGCCCACCGGAGGTCCATCGGAGACCGGGCGGCCTGCTCCCGGGGCGGCTCCGGCCGCGGCCCCGCCTCCGCCCTCCCGCCCGCGCCCTCCCCGGGCTCCGGGAACATTCCATTCATTCCCCGCTCGCCGCGGCCGGCCGCGGCCGGAGCCGCCGCCGAAGCCTGGGCCGACCGCGGGACGCGGGTGAGCCGGGCCAGGCCAGGCCGGGAGGGCCAGCAGGGGCCGCGGGGCGGGGCGGGGCGGGCCGGCGGGGCGGTGGGGCGGGGCGGGGCGGGCGGCTCAGCGACGGGGCGCCCCGGCTCCGCGTCCCGGGACCGGACGGGCTCGGCGGCCCGCAGAGCCGGGCGGGGCCTCCCCGGGGCCGGGCCGAGGCGCCCCGCGGACGCTGCCGACGGCCGGCTCCTCCCCGACCCCTGCCTCCGGGGCGGCCGCGGCGGCCCTGGCTCCGACCCCGCCCTCCCGCGGGCCGCGCGCCTCCTCGCCGGCCCCCGGCGGCTGCGGCCCCAGTCGGGAGGCGCGGGCGGAGCCGAGCGCTCGGGGCCGCGGCGTCCGCGCCGAGACCCGCCTCTGCGGCGCCCCCTGGCGGCTCCGGCGGGGAGCGCTCCGGCGCCTGGCGTCTTTGGCACCTGGTTCCCGGTTAGGCGTCGGCCAGGGGCTGGAGGAGCCTTGTGGAGGCTGGAACAGAGGCATGGGGAGCCGCCGCCGCCGCCGCCTAGGCCGAGGAGGAAGCTGGCTTGATGTGAGGATCAGAGGGACGTGAGAAGAAGCCCGCCTGTTCCAGTCTACACGGCTTTGCTCGGAGCCAGTGCCCCAGAGAAACGTCGTCCCTGGCCCCGAGGCAGCGCAGACAGCCTTCTCCTTCCTGGAGGAGGTGGACACAGGGATGGCAGGGAGCACTGTCGTGGGAGAGGAGGAAGAAGAGAGCGTCCAGGGAGGCTGTCTTGGAGGCGGCTGCGGAGGGCATGGCAGCCCCCATAGAGGTGCAGCAGGCAGTGTGGGGAGTCTTGGGCCCCTTGTTACCTCTGCCGTCTGGGCCAGTCTCCACTCAGCCCTGCGGCATGGACAGCGCTGCCCTAAATGTCATGCCAGGCACAGGCACCCTCAAGGAAGATTCCAGCAGGTCCAGGAGGAGGGCGGTTCATAGACGGGGAGAGGACTGCCTGGAGGGTCCCCACAGTGAGAGGTGCTACACCACCCCATTGTGGGCAAGGCCTCCACTTTGGCGACCCCGAGCCCACCCTCGGTGGGCAGCTCACCCGTCATACCCAAGACGCGTGCACGGGCCTGCATGCATGCACGGGGGCGTGTGCTCCAGTAGATACCCCCCACGGACTGTAACTCAAGCCCACACACGGCGGCCCCAGCAGACTCTGGGATCCCCCTCAGAGACCTGGTGGACTCCAAACCCCCACCGGGGCCTGCCCCCAGTGTGCCTATGTCCCAGGGCCTCACAGCAGGGCAGGTGGACTGCTATGGGCCCTTCCGCTGGTTCTGAGGGGGAAGGCGGGGACGGAGGTGGGTCCAGGAGGCTTGAGAAGGTGGGTGGAGGCAGGCCCAGCTGGTCCCAGCGGCCGCTTCCCATCAGATCGCACTGTGTGCTGAGAGTCAGGCGGGGAGCAGGCTGTGGCCACCGGCCCGCAGGTTCGGGGCCTGTCCGCCAGCGTGGGTCTGTGCTCGGAGAGCATGGTCTTGGGGCGGTGCCTCCCAGACCACCTTGAGCTCTTGGGGTTACGGGTGCAGGACTGGGCCCGGGTGTGAGCATCTGGGAGACTTTCTGGAGGAGGTGCTCTGCTGCCTTGAGGTGGGCCAGGAGGTGCTTTGGGAGCCTGGGGTGAAGGTCAGGGCGCGGTCCGCTGGGGTGACTGGTCATCCCCAGGCCTGGAGCTGCAGTGCTGGTAGCCTGGCCGGTCAGAGGTCAGAGGTTACAGGGGGGACTTCTCAGGGAGGGTCGGGAGGTGGTCTCCTTGGAGCTGAGGACGGGTGTGTCTGCCTCGGTGGGCAGGAAGGCAGGGAACGTGGTGGGGGCTTGGGCTGGGCGGCGTCCGGAGCAGGGACTTCCTGTGGGAGGGTGGGTCCTCCAGGCCGGGTCTCCCCTGAGCCTCTTCCCTTTCCACAGGGTGCAGGGACAATGGCGCTGCAGCTCTGGGCCATGACCCTCCTGGTCCTGGTGGGCACGAGCGTGAGCCCGCGGCCCCGCAAGCTAGACTCCTTCCAGAGCGACACGGAGCTGAACCACCTGGTGGTGGACGAGGCATCGGGCATGGTGTATGTGGGGGCGGTGAACAGGCTCTACCAGCTGGGCGCCGACCTGCGGCTGGGACAGTGGGCAGCCACGGGCCCAGCCCTGGACAACAAGAAGTGCACGCCTCCCATCGAGGCGAGCCAGTGCCACGAGGCTGTGCTGACGGACAATGTCAATCAGCTCCTGCTGCTTGACGCCCCCCAGAGCCGCCTCGTGGAGTGTGGCAGCCTCTTCAAGGGCATCTGTGCCCTGCGCGCCCTGAGCAACATCTCCACGCGCCTCTTCTACGAGGACGGCAGCGGCGAGAAGTCCTTCGTGGCCAGCAATGACGAGAGCGTGGCCACCGTGGGGCTGGTGAGCGCCGCGGGCCCCAGCAGCGAGCGCCTTCTGTTTGTCGGCAAGGGCAACGGGCCGCACGACAACGGAATCATCGTGAGCACCCGCCTGCTGGACCGGACCGAGGGCAGGGAGGCCTTTGAGGCCTACACGGACCACGCCACCTACAAGGCTGGCTACATGTCCTCGAACACGCAGCAGTTCGTGGCGGCCTTCGAGGACGGCCTGTACGTCTTCTTTGTCTTCAACCAGCAGGACAAGCACAAGGCCCGGAGCCGCACGCTGCTGGCGCGCATGTGCAAGCACGACCCCTTCTACTACTCCTACCTGGAGGTGGACCTGAGCTGCAGGGACCCTGGCGACGCCCAGGCAGCCGCCTTCGGCACCTGCCTGGCGGCCTCCGTGGACCAGCCGGGCACCAGCAGGGTCCTCTATGCTGTCTTCAGCACGGATGGCCGCGGGGGTGGTGGGCCACGGACCGGCCTCTGCCTGTTCCCACTGGACGAGGTCCACCACGAGATGGAGGCCAGCCGAGAGGCCTGCTACACAAGTGCCCGGGAGGCGAGCCGCGAGACGTTCTATAAGCCCTTCCACGGCGACATCCAGTGTGGCGGCCACGGGGCGGTACGTGGCCTCGGCACGTTCTCACGCGGGCTGGGACCCCGTGTGTGTGGGTCTGTGCGTAGCCCTGCCTGATGTGCGTCTGCGTCCCATCCTTATGCGAGGGCCGTGTGTGTGTGAGTGGCGTGGGTGTCAGGCAGGCCAGTGTGAATGCCCACGTGGGTGCCGCTTTCTCCAGGTGTCGGCCGCACCAGGTGGTGGGGCTTGGGGCGGTGAGCATGCGGGCGCGCCTGTCGGCCAGGGCCGGTGCCAGGGGCTGTGGGTTGGTCCCTGAGTACTGGGAGCCATCGTGGCCCACCACTGGCGCCGTCGTCCATAGGGTGCCAGCGAGAGCTTCCCCTGTGGCTCGGAGCACCTGCCCTACCCTCTGGGCAGTCGCAGTGGGCTCTCAGCCAAGGCCGTGCTGCACCGTGGAGGCCTGAATCTGACGGCCGTGGCCGTGACGACTGAGAATGGCCACACGATCGCCTTTCTGGGCACCTCGGATGGCCGGGTCCTCAAGGTGAGGCCCAGGGCTGGGGCAGGGTGGCTTCTGGATGGGTCCTCAGTGTACAAGACCCCCTGCCCTCGCCGTGCACCTGCCCTTGTGCCCACAGGTGTACCTGGCTCCAGACGGTAGCTCCACAGAGTACGGCTCCATCCCCGTGGAGATCAACAAGAGAATCAAAAGAGACCTGGTGCTGGCTGCAGACCGGGCCAGCCTGTACGCCATGACCCAGGACAAGGTGGGCCCCTGGGGCCCGGGAGGAAGGACTTTGGCGGTCCAGGCCCTGGAGAGGTGCCGAGCAGCATGGGAGGAGGCAGCCCGCTTCTCCTTGGGCCCCGGCAGCGTCTCTGACCACCTGTCCCACCTTTGAGACTTTCCGTTTTGTGCCTCTGTTCTGGCCTTGGGCCCATGTGACCGGAGGGTCGGTGCTCAAAGTCGGCCTTCCCTTAGGGCGAGCCAGGCAGCGAGGGGCAGCTCTTGTGAGCTCAGATGGGCCAAGCCCCACAGCTTATGGACGGCTGATGCAATGGGCACCAGGGAAGTGCTGCAACCGAGGACTCCCTTGGCTCCCTGGGACCCGGCGCCACCTGGCCCCAGGTCGGGCTCAGCCTCGGCTGGGCCCCAGAGCCAGTCAGCTGCCGCCGCCTGGCGCCTTCGCTGCTCAGCCTGAGTTGGTGTTGACGCTTCTCAGGCTTAGGGGGTAAAGCTGGGGTCGAGTCCGTGGTCCCAGGAGTTGGGTGTCTGAGGGAGGTCCTTTGTGGCTGCTGGCCTGTCTCCTGCAGTGGCCACGGTCAGCGCTCACTGCCCTGCTGCCCCCAGGTGTTCCGGCTCCCTGTGCAGGAGTGTGAGAGCTTTTCCACCTGCGCGCACTGCCGCGGCTCCCAGGACCCGTACTGCGGCTGGTGCGTCATCGAGGGACGGTGAGCGTCCGGCAACAGGCCCACCCCAAGTCTGGGGGTGCAGCCCCGTCCTGGGGCTGACGGGTGCCAGGCCTAACCAAAGCTGTCCCCGCCCTTGCAGATGCACTAGGAAGGCTGAGTGCCCACGGGCCGAAGAGAGTGGCCACTGGCTGTGGAGCCGCAATGACTCCTGTGTGGCCATCACCGGGGCCCACCCACAGAACATGAGCCGCCACGGGGCCCAGCGGGAAGTGCGTTGGGGGGTAGGGGCGAGTGGGGGTGGAGGAAAGGCTGCTCCTGGCCTGGGCAGCGGGGGCAGCAGGAGCCCGCGCCGTGTTGGGTTCCTGGCTGTGGGTGTTGGGCCTGGTGACAGGGACTCCATCCTTCGTTGGATCCCTTTGACCGGGTGGGTCGCCTGAGCATCCAGGGCAGGTCCAGTCCTGTCCCAAGAGTGGCTTGGGTGCCCAAAGTGGGGCCACTCAGGTGAAATGGAGCTGGACTCTTGAGGGCTTGCCAGGGGGCAGGTGTACCCCTTCAGCAGGGCGGCCAGAGAATGAGAGTGGAGGGGTGCTCTGGGTGGGAGTGGGGCGGGTTCCCCAAATCTGGGCAGGTCTGAGCGTGAGCCACGTGGCCCTTTCCCAGGTGCAGCTGACCGTCAGTCCCCTCCCGGCCCTGAGCGAGGAGGACAAGCTGCTGTGCCTCTTCGGAGAGTCGCTGCCGCACCACGCGCGCCTGCAGGGGGGCACTGTGGTCTGCAGCTCCCCCAGCAGCATCCCCAGCACGCCACCTGGCCAGGGTGAGGCCCCACACTGCCACGGGGCTCCCACCACTGGCGCTCCCGCCCACGGGCCCCGCCCCGGCTGCCCGGCCCCATCCCCAGGGCCTCACCCTGGCCGGGCGGTGTGCTGAGCGGAAGCCCCAGCCCCTGCCCACCCAGCCAGCTCAGACAGACGAGGCTGTCCCTCGAGGCCGGGGCCGGTGTCCAGCCGGTCCCCTGAGCACGCACAGCCGGTGGAAGCCGCTCCCCGGTGACGGCAGGGCCCACGCACTGACGTGGCCGGGACTCAGCAGGCTCTCTGCCTAGACACCAAGGACCCACGCCCCTCGGCACCTGCAGGGACAGGAAGGGCCGCGGGAGCTGGGGGGCGGGGTAGGCGGAGTGACACCTGAGCCGAGCTCTGATGGTGGCGCAGGCCCCGCGGAGCCCCACTCCACCCAGGGTCTCCTCGTGCGGCCTCCGGTGGGGAGCTCTGACGGACGGAGAGCTTGGGGTCAAGGGAAGCCCAGTTCCGGCTTCCGCCCCCCACGGGCGAGCCTCACATGCGGCCCCGCGGACACTGTCCCCATCTGCTGTCCGCAGACCACGTGGCTGTGACCGTCCAGCTCCTCTTCGAGCGCGGCAGCGTCCTCCTCACCTCCCACCTGTACCCCTTCTACGACTGTCGGGCGGCCATGCACCTGGAGAGAAACCTGCCGTGAGTGGCGCCCCCACCCAGCCCCCGCTCCCGCCCTGGACCCCGCCCCCACCCAGCCCCGCTCCCGCCCTGGACCTGCGCCCCACCCAGCCCCTGCTCCCGCCCTGGACCCTGCCCCACCCAGCCCCTGCTCCCGCCCTGGACCCCTGCCCCCACCCAGCCCCTGCTCCCGCCCTGGACCGCGCCCCACCCAGCCCCTGCTCCCGCCCTGGACCCTGCGCCCCACCCAGCCCCTGCTCCCGCCCTGGACCCTGCCCCCACCCAGCCCCTGCTCCTGCCCTGACCCGCGCCCCACCCAGCCCCTGCTCCTGCCCTGGGCCCCGCCCCACCCAGCCCCTGCTCCCGCCCTGGACCTGCGCCCCACCCAGCCCCTGCTCCTGCCCTGGACCCCTGCCCCCACCCAGCCCCTGCTCCCGCCCTGGACCTGCGCCCCACCCAGCCCCTGCTCCCGCCCTGGACCCCGCCCCCACCCAGCCCCTGCTCCTGCCCTGGACCCTGCCCCCACCCAGCCCCTGCTCCTGCCCTGGACCCCGCCCCACCCAGCCCCTGCTCCCGCCCTGGACCCCTGCCCCCACCCAGCCCCTGCTCCCGCCCTGACCCTGCCCCCACCCAGCCCCTGCTCCCTGCCCTGGACCCTGCGCCCCACCCAGCCCCTGCTCCCGCCCTGACCCTGCCCCACCCAGCCCCTGCTCCCGCCCTGACCCGCCCCACCCAGCCCCGCTCCCGCCCTGGACCCGCCCCCACCCAGCCCCGCTCCCGCCCTGGACCCCGCCCCCACCCAGCCCCGCTCCCGCCCTGGACCCGCCCCCACCCAGCCCCTGCCCCCGCCCTGGACCCGCCCCCACCCAGCCCCTGCTCCCGCCCTGGACCCGCCCCCACCCAGCCCCTGCTCCCGCCCTGACCCTGCCCCACCCAGCCCCTGCTCCCGCCCTGGACCCGCGCCCCACCCAGCCCCCCCCCCCGCCCTGGACCCCGCCCCACCCAGCCCCGCTCCCGCCCTGGACCCGCCCCACCCAGCCCCGCTCCCGCCCTGGACCCGCCCCACCCAGCCCCCGCTCCCGCCCTGGACCCCGCCCCCACCCAGCCCCCCTCCCGCCCTGGACCCGCCCCACCCAGCCCCCGCTCCCGCCCTGGACCCGCGCCCCACCCAGCCCCCGCTCCCGCCCTGGACCCCGCCCCTCAGCACTCTCTCCTCCAGGTGCGTCTCCTGCGCCAGCAGTCGCTGGACCTGCCAGTGGGACCTGCACCACCACGAGTGCCAGGAGGCCGTGCCTGACCCTGCAGATGGCATCGTCCCGGCCCACATGGTGAGGGGGCGCAGGGGCTCGGGGGAGCCTGGCTGCTGAGCCGCGGCCAGGCAGCCCCTGATGAGCCTCACCCTCCCCAGGAGGACGACTGTCCGCAGTTCCTGAACCCCAGCCCGCTGGTCATCCCCATGAACCACGAGACAGACATGACTTTCCAGGGCCAGAACCTGGACACGGTGAAGGTGGGAGGGCCTGCGGGCTCCTGGCCTGGGGACGGGTTGACCAGGGCAGGCAGGCCCGGGGCCCGGCAGGGGCTGCGATGGATGGAGGAGAGGCACGGGGCTTATTCGGAGCCACCCCCCTGCAGACCCGAGGCTGAGCACCTGAGTCTGTGCCGGCGTCCACGCCTTCGGGCCCTGCACGGGAAGGAAGCAGCGAGGTCTGGGCGGACCTCGGGCATTAGGACAGGCCTTGAGGGTGTGCAGGCGCCGAGCACCCAGGAGGCTCAGGAGGGAGCAGGGTGGTCAGCCTAGGTGGCGACCACGGCCACAGGCCGAATGTCAGCGGGGACGGGGTGCCCAGCGGGCCCCGGGAGCGGTGTGGGGCACGGCGGGCTCTGGGGCCCAGGGCCGACCTGCGGGATGGGCTGGCCTGGCCGGGGTGTCCTGACTGGCCTATCCGGCAGGACTCCTCTCTGCACGTGGGCAGTGACCTGCTCAAGTTTGAGGAGTCCGTTAGCACGCTGGAGCCAGGAACCTTCTCCTTTCGGACCCCAAAGGTACGCCTCCCTGGGACGGGTGGCCTGGGCAGCTGCTGCCCCCAGAGCTTGAGGGGCAGCGCGGGCAGGCTCACCACCCTGCCCTGCTGAGGCGGCAGCAGCAGGCAGGTGTGGCCTCGGCGTCGCTGTGTCTCCCTGGACGCGAGCCTCTGTGCTTCTGCCACCGGGAGCCTCCGCTTGCGGCCCCTTGCACGTGGCGGTCGCTCTCTGGGGCTTGGCTGAGGGCAGGGAACCTAACACGCCCCTGGGTGCCTCCAGCTGTCGCACGATGCCAACGAGACGCTGCCCCTGCACCTGTACGTCAAGTCCCACGGCACCAACATCGACAGCCGGCTGCAAGGTGGGCGGGCTGGGACGCTGGGCTGGCAGGCGGGCGTGGGCAGCAAGGTGGCCCTGCCGACGGCCGGCGTCTTCCTCCACAGTGACCCTCTACAACTGCTCCTTCGGCCGCGGCGACTGCAGCCTGTGCCTGGCCGCTGAGCCCGCCTACGGCTGTGTGTGGTGCAGCGGCCGGAGTCGGTGCGTGTACCAGGCCCTGTGCAGCAACGCCACCTCAGAGTGCCCGCCGCCCGTCATCACCAGGGTGAGTGCCCTTCCCGCCTCCCCAGCAGGAAGCACCAGCCCGGCCCAGGCCCCGCTGCGTGGTCTGGCCTGCCCAAGCCACCGGGTCAGCCGGGCTCTGCCAATTTCAGATCCAGCCCGAGACTGGCCCACTAGGTGGAGGCATTGGCGTCACCATCCTGGGGTCAAACCTGGGGGTCAGAGCAGACGATGTGAAGCGGGTCACCGTGGCCGGCCAGAACTGCGCCTTGGGACGGGCCCTGCACGGAAGGAAGCAGCGAGGTCTGGGCGGACCTCGGCATTAGGACAGGCCTTGAGGGTGTGCAGGCGCCGAGCACCCAGGAGGCTCAGGAGGGAGCAGGGTGGTCAGCCTAGGTGGCGACCACGGCCACAGGCCGAATGTCAGGGACGGGTGCCCAGCGGGCCCCGGGAGCGGTGTGGGGCACGGCGGGCTCTGGGGCCCAGGGCCGACCTGCGGATGGGCTGGCCTGGCCGGGGTGTCCTGACTGGCCTATCCGGCAGGACTCCTCTCTGCACGTGGGCAGTGACCTGCTCAAGTTTGAGGAGTCCGTTAGCACGCTGGAGCCAGGAACCTTCTCCTTTCGGACCCCAAAGGTACGCCTCCCTGGGACGGGTGGCCTGGGCAGCTGCTGCCCCCAGAGCTTGAGGGGCAGCGCGGGCAGGCTCACCACCCTGCCCTGCTGAGGCGGCAGCAGCAGGCAGGTGTGGCCTCGGCGTCGCTGTGTCTCCCTGGACGCGAGCCTCTGTGCTTCTGCCACCGGGAGCCTCCGCTTGCGGCCCCTTGCACGTGGCGGTCGCTCTCTGGGGCTTGGCTGAGGGCAGGGAACCTAACACGCCCCTGGGTGCCTCCAGCTGTCGCACGATGCCAACGAGACGCTGCCCCTGCACCTGTACGTCAAGTCCCACGGCACCAACATCGACAGCCGGCTGCAAGGTGGGCGGGCTGGGACGCTGGGCTGGCAGGCGGGCGTGGGCAGCAAGGTGGCCCTGCCGACGGCCGGCGTCTTCCTCCACAGTGACCCTCTACAACTGCTCCTTCGGCCGCGGCGACTGCAGCCTGTGCCTGGCCGCTGAGCCCGCCTACGGCTGTGTGTGGTGCAGCGGCCGGAGTCGGTGCGTGTACCAGGCCCTGTGCAGCAACGCCACCTCAGAGTGCCCGCCGCCCGTCATCACCAGGGTGAGTGCCCTTCCCGCCTCCCCAGCAGGAAGCACCAGCCCGGCCCAGGCCCCGCTGCGTGGTCTGGCCTGCCCAAGCCACCGGGTCAGCCGGGCTCTGCCAATTTCAGATCCAGCCCGAGACTGGCCCACTAGGTGGAGGCATTGGCGTCACCATCCTGGGGTCAAACCTGGGGGTCAGAGCAGACGATGTGAAGCGGGTCACCGTGGCCGGCCAGAACTGCGCCTTTGAGCCAGAACGGTACTCCGTGTCCACCCGGTGAGTGGGCAGCCCATGACCTGGTCTTCCAGGGCTGGGCCGGGCCCTGCCCTGGGGGGCCAGGGGCCTTCGGGGGGGAGGAAGGACACGGTCTAGGTGCGCGCGGGTGCCCAGGCCTTGCGTGCCCAGAGTGTGCCCACCTGCCTGCCGCCCGTGTAGGATCGTGTGCACCATCGAGGCTGCAGAGGCGCCCTTCACGGGGGGCGTGGAGGTGGACGTCAACGGGAAGCTCGGCCACTCGCCCCCCCACGTCCAGTTCACCTACCAGGTAAGCCACCGGAGGGTCCCCCCGGGCACGTGTGCGGCCTGGGGCCTCGGGGGAGGCCCGGGAAGGGGGCTGCGCCGGCCGCCGCCCGCCCTGAGCCCGGCGCCCTGCTCCTCTTCCAGCAGCCCCAGCCCCACAGCGTGGAGCCAAAGCAGGGGCCCCAGGCGGGCGGCACCACACTGACCATCGATGGCACCCACCTGGACACGGGCTCTGAAGAAGACGTGCGGGTGACCCTCAATGACGTCCCTTGTAAAGTGTGGGTGTCACCCGCAGACTGCCAATCCTGGTCTGCCCTGGTCCCGGGGACAGGGTGAGGGCGCTCCGGCCACGAGCCCGTGTCTTCCTGGAGGGGCCGTGGAACCCGTCGGAGCCCCCGCCCCGCCGGCCTGGGCTGGGGGCGGTCCCGGGCGGGCTGGACACTGACTGGCAGTCACGCCTCCAGGACGCAGTTTGGGGCACAGCTCCAGTGTGTCACCGGCCCCCAGTCGGTTCCGGGAGAGCTGTCCCTGAGGATCTACTACGGGGGCTCCGAAGTGCCCAGCCCAGGCATCACCTTCACCTACCGCAAAATCCAGTCCTGCGGGCCTCGAGCCACTGCGGCTTTGTCATCACCAGGGTGAGTGCCCTTCCCGCCTCCCCAGCAGGAAGCACCAGCCCGGCCCAGGCCCCGCTGCGTGGTCTGGCCTGCCCAAGCCACCGGGTCAGCCGGGCTCTGCCAATTTCAGATCCAGCCCGAGACTGGCCCACTAGGTGGAGGCATTGGCGTCACCATCCTGGGGTCAAACCTGGGGGTCAGAGCAGACGATGTGAAGCGGGTCACCGTGGCCGGCCAGAACTGCGCCTTTGAGCCAGAACGGTACTCCGTGTCCACCCGGTGAGTGGGCAGCCCATGACCTGGTCTTCCAGGGCTGGGCCGGGCCCTGCCCTGGGGGGCCAGGGGCCTTCGGGGGGGAGGAAGGACACGGTCTAGGTGCGCGCGGGTGCCCAGGCCTTGCGTGCCCAGAGTGTGCCCACCTGCCTGCCGCCCGTGTAGGATCGTGTGCACCATCGAGGCTGCAGAGGCGCCCTTCACGGGGGGCGTGGAGGTGGACGTCAACGGGAAGCTCGGCCACTCGCCCCCCCACGTCCAGTTCACCTACCAGGTAAGCCACCGGAGGGTCCCCCCGGGCACGTGTGCGGCCTGGGGCCTCGGGGGAGGCCCGGGAAGGGGGCTGCGCCGGCCGCCGCCCGCCCTGAGCCCGGCGCCCTGCTCCTCTTCCAGCAGCCCCAGCCCCACAGCGTGGAGCCAAAGCAGGGGCCCCAGGCGGGCGGCACCACACTGACCATCGATGGCACCCACCTGGACACGGGCTCTGAAGAAGACGTGCGGGTGACCCTCAATGACGTCCCTTGTAAAGTGTGGGTGTCACCCGCAGACTGCCAATCCTGGTCTGCCCTGGTCCCGGGGACAGGGTGAGGGCGCTCCGGCCACGAGCCCGTGTCTTCCTGGAGGGGCCGTGGAACCCGTCGGAGCCCCCGCCCCGCCGGCCTGGGCTGGGGGCGGTCCCGGGCGGGCTGGACACTGACTGGCAGTCACGCCTCCAGGACGCAGTTTGGGGCACAGCTCCAGTGTGTCACCGGCCCCCAGTCGGTTCCGGGAGAGCTGTCCCTGAGGATCTACTACGGGGGCTCCGAAGTGCCCAGCCCAGGCATCACCTTCACCTACCGCGAAAATCCAGTCCTGCGGGCCTTCGAGCCACTGCGAAGCTTTGTCAGGTGTGACATCCCCTCCCCTCGGTGACAGGTGCCCCCAGTGTCCACTCCGTCCAGCTGTTTCCGAGGCGCTCTGCCCAGTGGGCTTCTGAGGAGCTGGCAGAGCTGGTCCGGGTGACAGGAGGTCTCCTAGATTCCCCGCTGTACCCCCAGGTCACCTGCCCCCTAGAAGCCCAGGCGGGCAGCCCCCCACCCTGAACTGCTTCTTACAGTCCGGGACGCCAGTGCTCAGTCCGTGCTGTGGGCACACCCCCATCCTGAAGCAGGTCTGCGCGCACACTGACCTGCCGGTGGATCCCAGAGCAGGGTGGGGTCAGGGACGCGGCCTTGCGGGGCTCTCCCTCGCCTGGGCGCGCCCACTTAGGCACTGCCCCCTCCCCGTCCCCCAGTGGCGGCCGGAGCATCAACGTCACAGGACACGGCTTCAGTCTGATCCAGAGGTTCGCCATGGTGGTCATAGCGGAGCCCTTGCCGTCCTGGAGGCAGCGCCGGGAGGCCGGATCTCTGCAGGCCGTGACGGTCAGTCCTGGCGCCGGCTGCTGGGTACGGACCAGGGCCAGATGCAGCCTGTGCCAAGTGGCCTGAAGGTCCTATCTGGCCCTTAGGTCGTGGGCACGGAGTACGTGTTCTACAACGACTCCAAGGTCGTGTTCTCGTCCCCGGCCGTCCCTGAGGAGCCCGAGGCCTACAACCTCACCGCGCTCATTCAGATGGACGGGCACCAAGCCCTGCTCAGGACGGAGGCTGGTGCCTTTGAGTACGTCGCCGACCCCACCTTCGAGAACTTCACAGGGGGCGTCAAGAAGCAAGTCAACAAGCTCATTCACGCACGGGTGAGGACCAGGGCCGCCTCGGGGCAGGTCCCGAGCAGCGTGGGCTGGGGAGCCGCGCGGGGCCTGGGCGGAGCTGGCTGGCGCCTCCCCAGACACCTCCTGGTCACTGTGAGCGTCCCCCCCGCCCCCAGGGCACCAATCTGAACAAAGCAATGACCCTTCACGAGGCCGAAGCCTTCGTGGGCGCTGAGCGCTGCATCATGAAGACGCTGACGGAGACCGACCTCTACTGCGAGCCCCCGGAGGTGCAGCCGCCTCCCAAGCGGCGGCAGAAGCGGGACACGACCCACAACCTGCCCGAGTTCATCGTGCGTGCGGGGGCGGGGGCGGGGCGGGGAGGGAGAGTGTCTTCGGAGCGGGCTCTCCTGGCCTCGGCCCCACGCCTGTCCTCGCTGAGTCCGCCCCTCCCCGCAGGTGAAGTTCGGCTCCCGGGCGTGGGTGCTGGGCCGAGTGGAATACGACACGCGAGTGAGCGATGTGCCGCTCAGCCTCATCCTGCCTCTGGTCATCGGGCCTATGGTGGCTGTCATCGCCGTGTCTGTCTACTGCTACTGGTGAGCGCAGCCTCTGCCGCGTGGTCACGCCCGCCAGCCGGCGCAGCCCTGGCCGGGTCCCAGGAGCCTCCTTGTGCCCCCAGGAGGAAGAGCCAGCAGGCCGAGCGCGAGTATGAGAAGATCAAGTCCCAGCTGGAGGGCTTGGAGGAGAGCGTGCGGGATCGCTGCAAGAAGGAGTTCACCGGTAGGGGCTCGCCCCCCAGGGTCCTGAGAGAGGAGGGCGCGGAGGACGGGTGCCAGTGACGTGCCTCGCCCGCCCTCCCCGCAGACCTGATGATTGAGATGGAGGACCAGACGAACGACGTGCACGAGGCCGGCATCCCGGTCCTGGACTACAAGACCTACACCGACCGCGTCTTCTTCCTGCCCTCCAAGGACGGAGACAAGGACGTGATGATCACGGGCAAGCTAGACATCCCCGAGTCCCGGAGGCCGGTCGTGGAGCAGGCGCTCTACCAGTTCTCCAACCTGCTCAACAGCAAGTGCTTCCTCATCAACGGGAGCCGCGGGGCCTGGGCGGAGCTGGCTGGCGCCTCCCCAGACACCTCCTGGTCACTGTGAGCGTCCCCCCCGCCCCCAGGGCACCAATCTGAACAAAGCAATGACCCTTCACGAGGCCGAAGCCTTCGTGGGCGCTGAGCGCTGCATCATGAAGACGCTGACGGAGACCGACCTCTACTGCGAGCCCCCGGAGGTGCAGCCGCCTCCCAAGCGGCGGCAGAAGCGGGACACGACCCACAACCTGCCCGAGTTCATCGTGCGTGCGGGGCGGGGCGGGGGGGAGGGAGAGTGTCTTCGGAGCGGGCTCTCCTGGCCTCGGCCCCACGCCTGTCCTCGCTGAGTCCGCCCCTCCCCGCAGGTGAAGTTCGGCTCCCGGGAGTGGGTGCTGGGCCGAGTGGAATACGACACGCGAGTGAGCGATGTGCCGCTCAGCCTCATCCTGCCTCTGGTCATCGGGCCTATGGTGGCTGTCATCGCCGTGTCTGTCTACTGCTACTGGTGAGCGCAGCCTCTGCCGCGTGGTCACGCCCGCCAGCCGGCGCAGCCCTGGCCGGGTCCCAGGAGCCTCCTTGTGCCCCCAGGAGGAAGAGCCAGCAGGCCGAGCGCGAGTATGAGAAGATCAAGTCCCAGCTGGAGGGCTTGGAGGAGAGCGTGCGGGATCGCTGCAAGAAGGAGTTCACCGGTAGGGGCTCGCCCCCCAGGGTCCTGAGAGAGGAGGGCGCGGAGGACGGGGTGCCAGTGACGTGCCTCGCCCGCCCTCCCCGCAGACCTGATGATTGAGATGGAGGACCAGACGAACGACGTGCACGAGGCCGGCATCCCGGTCCTGGACTACAAGACCTACACCGACCGCGTCTTCTTCCTGCCCTCCAAGGACGGAGACAAGGACGTGATGATCACGGGCAAGCTAGACATCCCCGAGTCCCGGAGGCCGGTCGTGGAGCAGGCGCTCTACCAGTTCTCCAACCTGCTCAACAGCAAGTGCTTCCTCATCAACGTGAGTCGGGCGGGGCCGGGCCGGGCGGCGGAAGGGGTGGGGTGGGCCTCGGGGAGGGCGGGACCTCTGGGGGCGGGCGAGGCTCTGACCGGCCGCCCCCACAGTTCATCCACACCTTGGAGAACCAGCGCGAGTTCTCCGCCCGCGCCAAGGTCTACTTTGCCTCGCTGCTGACCGTGGCTCTGCACGGGAAGCTGGAGTACTACACCGACATCATGCGCACGCTCTTCCTGGAGCTCATGGAACAGTACGTGGTGGCCAAGAACCCCAAGCTGATGCTGCGCAGGTGTGTGCGGACGGGCCCGGGGCGGCCAGCCGGGGCAGGCGGGGCTAGTGCGTACGGCAGAGGCGGGGCTGCTGCTGGCAGGCGGTCTCCGCCGGTCACTGGCTGCTCCTCCATGGGGTCAGCGCTGTCGGATGGGCTGGATGGCGAAACGCCCACCCTGACGGCTGGGAGATGGGTGACTGCAGCCTGTCCGTGCACAGTCTGGTGGGACCCCCGGCCCGGAGGAAGTCTGGGCGGCTGGAAGAGCCAGCTGAGCCCAGGCGCGCTGAGGGGCCCTCACGCAGAGCCTTTCCGCACCTTCAGGTCTGAGACGGTCGTGGAGAGAATGCTGTCTAACTGGATGTCTATCTGCCTGTACCAGTATCTCAAGGTGGGGTCTGCGGGGCCCTGCCGGGGTTGGGGGGCGGTGGCACGGCGATGCTGGACCCCTCCGGCGGTCACCTCCCTGTGGCCCAGCTCTGCCTGGCTGGATCTGCTCCCCACTGTGGCGCGGTTGGCACCCCCGAGGCTCAGCCACCCTGCTTTGCTCCAGGACAGTGCCGGGGAGCCGCTGTACAAGCTCTTCAAGGCCATCAAGCATCAGGTGGAGAAGGGGCCGGTGGACGCTGTGCAGAAGAAAGCCAAGTACACCCTCAACGACACAGGGCTGCTGGGGGACGACGTGGAGTACACCCCCCTGGTGAGCCTCGGGCGCCGACGGGGCGCTGGAGACCCTCGGGGGCCGGTCCGAGTCCAGTCTCAGGACCGGAGACGGGGTGCCCCTGGCCCCTTCCTGGGCTGGCACCAGCACCCCCTGCCCGTGCTAGGCCAGCCGTGCTCATCAGGGAGGGCCTGGGCCTCGGGTCCCGCAGAGGGTTCTGCGCACCGCGGCCGCACACAGCCTTGCTCCCGCTGCCGAGGCCGGCCAGGTGATCCTGGGTGCCCGGCTGCTGCAGGCGTGTGTCGGGCCCGGGCACCCTGCGCGGGTGCTGGTGCGCTGGGGGGAGCTGCGTGGCGTGCGCTCCCTGCTGACCTGTGTGTGCGACGCCTACGAGTGAACACGCCCCTGCTCTGCGTTCTGCGGAGCCCGGCGGGGGCTCGGGACGTCTGCCCGACGCCTCCGCCTGAGAGGCTGCGGCAGGAGGAGGCCAGGACCGCTCCCGTGCGGGGCGCGCGAGGGCGAAGGCCCCTTCCCAACCGGCCCGTCGTCTGTGTCCCTGGTAGACGGTGAGCGTGATCGTCCAGGATGAAGGGCTCGATGCCGTCCCAGTCAAGGTCCTCAACTGTGACACCATCTCCCAGGTCAAGGAGAAGATCATCGACCAGGTGTACCGCACACAGCCCTGCTCCCGCTGGCCCAAGGCGGACAGCGTGGTCCTTGGTGAGCACCGTCCTCGCGTGCCTGGCTCTGTGCCTGCGACGCCCGTCGGCCGGGTGGCGGCTCGGGGGGGCAGGAGGGAGCCGGGCAGGACGGGCCGTGACGGGGTTCCCGGAGCTGGGCTGCGTCCTCCCGCAGAGTGGCGTCCTGGGTCCACAGCCCAGATCCTGTCGGACCTGGACCTGACCTCTCAGCGGGAGGGCCGGTGGAAGCGCGTGAACACGCTGATGCACTACAACGTGAGTATGGCGGCGGGGGCCGCGCGCACTGCCCCGGGCCAGGCGCGAGCCAGGCCGGCCCTCACGACCCTGTTCCCCAGGTCCGCGACGGCGCTACGCTCATCCTGTCCAAGGCGGGGGTCTCCCAGCAGCCCGAGGACAGCCAGCAGGACCTTCCTGGGGAACGTGAGTCCCTTTCTCCCGTCTGGACCCTTCCGGGCTCTGGAAGTCGCGCGCCAGCACCCACGCCTTGCTGCGAGCCCAGCCCTGGACGCTGATCCTTGGGCTCCGCCTCCCGCTCCCCGCAGGCCACGCCCTCCTGGAGGAAGAGAACCGAGTGTGGCACCTGGTGCGGCCCGCGGACGAGGTGGACGAGGGCAAGGGCAAGCGCAGCAGCGTGAAGGAGAAGGAGCGCACCAAGGCCATCACCGAGCTCTACCTGACCCGCCTGCTGTCCGTCAAGGTGGGCCTCGGAGGGGTGAGGCTGGCCAGCCTGGCCCGTGGCTGTGGGGTGCGCTGAGCCCCGCCTCGCCCCACAGGGGACGCTGCAGCAGTTCGTGGACAACTTCTTCCAAAGTGTGTTGGCACCTGGGCACGCGGTACCACCTGCGGTCAAGTACTTCTTCGACTTCCTGGACGAACAGGCAGAAAAGCACGACATGAAGGATGAGGACACCATCCACATCTGGAAGACCAACAGGTGGAGGCCCTGTCCCACCGCCGGCCCTCCCCGCCCGGGGCCCGGCCGCCTGCCTCACGCCCTGCTGTTTCGCCTCAGTTTACCACTCCGGTTCTGGGTGAACATCCTCAAGAACCCCCATTTCATCTTCGACGTGCACGTCCACGAGGTGGTGGACGCCTCCCTGTCGGTCATTGCGCAGACCTTCATGGACGCCTGCACGCGCACAGAGCACAAACTGAGCCGAGTGAGTGCAGCCTCCAGCGGCCAGCGGGCGGGGCTCTGGCCCAGGCGTGTCAGGGAGGCGGTCAGCTCGGGCCTGGGCCTGCGCCTCGGGGCTGGAGGTCAGGAGGAAGG
The DNA here is from genome assembly GCA_022376925.1 of Tragulus kanchil. Taxonomy (NCBI): domain Eukaryota; kingdom Metazoa; phylum Chordata; class Mammalia; order Artiodactyla; family Tragulidae; genus Tragulus; species Tragulus kanchil. The sequence goes on from JAIOJX010000004.1 coordinate 168,921,564, forward strand.
CAGGACAGGTCCCTGCTGTCGCGGGAGCCCCCGGGAAGGTGCCCCGTGGCGGTCTGGGGCCCTGTGCTCCTTCCCCATCCACGAGAGAGAGAGAGTGAGTTTTACTGTAAATTCCAAAATAATGAAAACACCAGCGGGCCTGCGCCTGGACAGGGCTCCTCCCCCGTTGCACCCTTCTGCATCCCTTTCTTTCTCGGGGTCTTCTGAGCCGGTGCGGGCGTCTGGGCCTGGGTGTCACTTGCCTCCAACCCCCACAGGACTCTCCCAGTAACAAGCTGCTCTACGCCAAGGAGATCTCCACTTACAAGAAGATGGTGGAGGAGTGAGTGCCCCCGCCCCCGCCCCGCCCGGCAGACCGCGGCCGCCCGCCCTCCGCACCCCGGCGGGCCTCTGGGCAGAGCAGGCCTGTGCCCAGGAGGAGAGCCCAGCACCTGGGGCCTCTGTCGCCTCCCGCCTCCGCAGCTCGGACGCGCACACCCCGGCCCCCGCCTCCAGTCCCCAACCCCGTGACTCCCCCCCACAGCTACTACAAGGGGATCAGACAGATGGTGCAGGTCAGCGACCAGGACATGAACACACACCTGGCAGAGATTTCCCGGGTAAGGAGTGTGCAGGGGACCCGGGCGGGGAGCCCTGCCCCACCCTGAAGGCCCTGCTCGGCCGGGCAGAGTGAAGTGCTGCCCCCGACGTGGAGGAGCACCGGCGGGGGCCGCGGGCCCGCCCGGGGGTGTGGCAGCGCTGGCTCAGTGCCGCCTGCCGTGGGTCTGCGTGGCGGGCGCTGTCCGTCCCGGGTGCGCCGTGTGACTGGGCGGAGGGGGCCCCTGGGCCGCGGCCTCCAGCTCGCGGGTCACCGGGCCCCTCCCCTGGCCCCCAGGCACACACGGACGCCCTGAACACGCTCGTGGCCCTGCACCAGCTCTACCAGTACACGCAGAAGTACTACGACGAGGAGTGGGGCCCTGGGCGGCGGCTCCCCCCGCTCGCGGGATCCCGGAGCCCTCCGCCTCCAGCAGATCGCCCTGCACAGAGCACAAACTGAGCCGAGTGAGTGCAGCCTCCAGCGGCCAGCGGGCGGGGCTCTGGCCCAGGCGTGTCAGGGAGGCGGTCAGCTCGGGCCTGGGCCTGCGCCTCGGGGCTGGAGGTCAGGAGGAAGGCAGGACAGGTCCCTGCTGTCGCGGGAGCCCCCAGGAAGGTGCCCCGTGGCGGTCTGGGGCCCTGTGCTCCTTCCCCATCCACGAGAGAGAGAGAGTGAGTTTTACTGTAAATTCCAAAATAATGAAAACACCAGCGGGCCTGCGCCTGGACAGGGCTCCTCCCCCGTTGCACCCTTCTGCATCCCTTTCTTTCTCGGGGTCTTCTGAGCCGGTGCGGGCGTCTGGGCCTGGGTGTCACTTGCCTCCAACCCCCACAGGACTCTCCCAGTAACAAGCTGCTCTACGCCAAGGAGATCTCCACTTACAAGAAGATGGTGGAGGAGTGAGTGCCCCCGCCCCCGCCCCGCCCGGCAGACCGCGGCCGCCCGCCCTCCGCACCCCCCCGGCGGGGCCTCTGGGCAGAGCAGGCCTGTGCCCAGGAGGAGAGCCCAGCACCTGGGGGCCTCTGTCGCCTCCCCCGCCCTCCGCAGCTCGGACGCGCACACCCCGGCCCCCGCCTCCAGTCCCCAACCCCGTGACTCCCCCCCACAGCTACTACAAGGGGATCAGACAGATGGTGCAGGTCAGCGACCAGGACATGAACACACACCTGGCAGAGATTTCCCGGGTAAGGAGTGTGCAGGGGACCCGGGCGGGGAGCCCTGCCCCACCCTGAAGGCCCTGCTCGGCCGGGCAGAGTGAAGTGCTGCCCCCGACGTGGAGGAGCACCGGCGGGGGCCGCGGGCCCGCCCGGGGCTGTGGCAGCGCTGGCTCAGTGCCGCCTGCCGTGGGTCTGCGTGGACGGGACGCTGTCCGTCCCGGGTGCGCCGTGTGACTGGGCGGAGGGGGCCCCTGGGCCGCGGCCTCCAGCTCGCGGGTCACCGGGCCCCTCCCCTGGCCCCCAGGCACACACGGACGCCCTGAACACGCTCGTGGCCCTGCACCAGCTCTACCAGTACACGCAGAAGTACTACGACGAGGTACGGGGCCCGGGCCTCCTGGGGACGGCAGCTCACGCCTGCGCCCCCGACCTGTGGTCTGACGTCTCCCGCCCCCCAGATCATCAACGCCCTGGAGGAGGACCCTGCCGCCCAGAAGATGCAGCTGGCCTTCCGCCTCCAGCAGATCGCCGCTGCACTTGAGAACAAGGTCACGGACCTCTGACCTCCGGCCTCCGCCGTCAGTCCCAGCATACAGGTGTGTGGCCTGGAGGGCGAGGCCGCGGGGCCGGGCTCAGCCCTCTCTCTCCGGCAGGGGGGGAGCGCCAGGCTTCCGCGCGGGCAGCGCGCGGGCAGCGGAGGAGCCCCACCTCAGCGGCCGCAGCCACGTTAGCGTCCTCCCCGGAGCAGTAGAGCCGGGCGCCGGCAGCACGCGCGCCCTCCCGCAGAACCAGCGTCCTCGTGTGTCTCCTGAGTGATTTGAAACACGTGCCTTACGCCCTGGCGCCACGCTGGGCCGCCGGGGACCGTCAGGTCTCAGCCTCTCCCTGAGCACCAGCAGCCGCCTCAGACACCTGGGTTTGGCCCCTCGCGCTGGGGTCTGAGTGCCTGCGGCCCCCTGGACCCAGTGCCCGGACTGTCCGTCTGCCCCGCCTGGATGGAGGCAGAGAAGCGGTACGATGCCTTGCTGACCTCGCTGGCCTGCCCTGTGGGGGCCGGCACTCCCGGGACGCGCACCGCAGGCCCCACCTCAGAGGTCAAGCTGGACGTTCGACGTCGAGGCCCAGGCGGCCAGAAGGGATCCAGCAGACGGGGTTCCTGGTCTCGGCCTGTCAGACAGGCTGACCTGGAGGCCCTGCCCAGGTCCAGGGGGCCGGGAGCAGGTCTGCCAGGACCACCCCAACCCTTTTTGTAAATCTTGTTAATTGTAAATCAAATACAGCTGTCTTTTTCAGTCTGCTGGTCGTCTGGGTTCTCCTGGGGCTGCGGGTCCGTGGTCCCTGCACACCTGCCCCGTTCCTGGGCCTGTCCTGCCCGTGGCCTCACTTCCCACGCGGCCCGCAGGTGGGCCTCTGCGGCTCACGCCCCAGCCCGGCGCCCCGGGCTTCTCCGCTGGGCATCCCGAGGCTGGAGCGGGCACCCACGGCCTTCCGCTCAGCTAAGCCCACATCTTCCACGCCGCCCCAGCACACGGGGTGCCGGCCAAGGGTGGGAGGGCCGCTGTGGGCTGGGGAGAGGAGCTGGGCACGTCCCAGGCCTGAAAGGGATCCTGAACGGCGACGAGGCCTTCCTGCCTGGCTGGGGTGCGGTCGGCGTGGGCTCTGTCGGGGGTAGAGGCGGACGTGGCATGAGCTGGCAACAAGCTGTCTTCTCCTTGGGCTGGGGTGCCTCACAGTGGGGTCCACCCAGCACACGTTTAGTGAGCCTCCGCTGTGGGCAGACACCACTGGACGCGGCTCCCGCAGGGGGCTGTGTATCCCTTTCAACCGGCTATGAGGCCGATTAGGGTGGACTCCTCCCAGGTCCCGTGAGTCACCCCAGGGTGACTCGGGACATGCGCAGGGTTCAAGGGCCACGAGGCACCTTTGTTAGCGTAGGAGGAGGAGGTCATCCCCCATGCGGGCAGGGGTTTGCTCCCGGTCCGCACATTGCACACAGCAGGACCCGTGAGATGTGCCACCGCTCGGCCATGAAGCACGCGTGCCGTGGGCTTAGGCACACAGACACAAACATGCATGTGGCAGCAGTGTGTCGGGCTCCTCCCCTGCTCATTCAGCACGTGTGGACACTAGGGACACAGCAGTGAAGAGGCAGAAGGACCTTCCTCGCGGCCCAGGACCGCCAGCCCAGCAGAGGAGGGGTTCCGTGGCTCCGCAGCAGCAAGTGAGGGGTCCGGCTTCGGGCATGACTGCATCCAGACGCCCATGTGTCTCTGGGTTCTGTCAGACCTGCCTCCCAACTTGCGCGGCTTTCTTCTCCACTCGGGGTGCACCACTGTGGCTGAGAGGTCCCAGTGGATTAGGTTTTCAATCAAGAGCCGCTTCGGTGATGGCAGCCAATTTCAAGCCATGTGGAGGAGAGTGGGTATCTCCCTCGTGGAGGGGGTACTCGGCAAACAACTAACATCCCCCACCCCAAGGACCACTGAAATGAGTCTACTGTGGTCAGGACCAGAGACCCAGCTTATGAGGAAATCTGAACAAGATACCCCTAAACCGGGGCCGGGGAGCGCGGTTCGGGAGTGTCCATCCTGGGGTGGAGGAGCCCAGAGGGAGCGGGAACCTGGAGGCCTGGCTCCTCAACTGGACCCCTGCAGGCACCTCCGCCTCCTCCCCTGGCAGCCAGGTGTGAAAGGGGCCAGTAAAGAAGCCGCATGGGTGCTGGGTGCGTGGGGAGGGGCGGGGCAGGCCAGCCTGGAGTGGTCGGGAGACGGACAGACCGAGGAGCGACCCAGCCTCCTGTCACTCTCTGCTTCCCATGTTCCTCCCAGTGAGACTGGGGAGAAGCAAAGATGGAGGGGCGACCAGCAACCTTGATGATCTTTCCTTCCAAATGGCAGAAAACAGCCGAGGACCACACTCCGCTTGCCTGTTAAGAGGATGAGACGTGCCCTGAGTCACGGGGCCCTGACACAGGGTCAGACAGCATTGTAAGAAGTTTGTTCTGACCTCAGGGAGAAGTGCAGCCAGATGACCAGTCTGGGGCTGAAGAGAGGGTAGCCCGCAGACATGGGGAGGGGGATCTTGGTATTCAGGGGTGACTGGATCACAGGAAAGAGACCAGGGGTGGGAGGCCCGGGGCTCAGGGCTGTAAGGAGGCTTTTCTGTGCCGTCCCGTCCATGCCCCTCCTCATGCCTGCAGCATTTGCCACGCCTGCCTACCCTGGATCTGTGCCAGCCCCGTGCCAGGCTCAGGCCCCACCTTCCAGCCAGAACAGCCAGGACAGCACTGAACGCACCCCTCACCATGAGGATAAACGCCTGAGATCCTGTCGGAGGCCCCTGCCAGCCTGCACAGCCCCAGCCTCATGGCCACCACCGTCCACTCTGGTCCTCACATCAGGCTGAGTCCTGAGACTCAGGACTATCTAGAAGCTCTGTTACTGCTGTCACCTGGAGGCGGGGAGCTTCAGGCTCTGACTGCTCTCTCCCTGCCACACCCGCCACCACTGGGACTCAGTATTACAGAACCCTCCCTTCCAAAGGGCAGCCTGGCTGAGACCCGTCTGCCCTGCCCCGGACAGCAGGGCGCACTGCAGGTACCCCGTGCCCAGGGCGGGCTTTTGTTTTTAACTCTTTTTTTTTGAGGGGGGACTCTTATTATTTTATTTTAATTATTGCTTTATTTATCTTAATTTGGCTGCACTGGGTCTTAGTTGCGGCATGTGGGATCTAGTTCCCTGGCCAGGGATCAAACCTGGGCCCCTGCACTAGAAGCACAGAGTCTTAACCACTGCACCACCAGGGAAGTCCCTATTTTATTTTTCTAGTTAGTTTCATCCATCTTTATTCTTTTGCCCGTGTGGGCCGCCCACTGCAACAGCCTGTCTCACTGCAGAGCACCAGCCCTGGGCGCATGCGCTCCAGAGCGTTGGCTCGTAACTGGACACACGGGTCCAGCCGCTCCGCAGCACGTGGGATCTTCCTGGGCCAGAGATCAAACGGGTGCCCCTTGCAAGGCACTCTTTACCCACTGGACGACCAGGGAAGCCCCCAGGGCAGGTTTGCTCAACTCTGAGGAAGGGTCCCCAGGCAGGGTGACCCGCTAAGCTCGACAGGAAGGTCGCTCCCCTCTGGTCAGCACTGACCCTTCGTGTCTAGGATTCTGCAGGAAAGAGCAGCAGGAGTGGGGCGGGGCTCGACAGACACCCTTGCACCCTTAGGGGAAGGAGGACCCGAGCCCTTCGCCCAGCAGGTCGCCATGGGAATGCAGCCCGCCCCACCCTGCCCCGAGCAGACAAAGGCCACCCCTCCCTGCTGAGCGCTGGTTCGGTGGCCACAGCTCCCTCCCGCCTTTTCCCCTATTTCAGCTGAAGCTCCATAAACTCTGCACAAAACATCAGCCCCTTCGCTTGGCCAAGGAAGAGCGGGGCCCCAAAGTGGCGGCAGTTGGAGGGGGGGACACTGGTGTCCTCACCCCATCCCCGGCTCCCTGAGAGAGGGGACAGAGGCCCATGCAGCTGGGAGTGGGCCCTGGATTCCTTTCTCACTTTTGGGCTCCCTGCAGGGTCCAGACTCACCAGGCGCAAACAAACGTGTTTGGCTTCAACTTGGTCATCAGTATTTAAATATCAGGAAAAAAAAGAAAAACAAAACTCAAGTTTTTGTTTATTTCCAGAAAGCAGAAGGCTGGGGACTCAGCCTGATCTTCCACTTTCCTGGGAGGGGGCAGCCAAGCGCCGACCCACGGCTTCCCCCCGGAGGGGAGGGTGGTCAGGAGGCTGTCCGTGCAACCCAGCGACGCTCTATCTGAACCCTGTCACTTTAACTGGGAAGCAGTAAGTAGCCACTCCTGCCCAGAGCTCCAGACTGATGCGGAAAAGGCACATCTCCTCAGTCGCGCAGACTGTGAAACTGCGCCTCTCTAGGTGAGGGAAGAAATGGGCAGTGCTGGGCAGCGTTCACAGTTCTCCCAGACTGTGGCTTTGAACTTTAGGGGCCCCGCAGTACCTAGGGAAGTCAGGGTGGGCTTCCTGTAAGAGTTGACGGTGAAGGGGGCTGTTTCACAAGGAGGAGAGTAAAAGGGGTTGGAACCCCCCTGAGGGCTGCTCCGGCACAGGTGTGAGTCTTCCTGGGCCAGAGATCAAACGGGTGCCCTTGCAAGGCACTCTTTACCCACTGGACGACCAGGAAGCCCCCAGGGCAGGTTTGCTCAACTCTGAGGAGGGGGCCCCAGGCAGGGTGACCCGCTAAGCTCGACAGGAAGGTCGCTCCCCTCTGGTCAGCACTGACCCTTCGTGTCTAGGATTCTGCAGGAAAGAGCAGCAGGAGTGGGGCGGGGCTCGACAGACACCCTTGCACCCTTAGGGGAAGGAGGACCCGAGCCCTTCGCCCAGCAGGTCGCCATGGGAATGCAGCCCGCCCCACCCTGCCCCGAGCAGACAAAGGCCACCCCTCCCTGCTGAGCGCTGGTTCGGTGGCCACAGCTCCCTCCCGCCTTTTCCCCTATTTCAGCTGAAGCTCCATAAACTCTGCACAAAACATCAGCCCCTTCGCTTGGCCAAGGAAGAGCGGGGCCCCAAAGTGGCGGCAGTTGGAGGGGGGGACACTGGTGTCCTCACCCCATCCCCGGCTCCCTGAGAGAGGGGACAGAGGCCCATGCAGCTGGGAGTGGGCCCTGGATTCCTTTCTCACTTTTGGGCTCCCTGCAGGGTCCAGACTCACCAGGCGCAAACAAACGTGTTTGGCTTCAACTTGGTCATCAGTATTTAAATATCAGGAAAAAAAAGAAAAACAAAACTCAAGTTTTTGTTTATTTCCAGAAAGCAGAAGGCTGGGGACTCAGCCTGATCTTCCACTTTCCTGGGAGGGGGCAGCCAAGCGCCGACCCACGGCTTCCCCCCGGAGGGGAGGGTGGTCAGGAGGCTGTCCGTGCAACCCAGCGACGCTCTATCTGAACCCTGTCACTTTAACTGGGAAGCAGTAAGTAGCCACTCCTGCCCAGAGCTCCAGACTGATGCGGAAAAGGCACATCTCCTCAGTCGCGCAGACTGTGAAACTGCGCCTCTCTAGGTGAGGGAAGAAATGGGCAGTGCTGGGCAGCGTTCACAGTTCTCCCAGACTGTGGCTTTGAACTTTAGGGGCCCCGCAGTACCTAGGGAAGTCAGGGTGGGCTTCCTGTAAGAGTTGACGGTGAAGGGGGCTGTTTCACAAGGAGGAGAGGTACCAGGCCCCAAAGAGGATCTCTCTGGGGAGCGCCTCCTAAGAGCACAGCACCCAAAGGCCCCCTGGTGCCGTCGCTGTCCCTGGTCCTGAGGGCTGCTCCCCCCGGCAAGGCACAGCGCCTCCGCTGCTCCCCAGGGGCGGCAGGGCCCGGACCGTTAAGAAGGCCGCACCAGGCCGAGGAAGGGTTACCAGGACGTGAACAGCGCCAAGCCGGATGGCCCACACGGGAAGGGAAGCCAGGCGGGCCCAGGACCCCAGGCGCCGCCATCCGCCCACAGTCGAGGGGGCCCCGACCCACAAAGGCCTAGCTTTTATTAGGGGTATTTTCTATTCTGATTTTCAAAAAGTGTCTCTGCCATGGCCCTCCCGGCTTCTGATCAGAGGGCTCTCCTCTCGTTTCCGAGGGAGCACGCCAGCGGAGGGGCAGGGGTGCGCCCGGATCCGGGAGCGGGGAGGGAGGGACGCACGGACCCGCGCGGGCTCAAGGGGGTTAAACGCAGGGCCCAGAGGAGGCGGATGGCGGAGAGAGTGAGGGTCGGGGAGCTGGGCGGCGGGGCCGGCAGAGAGGGTGCGGGAGCCCAGTGCTGGCAGGGGCGGCGGCCCGGGCCGCGGCGCGTCTGGGGAGGCGCGTGCTCCCCCGGAGGTGGACGCGGGAGGCGCGGCAAGTCGTGCCGCGGCCCCCGCCCTCCCTCCCCTGGCAGGCCGGCTTCCGCTCGGCCGCCCGCGGGCGCCCCGCCCCGCCCCGCCGCCCGCCGCCCGCCGCCGGCCGGGCTCCGGGGCGGGGGGCGCGCGCCGAGCCGCGGCCACTCCGGACATGTCGGGCCCGCGCGCCGGCTTCTACCGGCAGGAGCTGAACAAGACGGTGTGGGAGGTGCCGCTGCGGCTGCAGGGGCTGCGCCCGGTGGGCTCGGGCGCCTACGGCTCCGTCTGGTAGGGCGGGGCGGGGGCGGGGCGGGGACCCGGCGCGCGCCCCCTCGCCGCCCGCGCGGGGCTCGAGGCGTGGGGAGGGGCTCGTCCTGCCTCCGCCCCCGGGCCTCGCGCGCTCCGAGGAATGCGGGGGGGCGGGGGGCGTAGGGAGACTTTCCTACCGGAGCCTTTCGCTGGCAGGGGAGGGGTCGCTCTCCTGCCCCTCCTAGTCGGAGCGGCCCTCTTCGGGTCTGAATTCTGCGGCGTCACCGCTGGCGAGAGGGCAGGTCTCCCTGGCCCTTGGATGTCTGAGCACGTACCTGGGGTCCCCCTGGTCAAGGGTCAGGCAGCCCTAGGCTCTGGCAGATACCCCTTCCCCAGGGTGGGTGGCTATGCCTGAAAAAGAAGAGGTGTGTCTGGGGGCGAAGGAGGGCAAGACCCTTCTAAGACTGACCGCATGCTCCCCCTGGGCCCGGTCTCCTCCCCAGATTGCCAAGGGGTCTCAGATTCTGAATGGGGCTTAGGCCTGATCAGAGATGCCTGTCGCCGTTGCCCACAGCCTTTGGGGGGTCTACACCCCTCCCTATTTTGCCCCAACCAAGAGTGCACACAGCATGCAGCTTGCGGTTAGGCCTGGAGGGAAGATGGGTTTCGGGAGGCCTCTGGGTCTGGTGAGGGGGAGGCAGGTGGGGCAGGGGCGGGGAGGGGCCTGCAGACAGACCTGGCTGCTGCCGCCATGCCGACAGTGCAGCTGACTGTGGGTGTGGATGTTGGGAGGTGCCCCCTTGAGCCCAGACCGGATGACGTGCCGGCAACTGCAGGGACAGTCCCTGGGGGGCGAGTTGTTGCTCCAGGATACGGCAGAAGATTACAAGTGGGATTTCTCGGACCCCCTCCCAAGGCCCAGCACTGGAGCCTGGAGCAGGGGTCTGGGGTCCTCTGGGCCTCAGGCCACACGCTGTCACTGGCCAGCCATCAGGAACCTCAGGCCATTCCAGCTGTCCCAGCCATAGGGCTCTGGCTTCCCCTCCAAGACTTCAAGGGCAGAAAGAGGGTCTGGGACAATGTGTGAGTGGCCCCTGAGGGGTCTGGCAGAGCCCTTGCTGGAAGTGCCTTCAGGATGTCCCTGGCTCTGCAGGGCCCCCATGCAGGTGACAGACCTCTCTTGGGCACCCGCTCCTCGATGAGGCTGATGGCCAGGTGCCGACTCCAGCAGTCCTCTCTCTGCTGGCTGTGCAGACACAAAAGGGTCTGCTCCGGCCCCGCCCTCCCCGTGAGGGGCACTCCCCAACCTCCCACCCCAGCAGTGAGGTGGAGGAGGGAGGGTCTTTCTCCCAGCATCCCTGGGGCCCATGATCCTCTCCCTGAACGGGGTTGTCATGGGGGCAGGGAGGCCAGTCCTCCATTCTTGATAGAAGCGGCTCCTGGAGATGGGAGAGGAGGCGGGAGGGAGGGTGGGGTTACGCAGTCGGAGGGCACGTTGGGCGAAGGGAGGTTCCGTCCGGCAGAGCAGAGTGGAGGGTTTGCTCCTAAGAAGGGCGGCTGGGCGTGGGTTGCAGGTCTGGACCTCCAGGAAGTGGGGCTGCAGGAGGGGAAATGTTCTGTGGGTCCAGACACCACCCTCTGCTGGACAGTTCCTACTGTCTAGCTTTTCATTGTGAAAAACAGTGATGCCGCAAACACCTTGGCTCAGGTTCTCTTTTTTATTTTGAATATCCAGAGGGTTTGAAGACGGCTCTGGGACCCCTCAGTGTACCTCTCAGACCCCCTGGTCCATGGGGGAGCTGGGGGACCTTCTGCTGTGGGAACACACGTTTGGCTGTTTCCCTGGCGTGTTATTTCCACCCTGAGTTAGGGGCAAGAGTCACGGCGGGCAGGAGACAGGAGAAATTCAGGTCCTGCCTGGGCTCCCAGGTGGGCTCTGAAGCCTGGAAGTCAGGGGTCGGGGTCGGCGGAGGGTGAGCTTCCTCTGGAGACAGGAACAAGGCCCCAGGAGGGCGGGGAGCGGCTCAGAAGGACTGTGGTCTGAGCACATCCTGGCGCCAGTGGCCTTTTGGCCAGTGGGGACCGTGGGATGGAGGCTCGGCCTCACAGGCCGCCTTGCAGCTCGGCCTACGACCCGCGGCTGCGCCAGAGGGTGGCGGTGAAGAAGCTGTCGCGCCCCTTCCAGTCTCTGATCCACGCCCGGAGGACCTACCGCGAGCTGCGCCTGCTCAAGCACATGAAGCATGAGAACGTGAGCCGGGGGCGGCGAGACGGGGAGGGGCGCCCGCAGGCCCCGATGCTGACTGCCCTCTGCACCCAGGTCATTGGACTTCTGGACGTGTTCACTCCGGCCACCTCCCTGGAGGACTTCAGCGAAGTGTGAGCGGCGGCGGTGGCTAGGAGGGCGCGGGGTGGGGGCCGGGCGCTCTGCTCACTGCTGCCCCCACCCAGGTACCTGGTGACCACGTTGATGGGTGCTGACCTGAACAACATCGTCAAGTGCCAGGCGCTGAGCGATGAGCACGTCCAGTTCCTTGTGTACCAGCTGCTGCGTGGGCTGAAGGTGGGCACGGCAGGGGTGGGGTCGGCAGCCGCTGGCGGGGCAGAACCTGACGCCCACCGTCTCTCCCTCACAGTACATCCACTCGGCGGGGATCGTCCACCGGGTAGGTGCAGCGCAGGTGGAGTGGGGGCGTCCTGTGGCGTGGCCTCGCCTTCCTCACGCCACGCCTGCCCCGCAGGACCTGAAGCCCAGCAACGTGGCTGTGAACGAGGACTGCGAGCTGCGGGTGAGCGCTGGGGGAGGGATGGTGGCGCCCAGGTCGGGAGGTGGGGACACCGGGCCTGAAGCCTGGGGGTCCCCCTAGATCCTGGACTTCGGGCTCGCGCGCCAGGCGGACGAGGAGATGACTGGCTACGTGGCCACACGCTGGTACCGAGCCCCTGAGATCATGCTGAACTGGATGCATTACAACCAGACCGGTGAGCTCTGCCCCTGCCGGACAGCCCGGTGGGACCCAGGGCTGGGACCTTGGGGGCCGAGCCAAGCTCAGAAACAGACCTTCAGAAAGACGGGGCCTGGTGGGTCTTGGGCTGGCCCGTTCCCCTGCCCAAGGTCCTATCAGGAAGAGGAGAGGCCTGCTGCCTTTCCCGCCTGGATGTGACTGAGCACCGTCTGGCCAGTCCCCAGCTCTCGGGGAGGGACTTGGGGGGCGCAGACTGATGGCGACACCTCCTTCCACAGTGGACATCTGGTCTGTGGGCTGTATCATGGCCGAGCTGCTCCAGGGAAAGGCTCTCTTCCCTGGAAATGACTGTATCCTTGGCCCAAATTAGGAAGAAGGGTGGGCGTGGCCTCCTGCTGCAGGGTAGGGTCGAGGCAGGTGGGCTCTGGCCCTCTCGGGGCAGCCGTGCCTCCTCTGCCCCTCACTGGGCCACCTTGGGCTCACTGTTCCCGTCAATAGGAGCGCTGCCTCAGGGCAGTGACCCAAGGTCAGGGTCTGGGGTCCCAGAGAGAGGCCACGCCTGGCCGTCGAACCTTTCCTGAGCCAGGCAGACATCGACCAGCTGAAGCGTATCATGGAGGTGGTGGGCACACCCAGCCCCGAGGTTCTAGCCAAGATTTCCTCGGAACACGTGAGTCATGGGTCACCAGTCCCTCTACTGACCTGGAGGAAGGGGGGCTGTGGGAATAGACTGGGGGAGCCTGGGTCACAGTGGAATAGACCCCAAGGCAGGCACTGACCTCTTCAAGGGGAAAGGGGTGAACCAGGGAGACATGTCTGGTGAGAGGGACACCAGTGAGGGTGACACCTTAGCGCCTGCAGTGCCCTGGCCAGGGCCAGCGGAGCGGCAGCAGGCCTGGGTCTTCAGGCACGTAGGGCCAGGCCAGCTGCTGGAGCCACCAGATCCAACCTGGGGAGGTCTCTGGTCCGCGCATGCCCCTGCCCCGGCGCGTTGGAGTGCATGCGTCTAGCGGCCTCAAGCCCCAGCCTGACTTGGGGCCAGGGAGGTAGGCCCCGCACAGCCCTCTCAGACCTCTCGTGTGCTCCTAGGCCCGGACTTACATCCAGTCCCTGTCCCCCATGCCCCAGAAGGACCTCAGGAGCGTCTTCCGTGGAGCCAACCCCCTGGGTGAGGATGGGCCCTGGCTCTGGGCAGGGCTCCACATCTGGCCGCAGCTGGGTGTGGAGCTGACCCCCGCCACACACCTTGCCCCCCTGCAGCCGTGGACCTCCTGGGAAGGATGCTGGTGCTGGACAGTGACCAGAGGGTCAGTGCGGCCGAGGCCCTGGCCCACCCCTACTTCAGCCAGTACCACGACCCTGAGGACGAGCCCGAGGCTGAGCCCTATGACGAGAGCGTTGAGGCTGAGGAGCGCACGGTGGAGGAGTGGAAGGGTGGGCCTGCGGGCGTCCCTCAGGCTGGGCACTGTCTGTTTTCAGCAGGACGTGCTCCAGTTACTCTTGAAAGTGATCTGGGCAGGGTGACACCCCATTCCTCTCTCTGGGGGTGGGCAGGAAGAGCTGGGGTTGGGTGAGCCCACTAGAGGCTTGCGGGCAGCATGGGGCAGGCCCCGGAAAGGGCCCACGGCTGCTCTCAGAGGCTGGGGGGCCCGGGCTGCTGGAGGCCTGAGCTCACCCCTGCCCCTCTCCTCACAGAGCTCGCCTACCAGGAGGTCCTCAGCTTCAAGCCCCCGGAGCCCCCGCAGCTAGCTGGCAGCCTGGACGCTGAGCAGTGAGTGGATGGCTGCCTGTCGGCTGCGCTGGGACTTGAGGAGGGGCCTCAGCCTGCCAGCTTCCACGGGGGGCTCCCACTGCCCACGAGGAGCCAGTACCTCTACAGCCAGTAGCGCCCACCCCTGGCCCAGGGCTGCTTCTTGTGGGGAGTCTGCACCCACATGAGCACTTGTACATGTGCAGGCCACGGGTGTGGGAGGCTAGGCAGAGCATCCTGGACTTCCTTTGTCCTCCTGCCCCTCCCAGCAAGCTAGGAGGGCCCCTTGGGACCGCGCTGTGGGGGGACCTGCGTGCCAGAAGAGCTCCCCCGGGAGTGTGTCTGTTTCCAGAACCCCAGGTCCCAGAGGGCTGGCTCTGTGGGGCGGTCGGTGCATTGGGGCCTGGAGACAAAGGGAGGGTCTTTTTTTTTTTAAGATTTATTTATTTATTTTACATTTTTGGGCGAGGGCCGGGTTGGGGAGGGAGGGGAGCGGGCGGGCCACTTCTATTGGTCTTTCATTTCTCTATTTCCATCCGTCTTTGTTCCTTGGCTCCTGTGGGCCTCCCATCGCGGTGGCGTCTGTTGTCGCAGAGCGCCGGCTCTGGGCGCATGCGCTCCAGAGCTCCGGCTCGGCAATTGGACACATCGGTCCAGCCGCTCCGCAGCACGTGGGATCTTCCCAGGCCAGGGATCGAACTGGCGCCCCTTGGACTGCAAGGCGGTGTCCTTACCCACTGGACCACCAGGGGAAGCCAAAGGGAGGGTCTTGATGGCCAGAGGTGCTCGGTCTGGAACTGGGGTCTACCCTCAGAAGCACTGAGACTCAGAGACTTCCGTGAGATGGCCGAGTGGGGACAGCTCCTGGAGCCATGTGTTCCCCCACACTGGGTGCAGCACGTGTGTCCCGGAATTCACATGTGAGTCTAGGGGCCCCTGAGGGCCAAGGACGTGACCGGCAGGCGGCCCCCGCTGGGGTGGCTGCCGCCTGCCCTCCCTTCCGTTCAGGGCGTTGCTGCGATCTCGCTGGGAAGCAGCAAGGGGCTCACCCCTGTGAGCAGAGGCCCCTTTCTTCTTGGCTGTGGGAGCGGCAGCAGGTTTCGGAGGCATGTGGGCACCGTGCCAGCTGGGGGATGGGCGGCGTGGGGGGCTCCAGCCCCGGGGACGTGCCTATCGTATGGACTCCGGTCCTGGCCCAGAGCTGATGGAGAAATCTGTGCCCGCTCTACCTCTGCCCACCCTCCAGTCCTGCCCCCAGGAACCGGGGTGCCCAGTCAGGGGGTCAGCCCTTGTCCTCCTCCCTCCTTCCAGAGCGGAGCTGACCTAGCAACCTCTGGGATGGGCCCCTGGTCCAGAGGTGTTGCGGGCGTGGTCCTGCATCAGGGGGCTTCTCTGTCAGGTGGTGACCTCTCACCTTACAGGACCAGGGAGGTCTGAATGTCAAGTGCCTGCACTAGGGTTTTGCAATAAAGGGGGTCCCCCCCACCTCAGCTTGTGTCTCCAGCTCCAGTTCTTGCTGCCCCGCTGCCCCTACTGCCTGGAAAAGGGGGCCATGTCCCCCGGCGCCTGGTCAGACAAGCAGCCGTCTTCAGCACCCGCTCCCGCGCTCTGAGGGCCAGTGGGATGCGAGGCGGACAGAGTGGGATGTCCACCCACAACCCGCCTGCTGCCCTCAGAGGTTCCCGGGGCAGGATCTGGCCCAGTTCCAGACCCGCCCATTACTCAGTGGTCCGGGAGGACACAGGAGGTCGGCAGCCGCTCCGCAGCACGTGGGATCTTCCCAGGCCAGGGATCGAACTGGCGCCCCTTGGACTGCAAGGCGGTGTCCTTACCCACTGGACCACCAGGGGAAGCCAAAGGGAGGGTCTTGATGGCCAGAGGTGCTCGGTCTGGAACTGGGGTCTACCCTCAGAAGCACTGAGACTCAGAGACTTCCGTGAGATGGCCGAGTGGGGACAGCTCCTGGAGCCATGTGTTCCCCCACACTGGGTGCAGCACGTGTGTCCCGGAATTCACATGTGAGTCTAGGGGCCCCTGAGGGCCAAGGACGTGACCGGCAGGCGGCCCCCGCTGGGGTGGCTGCCGCCTGCCCTCCCTTCCGTTCAGGGCGTTGCTGCGATCTCGCTGGGAAGCAGCAAGGGGCTCACCCCTGTGAGCAGAGGCCCCTTTCTTCTTGGCTGTGGGAGCGGCAGCAGGTTTCGGAGGCATGTGGGCACCGTGCCAGCTGGGGGATGGGCGGCGTGGGGGGCTCCAGCCCCGGGGACGTGCCTATCGTATGGACTCCGGTCCTGGCCCAGAGCTGATGGAGAAATCTGTGCCCGCTCTACCTCTGCCCACCCTCCAGTCCTGCCCCCAGGAACCGGGGTGCCCAGTCAGGGGGTCAGCCCTTGTCCTCCTCCCTCCTTCCAGAGCGGAGCTGACCTAGCAACCTCTGGGATGGGCCCCTGGTCCAGAGGTGTTGCGGGCGTGGTCCTGCATCAGGGGGCTTCTCTGTCAGGTGGTGACCTCTCACCTTACAGGACCAGGGAGGTCTGAATGTCAAGTGCCTGCACTAGGGTTTTGCAATAAAGGGGGTCCCCCCCACCTCAGCTTGTGTCTCCAGCTCCAGTTCTTGCTGCCCCGCTGCCCCTACTGCCTGGAAAAGGGGGCCATGTCCCCCGGCGCCTGGTCAGACAAGCAGCCGTCTTCAGCACCCGCTCCCGCGCTCTGAGGGCCAGTGGGATGCGAGGCGGACAGAGTGGGATGTCCACCCACAACCCGCCTGCTGCCCTCAGAGGTTCCCGGGGCAGGATCTGGCCCAGTTCCAGACCCGCCCATTACTCAGTGGTCCGGGAGGACACAGGAGGCCGAGGCCTGCCCTTCCCCAGGGTCAGGGAGAGGCTTTGCTTTCTTTCCAGGTCAAGGGGAAAGAAGGTGGCTTCAGCCCTCCGGGCACCGCCTGACCGACCTGCCCCGCTGCTCGTGGAGGCTCAGGCTGGGAGGCTCAGGCCCTACTGGGAACCAGGCAGGGTGTCTCTCATCTGGGGACGTTCTGTGCCTTCGCCTTAGGCCTCGGGAGGGCTGTGGGTATCATCTGGGAGCCGGACCTGCAGAGAGGCCTGGTCAGCGTGGGCACTGGTCCTCGGGTCCTGGAGAACCCCTGGAGACTGGACTGGGCCAGGACCTGTGTTGGGGGGCTGGGAGCAGAACATGCCCCACCTGGGGTCTGGTCTGAGGCAGAACCCTTCTGGAGCTCTGGACCTCAACACAGGGAGCCAGGGGGCCGCTGGGGACGTCCTGGGGGAGGCAGGTGGAGGGCCACAGGCAGCCCGGGGCACGAAGGGCACAGGGACAGGTGACTGTGGCTCCAGTGGCCCCAGGCGGCCACTGCCGACCAGCCCGCAGCTCCTGGGCACCCGGCGGCAGCCCAGGTGTAAGGCTGCTCTGGGCTGCAGAGCAGCTGATTCCCGGCGCGGGGCGCAGGCGACGGGCCCCGGGAACCCTGGGGGTCTTGTCACTCCCCTGTGTTTCGGGCCTGGGTCACAGCCCTGGGACAGGGACGGGAGGGGCTGGGGCTCTGTCCTACAGGGGCGCCTGGTCCTGCATGGGGCCAGACACAGGAACTGATGATGCCCTTATCTAGAGGTCAGTGGGCACAGAGAGTCCCTTCACCCGGGGGGTCAGACACTCCTTTCTGGAGATTGGAGCTGCTTCGGCTGTTTTGAAGAGTAAATCTGAGGGCCTCGGCTGGACAGGAGTGGGACAGGTAGAGGGGCTGGCACGTACCTGGGCAGTCTCCCCACCCAGTGAGTGGACCTCCAGGGCCACCCTCTCTGCTCCTGGCTTGGTAAGCAGCCTGCATTTGGGAGACATCGCCCTTTCTTCACAGAGAAAAGGTGGGACCCTGGCACTGGGGGTGGGTGGGTCAGTCGGTGGGTCAGTCCCAGGGTTCAGGGGCAGTTGAAGTCAGAGCATCCTGAGTAGTGCTCAGGTCAGGTGCCTCGGGTGGGAGTTCTTTGGTTGGTGGGAGGAAGTGGGCAGTGATTTGGGGCTGGGACAGAAGTTGATAAGCTCAGGCGGCCAGGATGGGCCAGCGCCTTGGGGACGCGCTGGTCAGGAGGAAGACACGCTGGGTCCGGGGACGTTCTGTGCCTTCGCCTTAGGCCTCGGGAGGGCTGTGGGTATCATCTGGGAGCCGGACCTGCAGAGAGGCCTGGTCAGCGTGGGCACTGGTCCTCGGGTCCTGGAGAACCCCTGGAGACTGGACTGGGCCAGGACCTGTGTTGGGGGGCTGGGAGCAGAACATGCCCCACCTGGGGTCTGGTCTGAGGCAGAACCCTTCTGGAGCTCTGGACCTCAACACAGGGAGCCAGGGGGCCGCTGGGGACGTCCTGGGGGAGGCAGGTGGAGGGCCACAGGCAGCCCGGGGCACGAAGGGCACAGGGACAGGTGACTGTGGCTCCAGTGGCCCCAGGCGGCCACTGCCGACCAGCCCGCAGCTCCTGGGCACCCGGCGGCAGCCCAGGTGTAAGGCTGCTCTGGGCTGCAGAGCAGCTGATTCCCGGCGCGGGGCGCAGGCGACGGGCCCCGGGAACCCTGGGGGTCTTGTCACTCCCCTGTGTTTCGGGCCTGGGTCACAGCCCTGGGACAGGGACGGGAGGGGCTGGGGCTCTGTCCTACAGGGGCGCCTGGTCCTGCATGGGGCCAGACACAGGAACTGATGATGCCCTTATCTAGAGGTCAGTGGGCACAGAGAGTCCCTTCACCCGGGGGGTCAGACACTCCTTTCTGGAGATTGGAGCTGCTTCGGCTGTTTTGAAGAGTAAATCTGAGGGCCTCGGCTGGACAGGAGTGGGACAGGTAGAGGGGCTGGCACGTACCTGGGCAGTCTCCCCACCCAGTGAGTGGACCTCCAGGGCCACCCTCTCTGCTCCTGGCTTGGTAAGCAGCCTGCATTTGGGAGACATCGCCCTTTCTTCACAGAGAAAAGGTGGGACCCTGGCACTGGGGGTGGGTGGGTCAGTCGGGTGGGTCAGTCCCAGGGTTCAGGGGCAGTTGAAGTCAGAGCATCCTGAGTAGTGCTCAGGTCAGGTGCCTCGGGTGGGAGTTCTTTGGTTGGTGGGAGGAAGTGGGCAGTGATTTGGGGCTGGGACAGAAGTTGATAAGCTCAGGCGGCCAGGATGGGCCAGCGCCTTGGGGACGCGCTGGTCAGGAGGAAGACACGAGCTCTTGGGGTCCGGGGCCTCCATCCCAAGCGCTGGGTGCGGAGGCGGGCTGGGGGCTCGAGCGCCGCGTCCCGGTCTGGCCTGGGACTGAACTGCGGGGCGGCGCTCCCCTCCCCCCAGGCTCCGGCCTCCGGGCGCGGCGCTTCAGGTTTCCGGAGGGGCCCGAGGGCCGCCGTGCGTCACGTGCGCCCGGCCGAGGGGCCGGCTGGTCCGCCCGCAGGGGAGGGGCGGCGCGCTATCCAGGCCGGAGCTGGGGTCGGGCCAGGGTCGAGCCCGGAGAGCCCGGACGGGGGCGCGGGGGGCGCGGGGTGCACTCCGGCCTTCCAGCGGGTCCCGGGCCCTCGGGGCGCGGCGCCCCAGGCGGCCGCGGCCGGGGCGGTGACCGGCCCGCCATGAGCTCTCCGCCGCCCGCCCGAAAGGGCTTTTATCGCCAGGAGGTGACCAAGACGGCCTGGGAGGTGCGCGCGGTGTACCAGGACCTGCAGCCCGTGGGCTCGGGCGCCTACGGCGCCGTGTGGTGAGCTCAGGCCGGACGGGGTGGCCGGGGACGCGGTGGCCTGGTCTCTCGCTAAGCCGTGCGCTCCGCAGCTCGGCGGTGGACAGCCGCACGGGCGCCAGAGTGGCCATCAAGAAGCTGTACCGGCCCTTCCAGTCCGAGCTGTTCGCCAAACGCGCCTATCGAGAGCTGCGCCTGCTCAAGCACATGCGCCACGAGAACGTGAGTCGCACCGTCCCTGGCGCCGCGTCTGTCCGCTCTCCTCTGCTCATCTCCTACGTCCCCCCTTGCTCCTGGCTTGGTAAGCAGCCTGCATTTGGGAGACATCGCCTTTCTTCACAGAGAAAGGTGGGACCCTGGCACTGGGGGTGGGTGGGTCAGTCGGGTGGGTCAGTCCCAGGGTTCAGGGGCAGTTGAAGTCAGAGCATCCTGAGTAGTGCTCAGGTCAGGTGCCTCGGGTGGGAGTTCTTTGGTTGGTGGGAGGAAGTGGGCAGTGATTTGGGGCTGGGACAGAAGTTGATAAGCTCAGGCGGCCAGGATGGGCCAGCGCCTTGGGGACGCGCTGGTCAGGAGGAAGACACGAGCTCTTGGGGTCCGGGGCCTCCATCCCAAGCGCTGGGTGCGGAGGCGGGCTGGGGGCTCGAGCGCCGCGTCCCGGTCTGGCCTGGGACTGAACTGCGGGGCGGCGCTCCCCTCCCCCCAGGCTCCGGCCTCCGGGCGCGGCGCTTCAGGTTTCCGGAGGGGCCCGAGGGCCGCCGTGCGTCACGTGCGCCCGGCCGAGGGGCCGGTTGGTCCGCCCGCAGGGGAGGGGCGGCGCGCTATCCAGGCCGGAGCTGGGGTCGGGCCAGGGTCGAGCCCGGAGAGCCCGGACGGGGGCGCGGGGGGCGCGGGGTGCACTCCGGCCTTCCAGCGGGTCCCGGGCCCTCGGGGCGCGGCGCCCCAGGCGGCCGCGGCCGGGGCGGTGACCGGCCCGCCATGAGCTCTCCGCCGCCCGCCCGAAAGGGCTTTTATCGCCAGGAGGTGACCAAGACGGCCTGGGAGGTGCGCGCGGTGTACCAGGACCTGCAGCCCGTGGGCTCGGGCGCCTACGGCGCCGTGTGGTGAGCTCAGGCCGGACGGGGTGGCCGGGGACGCGGTGGCCTGGTCTCTCGCTAAGCCGTGCGCTCCGCAGCTCGGCGGTGGACAGCCGCACGGGCGCCAGAGTGGCCATCAAGAAGCTGTACCGGCCCTTCCAGTCCGAGCTGTTCGCCAAACGCGCCTATCGAGAGCTGCGCCTGCTCAAGCACATGCGCCACGAGAACGTGAGTCGCACCGTCCCTGGCGCCGCGTCTGTCCGCTCTCCTCTGCTCATCTCCTACGTCCCCCCAAACCCCCCACACCCGGGCCCTCCTGCCCATCGCCTGGGCTGCTCTGGGCCAGGCAGCGTCCCAGACCGGGGTCAGAGTGGCGAGGCCAGAGGCCCGGCTCCCCGAGAGCCGCTTCCTCGGGTGTAGGCTGCTTTTTCCCCCCGGGCTGCATCAGACTCCTGCCCCGGGGCAGGTCACGGGATGGCCGCTGGCCTAGGTCCAGGGATCACCCCTCCAGGTCTCATTCCAAACCCTGCCTCCGGCCAGAGCCCCGAGGTGAGAGAGGACCTCAGCGGGGAGGAGTGGGTTTCCTGGAAGGGGAATCCCCTGCCGCCCCCGCCGCTGGGAACACGGAGAAAGGCGCGAATTGGAGTTGTGGGCGCCCCGGCTCTGCCACCTCAGAGCCTCGGGCAGAGGGGTTCAGCGAGCTGTGTGTGGACACTGGGCACCCGCGAGGCAGACAGACCCTTCCTCGCGTGGTGGGGTGGGTGTCACAGTGGGCCCACCAGGGAGCGGTCTCCTGTTTTCAGACCTGCCCACTGGAGGCTGTACGTGGGCTGCACGTGGCTGCCCCAAGCCTCTCTGTGGACGAGCGGAGGACCCTTCCCTTGTTTCTCCACGAAGCTCCCCCTGTGACCCTGAACTCTGTCTGCTCTCCACCCCCAGCCACAAGCCACTCCTGCCTCGCCTGAGGGTGACCCGGGCACACAGTCCCTGCCTGATCGTGATGGTCCGGCACCTCTGGTCACCAGAGCCACCCGCCTGCCCCTGGGGGAATGAGTCCCCAGACCCGGCAGAAAACTCAGCCCTCAGCTCTGGCCAGTGCCCCCCCACTTAGCTGCTCCGGTGGGTCCTGCCCTCTCAGTCTCAGGTGGACACCCGCCAGCTTGAGCTTTGCTACCTCCAGGTCACACCTGGTCACATTCGGGGCTTGTCCCCATGAGGGCAGACGCCTCCACCAGGGCCTCCGCCCGCCCCTCCCTCCCCTGGCTCTGAGCGCCCCGCCGTGCCCTGGCCCGTGCAGTGCTGTCCCTCCCGTGCGGTGCCGTTCAGTGGCCTCCCGGCCCCGGCTGGGCGCGGTCCCCCCCTGGGGCCTGCCTGGGGCCGCCCCGCTGCCCGTGGAGCTCCCAAGCCACGCCGAGAGGCTCTGTCTTTCACAAGCCCATTTCCCTGGGAAGAAACAGTCGCTGAGAGGCTGAGGCATGCTCCAGTCCTGCCCCTTCTGTGCCTACTTTAAGCCTCCTCCTCCTTCACCCGGCCCCCACCCCTGGCACAGGCCTCCCTTTGCAAGGCTGAGGCCCAGAAGTCTCCATCAACCTGACAGACATCCCCGGGCAGGTCACGGGATGCCGCTGGCCTAGGTCCAGGGATCACCCTCCAGGTCCTTGGAAGGGTAGAGGACCTCAGCGGAGGAGTGGGTTTCCTGGAAGGAATCCTGCCGCCCCGCCGCTGGGAACACGGAGAAAGGCGCGAATTGGAGTTGTGGGCGCCCGGCTCTGCCACCTCAGAGCCTCGGGCAGAGGGGTTCAGCGAGCTGTGTGTGGACACTGGGCACCCGCGAGGCAGACAGACCCTTCCTCGCGTGGTGGGGTGGGTGTCACAGTGGGCCCACCAGGGAGCGGTCTCCTGTTTTCAGACCTGCCCACTGGAGGCTGTACGTGGGCTGCACGTGGCTGCCCCAAGCCTCTCTGTGGACGAGCGGAGGACCCTTCCCTTGTTTCTCCACGAAGCTCCCCCTGTGACCCTGAACTCTGTCTGCTCTCCACCCCCAGCCACAAGCCACTCCTGCCTCGCCTGAGGGTGACCCGGGCACACAGTCCCTGCCTGATCGTGATGGTCCGGCACCTCTGGTCACCAGAGCCACCCGCCTGCCCCTGGGGGAATGAGTCCCCAGACCCGGCAGAAAACTCAGCCCTCAGCTCTGGCCAGTGCCCCCCCACTTAGCTGCTCCGGTGGGTCCTGCCCTCTCAGTCTCAGGTGGACACCCGCCAGCTTGAGCTTTGCTACCTCCAGGTCACACCTGGTCACATTCGGGGCTTGTCCCCATGAGGGCAGACGCCTCCACCAGGGCCTCCGCCCGCCCCTCCCTCCCCTGGCTCTGAGCGCCCCGCCGTGCCCTGGCCCGTGCAGTGCTGTCCCTCCCGTGCGGTGCCGTTCAGTGGCCTCCCGGCCCCGGCTGGGCGCGGTCCCCCCCTGGGGCCTGCCTGGGGCCGCCCCGCTGCCCGTGGAGCTCCCAAGCCACGCCGAGAGGCTCTGTCTTTCACAAGCCCATTTCCCTGGGAAGAAACAGTCGCTGAGAGGCTGAGGCATGCTCCAGTCCTGCCCCTTCTGTGCCTACTTTAAGCCTCCTCCTCCTTCACCCGGCCCCCACCCCTGGCACAGGCCTCCCTTTGCAAGGCTGAGGCCCAGAAGTCTCCATCAACCTGACAGACATCCCCTTAGCCTCTGAGACTATTGCTAAAGCCCCCTCCCAGTGCCTGGCTTCACCTGCCTGCAGACCCTCTCTGGGCGTCTCCCTGTTCCCTCCTCCTGCGCCCGGCCCTGGCCCGGTGGCTGCACTGGTCCCCAGGCTGCCCTCCACCGTGGTCCGCCCTTACCTCGCTCCACCCTGTCCCCATACAGCAGCGAGGGGACGCGTCCTGCATCCTGCCGCTTTAGACCCTTCCACGCAGCTCTGAGGATCAGGGCAGGCCTTCACCTGGTGTCGGGGGGCCCACTTCGTGTTCTTGGGCTTCTCCTTGGCGGCTCCCTGGCCTGGTCCCTGGCCGCCTGGCCTCTCGCCCGTGTTCCTCAAATGCTCCATGCTGTCTGCCTCCTGCCCCGGCCACCAGGCGTATGGCTTCTGCCGGGCATGCCCGTGCCAGCACATTCGCCTCTCCCTCCGGCCACTCTGACGTGCGGGCTTCATGGGGTCCCTGGGGGCAGTTGTCGTGTCACCTGTCCGCCGTCCCCCCAACCAGAGGGCTGCAGGGCCGGGCCTGGCTGTCGGCCCGGTCCTGGTGCTGCCTGCCTGGACCTCTCTGGCAGCGGCACAGTCCCTGGAAGGGCCTGCTGGATGTGGGCTTTGCCCGCACTGGTCCTGGGTTCCAGTGGGGGCGGGAAGAAGGGGAGGAAGGCCCAGGGGCTGAGCTCCTTAGACAGCTGGGGGCTGACGCAGACTCAGAGGCGTCCCTCCCCGAGAGGATCCTAGCTGTCACCAGCCCAAAATAGCCTCTGTCTGTGGGTGTGTGTGCAGGGTGGGGTGGAGCGGCCAGTGGGCAGAGCCGGGCCCTGTGGGCAACAGGGGGAGACCGGGAGTGCAGGGCTCTGCGAGGAGGGGCGAGCGGCCCCCCCCCCCAGCTCCCAAGCCACGCCGAGAGGCTTGTTTCCCCACTGGGAAGAAACAGTCGCTGAGAGGCTGAGGCATGCTCCAGTCCTGCCCCTTCTGTGCCTACTTTAAGCCTCCTCCTCCTTCACCCGGCCCCCACCCCTGGCACAGGCCTCCCTTTGCAAGGCTGAGGCCCAGAAGTCTCCATCAACCTGACAGACATCCCCTTAGCCTCTGAGACTATTGCTAAAGCCCCCTCCCAGTGCCTGGCTTCACCTGCCTGCAGACCCTCTCTGGGCGTCTCCCTGTTCCCTCCTCCTGCGCCCGGCCCTGGCCCGGTGGCTGCACTGGTCCCCAGGCTGCCCTCCACCGTGGTCCGCCCTTACCTCGCTCCACCCTGTCCCCATACAGCAGCGAGGGGACGCGTCCTGCATCCTGCCGCTTTAGACCCTTCCACGCAGCTCTGAGGATCAGGGCAGGCCTTCACCTGGTGTCGGGGGGCCCACTTCGTGTTCTTGGGCTTCTCCTTGGCGGCTCCCTGGCCTGGTCCCTGGCCGCCTGGCCTCTCGCCCGTGTTCCTCAAATGCTCCATGCTGTCTGCCTCCTGCCCCGGCCACCAGGCGTATGGCTTCTGCCGGGCATGCCCGTGCCAGCACATTCGCCTCTCCCTCCGGCCACTCTGACGTGCGGGCTTCATGGGGTCCCTGGGGGCAGTTGTCGTGTCACCTGTCCGCCGTCCCCCCAACCAGAGGGCTGCAGGGCCGGGCCTGGCTGTCGGCCCGGTCCTGGTGCTGCCTGCCTGGACCTCTCTGGCAGCGGCACAGTCCCTGGAAGGGCCTGCTGGATGTGGGCTTTGCCCGCACTGGTCCTGGGTTCCAGTGGGGGCGGGAAGAAGGGGAGGAAGGCCCAGGGGCTGAGCTCCTTAGACAGCTGGGGGCTGACGCAGACTCAGAGGCGTCCCTCCCCGAGAGGATCCTAGCTGTCACCAGCCCAAAATAGCCTCTGTCTGTGGGTGTGTGTGCAGGGTGGGGTGGAGCGGCCAGTGGGCAGAGCCGGGCCCTGTGGGCAACAGGGGGAGACCGGGACAGCTGCAGGGGGCTCTCCTGCTGAGAGAAGGGGGGGCCTGAACCACTGTGCCCTCGGCTGCCTCTGCGCCCCACCCAGTGCTCGGCCTCCTCCCCAGGTGATTGGGCTGCTGGACGTGTTCACGCCCGATGAGACACTGGATGACTTCACAGACTTGTGAGTGCCCGCCTGGGGCTGACAGGCACGGCAGCTGGTGTTGAGTGTCACGGGATGTCAGCTTTGGGGTCGACAGGAGGACTGCTGGAAGCAGGCCTCACCTGGCAGCCTGGCTGGGGGTCGGGATGCGCACTGCCAACCCCCCGCCGGCCCGCCCACTCCACGGGCCACCCCCGCCCCACGCCCCTGGGCCCCGCACTGCTGGTGCTGTTGGGTGGACATGGGCCACTTCCTCCGGTGCCAGAGGCGTGCGTCTTGGACCTGGGGATTTGCTGGTGGGCGCCGTGCTCCGGGCCGCTGACACGGAGCTGTGGCCTGTCACTGGAGCTGCCGACCTTTGCTGACGGGCAGGGGAGGGGCGCAGAGGGGACCCAGTGCCGCCCTGTTCTGCTGGGCCCCCCCTTTGGCAGCCTCGTGGCCACCCCTGGACTCACACTCTAGCTGGCCAAGAGCCCGGGGCCCGGGCTGGCGAGGGCTGGCGAGGACAGGCTTCTTGCTGCCCAGCTTAGCACAGGTCAAGGACTCAGGCCAGCCTCAGAGTCCTGGTGGGGTGCTGAGGGCGTCAGGGTGCCTCCCTCTGTCTGTCTCCCCACGTGCTCAGCCTGCCCCCTGACACAGACCGCCTGCGGCCCCGCCCCGCCTGCGGGCACTGCTCCGCTTTCTCTCGCCCCCTGGCCTTGTCCTGAGCCTCAGTCTTCTGGCCCTTAGGTCACCCAAAGCACAGTCCTGACCTGCCTGGCATCACAGGGCCTGGAGGGTGGTGCCCAGGGGAACACTGGGAGGTGGGGATTGGGTGCCACAGGGTGACAGGGTCCTCCAGGGCCTGGGCCTGGGCTTGCAGGTGTGACCCTAGCTGTCTGTGCCCCGTTGCGCCCTGCAGTTACCTGGTGATGCCGTTCATGGGCACCGATCTCGGGAAGCTCATGAAGCACAAGAAGCTGAGTGACGACCGCGTCCAATTCCTGGTCTACCAGATGCTCAAGGGACTGAAGGTGGGGACATGGGGGATGCTGGAGCTGGGGGAGCCCCCAGGAGGGGCTGGGACTCTGAAGTTCCCGTGAACTGACTGCTGCTGACCCTTCTCTCCCCACAGTACATCCACGCTGCTGGCGTCATCCACAGGGTGAGTCCTGGCCCAGGCGGGCGCCTCTCCAGGCTGCGGGCAAGCAAGGGGCTCCACCCGCAGAGCCCCGGTCGGGGCTGGCACCCCTACCCTTCCTGGAAGGGCTGCAGGGTGGCCACCCGGCCCCCATGCTCCCGCGTCCAGGCGCTGCCCAGGCCCCTGCCCTTGGCCCCTGGCGGGCGGGCTGTGCAGCCAGCTCCCCTCTGTCCCCAGGACCTGAAGCCCAGCAACCTGGCTGTGAACGAGGACTGCGAGCTGAAGGTGTGCGCCAGGCGGGGGCTCAGGCCTCCTCTGCCCCCGCCCACTGCCCGCTGGGCCCTCTGCCCTCAGGCCCGGGGCTGGGCTGGCCCAGGAGCTTGTGGAGGGACCAGACCTCCGCCCCGCAGGCGGCAGCTGAGGGATCCTAGGGCGGCACTTGGTGGGGTGGCCCAGGCACGTCCCCGTACCTGCTTGCGGTGAAGGGTGGGCGGGTCCTCAGTGTTCCGTGCCTGAGCCAGGGCGGGCAGAGGCCGCCTCAGAGTCGTTGGCCAGGGCCTGGGTGTTCGCAGCGAGTGGAGGGGCAAGGCGAGGAGACCCCTGGGAGCCCGTTTCTAAGGGCTGGGTCCACTGGCTGTGAGGGGAGCCTTCCAGGATGGTTAGGGGCAGCCGCGACCCCAGGCCCCAGAGGGTTGGGGGGCCCTGGTGTGCCCGGTCCCCTGGGGTTTTCTGGACCACAGCCGGCCCACCCGCTCCCCAGGGACCGCTTTGCCCTACCTTCTGACTCTGGCTGTAGATCCTGGACTTCGGCCTGGCCCGGCAGGCAGACAGTGAGATGACAGGGTATGTGGTGACCCGGTGGTACCGGGCGCCCGAGGTCATCTTGAATTGGATGCACTACACACAGACGGGTGAGCAGCCGCCGCGGGCCTGGCTCCCCGGCATCCGCCTCTCAGGCGGCCCCGCCCCGCTTCTGCACAGGGGTCCGTGGCGGCCGCAGTGAGGGGTGCTGCGGGGCTGGGCGGGGGACTGGGGAGGGAGGGGACAGGCCAGACGGCTCCTGAGCCCGTGACCCCTCCGCCGGCCCCCACTCCTGTGTCTGTCTCCCCCACCCCAGTCTGTGTGCGCCCCCCTCCCCAGCCCACGGAGGCCTGACGCAGGGGCTTCTGTCTCAGTGGACATCTGGTCGGCGGGCTGCATCATGGCCGAGATGATCACAGGGAAGACGCTCTTCAAAGGCAACGACCGTATCCTACCCTTGGGACTGGGGCTGGGGGGCTGACCGAATCCTACACCTGAGGGGCACCTGCGGGGGCTCGGCCGGGCGGGGGCCTTGCCGTACACCTGAGGGACACTGGGCTGAGCAGGCGGGGCGTACTGCCCAGCGGGGGTGGGTGGGTGAGCCCTGCCCTCTGGCTCGCACTGTGTTCCTGACCTCAGCCAAGACCTGGACCAGCTGAAGGAGATCATGAAGGTGACGGGCACGCCTCCTGCTGAGTTTGTGCAGAGACTGCAGAGTGACGAGGTCAGCCGGGAGCCAGGCCCGGGCAGGGCCTGGCCGGGACGGCCTCACTCTTTCCTCCCATCCAGGCTAAGAACTACATGAAGGGCCTCCCTGAGCTGGAGAAAAGGATTTTGCCTCCATCCTGACCAAGCAAGCGGGCAGAGGCCGCCTCAGAGTCGTTGGCCAGGGCCTGGGTGTTCGGCGAGTGGAGGGGCAAGGCGAGGAGACCCCTGGGAGCCCGTTTCTAAGGGCTGGGTCCACTGGCTGTGAGGGGAGCCTTCCAGGATGGTTAGGGGCAGCCGCGACCCCAGGCCCCAGAGGGTTGGGGGGCCCTGGTGTGCCCGGTCCCCTGGGGTTTTCTGGACCACAGCCGGCCCACCCGCTCCCAGGGACCGCTTTGCCCTACCTTCTGACTCTGGCTGTAGATCCTGGACTTGGCCTGGCCCGGCAGGCAGACAGTGAGATGACAGGGTATGTGGTGACCCGGTGGTACCGGCGCCGAGGTCATCTTGAATTGGATGCACTACACACAGACGGGTGAGCAGCCGCCGCGGGCCTGGCCCCCCGGCATCCGCCTCTCAGGCGGCCCGCCCGCTTCTGCACAGGGGTCCGTGGCGGCCGCAGTGAGGGGTGCTGCGGGGCTGGGCGGGGGACTGGGGAGGGAGGGGACAGGCCAGACGGCTCCTGAGCCCGTGACCCCTCCGCCGGCCCCCACTCCTGTGTCTGTCTCCCCCACCCCAGTCTGTGTGCGCCCCCCTCCCCAGCCCACGGAGGCCTGACGCAGGGGCTTCTGTCTCAGTGGACATCTGGTCGGCGGGCTGCATCATGGCCGAGATGATCACAGGGAAGACGCTCTTCAAAGGCAACGACCGTATCCTACCCTTGGGACTGGGGCTGGGGGGCTGACCGAATCCTACACCTGAGGGGCACCTGCGGGGGCTCGGCCGGGCGGGGGCCTTGCCGTACACCTGAGGGACACTGGGCTGAGCAGGCGGGGCGTACTGCCCAGCGGGGGTGGGTGGGTGAGCCCTGCCCTCTGGCTCGCACTGTGTTCCTGACCTCAGCCAAGACCTGGACCAGCTGAAGGAGATCATGAAGGTGACGGGCACGCCTCCTGCTGAGTTTGTGCAGAGACTGCAGAGTGACGAGGTCAGCCGGGAGCCAGGCCCGGGGCAGGGCCTGGCCGGGGGACGGGCCCCTCACTCTTTCCTCCCATCCAGGCTAAGAACTACATGAAGGGCCTCCCTGAGCTGGAGAAAAAGGATTTTGCCTCCATCCTGACCAACGCAAGCCCTCTGGGTAGGGTGGCGCTGGGGTGGGCCTGGGGTCAGTGACGCAGGTACGGGGCTGGGACCCACCCTCAGTGACACAGGTGCTGGGCCCACCCCTTGGCCTGCCTGACCTGCCTACCCCGCAGCCGTGAGCCTCCTGGAGAGAATGCTGGTCCTGGACGCTGAGCGGCGGGTCACAGCAGCGGAGGCGCTGACCCACCCCTACTTCGAGTCTCTGCACGACACGGAGGACGAGCCCAAGGCCCAGAAGTATGACGAGTCCTTTGATGACGTGGACCGCACGCTGGACGAGTGGAAGCGTGAGTGGGGCGCGGGGCAGAGTGCACAGCTGGGCCCCTCTGGCCCCACACGGGTGGCCGGGGCTCAGAGTCCTGGGTCCGGCCGACCTGGGGTGCAGGTTCAGTGAGGAACACGGCTGGAGGTCAGAGGGCAGCGGCACTTCCGGGTCAGATCGACCTGAGCACTCGGCCTCTGCTGGCCCCCAGAGCTGCCAGTGGCCTGCCCACGTCTAGGCCAGGGGCTGGGCTGCCCCGGAGCCCCTCGGCAGCCCCTCCCACAGGCCGCTGCTCGTGCCTCTCGCCTCTCCTGGCGCTGTGCCCCGTTCAGGACCCCTCACACCTGGGCAGCCGCACACCACTCTCATCCTGCCAGCAGGGTCAGGTCCACTTCAGCCAGGCTGTGGCCCCTCCCCACTCCTCCCCACCCCTCCCCCATCAGCCCCAGTGAACACCTCAGACCTCCCTGCCTGTGCTCCGTGCCTCCAGGCTTTGCACTGGCTGTCCCCTTAGACCAAGGGCCCCTTTCCGCATCTCCGAGGGCTGCCTACACCTGCTCAGCCTGAGGCTGGGTTCAGGGACCCCTGCCCAGGCCCTGGGCCCCCTCTGCTGGGCCTCACGTAGCTGCACTCCAGCCCGGCAGGCCTTGTCTCTCTGTGGCGTTGGGACCCGCCTGAGGAAGCAGGGACGTCTGAGGGCAGCAGTAGTGCTGATGGGGCCGTGGTCCTGGTTGCCACTGTCCTAGACTCTGTCCTGGCTGTGCTCAGAGCCAGGACTGTGGTCCTGGACATGCGGGGTGGACTGGGGCCACACGGGTTGTGTTTCTCAAGCCAGGCTTCTCAGGGTCACCAGCTGGGGCTTTGCCCTTACCTGTGCTGCGTTTTGAGTGTACAAGTTTTCCGTTGCTAAAAAGGATAATAAGAAACTGAAAACCATGGCCCACCACCCCTCTCTGTGGTTCCTGCCACAAATGGCAGTAAGAGCTTTTCTTTTACTGCAGACGTGATGGACATGTGGCCTGTTTGTGGCTGAGCCCCAGTCACAAATGCAGACTCGTCACCTCTGGTCTCCCTGGGAAAATCCAGCTTCCTAGCAAGGGCTTCTCTACACACACCTTCCCTTTGTGGACTGGCCCCTGCACGAGGGTTAGATGAAGGGCCTGGGAGGCACCCCACAGGGTAGGAATACCACTGTGCCCCTCTGTGGGCAAACCACACACACCATCTGCTCTAAGGGCACGGCCCTCTGACCGGGGCTCCTGGAGCACTAGCGGTGCCCCAGAGGGACGCTCCGCTGGTCAGGGGAGCGTGGGCACACTGGGGTAGGCAGAGCAGCACCCGTCTTCAGGGACGGCCCACTGTGGGCATGGTTCAGGGGACATGAGTGCAGGTGAGGAGGCCTGAGGACGCAGGTGGCTGGTGGGAATTTCACTTAGGCGGCTTCGTCGATGCTCTGGATTCAGAAACTGGAGTGTGCCCGGGGGACCCTGAGCAGCTCGACGGAAACAACACACGACGTACACGCCTACGGTGTCCCCCGCTCGCTGAGCTAGGGGTGTGGGCGTGGGGGGCAGAGCCCCGTCAGGATGGGCTTACACACGTAGGGCAGAGGAGCCCACGGGGCGCCTAAGCCCCCGCAGGGATGCTGACTCGTTACTTTGGGGAGCAGCGGCCCTTGGGTCAGTGACCTGTGCTCTGGGCCTGGGAGTTCCCCCGCACCGCCGAGTGGACTCAGAGCCATCGCTGGTTTCGTGGGCGCCGGGGAGCCGGCCCAGCGCTCTGTCTCGGTCCCTGGCGCCTCCTCGTGTGCGCGGTGGAGCACTCTGATGGGCAGCAGGCGCCTCCCGTCCCGTGACCGTCCCTCTCCCCTGGCCCCAGGTGTCACCTATAAAGAGGTGCTCAGCTTCAAGCCTCCTCGGCAGCTGGGGGCCAGGGTCTCCAAGGAGACGGCCCTCTGATGGCCTCGGGCCCCGGCTGGGGCTCCACCTGGACGGAAGATCCTGTCGCCACTGTGACCTTGGCTGGGGCTGGAGTCCCCAGGGTCCCCTCGCTCCCTGGAGCCTCGCACGGAAGCCGCCTCCTCTGCTCTCAGACCACACGTCAGCCTGACCCTGCAGGAGCATCCGGACTTTTGGACAGGACGTCCCCCTGATGTGGGGCAGGTCCCTGACCCCCTAAAGATTGGTCCCCACCCCCCAGGGTGCACCGGAAGCCTCGGCTTGTGGGGTGGGATGGGGCTTGGGGTCAAGGCCTGGCCTCTGACGCTGCCTGCTCTGGACTGTGCTGAGAAGGAAGGACGGGGCGCTGACTCAGGGACGGTCTCCTGGGGGCGCTGGTGTGGACACCTCTGCACCCCCGGCCTGGAGTGTACACGGGCTACATGGTGTGTCCCTCAGTGGGAAGAAATAAACCCTTTTGTAGGTCCCTCTCTGCTTCACTGTTTCATGCCTGGGCTGGACCTCCACCTTTAGGCTTTTGTATGGAGTAAAGAGGCTGACGTGGGAGCTGTTCCCGACCCCGAGCCACGGGGCCTTCCCTCCGAGGTCACAAAGCTACTCTCCCCACGTGGGTCAGTAAGCCTCAAGTCTGAAGCCCCACTTTGCGGCTTGGCCCCACCCCTCTTGTGGGGCGGCCTTCTAAGCTTAGACCCTGGAGCCAGAGGCAGGGCAAAGGCCGGCTGCAGGTGAGGGGCGTAGGGTCCAACTGGGGCCTCAGTCCTAGGTGTCCGGGGCCCCTGCACTCTCCAAAGCCAGGTTCTTGGACAGGAGGGTTCACCCAAGACCTTCGAGGCACCTCAGGCGTCTGAAATGCCTGTGCCTTCGCAGAAGAGTGGTTTCTGTGCTTTTTCCCGTCCCAGACCCCGGCCTATGCCGCCGCCGCTGGCGAGCCCGCGGAGCCCTCTGCCGGCCATTCGCCGTCTCCGAGTGACTGACTCGCAGCTGCATCAGGGACCACCCTGGGGCTTTTGAGCCCGCCCTGGCTCCTCCCGATGACGCCCCTAGGCGGGCTCGCGCAGGGAGGGGTCAGCCCGTCTGCCTTCTCGGCCTGACGCTCAGTTGGTTCAGCCGAGTACGGTCAGGACGAGTTGCCATAGTAGAATACCGACCTCTGCCCAGGGGCCCTCCCGCGCCTCGAACGGAGCCCCGCCCAGGCCCTCCACGTTCGGCGACCTAGGCGGGGCCGTCTGCCGCAGGCCACGCCCTCTCCGCCACAGCCAATCAGCATGCCGCCTCCTGGAAGCCCTGATTGGCTGAGGGGCGGGCACGGCTTACCCCAGCCCCAGGCCCGCCAGCTCCTTGCGCCGGCAGGTGCCCTGGCCAGCACGGTGGCGATCCTGCGGGCCGCTGGCAGCGGGGCCCTGTCAGGGCCTCCCTCTGCATCCATGCCACCGTGGGGATCGCCCCTGAACCGCAGGGGCGACCGCAAAACGGGAACGAGTACGCCGGCCCAATGGCCCCACCTCCGAGGCTCCAGTGCCCCTGTCCACGTCCTGCCCCCAGGGCTCCACCCCCGAGACCCAGGACACACTACGGCGGCCCCGCCTCGAAGTTGCCGCCCTCCCAGACCCAGGAACCCCGCCCCCATGCATGCCCTGCCTTAAAAAGCCCGCCTGGCCTCCGAGACCAGGCCCTGTCCACGCCCCACCCTCGAAGACCCCCAAGCGGTCAGTCCCTGGAATCCCTCCGTTTGAGGCCAGACTCCGTTTGCTCCTCTGTCTGGCCTTCTTGTTCTTGGCTGCGCCCGCGCCTCCCTGGCCTCATTCATTCACTCACGCATTCACTCCTTGCCTTAGACCCTCCCTCTGCTGGCCTCCTCCCTCCCTTCCCCCGCGCGGCGCAGCTCCTGTCCGGCTTCTCTGCCGCAACCCTCGATTTTCATTCGAGGCACCTCAGGCGTCTGAAATGCCTGTGCCTTCGCAGAAGAGTGGTTTCTGTGCTTTTTCCCGTCCCAGACCCCGGCCTATGCCGCCGCCGCTGGCGAGCCCGCGGAGCCCTCTGCCGGCCATTCGCCGTCTCCGAGTGACTGACTCGCAGCTGCATCAGGGACCACCCTGGGGCTTTTGAGCCCGCCCTGGCTCCTCCCGATGACGCCCCTAGGCGGGCTCGCGCAGGGAGGGGTCAGCCCGTCTGCCTTCTCGGCCTGACGCTCAGTTGGTTCAGCCGAGTACGGTCAGGACGAGTTGCCATAGTAGAATACCGACCTCTGCCCAGGGGCCCTCCCGCGCCTCGAACGGAGCCCCGCCCAGGCCCTCCACGTTCGGCGACCTAGGCGGGGCCGTCTGCCGCAGGCCACGCCCTCTCCGCCACAGCCAATCAGCATGCCGCCTCCTGGAAGCCCTGATTGGCTGAGGGGCGGGCACGGCTTACCCCAGCCCCAGGCCCGCCAGCTCCTTGCGCCGGCAGGTGCCCTGGCCAGCACGGTGGCGATCCTGCGGGCCGCTGGCAGCGGGGCCCTGTCAGGGCCTCCCTCTGCATCCATGCCACCGTGGGGATCGCCCCTGAACCGCAGGGGCGACCGCAAAACGGGAACGAGTACGCCGGCCCAATGGCCCCACCTCCGAGGCTCCAGTGCCCCTGTCCACGTCCTGCCCCCAGGGCTCCACCCCCGAGACCCAGGACACACTACGGCGGCCCCGCCTCGAAGTTGCCGCCCTCCCAGACCCAGGAACCCCGCCCCCATGCATGCCCTGCCTTAAAAAGCCCGCCTGGCCTCCGAGACCAGGCCCTGTCCACGCCCCACCCTCGAAGACCCCCAAGCGGTCAGTCCCTGGAATCCCTCCGTTTGAGGCCAGACTCCGTTTGCTCCTCTGTCTGGCCTTCTTGTTCTTGGCTGCGCCCGCGCCTCCCTGGCCTCATTCATTCACTCACGCATTCACTCCTTGCCTTAGACCCTCCCTCTGCTGGCCTCCTCCCTCCCTTCCCCCGCGCGGCGCAGCTCCTGTCCGGCTTCTCTGCCGCAACCCTGACCCTCCGACTCTTCGGTTTTTTCCGCCAGGGGTCTTCCTGGAGCTCAAATCGGACAGTATCACTCTCTTCAGCCATGGGGGCAGCGCGGCGCCGAAGCCCAGGCCGGCTTCAGTCACGACCGTCGTCCTAGGCAGCAGCTGTCTCCTCCTCGCTGCGCTGCTCTCGCGCACCCTCGGCCTCGAGCTCCTTCCCGCGCAGCTTCTCCCTGAGCCCTTGCTGTGGGGCTTTGGGCAGCGCTGGGCTGCTGATGGGTCTGACCTGTGGCCTGAGGGGCCAGCGGGGGCCTTGGGCGGAGGGGCACGGACCCACGTGACTTGGCTTAGCGCACGCGTGTGGCGCCGCAGTCCTCGCACCGGCCCCTCCGACTGGGCACCCTCCCCCGGCACCCTGAGGGAGGAGGAGGTGGAGCCACAGTTGGAAGGAAGGCAGGCGCTTGCAGAGTCCGGAGGAGCTCCGTGTCGGCCCGCCCCGCTGCTGGAGGCGGTCCAAGGCAGGTCTGAAGAGGGGCGAGCCGGAAGCCAGGCCTCTGGAGCTGCCGTGTCCGTCCGGCCCGGCTCTGTCGCCACCGGGCTCTGGGGCCTCTCTCCTGCTTGGGCTTCCCGCGGTCCAGCCCCGGCCCCAGGTTGCGCCCCTGGCTGTGCCCTAGGCTCTGGGCTGCTCCCTGGGGCTGCCCGTGAGTGCTAGCGTTTGGGTCCTGCCCATCCTGAGTGGCCCCGAGTGACCACTGTCAGGCCATGGGGACCGCACTCGTGTACCACGAAGACATGACAACCGCCCGGCTGCTCTGGGATGAGTAAGTGGGACCCGGCAGAGGGGAGGTTGGGGCTGAGGAGGGGCTCTGGGCTCAGCCCTCTGTCCGTTCAGCCCCGAGTGTGAGATCGAGCGGCCTGAGCGCCTGACCGCGGCCCTGGCGTGCCTGCAGCGGCGTGGGCTGGAGCAGAGGTGTCTGCGGCTGGCGGCCCGAGAGGCCTCCGAGGCGGAGGGCCTGGTGCACAGGTCAGGCGGGAGGCGGCTGGGCGTCCGGAAGGCTGCGCGGGCGGTGCCGGCGGGCCATCTCCTCGCTGCCCCCCGGCGCGAGCTCCTGTCCGCCCTTGCCGCAATGCCCTCCGACTCTTCGGTTTTTCCGCCAGGGTCTTCCTGGAGCTCAAATCGGACAGTATCACTCTCTTCAGCCATGGGGCAGCGCGCCGAAGCCCAGGCCGGCTTCAGTCACGACCGTCGTCCTAGGCAGCAGCTGTCTCCTCCTCGCTGCGCTGCTCTCGCGCACCCTCGGCCTCGAGCTCCTTCCCGCGCAGCTTCTCCCTGAGCCCTTGCTGTGGGGCTTTGGGCAGCGCTGGGCTGCTGATGGGTCTGACCTGTGGCCTGAGGGGCCAGCGGGGGCCTTGGGCGGAGGGGCACGGACCCACGTGACTTGGCTTAGCGCACGCGTGTGGCGCCGCAGTCCTCGCACCGGCCCCTCCGACTGGGCACCCTCCCCCGGCACCCTGAGGGAGGAGGAGGTGGAGCCACAGTTGGAAGGAAGGCAGGCGCTTGCAGAGTCCGGAGGAGCTCCGTGTCGGCCCGCCCCGCTGCTGGAGGCGGTCCAAGGCAGGTCTGAAGAGGGGCGAGCCGGAAGCCAGGCCTCTGGAGCTGCCGTGTCCGTCCGGCCCGGCTCTGTCGCCACCGGGCTCTGGGGCCTCTCTCCTGCTTGGGCTTCCCGCGGTCCAGCCCCGGCCCCAGGTTGCGCCCCTGGCTGTGCCCTAGGCTCTGGGCTGCTCCCTGGGGCTGCCCGTGAGTGCTAGCGTTTGGGTCCTGCCCATCCTGAGTGGCCCCGAGTGACCACTGTCAGGCCATGGGGACCGCACTCGTGTACCACGAAGACATGACAACCGCCCGGCTGCTCTGGGATGAGTAAGTGGGACCCGGCAGAGGGGAGGTTGGGGCTGAGGAGGGGCTCTGGGCTCAGCCCTCTGTCCGTTCAGCCCCGAGTGTGAGATCGAGCGGCCTGAGCGCCTGACCGCGGCCCTGGCGTGCCTGCAGCGGCGTGGGCTGGAGCAGAGGTGTCTGCGGCTGGCGGCCCGAGAGGCCTCCGAGGCGGAGCTGGGCCTGGTGCACAGGTCAGGCGGGAGGCGGGCTGGGCGTCCGGAAGGCTGCGCGGGCGGGCCTGCCCGGGCTGGGCCAGCAGAGGCTGCTCCACAAGCCTCGGCGTCCCTGGTGGGTGGGTGGGTGAGGGGCAGCGAGGTGAGCAGTCCCTCTGTCTCCTCTGCCTGCGCCTCCTGGGGACCCAACCTTGCCTGCCTGCCCCTTTGCAGCCCAGAGTATGTGGCCCTGTTGCGGGGGACCCAGGCCTTGGGCACCGGGGAGCTCCAGGCCCTGTCTGAGCAGTATGATGCCGTCTACCTCCATCCGGTGCGTGCCCTGGGGACACCCGCCCGTCCAGTCCCACGTCGGGCACTTGTGCCCGGTCAGGGCCACCGCTCCTGGGGGCCGTGTCCTGTTGGCTGCCACTGCAGGTACCCGGGACTGGCCTGGCTCGGTCTGCTCGGTGCTTGGTGCCCTGCAGCCTGCACAGGCCTTGGGACAGCCCTTGAAGGGCAGCGGGCAGGGGGCTCACCTGTGCCCCTGCCCCTGCAGAGCACCTTCCGCTGTGCCCGGCTGGCCGCGGGGGCGGCGCTGCAGCTGGTGGACGCCGTGCTGGAAGGGGCCGCGCGCAATGGGCTCGCCCTGGTGCGGTAAGAGCTGGCCCCGCCCGGCCGCCCCAAGCTGCGGGGGGCCCGTAAGGGCACAAGATGACCCTGACACGCCCCCACCTCACCCTCGCCCCCAGGCCTCCTGGGCACCACAGCCAGAGGGCTGCCGCCAATGGATTCTGCATCTTCAACAACGTGGCCATAGCGGCCAAACACTCCCAGCAGAAGCACGGGCTGCACAGGTTTGTGCCCATCTGGCGGCGGGGCGAGGCCCAAGCCAGACAGGAAGGGTGTGCAGGGAGGGCCCCCGTGCCCCTTCCCGCCCTGGGCCTGGCTCCTGGCCTGGAGTGGGCGGTCCTGCCCCTCAGTGACCCCAGAGCTGTCTGTCCCAGGGTCCTCATCGTTGACTGGGATGCCATGGCCAGGGCACCCCGAGTGTGAGATCGAGCGGCCTGAGCGCCTGACCGCGGCCCTGGCGTGCCTGCAGCGGCGTGGGCTGGAGCAGAGGTGTCTGCGGCTGGCGGCCCGAGAGGCCTCCGAGGCGGAGCTGGGCCTGGTGCACAGGTCAGGCGGGAGGCGGCTGGGCGTCCGGAAGGCTGCGCGGGCGGGCCTGCCCGGGCTGGGCCAGCAGAGGCTGCTCCACAAGCCTCGGCGTCCCTGGTGGGTGGGTGGGTGAGGGGCAGCGAGGTGAGCAGCCCCTCTGTCTCCTCTGCCTGCGCCTCCTGGGGACCCAACCTTGCCTGCCTGCCCCTTTGCAGCCCAGAGTATGTGGCCCTGTTGCGGGGGACCCAGGCCTTGGGCACCGGGGAGCTCCAGGCCCTGTCTGAGCAGTATGATGCCGTCTACCTCCATCCGGTGCGTGCCCTGGGGACACCCGCCCGTCCAGTCCCACGTCGGGCACTTGTGCCCGGTCAGGGCCACCGCTCCTGGGGGCCGTGTCCTGTTGGCTGCCACTGCAGGTACCCGGGACTGGCCTGGCTCGGTCTGCTCGGTGCTTGGTGCCCTGCAGCCTGCACAGGCCTTGGGACAGCCCTTGAAGGGCAGCGGGCAGGGGGCTCACCTGTGCCCCTGCCCCTGCAGAGCACCTTCCGCTGTGCCCGGCTGGCCGCGGGGGCGGCGCTGCAGCTGGTGGACGCCGTGCTGGAAGGGGCCGCGCGCAATGGGCTCGCCCTGGTGCGGTAAGAGCTGGCCCCGCCCGGCCGCCCCAAGCTGCGGGGGGCCCGTAAGGGCACAAGATGACCCTGACACGCCCCCACCTCACCCTCGCCCCCAGGCCTCCTGGGCACCACAGCCAGAGGGCTGCCGCCAATGGATTCTGCATCTTCAACAACGTGGCCATAGCGGCCAAACACTCCCAGCAGAAGCACGGGCTGCACAGGTTTGTGCCCATCTGGCGGCGGGGCGAGGCCCAAGCCAGACAGGAAGGGTGTGCAGGGAGGGCCCCCGTGCCCCTTCCCGCCCTGGGCCTGGCTCCTGGCCTGGAGTGGGCGGTCCTGCCCCTCAGTGACCCCAGAGCTGTCTGTCCCAGGGTCCTCATCGTTGACTGGGATGTCCACCATGGCCAGGGCACCCAGTATATCTTTGAGGATGACCCCAGGTAAGTCTGGGGTTCCCCGCGACCCCGCATTTCAGGATGAGCACGGTTTGGCCTGGGAGAGCCTGAGAGGGGAGATGTGGCTGGGTGCTCGGCCGGGGGCGGGGGGGGGGTTCTGCAAGGAGCCCCGAGGCTGAGGGCCTGAGCTCTGACTGCTGCCCTGGCCGGCTGTCGCAGCGTCCTGTATTTCTCCTGGCACCGCTACGAGCACGGGCGCTTCTGGCCTTGCCTGCGGGAGTCAGACGCCGATGCTGTCGGGCACGGACGAGGCCTTGGCTTCACGGTCAACCTGCCCTGGAACCAGGTACTGTCCCCTTACCCGAGCCCCCACCCAGCCTGCGCTCCCCCTTCCCGGTGTGCGGCCGAGGGCGTCAGGCCAGAGCCACCCCCAGGAGCCGGGCCTGTGGGCGAAGACCCCACAGTCCTTCCTGGCGGGGCTGCCCTGACGTCCCTGGGCCGCAGGTTGGAATGGGAAACGCGGACTACGTGGCTGCCTTCCTGCACGTGTTGCTGCCGCTGGCCTTTGAGGTGACTCCGGGGGTGGAGGCGGCCTTGGAGGGGGATGCAGGAGGGTGGGGGACTCAGTGCCCGGAGCTGAGTGGAGCAGGATGCTTGCGGGTGAGGAGGGTCTCTCTGGGGGGCCCCCCTCCGCCGCTCCTCCAGCTTCCGTCCTGCCTCTTCCCGCCGGACCCCGTCTGCAGTTCAGCCCCGAGCTGGTCCTCGTCTCTGCAGGCTTCGACTCAGCTATCGGGGATCCCGAGGTGAGGGCCTGGCCTTGCTGGGAGGGCTTCCGGGGTCTGGGCCAGGTCCTCCTCTTACCCAGCTCTGGTGGCAGGGGCAGATGCAGGCCACGCCCGAGTGCTTCGCCCACCTCACGCGGCTGCTGCAGGTGCTGGCCGGCGGGCGGCTGTGCGCCGTGCTGGAGGTGGGTGTGCTGGGGCGTCGCCCGGGGGTCCTGCCGTGTGGGGTGGGGCCTCCCCGAGACCCTGACCCCCTGCCCTGCCATGTCTCCGCCGCCTCCTCCTTCCAGGGTGGCTACCACCTGGAGTCCCTCTCCCAGTCTGTCTGCATGATGGTGCAGACGCTCCTGGGCGACCCTGCGCTGCCTCTGACGGGACCCATGGAGCCCCACGGCAGGTGGGAGGAAGGAGCAGGAGGAAGGTGGGCCGGGCCGGGAGTGGGAGCCCAGGCCTCACTGATCCTGCTTTTCCTCGCAGCGCCCTGGAGTCCATCCAGAGCGTCCGGGCAGCCCAGGCCCCTCACTGGGTGAGCCTCCAGCAGCAAGGTCAGCGTGGCTTGGGGCGCCAGGTGGGATGGTGCCTCGGGCTTCCGTGCCGTGGCTGTGACTCGGAGCCACTCTGTACTCTAGGTGCAGCCCCTGCGCTGAGCCCCAGCACCCACCGCCCAGAGGGGAGGCCCTTGCCTCTGCTGCCTGGGGAGCCTGAACTCAAGGCGGCGGCAGCCCAGGCCGCGGCTGCTCTGAGCTCCTTCCTGGACCAGCTGCGCCTCCATCCCACACCCCCAGTCCGGACGGCTGTTGCCCTGACCGTGCCAGACCCCAGCCTGGTCCTGCCCCCTGATGTCCTCTGTGAGGAGGGGGCAGCCCCGCAGGAGGAGATGCGGGCCTGGACCAGGTGGACAGGGCAGGTCTGGGAGGAAAACGGGGCCGTGTCTGCACGTGTGCTTCTGTAGCTAGTCTGTGGTCTGCATGTCATGCCGTGTCCTTGTGTCCCCCTGGTTGTTCACCACAGACCCCATGAGGCCCTGGCCCAGGACAAGGCCCGCACTGCACTGGGGAAGGTCCTGTGCCTCTTGGACAGGATCCTGGAGAGGCAGGTGGGGCAACTGGGAGGCAGGGCAGGGCTGGGCGGTACAGAACCATGTGGATGTGAGGGTTGCCTTGTGCCGGGACCCTTTCCAGAACAGCCCCTCGGGACAGGGTTCCGGAGCACCCTCCTCAGTTCCCTCAAGGAAATTCTCTTAGCAGAGGTGAAGGGGATGATGTAGTTTTAATCATCTTATTCTCAGTGGCGAAGCAGGTGACCTCAGTTACACAGGTGATGGCCACGTCCTGCCGTGTGGGTGGGGCCTCCCGAGACCCTGACCCCTGCCCTGCCATGTCTCGCCCCTCCTTCCAGGGTGGCTACCACCTGGAGTCCCTCTCCCAGTCTGTCTGCATGATGGTGCAGACGCTCCTGGGCGACCCTGCGCTGCCTCTGACGGGACCCATGGAGCCCCACGGCAGGTGGGAGGAAGGAGCAGGAGGAAGGTGGGCCGGGCCGGGAGTGGGAGCCCAGGCCTCACTGA
This sequence comes from Tragulus kanchil, assembly GCA_022376925.1. Taxonomy (NCBI): domain Eukaryota; kingdom Metazoa; phylum Chordata; class Mammalia; order Artiodactyla; family Tragulidae; genus Tragulus; species Tragulus kanchil. The sequence goes on from JAIOJX010000004.1 coordinate 168,962,428, forward strand.
TCCTGCTTTTCCTCGCAGCGCCCTGGAGTCCATCCAGAGCGTCCGGGCAGCCCAGGCCCCTCACTGGGTGAGCCTCCAGCAGCAAGGTCAGCGTGGCTTGGGGCGCCAGGTGGGATGGTGCCTCGGGCTTCCGTGCCGTGGCTGTGACTCGGAGCCACTCTGTACTCTAGGTGCAGCCCCTGCGCTGAGCCCCAGCACCCACCGCCCAGAGGGGAGGCCCTTGCCTCTGCTGCCTGGGGAGCCTGAACTCAAGGCGGCGGCAGCCCAGGCCGCGGCTGCTCTGAGCTCCTTCCTGGACCAGCTGCGCCTCCATCCCACACCCCCAGTCCGGACGGCTGTTGCCCTGACCGTGCCAGACCCCAGCCTGGTCCTGCCCCCTGATGTCCTCTGTGAGGAGGGGTCAGCCCCGCAGGAGGAGATGCGGGCCTGGACCAGGTGGACAGGGCAGGTCTGGGAGGAAAACGGGGCCGTGTCTGCACGTGTGCTTCTGTAGCTAGTCTGTGGTCTGCATGTCATGCCGTGTCCTTGTGTCCCCCTGGTTGTTCACCACAGACCCCATGAGGCCCTGGCCCAGGACAAGGCCCGCACTGCACTGGGGAAGGTCCTGTGCCTCTTGGACAGGATCCTGGAGAGGCAGGTGGGGCAACTGGGAGGCAGGGCAGGGCTGGGCGGTACAGAACCATGTGGATGTGAGGGTTGCCTTGTGCCGGGACCCTTTCCAGAACAGCCCCTCGGGACAGGGTTCCGGAGCACCCTCCTCAGTTCCCTCAAGGAAATTCTCTTAGCAGAGGTGAAGGGGATGATGTAGTTTTAATCATCTTATTCTCAGTGGCGAAGCAGGTGACCTCAGTTACACAGGTGATGGCCACGTAGCCAGGGGCAAAAGAAGGGGCAGCCGGGTGTGTTTACCCAGCCCGGGAGCTGCCCTTGACACATGCTGCTCACCCCACAGGTCAGCGGTGGCGTTGCAGCCACCCCAGGCCCGGCTGCCACTGCCGTCCTGGACGTGGCTCTTCGCTGTGGCCTGTCCCGCGGAGCCCGGAGGTAAGACGCGCCTGGCTGGTCTGAGGCTCCGCGGCAGGGCCTGTGGGTTGGCCAGGCCGGAGGGGCTCTGGAAGGGGCTCCGGGCAGGGGCTGTGCAGCTTTTCCAGAGCCAGCTCTTCCTCCAGGCTGCTGTGTGTGGCTGTGGGACAGCTGGATCGGCCGCCAGACCTCACCGACGACGGGTAGGACCCCTCTTGGGTCGTACGTCTGTGCAGGGCTGCAAGTGGGTGGGTGAACACCTCTTTCTTGATTCCCCGGACGACAGGTGGATTGGGCCTTCTGCAGCTGAAATCTGGCAGAAAGGCCCCTGGGAGCAATGCCAGGAAGGTCTCCAGCACAGAGGGTCAGCAGTCCTGGCACCCCTCCCCATGAGCTGTCCCTCTCTGTGTGGGCTCCGGCGGGCGGGCGGCATTGCGGACGCCAGCACATGTGTGCCTGTGCTCGCTCTCCCCTGAAGGAGGCATCTGTGGCTGGCCATCGGGGGCGAGGAGGCCGCCGCCCTGTCCATGTTCCACGTGTCTGTGCCGCTGCCAGGGGTGAGTGGTAGTGTCACAGGGCAGGGCGGCTGCTGCTCACGGGCACTGGCGTGAGGGCCAGACCACAGCCCCATGAGGCCTGGCCCAGGACAAGGCCCGCACTGCACTGGGGAAGGTCCTGTGCCTCTTGGACAGGATCCTGGAGAGGCAGGTGGGGCAACTGGGAGGCAGGGCAGGGCTGGGCGGTACAGAACCATGTGGATGTGAGGGTTGCCTTGTGCCGGGACCCTTTCCAGAACAGCCCCTCGGGACAGGGTTCCGGAGCACCCTCCTCAGTTCCCTCAAGGAAATTCTCTTAGCAGAGGTGAAGGGGATGATGTAGTTTTAATCATCTTATTCTCAGTGGCGAAGCAGGTGACCTCAGTTACACAGGTGATGGCCACGTAGCCAGGGGCAAAAGAAGGGGCAGCCGGGTGTGTTTACCCAGCCCGGGAGCTGCCCTTGACACATGCTGCTCACCCCACAGGTCAGCGGTGGCGTTGCAGCCACCCCAGGCCCGGCTGCCACTGCCGTCCTGGACGTGGCTCTTCGCTGTGGCCTGTCCCGCGGAGCCCGGAGGTAAGACGCGCCTGGCTGGTCTGAGGCTCCGCGGCAGGGCCTGTGGGTTGGCCAGGCCGGAGGGGCTCTGGAAGGGGCTCCGGGCAGGGGCTGTGCAGCTTTTCCAGAGCCAGCTCTTCCTCCAGGCTGCTGTGTGTGGCTGTGGGACAGCTGGATCGGCCGCCAGACCTCACCGACGACGGGTAGGACCCCTCTTGGGTCGTACGTCTGTGCAGGGCTGCAAGTGGGTGGGTGAACACCTCTTTCTTGATTCCCCGGACGACAGGTGGATTGGGCCTTCTGCAGCTGAAATCTGGCAGAAAGGCCCCTGGGAGCAATGCCAGGAAGGTCTCCAGCACAGAGGGTCAGCAGTCCTGGCACCCCTCCCCATGAGCTGTCCCTCTCTGTGTGGGCTCCGGCGGGCGGGCGGCATTGCGGACGCCAGCACATGTGTGCCTGTGCTCGCTCTCCCCTGAAGGAGGCATCTGTGGCTGGCCATCGGGGGCGAGGAGGCCGCCGCCCTGTCCATGTTCCACGTGTCTGTGCCGCTGCCAGGGGTGAGTGGTAGTGTCACAGGGCAGGGCGGCTGCTGCTCACGGGCACTGGCGTGAGGGCCAGATCACCCACCCTTCCTGGCGGGACTGTGGGCAGGGGGATGTCTGCCCACCTAAGATTGGGAGGTGGGCTCAGCCTGAGCTGGCCAGAGGGGTGCTCCCTGGATGAGGCGCTGGGTGACGCTGTGGTCACTCCCGTAGACAACTGGTGGGTTCCTGAGCTGTGTCTTGGCCCTGGTGCTGCCCCTGGCCTACAGCTTCCAGCCGGACCTGGCGCTGGTGGTGCTGGGGCCGGCCCATGGCCTGCGGGACTCCCAAGCCGCGCTCCTGGCCGCACTGCTTCAGGGCCCAGCCGGCGGCCGGGTCTTGGTCCTTGTGGATGAGGTGCGTTGGGTGGGGTGGGCCTGCTGTGGGGTGGGGGTGGGGAGAGACCAGTGACTCACTGCCTGCACTCCCGCTGCTGGCCCAGGAATCCACACCCCAGGTCGCCCTGGTCCTGGCCAGGGCGCTGCATGGAGAGGCGCTCCCCAGCCTGGGCCCCGTCTCCATGGCCTCCCCGGAGGACACGCAGGCCCTGATGCACCTGAGAGGGCAGCTGGAGCCACGGTGGAAGATGCTGCAGGTGGCGGGTGAGGCTGGGGCGCCAGGCGCAGGCTGAATGCTTGGGGCCTTGGGCAACAGCTGCCTTGGAGCTCTGTGCAGAGGGGATCACGTCTGGGGAGTCGGGTGCTGCCCTGAACCAGCTCCATAGCCTAGTCAAGCGGTTGTGCATCTCTTCTCAGCTCCTCCAGCGCTGTGACCTGGTAGCTTGAAACTGGCCAGGGTGGGAGTATTTTCTGCATTTTTTGCACCCTGGAAAAGACACTACAGACCCGACTCCCAAGAGAGCCCGCTGTTAACCATTCACCGGCACATCCTTGCACGAGGTTTCTGTCCTGGGGGCCAGGCTACGGGGCTGCCAAAGACGCGGGCTCAGGGGCCCTGCACCCCTCGGCCCAGCCTGGACGCCCCCTCCGGAGACCGCCTCTGCCCTGAGGGCTCCTCCCTCGCTCCCTCCCCGCCCGGTCAGTAAACTCGGGTTAAGCCAAAGTCTGACTCCGCCTCCTTCGTGGACCCCCGACGTCGCTGACGCAGCCGGCGCGGGCCCCAGACGCCCCAGCGGCGGGAACGGGGCTGCCGGCGGAAGTGCCCGTGGACAGCGGCCCCCGGGCTCCGCCCCCTCCGCCGGCGCCCGCCCCCCGGGGACGCGCTCGGCGCGCCGCCTGCGTCAGGCTCGTCGCACGGCGGTGACGCGTGGGCGGCGGCGGGCGGGGCCGCGCGCGCTCTCCTCGGGAGCAGGGGCCCGGGCGCGCTCTCCTCCTGGCTCCTGCCGCGTCCCCGGCGGCGCCTCTGCCGCTCGTGCCGCTCCGGGGCCCGGGAAGGCGAGTCCGGCCGCGCGCGGCCCCGGCGCGGGGAGGCATGGCCAGCGTGCCGCAGCTGATGGACGACCTGTGCGAGGCGCTCCTGCCGGCCGCGAGGCTGCCCGCGGGCCGGCGCCGCGGGAGCCGCAGGGAGGCCCGGCGGAGCCTCAGGAGGGTGGCCTACGACGCTCTGTTCGCGAGCCTCTTCCAAGACGAGCGCCGCAGGCTGCAGCCCGACCTCCCGAGGCTGCCGGTCAAAAACAGAGTCCTCATGCTGTCCTTCGACCTGCGGGTGGGCGGCCTGCGCGCCGAGGCCGACCGCCTGGAGGAGCTGGTGGAGCAGCTGGAGGCAGCGGCCGGCCCGCCGCTGGCGGAGCTGGGCTCGGTCCTGGACCTGCTGGTGCGGCTGGCGGGCAGCGGGCCGCCCAGGCGGCTGCGGCGCCGGCGGGACGTTTTCCTGCGCAGCCGGCCGGTCAGCAGAGGCGCGCCCTACGGCGGCTACGACTGCGCCGACCTGAGCGAGCTGGAGGCGGACGTGCGGTCGCTCATCTCCGCAGAAGAGGGTCTGTGTCGCGACCTGGTCCGGAAGACGCTGCAGGTGATGGAGGCCGCGCCGGGCACCGGCCTGCCCGCCGTCGGGCTCTTCTCTTGCGGCGACCCCTGCGGGGACAGGTTTGACAGGGACACCCGGGTCTCGCTCTTTGGAGCCCTGGTGCGGAGCCGCACCGCCGACCTCGACGTCCGCCTGGACCTGCCCCCGGTTCCGGACGGTGCAGACCTCTCCGGACTGGCACTCAAGGTAGGGCGTTTGCTTTCGGCCTCCGGCTCCTCGGGTTGAGAAGGGCCTCGTTTGACCTTCCTTCCGTCGGGGCAAAGGGAGGCGAGCTAGAGCCCAGCACGGGCAGCCGGGCTGCGGGTGGGGGTGCTGGTGCAGACCCCTGGCGGCGCCCTGCCCTCAGGCCGCGTTCGTCTAGTATTTGCCATTCGGTCATTTCTGTTGCCCTCCAGTCGATGCTTTAATTTCGCGGAGACTCAGACAGTGAAGGCCCGTCCTGCCGTGCAGGAGACCCGGGCTCCATCCCTGGGTGGGAAGATCCCCTGGAGAAGGAAGTGGCTGCCCACTCCAGCGTCCTTGCCTGGAGGATCCCGTGGACGCAGCGGAGGGCTTCAGCCCCGGGGCTGCAGAGTTGGAGGCAGCTGAGCTCCGCACGCCAGCCAAGTTGCTTAGGTCGCGTCTGACTCTTTTGGGACCTCGTGGACTGTGGCCCACCAGGCTCCCCTGTCCATGGGATTCTCCAGGCAAGAACGCTGGAGTGGGTATCCGTTCCCTTCCCAGCCCAGGATGGAACCCGTGTCTCTTACGTCTCCCTGCACTGGCAAGTGGGTTCTGCAACACAGCACAGCCGGATGAAACAAGTCCGGCGCCTCCCTGTGGACTCAAGCACTTGGTAGCCATCGGTGCCCCCAAAATGTTTCCCAGCTGTTGTATGGTTTTTTATATGTTTTATTAAGTGTTACATGCTTTTTTCTGGATGAAGTCATTTGCCTTTGCATTTTGTCGCTTTGCTGAAAGGGGCGGTGTCATTGTTCAGTTGCTCCCGTGCTGTGAGGTATTTACATTTTTCCAGCCAAAATGCTATAGCGAACACCTTGGCAGAGGTGAATTTTTCTTTGTGTGTTTTTTTAATGCTGAGTTCCCCACAACGGAATTTCCAGATCAGAGACGTGTTGTGAAAAATGTCACTGGAAGTTATTTGAAGGCTCAGAAGCCTGTGTTGTGTGGCATTGGAAATTGATAATGAGTTAATTTAATTCCTTAAGTGATTCAGTAGGGACAAAACTATGGCGTAGGACTTATGTGCTTGAGAAAAAGAGAAGACACGTTCTGCTAGGTCTTTCCCATAGAGTAAATGGGAGTGTGTGGAAGGGTTCCCGGGACGCTTCATACTGGGGTGGAATCTGGACACCACCCACAGGTGAAGCGTCCTTTTCCCGTGGCCTCCAGGTCCCTCTGAGGGGTCCGTCAGAAGATGAAGGGTTCCAGTCAGCCTCCAATCTGCGGGTGGGGTGCTGGTGCAGACCCTGGCGGCGCCCTGCCCTCAGGCCGCGTTCGTCTAGTATTTGCCATTCGGTCATTTCTGTTGCCCTCCAGTCGATGCTTTAATTTCGCGGAGACTCAGACAGTGAAGGCCCGTCCTGCCGTGCAGGAGACCCGGGCTCCATCCCTGGGTGGGAAGATCCCCTGGAGAAGGAAGTGGCTGCCCACTCCAGCGTCCTTGCCTGGAGGATCCCGTGGACGCAGCGGAGGGCTTCAGCCCCGGGGCTGCAGAGTTGGAGGCAGCTGAGCTCCGCACGCCAGCCAAGTTGCTTAGGTCGCGTCTGACTCTTTTGGGACCTCGTGGACTGTGGCCCACCAGGCTCCCCTGTCCATGGGATTCTCCAGGCAAGAACGCTGGAGTGGGTATCCGTTCCCTTCCCAGCCCAGGATGGAACCCGCGTCTCTTACGTCTCCCTGCACTGGCAAGTGGGTTCTGCAACACAGCACAGCCGGATGAAACAAGTCCGGCGCCTCCCTGTGGACTCAAGCACTTGGTAGCCATCGGTGCCCCCAAAATGTTTCCCAGCTGTTGTATGGTTTTTTATATGTTTTATTAAGTGTTACATGCTTTTTTCTGGATGAAGTCATTTGCCTTTGCATTTTGTCGCTTTGCTGAAAGGGGCGGTGTCATTGTTCAGTTGCTCCCGTGCTGTGAGGTATTTACATTTTTCCAGCCAAAATGCTATAGCGAACACCTTGGCAGAGGTGAATTTTTCTTTGTGTGTTTTTTTAATGCTGAGTTCCCCACAACGGAATTTCCAGATCAGAGACGTGTTGTGAAAAATGTCACTGGAAGTTATTTGAAGGCTCAGAAGCCTGTGTTGTGTGGCATTGGAAATTGATAATGAGTTAATTTAATTCCTTAAGTGATTCAGTAGGGACAAAACTATGGCGTAGGACTTATGTGCTTGAGAAAAAGAGAAGACACGTTCTGCTAGGTCTTTCCCATAGAGTAAATGGGAGTGTGTGGAAGGGTTCCCGGGACGCTTCATACTGGGGTGGAATCTGGACACCACCCACAGGTGAAGCGTCCTTTTCCCCGTGGCCTCCAGGTCCCTCTGAGTGTGGATCCGTCAGAAGATGAAGGGTTCCAGTCAGCCTCCAATCTGACTCCTGATTCCCAGTCTGAGCCGGGTGTGACTCCAGACATCGACCTGTGGGACGCTGTGCTCACCTACGAGGCCAGCAAGAGGAGATGCTGGGAGCAAGTTGGATGGTTCGTGCGTCTCTGCCTTTAACGCAGACCTTTCCCTTTTCCCGCCCTTGAAGGTTGCCTTTCCTCGGCCCGGAGACTCGGGACTTGGAAGTTTCCGTCAGGCTGTGTGCAAGTTGTGTGTGCCTTGGGGGTGGAAGGAAGCGCCAGGGAAACCTGTGGAGGTTCGCACTGCGCCAGGAGCTTCTGTGGGTCACACGCCAAGATTGCCTGGCGGCACGCCGTCGGTGCCGGGCGCTGAGTGCCGACGAGGGCGCGCCCCTCACACCTGGAGGGCCTGAGGGTGGCCCTCCCTCAAGGGAGCTTCAGTGCTTCCTGCCTGGTGCTCGCTCCGCCCGGAGCTCCGCGTGCAGGACCTCGGTCCACGGCGTGCTGGTGTCTCACAGCCTCCAGAGGTGGGGTGGGGGACACACTTCTCATCTCACCGCTGGCATGTCTGTGGGATGCCGGCTTGGGGAGCACTGAGGGAAAGGGGCAGGGTTCGCAGGCAGCCGAGTGCCTTCCAACGCAGCCTTGGCCCCTGCGGGATCTCGCAAGGATGAGCACACGCGCAGGGGTGCTGCGGGCCCTGCTCCTCTGGTGTGGCCTTCCTGGCGGCTCGTCTTCCTCCGCGTGGATTCCTCCAGACAGGGCTGCTTCCTGCTTCCCCAGGCACCTGCTGTCGGCCAACCCCTCACAAGTCCAAACTCTGGGCGTCAAGCAGCTACTGTTTTCTTTCTTTTTTCTTTAAGCAGCTACTATTTTCTTTGGTGAATATTCACTAGTGGTATTTCATTTATCAGTTCCCGATTTTCTCAACTCAGTTACTGTTTAGGAGACATGACTGCTCAGCCAGTCAACATCCTTGTCCCCTTTTCTGAATGCATTTAATCTCCTCAGTGTCCCCCAGAGGCAAAACTGACCCCACAGTTCCAGTGTGAGGAGTCCTCGGTGTCCCTTCGAGGAGCATGGCGGCCAGTGCGTCCGCCTCTGCCCCTGCAGCACACCCCGGCCAGCCCTGGGGCTCCCGCCGCCGCCTCTGTCTAGCTGAGGCCCCTGCCCCTGAAGCTGTTGCTAAGTTCAGTTGCGGAATCTTGGGAATTTGCTGCAGTTGCACGCCAGCCGCCTGCTGGTCTCCTGCCTGGAGCTCTGAGGAGCAGGCAGGCGGGCGCCTGTGTGGCCAAGGCGCAGACCGGGGCTCCGCCTCTGCCTGGGGCCGGGGCAGGACGCCCCCCGTGCTTCACGCTGCCGGCCAGCTCTGGTCTCCCTGCTGCCGGGGTCCTCTGCACCCGTCACCCTTTCTGGGGACGTGGTTTCGTGACGTCAGGGACCAAATTCTCAGTGGGGACGAGTGGGGATTCGGCGTTTCCCTCTCAGGCTCTCCTCCCTGAGCTCAGTCACTGATCACTGACGGGGGCATGTGACCACAGTGATGGCAGGCTGACCCTGAAGGAGTGGGTGGCGCCGGGTGCTCGAGTGCTCGGTGAGGGGGCGCCCACAGCTCTTGTGCCCCGGAGCTCCAGGGGTCCTCCTTTCTTCCAGCTCTTCCGCCCCGGGGGCGTGAGGGTGGCGTCGTGGCCTGGCTGGGCCCCCCTTGCTCATCTGGACTCTCAGGACCAGCCTGCCGGCTTCTGCCTGCTCGGCCGGCCTCCCCGTCTGGACTTGGAGCACGGAACCCTGCCCTCAGCCCTCCCCGAGAACCTGGCTCCTTTCTCCTCCTGCCTGCAGGCTTTCACACAGGCCGCTCCTGCCACCAGGGACACTGCTCTGGGTGTGACCTTGCTCCCTGGCCTTCCTGGCCAGCACCTCTGGTGTCTTGGTCCCTCCGGAACCCCTGTCCCGGGTGGCACACTGTGTCTCTCCGTAGCTTGGGTCTTGTGGTGGCAGCTGCCTCGTGAGGCTGGGCTTGTCCAGCTCTGGCCCCAGCTCTTGCTGAATGAGCGGAAGAGTGCGCTATGGTGCAGTGTCCATTGAGAAGCATTTTTGGTTTTAACGAGTTCTGAGATTTTTGTTTTTCCTGGGCTGCTTTTATTAAGAAACTGTTTTTTCCAGTGGACTTTAAAAAACAGTTCTTTCATGCTTTCAGTAGGAGTTGATGGTTTCCAAAGGAATATTTAAGAAATGGTACTGTCTCTTTTGGCCTTTTTTGAACAGTATGACCAGGCTAGACACTTCCTGAACTTCCTACAGAGCTCCTGTAGGCAAAGACCCAGGGCACGCATGTGCCTGTTTTCTCCTAGAATTTGAGGAACTTTTTGGCTCTGTGCGATCTTTGTGCTTTCTTGTGGGAGGATGATAAAATCACATAACATGAAGTTCAACATCTTTACCCTTTTGAAGTTTACATCCGTGGCTTTAAGGACATTCACACTGTGCGACCATCACCACCATCCTCTCCAGACCTTTTTCATTCTCTCAGACTGAGCCTCTGTCCCTAGTGTGCACTCTCTCCACCTCTCCCCTCCAGCCCCTGGCCTCCGCCCTCTTCTTTCTTGTGACTTTAGGGACCTCACAGAACTCATCCTCTTGCGACGGGGCTTATCACTCAATGTTATGCCCCCGGGTGCCTCGCGCTGGAGCGCCTGATGCAGTGTGTGGGAATCTCCTTTCTTCCTTAAGGCTGGCTCACGGCTGCCCTGCTGGACAGACCACATCTGTACCCAGTCCTCCGCCGAGGGGCCCTGGCCCTGTTGTGACTGTGCCGCTCTGTGCCTGGGTGTTGTTTCCCGCCGAGGCCACCGCAGGCGAGCCAGTCCCAGCCGGAGGACCACCTGGTGCCCTGTGGGTGTTGACTGGGGGAATGTGCTGCTGTTTTCTTTCACTTTCTGCACAGCACTGTCTGATGGGCCTGCTGGATGCGGACTGAGGGGCTGGGAGGTGATGGGGAGTCACACCGGTCTTGGATATTGCATGCTGCTGACCTGCTCTCTGTCTTGCCTGCTGCTCACCTCCGCTCACTGTCCCCTCTGTCCCACAGCCCCCCTGGCCACCGAGAGGAACCCTACCTCACCGAGGCAGGAAGGGATGCCTTCGACAGGTTCTGCCGGCTTCGCCAGCGGGAGCTGCAGCTGCTGGGTGGGGGCCTCCTGCAGGCCCCGCAGCCTGTGCTGGTGAAGGAGTGTGACCTGGTGAAGGACGCTCTCAACGTCCTGATCGGGGTCGTGTCCACCACGTTCTGCCTCTGCCAGGTAAGGAGATGACATGGGAGTGACGGGTTTGATCGCCTTGCTGTCCAAGGGACTCTGGGGAGTCTTCTCCAGCACCGTAATTTGAAGGCATCCGTTTTGCGTTCAGCCTTCTTCATGATCCACCTCTCACATCAGTACAGGACTACAGGAAAAACTGTAGCTTTGACTATAGGGACCTTTGCTGGCAAAGTGGTGTCTCTGCTTTTTAATTTATCTAGGTTTGTCATAGCTTTCCTCCAAGGAGCAGCCATGTTTTAATTTCTTGACTGCAGTCATCATCAGTAGTGATTTTGGAGCCCAAGAAGATGAAATCTGTCACTGTTTCCATTGTGTCCTCATCTATTTGCCTTGAAGTGATGGGACCGAATTTCGTCGTCTTACGTTTTTTGAATGTTGAGTTTTAAGCCAGCCTTTTCACTCTCCTCTCTCACCCTCATCAGAGGCTCTTTAGTTCCTCTTCGCTTCCTGCCTTCATCTGCATATCTGAGGTTGCTGATGTTTCCTGGCAATCTCGATTCCAGCTTGTGATTCATCTGGCCCAGCAGGGTGACAAGACACAGCGTTGGCCCCCAGTTCCAGGTGATGTTCTAACTGCTGCTTCTTAATCTGCATATAGGTTTCTCAGGAGATAGTGCCTGGGTGTTGTTTCCGCGAGGCCACCGCAGGCGAGCCAGTCCCAGCCGGAGGACCACCTGGTGCCCTGTGGGTGTTGACTGGGGGAATGTGCTGCTGTTTTCTTTCACTTTCTGCACAGCACTGTCTGATGGGCCTGCTGGATGCGGACTGAGGGGCTGGGAGGTGATGGGGAGTCACACCGGTCTTGGATATTGCATGCTGCTGACCTGCTCTCTGTCTTGCCTGCTGCTCACCTCCGCTCACTGTCCCCTCTGTCCCACAGCCCCCCTGGCCACCGAGAGGAACCCTACCTCACCGAGGCAGGAAGGGATGCCTTCGACAGGTTCTGCCGGCTTCGCCAGCGGGAGCTGCAGCTGCTGGGTGGGGGCCTCCTGCAGGCCCCGCAGCCTGTGCTGGTGAAGGAGTGTGACCTGGTGAAGGACGCTCTCAACGTCCTGATCGGGGTCGTGTCCACCACGTTCTGCCTCTGCCAGGTAAGGAGATGACATGGGAGTGACGGGTTTGATCGCCTTGCTGTCCAAGGGACTCTGGGGAGTCTTCTCCAGCACCGTAATTTGAAGGCATCCGTTTTGCGTTCAGCCTTCTTCATGATCCACCTCTCACATCAGTACAGGACTACAGGAAAAACTGTAGCTTTGACTATAGGGACCTTTGCTGGCAAAGTGGTGTCTCTGCTTTTTAATTTATCTAGGTTTGTCATAGCTTTCCTCCAAGGAGCAGCCATGTTTTAATTTCTTGACTGCAGTCATCATCAGTAGTGATTTTGGAGCCCAAGAAGATGAAATCTGTCACTGTTTCCATTGTGTCCTCATCTATTTGCCTTGAAGTGATGGGACCGAATTTCGTCGTCTTACGTTTTTTGAATGTTGAGTTTTAAGCCAGCCTTTTCACTCTCCTCTCTCACCCTCATCAGAGGCTCTTTAGTTCCTCTTCGCTTCCTGCCTTCATCTGCATATCTGAGGTTGCTGATGTTTCCCTGGCAATCTCGATTCCAGCTTGTGATTCATCTGGCCCAGCAGGGTGACAAGACACAGCGTTGATGCACTCCTTTCTCAATAGGGAACCAGTCTTGTTCCAGGTGATGTTCTAACTGCTGCTTCTTAATCTGCATATAGGTTTCTCAGGAGATAGGTACAGTGGTCTGGTAGAATTTTCCAGTTTGTTGTGATCCCCACAGATAAAGGCTTTAGTGTAGTCAGTGAAACAGAAGTAGACGTTTTTGCGGAATTCTCTTGCTTTTTCTGTGACCCAGTGAATGTTGGCAATTTGGTCTCTGGTTCCTCTCCTTTTCTAAATGCAGCTTGTACATCTGGAAGTTCTTGGTTCACGTACTGCTGAAGCCTAGCTTGAACGACTTGAAGCACAGCCTTATGAGCATGCAAAATGAGTGCAGCCGTGTGGTAGGGTGAACGTTCTTTGTCACTGCCCTTCTTTGGGATTGGAATGAGAACTGACCTTTTCCAGTCCTGTGGCTGCTGCTGAGTTTTTCAGATTTGTTGATATATTGAGTACATTACTTTAGCATCTTAAATGCATCTTAATAGCATCTTAAATGACTCACTGGAATTCCACCACCTCTACTAGCTTGGTTTGTCAGAATGCTTCCTAAGGCCCCTTTGACTTCAGACTCCAAGATGTCGGGCTCTGGGTGAGTGACCGTGGCATCATGGTTATCTGGGTCACTAAGACCTTTTTGTACAGGTCTTCTGTGTATTCTGGCCACCTCTTTATAATCTCTTCTGTCTCTGGTAGGTCCTTACTGTTTCTGTCCTCTATCATGCCCATCCTTGCGTGAAATGTTCTTATCTCTTCTTGGTATTCTCTGGAACTCTGCATTCAGTTGGGTCTGATGTCCCCTGTGTGTATGTGGACTGTATTTTGTCCCCCTCCATCAGTGGGGGGACTCCGGTGGCTCTCCTCTCTTGGCTGTTGGGAACGAGGGTGCATGTAGTTCTTCAGGGTGTGCACCTGGCAGTGGAGCTGGCTGGGTCATGTGATAGTTCTGTGTTTTATTTTTTATTTGGCTGCACCAGGTCTGTTGTGGCAGATAGGATCTTTAATTGTGGCATGTGGGATCTTTAGTTGCAACATGTGAGATCCCTGACCCCCTGGTTCTCCGCCAAGGCTGCCCCCTTTTACACCACCTCTGGCGGTGTCATCCTGGGCTTTCTGTCTGCGTCCTCACTGATCGTTGTCCTCCCCCATTCCTTTTGGTAGCAGCTGCCCCAGTGGTGCGAAGTGGTGTCTTATTGTAGGTTCCTCCCTCCCCCGTCCATATGCTTAATTTACTTTTATTTTTTAATTGGAGGACAGTTGGTTTACAGTGTTGTGTGGGTTTCTGCTGTACGACAACGAGGCTCAACCGTAACTCTGTCTATGTATCCCCGCCTCTTGGCTCTCCCTCCCCCTCGAGCCCTAAACGCCCCCTCCGCATCACCGCAGAGCACCAGGCTGGGCTCCCGGCGTTAGACAGCAGCTTCCCACTGTCTGTTCTGCATGATCAGTCGTGTCTGACCCTTTGTGACACCTTGGACTGTAGCCCGCCAAGCTCCTCTGTCCGTGGGATTCTCCAGGCATGGATCCTGCAGTGGGTTGCCGTTTCCGACTCCAGGAGATCTTCCCGACCCAGGGCCAAACCTGCACCCCTGTCCAGTTTGCACCTGGGCGTGTACGTCTGTCTCACTGAGATTTAGATTTGCATATCCATCATAAGTACTGCTGCTGAGCATTTTTTATTTGTATCCTTTCTGGAAAAAAGGTCTGTTTTAGTCCTCTGCCTTTTTTTTCTTTTGGTTAGAGAACAGAAATGTGTTTTTCCATACTTGTAGATGCTGAAGTACAGGATTAAGGTGCTTGCAGAACGCGGGCCTCCTGAGGCCTTCCTCCCGGGCCCGCAGAGTGCTGCCTCCTCACTGCCCTCACACGCCCTTTCCCGTCTTCCAGTTGTACGAGTTCCTTATTCATTCTGGATATTAATCTCATCCTGGGTGTATGATTTGCAGATACTTTCTCCCATTCTGTAGGTTGTCTTTTCACTCTCTTGATAGTATGAAGTACAAAAGGGTTTAGTTTTGATGAAATCCAGTTTACTTTTTTCCTTTTGTTGCCTGTACTTTTGATGTTATACTTAAGAAATCACCAAACCCACGGCCTCTGTGTTTGCACATTTCTTTCCAAGCGCTCACAGTGCTGGCTTTATTAATTTTAAAATTATTTTATTTATTTTGGTTGCTCTGGGTCTTTGTTGCCTTTCCTGGGCTTTCCCGAGTTGCAGTGAGCAGGGCTGCTCTTTGTCTGCGTCCTCACTGTCCCCCCATTCCTTTTGGTACGTGCCTTATTTTTAGGTTCCTCTCCCCGTCCATATGCTTAATTTACTTTTATTTTTTAATTGGAGGACAGTTGGTTTACAGTGTTGTGTGGGTTTCTGCTGTACGACAACGAGGCTCAACCGTAACTCTGTCTATGTATCCCCGCCTCTTGGCTCTCCCTCCCCCTCGAGCCCTAAACGCCCCCTCCGCATCACCGCAGAGCACCAGGCTGGGCTCCCGGCGTTAGACAGCAGCTTCCCACTGTCTGTTCTGCATGATCAGTCGTGTCTGACCCTTTGTGACACCTTGGACTGTAGCCCGCCAAGCTCCTCTGTCCGTGGGATTCTCCAGGCATGGATCCTGCAGTGGGTTGCCGTTTCCGACTCCAGGAGATCTTCCCGACCCAGGGCCAAACCTGCACCCCTGTCCAGTTTGCACCTGGGCGTGTACGTCTGTCTCACTGAGATTTAGATTTGCATATCCATCATAAGTACTGCTGCTGAGCATTTTTTATTTGTATCCTTTCTGGAAAAAAGGTCTGTTTTAGTCCTCTGCCTTTTTTTTCTTTTGGTTAGAGAACAGAAATGTGTTTTTCCATACTTGTAGATGCTGAAGTACAGGATTAAGGTGCTTGCAGAACGCGGGCCTCCTGAGGCCTTCCTCCCGGGCCCGCAGAGTGCTGCCTCCTCACTGCCCTCACACGCCCTTTCCCGTCTTCCAGTTGTACGAGTTCCTTATTCATTCTGGATATTAATCTCATCCTGGGTGTATGATTTGCAGATACTTTCTCCCATTCTGTAGGTTGTCTTTTCACTCTCTTGATAGTATGAAGTACAAAAGGGTTTAGTTTTGATGAAATCCAGTTTACTTTTTTCCTTTTGTTGCCTGTACTTTTGATGTTATACTTAAGAAATCACCAAACCCACGGCCTCTGTGTTTGCACATTTCTTTCCAAGCGTCTCACAGTGCTGGCTTTATTAATTTTTAAAATTATTTTATTTATTTTTGGTTGCTCTGGGTCTTTGTTGCCTTTCCTGGGCTTTCCCGAGTTGCAGTGAGCAGGGCTGCTCTCCTTGTGCTCGGTTGCAGAGCATCGGCTTCAGGCATGTGGGCTTCAGCAGTTGGAGCGTGCAGGCTCAGTAGTTGTGACTCTGAGGTTCTAGAACCTGGGCTCAGTAGCTGTGACGCACAGGCTTAATTGCACCTCGGCATACGGGGTCTTAGTTCCCAGCCCGGGAACTGAGATCCTGCCAGGGAAGCCCCTCGGTGTATTGTTATCCTGACATTATTAGATATTCCAGTCGATGTACATGGCATACCTTTACATTTATTTAGGTCTTTAATATCTCTCAGCTGTGTTGTCTAGTTTCCACTTTAACAAGTCTTTTGCCTCCTCAGTTTTGAATTTATTGCTGAAGTGTTTTGTTTTTATATTGCACTTGTAAATGGAATTGTTTATTAATTTTCTTTTTTGGATTGTTCATTGCAAGTGACTAGAAGTATAACTGATTTTTGTATGTATCTTGGAACTTTGCTGAATTCATCTGTTGGCTCTAACAGTTATTTTGTGGATTCCTTAGCATTTTTTGTATATATGATCATGTCACCTGCGAATAGATCATTTTACTTCTTCCTTTCCAGTCTGGTTATTAAAATTTTTTCCTCTTGCCTAATTGCTCTGGCTTGGATTTCAGTATTATGTTGAAGAAAAGTGGTGAAAACACACATCCTTGACTTATTCCTTATGTTGTGGAAGTGTTCAGTCTCTCCCCACTGAGTGTCATAGGAGCTGTGGGTTTTTCATACACAGCTTTTATCTGGTTGAACAAATTCCATTTTTTCCCTAGTTTATTGAGTGTTTTTATTGTGAAAAGGTATTGAGTTCTTCAAATGCTTGTTTTTGCATCAGCTGAGATATTCACATACGATTTTTTCCTTCATTCTATTCATGTAGTGTATTACACTGATTTTTTAAAAAAATACTTATTTATTTCGCTGCCTGGGGCTTCGTTGTGGCGCGCGAGATCTTTAGTTGCGACATCTGGAATCTAGTTCCCTGAGCAGGGATCGAACCCTGGCCCCTTGCCTTGGGAGCTCTGAGTCCTAGCCACTGGACCGCCAGGGAAATTCCTTGCACCAATTTTTATACGATGAACTACCTGAAATAAAACCACGTTTGCCACGTTAACCCGTGGGAGGAGGTGTGTTGGTGGCCGCCTGTTGACCGTAATGCTGTGGGCCAGGAGTGCTGGTAGGATTTGTGGCGAGCCCCCAGACCACTTGCCCACCCAGGCCAGCATTGTGCTGGGACTGGCCCTTGTGACTCCAATTATGATTGTGGGACAGACCTTAGCAAGCGTCCGTTGGGGAATTTTGAAGGACAAGATTTATTACGTGCAGGTCCCAGAGGGCACAGTGAGATCCTGGTGGGGAGGTGGGGTGGGACCTGGGCTCTGACCTTTGGGGTTGAGGGTGGGAGCCAGGTTGACTCTTTCCTACGTTGATTCTTTATTGGTAAATCTCAAACATAAGCAGGAATTAAGGCACAGGAAGGGAATAGAGAAGGGGTCAGTTACCTGGGTCCCCCAGTGAGTTCTGAAAGGGGCGGGTTCGTGGGTGAAGTGGCCTTTCCTGCCTGTGCTTGGCTAGTAGCTCTTGTCATCTGGCCATCTGCAGTGTGTGCTTTAGCAGCAGCAGAAATTACACCATGGTGGGTTGTGGTCATTGATTAGAGCGCATTAGTTCAGGAATTACACCATGGTGGGGTTGTGGTCATTGATTAGAGCGCCTTAGTTCAGATTTACTTAGATTTTCTATTTCTTCTCGAGTCAGTTTTTCTACTTGGCTTCCAGGAATTTGTCCAATTCATCTGGGTTATCTAATTTGTTGGCATCTTAACTGCTCATAATGCTCTCTCGTAATCCTTTTGCCAGTGATATCCCTACTTTCAACTCTGTTCTTAGTAATGTAAATCTTCTTTTTTCTTGGTGCAGCTAAAAGGGTTGTTGATCTTTTCAAAGAACCAACGTTTGGCTTCGTGATTCTGTTGGGTTTCCTCTGTCTCACTGGTCTCTGCTCGCTGCTGTACTGTCCCTTCTTCCGTCAGCCTGGCCACCGCTTGCTCTTTCTGCTGCCTTCAGGTGTTTGAGGCCTCTCTTGTGTGTGACACAGGCACCTGCGGCTCTCGTCTCCTCCTGACATGGCTTTCACTGCACCCCAGCAGCTTGCTTGCGGTCGGCCTCAGGCTGTTTCCTGCTCTGTGCTGGACAGCATGCTGGGGCTGAGCTCTTCCTGCTCCTGGCCTCGGTGCTGACGCCGTAATGCTGTGGGCCAGGAGTGCTGGTAGGATTTGTGGCGAGCCCAGACCACTTGCCCACCCAGGCCAGCATTGTGCTGGGACTGGCCCTTGTGACTCAATTATGATTGTGGGACAGACCTTAGCAAGCGTCCGTTGGGGAATTTTGAAGGACAAGATTTATTACGTGCAGGTCCCAGAGGGCACAGTGAGATCCTGGTGGGGAGGTGGGGTGGGACCTGGGCTCTGACCTTTGGGGTTGAGGGTGGGAGCCAGGTTGACTCTTTCCTACGTTGATTCTTTATTGGTAAATCTCAAACATAAGCAGGAATTAAGGCACAGGAAGGGAATAGAGAAGGGGTCAGTTACCTGGGTCCCCCAGTGAGTTCTGAAAGGGGCGGGTTCGTGGGTGAAGTGGCCTTTCCTGCCTGTGCTTGGCTAGTAGCTCTTGTCATCTGGCCATCTGCAGTGTGTGCTTTAGCAGCAGCAGAAATTACACCATGGTGGGTTGTGGTCATTGATTAGAGCGCATTAGTTCAGGAATTACACCATGGTGGGGTTGTGGTCATTGATTAGAGCGCCTTAGTTCAGATTTACTTAGATTTTCTATTTCTTCTCGAGTCAGTTTTTCTACTTGGCTTCCAGGAATTTGTCCAATTCATCTGGGTTATCTAATTTGTTGGCATCTTAACTGCTCATAATGCTCTCTCGTAATCCTTTTGCCAGTGATATCCCTACTTTCAACTCTGTTCTTAGTAATGTAAATCTTCTTTTTTCTTGGTGCAGCTAAAAGGGTTGTTGATCTTTTCAAAGAACCAACGTTTGGCTTCGTGATTCTGTTGGGTTTCCTCTGTCTCACTGGTCTCTGCTCGCTGCTGTACTGTCCCTTCTTCCGTCAGCCTGGCCACCGCTTGCTCTTTCTGCTGCCTTCAGGTGTTTGAGGCCTCTCTTGTGTGTGACACAGGCACCTGCGGCTCTGCGTCTCCTCCTGACATGGCTTTCACTGCACCCCAGCAGCTTGCTTGCGGTCGGCCCGCTCTCAGGCTGTTTCCTGCTCTGTGCGTGTGGACAGCATGCTGGGGCTGAGCCTCTTCCCTGACTTCCTGGGGGCAAAGCCTGGGGGCTGAGGGATCAGGCCTGACAGCAGGCGCTCCCCCGCCGCCTCGGGCCAGGCAGGCGTCCATGCCCTTCGCAGGGGGCACAGAGGCCTCTGTCTCCCGTGCCCTTTGCTGTGTGTGTGTCTGGGTTTGGGGCAGCGGCTCTCGGCCTGCTCTGGGCAGGGCCAGGGTTAGGTGCAGGGGTGGAATGGGGAGGCAGCACCACATAGGGATGCGCTGCCCCAGTAGCCTCCCCTTTGTCCCGTCCAGCCAGCTGAGGCCTTCAGGGTGAAGTGGGGTGTCCATGTCTCAGGAGCATCCCCCGAGAGCATCAGCAGCCTCCTCTCAGAGGTGGCCGAGTGTGGGACCCACTACGCGCGCCTCAGCCGCTTCTCTCTGCAGCCTGTGCTGGACTCCTCGTGCAGCAAGGGCCTCGTGTTCCAGGTGAGCCGGGCCTCACGCTGCTGAGGGGCCCCGGGCGGTGCGCAGGTCCTGCCCCGGGGCTTCTGCGTTGGACCAGAGTCTCCTCAGTGACGTCCAGAATCTGTCAGTTCCCCTTCGGGAATGGTGGCCGATGACCACGTCTTTCCTGGCCCGTCACGGCACAGAAACCTGGGTCGGATACCCTGGGGCCGGGAGAGAGTGAGAGGCGGGCGTGGCTAGTGTTGGGGGCCCGGCGTCAGGCCAGAGTGTGGGGTGGGCACGCACTGCCTGTTCCCCGGGGGCTTCCTGGTGTGAGACTGAGCCCAGTCTTCTTGAAGGCCTTACGCACAGGCTGGGCAGGCCCCCAGGACAGCAGGCCGCTGCGGGGGAAGCGGCGTGCAGCCCGAGGGAAAGCACAGGCGCTGGGCGAGGCCGGTTCCTTTGCATTTTGGCATCGCAGCAGGGCCACTGGGGTGACGTGACAAGGCTCAGGGTCTCGGATGGGTCCGAGTGGAGCTGAGGGGGCGTGAGGAAGCCCAGACAGGACTGCCGTATTGGCCGTCTAGGATGGAGGGCAGGACGGCCGTCTCCTTGCTAGGCGCCTGCCGTCTTTTTGGAGTGCTCCATGCGGGCCTCCTGGACCACCTGAGCTGCCCTGGGACCACGCTGCTGGGCACCCAGGACATGTGTGTCCCCGAGATCCCAGTGTTCCGAGCAGCCAGGGCCCTCTGGGAGCAGGCGTCTGTGCCCGGGGCCTGGCTGCCCAGGGCCCTCCGTATCCAGGTTCCTGGTGCGGCTGGCCCAGGGGTGACTTCCAGGGGCCTTGGGCCTTGGTGGGGCTGGCGTCTGCCTGTGACCCACAGATGCCTGTTCCTTGGCGAGTGGAGCCCAGGGTTGGGGGCAGAAGCCCAGCCTTTCCCCGCACTGACTTGTTCTCTGGCTCGGACCTTGGTGGCCGTGCCCGTGCCCCTCCTTGCCGCCTCCCACCTGCAGGCCTTCACCAGCGGCCTGCGGAGGTACCTGCAGTACTACAGGGCGTGCGTGCTCGCCACCCCCCACACCCTGAGCCTGCTCACCATCGGCTTCCTCTTCAAGAAACTGGGCCGGCAGCTCAGGTGAGCCTCGGCGTGCAGCTTGGTGGCTGGACGGGGCAGGCATGGGGCACGTTGGGTGACGGGCGGCCTCTTGGTGGGCACCTGGAGGGTCCTTGGCTCTGCTGAGTTCACAGGGTGCCACCATGCAGGCTCCACCCAGGAGCAGGGCTCCTCCCTGGCAGGCACACAGGTCCCTCCGGATAGACCTGGCGCCTGGCATTCAGCAGCCAGCCAGAGAGGAGGGGCAGAGTGGGGCCGGGGGGCTGGGAGGAGGTGGGAGAGTCACTCTTGCGGGCGGAGGGGCAGGAGTGTGGAAGCCCTAGGGCTGGAAAAGGGGCACACTTGGGGGGCTGGGCCCGGCGGGGTCTGGAGGGCACTGTCAGAGCACAGCCTAAAGTGGGCCGGCCAGGCGAAGGGCCCGAGGGGGACTCAGTAGGCATCCGGGTCAGAGGAAGCGGCGACCTGGGGGCAGCCGTGGGTGTGGGAGGGAGCCTCGGGAGAGTGGCAGGGGCGGGGAAAGGTCATGGACTCCAGAGTTCGGGCCAGGCCTGGGCAGGAGGTGGGGACGCGTGGGGGCCCTGGGCGGGGTCTGGCAGGAAGCTCAGGTCTGAGCTGGAGGTGCAGGTGGTTTTAGAGCCGGACCGTGTGCACAGGCAGGGGAGGGCTGGGGCAGCTGCTCACCGGCTCGCTGCCTGTGACCCACAGATGCCTGTTCCTTGGCGAGTGGAGCCCAGGGTTGGGGCAGAAGCCCAGCCTTTCCCGCACTGACTTGTTCTCTGGCTCGGACCTTGGTGGCGTGCCCGTGCCCCTCCTTGCCGCCTCCCACCTGCAGGCCTTCACCAGCGGCCTGCGGAGGTACCTGCAGTACTACAGGGCGTGCGTGCTCGCCACCCCCCACACCCTGAGCCTGCTCACCATCGGCTTCCTCTTCAAGAAACTGGGCCGGCAGCTCAGGTGAGCCTCGGCGTGCAGCTTGGTGGCTGGACGGGGCAGGCATGGGGCACGTTGGGTGACGGGCGGCCTCTTGGTGGGCACCTGGAGGGTCCTTGGCTCTGCTGAGTTCACAGGGTGCCACCATGCAGGCTCCACCCAGGAGCAGGGCTCCTCCCTGGCAGGCACACAGGTCCCTCCGGATAGACCTGGCGCCTGGCATTCAGCAGCCAGCCAGAGAGGAGGGGCAGAGTGGGGCCGGGGGGCTGGGAGGAGGTGGGAGAGTCACTCTTGCGGGCGGAGGGGCAGGAGTGTGGAAGCCCTAGGGCTGGAAAAGGGGCACACTTGGGGGGCTGGGCCCGGCGGGGTCTGGAGGGCACTGTCAGAGCACAGCCTAAAGTGGGCCGGCCAGGCGAAGGGCCCGAGGGGGACTCAGTAGGCATCCGGGTCAGAGGAAGCGGCGACCTGGGGGCAGCCGTGGGTGTGGGAGGGAGCCTCGGGAGAGTGGCAGGGGCGGGGAAAGGTCATGGACTCCAGAGTTCGGGCCAGGCCTGGGCAGGAGGTGGGGACGCGTGGGGGCCCTGGGCGGGGTCTGGCAGGAAGCTCAGGTCTGAGCTGGAGGTGCAGGTGGTTTTAGAGCCGGACCGTGTGCACAGGCAGGGGAGGGCTGGGGCAGCTGCTCACCGGCTCGCTGCCTGTGTCCAGGTACCTGGCTGAGCTGTGTGGTGTCGGCGCACTCCCAGGCGCTGGCGGAGGAGAGCCCAGGGCTGCCTTCCCCACTGTGAGTCTGAATTCCTGGCAGGCTGGGGGAGGGCGGGGCTCCCCACGGCCGTGGCGTGGCCTGTGCTGAGCCGCTTGCTGTCCGCAGGGCGTGAGGCTGCTCTCCTACCTCTATCAGGAGGCGCTGGATAACTGCAGCAACGAGCACTACCCGGTGCTGCTGTCTCTGCTCAAGACGAGCTGCGAGCCCTACACACGGTGGGCGCGGGGGCTGCACGCTCAGTCCTCTGGTCAGGACACCTGCTGAGCACGGGCTGGGGCGGACGGGCGGGCTGGCCTGCAGCCGCGCAGCGCTCCACCGCGTGCCGCCTGGCCTCACCGCAGCCCCGCCTCCCACAGGTTCATTCACGACTGGGTGTACAGCGGGGTCTTCAGAGACGTGTACGGTGAATTCATGATCCAGGTGAACCACGAGTACCTGGGCTCTAGAGGTAGGCGGGAGCTGCTGCCCTGCTGTCGGGCAGGCCAGGGCCGCGCTGGACGCGGGCTCGAGCGTCCCGCTCCACACGCAGACAGGTTCTACTGGACCCATGGCTACGTGCTCATCTCCAAAGAGGCGGAGGACTGCGTCCCCGTGTTCCTGCGACATGTTGCCCACGACGTGTACGTCTGCGGGAAGACCATCAACCTGCTGAAGCTCTGCTGCCCCCGGGTGAGCGGCGGGCCGCCCGCACCTGCCTGGCCGTCGGGCCCTGGCCCTGTTCGGCCGTGCGGCAGCAGGGGTGGGGCTGCCGTCTCCTTCCGTTTCCCCGGAGAGTTTCATGAGCGGCGCTGTCGAGTTTCTGGGGTGCTCGTTCAAAGACAGGATGAACGCTTAGGGCCTTTCAGAGGCTGAAGGGGAAGCGGACTTCTCCCCACCCTCCCCCACCCGGAGACTGCCCCCGAGGGACAGGGATGCGCCGCGTCCGCAGGAGAAGGGGCCCGGGAGTCGTGGGAAGGGCCCAGGGCCCAGCCACGGCCCACAGCAGAGCCCTGAGCTGGGGTCCGCGCGGCCGAGGCCCCTGGACGGTGGCCGGGCGGCCCCTGCCTCGGGTACTGTCTGACGCCTGGGTTGGCTGGCGGGTGTGGACTGGGGGCTCCTGGGCGTGGGGCAGCTGGTGCAGGCCTGACGGGGCAGCTTCTGGCCGTGCGTGGGGCCGAGAGCAGGCTGCGGTGGCCAGGAGAGGCCCAGCACTGGGTGGGAGCGGTCCTCGCAGGGGAGGGCACTGATACCGGGGAGCCCCCAGAAGCTGCCCAGAGATTGGGTGCGGGAGAGTGGGGCTCCCTGGAGGGCGAGGCTGCGTGGTGGGCTTCGCTCTGGGGAGGGGGTGAGGAATGTCCAGGCAGACCTGTCAGCCAGCCTCGGGGCGTGCCTGCGTGTCTCCGGGTCCTCCTGGCTTTTCCGGAAGCATTCCTTGTGGGAGCCAGATCCGACCTCTGCTGCGGGCAGCCTTGGCCGGGGTGGAAGTCCACGCCGACGGCCGTGTCCCGCGGCAGAGGAGGCCGTGTAGCTTCTGAGCAGGCTGTTGGCGTGGGTTGCAGACGCGGACGCGGAGCGGGCGGTGTCTGCAGGTTCCCGGGCTGATGCGGCCCGCCCTCCTCTGCAGCACTACCTCTGCTGCTCTGATGTCCCGGTCCCGCGCATCTCGGTGATCTTCTCTCTTGAGGAGCTGAAGGACATCGAGAAGGACTGCGCCACCTACGTGGGCCGGATGGAGCGGGTGGCCCGCCACAGCTCGGTCAGCAAGGAGGAGAAGGTGAGGCGCCGCGGCCCCGGCCTGCCCTGTGCCTCCCTCTCCGCCCAGGCCGGGCTGGTCAGTGGGCAGGCAGATCCTGGCCGAGCCGCGGCTCCAGAGCTGCAGGGCCTGAGGTCCTGACCTCGGCGCCCCTGTGAGCCTCCATTTTGCTCAGGAGAGGCAGGGGTACTAGGACCCGAGCTTTGAGTGCCTGTGTCCTGGGGCGGCGTTAATGGAAAGTCTGGCGCCTGTGGGCAGCAGGAAGGTGTGGATGGGGCAGACCCTCAAGAGTAAGTAGGGGTGGATGGCTGAAGCATCGGAGGTGCAGGGGACTGGCCTGTCTGGGAGACCTGGCCCTGCCTCGTCCCTGCCAAGCAGCCCCTTCTCCAAGGTGGGCATACACGCCTGGGATCTTGGCTCCAGATTGCGCTGAGAGAGAGTGTCACCTGCCTGGGAATAAGCTTTGCCACTGTGCAGGACGGGCACTGCACCCCAAGGGCCTGCGCGCGGCTCCTGGGCAGCCCCGTATCTGCCTGGACCCTCTGGCCCCCCCAGAGGCAGGGGACAGGAGAGCAGACACGTGCCTGCGGGTGGTCTTTTTCAGGAATTACGAATGGAGATTGCGAAGCAAGAGTTAATTGTCCAGGCTCGGGAGGCGGCATCCAGGGTCCTGAGGGCGCTCAGTGGTACGTGTGGCTCGGGGTGGCCCCGCGCGGGGGGCCGCCTGCCGGGCTCCTCACCGCGGGGCCCTTGCTGTCTGGGCGCAGATCGGCAGGTGTCTGAGCGGATGGCCTCGGACGCCCGGAAGCGAGAGCAGTTCCAGAGGCTGAAGGAGCAGTTTGAGAAGGACCAGGAGGTGGGTGGGGCTGGCCCGGGGGGCGCAGGCGCGCGGCGTCTGTGTCACCAGCGAGGCTCTCTGGGGTGTCGTGCAGCGACGCCGGGCGGCCAGGCAGGAGGAGCTGGACGACGACTTCAGCCACGCCCGCGAGCTCCGGGCCCGGGAGAGGAGGCTGCGGGCCCTGGAGGAGCAGCTGGAGAGGACGGCCAGGTCGGTGGCTGCGGGCGCGTGGCCGCACCCGGTCAGCCTTCCTGGGTGCGAGGCTGGTTTGACTTCGTGATGGCTGTTGACCTTTCTTATTAGTATTTTGACACCTTTCAGGTGTCACTTTAGCAGGGGGAGGAGTGGTCTGAGCTCAGAGCTTCTGTCTCGCAGACACTCTGTGTGGACTGGCTTGTCCACCTGCTGTGTTCGTTTCCCGTCCGTGTCTCATTGTTTCTTTTAAATTGAACAGGTCCGGTTTCTGAAATTGGTTTCTGTGCCTGTTCGCAGCCTGAGCGACGGGAACTTACCCAGCAGTCCGGGGTCTCCCTGATGCTGGGGCGGCAGCTTGTCGTGCCCTCGCCCGCGTGCCTGGGAGCTGGCTGCAGAGCCCTCCGGGCAGGCGCTGGGCCGCCTGCCCCGTGTCTGCCGCCCAGTTGTTCTGTCCCTGGGGACTGTTTGTGGAGCCAGTGCGTGCTGAGCTCACGGGTGTCTGTGTATATCTGTCCTGAGCTGGGCGTGTACACGTGTGTGCGTGGATGCTGTTCTCCTCTTTACACATGGAGGAAGCTAGGTGTGGGGCTGCATCCCCGGACTGACTGTGGCAGCTGAATTAAAAATGGCCGGTCTGGGTTTGAAACCAGCTTCCTGCTGGCGGCAAGCAAGTCAGATGTTCACACGACACCCTCGTACCCTCCTCGCTCACCTCCAGTTCTCTGGGGTTTGCACCAGCAGCACGAGAACTGCCTCTCGTGCGGCAGGAGTGAGGGCCGGCTCCTCGCGGGTCTGTGCGGCCCCCGCCCTCGCCAGTCCTTTTGCTCCAGGCTGTGTAGCTCTAGTTCTGGTGTTCGCTCTGAGCGATTCCACTGGGCCTGCCCGCTAGGTCTTCTGGTCGGGGCCCAGAAAGGCCTGCTCAGCGAGACTGCAGCAGGTGGTGGCGTGGGGACCCCGAGGGACGAGCTGCTCTCCTGGGGCAGGTGCTGGGTGTGTAGGCTGCGCACCGGGGGCCTCGGCGTGGGACGCTGGTTGGAGAGCAGGCGGCCGTGGTGACCAGTGCTCTTTGGGTGGCTGCAGGCAGGCGCTGGTGGATCATTACAGCAGGCTGTCTGCAGAGGCGGCTCGTCGGGAGCAGAAGGCACTGTGGAAGGTCCAGAGGCACAGACTGGCCGCTGCCAGGCTGTGTTTCCTCCTAGAAGATCAGAAGCGTATTCAGGTAGCGCCGGTCAATGAGAACTCTTCCCTGGGTTCTAGGGGACTCCGAAGGCCCTGAAGTCATGGAGAGACCCACCGTGTGCCTGGGGAGTGGGGGTGGGTGACACTTTCGCCAGGTGCTCAGAGGGCAGTGACTGGGGGAGGCTCTGCCGCCCTCGGGTGACATGGCAGTGCTGGGTGCCGTCCAGACTGAGAGCCAGGTGCATTGTGCGCCTCGCCATGCCGTCGTGCTCGGCCTTGTGGGTGGTGGGGCTGTGGCTTCCGGCCCGCAGCTTCCGCCCCACGGCCTGTGGTTGATTTCAGGCGATGCTGGACGACGCGGCCGAGGGGAAGCTGCTGGAGCAGCCGGCCACCCCCTCTGGGGCCTGTTCCCGGGCAGGGGACCAGGTAGGGCTCAGGCCACATAGGGTGGGCACAGAGCTGGCTGTCCCAGGCCTGGTGTGTGTCCCCACAGTCCCTTTCGTGGGTTTGGCATTGACTCTGGGATGAACCTGAGGGACAGGACCCGACACGGGGAGGGGCCCACGCGCACTTGTGTTTCAGGCCTCCTTCCCGGGACCTCAGCCCCCAGACAGAGGCGGCAGCTGTGACTCTGGACACGCGGAGCAGCGGGAGGCTGCCCAGGACAGCCTGGACGGGCAGAGCCTGCTCCTGCCGCAGCCCCTCGAGTCTCTAGCAGTGGGGGCCTGCGGCGCGGGGCCAGGAGCGGGCCCTCCGTGGGGGCAGGCAGAGGAGCCGGGGCCGTTCTCCGCAGGCCTCAGCATCGGAGACTTCCTGCCTGCGGCCCGGGGTGCCGAGCCGCCCGCGCTCTGCAGCGCGCCCCCCGTCCTGGAGGAGGCGCTGCAGGCCATCGGCTCGGACCTGCCTCCCCCGGCTCTGGCTGCAGCAGCGGGCTCGGGGCCCCCCAGGCCCCAGGAGTACGACTTTGGAACCATCTTGAGGCCGGCGGCGGCCGCCTCAGTCTCCCCAGGGTCGCTCCAGACTCCAGGAGGCAGCGAGGGGCAGCCGCTGTGGGGGGACGCTCACGTGCGGCTGGACACGTGTGGCCTGGATGGGCGGGTGGCTCTGCCTGACTTGCACCCCCCACAGCACTCTCCCCAGGGAGAGAGCTGCCGGTCCACGGCTCCGGGCCTCAGGCCCGTGGCAGAGCCTGGCGTTCCCACGGCAGGCTGTGCCTCCGGAACGGCCCCCTCCCGGCCGCGGTGGAGCGTCCACGGACATGTGTCTGACGCCAGCATCAGGGTGGGAGAGAACGTGTGGGATGTGGCCCCCTCCCGGCCGCGGTGGAGCGTCCACGGACACGTGTCTCAGTCCAGTGTGGTGCTGGGGGTGCTCTCGGGGGAAGCGGAGCCTGGTGCAGCCAGGCCCCCCTGGGGCTCTCCTGACCCTGGGTCCCAGCCAGGCGCCAGCTCAGGAGCCCAGGGACCTGCCCAGGAACACAAGCCACGGCTGCCGGTAGAGACAGCCTCAGGGGGCTCCGGCGTGCAGGCGGTGGGCCCAGGCCCCGGCCAGGAGGACGGCGGTCCCCAGACCCTGCCGTCTGCCGAGCGTGCACCCGCTGCTCTGGGGGAGCACAGCCCCGAGGAGCCAGGTCAGGAGGGCCCCGAGCTATGCCACTGTGGTGTCTGCGAGCCCAGGGTGGGAAGACGGGGGAGAAGTCAGCTGCCCTGGGGGCTCGGGGCTGGGGGCGTGCTGCCCGGAGGTGTTTGGCCCTGACTTCCCTGCCCCATTTGTTATGCTCAGGCCCGGGGACAAGCGGGGACTCCAAGGACCTCTCTCCAAGCTCACAGGTCAGAGCAGATGAGGTCAGGGGTCCGGGGAGCATGCTCGCTGGTGGGCCCCAGCCGTGAGGCCTTGCTTGGGCAGGGAGGGTTCCGTCTTGCGACTTGGCAACAATGGGGGATCCACGTGCCTGGCCTTCCTCTTCGCGTGGGGCGGAGGGGTGGTTCCTGAGGCCGGGCCGTTGCAGGAGGACGCAGACTCCAAGAGCAGCCCGGGCCCCGGCGAGGAGGCGGCACGGCGCTGGCGCAGGGAGCAGGCGTACCTGGCGGGCTTGGCGGGGCAGTACCGCCTGGAGCAGTACCCCGACAGCTACGAGGCCATGTGTGAGTGGGCCGGCCGCGCGGGCGGTGGGGAGGCCGCCGGGCCGACGTGTCCCTGGCGCGTGACCACGGCCTCGGTCACGCCTGCAGCGGAACCGCCCATCGCCCGCCTCCTGCACCACGGGCTTCCCCGGGCCTTCGCCCTCCCGGAGGACCCGGGGGTGCAGTCAGACGCAGACGAGAGTGCCGTGCAGCTGAGTGAGCTGCTGCCGCTGCCTGTGCTCATGAAGCACTCCATCACTGCCCCGCTGACGGCCCAGTGAGTGCCCGCCTGGCCCTGCCTGCCTGGCCCTCTGCCCGCCGGACGGTCAGTGACGCCAGGTCCCTCCCGCCAGCGTCTCCCTGGTGAGCAAGGCCGTGGTGGACTACTTCTTCGTGGAGCTGAACCTCGGGGCCCACTTCGAGGCACTGCGGCACTTCCTGCTGATGGAGGACGGGGAGTTCGCCCAGTCCCTCAGTGACCTGCTTTTTGAGAAGGCGAGCCGCGGGCGTGCGTGTGGGAGGGGCTGCAGGTGGGCCAGGACTGCTCACGGTGCCGTGTGCCCTGTCACTTGCAGCTCGGGGCAGGGCAGACGCCAGGGGAGCTGCTCAGCCCGCTGGTGCTCAACTCCGTGCTGAGCAAGGCCCTGCAGTACAGCCTGCACGGCGACACCCCGCACGCTGCCAACCTCTCCTTCGCCCTCAAGTTCCTGCCTGAGACGTTTGCCCCCAACGCCCCAGACGTGCTGAGCTGCCTGGAGCTCAGGTACAAGGTCAGCAGGGTGCCATCCGGGGACAGGGGAGGGCGGCCCCTGGGTGCGGGCGCACTGAGCCGGCCTCCCGGCAGGTCGACTGGCCCCTCAACATCGTGGTCACCGAGGGCTGCCTGAGCAGGTACAGCGGCATCTTTTCCTTCCTGCTGCAACTCAAGCTCATGATGTGGACGCTCAAGGACGTCTGCTTCCACCTCAAGCGCACAGGTGAGCCTGGCGGGGCCCGGGCGCCCCCGTGACCCACAGCTGTAGCCCACACCCTGTCCTCCCGCAGCACGGGTGAGCCACGCGGCGGGCTCCGTGCAGTTTCGCCAGCTGCAGCTCTTCAAGCACGAGATGCAGCACCTGGGACCGGCTAAGACTGCAGTACGGGAGTCCAGGCTCACTGTAGCGTGACCACGGCCTCGGTCACGCCTGCAGCGGAACCGCCCATCGCCCGCCTCCTGCACCACGGGCTTCCCCGGGCCTTCGCCCTCCCGGAGGACCCGGGGGTGCAGTCAGACGCAGACGAGAGTGCCGTGCAGCTGAGTGAGCTGCTGCCGCTGCCTGTGCTCATGAAGCACTCCATCACTGCCCCGCTGACGGCCCAGTGAGTGCCCGCCTGGCCCTGCCTGCCTGGCCCTCTGCCCGCCGGACGGTCAGTGACGCCAGGTCCCTCCCGCCAGCGTCTCCCTGGTGAGCAAGGCCGTGGTGGACTACTTCTTCGTGGAGCTGAACCTCGGGGCCCACTTCGAGGCACTGCGGCACTTCCTGCTGATGGAGGACGGGGAGTTCGCCCAGTCCCTCAGTGACCTGCTTTTTGAGAAGGCGAGCCGCGGGCGTGCGTGTGGGAGGGGCTGCAGGTGGGCCAGGACTGCTCACGGTGCCGTGTGCCCTGTCACTTGCAGCTCGGGACAGGGCAGACGCCAGGGGAGCTGCTCAGCCCGCTGGTGCTCAACTCCGTGCTGAGCAAGGCCCTGCAGTACAGCCTGCACGGCGACACCCCGCACGCTGCCAACCTCTCCTTCGCCCTCAAGTTCCTGCCTGAGACGTTTGCCCCCAACGCCCCAGACGTGCTGAGCTGCCTGGAGCTCAGGTACAAGGTCAGCAGGGTGCCATCCGGGGACAGGGGAGGGCGGCCCCTGGGTGCGGGCGCACTGAGCCGGCCTCCCGGCAGGTCGACTGGCCCCTCAACATCGTGGTCACCGAGGGCTGCCTGAGCAGGTACAGCGGCATCTTTTCCTTCCTGCTGCAACTCAAGCTCATGATGTGGACGCTCAAGGACGTCTGCTTCCACCTCAAGCGCACAGGTGAGCCTGGCGGGGCCCGGGCGCCCCCGTGACCCACAGCTGTAGCCCACACCCTGTCCTCCCGCAGCACGGGTGAGCCACGCGGCGGGCTCCGTGCAGTTTCGCCAGCTGCAGCTCTTCAAGCACGAGATGCAGCACTTCGTGAAGGTCACCCAGGGCTACATCGCCAACCAGATCCTGCACGTTACGTGGTGTGAGTTCCAGGCCAGGCTGGCCTCGGTGGGCGACCTGGAGGAGATCCAGCGTGCCCACGCCGAGTACCTGCACAAGGCAGTGTTCAGGTGAGGTGCGGGGCCTCGGGGGGTCCCCAGGCTGGGCACACCCACCACAGACCCTGCCTCACTTCCCCAGGGGCCTGCTGACGGAGAAGGCGGCGCCCGTCATGAACATCATCCACAGCATCTTCAGCCTGGTCCTCAAGTTCCGCAGCCAGCTCATCTCCCAGCCCTGGGGCCCGGCTGGGGGCCCCCACGGCCCCGAGCACCCCAATTTTGCCCTCATGCAGCAGTCCTACAGCACCTTCAAGTACTACTCCCACTTCCTCTTCAAAGGTGACTTGTCCCCCGGGGCGGGCGGGCGGGCTGGGATGGGGCGGTGCTGCCCCTGACACTGCCCACCCCCGCCCCCAAGTGGTGAGCAAGCTGGTGAACCGCGGCTACCAGCCCCACCTGGAGGACTTCCTGCTGCGCATCAACTTCAACAGCTACTACCAGGACGCCTGAGGCTGCAATAAAGGCGCTGCCCCGCCCACCTCGCTCTCTGCGGTGGGGCGGGGGCGGCAGAATGACCACACGCAGGCCACTGAGCAAGCAGCTGGTTTATGGACGGGCCCTGTGCTCCCGCCGGTCTGGCGCGGCGCGCTGGGGGTGGGTCAGCAGCTGGCCGGCGGGTCCTCCGCGGAGCCGTCCTGGCACGAAGCAGCCTGTGGCTGGGGGTGGGGGGAGCGGAGCCCGGGCTGGGCAGTGCGGGCGAGTCGGCCTCGGGCAGAGACGGGTCAGCGCCTGACTGGACGTCTCTGCCGTCACGGAGAGACGGGTGGGCGGGCGCCGCCTCCTGGACTCCAGGGCGCGGGCCTCGGGGCCTCCTGCGGGGAGCCTCCGAGGCGGTTACGAGGATCACGTCACACACAGCTCCGCTGCCCAGAGTGGGGGCCTGCTGCTGTAGGAGCGACGCCGGCCGGCCGCCCCGCTGGCCGCCTCGGGCTCAGCGTCGCCAGCCTTCAAGCCGAGATGCAGCACTTCGTGAAGGTCACCCAGGGCTACATCGCCAACCAGATCCTGCACGTTACGTGGTGTGAGTTCCAGGCCAGGCTGGCCTCGGTGGGCGACCTGGAGGAGATCCAGCGTGCCCACGCCGAGTACCTGCACAAGGCAGTGTTCAGGTGAGGTGCGGGGCCTCGGGGGGTCCCCAGGCTGGGCACACCCACCACAGACCCTGCCTCACTTCCCCAGGGGCCTGCTGACGGAGAAGGCGGCGCCGTCATGAACATCATCCACAGCATCTTCAGCCTGGTCCTCCAGTCCCGCACCCTGCTCCTCTCCCAGCCCTGCGGCCCGGCTGGGGCCCCCCACGGCCCCGAGCACCCCACTCTTGCCCTCATGCAGCAGTCCTACAGCACCTTCAAGTACTACTCCCACTTCCTCTTCAAAGGTGACTTGTCCCCCGGGGCGGGCGGGCGGGCTGGGATGGGGCGGTGCTGCCCCTGACACTGCCCACCCCCGCCCCCAAGTGGTGAGCAAGCTGGTGAACCGCGGCTACCAGCCCCACCTGGAGGACTTCCTGCTGCGCATCAACTTCAACAGCTACTACCAGGACGCCTGAGGCTGCAATAAAGGCGCTGCCCCGCCCCCCTCGCTCTCTGCGGTGGGGCGGGGGCGGCAGAATGACCACACGCAGGCCACTGAGCAAGCAGCTGGTTTATGGACGGGCCCTGTGCTCCCGCCGGTCTGGCGCGGCGCGCTGGGGGTGGGTCAGCAGCTGGCCGGCGGGTCCTCCGCGGAGCCGTCCTGGCACGAAGCAGCCTGTGGCTGGGGGTGGGGGGAGCGGAGCCCGGGCTGGGCAGTGCGGGCGAGTCGGCCTCGGGCAGAGACGGGTCAGCGCCTGACTGGACGTCTCTGCCGTCACGGAGAGACGGGTGGGCGGGCGCCGCCTCCTGGACTCCAGGGCGCGGGCCTCGGGGCCTCCTGCGGGGAGCCTCCGAGGCGGTTACGAGGATCACGTCACACACAGCTCCGCTGCCCAGAGTGGGGGCCTGCTGCTGTAGGAGCGACGCCGGCCGGCCGCCCCGCTGGCCGCCTCGGGCTCGCTGGCCGCCTCCTCCCTGCGGTACGGGGTCTCCAGAAGCGTCAGCACCCGCCGCACCTGGAGGCGAACGGGCTGCGTGTCAGGGGCCGGCTTCTCAGCCGCGGGAGGGGGCCGAGGGCCGCCGTGCTTGCCTCTGAGAAGTCTCCGTTCTCGGCGGCCTCGATGGCGCCCTGCGCGATGTAGTTCCTCAGGACATACTTGGGGTTGTTGGCGCGCATGACCCGCACGTGCTCTGCCTGCCAGGCGGTGGCGTCGCTGGCGGCCTCCCGGTCTTTCTCCAGCCGGGCCCTGCAACCCACCCGAGCGTGAGCAGAGCGGCGGCCCCTGCGCGGGGCCCCTGGGGTGGGGTGGGGTGGGGAGGGGCGCACCTGTACTCGCAGAGCCACTCCGCCCAGCTGCTCCTGTTCTTGCCGTGCAGCTCGGCTGGGCTCAGCTGCTCCAGCCGCGACTGCTGCTCCACGCGCTCCAGCTCCCGGGCCAGGCTGGCCCGCGTGCCGATGAGCGCCAGGAGCTGCGGATTCGACTGCGCCAGCATGAGCATCATGGACAGCTGCCTGTGCAGAGCGGGCGCGTGAGGGCCCCGGGCCTGGGCCTCCCGGCCCCGCCCTGCCGCACTCTGGCCCTCGGCCCCACCCGCGGTGAGCCCAGGGCGGACGGGCCACGTGGACGGCACCGCTGCCGGGCCTCCGCCCTGGCCCTGGCAGCCCCTGCACGGGACGGACCCCGGCTCCCTGCTGCCCATGCCCACCTCCAGCCAGCCAGCACCCAGTCCCTCTGGGCAGGCACTGCTGTTGCTCTGCCCAGGGTGACCACAGGGCCGGATCTTTCTCCACCTGGTGGGGGGACAGGGCAGCCGCCCACACCCTCTTCTCAGTCACCCGGGCTGTGCGCTGTGCTAGTCCCACCAGCCTCAGTCCCTTGCCACGCTGCTGCGCTGGATTCCGGCGGGGCCCCGTGTCTGTGGTGGGTCTGAGTGCGTGCTGCACACCCCGGGCACGTGGAGCTGAGGGCCTGGGCGGCTGCAGACTGGGCACACCCAGCGTGTCCTGGGGAGCATCTTCCTAGGAGGCCCCCTGAAGCAGAGGCCACCGTGCCCAGCCGGTGCCGCCCAGCCGCCTCGTCCCGCGCCAGCATCTCCATCCTTCCCTCTGACCAGGAGGCCTCAAGGCCACAACGCCAGGGTCTGACCCTTCATGGCTTTGTTCTGAACATTCCTCCCTTTCTGGAAACACATTCAGGGGAGGAAGCCCTGAGTGCTCACCGGGGATCCATCTGGGGTCGGAAGGCCAGCCTCAGCTCCTCCAGGGAGGCACACT
Source organism: Tragulus kanchil (assembly GCA_022376925.1). NCBI lineage: Eukaryota > Metazoa > Chordata > Mammalia > Artiodactyla > Tragulidae > Tragulus > Tragulus kanchil. The sequence continues at coordinate 168,996,269 of JAIOJX010000004.1, forward strand.
GCGCGGTCAGCGCGGCCAGGAACTCGTCCAGGTCTGGAGACGCCAGCCCGGCTGGGAAGGAGCTCAGCAGGTAGAAGGTGTTTGTGAAGTCAGCGCCTGGAACACGAAGCTGCTCAGGGCACCGTCCCATCACCAGACGGCCACACACGATCATCCAGCACACATGTGCAGAGCCCTGCTTGGCGTCACGTCAGAGGTTCCTGACGACCCCGTCCCCTGCTCAGTGCCCCAGTCACGCCCCCACTGCGACCCTGACCAGTCGCTCAGTCTCTCGAGGCCTCCAAGCCCAGTTTCTTCACCTGTGAAATGGGCAGACACAGTGCAAGCACCAAAGCTGACCCTGGCCCTTCTCATGGTCGCTGAGAAAATTCCCAGCCCTGCCTGCCTGCTCCGGGAGCTGCAGGGTTGAGACAGCAGAGGACCCGAGGCAACAGGCATGCTGTGTGAGGCCCTTGGCCTGGCTGGCTAAACTGTTGCCATAACCCCTAAGAAAACATCCCAAACCAAACACAAGGATGTGAGACGGGAACCAGAACAGTGTACACAGAAAACCACCGACACACGAGCCTGGTGACAGAAGAGAAGGGCCAAAGATGGCATAAGACAGGGAACAAAGAACAAAACAGCCTAAGTTCTGGCTTATCAGCAGTTCCTTTAAAAGTAAATGGGGGGGCTTCCCTGGTGGTCCAGTGGGTAAGGACACCGCCTTGCAGTGCAAGGGGTGCCGGTTCGATCCCTGGCCTGGGAAGATCCCACGTGCCGCGGAGCAGCCAGACCGATGTGTCCAATCACCGAGCCGGAGCTCCGGAGTGCATGCGCCCAGAGCCGGCACTCTGCGACGACAGAGGGCACCGCGATGGGAGGCCCACAGGAGCCAAAGAACAAAGACGGATGAACAGAGAGAAATGAAAGACCAATAGAAGTGGCCCGCCCGCCCCCCTCCCTCCCCAACCTGCCCCCCTCCAAAAACAAGTAAATGGGGGGCTTCCCTGGTGGACCAGTGGTTAAGACTCTGTGCTCCTAATGCAGAGGGCCCAGGTTCGATCCCTGGTTTGGGAACTAGATCCCACATGGCATAACTGAGACCCAGTGCAGCCAAATTAAGGCAATAATTAAAAAAAAAAAGTAAATGGGGGCTTCTCTGGTGGTCCAGTGGGTAAGGACACTTCCTTGCAGTGCAAGGGGCACCGGTTCGATCCCTGGCCTGGGAGGATCCCACGTGCCGTGGAGTGGCTGGACTGATGTGTTCAACTACCAGTGCAGACGGGAGGACCACATGGGCCAAAGAACAAAGATCAATAGAAGAAATGAAAGATCAATAGAAGTGGCCAGGAAAAAAAAGGTAAATGGATGAGGGAGTTCTCTAGTCCAGTAGTTAGGACTGTGCTTTACACTACCAAGGCTGCAAGCTCAACCTCTAGCTGAGAAACTAAGATCTCAGGAGCCTCCCTCCCCCATAAAAAGTGAATGGATTAATGTCCCTATTCAAGGAGCAGAGACTGGCAGAATGGATAAAAACCATGATCCAACTGACAGGAGGCTCACTGAAGACTCTTAGGTTGGAAACAAAAAGATAGAAAAAACATCCCACACAAACAGTAACCCACGGAGAGTGGGGGTGGCTACGCGGACACCAGAAAACCAGACTTTCAAAGAGGAGCACCAGGTACTGATGAGTCAGCTCCGCAAGAAGATGGGACAATCATAAAGACGCACCAAACAAAAGCCTCTGGTACACAAAGCAGACACTCAGAAAATGAAAAGGCAAATGCATTTTGGGGGGCTGTGGTGAGTTGTCACTGGTGTGCAGGGGCTTCTCTAGGGGTGCCAGGGCTCAGCTGCCCTGCGGCATGTGGGACCTTAGTCTCCCAACAAGGGATCGAACCCAAGTCCCCTGACGTGCGAAAGAAGATTCTTAACCACTGGACCACCAGGGAAGTTCCCGAACGCATTTCAAAGGACATATACTGGGCTTCCCCTGGTGGTCCAGTGGGTAAGGACACCGCCTTGCAGTGTGCAAGGGGCGCCGGTTCGAGCCCTGGCCTGGGAAGATTCCACGTGCCGCGGAGCGGCTGGACCGATGTGTCCAATGACTGAGCTGGAGCTCTGGAGCGCATGCGCCCAGAGCCGGTGCTCTGCAACGACAGACGCCACCGCGATGGGAGGCCCACAGGAGCCAAAGAACAAAGACCGATGAAAACAGAGAAATGAAAGACCAATAGAAATGGCCCGCCCGCTCCCCTCCCTCCCCAACCCGACCCCTGCCCAAAATAAATAAATAAATAAATCTTTCAAAGGACATATACTCCAACATAACTTAAAGACCACGTGTCAGACATAAAACTAGTCTAAATACCCTGAAGCCCTAGTGTAAACTGCAGCCACAATGGAAAGAAGCTAGAAGTTACAAACGGAAGGAAACCTGGAGGCACCACTGACACAATGCCCGGGAGCCTGAGCTGACTCCAGGAGAAAGGAAGGACAGGGAAGCCTGGTGAGCTGCCGCCCGTGGGTGCAGGGTAGGACACAACCTAGTGACTGAAGAGCAGTGTTGACATCAGTCAACCCTGGGTCTAAAAAGAAATCACGAGGGAAACTGGAAACGACTGGGAGGTACGACCTCGAAGCAGCAGTGCCCACGCGAGACGAGCAGCGTGCTCGTCACCAGAAAAACCGCAACTGCGGTGACCGTCTCAGATGCCGCCCTCCTGAGACTCATAGATGTTCCACATCAGTTACTTCTCAACAGAAAACCAATAACCGGACCTGACACCTAAGGAATCAGGAAAAGAACAAATAAGACAAAGGCAACAGAAAGGAAGATTAGAACAGAGGTAAACAAGATAGAAAACAAAAATAATTAAAAAAAAAAAGAGACCAAAATTTGTTCTTTAAAAAGATCAGGGCTTCCCTGGTGGTCCAGTGGGTAAGGACACCGCCTTGCAGTGCAAGGGGCGCCGGTTCGATCCCTGGCCTGGGAGGGTCCCGCGTGCCGCGGAGCGGCTGGACCGATGTGTCCAATTACCGAGCCGCAGCTCTGGCGCGCGTGCGCCCAGAGCCGGTGCTCTGTGACAACAGAGGCCACCGTGATGGGAGGCCCACACGGGCCAGAGAACAAAGATGGATGAAAATAGACAAATGAAAGACCAATAGAAATGACCCGCCTGCCCCCTCCCTCCCCAACCTGCTCCCCACCCAAAAAAAGTGCCTGCTGCAACTAAACCGATAATAAGTAAACAAATATTGTATATATATAAAAAAATCAGTAAAATTGATAAGATTATAAGCCTAACCAACAGAAGAAAACAAGTAACAAAATAAGTAAAAGTGGGAACATCACTACTGATTACACAGAAATAAAAGACTAAGAGGACACTAGGAAGAATAACTCCAATAGCTTAGATGACAAATTCCTAAAAACATAATTGCCAGGGCTTCCCTGGTGGTCCAGTGGGTAGGGAGTCTGCCTTGCAGTGCAGGGGGCACGGGTTTGATCCCTGGCCTGGGAAGATCCCATGTGCTGTGGAGCGGCTGGACCGGTGCATCCAATTACAAGCCAGCACTCTGGAGCACACGCGCCCAGAGATGGTGCTCTGCAACAGCAAAGGCCACTGCAATGGAAGGCCCACACTAAAGAAAATCTCAATAGTCCCATCGCAAACTTTCTGACACAGGAAATGTTACGACCAGATGAATTCACTGGTGAAGTCTATCAAACATTTAAAGAAGAATTTGGTCCTTAGATTCTTCTAAAAACAGGAAACACTTCCTAACTCATTTCATGAAACGAGCACTGTGTTGAAGCCAAAGCCAAACAAAGACCACGAGAAAAGAAAGTCACCAACCAGTATCCCAAATACAGACCTAAGAAACCTCATCAGAACATGAGGACCACGCAGGGTCTACCCCAGAACGCAAGGGGCGTCTGTCGGTCTCCTCGCAGACTCACGCCTGGAGACCCAAACCCCAGGGGGTGGTGTTCGGAGACAGCGACTTTGGGGGGTGGGCCACGAGGGTGGGGGCCTCACGTTGGCGCCGTGCCCTGCTCCCTACCCGGCCCTGCAGGGACGCAGCCAGCAGCCAGTGCCCCGAGGCTGGACATCCACCCTCCAGGCTGTGACGGCAGCTACAACAGGCAGATGCGGCGGAGGAAAGCGACCCAGTGGCCACCCTGACGCAGCCCCGGTGGGAAAGCGGCGGCCGTGCGCAGGAGGGAGCGTCCTCTGCTGAGCGGAGCCGTGTGTGACCTGGCCCCGGCTCGTGTCACACTCATGTGGAAGACAGCGCTTTCCCCAAGAGCAGGGATAGCGAAAGGCGCCTGGCCTGCCACTTCTGTCGGACAGCAACAGGCGTCCTGGCCGGACCAGCCCGGAAGTCACACGCCCTGCGACGGCAGTCCCGAGAGGCCCAGAGATGGGGATGTGGACAGACACGGCTCCTCAGCACTCAGCAGCCAGCGGGCGAGCGCAGCCCACACGTCCAAGAGACGGCGGACAAGCAAAAGGCCATCTGTCCACACAGGCTACATGGACTTAAAATCCTGCCACCATACCGCAGGGACGGACGCCACGGAGGACCTCACGCTGATGAAGGGGACGAGCCAGGCCCAGGAGGCTGGAGGGGCCCAGTTCTTAGAAAGCCGACACACAGGCTACCAGGGGAGGGGTGGGGCCGGGCAGCTAGCGCGTCTTGGGCGCAGATGTCCGTCTGGGAAGACGGAGACTCCAGAGACGATGGTGGTGAGGGGCACACGACCGGTTGGTGTGCTCAAAGCCACCAACCGTGGTTACAGGCAGGCTCCATGGCGGCTCACCACGCGTGGCATGCGCACCCCACCCCACTCACCCGTCAGGTGCATCGCTCCAGGAGCCTGGCTACGAGGGTGCTGTCCTCCTCGCGTTCCGTCTGCACAAGGCCCAGCTTCTGGCGCATCTTCTGCAGGTAGTGCCTGCCGAACTCGTGTCGAACTCCTCCGCCAGAATGGCCTCAGCCAGCTCGAGGGGCAGTCGGCCTCCGCCAGCTTCTGCAGGTTCCACTTGCACCCCAGAACGCAAGGGGCGTCTGTCGGTCTCCTCGCAGACTCACGCCTGGAGACCCAAACCCCAGGGGGTGGTGTTCGGAGACAGCGACTTTGGGGGGTGGGCCACGAGGGTGGGGGCCTCACGTTGGCGCCGTGCCCTGCTCCCTACCCGGCCCTGCAGGGACGCAGCCAGCAGCCAGTGCCCCGAGGCTGGACATCCACCCTCCAGGCTGTGACGGCAGCTACAACAGGCAGATGCGGCGGAGGAAAGCGACCCAGTGGCCACCCTGACGCAGCCCCGGTGGGAAAGCGGCGGCCGTGCGCAGGAGGGAGCGTCCTCTGCTGAGCGGAGCCGTGTGTGACCTGGCCCCGGCTCGTGTCACACTCATGTGGAAGACAGCGCTTTCCCCAAGAGCAGGGATAGCGAAAGGCGCCTGGCCTGCCACTTCTGTCGGACAGCAACAGGCGTCCTGGCCGGACCAGCCCGGAAGTCACACGCCCTGCGACGGCAGTCCCGAGAGGCCCAGAGATGGGGATGTGGACAGACACGGCTCCTCAGCACTCAGCAGCCAGCGGGCGAGCGCAGCCCACACGTCCAAGAGACGGCGGACAAGCAAAAGGCCATCTGTCCACACAGGCTACATGGACTTAAAATCCTGCCACCATACCGCAGGGACGGACGCCACGGAGGACCTCACGCTGATGAAGGGGACGAGCCAGGCCCAGGAGGCTGGAGGGGCCCAGTTCTTAGAAAGCCGACACACAGGCTACCAGGGGAGGGGTGGGGCCGGGCAGCTAGCGCGTCTTGGGCGCAGATGTCCGTCTGGGAAGACGGAGACTCCAGAGACGATGGTGGTGAGGGGCACACGACCGGTTGGTGTGCTCAAAGCCACCAACCGTGGTTACAGGCAGGCTCCATGGCGGCTCACCACGCGTGGCATGCGCACCCCACCCCACTCACCCGTCAGGTGCATCGTCTCCAGGAGCCTGGCTACGAGGGTGCTGTCCTCCTCGCGTTCCGTCTGCACAAGGCCCAGCTTCTGGCGCATCTTCTGCAGGTAGTGCCTGCCGAACTCGGTGTCGAACTCCTCCGCCAGAATGGCCTCAGCCAGCTCGAGGGGCAGCGCGGGGTCCAGGGCCTCCGCCAGCTTCTGCAGGTTCCACTTGCACACCTCGGGCTGCTTGCTGTACGAGTAGCGCCCGGTGGTGTCGGAGGCGTTGCACACGTGATCAGGGTCGTACCTGCCAGGCGGGCAAGGGCCAGGGATGGCCGAAGGGGGCCCCCCGAGGGACCCAGGTGGCTGCCGCTGTCCTGCCTCATCCCACGGGGACCCGCAGCCCTGCCTGCCCCCCACCTCCCCTGCCCCTTTAGCCCACTTCCACCCAGGAGTGGAGGGCGCTCTTCAAAATGCTGCTGTGCTGTAGCCCTCTGGGGGATTCCTGCTCTGGGAATGGCGGGCTGAAACCAGACCTTGCTGAGAATCAAACACTGAACACAACTTTAACGAAAGCAGCCCCGCGGGCCTGCAGGTCCTTCCTGCTGCCCTGTGACGTCTGCACCACGTGTGCCTACCACCCGGGGGCCCCTGGTGGGCAGCTGGATGCCCACCTGTCCAGGAAGCCGAAGGGCCCGTAGTCAATGGTCAGCCCCACGATGCTCATGTTGTCTGTGTTGAGTACACCGTGGCAGAAGCCCACGCACTGCCACTCGGCCACCAGCCGGGCTGTACGCCGCGTCACCTGCAACAGGAGAGCCGCTGACTGCTCCCTCTCTGAGTCTGGCCCCCCGGGCCAGCTGTGCCCCCTGAGCTGGCCTCGCTCTGCACGGCGTCTGGGGGTCCTGCCCGGTGCTCTGTCCTGACCTGACCCCCAGCCGTGGGCAACGCCCAAGGACACGTAAGGAGGAGCCACCCGTCCAGCACACCATCTCTCTCTTTTATATACTATTTTGGCTTTTACCCAAACCAGAGTAATCAGGGAACCTTGACAGTCCCCGACACGGGCTCCTGTGTGAGATGACCAGAGGGAAGGAAGAAAGGAAGTCGTCATTATCAGGCACACCTGCCCCCTGTTCCTGCCTCACCGTGGCTGCAGGGAATGAGGCTCAAACGGCCCACCTGCCCAGCCAGGGTCCAGCCACTGTGATGGAAGGCCCACACAGGCCAAAGAACAAATAGGGAAATTAATGAAAGACCAAAAAGAAGTGACAAAAAAAAAAGAGGCCGCAGCGTGTGTGGTTGGGACCACTGTGAACACAGGCCCCGCGCCGGAGGCCTAGCCCGTCCTGATGCCCTCCCCAGGCCCTGCACAGCCCCTGATGCTGCTCAAAGGGTGACCCTGACCCTCGACAGTATTGGGGAAGCTGGCCCTGGGCCAAGCCAGTGGGTGGTGGCAAGGGTTTGGGACAGGAGGGTGACTGGCTAGAGGGCAGGGCGTCCCACGTCCACTCTCGGGGGGTAGCCCCCGCTGACCTCCCGGAAGAAGGCGGCGTGCCTCTGCACACTGTCACTGGCGTGAGCAGCCTGGATCTCGGGGTAGAAGGTGCCGATGACATAGTCGAGCATCTGCAGTCGGATGTCGTGCCTCCCCACGCTGGGGCCCGCCCGCCCGGTGTGCTCGTCCGCCGACTTGAAGATCTCGAAGGATCCGAACCTGGAGGGGAGACCCGCGGTGACGACAGGCTAAATGTGCCGCCCCTCTTCTTGAGTGAGGGAGGGAGGAGGGTGCTCCCAGCCTCCAGGCAGAGCAGGGTGGGCAGCGGGACAAACCACACGACACAGCTGTTCTTCAGTGATGCAGCCTGACAAGGGGCACTGCCCTGGGCACGTGGGGCTGGGGCTGCCACAGTGGCCCTGCGGGACTAGAGGGCTCTGCGTGATCTTCAGCCTCCCGCACCAAGGGGCACGGCAGTCCCCAGCAGCCTGCAGTGGGGAGACCCGCAGGTCAGCAGTGGGGCAGTTAGCCTCCCAGGGGACGGGGCGGTGTTCAGCTGGGGGCGTGTCTGAGGGTCACATAGGGGCTACTACCAGCGGCTCGTGGGTGGAAGCCAGGGACGCTCTCCAACCGCCTACGAGCCACGGACCAGCCCTCAGCAGACCACCTGGCCCAGATGCCACTACGGTGGCTGTGCCCCGAGGCCTGGGGCCCCAGAGACAGAGCTGGCGGCAACCTCCTGGCGACTGGGTGCGGGTATTCAGTCCCAGGACCCACAGGCCCACCGGCTGCAGAAAGCCGCCAGTCAGCAGGCGAGGGCACAGGGGGCCGGTGCACCGGGCGTCACAGCCACTTCCAGTAATACTCTGAGCCTGTTTTCTCAGTGCCTCTTCCACAGCTCCCGGTTACAGAGCCCAGGTCAGTGGTTCTGGACCCGCTGCCCCAGCATCTGCACTGGCGACACGGTGCAGGGCGGGCCGTTACCTGAGGAACGTGGGGGCCACGCGCAGCACGACGGCACAGGGCTCGGGCCGGGGGTTCCCGTCGTAGAAGACGTCCCGCACAACGGTGGACTGGGATGTGACGCAGGCGCCAGCCCGCGTGGTGGGCACGCCCAGGTGGAACATGGCCTCGCTGCACAGGAACTCGCGGATGCTCGAGCGCAGCACCTTGCGACCGTCGGCCTGTCTGAGGTCAAGCACAGGGGTCACTGCCGAGCTCCCTCACCACTGGGGTGGCCACAGACTGAAGGGACAGGAGGACTAACTACCTTTTAAAAACAACCCCCAAGCAGCTCTGGTGTCACCATGTAAAGAGTCTGTTTTGAGTGGCCTGACGCTAAGCCCCCAGCACCCTGCGGGCTGGAGCAGCGGCACCAGGCGCTGGGTCTGTGGTGGGAGCCGGGTGCAAGCACAGGGCACCGTCACCAGCGTCTCACACACCCCTGCGACTGCGACTCTGCCTCTGTGAACTTGCCTTGAAAAAGCCCAACAGACACAGGGCCCTGCTTGCAGTGGGCGGAGGACCTCAGCCCTCCACCCTGCGTAGCTCCGAATGTCCTGGACACTTTCTTCTTAGACATTACTGTTATTAAGTAGATTTTAGTCTCCTAGGCACTGTTGGGTTCTCAGCAAAACTGACCAGAAGGGCAAGCAATTTCTCCTACATCCCCTACCCCACACAGAGCCTGGCCCAGGACCAGCATCCCTACCAGACAGGATGCCTGTCACAACCAGAGAACCCACGCTGGCCTGTCGCCGTCTCCCAGAGCGCATGTTTCATCAGGGCTCACTCGGTGATCCGTGGTCTGGAGTCTGGCCCCAGAGACAGAGCTGGCGGCAACCTCCTGGCGACTGGGTGCGGGTATTCAGTCCCAGGACCCACAGGCCCACCGGCTGCAGAAAGCCGCCAGTCAGCAGGCGAGGGCACAGGGGGCCGGTGCACCGGGCGTCACAGCCACTTCCAGTAATACTCTGAGCCTGTTTTCTCAGTGCCTCTTCCACAGCTCCCGGTTACAGAGCCCAGGTCAGTGGTTCTGGACCCGCTGCCCCAGCATCTGCACTGGCGACACGGTGCAGGGCGGGCCGTTACCTGAGGAACGTGGGGGCCACGCGCAGCACGACGGCACAGGGCTCGGGCCGGGGGTTCCCGTCGTAGAAGACGTCCCGCACAACGGTGGACTGGGATGTGACGCAGGCGCCAGCCCGCGTGGTGGGCACGCCCAGGTGGAACATGGCCTCGCTGCACAGGAACTCGCGGATGCTCGAGCGCAGCACCTTGCGACCGTCGGCCTGTCTGAGGTCAAGCACAGGGGTCACTGCCGAGCTCCCTCACCACTGGGGTGGCCACAGACTGAAGGGACAGGAGGACTAACTACCTTTTAAAAACAACCCCCAAGCAGCTCTGGTGTCACCATGTAAAGAGTCTGTTTTGAGTGGCCTGACGCTAAGCCCCCAGCACCCTGCGGGGCTGGAGCAGCGGCACCAGGCGCTGGGTCTGTGGTGGGAGCCGGGTGCAAGCACAGGGCACCGTCACCAGCGTCTCACACACCCCTGCGACTGCGACTCTGCCTCTGTGAACTTGCCTTGAAAAAGCCCAACAGACACAGGGCCCTGCTTGCAGTGGGCGGAGGACCTCAGCCCTCCACCCTGCGTAGCTCCGAATGTCCTGGACACTTTCTTCTTAGACATTACTGTTATTAAGTAGATTTTAGTCTCCTAGGCACTGTTGGGTTCTCAGCAAAACTGACCAGAAGGGCAAGCAATTTCTCCTACATCCCCTACCCCACACAGAGCCTGGCCCAGGACCAGCATCCCTACCAGACAGGATGCCTGTCACAACCAGAGAACCCACGCTGGCCTGTCGCCGTCTCCCAGAGCGCATGTTTCATCAGGGCTCACTCTCGGTGGTGTCCATCCCGTGGGTCTGGAGTGAGGTCCAGTGGCAGGTCACCTGCACGACACTACACGGGCCCCGAGTCCTCCACGCTCCACCATGCCCCGCGCCCCCCGGGCTTCCAGTGTCTCCAGAGCTCCGCCTTTTCCAGGGTGCCATGCAGTTGGACTCACACGGCGTGACCTTTCCAGGTTCACTTCCTTCACTCACTGATGTGTGTCTAAGTCTCCAGCAGGTCTTTTCATAGCTTGACAGCTCAATGCTTTCCTTTGTTCTGTTCTTTTGCTGAAGAATCCCATTGTCTGGGTGAGCCATGGTTCATCTACTCACCTTTAAGGACATCCTGGCAGCTTCCAGGTCTTGGAACTATGAATAAAGTTGCTGTGAAAATCCACATAAAGATTTTCGTGTGGATGTTTTCGACTCCTTTGGGTAAATACTAAGGGGCACGATATTGGGTCATATGGTGAGAGTATATTTGGGCTGATAAAAAAAAAACCCACCACACTGTCTTCCCAAGCCACACCATTTTGCATTCCCAACAACAACAGACGTGCTTTCCTGTTGTGCCATGACCTTGCCGGCATTTTGGCTGTCAGTGTCCTGAAATCTGGCCGTTCCTATGGGTGTGGTGTTTCACTGTTTTAATTTGCATTTTCCTGATGACACATGATGTGAACTATCGTTTCATATGCTTATATGCCATCTCTGTATCTTTGGGAAGGTGTCAAAGTCTTTGCCCCACTTTAAAATCAGTCTGTGGGACTTCCCTGGTGGTCCAGTGGCTAAGACTGTGGCTCCCAGTGCAAGGGGCCTGGGCTTAACCCCGGTCAGGGAACTAGATCCCACATGCCACCGCCAACAGCTCACGTGCAGCAAGTAAGACCCAGTTCAGCAAATAAATAAGGATTAAAAAAAATCAGTTTGTTTTCTTATTGTTTAGTTTTAAGAGTTATCAGACCTGCCTTCTGCAGACATTTTTCTCCCAGTCTGTGGCCTGTCTTTTCTTTTCTTTTTTTTTTTTTAAAGACTTATTTATTTTGGGTGGGGGCCGGGTTGGGGAGGGAGGGGAGCGGGCGGGCCACTTCTATTGGTCTTTCATTTCTCTATTTTCATCTGTCTTTGTTCTTTGGCTCCTGTGGGCCTCCCATCGCGGTGGCGTCTGTCGTTGCAGAGCGCCGGCTCTGGGTACATGCGCTCCAGAGCTCCGGCTCAGTGATTGGACACATCGGTCCAGCCGCTCCGCAGCACATGGGATCTTCCCAGGCCAGGGCTCGAACCGGCGCCCCTTGCACTGCAAGGCGGTGTCCTTACCCACTGGACCACCAGGGGAAGCCCCTGGCCTGTCTTTTCATTCTATGGACACGGACTTTCACAGACGTTTTAAATTTAATAAAGTCACGCTATCATCTCTTTCATGGATCCTGTCTTTTGTGTTGTATCTAAAAAGTTATCTCCACACCCAAGGTCATCCAGATTTTCTGTTTTATCTTCTAGGAGTTGTACAGTTTTGCATTTTGTGTAGGTCTGTTATCCCTTTTTAATGTAGATTTCCAGTTGTTCTAGCACAATCTGTTGAAAATATTATCATTGCTCCATTGGACTGCCTTTTGTCTTTTGTCAAAGATCCATATTTATGTGGGTCTATTTCTGGGCTCTCTGTTCAGGTCCATTGATCTATCTGTTCTTTGGCCAAAACCACACCCTCTTGATTACCAAAGCATTACAGGAAGTCTTGAAGCGGGGACAATGTCAGTCATCTGACTTTGTTCTCTCTCAACACTGTGTGAGCTATTCTGGGCCTTTTGCCCCTTGATATAAGTTAGAATCATTTCATCAATTTCTACAAAATAACTTCCTGAGACTTCGATTGGGGTTGCACTGAATCTATAGATTTAGTTGGGAAGAAATGAGATCTTGGCAATATTGAAGCTTTCTATCCATGAATATGGTATACCTTTATCTTTATTTAGTTCTTTGATATTTTAAAAATCAGTTTATAGTTTTCCTCACAGAGATCTTATATTTCCTTAGATCTATACCTAAGTATTTCATTTTTAGGAATGCTAATATAAACAGTATTGTTTTTAATTTCAAATTCTACTTGTCATTGCTGGGATATAGTATAGTAACTCTGTATCCTGCAACCTTGTTATAAGTGCTCTGAGCTCCTTTTGGTCAGTCCTTCGAGATTTTCTATACAAATGTCTATCTGCAAACAAAGACAGTTTTTATTTCTACCATCTCAGTCTGTATTCCTTGATTTCCTTATCTTGTTACATCAGCTAGGACCTCCAGGGATGCTGAGAAGCAATGATGAGAGGGAGCATTTTTGCCTGGTTTTTTATTTTAGTGGGAAAGCTTTGAGGTTCTCATGATTAAGTAGATTTATCTATAGATTTTCTGTTGATATTCTTTGAGAAAGTTCCTCTCTGTTTCTCATTTACTGAGTTTTTATCATGAGTGGGTGTTGGCTACTGTCAAATGCCTTTTCCACTTCAATTGACATGATTATATGATTTTTCTTCTTTAGCCTGCTGATCTGATGGATCAAACTGACTTGATTTTTTAAATGTTGAACCAGTTCTGCATACCTGGAATAAATCCCACTTGGTGGTGATGTATAATTCTTTTCATACATTGTTGGGATTTGATTTGCTATTGTTTTGTTGAAGATTTATTTATGTTCAAAAGGGATTTTGGTCTGTTGTTTTCTTATATTGCCTCTGCCTACATTTGGCATTAGAGTAATTCTGGCCTCATAGTAAGAGTTAGGAAGTCTGTCCTCTGCTTCCATTCTCTGAAAAGAATAGCATAATTTTGTCCTTCAATGTTTGAAAGAATATTCCAGTGAATCCATTTGGGCCTGGTGCTGTTTTGGAAGGTTATTGACTCAATTTAATATTTAATATACGCATATTCAGATTGTCTATTTTTTCTTGTGAGTCTTGGCAAACTGTATCTTTCAGTGAATTGGTCCATTTCACCTAGGTTATCAAATTTGTGAGCATAAAATTGTTCAAAGAATTTTTTTTTTCTTTTCCACGTCATGCCTCTTTTTATTTATATTTATTTTCATCCATCTTTTTTATTCTTTGGCATATGTGGGCCTCCCATTGCAGTGACCTCTCTCACTGCAGAACACTGGCTCTGGACACATGTGCTCCAGAGCGCTGGCTCATAATGGACACACCGGTCTAGCTGCTCCGCAGCACATGGTATCTTCCTGGGCCAGGGATCGAAACAGTGCCCCTCTGCACTGCAAGGCGGACTCTTTACCCACTGGACCACCAGGGAAGCCCCAAAGGATTTTTTTTATTATCCTTTTAATGTCCATATGAACTGTTATGACTTCCCCTTTTCAATTTCTTTCTTTCTTTCTTTCTTTTTTAATGTTTTGGCCTCTTTATTGGTCTTTCATTTTATTTATTTTCATCCATCTTTGTTCTTTGGCCTATGTGGGCCTCCCATTACAGTGGCCTCTCTTGTTGCAGAGCACCGGCTCTGGGCACATGCGTTCCAGAGCGCTGGCTCATAATTGGACACACTGGTCCAGCCACTTCAGGGCACGTAGGATCTTCCCAAGCCAGGGATCGAACCAGTGCTTTTGCAGTGCAAGGTGGACTCTTTACCCACTGGCCCACCGCAGAAGCCCCCCTCTTCAATTTCTGATATTAGTAATTGTTTCTTCTCTTTCTTAGTTAGCCTGGCTAGAGGCTTATTGATTTTATTGATATTTTCAAAGAAAAAGCTTCTGGTTTCACTAATTTCTTCTATTTACCTCCTATTTTAATTTCCCTTTTTTTCTTTTTTTTTTCTTAATTTGGATTTGATTTGCTTTTTATAGTTTCCTAAAATGGAAGCTTAAGTGACTGGTTTTAGATCTTCTTTACTAACACATGCACTCACCTCAAGGCACTACTTTCACTGCACCCACACATTTGGTGTCTTCACTTTCATTTGGTTCAAAACACTTAAAAATTTCTCTTGAGGTTTTGTGTTTGACCAGGGGTTATTTAGAAGTATGTTGCATAATCACCAAGAATTCGGAGGTTTCTAGTGATCTGTTATTTCTAGTCTGATTCTGTTGTGGCCTGAGAACAGACATTGTAGGACTTCTACTTTTTTTTAATTTGTTAAGGTGTGTTTTATGACCTAGAATGTGGTCTATCTGGATAAATGTTCCATGTGGACCTAAGAAGAATATGTAGTCTGTTCTTGTTAGATGAAGTAGGTTTAGATGTTCATTATTCCCAGTTGATGGATGGTGTTGATTGAGCTCAAAGGTGCCCTTACAATTCTTCCTGTTGGCTTTGCCCATTTCTGACAGAGGGGTGTTGAAGTCTCCAGCAAAGAGGGCGGATTCCTCTATGCCTCTCTGAAGCTGCGAGTTTCTGCTGCATGGCACTCTGATACTGCTGTTGAGCACAGATACATGAAGGATGAGTCTGCCTTGTTGGCCCCTTGATTTTGTCCTGCTTCTCTTTATGCCTGGAGCTCCCCTAGTGACGCAGACAGTAAAGGATCCGCTTGCCATGTGGGAGACCTGGGTTCAACTCCTGGGTTGGGAAGATCCCCTGAAGAAGGGATAGGCTACCCACTCCAGTATGCCTGCCTGGAGAATTCCATGGCTCATCCATGGGGTTGCAAAGAGTTGGACACAACTGAGAAACTTGACTTTCAGTTTTCTTTCCTTTATCCCTAATAACTTACCTTACTAGAAAGTCCACTTTCTAGAATATGGCTACTTCTCTTTTTTTTTTGGACTGGTGCTAGCATGGATTTACCTGCTGGTATACATTTACCCATTTACTTTTTTTTTTTTTTTAAAGATTTATTTATTTATTTACTTTGGTGGGGAGGGAAGCAGGCGGGCCACTTCTATTGGTCTTTCATTTCTCTATTTTCATTTGTCTTCATTCTTTGGCTCCTGTGGGCCTCCCATCGTGGTGGCGTCTGTCGTTGCAGAGCACCGGCTCTGGGTGCATGCGCTCCAGAGCTCCGGCTCGGTGATTGGACACATCAGTCCAGCCGCTCCGTGGCACGTGGGATCTTCCCAGGCCAGGGATCGAACCGGCGCCCCTTGCACTGCAAGGCGGTGTCCTTACCCACTGGACCACCAGGGGAAGCCCACCCATTTACTTTTAATCTACATTTGTCTTACTTAAAGTGGACTTCTTATGGGCAACATACAGGCCTTTTTTTTCCTTTGACAGTATCTTATGTGTTGATTAGTGCATTTAGACCATTAATATTCCAAGTGATTACTGATATAGTTAAGATGAGTATCTGCCACATCTGTTACTGTTTTCTATTTGCTGGCTTTCTTCTTTGTTCTCTTTGTGTGCGTGTGTGTTTAACATGTATTTGTCAGTTTTAGTTGCAGCATGCTAGATCCTATTTTCTGTCACTGAGGCAGGAGAGCTCAGCTGCCCCAGCCATGTGGGATCCGAGCTCCCTGACCAGGAACTGAAGCCATGTCCTCTGCACTGGAAGGCATAGTCTTCAACCCCTGGACCACGAGGGAAGTCTCCTTCCTTCTGTGGTTATAATTGAGCATTTTGCGATTCCATTTTCTCCTTGTCATTAGTTCTCTCCTGGCATATCAATTATACTTTTTGGTGTGTTTTGTTTTTTTACTCTTTAAAAAATGGTTGCCCTAGAGTTTGTAATATATAGTTACAGCTACTCCAGCTCTATTTTCAATACCACTGTCCTACTCCGTGGGTGGCATGAGTGCTGTCTTACAGGAACAAAATATCCTGACCCCTTCCTCTAACTTGACTTTCAGTTTTCTTTCCTTTATCCCTAATAACTTACCTTACTAGAAAGTCCACTTTCTAGAATATGGCTACTTCTCTTTTTTTGGACTGGTGCTAGCATGGATTTACCTGCTGGTATACATTTACCCATTTACTTTTTTTTTTTTTTTAAAGATTTATTTATTTATTTACTTTGGTGGGGAGGGAAGCAGGCGGGCCACTTCTATTGGTCTTTCATTTCTCTATTTTCATTTGTCTTCATTCTTTGGCTCCTGTGGGCCTCCCATCGTGGTGGCGTCTGTCGTTGCAGAGCACCGGCTCTGGGTGCATGCGCTCCAGAGCTCCGGCTCGGTGATTGGACACATCAGTCCAGCCGCTCCGTGGCACGTGGGATCTTCCCAGGCCAGGGATCGAACCGGCGCCCCTTGCACTGCAAGGCGGTGTCCTTACCCACTGGACCACCAGGGGAAGCCCACCCATTTACTTTTAATCTACATTTGTCTTACTTAAAGTGGACTTCTTATGGGCAACATACAGGCCTTTTTTTTCCTTTGACAGTATCTTATGTGTTGATTAGTGCATTTAGACCATTAATATTCCAAGTGATTACTGATATAGTTAAGATGAGTATCTGCCACATCTGTTACTGTTTTCTATTTGCTGGCTTTCTTCTTTGTTCTCTTTGTGTGCGTGTGTGTTTAACATGTATTTGTCAGTTTTAGTTGCAGCATGCTAGATCCTATTTTCTGTCACTGAGGCAGGAGAGCTCAGCTGCCCCAGCCATGTGGGATCCGAGCTCCCTGACCAGGAACTGAAGCCATGTCCTCTGCACTGGAAGGCATAGTCTTCAACCCCTGGACCACGAGGGAAGTCTCCTTCCTTCTGTGGTTATAATTGAGCATTTTGCGATTCCATTTTCTCCTTGTCATTAGTTCTCTCCTGGCATATCAATTATACTTTTTGGTGTGTTTTGTTTTTTTACTCTTTAAAAAATGGTTGCCCTAGAGTTTGTAATATATAGTTACAGCTACTCCAGCTCTATTTTCAATACCACTGTCCTACTCCGTGGGTGGCATGAGTGCTGTCTTACAGGAACAAAATATCCTGACCCCTTCCTCTCCCTTATTCCATTTGGTGCCATTAAACTTCACATAATCACATGCATTGTTTCCGTTATTTTAAACAAACGATACCTGTTATATCAATTAAGATGATGAAAAGTAAAGGTTTTTATTGTACCTTCACCTTCTCCTGTGTTCTTCCTTTGTTTATGTGGATTCAAGTTCAAGAATCATTTTCTTTCTCTATTAAGAGCTTCTTTCAACATTTCTTGCAAGACAGACTTATTGGTAACAATTTCTCCCAATTTTTGTCTGAGAAAGTCTGTATTTCTCCTTCACTTTTGAAGGATAATTTCACAGGGTACAGAATTATAGGTGGTGGATGTTTTTCCCTTGCAACTTCAGACGCTTCACCCCACCTTCCCCCGTTTGCCTGGCTTCTGAGAAGTCAGATATCATTTTCATCTCTGCTCCTCGGCAGGTGAAGTGTTTCTTCCCCTAGCTTCTTTCACTTTTTTCCTTTATTTTTGTTTTTCTGTAGTTTGAAAATATACTATTAGGTGTCGTTTCTGGGGGGCGGGGAGGCAGGTAGGGATTTATCTTGCTTGGTGTACTCTGAGCTTCCTGGATCTGTTTGGCATCTGACATAAATTTGGGGAAATTCTCAGTCATTACTTTAAATATTTCTTCTGTCCCTTTCTCCCTTTCTCTCCTGGTATTCCTACAACACTTTTCTTCTTTTTCTTCTTTTGCAGTCGTCCCACGGTTCTTGGATAGTGCTTGGGCTTTTTCAGTCGTTTTTTTTTTTTTTTTTTTTGGTTTGCTTTTCATCCTTGGAGGTTGCGCCTGAGATATCCTCAGGCTCAGAGATTCTTTCCTCCGCTGTGTCTCATCTAGTAACATGTCCATCAGTGGCATTCTTCACTTTTGTTAGTGTTTTCGTAGAAATCTCTAGCATTTTCACCTCTGTACTCACATTGCCCATCTGTTCTTGTACACTGCCCACTTTATCCATCAGAGCCCTTGGCATATTAATCACAATCGCGTTAAGTCTCTGGTCTGATGAGTTCAACACTTCTGCCATATCTGCAGCTAGCTCTGATACTGACCCTTTTAGTAAGTCTTCTGCCTTTTAGTACGTTTTATAACTTTTCCTAAAGTCCAGAGGCATGATGTATGTGGAAGAAGGAACTCCGTCAGCAGACCTTCAGTGGTGGGTGGAGGCCTCCGGCTTCCAGCAAATCTGTGCCTCTGCACTGAGAACTTCCACACGTGTGCTCCAGCCTCCTCTCTGACAGAGCAGGCTGCAGCTGGGCATTCTCTCCCCTGGTCAGTTCAGATCTGACAAGACCCCAGCAGTTCAGACTGTCATGAATTAGCTCCCCCTGAGGGTGGGCTTGCTAAGAACACAGTGCTCCTGTGAACTTCGAATACCTCCTCTCCCTACTCCTCACAGAAGCACAAAGGGATTTTCCATCAACATTCACTGTAAGAACCCAGTAGAGCTGCAGGAGGTAAAACTCGCCCACGTGTGGGGCCTCTTACAACTGACTGACCTGTCCACACAGAGCCTCCAGCAAACCACCACTTCAGGGTAAAAATCTGGAGACTTCTGCTCTGGTAACTCATAATTCTTTGCATCTGCCTGTCAGTCTCTCCAATAGGTGTGGGGTGGGGGGAAGCAGGAGACAGTGATTTGCCCTCTGACCTCCCTTTTCTTGCAGACCTAAGACAACTTGTTGATTTTTCAGTTTGATTTGCTTTTCACGTGTTAGAATGGAATGACAATGTCCAAAGTTTCTTACTCTGTTATTTTTTAAAATTAAATAAGGAAAGTCACAGCAGCACATGAGAATAACTGGCTCACATCACCTACATCCTTAGCTCCCTCCTTGTGAGGTGAGGGGCCCGGACAGCCCAACCCCAAGAGACCGCATCTGGAAAAGACACACACAGAGTGAGTCTGGATTTCTTCCTCTGGAGTCAGGCCTGGCATCCTCGCCGGGCCCAGGGCACGGCGGCACCTGAGCACTTTCCCAGCAGGAAGGCACCAAGACAACTTAGGAAATTCTCTAGGAAAAAACCAAAAACTCTGGGCTCACTTCCATCTCACCTGCAGAAGGACACGGAGGCTCCATGCAGGTGCCTGGGATGTACCTCTACTCAGACCTTCTGCAAGGAAGAGCCTAGTGTGAGCTCGCGGTGCTGGGGTCTGTGCCTAGAGGATGGGACCAGAGGTCAGCGGAGACCTCTGCCGGCCTCCACACGGTGCGGGGACCACACTGGCCTCCTGGCTCACCATCACCTGGGAGCAGCTCATGCTAGGCACGACTGACACCTCTAGAAACCAGGCCTGCCACCACCCCGGAGCTGTCCGCAGGGCGACTGCACCCGACCCTGGCTGGTGATGCTCCCAGTGCACAGCTGCATTCCACTCCCTCTTCTGGTCTGTAATCCGTCCTCAAATGTCGCCACACTCCTGCCTTGGCCTGTTTAGCAGGAAGCCGGCACTGCTCTAGCTAATTATGGAGCTGGGAAAAAACGATCCAGAAAATAGGCAGCCGACCTCCTTGCCCAGGGCAAGGTGCCCAAACCAGAAATCAGAACCGACTAATGATCACACAGCAAGGGTACAGGGCCTTCCTTCACCCTGATCCCATGGAGCCCCAAGGACACATGACAGTCCCTTTTCCTGGCGCCCAGGTCTGTTCCCAGTGAAGCTGCTGACAGACCAAGCGGAGGACAAGCTCTCCTGTACCTGCCAAGAGAGGCTGTCTTGAAACTCCAACCCCCATGGGGGCAGAGGCAAGAAGCTACCTGCCCCCTCCCCAACCCACACCTGGGGCTCCGCAGCTGCTGGCCTAAGCCACGCACACGGCTTCAGGGGCCAGCCTCAGGTCTTGTCCTGGCCACCCCCCAGGCCCACATCTGGGGACTCCCACACCTTTGCCACTCACACGACTTCAGATGTTAGCCTCAAGTCTTGCTGAGGGTGGGTACCCCAGGAAACGTTGGGGGTGGCAAGTGGGCGTAAATCCGATAACAATCAGCCCCTTTCTTTTTAAAGGACCTTGGGTCTGGAAACACTGACTAAAAACTCAAGTCTTCAAATATTAAAAGCAAACTCCAACTGCTTATTACTCTCACAATAATTTTTTATAACTAGCAAAAACAAATGGTCAAAATGAACACATAAAGTTGAAAGATGCTCACACAATGTGCAAGCCCCAGGGTGAGAAATTTACACATAATCCACGGAGCAGAAATGTTTCCACCAGCCACAGGCACAGACAACTCTGAGCAGGTGGTTCCAGGAGCGTGCAGGGAGTGCCAGGCTGAACTCAGGACATCTCACAGCCAGAAGTTATGGAAGACTGGTGCCCGAGGAAGCATCGGAGGACCGCGGTGGAGCTGCAGCAGGTGGGCAGTGGGGGCCAGACTCAGCGGCGGGGGGGCTCGGAGGGGAGAGCTCGTGGGAGGGGCCAGACAAGAGCCTCACCCTCAGGATTTCTTTGAAGGTAAAACTGTAAGTTTGGTGTAATTCTTTTAGCCCTTCAATGAGCATTTAATCATATGGACTACATATATGAACTTTCTAGTGGAAAAGAGAACAGATGCCGCCAGTGTGTGCACGGGAGGCAGGACCGGCAGCGGGGAGGGCACCCTGCTGGGTCCGGCTGTTGGCATCCGGACCCAGCCCTGCAGCGAGAGCCCCTGAGAGAGCACCCGACACCGCCCACCTCACTGCCCTGTCAGAAAGGCTGGCCTCCAGGTGCCTGGAGGCCCATGCCTCCTGGGAGAAGGTCCACTGGGCCAAGGACCTGTCCCCGGCCAGGGCACCAGCTGCTCAGCAGGCACCTGTGTTGCTAGCTGACTGACCCATCCGCATTCACACGAAGCCTTGAGCCCTGAAGCACTGGCAGCCCCGCTGGGCACGCGGAGAACACGAGCGTATCCCATGCAGAACTGGCTCCAAAGTCCGTGGGCAGCTGATCAGAACAGAGCCTGGGCAGCTGCCAGCGCTGCGGGATAAGGGCTCAGCCGGACCCGAGAGGCAGCAGGACGCCCGCACTGTGCCCGGCCGAGGGGACAGGGGCCCGAGGCGGCGGCCCAGGAGCACCCGCTCCACTCCCTCGCCTCTGCCGCGGCCTCAGGCGTCCGGCTCGGGCGCTGCCACCCACCGCGTTCTCAGTCTCCAGGTCACACGCCCCCGTGGGTCCGTCCCACCGCAGCCTCCCCACCCGGGCACGGGCGCGCCACTCCGCCCCCAAACACACCTGGAGAAGGGCGTGGGGCCGGCGCCCTTGAGCTGCAGCTCCCACCGCTCGCCGGCCGTCGTGCACACCTCGCCCAGGTACATGGCGGCGCCGTCGCCCAGCTGCCCGGCGAACTGGCCGAACTGGTGGCCACAGTAGCAGTGCGCGGCGGGCTCGGCGCCGGGCAGCAGCGCGTTGCCGCTGAAGAAGAGCGCGGCCTCGGCCTCGCGCGCCTGGCGGGCGTCGGCGTCGGCGGGCGGCGCGCTCAGGCCCAGCAGCGCCAGCGCGGGCTCCGACAGCGCCACCACGCGCGGCTGCCGCAGGGGCTCGGGCCGCACGCGGCTGAAGCAGGCGCCCGGCACCGGCCGCGGCGCGGACGGCGCGCCCTCGGGGCCAGGCGGCGGCGTCTCCACCGGCAGCGCGCGCAGGGCGCGATTGTCGAAGCGCAGCCCGGCCAGCCAGCGGGGCGCGGGCTCCATGGCGCTGGCCAGCGCGGAGCAGGGCGCGGGCGGCGGGCGAAGGGCGAAGGGCGGCGGCCGGGCGCGGGCGGCCGCGAGCGCGGAGCGGAGCGCGGCCATCCGAGGCGCCGCGGCGGCGGAAGCCCCGGTGCCCCGACCGGAAGTCCTGCCCCGGGCTTCGCTTCACCGCCCGGTTGCCGGGGGCGTGCCCGCGCCCGCTAGAGCCTAGTTCTGATTGGCCGCTCCATCTACCCGCTTCTGCGCCGGGTCCTGCCTCGGCGCCTGGGAGGTTCCGGTTCAAACCCGGCCCTGGGCCGCTGGGCTGCGGCTGGTAGCTACAGCGCGGGGACGGGGGTGGTCCGGAACGACTGCGCAGCGTCCCAGTGACAGGTCCCTGGAGGTATGGTCAGTTTAGACTGAGTGCTCCGGGCCAGTGCCCGTGTCAGTGATGTCCCCAGGGAGCCTTTGGTGTTCTCCCCAATTCCGCGGTGAAGCCATGGTCAGCCCCGTGCCACCACGCTTTGCCGAGGTCTGGCCCGGATTGTCCTTTGCTCAGCGTGCACAGGACAGAAGGGAAAGAAGACAACGGTGGTCCAGATCAGGCCGAAAGTCGGGGGCCATTTATGGGCCAGAAAGACCCCCAGCGTGAAGCCAAAGCCGAGTTCCACCCCTACTGCCCAAAAGGCACCTCCCTCGTGCAAGGCCTTTGCTCCTGCCCTTTCCCTGCTGGGAGCAGGATTCCTCACATGCTCCCCGACCACCTTCTTGACCCTCCCACCCGTCTAGCCTTCTGCGGCTTCCCTGTCCCATCTTCCTCCTGTCACCCTGTGTTTTTCCTTGCACTTCCCTCTGAAATGAGCACATTCTCTTATCTTCCTTTTTCTCACGTGTCTTTCTCCTCACCTATGTTTTAGAAGGGCAGGAGCCTTGATGATCTGGGCACCAATTCCCCCAGAACAGTGCGTTGCCCAGAGAAACTCCCCATGGATGCCTAGAGGGCCAGGGCGGGCGCAGGGTGTGGAGAGCCACGCCCGGCCTTGGAGCGCCCTCCCAGGTGAGGAGTTGAGGCGAGTCTGTAGAAAGACTCAGGGGTTCGGTTCAGAAGAGCCTTGTGGAGCCCCCGGGTGACCCAGCTGATGCCCGCATGCAGAGGGCGGTCCTTGGAGGGGCTCCCAAGTCCCCGCCCACCTGGGCGCAGAGTGAAACCTGACAAACTCAAGGCACCCCCCTGTCTGGCCGTGGGTCCCAGCAGCCCCGATTCCACCCCCAGCTGCCTCCTGGGGCCCCAGCAGAGCTCCCAGACCTCGCATGAACCCGCTCTGCCCCTGCCGGCTCCGTGACCGCGGGGAAGCCCTGCCCCTCCAGCTCGGGGTCCTCCCCCGGAGGTGAACAGGGAGGGACACGATCTTCTGCGTGGGCTGGGGGTGCGGCTCCCATGGACAACAGGGACAACGTGGCGAGGGCCTGGTGGGCGCGCAGTGCCCAGAGCCCCCTCCTGCAGCCGAACTGCTTCCCCTCCGCCTAGGTCTGCCTGCCTGGGGTCGTCTCCACCCGGCCTGCTGGCAGTCCTCTGTCCCCACCTCCTTCCTAACTGCCTGAGACCTGGCCTGAGCCTCCTCTCCCCTCGTCCACCTCCTGTCCCCTCTCCCCTGTCCTGCCCCTAGTCTGGAACCTGCTGTAACTGGGTTTTGCGGGCCTGTCAGACTCTGTGCCCTGCTGGCAGCCATCACCAGTGCATGGCAGAGGGAACATCTGGTCAGCTTCAGTGTGCCCAGCGGTTCAACGCAGGAGGGGCAGTGGCCCTCCCACCCCTGGAAACTTGCCTCTGCCTCCCTGTTTGGCTGCGTGGCCTCTGGACCCCCTAAGCCCATCCTGTGCGGGCAGGTGCTGCTGGCGGCTCGGGGTCCACGTGGCCCTCATGCAAGGGGGCCCCTCCCAGTGCAGAAGACTCGGCCAACAGGTGGGCTGAGCCCCGAGTGAGGGTGCATCACCTGGTGGGGCAGGCCTCAACCTGTGGGCACAGGTTGTCCATGGGGCACAGCGCTCCTGGTTATTGGAGCCCCTGTGTGGCTCTGGCTGTGGCCTCATCACAGACCCTGGCCCTCTGGCCCCAGGGCAGGTGCTCCAGGGAGCACCATCTTTTGCTGGCAGTGGTCAGCTGAGACGCTGGGTCTCTGGGGTCCCAGCCTTCTCCCCAGCCCCTAGTCCGGAAAGCCCATCAACAAAGCTGGATGCCTCTGGGCAGGGAGGTGTCAGGAGAGCCTCCAACCCCCCAGGCACACACCTGCGACCGGCACAGGCCAAGGTGGAGCCAGTAAAACTGGCCCTCCTGGTCCATGCGGTTGTCATCTTCGTGGGCCCACAGCGTGTGCTGTTCGTGTCCAGCAGGCCCGCTGTCAGCGTGGTGCGCTGGCCAGGCAGGGAGGCCAGGCCCGCGGCATGCCGCAGCCCCGGCCAGGAGCCCCCCGCGGGGTGGGACGCAGTCTCGGGCCTGCTGTGGTGCTCGTCCCCGGGCTGTGCTCTCGTGTGAGGTCCCGGCGCCCAGTCTCCAAAGCTCTCGTGCTTCTGCCGGCGCCTCTCCGGGCCCCGCGGCCTCGCCTGCTCCGGTCTGAGCCCTGGATCACCGTCCCAGCGCGCGCGGCGGGTCAGGATGCCAGCTCCTCCTGGGCTGGGAGCACGCGCGGAGGGCGTGGGGGGCCGGGCCGCAGGGCCCTCTCCTGTCACCTGCTCTCCTCAAGTGCTCCTTCTGTGTTTGGAAAGTGAAACCTTGTTGCTTTTCTGCTTGTCAGTGTAATACAAGCTTGCACTGGAACCCATAAAGTTCCCAGGAGGAGGGTGGAGATTCAGAGTAACTCTCCAGGCCTCAGACAGTGGAAGCTTCCACTTGACTTACTTAACTTGTATTGGGGTAATGTCATTTATCTCCTCACTTTTCCTGCCTGTAGCCAAGTTCAGAAAACTTTTCTGAAAAAAAAAGAAAAAGGAAACTTTCCTGTCCCAGGTGTTGGTGTCTGAGGATGACCTCTGGGCGGGGTTGCCGGGGCCACCCTTCCCTCCCGACCCCCACAGGTAGCCTCTCTTGTTGCGCCAGCGCGATACACTGCCACTCTCATACCCGGGCGGCCGCTGATGCTGGAAGCGGCGCTGGCTCCCCAGCTGGCTGGTGCGCACACCACTGGGGCCCCGGGGCTCTCGACGGCAGCTGAGAGCCGGCCCTCCCTGAGGGAGACACGACCCACAGGGCTCGGATCTAGAGCCCCGGAAGGGGGCCCACGGATAACCCAGCAGCTGACTGATGACCGTGGTCCTGGCACACGGGCAGCTACCGTCCCTTCACCTCAGGCCGCGTCCATCTTGGTTTCCTCCCTTCCAGAGCAACTGGTCCCCATCCCTCTGCCAGACCCTGGATTCCTCCCATTGCCCGTGGACGCCACTCTCCCCTGCGAGTCCACACGGCCGTCACCGTCTGCCTTGGCTTTTCCCACGCTCCCCACCCCCGCACACCCTGCCCGCCCGCCCGGCTCTCCTAACCCGGGACTGGAGGAGCCCAGTCCTGTCTGCGCCTCCCCCAGGCTGTTCAGGACAGAAACCCCAGGGGTCCTCACGCGCAGTGAGGCCCACAGGGCGCAGACCTGTGGGTGATGGGTCAGAGCCCAGCCAGCCCCTCCTGCTCCTCGGAGCTCCAGCCCCACTGCCTTTAACCTGTGGAGAGAAGACCCTGGCAGGGGAGGCTCAGCAGCCCTGGGGGCCCCCCAGCTCACCTCTGCCCACCGGCCGCTCTACTGGCTTTGATGATGCCCCTCGAAGCTGACCTGGGGCACGGGGTGGGTGTTCCTGCGGGGAAGGGCCCCTCTCCCTCCCACGCTCACCGTCGCCGTTCTGGGTTCCTGCCAGAGCCCCGGCGGCAGGGCTCGGCCCACGTCCTCCCATGACGCGCTGGGGCTGGGGGCCGAGCAGGCCGGGAGTCTCAGGTATGAACCGGAGGGTGGGCGCAGGGCTCCGCGCGGGACGGACGGCGCTGCCAGCCTCTGGTGCCCTCCCCACCCCCTGCCTGCCACTTGAGCCCCACTCCCACACATGTCACAAAACAGGCTTCCAAAATTAGATTTTATTTTGGTTTCTAAGGGCTGGGCACACGAGCATGTGAATGACAATGACCTGGCCCAGCTCGTTGTGTGGGCGCCACTTGATCTGGACGCCGGGTCAACACAAACACAGTCCAGCGTGGCCGGGGGCCCAAGACGCTGTGTCACAGACAGGTGACCGGGGGACCACGTAGACGGGATGACAGGGACAGGGCTACGAGAGCCGCAAGACCTCAGGCCCCACTGCCCTCGAGGTGGGTCCTGTGCAAAGTGCTGGGTCTTGGTGGGCCACCACCATCTGTCGCTGAGGGCCAGGGCGACGCCCGGTCCCTCCACCAGCTGCACAGAGATCAGGGTCAGCCACCTGCTGCCCCCAAGAGGGCAGAGTCCCGGGCTCCCCGGGGCTGGAGGCAGACCACAGAGGCAGCTGAACGGGCAGCGTCCGGAGGCTGGGCTGGCTGCCCACAGCCAGCGTACCTGCCCCACACGCTCGTCTTCCCGGGACCAAGACGCCATGGAAAAGATGCTTTCTTTGTCCCAACCAGATTTAAGGCTAGTATTTCCTGACATTTGCTTCTGTTTGTTTTAAGTTAAAATTACCTGAGTAAAAAAGTTTCAGACATTTTTAAAAGCCCCAAACACCCGAATCTCTGCAGGCAGAGCTGCTGCTGGCGCTTCCTGGGGGCCTCTGAGCCTGGCCAGGCAGCCCCTGGGGACACCGCCAAGGCTGCCAGGCCATGCTGCCCTCCCCCGGCCAGCTGGCCCGGAACCCCAGGAGCTGCCCCTGCGGCCCACCAGAGAAGGCACCGTGAGGGAGGGCCGGCCGGCCTCCTGGGCCCCAGCCCCTGCCCGCACAGCTCATCCTGGGCCTGTGAACTTCCTAAGGGCCCACAGGGAGTGGGCGGAGGGGGCTGCTGGGAAGCCCGAGCTCAGACAGTAAAATGATTCTTTATTTGGGCAGGCTGAGGGAGGGCGGGCGAGGCTGGGCTGGAACCCCCACAGGGGGTGGCACGCAGGAGCTCCTCAGGGGGCCGGCCCCCTGGATGGGCGAGGCGGCTCCCTCTGTCCTTCCTACTTGTGCGGCCAGGCCTCGGAGACCCTCTGCAGGCAGTGCTGGGCAGCGGGCAGGGACAGGACCAGGCTGGTGGCGCGGCGCCCCATCCAGTAGAGGCCGTAGCCCAGGAGGCCCAGGACGGCAGCCTTCACGGCCAGGCGGGACACTCTGCCGGAGACGGACGGCGGGGGGATGCTGGGGAGGGAAGGCGGGCTGGGCCTGGCTGGGGGACACGGGACGCCCCAGCCCGGCTCTGCGCGGGCGCGCGGCTGTGGGGGAGGGGCAGGCGGCACTCACGTCATGATCTCTTGGATGTTGAGGTCGGTGGTCCAGTTCTTCTCGATGCCGGGGACGTGGCCCATGCCCACGACACCCACCACCACAGAGGGGACGCACTTCCTGGGCTCGGCTGGGGCGGGGAGACGCATCAGCACCGTCTGACCAGGCCCGTTCCCCCGGGGGCCCCAGCGGCGGCCCGGTGGCCATCCTCACCGTCGGAAGCGCGCGGCAGCTCCAGGCGCCGGGCCGCCTGCCTCAGCATGTAGGTCAGGTAGACGTCGCGCTCAGACACGATGGTGCGGTGCAGGTCGGGGAACTCGCCGATCATCTCCGCCATCATCTGCTCCAGCAGGTCCTTCTGCTTGCAGCGCTCCACGTCGTCCTTGCTGGGGGAGAAACAGCCAGCGCTGGCGCTGTGGGCCGGGCGGGGACCCCCTCGTCTGGGACCCACGGAAGGAGGGGGAGAGGAGTCCCTGCAAGAGGAGGCCCAGGCCAGGAACACAGGAGCGAGGCCCGGGGCGGGCGGGCCGGGCCGCACGGAGGCCAGTCACTGCAGGCCGTCTCAGGCCAGGAAGCCGAGGGGACCCACCTGATAGGGTCCGAGAGGAAACACAGGCCCCAGGCCAGCTTGACCTTCTGCCAGAAGGAGAGGGCGGCAATGGCCCTTTTGAAGGTGACAGGGATGGGCCGGTCACCCAGGTGGAACTTGCAGAACGGCACCCTGCTGGCCTGGAAGAGGCGGGATGTCGGTGGGGGCCTCGGGGCAGCTCCCGCCCACCCCCTCGGGCGGGGCCCAGGCTCACCTCCTTGAAAGCCTCCCTGAACTCGCCGCCGGGCGCCATGCCCAGCTGCTCGGTGATGTGGGCCGACACCTTCAGCAGCAGCATCTGCATGAGTCCGGACATGACCCCATTCTGTGGGAAGGGTCCCTGCGTCAGTCGCTGTGGCCAGAGCACCCGGCGCCTGCAGTCACGCAGGAAGCCAGCCTGTGTGTGGGGCTGAGTGAGGGCCAAGCTGGCCGCATCCACCGTGATGCTCACAACTGCGTCCCACCCCTTTATTTATTTATTTATTTTGGTGGTGGGGGGTGGGTAGGGGAGGGAGGGGGCGGGCGGGCCACTTCTGTTGGTCTTTCATTTGTCTATTTTCATCCGTCTTTGTGCTTTGGCTCCTGTGGGCCTCCCATCGCAGTGGCCTCTGTTGTCGCAGAGTGCTGGCTCTGGGCGCATGCGCTCCAGAGCCCCAGTTCGGTAATCGGACACATGGGTCCAGCCGCTCCGCGGCACGTGGGATCCTCCCAGGCCAGGGATCGAACCGGCGCCCCTTGCACTGCAAGGCGGTGTCCCCACCCACTGGACCACCAGGGAAGCCCTTCCCGCCCCTTTAGACCGCCTCCCCAGAGCAGGCCCGGCACGGGCCACACAGGCTCAGACCGGCTGCCTGGCTCTGGCCCCACGGATGCCCCCTTGCCCTCTCACCTCTCCAGCCCAGGCCCCTGAGCCCTCTGCCCACCTCGCCCTTGGGGTGCTGGTGTGAGCGGACGTGGTTCCTATGTCCGTGGGGAGGGACACGTAGTGGGGCCGCAGGACACACCGAAGCCCTCCCCGCCCCTGCAACTTGCCAGCACCGCTGGGGTCCCAGGGTCCCTGATCGGATCCTGCCTTGGAGTTGGGGTGTCAGCCACCTTTCCTCCTAATCCCCTGGGCCAGGGCGAAGGTTCCTTGACCAGAGTCCCCACGAGGGTCGGCCCGCACAGCTGCCCGCCGCCCGCCTGATGGCCGCACCTGCCTGATGGCCTGCTGCAGCTTCTCCAGGCTGAGCTCCTTGGCCTCGCGCAGCAGCGTGCGCTCGTCCATCTTCAGCATGGACACGCGGTACTGGCACAGCTCCACCACCACCACGTCGGGCTGCACCTCCCGGATGGTCTGCCACAGACACGCCAGCTCACGGCAGGCCCACAGGCAGAGCCGCCGGGCCGGGAGGCCCAGCCCCCGGACAGCCCCCTCCCGGGCGACCTCCCTGCCGGCCCAGCCGCCGCGGACACCGCCCGGCACCTGGAGCAGCGAAGGAGGGAAGGGGCGCCGGGCCCGCGTGTCCTGCGGTGGCGGCAGCACCGGGCCTCACCTTCGCCACGTCCCTCTTGCTGGCATCACTGAAGTGGGCGGTGCCCACCACGTACACCCGGCTCCCATCCTCGGCCACCAGCTCAGTCACCGTGCGCGGCAGGTTGGGCCGCTCTCGCCGCCTCTTCAGCTTCATCTCCAGGAGCATGTTGAAGGCGTCCACGTCCGCTGCAAGACAGCAAGGCCTGGTTCAGGAATGTCCGCCTCCTCGGGGGTCCCTCCCAGCCTTCAGGCGCCGGTCCATGCAGGCTGCTGAGGGACCCAGGACAGGGAGGCCATGGCGGGGCCGGCGGGCTCCGGGGTGAGTCGGAAGCACCCGACCTCCCACCTGATGGGGAGGCTCCGACTGCAGCCAGGCTCCCGCTCGAGAGCCCCTCGACACCCCAGGGCAGGCCCGGGCCGGGCGCACCGCAACCTCGGGAGGTCACCCAGTCCGAGCCCCCACCCCCACGGTGACCCCGGGGAGCACGCACACAGGTCCTGGGGCTCTCCAGGGAGCGCCCTGGGCACCGCCTCCGAAGCCCCTGAAGTCACGACGGGCTCCATGTCGGCCTGCAGAGGGAAGGGGGCACTGTGGCTGGGTGCCTTCCTCCCGGGGCCTCGGGGACCTGTCAGCCACGTGCCCCCCAGACAGCCTCCTTTCCAGAGGCCCACTCTCGGGACACCCTGCCCCGGGCCCCTCAACTGGCCAGGGACATGGCAGGAAAACCAGCGAAACGCTTCTCTACATGGAAGCCAGAGAACCCAGGGAGCCCCACTGACAGGGACCCTGCGCTCCACAGAAGCCCCCAGCCCCCAGCCCCGCTTCTGACCTCGGGCTGCTCCTGGCCTCGCGCAGCAGCGCGTACGCGACAGGCTCACAGCTCCACCACCACCACGTCGGGCTGCACCTCCCGGATGGTCTGCCACAGACACGCCAGCTCACGGCAGGCCCACAGGCAGAGCCGCCGGGCCGGGAGGCCCAGCCCCCGGACAGCCCCCTCCCGGGCGACCTCCCTGCCGGCCCAGCCGCCGCGGACACCGCCCGGCACCTGGAGCAGCGAAGGAGGGAAGGGGCGCCGGGCCCGCGTGTCCTGCGGTGGCGGCAGCACCGGGCCTCACCTTCGCCACGTCCCTCTTGCTGGCATCACTGAAGTGGGCGGTGCCCACCACGTACACCCGGCTCCCATCCTCGGCCACCAGCTCAGTCACCGTGCGCGGCAGGTTGGGCCGCTCTCGCCGCCTCTTCAGCTTCATCTCCAGGAGCATGTTGAAGGCGTCCACGTCCGCTGCAAGACAGCAAGGCCTGGTTCAGGAATGTCCGCCTCCTCGGGGGTCCCTCCCAGCCTTCAGGCGCCGGTCCATGCAGGCTGCTGAGGGACCCAGGACAGGGAGGCCATGGCGGGGCCGGCGGGCTCCGGGGTGAGTCGGAAGCACCCGACCTCCCACCTGATGGGGAGGCTCCGACTGCAGCCAGGCTCCCGCTCGAGAGCCCCTCGACACCCCAGGGCAGGCCCGGGCCGGGCGCACCGCAACCTCGGGAGGTCACCCAGTCCGAGCCCCCACCCCCACGGTGACCCCGGGGAGCACGCACACAGGTCCTGGGGCTCTCCAGGGAGCGCCCTGGGCACCGCCTCCGAAGCCCCTGAAGTCACGACGGGCTCCATGTCGGCCTGCAGAGGGAAGGGGGCACTGTGGCTGGGTGCCTTCCTCCCGGGGCCTCGGGGACCTGTCAGCCACGTGCCCCCCAGACAGCCTCCTTTCCAGAGGCCCACTCTCGGGACACCCTGCCCCGGGCCCCTCAACTGGCCAGGGACATGGCAGGAAAACCAGCGAAACGCTTCTCTACATGGAAGCCAGAGAACCCAGGGAGCCCCACTGACAGGGACCCTGCGCTCCACAGAAGCCCCCAGCCCCCAGCCCCGCTTCTGACCTCCCGCGGGGGCTGCTCCTCCGGCCCCTCCATGGCTGGGCGATGGCTCCCGGCACGGACGAGCGAAGCCTGAGGAAACAGGAGACATGTCCTCGCGTGGGGCAGCGCGCCGGGGGGCTCTGTCCCTCTGGAGCAGCCTGCGGTGGGACCTGCGCCCCGGCCACGGAGGACCTCGGGCCCGCGCCGCAGGCCCGGGCGCCGAGCGGGGACGCCAGGGTGCCGAGCCTGGGGCCTCTCCGCTGGGCCTCTGCTCAGCCCCAGAGGGGCGCCCTTGGGAGCAGCTGGCCGGACCGGGACACTTCCTTTTTGACTCCAGAACAAAAACACAACTTCTAAAATCCCCCCAAAAGATACAGCCAAGCAGCAGGGGAGCATCTGCACGCTGAGCCGGTGCGGGGGCAGTACAGAGGCAGCCCCGCTTCAGGAGCCCCGCGGGGCGACAGCCGTGCGCCCAGCAGCCTCGGCCCAGGAGTCAGCCCAGCACCGTCACGGCGCGCAGAGGACGGCACAGGCGGCAGCCCTGGGAGCCGAGGCTGCTTCCACTCAGCTTCGGATGAGCTGAGCTAGAGCCGAAGTCCCCAAGGTGGGGCCTGCGCCTCTTTAATGCTCCTACCAGAGGGCGGCCAGGAGCTGGAGCCCAGGAGGGCTGTCCGCCCCAGAGAGAAAACCAGGGGTGCCGGGGTGGCGTGGGCGCAGTGGAGGGCAGGGCAGGCTGTCAGGAAAGCGGGGCGGAGTGCCCGGGGCCAGGACGGGGCGCTCTGTACCCACCCCCACCGAGGACAGAAGCAGCGCCTGCCGCGCAGAGGTCACCTGGGCCTCCCACGATGGCGGCGGAAACTCAGCCCAGAGGCTGAAAGGGCCTCTAGTTTCAGCTGAGGGTAGCGCTGGGGTCCTGCCCCGCGGGCTGAGCCCACTGGAGAGCCTGGCAGGCGGTTCTGGGGGTGGCCGTGCGGCAGGCTCTGGAGTCTGCCTGCCACGCGGGCGCGGGCGGCCCCACGGGCAGGGCACACCAGGGCTCCTTCAGTCCCACCGCTTCACTCTCACAGCAAAGAGGAAACACAGATTCCAAAACAAATCCGATGCCAGGTCAAGTTCCTTCCCTTGTACCCTGTGACTCTGGGCCCAACCCTCACCTGGGCTCTGTTCCCAGCCCCACTCAGAGCTCTGGCTTCCTCGCCTGCCACCCTGGAAGAAATGAACTCAGGGAAGGGTCCCGAAGAGAAACTGGCTCAGGACTAGAGGAAGCAACAGGGCCCCCGGGTGAGGTCGGCCAGACGAGAAGTGGCCAGCAGAACCACAGGCCTCTGCAGGGAGCAGGGCAGCGGGCCTGGCGTCTGAACCTAGCTCGGCCCTGGGAATCCCGCCGGGGAGTAGCAGCAGCACTGGGGCACCTGGTCCCCACGGACAGCAGCTCACCAGCCTCACCAACCCCAGAGCCTCCTTTCCGCTTCACAGACCAAAGCGCTGCACTGACGACGGGCCCTGACCGAAACAGAAACAGGAAGCAGCGTCTGCAGGCGGGCCCCGGCCTGGCCCGCCCGCCTCTCAGGTTCCCGAGCTGGCCCAGCAAAACGTCCCACTCGGTCCCCTTTATATGAGGCTGCCAGAGCACTCGAGAAACTTCTCAAGGAAATGTCTGTGGTGTCCTGGGACACCTGTGCGACAGCCGGCAGGAGGGAAGCCAGCCCGGCTCCAGTCTCCCTCCCCTGGGGCTGGGAGCTGCGGCCTGGTCCGTCCAGCCAGACCTGCCCTCTGCCCCCAGGGGGCAGATGAGCTCGGAGGCCCCAGGTGGCTGGGCCAGGACCCAGGTCCGCTGGAGCTCCCCCGGTGAGTGCCTGGCCTGGGAGGGGTCGGGCAGGGAGTGCCAAGAGCCGGTGACTCTGAGAGGGTCCCCGCTGTGCACAACCTTGCCAGCGTGTGGCTTCCCGTCGTCCCCGCCAGGGCCCCAGGCGGCACGCTTGCCAGGAGCTAGTTCAGTGAGCCATCAGCCCCTCTCCTCTAGGTCTGCTCACGACGGTCAAATATTTATAGCTGGGACACAAGCCTCTCTCATCTGGAGGGGAGCAAAGGGCCACCCTGTAGAACCGTGGGCCCAGCCTTCACCTCCTGCCGCTCATCACACCACTGCTGCGGCCACCAGCGCCCCCAAAATCCCACGCCCAGCCCTCAGCAGCCGCTCAGCCCCAAGGAGCCCGCAGCGGGCTGCCTTCTGCCCAGCGACCTGGCCACCAGCACTTAGACCCTGGGGAGCTGGACAAAGCAGACACTTCCACCTGATCCCGGTGCTCTGCCCGTGTCCCGACAGCTACCACCGCTGAGCTGGACTGTCCAGGGGGCACAGCCTGGGGAGGCCTCCTGAGCTGGGCGGCCAGACGAGAAGTGGCCAGCAGAACCACAGGCCTCTGCAGGGAGCAGGGCAGCGGGCCTGGCGTCTGAACCTAGCTCGGCCCTGGGAATCCCGCCGGGGAGTAGCAGCAGCACTGGGGCACCTGGTCCCCACGGACAGCAGCTCACCAGCCTCACCAACCCCAGAGCCTCCTTTCCGCTTCACAGACCAAAGCGCTGCACTGACGACGGGCCCTGACCGAAACAGAAACAGGAAGCAGCGTCTGCAGGCGGGCCCCGGCCTGGCCCGCCCGCCTCTCAGGTTCCCGAGCTGGCCCAGCAAAACGTCCCACTCGGTCCCCTTTATATGAGGCTGCCAGAGCACTCGAGAAACTTCTCAAGGAAATGTCTGTGGTGTCCTGGGACACCTGTGCGACAGCCGGCAGGAGGGAAGCCAGCCCGGCTCCAGTCTCCCTCCCCTGGGGCTGGGAGCTGCGGCCTGGTCCGTCCAGCCAGACCTGCCCTCTGCCCCCAGGGGGCAGATGAGCTCGGAGGCCCCAGGTGGCTGGGCCAGGACCCAGGTCCGCTGGAGCTCCCCCGGTGAGTGCCTGGCCTGGGAGGGGTCGGGCAGGGAGTGCCAAGAGCCGGTGACTCTGAGAGGGTCCCCGCTGTGCACAACCTTGCCAGCGTGTGGCTTCCCGTCGTCCCCGCCAGGGCCCCAGGCGGCACGCTTGCCAGGAGCTAGTTCAGTGAGCCATCAGCCCCTCTCCTCTAGGTCTGCTCACGACGGTCAAATATTTATAGCTGGGACACAAGCCTCTCTCATCTGGAGGGGAGCAAAGGGCCACCCTGTAGAACCGTGGGCCCAGCCTTCACCTCCTGCCGCTCATCACACCACTGCTGCGGCCACCAGCGCCCCAAACTCCCACGCCCAGCCCTCAGCAGCCGCTCAGCCCCAAGGAGCCCGCAGCGGGCTGCCTTCTGCCCAGCGACCTGGCCACCAGCACTTAGACCCTGGGGAGCTGGACAAAGCAGACACTTCCACCTGATCCCGGTGCTCTGCCCGTGTCCCGACAGCTACCACCGCTGAGCTGGACTGTCCAGGGGGCACAGCCTGGGGAGGCCTCCTGAGCTGGGCCGCCCGAGCCAGGCCACTGGCAAACAGGGCCAGCTGGGCTGCCAGCAACTGCGCTGTGGGGGACAGCCGTGGGCCTGGCCAGCTCTCAGATCACCACCTGGGACGGCGTGGCCTTTGGCAGGCCCCTCCCACCTGTCCAGACCTTCCGCTCTGGCCGCCAGGGCCGAGGTGGTTCTGGCAGCCACCCAGCCGTCCCACAGTCGGCACAAACTGCGCCCCTGTCAGATGGCACCGTGGCTTCCCTGCTGGAGCAGGAAAGGACTAGCCACCTGGTTTTAGGGGACTGAGCCCAGAGACAGTGCCACGCTCATCTGGCTCCCCAGACATGCTTCCAAGGAAACAGACTCCAAATCCATGCGAGCCCCTGACCCCCAAGAGGACCATCTTGTCGGGCTCACAGAGGACGTGCTGGCTCACAGGCTGGGAGTCTCACCTGCCTTGGGGGCCCCCAGGGAACGTGTCAGGTGCTCCTGTTGGATGAGCTGTTAGCACAGACAATAGCTTGCTGGGTGCCCCTCAAAGGACAGATCTGGGGATAGAAGACGGTGCGGGTGCGTGGCAGCCACAGGCCACTGTCCCTCTCCAGGGCCCCGGTGCTATCAACTGAACTGTGTCCCCTCCAATTCACAGTCTGAAGCACTGACCCCAGTGGGATGAGATCGGGCGGTGGGAAGAGGATTAGGGTGAGGTGAGGTCCTGAGGCTGGGCCCCAGGGTAGGATCAGAGCCTTCCTGGGAAGAAGCCCAAGAGAACACCGCGAGAAGGAAGCTGCCTGGAGCCAGGAAGAACCAAATCACTAGCAACCAAATTGGCCAGCACTAAGCTTAGTCTTGAATGTTCTGTCTCCAGAACTGAGAAGACTGTTGTTCTAACCCTGCTGTGGTATTTTGTCGTGACTGCAGAGCAGAGTCAATCGTTCCCTCCCATCACCCCTCTAAAAATCAGAAAGCCGCGGGGGCTTCCCTGGGGGTCCAGTGGGTAAGGACACCGCCTTGCAGTGCAAGTGGCGCCGGTTCGATCCCTGGCCTGGGAAGATCCCACGTGCCGTGGAGCGGCTGGACCGATGTGTCCAACTACCGAGCCAGAGCTCTGGAGCGCATGCGCCCAGAGCTGGTGCTCTGCGATGAGAGAGGCCACTGCAATGGGAGGCCCACACAGGCCAGAGAATAAAGATGGGTGAAAAAAACAAAAATGGAATAAAAGAGGCCAAAATTTAAAAAAAGAAAAAAATTCAGAAAGTCAGTAACTGCCTCCCAGACGCCAGGCCGGCTTCCCAGTGCTGGCCAAGAGCTGACCAGCCCTGGATGGAGTTCCTAGAAAAACCAGCTTCAACCAGCCCACAAGGCCTGCCAGTTCAGAAGATCGAGGCTCCCAAACTGGACAGACAGTGGGCTGTAAAGAGAAATGACTGAGTGGTAGGCAGCAGGGTGCGCGCCAAAGCACTGCAGCCCTGCACCCCGACTTCTGAGGCCACTGGAAGCCCCCTGGGGCTGGCAGGCAGTCTGAAGGGTCACCTCACACCTGGCTGGAGGCCCAGCAACCCCGGCCTCCGCCCGCTGCCGGTTCCCACGCTGATCTCCACCGGGGGCGCTGTGCAGGGTCCTGCCCGCCCACTGCGCGGCCCTCCCGGCGGTGCTGCCTTGCGGCCTCAGACACCTCCACGCTGCGAGGCTGGCCAGTGGCCCCCAGGCCAGGGCCCCCTCCCAGTCACACAAGGCGGGCAACAGTAGCAAAGGGAACGCGCAGGGCCGGCGGGGCCGGCTCGGGGCACGGCGGGCTGGTGCCCGTACCCGCTCCTGTCCAGGGGCCCTGGGAGCCAGGAGGTGCCACCTGGGAACGGCCGAGCTCCAGCTGGGGCCGCCCCGACGCCCGAAGGCAGCCGAGGACCTCGGAGCGGCTTCCTGCCTGTTCTCCGTGGGCTGGGGTCTCCTTTCTCGGGGGAGTTTCCACCAAGACGCGCGTGTGAACTTCGCGGTGCTCCGCGGCGTGAGTCACAGCTCAGTAAAGCCGCTTCGGGCGCAAGGGGAGGGGCGCCGGCAGGCCTCGGGAGTCTGCGCTCCCGGGCTCCGAACGGCAGCCCTGACGGCTCGGCCTGAAGGGCGAAGGCCTCGACCGCCTCTGCCGAGACGCTGCCGCCGCCGGGGGAGCAGAGGCGCCTGACGCTACCCGACTCCGCCTCCGGCCCCGACCCCGGCCTCGGCCCAGGGCCCCGCCCCCGGCCCCGCCCCCGGCCCGCACCGCCGGAGCCCCTGGGCGCTCGCGACCCTGGCCGTCGGCCGCAGCCCCGCGCGCGCTCCTCGGAGACCGGGGCGGACCCTTCCGGCGCGAGATTCCACGCTGGCGGGCGACGGGGCCCGGCCCGGCCCGCGAGCCGACCCCGGCCCGCCAGGGCCCCGCGCGCCGCCCCCCGCCCCGGGCCCGTGCCGCGCGGCATACCGAGGCGGGGCGGCGCTCCTCAGCCGGCCTCCATGCGGCTCGTCGCCCACCGGACGGGGCGGACCGGGGCCGCGGGGCGGGGCGGCCAGACGGGCCGAGGCCGCGGGGCCGGGCGGCGCGCGGCTTGCCGGGAAGCGTAGTCCCGCGCGCCGCCCGCCCGCCCTCGCAGAGAGCCTGGCCTGCGCCTGCGCACTACAGTTCCCAGAGGGCCGCGCGCGAGCGACCGGGAACTTCACTTCCCAGGAGGCCGCGCGCCAGAAGCTCCGCCCCGCCCCGCCTCCCTGCCGGGATGCAAGGGCTGCAGCGGCGGGTGTAGATGCAGGTTCGAGTCCCGGCCTGCCACCCTAGTGGGCAGGCGTTGCGAAGCGCCCTGAAACTCTCTGACCGCAACTACCGGTCAGTAAAAGGGAGCTGATGTTCGACAGCCTCCTCGGGCAACAGTAGCAAAGGGAACGCGCAGGGCCGGCGGGGCCGGCTCGGGGCACGGCGGGCTGGTGCCCGTACCCGCTCCTGTCCAGGGGCCCTGGGAGCCAGGAGGTGCCACCTGGGAACGGCCGAGCTCCAGCTGGGGCCGCCCCGACGCCCGAAGGCAGCCGAGGACCTCGGAGCGGCTTCCTGCCTGTTCTCCGTGGGCTGGGGTCTCCTTTCTCGGGGGAGTTTCCACCAAGACGCGCGTGTGAACTTCGCGGTGCTCCGCGGCGTGAGTCACAGCTCAGTAAAGCCGCTTCGGGCGCAAGGGGAGGGGCGCCGGCAGGCCTCGGGAGTCTGCGCTCCCGGGCTCCGAACGGCAGCCCTGACGGCTCGGCCTGAAGGGCGAAGGCCTCGACCGCCTCTGCCGAGACGCTGCCGCCGCCGGGGGAGCAGAGGCGCCTGACGCTACCCGACTCCGCCTCCGGCCCCGACCCCGGCCTCGGCCCAGGGCCCCGCCCCCGGCCCCGCCCCCGGCCCGCACCGCCGGAGCCCCTGGGCGCTCGCGACCCTGGCCGTCGGCCGCAGCCCCGCGCGCGCTCCTCGGAGACCGGGGCGGACCCTTCCGGCGCGAGATTCCACGCTGGCGGGCGACGGGGCCCGGCCCGGCCCGCGAGCCGACCCCGGCCCGCCAGGGCCCCGCCCCGCCCCCGCCCCGGGCCCGTGCCGCGCGGCATACCGAGGCGGGGCGGCGCTCCTCAGCCGGCCTCCATGCGGCTCGTCGCCCACCGGACGGGGCGGACCGGGGCCGCGGGGCGGGGCGGCCAGACGGGCCGAGGCCGCGGGGCCGGGCGGCGCGCGGCTTGCCGGGAAGCGTAGTCCCGCGCGCCGCCCGCCCGCCCTCGCAGAGAGCCTGGCCTGCGCCTGCGCACTACAGTTCCCAGAGGGCCGCGCGCGAGCGACCGGGAACTTCACTTCCCAGGAGGCCGCGCGCCAGAAGCTCCGCCCCGCCCCGCCTCCCTGCCGGGATGCAAGGGCTGCAGCGGCGGGTGTAGATGCAGGTTCGAGTCCCGGCCTGCCACCCTAGTGGGCAGGCGTTGCGAAGCGCCCTGAAACTCTCTGACCGCAACTACCGGTCAGTAAAAGGGAGCTGATGTTCGTACAGCCTCCTATGATAGCAGCCCCGGTGCCCCGTGCAGGTCCCGGGCTCCCATGTTCCGAGTCTGGGGGGTGGCCCTCCTGCGGGCTGGCTGACATGGGAGAAGATGCCCCGTCCAGTCTCATGTAGGGCAGTTTCCTCTAGGCCGGCAGGCTGGGGTCCGTTAAGTGAGAGGCTCTGGTCTGACGCTTAACTGCCAACTTTCTGGTGCACAACTCCTGTCCAGCCCCCTGTTGGGTTCGTGGTGGCACAGATCGGTTCTGCCCACCTTGCCACCTTGGCCATCCACAGAGGAGAGCTGGGGTGCGCGCGCTGTCGTCCACTTCAGGTGCTTGCCGCGGCTAGACCAGTCTCTGGTTGAGATGCCTCCTGGGCTGGTGTGACGGAGAGAGATCTGGGTTCCAGTCCGGGCTGGCTGGGCTGGGGGAGATGTTCTCCGGAAGCCCCTCTTCTTCCAAGACTGCCCTGCCCCGGACTGGAGGGAAGGAGCAAGGAGGTGGGTGTGGAGGGCCTTCCACAGTGGTACCCCTCTGGGCAAGGGGGCACCCTGACCCCTGCAGGAAGAGGTCAGCCTCTATGGGACTTCCTCTGTTCCCCAGCAAACCAGGGCCACGCGCCAATTCTCACAGCTAGGCCTCCGGAAGAGATCGTGTTGGAAATGTTCTGCCAGGCTTCGGCTCAGAGGACAAGGCTGGGCAGAGCAGTCCTGCCAAAGATCCAG
Source organism: Tragulus kanchil (assembly GCA_022376925.1). Classification (NCBI taxonomy): domain Eukaryota; kingdom Metazoa; phylum Chordata; class Mammalia; order Artiodactyla; family Tragulidae; genus Tragulus; species Tragulus kanchil. The sequence goes on from JAIOJX010000004.1 coordinate 169,035,794, forward strand.
ACTGGGGGCACAGAGGCGTGTGCCCCAGCCCCAGCTGGACCCGTGTACAATGCACTGAGCACAAGACCTGACAGGGCACACCCTGCAGGCTCTGGGCAGGTCTCCACTCTGAGCAGAGCACCAGCGTGTGCATGGACAGGGTGGCTGCGACTACAGTTCCCAGAGGCCGGGACCCTTCACTTCCCAGGAGGCCGCGCGCCAGAAGCTCCGCCCCGCCCCGCCTCCCTGCCGGGATGCAAGGGCTGCAGCGGCGGGTGTAGATGCAGGTTCGAGTCCCGGCCTGCCACCCTAGTGGGCAGGCGTTGCGAAGCGCCCTGAAACTCTCTGACCGCAACTACCGGTCAGTAAAAGGGAGCTGATGTTCGTACAGCCTCCTATGATAGCAGCCCCGGTGCCCCGTGCAGGTCCCGGGCTCCCATGTTCCGAGTCTGGGGGGTGGCCCTCCTGCGGGCTGGCTGACATGGGAGAAGATGCCCCGTCCAGTCTCATGTAGGGCAGTTTCCTCTAGGCCGGCAGGCTGGGGTCCGTTAAGTGAGAGGCTCTGGTCTGACGCTTAACTGCCAACTTTCTGGTGCACAACTCCTGTCCAGCCCCCTGTTGGGTTCGTGGTGGCACAGATCGGTTCTGCCCACCTTGCCACCTTGGCCATCCACAGAGGAGAGCTGGGGTGCGCGCGCTGTCGTCCACTTCAGGTGCTTGCCGCGGCTAGACCAGTCTCTGGTTGAGATGCCTCCTGGGCTGGTGTGACGGAGAGAGATCTGGGTTCCAGTCCGGGCTGGCTGGGCTGGGGGAGATGTTCTCCGGAAGCCCCTCTTCTTCCAAGACTGCCCTGCCCCGGACTGGAGGGAAGGAGCAAGGAGGTGGGTGTGGAGGGCCTTCCACAGTGGTACCCCTCTGGGCAAGGGGGCACCCTGACCCCTGCAGGAAGAGGTCAGCCTCTATGGGACTTCCTCTGTTCCCCAGCAAACCAGGGCCACGCGCCAATTCTCACAGCTAGGCCTCCGGAAGAGATCGTGTTGGAAATGTTCTGCCAGGCTTCGGCTCAGAGGACAAGGCTGGGCAGAGCAGTCCTGCCAAAGATCCAGACTGGGGGCACAGAGGCCGGTGTGCCCCAGCCCCAGCTGGACCCGTGTACAATGCACTGAGCACAAGACCTGACAGGGCACACCCTGCAGGCTCTGGGCAGGTCTCCACTCTGAGCAGAGCACCAGCGTGTGCATGGACAGGGTGGCTTGGGCTCCTGGGTGGGTGCAGCAGCTCCTCGGGGGGGTCACCCTGGCCCTGGTGCTGAAGTCACTACCGTTGAGCTGGCTGCCCTGGGAGACCAAGGGCTAAGAGGTCAGGGGCTCATCCCGCCCTGTAGGACCAGCCCAGCCTGCTCTGGCCCTGGGGGTCCTTTCCCCCGACACGTGCAGATGGTGCCAACCTGAGGGGCAGGGGCCACGTGCCCTGGGATGCTGGGCTGGGGAGAGTGTCCTGACTCAGGTGATGGTGAGTGCTCTCTGGGGACCGGGGGTATGAACTCTGCCATCTTGCCATCTGGGGCCACGCTGACCCTGGAGAGACCGTGCCTTCCAGAGCCAGCAAATTCCTAGAGACAGCAAGCAATCTTACGAGCCAAGTGGTCGTCCAAGCCCCAGACCTCCTCCTCGGGGGGATCACCCTTGGCCTGCCCCAGTCACCTGAGCCAGGCGCCCCACAACCGGGGGCTGCCCCTTTTCCCGGAGCCCACCAAGATTACGCTAGCCGGTCCTGAGCCTGCTTACCCTGCCTCGCACATACCTCTCCTCTCGGAAATCCCAAGAAACGCTCCTGCCCACAAGTTTCCCCTCCCTGCCTCCTGACCGCCCCGGGGCCTCTGGGTGCCCATCTTGGGAGCTGCCTTGGCAGTGGTAGGCACCTTCTGATCTCCAGCCTCATCACCCCGAGTGATGATAAAAACCCGAGTTGGGATGCAGCCCCTGCGTGATGGACGGTCCCCATTCCTAGGCGCCCAGCCCGCCCCGCCAGGCCTGCCCCAGGAAGGGCCTGCGAGGGTCTGCCGGGAGGCCGGGCCTGTCAGGCCTTCGCACAGCGAGCAGGTGATTGCACTCCCGCCTCCGGCAAGCACTCCCCGTGTGACTGTAGCCCCCGGAATTCTGGCCTAGATGCCCCAGCCACCTCCTCCAAGGAGTTTCGCTCAGACCCCATGGGTCTTCTGCCACGGCCTGCGAGGTCTGTGCCTGCTCCATGCGCGTGTGGGACTGGCCTCATTCTCACCGCATCGTGGGCTGGGGAGGACAGCCCCTCTGCCTGTGATCCTAACAACAGGAGCACCTCCAGCCCCGTCAGGGGCCTCTTCTGGGAAGCCCTCCGGAGTCCTGCCAGCTCTCACGCAGCTCTCAAGAGTCTGATGGGGTGACGGCTTCCTGGGGGGCCCACCCATCTCCCTGAGTCTGTGAATCACGCCCCTGGGCGAGACCAAGGGCTAAGAGGTCAGGGGCTCATCCCGCCCTGTAGGACCAGCCCAGCCTGCTCTGGCCCTGGGGGTCCTTTCCCCCGACACGTGCAGATGGTGCCAACCTGAGGGGCAGGGGCCACGTGCCCTGGGATGCTGGGCTGGGGAGAGTGTCCTGACTCAGGTGATGGTGAGTGCTCTCTGGGGACCGGGGGTATGAACTCTGCCATCTTGCCATCTGGGGCCACGCTGACCCTGGAGAGACCGTGCCTTCCAGAGCCAGCAAATTCCTAGAGACAGCAAGCAATCTTACGAGCCAAGTGGTCGTCCAAGCCCCAGACCTCCTCCTCGGGGGGATCACCCTTGGCCTGCCCCAGTCACCTGAGCCAGGCGCCCCACAACCGGGGGCTGCCCCTTTTCCCGGAGCCCACCAAGATTACGCTAGCCGGTCCTGAGCCTGCTTACCCTGCCTCGCACATACCTCTCCTCTCGGAAATCCCAAGAAACGCTCCTGCCCACAAGTTTCCCCTCCCTGCCTCCTGACCGCCCCGGGGCCTCTGGGTGCCCATCTTGGGAGCTGCCTTGGCAGTGGTAGGCACCTTCTGATCTCCAGCCTCATCACCCCGAGTGATGATAAAAACCCGAGTTGGGATGCAGCCCCTGCGTGATGGACGGTCCCCATTCCTAGGCGCCCAGCCCGCCCCGCCAGGCCTGCCCCAGGAAGGGCCTGCGAGGGTCTGCCGGGAGGCCGGGCCTGTCAGGCCTTCGCACAGCGAGCAGGTGATTGCACTCCCGCCTCCGGCAAGCACTCCCCGTGTGACTGTAGCCCCCGGAATTCTGGCCTAGATGCCCCAGCCACCTCCTCCAAGGAGTTTCGCTTCAGACCCCATGGGTCTTCTGCCACGGCCTGCGAGGTCTGTGCCTGCTCCATGCGCGTGTGGGACTGGCCTCATTCTCACCGCATCGTGGGCTGGGGAGGACAGCCCCTCTGCCTGTGATCCTAACAACAGGAGCACCTCCAGCCCCGTCAGGGGCCTCTTCTGGGAAGCCCTCCGGAGTCCTGCCAGCTCTCACGCAGCTCTCAAGAGTCTGATGGGGTGACGGCTTCCTGGGGGGCCCACTCCATCTCCCCTGAGTCTGTGAATCACCCTGCGGCCCCCAGGGGGACCTGGAAGGCAGCGGGGCATCTCCCACCACCCCACGGGGGGTGGGTGGAGCCTCGGATGCAGGCGGCCTCAGGGGAGCGCAGGCCTCTGGCAGGATGGACCACTCGGGACTCGGGGTTAACAGAATAATCTTTATTGATATGCTCGGTGCTACGGTGTGAGTACTGTCCCATGGTCGCCGTGGCTGAGGTAACAGGGCAGCCCCGCCCACGCAGCCCTGCGCTTCCTTCGCAGAAGCACGGTGGCCCCTTGGGCGGGGTGGGTGGGGGCTCGTGGCCTGGAGGGACATGGTTATTGCGTGGGACTCCTGCCCTCGCTGGCATGCTGGCGCCCACGTCCAGCCTCACCCGTGCCCGCTCATGCACACGCTTGCACGCTTACCAGTTCACGCACACGCCCGCTTGCACACGGGCACCCTCACTCTCTTGTCCACACACTCACACACACAACATCCTTTGTTTGAAACGAGTCCTAAGCCTCCTGATAATAAATAGGCTTGCTAGTTACAGTGGTCATAGTAAAACGAAGTACAGGTTTGTCGGGATATGAGGAGAAAGTGCGTGTTGACCTTTGACTGGAGGGCGGACCCCAGCCCCTCCCACTCGGGGTCCCTGTCCCTGCAGGGGCAGCCCTGAGATTGAGGTGCCACCCCTCCAGCTCCCTCCTGAGTCACCCTGCCACCTCCCGGTCCCTCGTGGGGCAGTACCCCTGGCCCAAGACAAAATCAACTAAAAAAATAAATTCATCTCGCAGCCAAGTGACTGATGGAGGGGAAGGGGCAGGCTCTGGGCCTTTCTGACAGGGGGCTCCACTGGAGTCACAGCCAGCCCCTGAGCCAGCCAGCACCCCGACGATGCCATCTGGGGGCCGGGTGGGAGAGGCGCTGAGCCCCCTGGCATGCGGACAGGAGGCCAGGGTATGTGGGCAGTGCTGGGTGAAGAAGAGGCCGCGTCCACACAGGGCTGGACAGGCCCCGGCGCCTCAGAACTCCACGGTACTCACTACTGTCCTTGGCTCGTCGAAGGTGGCGATGAGGATCTGCTGGGGGGCAGGGATGGTGATGAGGCTGCCCACGTCCTGGGGGGCTCGGGGGCCCCCGTCCTCCTCCTCCCGGGTCTCGTACAGGGTGCTGATGTGCAGCAGGGGGTGGGTGGCATTGCGGCTCAGGATGGCAAGGGGGTCGGGCTTGCCCAGGCTGGCTGGCGAGAGAGGGGCCGTGGCAGGGGCGGCAGGGGGCGAGCAGACGTGAAACGGCCCCCCTGAGGGCAGCGTGCCCCGGGCTGGCTCTGCCGAGTACAGAATCTCCTTCTCAGGGAGTGGTGCATCTGCAAAGAGCACAGGGCCTCCACAGGCTCCGGCCCCCTGCTGCCCGCCCCCTTCCTCTTGCCCAGACAGCGGCCTGCTGGGTGGACCCCGGCTGTCCCAGGGGCAGGGGCGTCCTTTGCCAGAGCCTTCTCCAGGTGCTGAGCAGCCTCACCGTGTGTCCCCACCCGCCCGACATCCCTTCTGCTCTCAGGACCCTGGAGCAAGGGTCCTGCCTGTGGTCACCCCAGCAGCTGGCTCCTCTGCCCACCCCTGGCCTCTGTCTGGATGGCTCCACCCTTCACCCCTCTCGCGCCCCCCACCCCAGCCCTGTCGGTCCCTACCTGCGGTGGGCGCCGCTGCCAGGCCCAGCCCACACTCCTCTGCCTGGGACAGGAAGCCCCCTTCCTGACTCCGGGAGGCAGGCAGGGTGGCGGGCACGGCCTCGGCCTTGGCCTTCTTGGTGCCCAGGATGTAGGGGTGCACATCCAGGGAGAAGTGGCGGGCGTGCTTCTTGTCCGGGGCAGGCCCTGCGTCGCCCCCGCTGCCCTTGTAATGGTGCGCGGCGCGTGCGCCCGCGTCCAGCAGCGGCGCGATCAGAGTGTCGGTGGCCGTCTTGCGGCGCACGGGCTTGGGCTTTTCAGCCTTGCTGGTCTCCACGCGCATGATAGCCAGAGGTTCCTTGAAGGGCTGGGGCAGCGGGTTGCTGGTGGGGATCCACTTCATCTTCTTGCGGGGCCGCTTGACCACCGGCGGCTCTGCCGTGCCCTCGGGCTCAGCCGGGTTGGCGCTGGGGTCCACCGTCTGCACGCCGGCGTCACGGACGGTGGGCGTGGTGTCGTGGTTGGACTGCGCGAGCGCGGCCAGCAGCTGCCGCACCACGTTGTCGTACATGAGGTCGCTCTCGTTGGTGATGAAGTCCAGCCGGTTGAGTGATTTGATGTGGTCGCGGTTCTCGTTGCAGAACATGGCCAGGATGTTGATGTCGCAGAACTGGGAGCGGCGCCACTGCCGGCGCGTCTTGATGCCCACCTTGTGCAGCTTGTCGAAGATAAAGTTGCTCTTGCGGAAGATGAAGAGGTGGATGAGGTTGACGAGGATGATGAGGTTCATGGCGCACAGCAGCACGATGTCCACGCCCGCCACGATGCGCTGCAGCTGCACCGACGGCAGCTTGCAGGTGACGCGCACGGCCGGCCCGCCCCCGGGCGCCGCGCCCAGCGCGCAGGTGAACTCGTTCTGCTTCTGGGTGGCGTAGTAGGTGCACAAGTAGGAGATGGGCGCCACGCTGAGCAGCAGGATGAGCAGGTGCCGCGCCAGGTAGAGCTTGGCCAGGAAGTTGCTGCGGCCGCGGCGCTCCAGGTACTTCTCGAACAGGTTCTGCTCGGGGCTCTTCTCCTTCTCCGCGTTCTCGATGATCTCGCGCCGCTCGCGCTCGGTGATGCCGGGACCCTTAGACTGGATCTGCTTCTCAATCTTGGGCGCGCGGCCCTCCGCGGCCCGGTGGTAGCAGTTGTCAATCTCCTGCAGCAGGAAGTTGAGCTCGGAGGTGAGGCGCGTGGACGCCAGGAACTCCCAGCCCAGCGCGGGCACGTACATGATGGCCGCGAAGGCCAGCAGCGAGTAGGGCAGCAGCTTGTGCTCGAACAGCGACGGCCACAGGCTGGCGTCCACGCCGGGAAGCGCGTCCCGCAGCTCTGTCCAGCAGTAGCCGCGGGCGAACAGCGCCTGGTCGCGGGTGAAGTTGTGAGGCGTGTAGCAGTATATGGGCTCCTCTGGGGGCAGAGAGGAGAGGGGGCTGGGGCATCAGACCCATCCTGCTCTGCCCGACCCTGGCCCCGTCCCCACATCTCCGCTGCCTGTGTGGGGTCTCCTACTCCCTCCCTCTGCCCCTACATTACTGCGGTCAGCTTTGGGTTGGGGTGGAGGGTACAGCCCTGCCTGCCTGGGGTGCGGGCACCGACCTGCATTTGGAACCTCAGGTCTCCCTCCAAGTGCTGTAAGGTTCCAGCCCTCCCGCCTGCAAAAGGAAAAGTCCAGAGCCGGCGGCACCGGCCACAGCACTCAGCTGGCCCAGCCCCTGGCCCGGCACCACCTGCTCCTCCTGAGGAGCACAGGTGCCCTGGACCCGTCCCTCCTGGTCAGAGGTTACAGTGACACAATTAAAGAAAAACAAAGTGGCCCTGCCTGCCTGTGAGGGTGAGGGGTGCCCCCCAAGACCCCGTGTCCTGGGGAAGGGCCGGCGTGAGGTCCCTGGACCCTGAGTGAGCAGGGGAGCCCCCCGGGGATCCAAAAGGAAGGCTTCACCCCCTGGACGGCAGAGTCTGCACTGAGACAGGAGGGCGAGCGCGCCATCTCAGACGCTGACCCGCTCTCTCCCGGGTGAGGACCGGCACAAACAGCTGGCCCACCCCTGCCCCCGTCTCCCGTTTGAACACTTCCCAGAGGGGAGAGCTTGGTCGCCTCAGGCAGGCCGTTCACAGCCCCTGAAGGCTGGGCCTCAGCCCTGTCCGGCAGGCTCCTGTCCGGGGGTGTGCCGTCCTGCACGCTCCAGAGCCCTGGGTCCCAGCCCAGGGGGCAGCGTCGTGCCGACAGGAGGTGGTCACCCCTACCCTGCCCACAGCCGCCACACACATCTGCCTGCCTGGCCCCAAAAAAGAGCCGCCAGGGGGGGCCTCCTTCGTCTCCCTCTGGTCCCAGTTAAGCCTCTCACCCCAGGAAGTGAGAGCACTTGAGACCAGGAAGCAGTGGGCTCCAAAGCACCTGTCATCTGTCTGTCTTGTCTGTGCAGGTCCCTCCCCTGTCCCAAGGCCTGCTCCACTAAGCGGGCCTCTGATTGGGAGAGGCAGATGGTCACTGCTGGTACCTCGCAGGGACGGAGCAGGCAGCTACACATCTAGGCATGGACGCCCCACGAGTGCCTCCAGCCCAGCACGTGGAGGTCCGCTGACCTGTCACACACGAAGATCCTCAGACCACGGCCACCAGGGTCACAGCCTCATGCCGTCCTGAAGGCTGAGGGCGGAAGGATTGCCAGAGCAGGGCCCGCAGCTCGCTGCAGGTGGCGCGGACCTCAGACGCCACGTGGCGGGCACTGGGGAGCCACGGAGGGACGAGCCCTGGCTCGGGGCAGGCCCAGCCCCAGCGCCTTGCGGGCTCTTCTCTGGGGCCTCTGTCCCTTCCCAACCCGCCCGCTCCTGCAAAGCAGACTGTGCCTGTCACACAGGTGCCTCAAGACACACGTGTGCGCGGCGACCCTGCCATGGAAGGGCTGCGGCCACGTGGCCTGACTCGAGCTGCAGGGGCCTGGGCCAGCCTGGGCGGGGGCGGGGGCGCCGCGGAGCCACAGTCTGGGTGCCAGGCCCTCAAACAGCAGTGTCTGCACAGATGTCCAGCGGGGACGTAAGACACAGCCAGCTCACCAAACGCCCCTTTCCTAAGGACGGCACCGTGTGGACTCCAGCCTCCGGTGCTCCTGGCTTTGCCCACAGAGCACACCAGGTGCTTCTGAAGACCTCGGCCAGGAGCGTACAGGCTGACCACGGCGCCGCGGAAAAGGTCAAGGCAGAGACGGTGAGGCGGCTTGGGGGAAGAAGCCGGAGGGCAAGATTCCAGGGCTCCTCCTGGGCCCTGGGCTGATCCCAGCCCTCAGCAGTGTCCTCTCCCAGGCCCTGGGTGCCCCGGGCTCCTGGAGACCCTGCCGGCCTGCAGGCATTTCAGAGACATCACAGGGTCGGCTCTAAATGCCCGCAATAAAGCCAAGATCACGATAAAGCAAGTCACCCGTTGTTTTCGTTCCCAGTGTGTGTAACAGCAACGTTTACACTACGCTGTCATCCACGTCTGCACACCGCACACACGTCTAAAAAGCACTGTGCATCTCTTAATGAGACACACTTCCTTGCTAAAAACTGCTACCCGTCTTCAGCGCATTCAAGTCTAGAACGCTCCACTAAGCGGGCCTCTGATTGGGAGAGGCAGATGGTCACTGCTGGTACCTCGCAGGGACGGAGCAGGCAGCTACACATCTAGGCATGGCGCCCACGAGTGCCTCCAGCCCAGCACGTGGAGGTCCGCTGACCTGTCACACACGAAGATCCTCAGACCACGGCCACCAGGGTCACAGCCTCATGCCGTCCTGAAGGCTGAGGGCGGAAGGATTGCCAGAGCAGGGCCCGCAGCTCGCTGCAGGTGGCGCGGACCTCAGACGCCACGTGGCGGGCACTGGGGAGCCACGGAGGGACGAGCCCTGGCTCGGGGCAGGCCCAGCCCCAGCGCCTTGCGGGCTCTTCTCTGGGGCCTCTGTCCCTTCCCAACCCGCCCGCTCCTGCAAAGCAGACTGTGCCTGTCACACAGGTGCCTCAAGACACACGTGTGCGCGGCGACCCTGCCATGGAAGGGCTGCGGCCACGTGGCCTGACTCGAGCTGCAGGGGCCTGGGCCAGCCTGGGCGGGGGCGGGGGCGCCGCGGAGCCACAGTCTGGGCGCCGGGCCCCTCAAACAGCAGTGTCTGCACAGATGTCCAGCGGGGACGTAAGACACAGCCAGCTCACCAAACGCCCCTTTCCTAAGGACGGCACCGTGTGGACTCCAGCCTCCGGTGCTCCTGGCTTTGCCCACAGAGCACACCAGGTGCTTCTGAAGACCTCGGCCAGGAGCGTACAGGCTGACCACGGCGCCGCGGAAAAGGTCAAGGCAGAGACGGTGAGGCGGCTTGGGGGAAGAAGCCGGAGGGCAAGATTCCAGGGCTCCTCCTGGGCCCTGGGCTGATCCCAGCCCTCAGCAGTGTCCTCTCCCAGGCCCTGGGTGCCCCGGGCTCCTGGAGACCCTGCCGGCCTGCAGGCATTTCAGAGACATCACAGGGTCGGCTCTAAATGCCCGCAATAAAGCCAAGATCACGATAAAGCAAGTCACCCGTTGTTTTCGTTCCCAGTGTGTGTAACAGCAACGTTTACACTACGCTGTCATCCACGTCTGCACACCGCACACACGTCTAAAAAGCACTGTGCATCTCTTAATGAGACACACTTCCTTGCTAAAAACTGCTACCCGTCTTCAGCGCATTCAGTGAGCCGCAGTCATGTTGCAATAGGAACACCAGAGATCATGGCTCACAGTCCCCTGAACAAGTGTATTATTAATGGAAAATTAGAAATACTGTGAGAATTGCCCAACTGTGGCACAGAGACACAAACTGAGCAAATGAGGCTGGATAAACAGCTTGATGCAGGGTTGTCACAAACCTTCAAACTGTGAGAAACGCAGTATCTGCGAAGCACAGTACAACAAGGTCTGACTGTATCTGGCTATTTTAGAAAAAAGCAGCCGTTGGTCCCCTTTGCCCAGGGCCCACGGGACGTCTGGAGAAGCTGCTGAAAGTTGTGCTGCTCAGCTGTGTCCGACCCTTTGCACTGAGGCCCGCCAGGCTCCTCTGTCCATGGATTTTTCAGGCAAGGATGCTGGAGGGGGCTGCCATGTCCTCCATGGGATCTTCCTGACCCAGGGATTGGATCTGCCTCTCCTGTGTCTCCTGCAGTGGCAGGTGGACTCTTGCCACGGAGCCACCGGGAAGGCCCCGGAGACCCTGGCAGCCCTCAGCTCCCCTCCTCACAGCCCCCTCTCCTGGCCAGGCACCTGTTGTCCCGTCTGTCCATCACAGAGCAGGGCTGCAGGGTGGGGGGCATCTATGGAGCCATGGGGTCTTTCTGCCACCTGCCACCCTCCAGCCTGGGGACTCATACAGCCTGGGGACTCATACAGGCCTTGGCATCCAGGGAGGTCCTCCCTGGCTGGCTCGTCGCCATGAGCCAAATGTCCAGCAGGCACTGACTTGCCCACGTGTCTCCACCCCCACACACCAGGACAGCAAGTGAGGGTCCCCCATCTGGGCCCAGTGGGTGGGACACAGATCCTTCCGGCTAGAGCAGGACACCCACACCCTCAGCCCCAAACCCAGTGGCCACAGTGCGGAGGGGCTGGGGCGACAGTGACCCGGAGTGGCTGAGGACGTGCGCACCGGTGTGCTCTGCCCGCGAGTCGGAGGAGGCAGCCTTGACGGTGTCCGCCCTCAGGTCACAGGGACCCATAACGGTGAGTCCTCTGTGCAAGGATGCTGGTCCATGTCCCTCGGGGAGAGCCGCTCCGCCTTGCTGCCTGCCCCAGGGCCCTCTCTGTCACCTGCTGCTGGGCTGCGGAGGGCCCTCTCTGGACATGTGGACCCCGAGACTCCTTTGCCAGCCAGACCCTGGGGGGCGCTGTTTCCTGTCTCTGTTCACCCACCCGGCCTGCTCCCATGGACCTCTGGGGAGGGTGGTGCCCTGGGAGCCCACTCCTCCCCGCCTCACCTGGCGTCACTTCCCCTTAGAAGGCCCTCGGTGCCCTGGACGCTGGGTCTAACCAGGACCACGTCCGTGGACAGGGGTCTTCGACTGCTCCTCACGTCCACACTGGCGCGGTCACTGCTCCCGTCCAGGCCCTCCTCTACACGCATCAGCCTCACAGGGGGATCCACTGCCCCCACTGCCTGCTGCTCCTCCAAGCGCTGCCTGGCCTGGGGGGCCCTGGGCCTCCCCTGCAGTGGCCCAGCACCTGCCAACTTCTCCGGGTCTTCCCCCAGGTCCAGCCCCCGGCCTGCGCCCAGCGGTCCTGCTTCGGTGTCCACTGTCCTCTCCACCTGTAACACCCTTTCCCGGGCCCCGCTTGGCCACTCCTTCCCTCAGACCCCGTCCACTCCCCCTCCTGGTCTCCCCTCTTTCCGGCCAGGCCGCGTGTCTCCTCGATGCCTGGACGACCGGCGTCCCTCCGGCCAGGGACCAAAGGAAGGTAAAGTCAGCACACCGAGGAGAGGGGTGGGGAGGCAGCGCCGACAACCGGCCAGCGACCCGCACGGGCGCGGGAGAGCCGAGGGTCTGCGGGGAGGCCCCGGGACGCCGCCCGCCCCGCGCGCCCCCGTGGCAGGCCTGCGGCGGCTGGGGACGCGGGAGCGACCCCAGGGGGCCCGGGGCCCTCCCGCCACGCGCCTCCGGCCTCACCTGCGAAGTTCTTGGTGAAGACCAGCGTGACCAGCAGGATGGGGACGAGCACGGTGCCGATGGTGACCACGCGGTCGAACGGCAGCTCCAGTTTGAGCTGCAGCAGCAGCGCGGCCAGCGCGCCCGCCTTGTCCTCCTGCGCGCCGGGCAGGATCAGCTCGCGCAGCCTCTCGCCGGCCAGCAGCGCCGTCGCCATGTCCGCGGACTGCTCCAGCAGGCGGTGCATGGGGGGCGCGGGCCCGGGCGGGGCCGGGGCGCTCTCCGCCGCCCCCCGGACAGGGCTCGGGCCGCCCCGGCGCGGGGCCCGCCGCCCCCGCCTAGCTGCACCGGGCGCGCCCCTCGGGCGGGGGCGGCGGCGGCGGCTGCGGTCCCGCCGCGGGAGGGGCTGCGCACCGTGGGAGGGGCTGCGCGCCGGCGGAGACTCGCGCGGCCCCGCCCCCGCCCCGCCCCCGCCCCGCCCCCGCGCGCCGCTGCGGCGCGGGCGGTGACTGAGCAGCGCGGGGCGCCGAAGGGAACGGCGGGGACCAGGGCCGGCCCCGCCTCGCCCGCAGGGCCCCGCGTCCGGGAGCCGCCGCGGGGCCGAGAGGGGCTCCGGGCCCGCCTCGCGCCGTCGCGGCCCGTGCCCGGGTCAGCATTACGCCCCCAGCCTCCAGCCCCGCACCTGCCTCCCTGTGCCCCTCTTTGCCACTGCCAAAGGCGTTCCCTGGGCCGGCCTGGGCCTGCGCCTGGGGCGGGCTCCGGTCCCTCCCGCTTTCCAGACCTTTACCGCTCCGCTCGGACCCCCGGGCACCCCCTTGCGCACGCTCCTGGGTTAGGTCTCTAGCGCAGAGCCCAGCTGCGCCTCCTTGACGGTTACCTGCAAGACTCGCTGAGTTTCTTTTTTATTCGTTCACAGCAGGACCCATCCCACTGTGTCAGGGTGCACACGCTACTCTGTAACATGTGTGGGACAGCTGGAGTTGCAACTCCATTCAGTAACTCATCCACCCACATGTCCAGGCCTTGGTTCCTGGCAGCGAGCTAATCCCTCACCTCTTGCCCAAGGGCTCCGAGAGGGCGTTGTCCTGTATAAGCACTTTTTTTTTTTTTTTTTTTAAAAACCCTTTCTTCAGGGTCTGTGCTTTTAAAGATTTACTGATGTTCCCAAATGAGGCCCGTGCGGGCTTCCGGGTCATTTCACTTGTCTGCTACTCACTGGGGGTGTTGGGCTGCGTCCATTTTCCAAATGGCGGCCCCCAGCCCCACCAGGCCCCAGTCAGGGGCTGGCCTTCCTCTGCTGCCACAGGCTCTTCTGGGGCTCTGCAGGACCCACACAGGCCCTCCACTCTCTTTTTCCGGGAGCGAACTAGGTGTTCGTGGTCTTTCCTTTTGTTTTTCTTTTTAAATGTTGGCCTTTTTTAATTGATTTTTAAAAATTTATTTTTATTTTTCATCCATCTTTATTGTTCGGCCCCTGTGGGCCTCCCATCGCAGTGGCCTCTCGTGGCAGAGCGCTGGCTCCGGGCGCATGCGCACCAGAGTGCCATCTGGTAATTGGACGCACCGGCCCAGCCGCTCGGAGACATGTGGGATCTTCCTGGGCCAGGGATGGAACAAGGCGGACTCTACCCACTGGACCGCCAGGGAAGCCCATGGCCTTTCCTTTGCTGTACACTTAGAGGACGTGGAAGGTGGAAATCTATACTGAATTAAGTCATCCTTTGGGTGAGTGAACTGGGCATACTCCCAGTTTGCTTTCATCTTCTATGTCTCTTCTGGACCTTTGGCTGATGGCACAGGCTACCTCCTCAACACCTCTAGCAGCTCCGCTGTGAGCAGCTCCCGGTCTCTGGGGTATTTTACAGTTGGTCTGGTGCGGCAAACACCGCTGCCCCACGTGGTCCTGCGTGAGCTTGTGGTTGGGGCAGGTGGCCGAGTGACTGAGGCAGCACGGGAGATGCTGGGAGGATGAGTACACGGGACCCAGCGTGCGCGGCGGGGACGCGGGCTCGCACCTTCCCACGGAGCAGAGGGCAGGCTGGAGCCGGCAGCCGCACCTTCCCACGGAGCAGAGGGCAGGCTGGAGCCGGCAGCCCTGCACCTTGTAGCTGCCCCGGCGCTGTGCTCCCCGAGAGGGGCCTGGGTGTGGGGCGACGCCCCGACCGGGGCTCCGAGCCCCGCCCTCTCCGGTGCTCCCCTCCCCTGGGGCAGAGGCAGACAGCAGGGGCTTCATGCCCATTTGGCCCAGAGTGGAGGGCACCCTCCCCAAACGCTGCCTCTGGGGCAGGACGCCATTGGCGGAGGCAGCCGGCTTTCTCGTGGTGACACATTTTAGACGTTGAAACATTTACACACACAGTGCTGACTATGTTTTGTTGGGGGGAGGGGGGCTCAGTGGTCTCCAAATGTTTGCAGCCCTTTGGATGGTAGCACATTGGGGATTTTCCAGGTGAGAAAACTGGAGTGGGTTGCCAAATAATGATGGAAGCAAAAGTGAAAATAATTGAGATTGTATCAAAGTGAAAAGATGATCGACGTCGCTCGTTCTTATAACGCGAATCATTCAACCATCAGCACAGTTCGAAAGAACAAGGACAAGACCCTGGAACACATGGAAGTCAGCTGTGCAGATGATGTTGACCGTAATAGTGAAGAGATATGGAAAAGCGATGGAGGCAATGGAGATGCAGGCTCATCATCATTGCCGAGTCCCACTCAGCTTAATGCTGATTCAAGAGAAAGCTACAAGCCTGTACGGAAACCTGAAGAAGAAACACATGAAGAATTAGGAGCGTGTATCCTTTAATGCCAGTTATGACTGGTTTCATGGGTTCAAGGCTGGAGGCAACATCAACCTTCAGACATAATTGGGGCAGTGAATGCAGATATAGTAGCTGCCGGGAATTTCCTGGCACGCTTGAGAAGTTACTGATGAAGGAGTGTGTTTACCAGAGCAGGTGTCTAACATGGATGAGACAGGGCTGTACTGGAAGAGGCTGCCAGACCAGTTTCCTCAGTAAGGAGGAGAGCTGATGCCAGGCTCTGAGGCAGCAAAGGACAGCTAACTCTGCCGCTTGGTGCCAGTGCTTCCAGCGACGTGAAACTGAAGCCTCCCCTGGTTCTCCATTCGGACAACCAGGAGCCCTGAAAAGCAGCCAAGGGCTCCCTTCCTGCTGTGCGCAAGAGCAGCCGAAGCCTGGTGGCAGGCCTTCTCTAGGATTTCTAGCATTTTCCCTCTGCTTTTTCCACCACTCCATCCCAGAGGCAGAGAAGCGCTGTTCGGAGAAGGATATCCCATTCTCCTGCACCCAGCAGCACTGCAGGCCATCCCTGTTCATGGACAGATTTCATCCTGACACCAAAGTGACGCATCTGCCACCAGATACCGTGTCACTCTTCCTGCCTGTGGACCAGGGAGTTATACCGACTTTCCAGAAATGTTATTTACATCATAATTTCTGTCAGGCATACGATGCGTCAGTGATGAATCAGGAACAACCTTTGACAGTTTTGGAAGAATTATAACATCTACAAGGCCATTAAAACCATTTTTTTACAAGGCGCGGTTCGATCCCTGGCCTGGGAAGATCCCACGTGCGCGGAGCTGGACCCATGTGTCCAATGTGCTAGCTCTGGGCAAAGTGAAAAGATGATCGACGCCGCTCGTCTTATAACGCGAATCATTCAACCATCAGCACAGTTCGAAAGAACAAGGACAAGACCCTGGAACACATGGAAGTCAGCTGTGCAGATGATGTTGACCGTAATAGTGAAGAGATATGGAAAAGCGATGGAGGCAATGGAGATGCAGGCTCATCATCATTGCCGAGTCCCACTCAGCTTAATGCTGATTCAAGAGAAAGCTACAAGCCTGTACGGAAACCTGAAGAAGAAACACATGAAGAATTAGGAGCGTGTATCCTTTAATGCCAGTTATGACTGGTTTCATGGGTTCAAGGCTGGAGGCAACATCAACCTTCAGACATAATTGGGGCAGTGAATGCAGATATAGTAGCTGCCGGGAATTTCCTGGCACGCTTGAGAAGTTACTGATGAAGGAGTGTGTTTACCAGAGCAGGTGTCTAACATGGATGAGACAGGGCTGTACTGGAAGAGGCTGCCAGACCAGTTTCCTCAGTAAGGAGGAGAGCTGATGCCAGGCTCTGAGGCAGCAAAGGACAGCTAACTCTGCCGCTTGGTGCCAGTGCTTCCAGCGACGTGAAACTGAAGCCTCCCCTGGTTCTCCATTCGGACAACCAGGAGCCCTGAAAAGCAGCCAAGGGCTCCCTTCCTGCTGTGCGCAAGAGCAGCCGCGAAGCCTGGTGGCAGGCCTTCTCTAGGATTTCTAGCATTTTCCCTCTGCTTTTTCCACCACTCCATCCCAGAGGCAGAGAAGCGCTGTTCGGAGAAGGATATCCCATTCTCCTGCACCCAGCAGCACTGCAGGCCATCCCTGTTCATGGACAGATTTCATCCTGACACCAAAGTGACGCATCTGCCACCAGATACCGTGTCACTCTTCCTGCCTGTGGACCAGGGAGTTATACCGACTTTCCAGAAATGTTATTTACATCATAATTTCTGTCAGGCATACGATGCGTCAGTGATGAATCAGGAACAACCTTTGACAGTTTTGGAAGAATTATAACATCTACAAGGCCATTAAAAACCATTGACTTGGGCTTCCCCTGGTGGTCCAGTGGGTAGGGACACCGCCTTGCAGTGCAAGGGGCGCCGGTTCGATCCCTGGCCTGGGAAGATCCCACGTGCCGCGGAGCGGCTGGACCCATGTGTCCAATTGCTGAGCTGGAGCTCTGGAGCGCACCGCCTAGAGCCGGAGCTCTGCAACGACAGACGCCACCGCGATGGGAGGCCCACAGGAGCCAAAGAACAAAGACAGATGAAAATAGAGAAATGAAAGACCAATAGAAGTGGCCCGCCTGCTCCCCTCCCTCCCCAACCCGACCCCCGCCCAAAATAAATATAAATAAATAAATCTTAAAAACCATTGATTTTGCTTGGTGTGAGGTTACAGCCATCACCATGAATGCGGTTTGGAAGGACATTTGCTCGTAGTTTGTTCATGATTTTTGTGGCTTTGAGAAGGTGGGCAATGAGTTCAAAGAGTCTTCAGCAACTTAAAGACCCTCAGCAAGAAGCTGGAACTGGATATGCAGTGGAGACTGAGCTCCTTGCTGTGCACCACGAGGTGCTCCCTAATGAAGACCTGATGGAAATGGAGGCCCAGAGAAAGGACGAAGAGAGACAGCAAGAAGAGATAACTGGGGCTTCCCTGGTGGTCCAGTGGGTAAGGACACCGCCTTGCAGTGCAAGGGGCGCCGGTTCCATCCCTGGCCTGGGAAGATCCCACGTGCTGCAGAGCGGCTGGACCGATGTGTCCAATTGCTGAGCTGGAGTTCTGGAGCGCACGCGCCTAGAGCCCGTGCTCTGCAACGAGAGGCTGCTGTGAAGGGAGGTCCACAGAGGCCAAAGAACAAAGATGGATGAAAATAGATAAATGAAAGACCAATAGAAGTGCCCCCCTCCCCAAAAGAACAGATAACTAAAGAACTGAAGAGATTCACTCTGCAGGGAATGACAAGAGTTTTCTCTTTAAAAAATATTTGTTTTATTTTTGCCGGTGCTGGATCTTTGTTGCTACCCAGCAGTGTTCTCTAGTTGTGGCGAGCAGGGGCTATTCTTCATTGTGGGGCTGGGGCTTCTCATTGTAGTGGCTTCTCTTGTTGTGGAGCATAGGCTCCAGGCTCGTGGGCGTCCGTAATTGTGGCTCCCAGGCTAGTTACTCTTCAGCATGTGGAATCTTCCCAGACCAGGGATCAAACCTGTGTCCTCTGCATTGGCAGGCAGATACCTATCCACCGGGGAAGTCCAAGAACTTTCTCTGTTGGAGGCGGCCCTGTTCATTTTTGAGGCACAGGACTCAAACACAGACTAGGACACAAAAGTTGGAGTGTCTGTTCAGAATGCAATCCAACACTATGCTGTCATCTCTGATGGAAAAGAAACAAAGAGCTATGACCTAGACCCACTTGACCACTTTTTCAAGAGGACAGATAGAAGGGAATCCAGCATGGGACCAGAACCTACGCATGCTCATGCGCGTTTCCCGCCTCCGGTGGCTGAGCGTCCTTCAGCTCTGCCGTCTCCTCTTCCCAGTCCTCCTCCGTCAGCACCTCTTCTCGCCTGTTCGGGCAACGCCAGTCCCCGTGCCGGCCGTTGTTCTGTGCCACTGAACTTCGCGAATACTGTGAGGGTGAAGGTGCTTTATTTTTATGTTACTTGCATGAGAAGTATTATAAACCTATTACAGTGCAGCACTTACACAGCCAGTGGTGTGCCTCGGCGGACACTGTTAAACTGTGGACAGCTCGCAGAAGGAACTTGCCCGTAGGCGGGGGACGGACTGTATTTGTCTGGAGCAGCAGAGGGCGCTGGACGGGACAGGTTGCGTCCCACTGCGGGAACCGCAGCCCAGCTCACGGTCATGTCTCCCCACCCGCCAAGAGCAGGCAGCTGGGGGCTCTGCCCGGGCCAGTTCCCCTCGCTCGGGATGGGCAGCCGCCGCCAGGGGGCGGGGAGAGCGGGCATCTTTGGAGGACGGGAGCTGCAAGCTGGCGCACTTGAGCCTTTGCTGGCAGAATGCAGGACTGGCCAGAGGTCGCCCAGCCCGACGTGTGCCAGGGATGAGCACAGACCCTCTGTGATAGTCTCAGCCTTCAACCCAGCACTTTCTGCACTGGGGCGCGGTTCTGTGGGGAGGAGGAATAGTGTGACGCTTCCAGCTGTGAAGGGACAGCTGGTTGTGGCCCTTTTTAAAGTGGGACAAAGGTGAGCGGCAAATTGAAATGGCACTTTTGATTCTGCTGGAGACGCTGAAAAGGCTGCTGTCAAAAGGCAACACTTACAACATGCTGGGATGCGCTTTTCCATTTGTTTTTGGCCCCGCCGAGTCTGTTGCCGCGCAGGGGCCGCTCTCCACGGCGGTGAGCGAGGGCCTCGCGAGTGCAGCACACTCGAGGGCTGTGGGCTCTAGGGCAGGGCTTAGCTGGGGTGCAGGGCTAAGCTGCTCCACAGCATATGGGATCTCTCCAGATCAGGGGTCAAACCCACGTCTCCTGCATTGGTAGGCAGATTCTTATCCACGGAGCCACCAGGGAAGCCCTCGGCAGCTTAAAAAATTAAGGTCTAGATTAAGTAGAAATGAGGGATGACGCCGACGCCTTCATTCAGGGCATCTTTGTGCAGCCACACCTGCCCAGAGGTGACCCTCGATGCTCTGCCCCTGGGTGTCCACACTGGCCTGGACGGCTGGGCTCCCGCAGACTCTGTCCCTGTGAGTGGAGGCCCCGTGCACGCCTGTCCACGGTCAGCAGAGGCCCCTCCTGTTACGTGAAGGTCACGTGGCAGCTCCCGCCTGCCTGGGGCCCCACCAGGCTGTGATGTGCTCTCCTGCCCTCAGTGCACAGTGCACCCTGAGTCCTGCTGCCCTGGACACACCTCTGGGTCACTGCCCACAGTCCCCACTGCTCTGCCCTGGCCCATGGGGGTGACCACTTCCTCCCAGGGGGTGCCCACACCTCTGCCTTCCCTCTGTGTGCTTGGACACTAGGTCACCCAGGGGAGAGCCAGGCCAGTGGGCACACGCAGGGCTGCCAAGCAGCTGCACCGCAGTCTTGCAGGCCATGCGGACTGAGCCCCGTGGCGCCGGGCAGGCAGGGTGGGGCGCCAACACAGGACCTGCAGTCTCAGGACAGGCCACTGCTCAGCCACTTGCTGGCGGGACGGTGGGAGTGGGTCCCACCACTTGCCACCAAGGGTGGAGGGTAGGGCCCAGCCACTCGGGCTTGGCCAGCGCTGGTTCCCCCACAGCCTTGGGACGGTCGCTGGTTTCTGTCAGAGGCCCTGCCCTGGAGAGCGCAGCATGGCAAAACAGTGGGGCAGGCGGGGCTCGGCATGGAGAAAACCGGGCGGAGCAGGGGGCGGGCAGGTGGGCTACAGACCGGGGTGGACCCCGCGGGGCCGACCCGGCAAGGCCGGACACTGACTTCCCGTCAGGACTGCCAGGTGAGGCTTGAGGCGGCTCAGGGCAACGCACGTGGCCTTCCAGAGTCTTCTCCCAGCCTGCCAGGCTACGGCTTTGAGTTCAGCCCCTCCCGCTCCAACCTACCCACAGCAGCCGTGCCTGGTGTCTGCAGTTAGGGGAGCCCTACCCCAGGCCTGGGGCTCCAGCGGGTGCCGGGCTGGACCACCTGGACCTTGACTTGCCCACCTGTGAGCTGGGAAGATGGCATTTCTGGTGCTCACAGCTCTTGACAAAGGCCAAGACTCTGGGAAGCAGGGGCGGCGGCAGGTGGCCACAGGGTAGGTACACTGGGGTCCTAGGGTGGCCGTGGGGACTCCCGCTATGGACATACACTGCCGTGTTCCTCCCGCCACACCCTCCACCGCTGCAGAACCCACGGGAAGGTCTCTGTGGCCCTGCCTGTGGTCTCCAAGGGTAGGACACCAGCTCCGCCCAGCTGCACCAGGATGTGGCTGGGCAGGACGCCGAGCCCCCGCCAGGCTGGCCTGGGCTCCCACGGCTGGCATGTGAAGTGAGTGTGGCTCGAGGACTGCCCCCCCACCCGACACAGAGGACTTGGAGGTGCCACCTGAGAGTTTATTTCGGGGACAGCGGCAGGCCAGCCTGGGGCAGGGGCAGGCCAGCGTGCAGAGCTGGTGATCCCTTGGGGCGCGGAGCCGGCCTCCAGCCGCCCTTTCTCAGCAGGCCTCTCTGGTCAGGGAGGGGTGGCTGCCCTCCAGGCCAGGGCTGCGGACGCTGGAGGGAGGGGGAGCCCAGCAGGGAGGCTCCCCGCGGCCGCCGGGGACCACTGTGGCAGGGCTGGCGGCTGCCTCTTCCCAGGGTGGATAAGCAGGGCACTCAGGTTTGCTCACTGAGCCGCGCGAGGCAAGGGGCACGCAGACTGAGATGTCACAGACGGAGGGCAGCCGCTGCGGGCCGGGGTCCGTCCGCCTGGAGACGCTGCTACTTCTGCAGCGGCTGCAGCTCGGGCGGCAGGTCGCACCCCGTGTAGACGCCGTTGGTGATGCTGTACTCCAGCAGCGCCCCGAAGCACGGGTCCTGCCGACACACCAGGGCGCAGGCTGGCTCCCACGGCCACGCTGCGCCCGCCGGGCCCGCGCCCCGCCCCGCCCGCGGCTCACTCTGACAAGGACGTGGGGGTTCCCCAGCACAATCAGCAAGGCTTTGGGTCGGGTGATGGCAACATTAAACCGTTTAGAGTTGGACAAGAATCCCAAAAAGTATCTATCATCTTCAAATCGATCTTCATTTGACCGCACCTGAAACAGAGACGCACAAAAACAGTGTTTAGAATTCTGGGGCGCGGGAAGAACTTTGATCTACGAAAGCACCAGAGGTTCACGTCAGCACGTCGCCACGCCGCGGCGGGAGGGGAGCAGGCCGCGCCGCCCTGCGTCCTCCCCGGGGACCACCTCCCACGGGGTTTCAGGCAGTGCGGCCGCCTCTCAGCCCGAGCTCCCTGACCTGCCTGCGGTTACCAAGCACTGGCCCGAGGGGATGTTAGAAAGAACAGCCTTCTCAGGGGCCCGCTGCCCTCCTGGCTGCAGCCCCGTTCTGATCCTGCCTGCACCCTCTCTGTTCCCAGAGCCCGCCTCCAGGGTTTGAGGGCCTCTGCTGGCCTTCTGTGCTGGTGAGGTGCGCCTGCAGGCAGGGCTTGAGGCGAGGCCAGCAGGCCCGAGGACAGGACACGTACGGTGGAGATGAGGATGACCAGATACTCCTGCCCTTGGAACTCCTCCACGGATCCAACTTTTACATCCGTCAGGTCGACGTTTCGCAAAAGAATTTTGATTTTCTCTACCTTTGAAAGAGGTAAGATTGAAGACAAATTTTCACAAAGCCAGCCATTTCTTCACATATTACAGCCTGGGTCACTAAGGCGCACTGCGGCCTTCCGACGCCTCCTCACGGTTCACCACGGCCAAGCTGCTGACCGCACACAGCCCAGCTTCAGCTGGGGCGGCCCTTCCCAGGAGGGGGCTCATGAGGTGTGCGGACATCCTGTGCTGACGGCGGTGGGCTGGCTCCCAGGGCGGGGATCGAGTGCACCCCAGGATCCCCCCAGGGGCCCGAGCAGCCACGACAGGGAAGCCAGGAGGAAGAGTGAGGGGAGACGCCCCTGAAGGCAAGGCCGCTGACAAGCAGAGCAGGACAGGGTGGGCGCTGGGATCGCCAGGACGTGCTGGTGAAGGAGCAGCAACGTGAAGTTGCGGGAGGAACAGAACAGAGACAGCAGTCCAGCTCTGGCCAGGACAGGGGCTACGGCGTGGGGGCCAGGGTGCTCCCTCCACACCCAGAGGACGGGCCTCCTTGAGGTGAGGTCACCCGCGTGGCCCGCCCGCACCCCGGCCGGGGCCCCGGGGCAGCAGCTGAGCGGGCACAGAGGCAGGAGCCGCAGCGCAGCCGTGGTCCACCCTCCTTCCTCAGGCCCCACGGACGGGACGGCGCAGAGGAGCTGGCGGGGCAGGCCCGCACCTGCTTCCGGTAGGGGGTGATGACGCCGATGTCGCCAGCAGACACCTGGCTGGAGACATTCCTGACCAGCAGGCAGCAGTAGCGCATGACCTGCACGGCCTCGGCCGGGTTGAACCACGACGGGCTTCGCCCCTCTCGAGCTTCGCTGCCCTGAGTTACCGGGAAGACAAGAGAACGGCTCATCCACCAGAAAACATCGGTTCTCGACAAGAGGAGCCGGTGCACAGCGGGAAAGCAGCCCGTGCTCGCCACGACCCGAGCAAGCCCGCTCTGAGCGGCGACGACGCGGCACGGCCTCCAAAGCAGATACACCTCAGGAAGAAGAACGTCTGTTAAAGCCGTAAGTAGGGCTTCCCTGGTGGTCCAGTGGGTAAGGACACCGCCCTGCAGTGCAAGGGGTGCCGGTTCGATCCCTGGCCTGGGAGGATCCCACGTGCCGCGGAGCGGCTGGACCGATGTGTCCAATCACCGAGCTGGAGCTCTGGGGCACGTGCGCCCAGAGCTCCAGCTCGGTAGCTGCACGTATTGGTCCAGCTGCTCCGCGGCATGTGGGATCCTCCCAGGCCAGGGATCAAACCGGCGCCCCTTGCACTGCTAGGCAGTGTCCTTACCCACTGGACCACCAGGGAAGCCCCCATCACTGGTTTTATCCCCCTCACCACCTGGCAAGATGCACAGTCCACGGGGCTGCAAAGACTTAGACGTGACTCAGTGACTGAGCACCGGCGCCCACAGCAGAGCGCCAGCCTGCCACAGGCTCTCAGGAAGCACGTGGGGAACTACTGGATTTCACAAGATACGGGCACAGACACACAGAAGCCCTCGAGCAAGGCTGAGGGCCCTCCTGCTGGGCCGGCCCGGGGCTCACCCGCACTCCATGGAAGATGAGGGGGAAGCCCTTCCTGGGCAGCTTCTCCCAGCCCAGGAGGGAGGTCACCACCGCGGGCTTCGCGCACACTTCCAGCTCTCGGTGGTAGAACAATCTGGACGGCAGGGCCAGCAGCGCCGAGTGGGACCTGTAGTTCTTCACGAGCTTCGTCACCTGCAGGAGGCGGGGCAGGTCCTGGGCTAGAGCCTACAGTTACCTTAAGGCGCTGCTCCCAGGGGAGAGGGGCCTGGTCACCTCCAACCACACCCAGCGGCCCTGACGCTGCCGCCCGCCCACCTGCCATCGCCTCCACCCGACTCAGAAGTGCTGCGGGCTCCTCCCCCAGGAGCGCGTCCCCGGGGGCTGCAGGCTGCCTCTACGCTGAGCCCCAGTTCAGGTCTCATGAGACAGGCCCTCAGAGCCACCTGGGGACCCTGGTCTAGGAACAGCTGCCCTGGGTGCTGGGCCCTGGGCCGGCCGCCGGGACTTGCTGAGAGCTGCTGGGGACGCAGCACCAGGAGGGGAAGCCACAGAGGCTTTCGGCCCCAGCTGTCTGGGACGTCCACGCCCGTCTTCCCTTCTTCTGGGGTGGGAAGGCCGGAACCCCAGGACTCTCCTGCGGACAGACTTCCACTGTCCCCACGAGGTGTCCAGCCTCTGAGGCTCTAGAAACTCCAAACCCGACCCAGCAGTGTGGCTGCTCCCACAGCTAGGCTGGCCCTCTGTGCTGGCCGGGACCCTGGCCGGCCCCCCTGTCCACCCTCCGCCCACACGCTCGCCCTGCCCTCCGGCGGGAAGGGCCTAGAACGTGGAGCAGGCCTCAGGTGCTGCCCTGACCATTGCCCATGACCCCTGCATCTGGTTTTCTGTTCAAAGCCCCGTAG
The DNA here is from genome assembly GCA_022376925.1 of Tragulus kanchil. Classification (NCBI taxonomy): domain Eukaryota; kingdom Metazoa; phylum Chordata; class Mammalia; order Artiodactyla; family Tragulidae; genus Tragulus; species Tragulus kanchil. The sequence goes on from JAIOJX010000004.1 coordinate 169,060,040, forward strand.
CCGCTCTTCGCCTCTGCATGGCAGAACCACGGGCACAGAGCTGAGGGCGCCAGGGGCTGGGACTCCTGACACCAGACTCCGCGGCCCACCCCTCTGCAACCTCAGCGGGCGGGCGGCTAAGAATCAGGAACTGCACTCCGCCTGGCGCCTCAGGAGACCACAGACCCGCTGCTGTCTCCTCCAGGTAACTCACGAAGCCCCCTCCCACCTCCCAGTGATGCCGCCTGCAGCGCGATTCCGGAGGGGCTGGCCCTCAGGGGTCCCAGGAGGCAGTCCCTGAGTTCCTGGGACAGTGGGGCTGGTGAAGGTGCCTCAGGCGCACCCTGGAGGTGGTGGCAGGGGTGGGTGAGCAGCTGGGTCGCTGCCACCGGGTGTGGAGCAGGGACACAGAGAGGTGATCTCCCACTGGACCCCTCCACACCAGTCTGACCGAAGAGCACGTGGGTCTGAGCTCACCAGCAAGGGGTTGTAGGCACCGCAGGCCCCAAAAGCATTCTCGTCACGCAGGTAAGCTGGGCGGGACATCAGCCTCTCCAGCACGGAGATGTTCAGCCCGTAGGCCATGGCGAGCCTGGACTTGATGACTGGTCCCAGCTGCATGGGGTCTCCAGCCAGGACGATCTGCGGCACAGAAGGGGCAGCTCCCAGAGCCCGGCTCCCAGACGAGGAGGCAGGCACAGCCGCCGGCCCCGTGGTGCAGCGGGCAGGGGCCGAGGCGGGGGTGGCCGCGCGCACAGGCCTCACCTGGCCGCTGACGTCCGAGACCAGCCCCAGGGGGATCAGGCACTCAGGCTCGCTGGCCTGGCCTGCTTCATCCACAAACACGTGCGTGAAGTGTCCAACTCTAAAGCAGACGCGTCTGCAGGGGTCACTCCTGTCCAGGCGTCCTGACCAGCAAGGCCGAGCCAAGGAGCCCGGGGTGCCCGTGCGCCGGCTCCTGCCACAGCCCTCTGGTACCTCCGGCCCTCCACCACACAGCCCGTGCCCCGGCCGCCTCAGCCCAGGAAGCCCCAAGCCCTCAGTGCCCACCTCAGGCCTATCTGGTAGAAGAGCCCCGCGCTGCTGCACGTGGTAATGACCACCCTGAAGCGGGAGGCCCTCCAGATGTCCTCCCCGTCTCTGCAGTAAGGCCTGATGGCCTCTGTGATGGTCTGCGGAGGGACAAGCCACCCTTCAGGTTACTGAGTGATTCTTTAAACGACGTAATCACAAAGCTGAACGAAGTTTCAGTGATAAGCCTGTCCCGCTGTCCCTTTGAGCTGGACTACGTAATGACTGCAGACTGTTCTCCTGGGGCCTCCCTGGTCGCTCAGTGGTGAAGAGTTCGCCTGCCAATGCAGGAGACCTAAGTTCGATCCCTGATCCAGGAGGATCCCACATGCCATGGAGCAACTAAGCCCATGAGCCACAGCTATGGAGCCTGTGCTCTAGAGCCTCGGAGCCGCAACCGTTGAGCCCTTGTGCCATAACTCCGGAAGGCTGTGTGCCCTGGAGCCCGAGTTCCGCACGAGAGAAGTCACCACAAGAAGCCCGCTCGCCTCACCTAGAGAGCAGCCCCCACTGCCTGCAACTCGAGAAGAGCCTGCAGCAGCAGTGAGAACCCAGAAGAGCCAAAATAAATAAATTAAAAATAAATAAATAAAAGAGTACCTCATTCATAACTTAAAAAAAAGAGACTGTTCTCGTAAATCAAAGCGTCTTATGCTTTCCTATCAACAAAATCCGTGCTTTACAGACGCCAGAACCATGACTGTGAACAGAGACCCCTGCAGATCCTCCCCAGAGCACACGCTGCACTCTCCAGACTGAGCCTGCTCTGGCGCCACGCTGGGGACGTTCGCAGCAGGCCAGAGCTGGAGGGCCAGCGCACGTCCGGGACGGCGAGCAGGAGCGTCGTCAGCTCACGCAGCGGGGACCAGCAGGACGCCACGGGACAGACACCAGGAAGGAAACAGCCCTCCTGCGTCCTCGCGTGCCCCGTGCGTCCTCGCGCGTCCCCGTCGCTCCGCCCCCTCGCGCAGCGAGCAGACGAGGCTGGAAGGACGCTCACCTCCTCGAGCCTGCACGTGGCGTTCACGCGGACCATGGTGCCGAGCCGCAGCGCCTGGCTCTCGTGCAGCCGCAGGCACACGAGGTCGGCCGCGCTGTTGGAGGGCGCGCACACCAGGACCCGGCTATCCGGCAGAGTGTGGAAGACCTTGCCAAGGACACACGGGAGGCAAAGGGGAGGGTCAGCGGCCAGCAGCAAGCCCACCCGTGAGCGCTTAGGACGCGCACGTGCTGCACGGGCCGTGGCGCCCCTCAAGGCCCAGCCCCAGCCCTCCCAGTGTGTCCCCCAGAGCCTCAACTGCCCAGGCGGGAGCCCGGACGCCTGGCTCCGGGTCTGAGTGTCTGCTGGTCAGCCCGGACCCCCAGCCGTGCAGAACACGGCACACACGCTCTCCACAAACTCAGTTTCAATCGAGATGGAGGCACCAGAAACGGCTGCAGTGGACTCTTCTGGAATGAAGCGCCTCCTTTCCAAACTCTGAGGACTTGAGCTCCGAGGAGCAGCGCAGCCGCGCGTAGGCGCCGTGACTCGGGAACCAGTTCTGACCCCAGGGTGTGAACCAACGCTCCCTACCCAGCAGTGCAGGGCGGCATCTCCGCGGCCCTGCCCGGCCCTCACCTGCAGAACGGCCTCTATGATGGTCACTGTCTTCCCCGTCCCAGGGGGCCCGAAGAGCACGTAGGGGATCGGGCGGCAGTCTCCACTCAGGATCCTCCGCACAGCCAGCTTCTGGTTCTCGTTGAGCATGGGGTTGAAAAACGCCCTCTCTCCTGCCTCCGGGGCTCCGCCGGCTGCCTCGGGGAGAGACGGTAGGTGGGCCGCGGGCGGGGCCCTCACGGTCGGCTCAGCGTCGCGGGCCAGGACGGCCAGCCGAGAGCAAAGGCACAGGCCGCGCGCCCCCCGCTTCATCTGGACAGCGTCACCGAGGTGTCAGATGTGGCCGTAACAGGCGGACGAGAGCAGCCACCGTCAAGAAGGCCGGAACCCGTGTGCCCGGCCACCGGAGACACCTCCCCTGCCGGCCCGGCCCCGGACTCACCCAGCCCACTGGTCTCGGTGGTGAAGGCCCGCGGCCCTGGGGAGTCCTGGGCACCTGCCTGGCACTTCCCTGAGGTTTGGTTCCTCGTGGCGTTCCTATTCTAGAAAAAAATCATGCAAGAAAATGGCTTAAAAAGCAAGCTCTGTACTCAGGCAGGCTGAACGTGTAAACAAACGTAAACAGCTGTCAGGGTCCTCTCGCTTCTTCCCTTTCCCGTGTAGTACGGATGCAGAACGTCTAAAGAAAGACTGCTAAAAAGGACAGCATTCTCCGTGCGCCCCGCAGGTCTGCTCCTGCGGGCCCTGCTCGCCTGAGAGGGAGAGCCCGCGGGGCGGACAGCAGCGAGGCCTTGCTGCCCGGGGACCCCAGGCCTCCCGTGTGTGAGGGGCTCTCTGAGCTAAAAGGACGAACAGTGTCCTGGCGCTCAGTGCTTCCAGGCGTCGTGTGTGTGTTGACATAAAACTGTGCCTGTCTGTGTACACACCACCATGTGACTGAACCGCGTGCTCACACCACCACCCCGCTTCCTCCTCCCTGCGTAGCGCACGCCGTGCCTGGCCCCGCCCCTGACGGCGCACTGCCCGCACTGCGGCCCCGCGGAGCACCTGTGAGCCACACCTACTCCACTCCGAGGCGCCCATCGCCCGGGGGCACACGCTCATCTGTTTACACACGTCAGAGCAATACCTTGGAGGTGGACTGTCCATCGGTTTTGGTGTCCTGTGCATGGGTCCACTTCCACGTCACCTGGGGAGGCTGTAAAATGATTTCTTCTGGAAACAACACTTTTAAAATAAGAAAACATGAGAAGGCAGATATTACAGAAAAGCTTTTAAGAAAGGTGGACAGGAAGCCACACAGGTCTGCGCGCCCTCTGCCCTGCCCGGGGGCCCGCTTCTCAGCGGCAGCATGAGGCCAGCACCTCGTGTTCTTTGCACCGAGCCACGTTCTTGTCCCTCTGTGGCACACAGAGGCGCTACACAGCGGCAGGGAGGGGCAGCGGAGCGTCATCGTTTCACTGTTAGTAATTTAAGCGTGCTATTTCTACATACTTTAAATTGCCAGAAAACAATGAGCCTCCCCCGTAGAAAGAACAACAGTGGATATCGCACAGAGTTTCATTTCACTTCTACTGTATGACTGAAGAGACTGATTTTTCACAAAATTTTACAGGAAGCCTCTACATTACTCCAGGAAACTATTACACCATCATCCCCCGAAAGCGGCACCTTTTACGCCCAAGTGGATGGCCTGTTCAAGTGCAAAGTGGCATCGTCTGCTGGTGGTCCTGCGGAGGAGAGAGCGACACTGGTCAGCGCCCGGAGTCTCAGCACGCACGCGCACGGAGCCCAGGCCGGAGCACCAGGACCCCCCGGGCCACGCGGCCGTCCATCGGGACACCAGGAGCTTCACAGGGAGCCTGAAGCACGTGTCAGGGCAGCAGGGGCGCCCTCCTTTCTGGGACGATCTCTATTTCAATGTACAGAGAGTCTGTGGAGTGTCAAAGAAATAACAACAATGCTGCATCTGTACCAAAGTGTAAGGCTGGTGCAAAGGTAACTGGTTTTGCAGGGCTGAACTCTGCCCTTTGATACTGGAGTACGTTCTTCAATAAATGCGATTATGTTATACATCATTTTACTGAACACCATCAACATTAAGAATTCATGCTATTCAAAAGGCACTGCTAGAACAATGAGAACACAAGCCAGCCTGAGGAAATACGTGGGAAGACACACCTGAGGAAGGACGTGCACTGAGAACGTGGAACAGTTCTGCACACCACCACCAATAAAGCCGCCGACAGAGGCTGTGGGCCACAGCCCCGCGGCAGCAAGTGTCGGCCATCGGAGCAAGGACAGCTACGACCACAGGAGCCCCCGGACGTCTCTCAGTCACAAGGATGAGCGAGGCCGACGGCCCCGGGGCTGTGAGCGTGTGCACACCCGGTGGGGAGGCAAGCCGCGCAACCACCTGAGGAGGGCCTGGCAGTGTCCCTGGGTGTCCAGTGGACGCCAGCCACTGTGCGCAGCCCCAGGTGCTTACCCAGAGAAGCAAAAATGCCTGTCCACACAGATGTGCGGGCACGACATTTCCAGCAGCGTCACTGCAAAGGTCAAGATCAGCACACAAGCCAGAGTCCACCCGTGGGTGCCTGGCTTAGTGAGCTGGAGTGTGATCTTCTGAGGGAATACTCTCATAAAAAGGAAGGAATTCATGCAGAAGAAAGGCTGAACCTCAAGGTAACTACACTGAGTGAAAGACACCAGGCAAGAAGACTAGGTCTTGTATGTTTTCACTGACGTAAATTCTACAGAACGCAACCAAGTCTCTGGAGACAGGGTGCCAGGGAGCAGACAAAGCATGACAAGGGAGCCAGGAAGAACTCACAGAACCAGACCCCGCCTTGGGCGTCACTGTGAAGCTGGTTCCGTGGGGTACACACACGTCAAAATCACGACACTCGCACTTTAAACAGGCATAACTATTTTATGTTCGTGTATCTCAGTAAACCTACTTTTTTGAAAAAGGAAAAATCCTGGCAAGGAGCATGAGAGGGCAGCACCTGCACATTGAGAGGCCTGCCTCCCGGCTCCGGCCGCACCGCCATGCCAGCCATCCTCCCGTTTTTCCAAAAAGTAGGGAATACAGATTTTCTGAAGTGTGAAATCACCTGCTTCTGATTAACCTGCTGTTGTTGCTCAGTCGCCAAGTTCTGTGACCCCGTGGACGGCAGCACACCAGGCTTCCCTGGCCGTCGCCATCTCCTGGAGTTGGCTCAGATTCACATCCATCGAGTTGGTGATGCCAGCCAACCGTCCCATCTTCTGTTGTCGCCTTCTCCGCCCAACTCGATCTTTCCCAGCAACAGGGTCTTTCCCAGTGAATTGGCTCTTTGTTATCAGGTGGCCAAAGTACTGGAACTTTGGTTTCAGCATCAGTCCTTCCAATGAATACTCAGGGTTGACTTCCTTTAGGGCTGATTGCTTTGATCTCTTTGCAGTCCAAGGGACTCTTGAGAGTCGTCTCCAGCACCACAATTCAAAAGCATCAATTCTTTGGCGCTCAGCCTTCTTTATGGTCCAACTCCCACATCCACACATGAACTGGAAAAACCACAGCTTTGACTAGACAGACCTTTGTAAGCGAAGTGACATCTCTTGTTTTTCAATATGCTGTTTTGATTTGTCATAGCATCTTTTAACTTCATGGTTGCAGTCACCATCCACAGTGATTTTGGAGTCTGAGAAAAAGAAAATCTGTCCCTGTTCCCATTTTCTCCCCATCTGTTTGCTATGAAGTGATGGGACTGGATGCCACGATCTTAAGTTTTCTTGAATGTTGAGTTTCAAGCCAGCCTTTTCACTCTCCTCTTTCATCTTCATCAAGAAGCTCTTTAGTTCTTCACTTTTCTGCCATTTGAGTGGTATCATCTGCATAGCTGAGGTTGGTATTTCTCCTGGCAATCTTTATTCCAGCTTGTGCTGCATCCAGACCAGCCTTTCGCATTATGTACTCTTACGGGTTAAATAAGCAAGGTGACAGTATATAGCCTTGACATATCCCTTTCCCAATTTTGAACCAGTCTGTCGTTCCACGTCCAGTTCTAACTGATGCTTCTTGTCCTGTACACATGTTTCTCAGTAGACAGCTAAGGCGGTCTGGTAGTCCCATCTCCAGGAATTCCCACAGTTCTTATGACCTGCACAGGCAAAGGCTTCTGTGCAGTCAACGAAGCAGATGCTTTTCTTTTTTTAAACATTTATTTATTTATTTATTTTGGGGGGGTGGGGAGGGAGGGGAGCAGGCGGGCTACTTCTATTGGTCTTTCATTTGTCTATTTTCATCCATCTTTGTTCCTTGGCCCATGTGGGCCTCCCATCGCGGTGGCGTCTGTTGTCGCAGAGCACCGGCTGTGGGCGCATGCGCCCCAGAGCTCCGGCTCGGTAATTGGACACATCGGTCCAGCCGCTCTGCGGCACGTGGGATCTTCCCAGGCCAGGGATCGAACCGGCGCCCCTTGCACTGCAAGGCGGTGTCCTACCCACTGGACCACCAGGGAAGCCTCCAGATGCTTTTCTGAACTCCCTTGCTTTCTCCAGGATTCAGCGAATCTCAGCAATTTGATCTCTGTTTGCTTTATCTCTTTGAAACCCAGCTTGTACGGAACTTCTTGGTTCATTTACTGCTGAAGCCTAGCCTGAAGGGACCTGTGATATGAGTGCAAGTCTTTGGCACTGCTCTTCTTTGTGGCAGTAACTTAATGTAAACCATTAAAAAATTATGACTAATCTGGGACCATACATATCTGTAAACAACAAAACTCTGTAAAAGTAAAAAGTAAAATAAAAATTAAAAAAAAAAAATTATCTGGGAGAAAAAAAGAAGAAAAAAAAAGAAAAAGAAAAAGAAGAATAAAGGAGGGAAAAAAGAGAACAGCAACAACAAAAAGGAAACAGAAACCTGGGGTGAGCAGAACATCTGGAGGCAGAAGGGGCCCGAGCTGTCATTCAGGGGTGGCAAGGGCCCCGCCGCACCTCGCCCCCGCCAGACGCTCCGGGCCGGCTCCGCCTCCGCACTCAGACGCCCACACCTGCCGGCTCCCTGTCTTCCAAAGTGCTGGCTTAAGAAGTTGTCCAGGGTCCTGAGCCACTTCCACCCCCTGTCTCCGGTGCCCAGACCCACAGAGCTCCTGCCCTCCTCCGGTCTGTGCTGCACCGGCTGCAGCCACGTTGTCTCTGCCCCTCACTCTCCACGCCGTCTCCCTCCTTGTGAACGGCTGCCCTCCTGTTCCAAAGTAACACAGCCCTCAGACGCTGCCATTCACCGGTGCTCCCTTCCCTCTGCCCAGCAGAGAGGAGGGCGCCCGCCTTCCACCAGAGTCCACGGCCTTGAAACCTGGGTCCAGAGCTGCGTCGCCAGGTGGCACACGTGCTCCCCGGTCAGCACTCAAACAAGGCCGGGACCCTGGGCCCCTCCTTCATCACCTGCCTCTCTGTCCTGCCTTCTGTGCTCTCACAGCCAAACCCCCCTCGAGGCTGGCTCCACGTCAGCACCGTCCATCCGCCCACAAGGCTCCTCCGCCTGGCTGCAGCCCCAGCGCCCAGAGAGCTCCAAACGAGAAGCACGCGTGTGTGCTCAGTCGCAGTTGTGTCCAACTCTGTGACCCTGGGGACAGCAGCGTGCCAGGCTCCTCTGTCCCTGGAATTGCTGGCAAGAATACTGGAGTAGGTTGCCATTTTCTTCTCCAGGGATCTTTCTGACCCTGGGATTGAACCTGCATCTCCTCGGTATACAGGTGCATTCTTTACCACTGAGCCACTGTGGGACGCCCAGGCACAAAAAGCACTGAAGTACAAAACCCGGTACATTTCATTCTTCAAATCACTACCTTCTGTTACTCAAAAGATACTTTAAGTTCATGAAAGAGCAAGTAACAAATCCACAGAAGTTATCTGTAGTGCACGCATCTAAGAAAAGTCTATAAGAAGAATGCAGAGCCGACTCCTACAATAAGTAATATTATAGTCAAATTACCCAATAAAAGACACGAGCAAGCATTTCACAGACGAAGAAACTTTACGGCCAACAAACAGGAAGATCCCTAACTCCAGACAGTCCAGAGGAGCGAGCCTCACGAGCACAGTGAAACACGGCACACACCTGCCAGGCTGGCACCAACGAGAGGCTTCCAGAACCAGGGCGAGGGGGCTGTGGCCCCGACCTCAGGGTCACTGCTGTCCCCACTGCAGCTCTGGAGCGTCCACACCCCCAAACCGTGACCCGCCCTAAGTGTGCAGTTACGGAACCCTGGGGGTGTGCCCGAAGAGAGAGCAGGTGTCATAGCAGAGCAGCTGGCACAAGATGGGGCGAAGCACACGGGGCAGGGGCACGCCGAGGACACGGCACGCGACCCTCACATCGGTACACACGTGACTCTACACACCACCGGCGGCAAGTGCTACGCGGCTGCAGCCGACACACTTCTGGGTGTGTGCACAGACACCAGACCACGATTTCAAAACCCGAAGGAGAGTGAATCACAAAATGCAGCTAAGGCGGGGTGGGGGCTTGGAGGAGGAAGGGAAGGGGCGGCTGCCGACACAGGAGGAGGCGCCGGGGGGACAGTGTGGGGGCCTCACTTAAGGTCCGGAAGAAACAGATGTGCGAGTGTCTGCGCTCTGCGTGTTTCAGCACGAGTCCAGTGACAAAGCTGGCTGTGACCACACGCCGCTGCGAGGTGTCAAGGGGAGAAGCCCCTGCCCAAGAGGAAGTGTTACCTGTTGTATGTAAACTCCACATCCATCGGTTCAAAGTTGTACGCTTGTTCAAATTCTGGATTAAGTTTAAGAGTGACATCTTCTTCGTGAATCTAAAATGAAACAAATATTTTACTTTTCATCTTGATGTCTGCTTTCTTTGGACAATCTTCTACCCATATTCAGCAATTCATCATCAAATTCAGCCGACAGATCTGAGCTAAAATCTGATATTGGAAATGTGTGCCCAAACAACTTAAAAAGACTCAGTCGCTGGGCCGCGCCGCCCGAGCCCCCCGGCGCACCCGCGCTCCTCCCGCTCGCAGAGACCGGGCGTGTGCTGCACATGAGTGGCCAGAAACAGCAGCACGAGCTGACCGCAAGAACACCTCATGGACATCATTCCAAGACCCCCGTCCAGCAGGACAGGGAAGCAGACATTCAGGGACCCTCCAGCCAAAGCGAGAGCCCACGCAACAATCCTCGGGCGAGCAGCCTGGACGTGGCGAGGGGCGGGGCGGTGCTGGCGCGGCCCAAGGAGGCTCTCCGGGGCACCGCGCTCCGCCAGCCACTCCGTCTGGTGGCTCCTCAGTGGCCTCAAGGCAGCCAGGCCACGGCGCCGGGCACGGAGCTCCAGAGAACTGAGTGAAGCGACGGACGGAGACCTGAGACGCGCTGGCCGCACCGGGCGTCCCGCCACTCAGGAGCAGCAGCTCCACGGGCGGTCCCGCAGGAGGGCCAGCAGGTGAGCCCGTATTCCCCGAGGCCAGCACTGGTGCCCTCAGCTCTGGCCAGCCCGTGGGGCTGCTCATTCCCCAGCCAGCCTGGGGGCAGGCCCGGCGTCTTCCTCCTGACGGCTCTGGCCCTGCCTCTTCTGGGGTCGCGGTCCGCAGGGCGCCCCTGGGGGCACATTCAGAAAACTCGAATCTGACTCCACGCATGGCCTGCACGTGACACCTTCAACAGGTGAGCATGCTGCGCGTGGCTGGAGGGGACAGGACTTCTTCAGTTACAAAATTCTCTTTGTGCATCACATTCATTTAAACATTCACTCGATCCCGGACGTTCTAACGTGCGGTCCACACCCGGGGCCCCGGCCCCCTGCGGCGAGGGAGGGGCTGGCTGCCCTGACGGGCCGGCTGGGCCGCTCCAGCGGGGCGGACCCGGAGCAGCCTCTCACCTCCATCACGTAGCCCATGTACTCGATGACGTGTCCATTGTACTCTTGAGTTTTTAAAATCAGTTTGTCACCTAGTTAGAAAACACATTACCACATGTGAAACTGCAAAATCAGTAAAGTTTGCTGCTATACTTTAAGACCAAACACTATGAAGAAGTGGAACAGGACACAAAGTTACGGGATCACTGGCTTAAAATCATGCCAGCGTGATGAGACAGCCAACCAAAGCGAAACCCACCCGTGACTACAGTGTCGCCCGTGAAAACCGTCTACCCGCTGCCCGGGTTCAGTGTCTGCCCCGCCACCAGGACAACAGGACACAGAACAAACCCACCTGCGTACAGCGACGGCCTGCTTTCGGCCAGCCCTGGAACCTCCAGGACCAGCAAATCCCCATTTCTTTTCAAGATGACCCCGCTCATGTTATACTCTTTCAGTTCTACTTCTGCATGAATCTCCTCAAGCCAGAGCAAAGTTGAGAACTTCTCCTTGTAGTTTGACATGTTCAAAACCTGGAGAATAAGCCAGCCAGTGAGTGAGGGCAGAGCAAGACTCCACACACGTCTGCGTTAGAAAGCCGACAGACAGACGGACCGGCCTTCGATGCTGACTGCCGGGCAGTGCACGGCAGAGGCCCTGAGATGGGAGCCGTCTGAGTGGGCCCCGCCGCTGCCCAGCTTCTACCCAGACAGAGCTCCAGGCTCCGTACAGAGTGAGCCTGGGCGGCCCCGTGGTCGCTGGGCTGAGCCGGTGGGGCAGGGGGTCCCAGGGGCCGAGCGCTGGGGAGAAGGCCCAGCACAGAGAGCCTCCCCCGCCACTTCCTGAGCACAGGAGCGTGAGAAGTCACGCCAGACAGGGCAGATGTGTGTGATGGGAGCAGGGCTGTGCTGAGCAGTGCCCGGCAGCAGCAGCGTCTCTGGCCTCCACCCACCAAATGCGGTGGGCACCATCCTGGGGGAAAGTGCCACCTGCTGAGGACCACCGGGTCGGAGGAACAGCTCCCAGAGCGCACACGGGGCTGAGGTGCCGCAGGCCCCAGCCCAAACAGAAAGGCCTGCGATACAGGGGCACTGGGTGTGGGGCTCGGAAGGGATCAGCCCTAAGTTAGACACGGCTCTGGTCCCTCCTAACAGTGCTTTAAAGCCAGGCTGAAAAGTGCCTGGCTGCTTCCAGCTTAACTTAGCTGGATCCCAGAACAAAGTTCAAAACTACTTCCAGGAACAGATATGTGCAGTACCCAACAAGGTAGAACCCAAATGTTTGTTTAGCATCCAAACAAAGATGACCAGGCATAGAAATAAGCACAACCCACAGCCTATTATGAGGAGAAAACCCATCTACAGAAACAATAAAAAATGACCCCTGGGAGTCAGTAGGACAGAGAGGTATCGCATGGCGTCCTGCATAGGCAGAGAAGTGAGAGCGAAGCGCTGGTCGCTGGGCCGCGTTCGGCTCTCTGTGAGCCCTGGGCCCGAACCCGCGCGGCTCCTCTGGCCGCAGGAGCCTCCAGGCAGAGCACGGAGTGGGCAGCCCCTTCCTCCTCCAGGGCTCCTCCCCAGCCAGGGCTCGGGCCTGGGTCTCCTGCACTCTCATCCTGCGCTGCGGGCGGATCCTTCACCATCCGAGCCACCGCTGAGCAGAGACACGAGATGCACAAAGAAGAGCTGGACCTGCGGAGGCAGCGACTGCAGGGCCCGGAGGCTCGCACGCTGGAGCAGCAGCCTCAGTGGCCCAGGACGCAGCAAGAGGCACTACGCAGAGTGCAGCCCAGCGGCAGAGACGCAAGAGGAGCAAAGGCAGCGGCCGGGGGCCCGGGCCAAGCTCGCGCGGCCTCACGCGTCCATCACAGGCGCCTGGAGGACGGCAGAAGGAACACCTGAAGGCAGAATGGCCCAGAACTCTAAATCTGAGAACTGAAAGTTCCGGTCATCGAATAGCCTTAAAGGACCCAAGCTAAGAACCGTGAAGAAACTACAGCAAGGCACACTGTGAATTAATGCCTTAAAACTAAGGAGAACCCTAAAGGGAGGCAGGAAAACACGCAGACTTCCTACAGACAAATAGAAGTGAGAAGGAAAGGGCACCTCCCGGACAGGGAGAGCAGGGCCAGCTGTGCAGGGCCCCGGCGGGCGGGAGGAGCCCCAGAGGGGGCCTGTGGACAGGGTTACAGGGCACAGGAAGTGCTGGGTGACAGGGGCACCCTCCCCACTACCAGCAGAGACTCGAAGAATCACAAGGGGCCTCAGGCCACCTGGCACGGCTTCACGACTGCAAAAGCAGCCCTGGCACCTCTGCCAAAATGAGCTGCTTTCATCTGGGGACTCCCACGCTCATGACAGGGTCCCTTCCTGGCAGCCAGGCCTCATTACAGGAGGCCAACAAAGATGACCAGGCATAGAAATAAGCACAACCCACAGCCTATTATGAGGAGAAACCCATCTACAGAAACAATAAAAAATGACCCCTGGGAGTCAGTAGGACAGAGAGGTATCGCATGGCGTCCTGCATAGGCAGAGAAGTGAGAGCGAAGCGCTGGTCGCTGGGCCGCGTTCGGCTCTCTGTGAGCCCTGGGCCCGAACCCGCGCGGCTCCTCTGGCCGCAGGAGCCTCCAGGCAGAGCACGGAGTGGGCAGCCCTTCCTCCTCCAGGGCTCCTCCCCAGCCAGGGCTCGGGCCTGGGTCTCCTGCACTCTCATCCTGCGCTGCGGGCGGATCCTTCACCATCCGAGCCACCGCTGAGCAGAGACACGAGATGCACAAAGAAGAGCTGGACCTGCGGAGGCAGCGACTGCAGGGCCCGGAGGCTCGCACGCTGGAGCAGCAGCCTCAGTGGCCCAGGACGCAGCAAGAGGCACTACGCAGAGTGCAGCCCAGCGGCAGAGACGCAAGAGGAGCAAAGGCAGCGGCCGGGGGCCCGGGCCAAGCTCGCGCGCCTCACGCGCCATCACAGGCGCCTGGAGGACGGCAGAAGGAACACCTGAAGGCAGAATGGCCCAGAACTCTAAATCTGAGAACTGAAAGTTCCGGTCATCGAATAGCCTTAAAGGACCCAAGCTAAGAACCGTGAAGAAACTACAGCAAGGCACACTGTGAATTAATGCCTTAAAACTAAGGAGAACCCTAAAGGGAGGCAGGAAAACACGCAGACTTCCTACAGACAAATAGAAGTGAGAAGGAAAGGGCACCTCCCGGACAGGGAGAGCAGGGCCAGCTGTGCAGGGCCCCGGCGGGCGGGAGGAGCCCCAGAGGGGGCCTGTGGACAGGGTTACAGGGCACAGGAAGTGCTGGGTGACAGGGGCACCCTCCCCACTACCAGCAGAGACTCGAAGAATCACAAGGGGCCTCAGGCCACCTGGCACGGCTTCACGACTGCAAAAGCAGCCCTGGCACCTCTGCCAAAATGAGCTGCTTTCATCTGGGGACTCCCACGCTCATGACAGGGTCCCTTCCTGGCAGCCAGGCCTCATTACAGGAGGCCCACACGATGGTCCCAGAAGCTGCACTCGCACTGGTACCAACTTCTCTGCCCCAAAGTCTTCTCTTAGCTCCTTCAGGGCTGGTCTGCCGCTCTGGCCTGAGATCAAGCGACAACTACAAATCGGTACTTAGCGGTTACATTGCCAATGACTGAACAACAAGGGCATCTGCCATCTGTCTCTGGGGAAACTGACCCTGCTGACCCTCAACACCCGCTGAGGGAGCTCAGGCTGGAGGGAGGCCCTCTGTGCCCCAGAGAGTCTGGTGGGACACGTCTTTAGATAGGTGTATGTTTTTAGCCACAGACTTTATGATCTCAATCCTTGCAGCTCCTTATACCTAGAAAAGCACTAAATCCCTCCATGGTGACATCAGATCCTCGTGACTAACCTAAAACTCTTTTGTGAAAATGAGTGTTTAGGGCTTCCCTGGGGGTCCAGTGGGTAAGGACACCGCCTTGCAGTGCAAGGGGCGCCGTTTCCATCCCTGGCCTGGGAAGATCCCACGTGCCGCGGAGCGGCTGGACCGATGTGTCCAGTTATGAGCCAGCGCCCTGGAGCGCACGTGTCCAGAGCTGGTGCTCTGCAATGGGAGAGGCCACTGCAACGGGAGGCCCACAGACAGGCCAAAGAATTAAGATGGATGAAAATAAATGAAGGACCAATAAAAGAGGCCAAAATTAAAAAAAAAAAAAAAAACAGTGCTTAATGGTACTGAACTCCCCCTTCATCAAAACCTTGTATGTTGGCCTTTAGCCCACTGCCTCTTTGGAGCAGCCTCTCAGAGCCGTCTGAGGTGCTGCCTCGTGGGCTGCAGTCCTCATTTTGCCCCAAATAACCCTTAACTTGCTCCTCTTCAGCCACCCTTTGTCTTAGTTGGCAGGTCAGCAGCCATCCCTGCACCAGCGCAACCTTGCCCACCCCTCCGTGCTGCCCCTTCTGCGGAGCCGGCCAGCCCTGGGCGGTGCCTGCCACCAGTGCCCTGGCAGCGCCGCGGGGCCCAGGGCGCCGTGAGTCGTGAGTCGGTCCAGCCTGTCTGCTGCACAGCAGGCGAGCTCCTCGCGGCCCCATCCCCCCGGGCTCAAGCCCTCCCCCGACACAGGCCCTGCAGCCTCGCCCCCCTCCCCAGACCCAGCATGGGCCCAGGCCTCCCTCCGCTCACTCGCTGGCTCCTCACCAGCAGACCCCAGGCCCTTGGGCAAACGCCCCCTGGAGACAGGGCTGTACTCCCCTCCTTGCTGCCAGCCCAACGGACGTTTCTGACCCCTCCCTCCCTCTGCACTGCCCCTGCCCTTGGCCTGCCCTGCCCTCTCCACCTGCCAGAGTGGACAGGCTCAGACCGGGCCTCCTCCAGCAGGTATGAAGAAGGCTGCGAACAGAGACCAGCCCGGAGGACGGTAAGGAGCCACCCTGGCAGAGGCAGCTCCTCCTGCCCTCTCCCCACCGCTCCGCGCACCTGCAGGCCTTTCCCAGCTCACCTCCTCAGCTGCCTGAGCTGCAGCAGGAGTGGACAGCTGCTGAGATGCTCAGCCACACGGGAGAAAGGCCAGGCGGGGACGCGGCGCCCCCAGAGCCCTGGTGCCCGAGCCCACAGGGCTGGAAGGAGGGTACCGGCTCCAGAGGGCCGCAGCCATGGTCCCCACGCTCCGGACCCTGACGTTCCCAGCTCTCCGGGGTGAGACCCAGACTCTGGGGTCTGGGCCTGACAGGGGTTCATCCTAAGCTCGTCAGAAAGCAGCTCCGGTGTGGAGAAGAGGCCGTGCTACCCTTCGGGCACACTCCCTACCTCCGCAAGCAGCGGCTGGAAGGTCAGAATGTCGATCTTCTGGTCCACGCACTTTTTAAGCCTGTCTGGTATCGGGTACTGCGGGAGGAAGCTGGGAAGCTGTCGCTGCGAGCTCCTAGGGAGACAGTCGCGAGTCAGAAGCAGCCCTTCCTCGCCGGGCACTGTCCACCCCACGGCGTCACTCACACATCCTCGCCTCTTAGAAAGACTGCAGCTTGATCACCGGAAACAACCGACACATGGGCGCTGGCCTTGATCAGTGGTTTGCCAAGTGCGCCTCAGCTCTGGGCCCCTCTCTCTGGGCCTGTCACCCTGTGAGCAGAGAACAGAGCTGCCCTGCTGTGACAGGAGAACAGGCCCAGCGCCCAGGAGCCTCCGGGGACCCGTGAGTTTGGAAACACTGTTTCTGAGCTTCCAACGCGCTCAGCTCTGTTTTATGCCTCCCAGTGTCCTGGAAATACTGACGCCACACTGCAGGCCCTTCAGGTGTGGGCACAAGGAGCTGACGGGCGCGCGTCATGAGGTGACGGCCACAGGAAGTGCAGTGACCACCCACTGCCTCACGCGGACACACGATTAAATGACAAACCCTCTTCCTGATGACGGCAGTTCCCGGGCTTGACTCTGGTGACCACGTTCCCACAGAGCACAGCCTGGTGATGACGCCTGTCACCCTGAACGTCACAGCCCCGGGACTTACGCATCCGGTGACTGATGTCCTTCACCAGCTCCCCGCCCCTAAAACCCACTCTGGTGACCACAAATCTGATCTCCTCTTCTCTGAGTTCGCTTTTGAAGCGTAACTGACCTACAACACTGGGTCGGAGTCTGCGGCACCACCGAGTGCCTGGTGTTTCTGTGCGTTTGAAAAGGACGATCACAGTGAGCATGGAGTGACGTGTCCTGCTGCGAGGACAGCGCCGCGCTGCTTCCGACTGCACGCTCCACATCGAGCCAGCGGGCCACCCTCCAGCCGCCCAGGCATCCCTCCATCCACTCCTCCATCCATCCACTCCTGGTTATTTAAGCGGTTTAAGAACAAACACATCGTAACGACCCCGGCCTTTTCACTCAGCCTCCCGCATGATTACTGTACTTGACAGCCCCTTATTTTGTGCAGCCCGAACTTCCTGGGCTTCCTGGGTGGTGCTCGTGGTAAAGAGCTCTTCTGCGAGGGCAGCAGACACAGAGACGTGGGCTCCGCCCTGGGTTGGGACGATCCCCCGGAGGGCGACGCACGTCAGGACTCCGGCCTGGAGAGCCCCGTGCACAGAGGCGCCTGGCGGGCTGCGGTCCACGGGGTCGCACAGAAGCAGACACGACCGAGCGGGCAACACTTTCTCTTCACTGCTTATCGTGGACACACATGACTTTACATTTTTGCCCTTCAACATTATTACTAGCTTTATACACGGTTGGCTTTACCACCTGGAGTGAAGTCTCTCAGTTGACTCTTGAAACCCACGGACAAGCCATGGAATTCTCCAGCCAAGAATACTGGAGTCGGTAGCCTTCGCCTGCCCCAGGGGATCTTCCTGACCCAGGTCCCCGGCGCTGCACGAGCATTCTTTACCGTCTGAGGCACCAGGGGCAGCCCTTTACCACCTTTACTATGTAGTTTCCTTTCTCCTGCAAGTTTTTTTCTTTCATAATTTTCACGTTTACAGTTACGGCCTTTTCTTTTTTTGCTGAAAGAAATCTCTTCAACATTTCTTGTAGAGCTGGTGTGGTGATACTGAATTCTTTTAGCTTTTGCTTGTCTGTAAAGCTTTTGATCTCTCCATCAAATCTGAATCACAGCCTGGCTGGGTAGAGTGTTCTTCCGTGTCGGTGTTTCCCTTTTACCACTTTAAATATCCCCTGCTACTTCTCTCTGGCCTGCAGATTCCGCTGAGAAGTCGGCTGTCTTACAGGAGTTGCTTTGTACCTAATGTGCTGCTTTTCCCTTGCTCCTTTTAACCGTCTGTCTTTGACTTTTCCCGCGTTGATTATAGTGTATCTTGCTACGTTCCTCCCTGGGTTAATCCTGCTTGGGGCTCCCTGTGCCTCCTGGACTGGGAGGTCTGTTTGCCCCTCCAGGTTAGTGAATCTTCAGCTGCTACGTCTTCACACGTGCTCTCTGCCCCGTTCTCTCTCGCTTCTCCCTCTGGGGCCCCTATCGTGCGAATGTCTACATGCTTAGTGTTGTCCAAGTGCTTTCTTCATCTGTCCTCACTTCTTTTTCTTCTTTTCTCTTTATTCTGTTCCACCTTAGTAATTTCCACCCCTCTGTCTCCCAAGCTTGCTGATCCGTTCCTTCACATCATCTAATCCACTGCTGATTCCTTCTAGGACGTTTTCTGTTTCAATTACTTCAGCCTTCATCTCTTTGGTTCTTCTTTACATTTTCTAACCTTGCTGAAAACTTCTTACTTCTCTCTGTAATTCATGCACTCTTTTCCCAAGTTCCTTGGTCTCTGCAGTCATTACCTACAGCTCGCTCAGGCAGGAGGCTTATCTGCACGTCACTCAGTTCTTTTTCCGAGCTTTCACCTGTTCCTGCATTCGGAACATGTTCCTTTGTAACCCTGTTAGTAGTATTTATTTTTGGCTGCACTGTTGCCCGCGGGCCTTCCCTAGCTGTGACCAGGAGCTCCTCGTCATTGCAGCGTGAGGGCTCCTCGTCGCCATGGCTTCCTGTGTTGAGGAGCCCAGGCTCCAGGGCGTGTGGACTTCCGCAGCTGCGGCACGCAGGCTCCAGAGCTTAACTGCTCCTCTGCATGGGAGATCTCCCCAGACCAGAGATCAAACCTCTGTTCCCTGCACTGGCAGGTGGATTCTTAACCACTGGAGTACCAGGGAGGCTCTCCTCTGTCACCTTATGCCCAGCTTGTTTGACTGCTGAATCCCTGGAGGGTTGGTTATGCTTCTTGACCTTGGAAAAGTGCCCTTTTGTAGACGTCCTACGCATCCAGCAGCATGCTCCCCTCGGAGCACCAGAGCTCCTTGCTCGAGGGGTGCCCCCTATGCCTGCTGCGTGGGTCCTTCTGCCATGGCTGACTGACGGCTGTGGGTACTCTGGTAGGCGTGGTGGCTCCTGACTGGTCAGCTGCCAGGCCCTGCCGGGTGTGGAGGCTGTTGGCCACTGGTGACTGGGTATGGGTCTCTGAAGGCTTGAAGTAGCCTATCTGCTGGGGGGTGGGCAGGTGCAGACCCTGGCAGTCCCAAAGGAGCCAGGCCACCACTCTGGGTCCCTACTTTGATGGTGGGAGATGGACATTTGTTTTAGGGATGCTTCTGAAAACGAATAATGTATTAACATTCAAACAGGAAAAACTTGACCAGGGGATTCAATACAGGTGCTCTCGTTCCATTTCACTCCTCTAGGTAAGCTGACCTGTGCTGGGAAAGCCGCTTGGAGCACCACTGCCGACAGCTGGAGGCTCTAAACGGCTCCTGTACCTGGAGCCCAGCCCTGTGGACGTGCAGCCTGCAGGCCATGTGACTTCCTGCTCCCGTGCCCAGCTTCCGTCCCTAGAGCCACCTGACCTGAGCGCTGTTCACACACCCAGCAGCTGTTACTGCTTCTCGATGGCTACTGACTGCTCAGTGCCAGAAACCGCACATTTAATCCTCATAAAACTGGACCTCCCAGGGGTCCAGTGGTTGAACTGCCTGCCAACGCAAGGGACACGGGTTTGACCCCTGGTCTGGGAGCTAAGACTTGCCCCCCGAGCTCCTCGTCATTGCAGCGTGAGGGCTCCTCGTCGCCATGGCTTCCTGTGTTGAGGAGCCCAGGCTCCAGGGCGTGTGGACTTCCGCAGCTGCGGCACGCAGGCTCCAGAGCTTAACTGCTCCTCTGCATGGGAGATCTCCCCAGACCAGAGATCAAACCTCTGTTCCCTGCACTGGCAGGTGGATTCTTAACCACTGGAGTACCAGGGAGGCTCTCCTCTGTCACCTTATGCCCAGCTTGTTTGACTGCTGAATCCCTGGAGGGTTGGTTATGCTTCTCGACCTTGGAAAGGTGCCCTTTTGTAGACGTCCTACGCATCCAGCAGCATGCTCCCCTCGGAGCACCAGAGCTCCTTGCTCGAGGGGTGCCCCCTATGCCTGCTGCGTGGGTCCTTCTGCCATGGCTGACTGACGGCTGTGGGTACTCTGGTAGGCGTGGTGGCCCCTGACTGGTCAGCTGCCAGGCCCTGCCGGGTGTGGAGGCTGTTGGCCACTGGTGACTGGGTATGGGTCTCTGAAGGCTTGAAGTAGCCTATCTGCTGGGGGGTGGGCAGGTGCAGACCCTGGCAGTCCCAAAGGAGCCAGGCCACCACTCTGGGTCCCTACTTTGATGGTGGGAGATGGACATTTGTTTTAGGGATGCTTCTGAAAACGAATAATGTATTAACATTCAAACAGGAAAAACTTGACCAGGGGATTCAATACAGGTGCTCTCGTTCCATTTCACTCCTCTAGGTAAGCTGACCTGTGCTGGGAAAGCCGCTTGGAGCACCACTGCCGACAGCTGGAGGCTCTAAACGGCTCCTGTACCTGGAGCCCAGCCCTGTGGACGTGCAGCCTGCAGGCCATGTGACTTCCTGCTCCCGTGCCCAGCTTCCGTCCCTAGAGCCACCTGACCTGAGCGCTGTTCACACACCCAGCAGCTGTTACTGCTTCTCGATGGCTACTGACTGCTCAGTGCCAGAAACCGCACATTTAATCCTCATAAAACTGGACCTCCCAGGGGTCCAGTGGTTGAACTGCCTGCCAACGCAAGGGACACGGGTTTGACCCCTGGTCTGGGAGCTAAGACTCCACATGCCACGTAACAACTAAACCCACACGCCATGAAAACTGAGCCCACGTGCTGTTGCTACTGAAGCCAGTGCACCCTAGAGCCAGTCCTCTGCAACAAGAGAAGCCACCAGAATGAGAAGCCCTCACACAGCAACCGGAAAGCAGCCCCCCAACTAGAGAAAAGCCCCCGTGCAGCAACAAAGAGCGGGGCACTGAGCCAGAGCTGAAAGAAGGAAACTCTTACAATGACACGCAGGGCTGGGGTTGGAGGACCACTGCACAAACTACAGCAAGTCTCAGAGAGGCTCAGCAACTGGCCTAAGACGTCACAGCTTCCCGGTGTCAGACTGGGATGAAAACAGCAGTCTAACCCAAAGGTCAACAGGCACATAGTACTCTGAACAGGCATTTCCTCCAGCTCACAAATTAGTACAAGTCCAAGACACCTTATCTTCATTGTTCCCAGGTAGGATGTAAACTGAAATTCAGGGTTTGCCCCTATAGAAAAGCAGCATCCATCATCCCAGTGGTTCTGGGCAGCAGCTGAGGGCACATAACCACAAGATGAAGCTGTGAAACCCTCTAGTCTATAGTCGTTATTTTTGGCACTAAACTCAAAAAAGCAAAACCTGCTTTTCAGAGCTTCTGGGTTTTGTTACTGCAGATGAGAAAATGTGGACATGCAGCATTTTCTTCAGATGACGCGCCAGCTAAAGTTTGGGTGGTCCCAAGCCCCTAGCCACATGCAGATAGGTTACTTTTTTTTTTCTTAATTTCACTTTTGAAAGGTGTCACATCTTCAAATGGACTTCCAGTAGCCAAGTGACCCTCAAGCGGCCCTCGACCAGCAACACCTGGGGGCTGTGAACGGCTCCCAAAGGCCACGTCTCACTGACCCCTCGCTGCCGGGTCCTGGGTGCCCGTGGACACGGGCGGTCTCGGGAGGAGGGGGCTGTGCTGTGGGGAGGGCGAGCCCGGCCGGGCCGAGGGCAGGGCCACGGCCCGTCCCCTCCGACCCTGAGCCACCCTGAGCCGAGCTGGGGCCGTCACTGACCAAAGTTTGGCCCCACGTGGTTAAACCCTGCCAACGCAAGGACACGGGTTTGACCCCTGGTCTGGGAGCTAAGACTCCACATGCCACGTAACAACTAAACCCACACGCCATGAAAACTGAGCCCACGTGCTGTTGCTACTGAAGCCAGTGCACCCTAGAGCCAGTCCTCTGCAACAAGAGAAGCCACCAGAATGAGAAGCCCTCACACAGCAACCGGAAAGCAGCCCCCCAACTAGAGAAAAGCCCCCGTGCAGCAACAAAGAGCGGGGCACTGAGCCAGAGCTGAAAGAAGGAAACTCTTACAATGACACGCAGGGCTGGGGTTGGAGGACCACTGCACAAACTACAGCAAGTCTCAGAGAGGCTCAGCAACTGGCCTAAGACGTCACAGCTTCCCGGTGTCAGACTGGGATGAAAACAGCAGTCTAACCCAAAGGTCAACAGGCACATAGTACTCTGAACAGGCATTTCCTCCAGCTCACAAATTAGTACAAGTCCAAGACACCTTATCTTCATTGTTCCCAGGTAGGATGTAAACTGAAATTCAGGGTTTGCCCCTATAGAAAAGCAGCATCCATCATCCCAGTGGTTCTGGGCAGCAGCTGAGGGCACATAACCACAAGATGAAGCTGTGAAACCCTCTAGTCTATAGTCGTTATTTTTGGCACTAAACTCAAAAAAGCAAAACCTGCTTTTCAGAGCTTCTGGGTTTTGTTACTGCAGATGAGAAAATGTGGACATGCAGCATTTTCTTCAGATGACGCGCCAGCTAAAGTTTGGGTGGTCCCAAGCCCCTAGCCACATGCAGATAGGTTACTTTTTTTTTTCTTAATTTCACTTTTGAAAGGTGTCACATCTTCAAATGGACTTCCAGTAGCCAAGTGACCCTCAAGCGGCCCTCGACCAGCAACACCTGGGGGCTGTGAACGGCTCCCAAAGGCCACGTCTCACTGACCCCTCGCTGCCGGGTCCTGGGTGCCCGTGGACACGGGCGGTCTCGGGAGGAGGGGGCTGTGCTGTGGGGAGGGCGAGCCCGGCCGGGGCCGAGGGCAGGGCCACGGCCCGTCCCCCTCCGACCCTGAGCCACCCTGAGCCGAGCTGGGGCCACCATCCCCCGCCTCCCGGTCTTCACACTGTGTCCCCAGGGCAGCGGTGCCAAAGGCGGGGCTGCCGCTGCCCTTCACCGGGCGTCTGCCTCCCTTCAACAGCAGCAGTCACACGTGCCCCTTGCACTGTGAGCCCGCGATCCGGGCTTGGTTTGTCATTTCTGCTCACGGTACCTTTTCTGTGCAGTCACGACAACTGTGGTTTTGGTGGAAGGTAACACTTGGGAGCTTTTAGGCTTCTTCCATGAAAAGGGTTCTCGCATGGCTATCAGTGACTCCTCCTCACTCACAATGTTCACTTCAAGGAATCGCCCGATTATGAAATCGGAGAAGCAAAGCAGAAGGAGCTCCTTACAGCGGCCAGAATTCCTGGAGAGACAAGAAACAATTTAGTGTGCGCCCTAAGTAAGACAGGCAGATGCTACACAACCTCCCTTTTCACACGGGGAAAGTCACAGAGCTGGCAAACTAGTCACCCGTGGCCTTTAATAATTCTTTTACAGAAAAAAGGGATGTTTTCAAGTAAGTAATGTAACATTTCCCCAAGATAAAATCACGCACCTAAGAGTATTCTAGGTGATTCTCAAACTTAGTAGGAAAAATACATCCAGTGCTCCCAAGTGTAAGCAGCGCCAGGCCACGTAAGAGCATCTCCACGAGCCCTCAGCTGTCCCCGCTGCCCGAGGCCTGGCCCCAGCGCACCGCCACCAGCACTGACCAGACTCGAGGACCGCCCTTTGGGCAGCGTCACCCTGCCCTGAAGCACGGGGCTGATCTCATCAGAGCCACCCTTGGACCAATTTAGAGCCAGCAGGTGCAGATGAGAGGAGAGAGGGAGGGCGGCACTTCGGCTCCTTGCTGACCGGGCGCTGGCAGGCAGAGCCGGGGTTTCCGGCGGACACAGGAAAGGGGGCCGAAGAAGGGGAGAGTCCACGAGGGCTCAGGGGCCATGTCTGGGCAGGCTGTCGGGGCGGAGGGCGAGGCCAGGAAGGCCTCTGGGTGTGCTGAAGGCAGGGACAGGGAGCAGGACGCTGGGGCACTGGCTCCCCGGGCTGAGGGGCTCGGTGGTGCCGTCCTCCACTGGGTCAGGAGTCAGAGTGTGCACCAGCGCCTGGTGGACCCCTCCACTCACGCCACTTTCTCCATGCTTTTCCTTGTGATTTTGTCCACCAAAAGAACCAACGTGAGAAGGACCAGAACATCCAACCCAGAAGGACCACACGGGAGACAGAACAAGACACACGTGCACGGTGCCCAAGGCCCACTCCCTCCACACCCTCCAGCCACGTACTTTGCGTCACATGTGATCATGATCAGAGCTTTTCCCCCTGGAAGGATGAGGCCACTGGGCTCAGAGTCTACCACCTGCTTCTGTGGCACATTCTGCTCCTTCTCTGCGTTTTCTCCTTTACAGGCACGGTCACCTGGGAGATGAAATTTAAATTCAAAATTAGACCACAGGCGAGCACTGCTGTCAGCAGTGCCGTTGGTGGAAGGGCCCAGCACACACAGAGGGGAACGACAGGCCCCCCGTGTGGGCGGGTGGCCTCTCCCCAGTTTGGAGACACGTGGAGACAGCGACTCGTCCGACGCATGCCGGGCAAGCCCAGCTGTCTCAGCCCTGCGCGTCAGAGCAGGGTCCAGCCCGCGAGCCCACCGAGCAGGCACTGCCCCAGCAGCCTGGACCTGGAGCAGCGGCGCTGGCTGGGCGGCATCGACGGGCAACTGGGGTGTCTACCTGCAGAGGCTTCTCTGTGGTTCATCAAGCTGCTCTTCAGGGTCTGCCCGGTCCTGAGCTCCCTGCAGCTGTCTAATGAGTTAACATCTGCTTGTGCAAAACCCTTCTCCTTCTCAGGCCCGGACGCAGGAGACACCTCAGGGCACAACTGGACTCTATCCAGCATCTGAAATCTGAACTGTTTAGCTTTATCCCAGCCACCCAGCTTGCAGCTGACCAAGTTTTGAGGTACTTTTCCTTTATTCCTGGAAAAGGAAAATTAGCTGTGAACAGAGACACAATTTTAAAAGGCAAAATACTGTTACCATAAAACAGAATTCAATCTAACGAGTGAATGGCAACTGCAAATACTTTGAGTATAAGTAAAAAGGCTGCTTCAGGGTAGAAAATCTAGAAAGATACACACACAGGAAAAAATGAACAAAGTTAATTCTACAGAAATTCTTTAATCACAGTTTAAAACCCAATAGTGTAATTTTATCTGAAGGGTAAACTTACTCTATCCGGATCACTATATTTTTGCTTTCTCCTTCTTTCAGAGTTCCAAAATTTGTCATCCTTGAGACTTCAATGTCACCTTTGTTTTTGAACAAAAGGGCTCCGTAGGCCTCGCTGACAGTCTCTCTGACGGGAGAGGAGTCCCTGGGTAAAGCAACCGCAGGACAGCACGAGGTCAGAGGGCAGGGGCGCCCCGAGGTCCCGCCCTGTCAGGCAGCACTGGCCGCAGGGTAGGGGTACGGGGCCGAGCCCCAGAGAGGCGAGCCTGGAAAGGCACCACTGAGCCCTCGGAGCAGGACAGCAGAGCCCCCGCTGACCGCCAGCCCTGCTGCCCCCGAGGAGAGGAGGGCCCAGCAGCCCGGCCCACAGACCAGCCCCGTCCGCGTCCCCAGAGACCGGCCCCACCCGCGAGGTCACAAAGGGACAGGGGTGTCCAGCGCTCCTCCCCAGACCCCCCTCTGCTTGTCAAGGACCCATTTCATCTAGAAAAAATGTGCGGCTTCAGAATATTTGAAACTAAATGAGAATTTTTATCTTTAGAAAATGAGCACATCCCGCCCTCCCCTGAGGGACCGTCTGCCCCTCTGTCCTCCCGGCGCTGCCATGAAGCTCAGGCGCCGTGCCCGCCCCTCCCCAGCCCACCAGCACCACACAGAGTCGGCTCGTTCACACCCGTGCCTGTCCACACGCAGACCACACCCTCCACCAAACAGGCGACCCTCCCCAACTGCATCTCAGTCACGACCCTCTCCCACCGCCAGCTCCCGCCTTCCTCTCCGGGTCCACAGAGCCAGCACCACCCCGAGCTCACGCAGCTGGGCCTCCGCCCCAGCCCAGGGTGGTGTGGGCGTGGACCTCGGTCCCACAGCCAGCCAGCCAGCCCGCGATGGGCTGAAGAGCGCCGGCCGACGGGCTCGACCCTCCCGGAGCCCGAGGGCGGGCCGGACACCACCACAGGCCCGGGCCTGGAGGAGCACAGCCCTGCCGTGTGCACAACCCCACCCCGGCCCTGGGACCTCTGAGTGGGCAGCAGACAGTGCTGTGAGGACAGGGCAGCCTCCCTGCCTTGGGAATAAAGCCTGGAGGTGGGACTAGCTTGGGAGGACGCTGGGGTCAGGACGCTGGTGCGAGGACAGCGGACGTGGAGCACCTGTGGGCCAGCAGGCTCCCATGGGACCCAGGAGCCTCAGGGATGTGCCCTGCAGTCGCCCTCCCGGGATGAGCTCTCTCCCGGACGGAGCGGAGGCCACGTCAGCCGCGGCCCAAGGCACCTGAAGCCAGCTGCTCAAGGCCAGGGAGCTCCGGCCCGCACCCCCGCCCACTCCGTCCAGTGAACGAGGTCCTCTGGAGAAACGGCGTCCACGGGCAGGGCAAGGGAAGCACTCAGGAGAGGCAGACAGATGGGCAGCAGGAACCCAGAGTCCTCCCGCTGGACATACTGGCAGCTGCTTCTCTTGGATGGTCAGCTGGCCCAGCCCTGGCTGCCTCCCGTGACCCCCCTGCGGCAGCGGGCAGGGGCCGGGTCAACTGAAGCATGAAGAGCCCAGTCAGGAAGCGCTCGTCTCGACGACCGGGGCCTCCCGAGAGCCACCACGACACCCACGTGGGCAGGGCCTCCGGCTTCTGCCCCAGGCGGCCAGTGGCCAGCAAGACCGCGGGCTGGGGAGCTCCTCACACCCCCGGGCCCGTCAGACAGGCTGAGGCCAGGACTCCTGAACCTCCCCGCTGACGGGGTAAGGGCAATGCGCATCACACACGTCGCTGCTCTGCAGACGGGCTGAGCCGTCATCCAGGAGAGCAGGTCCCTGAGCCGGAGGACGTGTCCACCAGGTGGTCTGGACACGGCAGGGCTGGCTACACGTCCTCCGCTCTGCGTCCACCCCAAGCCCAGCACACCTTCCTGGCCAGGTCGGCACCCTCCTCCTCCCCAAACTGGCAGCTCGTCTTCCTGGCCTGCCGCTCCATCCCACCGTGACCTACTCCTGTGAGACCAGAGGACAGACAGCACCACTGAGGAAACGGTGGACAAGCACCCCGAGAAAGCGCTAGGGAGAAACAGCAGAGGTGGGCGGGAGGCTGGGCAGGGCCGCTGCCTAGACTCGCTCAGGACGGCCGGGCGGGCTCATACACACGTGGCGGAGGTGGAAGGTGACGGGGACACAGAAGGAAGACGACGGATACAGCAAACCAGCCACCTCTTCAGAATTCGCCGTGGACAACGTGCCCCTCCAAACGCCACGTGTGAAAGAACACAGTGCACAGAAGCCAGAAAAATATGAAGGTCGTCACCAGGAGGTAAAGTCTCAAAAGGCAACTTCTCACCGAGCCTTCAGTCAACGTGAAGATCCCGGAGCGCCCAGGAGAGCCCCCCAGCCCCCCGCTCAGGGTGTCCCCCTGGTGGAAGCAGCACTGGACGCGCCCGGGCCCACCACCGCGCACCTCCTGTGCACGGGCGTCATGCACAGCGCCCTCCACAGGTAGCACGACTGGCTGCTCTCCACCACCACCGCGCGGACCACGTCGTGCCTGCGCGGCGTGTAGCCTTCCGGGAGCTTCAGCGAGTCCAAGGTGAAGAAGATGCAGTCGTCGATCACCCCGTTCTTCCCACAGAGGCTAGACACGCAGGCCTGCAAGCAGAGCGCCGGGCGGCACGGTGCCGGGGCCGCTGAGGACCAGGCCTGCAGCAGGGCCACCGCAGCCAGGGAGGCTCGGGCCCGGTCCCCAGTGAGAAGCAACGCCCGCAATGGTGCCAGCTCGGCAGGGGCCGGGGAGCTCAGGCCGAGGGAGCCACCGGGGAGCCGCCCAGGCCACCCGCAGACTGTTCCCTCCTCCGTTCCAGCCCGTTCCAGCGCCTAGACCTCATCTCTGCTAGGAACGTGGGCACAGACCACACTGGCCCCCCGCGTCCCATCATCAGATATTTCAACATTCCACGTACCCCCGTGACCTAGAACTTAACCACACCAGCGTGCGGGCTGGCCTCTGGTCATCTCAGTAAGAGGTTAGGGTCTTCTCTGGCCAAGACGGACCCTCACTTAACCTGACCTCTCAGTGCACCCGGGACCCTGGGCCACTCGAGGCCCAGTACCTACCTGGTCCACGCTTGTACCTTAGCGGCTTCACCGAGATGGCCTCGCTGTTCCACGTGCCCGGCCGAATCCAGTACTCCGCCTCCACCCAGTCTCCTTGCAGGGCTGGAAACCTCAAGGCAGGAAACCAGGTGAATTACTTGGTGAGGTTGAAACATTCAAGTGAACAAGTTATTCGGTTACGTTTGGGAGCACTGTTATTACATACGCATTATATATGTGATGTCGTAATGTATAACTATACATGCTACTTACACACATAATTACATATAATTATAATACATTAATATCATATATGACTAAATGCTGTTACGAACAACGGGAACAAGTGTGGGCCAGGAGCCCCCCAGCCCCCCGCTCAGGGTGTCCCCCTGGTGGAAGCAGCACTGGACGCGCCCGGGCCCACCACCGCGCACCTCCTGTGCACGGGCGTCATGCACAGCGCCCTCCACAGGTAGCACGACTGGCTGCTCTCCACCACCACCGCGCGGACCACGTCGTGCCTGCGCGGCGTGTAGCCTTCCGGGAGCTTCAGCGAGTCCAAGGTGAAGAAGATGCAGTCGTCGATCACCCCGTTCTTCCCACAGAGGCTAGACACGCAGGCCTGCAAGCAGAGCGCCGGGCGGCACGGTGCCGGGGCCGCTGAGGACCAGGCCTGCAGCAGGGCCACCGCAGCCAGGGAGGCTCGGGCCCGGTCCCCAGTGAGAAGCAACGCCCGCAATGGTGCCAGCTCGGCAGGGGCCGGGGAGCTCAGGCCGAGGGAGCCACCGGGGAGCCGCCCAGGCCACCCGCAGACTGTTCCCTCCTCCGTTCCAGCCCGTTCCAGCGCCTAGACCTCATCTCTGCTAGGAACGTGGGCACAGACCACACTGGCCCCCCGCGTCCCATCATCAGATATTTCAACATTCCACGTACCCCCGTGACCTAGAACTTAACCACACCAGCGTGCGGGCTGGCCTCTGGTCATCTCAGTAAGAGGTTAGGGTCTTCTCTGGCCAAGACGGACCCTCACTTAACCTGACCTCTCAGTGCACCCGGGACCCTGGGCCACTCGAGGCCCAGTACCTACCTGGTCCACGCGCTTGTACCTTAGCGGCTTCACCGAGATGGCCTCGCTGTTCCACGTGCCCGGCCGGATCCAGTACTCCGCCTCCACCCAGTCTCCCTTGCAGGGCTGGAAACCTCCAAGGCAGGAAACCAGGTGAATTACTTGGTGAGGTTGAAACATTCAAGTGAACAAGTTATTCCGAAGTTACGTTTGGGAGCACTGTTATTACATACGCATTATATATGTGATGTACGTAATGTATAACTATACATGCTACTTACACACATAATTACATATAATTATAATACATTAATATCGTATATGACTAAATGCTGTTACGAACAACGGGAACAAGGTGCCTCGGAGGGCCTGGGTGCTCGGGCACGCCCCGCCAGCTCCGTGAGACGCCAGGAGCAGCTCCCACCCTCCCTTCTCAGAGACACACGGGCGCGTGGCGACACCGGGAGGGGCGCTCCCGCCCGGGGCCTGGCAGCAGCCTGTCCCGGCTCAGGCGGGCAGCCCTCCGTGCCCCATGGCATGCGAGGGAGCAGGCGGGGGGCAGAGAGAGGGGCCGGCACGGGCAGTGACTTGAGGCGGCCGCTGAGCTGCGGTGGCAGAGCGGAACCTGCTGACAGCCCTTTGGCTCTTCCACGCGACCGCTCTGGTCTTCACTCCGTGCCCATGAAACCCTGTGCTTGCTTCTCAGGAAGGCGGGTGGTTGAGCACAGCGCGGCCGGAACGTCTGCAGACGCCGCTCCTCAGCACAGGGCCGTCCAGCACTGCGCGGGCAGCACGGCACCTTGAGGAGACAGCTCCTGGCGCCGGCCTCCAGGCCGGTGGGTTTTTAGGAGGACAGTGCCCAGTGGCACAAGTCAACACACCACGGAGAAACACCCCTGTTGTTCTGTAAGTCTTGCCTTCCTTTATCAGTTATCTGACATAATTCTGCTGATTTTTAATTCTGTATCTTCCCAGACACACAGCAGAAGTGAAGCAATAGATATTGCTGTCAGCTGGATAAAAGTTACTTTAAAGAGAAAACCGTGAAGCAAATCAAAACTAGTTCATTTTTCCCCATCAGTCTTCTCTGGAACGACCTTTTACCCCTGGGCCACGAGGCCCAGTACCTACCTGGTCCACGCGCTTGTACCTTAGCGGCTTCACCGAGATGGCCTCGCTGTTCCACGTGCCCGGCCGAATCCAGTACTCCGCCTCCACCCAGTCTCCCTTGCAGGGCTGGAAACCTCCAAGGCAGGAAACCAGGTGAATTACTTGGTGAGGTTGAAACATTCAAGTGAACAAGTTATTCCGAAGTTACGTTTGGGAGCACTGTTATTACATACGCATTATATATGTGATGTACGTAATGTATAACTATACATGCTACTTACACACATAATTACATATAATTATAATACATTAATATCATATATGACTAAATGCTGTTACGAACAACGGGAACAAGGTGCCTCGGAGGGCCTGGGTGCTCGGGCACGCCCCGCCAGCTCCGTGAGACGCCAGGAGCAGCTCCCACCCTCCCTTCTCAGAGACACACGGGCGCGTGGCGACACCGGGAG
Source organism: Tragulus kanchil (assembly GCA_022376925.1). NCBI lineage: Eukaryota > Metazoa > Chordata > Mammalia > Artiodactyla > Tragulidae > Tragulus > Tragulus kanchil. The sequence goes on from JAIOJX010000004.1 coordinate 169,090,709, forward strand.
GGCGCTCCCGCCCGGGGCCTGGCAGCAGCCTGTCCCGGCTCAGGCGGGCAGCCCTCCGTGCCCCATGGCATGCGAGGGAGCAGGCGGGGGGCAGAGAGAGGGGCCGGCACGGGCAGTGACTTGAGGCGGCCGCTGAGCTGCGGTGGCAGAGCGGAACCTGCTGACAGCCCTTTGGCTCTTCCACGCGACCGCTCTGGTCTTCACTCCGTGCCCATGAAACCCTGTGCTTGCTTCTCAGGAAGGCGGGTGGTTGAGCACAGCGCGGCCGGAACGTCTGCAGACGCCGCTCCTCAGCACAGGGCCGTCCAGCACTGCGCGGGCAGCACGGCACCTTGAGGAGACAGCTCCTGGCGCCGGCCTCCAGGCCGGTGGGTTTTTAGGAGGACAGTGCCCAGTGGCACAAGTCAACACACCACGGAGAAACACCCCTGTTGTTCTGTAAGTCTTGCCTTCCTTTATCAGTTATCTGACATAATTCTGCTGATTTTTAATTCTGTATCTTCCCAGACACACAGCAGAAGTGAAGCAATAGATATTGCTGCGTCAGCTGGATAAAAGTTACTTTAAAGAGAAAAACCGTGAAGCAAATCAAAAACTAGTTCATTTTTCCCCATCAGCATCATGGGATCAAAGTACAGATTTTGGAAGACCACTCTGTTGAAGGAGGTAAATCTGACGTTATTGTGAATGCCACTGTAATTCAGTTTAAAAATCCAACACTGGAGGTAAGATGGTTTTTACCATGAAAAGTGCAAGTTCTGATGGAAACATAACAGAAACGAGACCTCTGTGCCCTGAGCAGCCTGTGGGGCCACAGTGCAGGAGCCGCAGTGCACCCAGGCCCACCCTCGGCCGCCGGGCGGCGGGTGGCAGGGCAGGCTGCAGCCATGGAGACCAGCGGCGCGAAGGCAACGGCGCTCGGAGCCCCGCAGCGCAGCCAGGGTCGGAGCAGGCAGACCGTGAGGCCTGGCGGCTGGTCCTCTCGGCTTCCCCACTGTCTGAACTTTACAAGTGGCTGAACCTCTGAAGAAGTGCTTTGTAAATCAACACTGCAATGGTGCTCCTTTGAATTGAAGTGAGAGCTCTACATTTTGGTTACACTTTGTTCAAAATCAGTTGGCAATCTTTAATCAAAGTACTCAGTAAATGTGGAAGCAAACAATCTTCAGCTTTGAGGAACTCTTTGCTGGCCCAGCTGTTAGGACTCACTGTTCTCACTGCCGAGGGCCTGGGTTCAATCCCTGGTTGTAGAACTAAGGATCCACAAGCTGTGCGGCATGGCGGGGCAGGGACAAAAGGAAAAAATCTTCAGTTTTAAGACTTTTGTGAACTGCAGTTCTTGAGAATACAGCTCATAAACAGGACACGGGAGCTAACCCCCCAAAAGTGCAGAGGACATGAAACAGTGAGACCCTCAAGCTTACCCAGCTCAGAGCTGAAGACCCAGACTCGACACCCACCACCCTCGCTTTTTTTTAAAATTTGGTCTCTTGTTTTAATTGCCTTTTTATTTATTTATTTTCATCTGTCTTTGTTCTTTGGCCTGTGTGGGCCTCCCATTGCAGCGGCCTCCCTCGTTGCAGAGCACCGGCTCTGGGCGCGTGCTGGCTCACAATAGGACACACCAGTCCAGCTGTTCCATGGCACATGGGGTCTTCCTCGGCCAGGGATCGAACCTGTGTCCCTTGCACTGAAAGGCGGCCATCAGGGAAGCCCCACCCTCACTTTTAGTTGGATAAACTGACACTCAGCAATGAATGAGAGGAAATCAACAAAGCCTATAAACCTACAGGCTCTAACTTTGGTGTAAGATTTTAAAAAAATGACAGAGATGACTTACTTGACAGATTTTAGTTCATGAAAATATTGAACACCTCTGTACTCACAAAGGCAAAAACCAATACTTGTGAAAATATCTGGGCTAAAAGGTTCTATACTTCAGTAGGAAAAACCCCAGACTTGTGAATATCTCACAGACAGCAGAATTTGCTTTGAGTTTACTAGTATTTCCTTAATTAAAAGGTGGCTCAGTGGTAAAGCATCTGCCTGCAACACATGAGATGGGGGTTCAATCCCTGATCCAGGAAGATCCCCTGGGGAAGGAAATGGCAGCCCACTCCAGCATTCTAGCCCGGGAAATCCCATGGACAGAGAAGCCTGGTGGGCTACAGTCCATCAAGTCGGAAAGAGTTGGGCACAACTGAGCGATTAACACTTTCACTTTCCCCAGCGCGGACACTAAACTACCTGGTGCCCAGCTACGGGCACGGGAGAGGAGCGACTCTATGGTCAGGCCACAAGGTGAGGACACCAAGCCCAACCTTGCTCCCCCACCCCGATCTGCTGGTGCCCGCGCAGGCTAACCCCAACCAGAGGGCAGAGGGCTGGTCCGTGCAGGGCTGGCCGGGGGCAGAGGAGAGGCAGCTCTGGTAAGTGGCTCCTGCCTCAGGCTGGGGCGGGTGCCGGGAGTCTGCAGGGAGACCCAGGAGGCAGGAGCCGGGTGCCGGGCGGAGGCTTTCAGGCTAACACTGAGGACCGCAGGGCTGCCGGCGGACGAGAGCTGGTCCCCGGACTAGATACACTGATCACTGAAGAGTCATCCAGACACAGAACAGGGCCCCTGACCCAGCCAGCGGGGCGTCCCGCTCAGAGCCCGCCCCCGCCCCCAGTTCCTCCAAGTCCAGCCTGAGGGCAAAGTAAGCACAGGGCTGTTTCTCAGGAGAGCTGGGCTCCCTCATCCTGGTCTCCCCCGCCTGGCTCCCATGTAGCACTGGTGACAACAGACACAACAGACAGCTCTTCTGTGCTCAGTCCCCTAGTCACGTCCGACTCTCTGCGAACGCATGGGCTGCAGCCTTCCATGTGCTTCTGCTCATGGGATCTTCCAGACCAGAACACTAGAGTGGCCGCCATTTCCTCCTCCAGGGGATTTTCCCAGTTCTGGGATCGAACCCATGTCTCCTGCAGCTCCTGAAAGGGAAGGTGGATTCTCTACCACTGTGCCACCTAGGCAGGCCAGCTAAAACCAGATGCAATTAAAAATATGCCGTGGAAAGGTACAAGGTTATTCCCAAGCCCTGCGGTAAAACACTGGACCCCAGCAGAGATTTGCTTTGAGTTTACTAGTATTTCCTTAATTAAAAGGTGGCTCAGTGGTAAAGCATCTGCCTGCAACACATGAGATGGGGGTTCAATCCCTGATCCAGGAAGATCCCCTGGGGAAGGAAATGGCAGCCCACTCCAGCATTCTAGCCCGGGAAATCCCATGGACAGAGAAGCCTGGTGGGCTACAGTCCATCAAGTCGGAAAGAGTTGGGCACAACTGAGCGATTAACACTTTCACTTTCCCCAGCGCGGACACTAAACTACCTGGTGCCCAGCTACGGGCACGGGAGAGGAGCGACTCTATGGTCAGGCCACAAGGTGAGGGCACCAAGCCCAACCTTGCTCCCCCACCCCGATCTGCTGGTGCCCGCGCAGGCTAACCCCAACCAGAGGGCAGAGGGCTGGTCCGTGCAGGGCTGGCCGGGGGCAGAGGAGAGGCAGCTCTGGTAAGTGGCTCCTGCCTCAGGCTGGGGCGGGTGCCGGGAGTCTGCAGGGAGACCCAGGAGGCAGGAGCCGGGTGCCGGGCGGAGGCTTTCAGGCTAACACTGAGGACCGCAGGGCTGCCGGCGGACGAGAGCTGGTCCCCGGACTAGATACACTGATCACTGAAGAGTCATCCAGACACAGAACAGGGCCCCTGACCCAGCCAGCGGGGCGTCCCGCTCAGAGCCCGCCCCCGCCCCCAGTTCCTCCAAGTCCAGCCTGAGGGCAAAGTAAGCACAGGGCTGTTTCTCAGGAGAGCTGGGCTCCCTCATCCTGGTCTCCCCCGCCTGGCTCCCATGTAGCACTGGTGACAACAGACACAACAGACAGCTCTTCTGTGCTCAGTCCCCTAGTCACGTCCGACTCTCTGCGAACGCATGGGCTGCAGCCTTCCATGTGCTTCTGCTCATGGGATCTTCCAGACCAGAACACTAGAGTGGCCGCCATTTCCTCCTCCAGGGGATTTTCCCAGTTCTGGGATCGAACCCATGTCTCCTGCAGCTCCTGAAAGGGAAGGTGGATTCTCTACCACTGTGCCACCTAGGCAGGCCAGCTAAAACCAGATGCAATTAAAAATATGCCGTGGAAAGGTACAAGGTTATTCCCAAGCCCTGCGGTAAAACACTGGAAACACCTAAAAATAACAATCACAGCACCTCTGCACATCCATGAGCCTGTTGCCTTAGACCAGGAGCAACGATGATGTGAAGGGAACAGTCCCCAGGCGCTGGTGACGGCATGAGCAAGTGACAAAGAGCAAGGGACCGGTGCGCTGCCTCAGGCCAGGAGCCCACACCTTCTTCCCGAGGGAGCCCAGATGCAAGCAGCCCCCTCAGCTCTCACCATGAGCGTGTTTTAAAATCCACAAAACCTAATTGTCAACGTGAACCTGTCCAGCACACCTTCACACACAGTCTCCAGGGAGAAGTATGTGGTCTGGCTGATGTAGCCGGCGCTGCCCGTCAGAGAGGTCACACAGCCGATCAGCACCCGGCGGCTGGGGCTGGACGCGCCCCCTCCACGACTCTTGCTGTCGTCTTCCCATTTATCTGAGACGGCTTCCACCTGCAAGACAGACGGACACCACTCAAGACATGCTGAAGGCTGCAAGGAAAGCCAACCACTGGCCAAGACCCACTATGAACAGAGGCGAAAGTCCCCAGTGAGACACTGGCGCACCGAGTGCAGCGGCACAGGACGGGGCTGCAGACGGAGTGGGGCTCACCCAGAACGCTACCGTGGTCTAACAAGTGCCAACCTGCCCCCGCCATGCCGCAGCCTGGCAGAACACAGGAGACAGTGCACGCGACTGTCTCAGCTGGGCGGAAAAGGCACCTGACAAAGTGCCACACTTTTTCATGGTAAAAACAATCAACCAGGAAGACACTGGAACTTCCTCAACACGGTAACGGCCACATGCAACTCACGGCTCCCAGGGCACGAGAGATGGAAAGCATTTCCCTAAGATAAGGAACAAGGCAAGGCTGTGTTTTATCACTTTTGATCTATGTTAATACTGGAAGTTCCATCCAAAGCAATTAGATAAGAAGAAGAAATTTTAACAGAACACTAGAGTGGCCGCCATTTCCTCCTCCAGGGGATTTTCCCAGTTCTGGGATCGAACCCATGTCTCCTGCAGCTCCTGAAAGGGAAGGTGGATTCTCTACCACTGTGCCACCTAGGCAGGCCAGCTAAAACCAGATGCAATTAAAAATATGCCGTGGAAAGGTACAAGGTTATTCCCAAGCCCTGCGGTAAAACACTGGAAACACCTAAAAATAACAATCACAGCACCTCTGCACATCCATGAGCCTGTTGCCTTAGACCAGGAGCAACGATGATGTGAAGGGAACAGTCCCCAGGCGCTGGTGACGGCATGAGCAAGTGACAAAGAGCAAGGGACCGGTGCGCTGCCTCAGGCCAGGAGCCCACACCTTCTTCCCGAGGGAGCCCAGATGCAAGCAGCCCCCTCAGCTCTCACCATGAGCGTGTTTTAAAATCCACAAAACCTAATTGTCAACGTGAACCTGTCCAGCACACCTTCACACACAGTCTCCAGGGAGAAGTATGTGGTCTGGCTGATGTAGCCGGCGCTGCCCGTCAGAGAGGTCACACAGCCGATCAGCACCCGGCGGCTGGGGCTGGACGCGCCCCCTCCACGACTCTTGCTGTCGTCTTCCCATTTATCTGAGACGGCTTCCACCTGCAAGACAGACAGACACCACTCAAGACATGCTGAAGGCTGCAAGGAAAGCCAACCACTGGCCAAGACCCACTATGAACAGAGGCGAAAGTCCCCAGTGAGACACTGGCGCACCGAGTGCAGCGGCACAGGACGGGGCTGCAGACGGAGTGGGGCTCACCCAGAACGCTACCGTGGTCTAACAAGTGCCAACCTGCCCCCGCCATGCCGCAGCCTGGCAGAACACAGGAGACAGTGCACGCGACTGTCTCAGCTGGGCGGAAAAGGCACCTGACAAAGTGCCACACTTTTTCATGGTAAAAACAATCAACCAGGAAGACACTGGAACTTCCTCAACACGGTAACGGCCACATGCAACTCACGGCTCCCAGGGCACGAGAGATGGAAAGCATTTCCCTGAGATAAGGAACAAGGCAAGGCTGTGTTTTATCACTTTTGATCTATGTTAATACTGGAAGTTCCATCCAAAGCAATTAGATAAGAAGAAGAAATTTTAATATGCAGATTGGAAAGGAAGAAGTAAAGCTAGCTACTAGAAGATGACATCATCTTATATGGGCTTCTCTGGAGAGTGAGATGGTAAAGAATCTGTCTGCCATGCAGGAGACCTGGGTTTGACATCTGGATTGGGAAGATCTCTTGGAGGAGGGCAAGGCAACCCACTCCAGTATTCTTCCCTGGACAAGTCCATAGAAGAAAAGCCTGGCAAGCTACAGTCCACAGGGTCATGGGGCTCAGACACAAATGAGCGAAATCTTAGGTATAGAAAATGCTAAAGAATCCACAAAACATGTTAGAGCCAATAAATGAATTTGGCAAAGTTCCAGGATACAAAATCAACATACAAAAATCAGCTGATGGGGCTTCCCCTGGTGGTCCAGTGGATAAGGACACCGCCTTGCAGTCCAAGGGGCGCCGGTTCGATCCCTGGCCTGGGAAGATCCCACGTGCTGCGGAGCGGCTGGACCCATGTGTCCAATTGCCGAGCCGGAGCTCTGGAGCACATGTACCCAGAGCCGGCGCTCTGCAACAACAGACGCCACCGCGATGGGAGGCCCGCAGGAGCCAAAGAACAAAGACGGATGAAAACAGAGAAATGAAAGACCAATAGAAGTGGCCCGCCCACTCCCCTCCCTCCCCAACCCGACCCACTATGAACAGAGGCGAAAGTCCCCAGTGAGACACTGGCGCACCGAGTGCAGCGGCACAGGACGGGGCTGCAGACGGAGTGGGGCTCACCCAGAACGCTACCGTGGTCTAACAAGTGCCAACCTGCCCCCGCCATGCCGCAGCCTGGCAGAACACAGGAGACAGTGCACGCGACTGTCTCAGCTGGGCGGAAAAGGCACCTGACAAAGTGCCACACTTTTTCATGGTAAAAACAATCAACCAGGAAGACACTGGAACTTCCTCAACACGGTAACGGCCACATGCAACTCACGGCTCCCAGGGCACGAGAGATGGAAAGCATTTCCCTAAGATAAGGAACAAGGCAAGGCTGTGTTTTATCACTTTTGATCTATGTTAATACTGGAAGTTCCATCCAAAGCAATTAGATAAGAAGAAGAAATTTTAATATGCAGATTGGAAAGGAAGAAGTAAAGCTAGCTACTAGAAGATGACATCATCTTATATGGGCTTCTCTGGAGAGTGAGATGGTAAAGAATCTGTCTGCCATGCAGGAGACCTGGGTTTGACATCTGGATTGGGAAGATCTCTTGGAGGAGGGCAAGGCAACCCACTCCAGTATTCTTCCCTGGACAAGTCCATAGAAGAAAAGCCTGGCAAGCTACAGTCCACAGGGTCGCGGACTCAGACACAAATGAGCGAAATCTTAGGTATAGAAAATGCTAAAGAATCCACAAAACATGTTAGAGCCAATAAATGAATTTGGCAAAGTTCCAGGATACAAAATCAACATACAAAAATCAGCTGATGGGGCTTCCCCTGGTGGTCCAGTGGATAAGGAGACCGCCTTGCAGTCCAAGGGGCGCCGGTTCGATCCCTGGCCTGGGAAGATCCCACGTGCTGCGGAGCGGCTGGACCCATGTGTCCAATTGCCGAGCCGGAGCTCTGGAGCACATGCACCCAGAGCCAGCGCTCTGCAACAACAGACGCCACCGCGATGGGAGGCCCGCAGGAGCCAAAGAACAAAGACGGATGAAAACAGAGAAATGAAAGACCAATAGAAGTGGCCCGCCCACTCCCCTCCCTCCCCAACCCGACCCCCGCCCCAAATAAATAAATTAAAAAAAAAAAAAATCAGCTGATGGCTTCCCTGGTGGTCCAATGGGTAGAGTCCACCTTTCAGTGCAAGGGGCACCAGTTTGATCCCTAGCCTGGGAAGATCCCACATGCCACGGAACGGCTGTACCAGTGTGCCCAATTATGAGCCAGCACTCTGGAGCGCATGCACCCAGAGCCGGTGCTCTGCAACAAGAGAGGCCACTGCCATGGGAGGCCTGCACAGACCAAGGAATAAAGATGGACGAAAGTAAGTAAATAAATAAATAACCAATAAAGGAGGCCAAAATTTAAAAAAAAAATCAGCTGAGCTGTATTTCTATGTACTTACAATAAATGATCCAAAAAAAAAAAAATTGAGAAAGTTCCATTTATGAGAGCATCAAAAAAGAATCAAGGGCTTCCCTGGTGGTCCAGTAGGTAAGGACACCACCTTGCAGTGCAAGGGGCGCCAGCTCGATCCTTGGCCTGGGAAGATCCCACGTGCCGCGGAGCGGCTGGACTGATGTGTCCAATTACCGAGCCGGAGCGCTGGAGTGCGTGCGCCCAGAGCCAGTGCTCTGCAGCGAGAAAGGCCACTGTGATGGAAGCCCCACACAGGCCAAGGAACAAAGATGGATGAAAATAAATAAATGAAAGACCAATAGAAGTGGCCGCCCAACCCCCACCAAAAAAAAAAAAAAAAGAAGAATCAAACACTTAAGAATAAATTAAAAAGGAGGTGGAAGACTTGTACACTGAAACTACAATGTGGCTGAAACAAGTCAGAGAAGACACAAATAGTAGAAATACATCTCATGTTCACGGATTAACATGAAGTGTCAATACTACCCAAAGTGATCTATAGACTCAACGCAATTTCTGTCAAAATCTCAATGATGGTTTCTGAAGAAATAGAAAAGTCCATCCTAAAATTCATACAGAATCTCAAAAAACCCTGAATAGCCAAGACAACCTCGTAAAAGAGAGGCAAAGTTGGAAGACTCACCCTTTTCGACTTTTAAAACTTACTACAAAGCTACAATAATTAAATGAATGTAAAGATGGACAAAACACCAATGAAACGGAATAAAGAGCCCAGAAACAAACCCTCACATCTATGGTCAAATGCCTCCCAACAAATATGCCAAGAGCATTCAATGGAGAAAATGCTTTCCATGTGGTGCAGTCCTCTCAAAAAATGGCACTAGGAAAACTGGGTCTCAGCACGCACAAGATGAAGCCAAACTCTCACCCAGCACTATATTGAAAACTAGTTAAAAATGGGTCAAAGATTTAAATTTAAGGGTTAAAACTATAAAATGCTTCCAAGAAAGCACAGGAGAAAACTCTTCATGGCCTGGGGTTAGTCAACAATCTTTTAAGCGTGAGATCAAAGGTGCAGACTATTAAAAATGACAAATCAGACTTCATCAAAGTTCAAAACTTTGGTGCATCAAAGGATATTATTAAGAAAATGTGAAAAAATCTACAGAATGGGAAGAAATATTTGTAAATCACATACTAATAAGGGATTAACACTCAGAATATGTGAAGAATGGTACAATTCAGTAAGAAAATAAATAACTTGATTAGAATATAAGCCAGGAAACTGGAAAGACATGTCTCTGAAGAAGATACTTGCTGTAAATAACTGACAAGCACACGAGGAGATGCTCAACATCACTGATTATTCCAAAAACAGAAATCAAAACCCCAGTAAGATACCACTTTACATCCTGTACAGTGCTTACTATCAAAAAAGAAAAAAAAGTATAGAAAAGAAAAGGGAAGCTAATTCATGTTGGTGGAGATGTGGAGAAATTGGAACCTTGTGATGCTGGTAGGAATGTAAAATGGTGCAACCACTGGGGAAAATTTGATGGATCTTCCAAAAGTTAAATACAGGACTACCATGCTCGTGTGCTCAGTCTCTGTGCGACCCCATGGATTTCTCTGTCCATGGAATTTTCCAGGAAAGAGTACTGGAGTGGGTTGTCAATTCCTACTCCAGGGGATCTTTCTGACCCAGGTATACAGAATCTCAAAAAACCCTGAATAGCCAAGACAACCTCGTAAAAGAGAGGCAAAGTTGGAAGACTCACCCTTTTCGACTTTTAAAACTTACTACAAAGCTACAATAATTAAATGAATGTAAAGATGGACAAAACACCAATGAAACGGAATAAAGAGCCCAGAAACAAACCCTCACATCTATGGTCAAATGCCTCCCAACAAATATGCCAAGAGCATTCAATGGAGAAAATGCTTTCCATGTGGTGCAGTCCTCTCAAAAAATGGCACTAGGAAAACTGGGTCTCAGCACGCACAAGATGAAGCCAAACTCTCACCCAGCACTATATTGAAAACTCGCCACAAATGGGTCAAAGATTTAAATTTAAGGGTTAAAACTATAAAATGCTTCCAAGAAAGCACAGGAGAAAACTCTTCATGGCCTGGGGTTAGTCAACAATCTTTTAAGCGTGAGATCAAAGGTGCAGACTATTAAAAATGACAAATCAGACTTCATCAAAGTTCAAAACTTTGGTGCATCAAAGGATATTATTAAGAAAATGTGAAAAAATCTACAGAATGGGAAGAAATATTTGTAAATCACATACTAATAAGGGATTAACACTCAGAATATGTGAAGAATGGTACAATTCAGTAAGAAAATAAATAACTTGATTAGAATATAAGCCAGGAAACTGGAAAGACATGTCTCTGAAGAAGATACTTGCTGTAAATAACTGACAAGCACACGAGGAGATGCTCAACATCACTGATTATTCCAAAAACAGAAATCAAAACCCCAGTAAGATACCACTTTACATCCTGTACAGTGCTTACTATCAAAAAAGAAAAAAAAAAAAAAAGAAAAGGGAAGCTAATTCATGTTGGTGGAGATGTGGAGAAATTGGAACCTTGTGATGCTGGTAGGAATGTAAAATGGTGCAACCACTGGGGAAAATTTGATGGATCTTCCAAAAGTTAAATACAGGACTACCATGCTCGTGTGCTCAGTCTCTGTGCGACCCCATGGATTTCTCTGTCCATGGAATTTTCCAGGAAAGAGTACTGGAGTGGGTTGTCAATTCCTACTCCAGGGGATCTTTCTGACCCAGGTATCAAACCCACATCTCCTGTGTCTCCTGCACTGGTAGGTGGATTCTTTACCATTGAACCACCTGGGAAGCCCACAGGATTACCGTACAACCATGTAATTCTACTCCAAGGTACAGACTCCAGAGAGTTGAGTATATGGAAAATAGCTGGAAATAGTACTCCAAAGGCACTTTTAATAGCAACATTATCTACAACAGCCAAAAGGTAGAGACAACCCAGGTGGCCATCAATGGCTGAGTGGAAAACAAAATGTAGCCTATACATACAGCAGAATATTATTTAGCTGTAAAAAGGAAGATCTGATACATGGATATACTTTGAAAATATTATACTAAGTACAATAAAGCAGACACAAAAGGACTAATACTATATAATTCCATTGATATGAACTACCCCAGGATAGTCAAATTCATACAGACAGAAAGTAGAAGAGGAGGGTATTATTTAGTGGGTAGAGTTTGTATTTGGGATGATGAAAAGCTGTGGAAGCAAACTGTGTGGGTACACAACAACATGAACGTACTTAGTGCCACTGAATAGCATTAAGAAATCTAAAATGGGGGCTTCCCTGGTGGTCCAGTGGGTAAGGACACCGCCTTGCAGTGCAAGGGGCGCCGGTTCGATCCCTGGCCTGGGAAGATCCCACGTGCTGCAGAGCGGCTGGACCGATGTGTCCAACGACCGAGCCGGAGCTCTGGAGGACATGCGCCCAGAGCCGGTGCTCTGCGGCAACAGAGGCCACCGCGATGGGAGGCCCACACGGGCCAAAGAGCAAAGATGGATGAAAACAGATAAATGAAACACCCGTCGAAGTGGCCAAAAAAGAAAAAAAAAACCAAGGAAAAAAAGAAATCTAAAATGGTTAAAAGTTAATTTTATACTATGCATATTTTACCATGATTAAAAAAACTAAATAAAAAGTGAGCAAATAAACCCAGAGGCTATACAAATGAACCAATTCCACAGCTTTCACAACGAAAGTCAGTTAATCCTACCAGTGTTGTTAAATCAAGTGATTCAGGCATCTTCCAGAAGAGCTAAAAACAAACAAGGGAACACTCTGCCTGAGGAGTCAGCATGCAGGAGGAGAGAGGAGGAGGTGCCTGTCCTCGCTGGTGGAATGTTCCAGACGAGAGCGCACTAAAGGCCCTTCTGCCTCAGCAAAGATGACTGATGCTTTCGCCATGCAGTTTGGAGCCAGTGGCTGCGTTCAGTGTTTGAAGTGTGGTTCATGAAACTGAGGAGTTCAGTATAAATTTTACTTATAGCCACATTATGGCTTGACAATTTTACTAATGCCAGATATCAAATTTTATAACAAAAATCAGGTAGAGACAACCCATCATGGCTGAGTGGAAAACAAAATGTAGCCTATACATACAGCAGAATATTATTTAGCTGTAAAAAGGAAGATCTGATACATGGATATACTTTGAAAATATTATACTAAGTACAATAAAGCAGACACAAAAGGACTAATACTATATAATTCCATTGATATGAGCTACCCCAGGATAGTCAAATTCATACAGACAGAAAGTAGAAGAGGAGGGTATTATTTAGTGGGTAGAGTTTGTATTTGGGATGATGAAAAGCTGTGGAAGCAAACTGTGTGGGTACACAACAACATGAACGTACTTAGTGCCACTGAATAGCATTAAGAAATCTAAAATGGGGGCTTCCCTGGTGGTCCAGTGGGTAAGGACACCGCCTTGCAGTGCAAGGGGCGCCGGTTCGATCCCTGGCCTGGGAAGATCCCACGTGCTGCAGAGCGGCTGGACCGATGTGTCCAACGACCGAGCCGGAGCTCTGGAGGACATGCGCCCAGAGCCGGTGCTCTGCGGCAACAGAGGCCACCGCGATGGGAGGCCCACACGGGCCAAAGAGCAAAGATGGATGAAAACAGATAAATGAAACACCCGTCGAAGTGGCCAAAAAAGAAAAAAAAAACCAAGGAAAAAAAGAAATCTAAAATGGTTAAAAGTTAATTTTATACTATGCATATTTTACCATGATTAAAAAAACTAAATAAAAAGTGAGCAAATAAACCCAGAGGCTATACAAATGAACCAATTCCACAGCTTTCACAACGAAAGTCAGTTAATCCTACCAGTGTTGTTAAATCAAGTGATTCAGGCATCTTCCAGAAGAGCTAAAAACAAACAAGGGAACACTCTGCCTGAGGAGTCAGCATGCAGGAGGAGAGAGGAGGAGGTGCCTGTCCTCGCTGGTGGAATGTTCCAGACGAGAGCGCACTAAAGGCCTTTCTGCCTCAGCAAAGATGACTGATGCTTTCGCCATGCAGTTTGGAGCCAGTGGCTGCGTTCAGTGTTTGAAGTGTGGTTCATGAAACTGAGGAGTTCAGTATAAATTTTACTTATAGCCACATTATGGCTTGACAATTTTAAAAAGTAGTTTTAACGTATTCAGTAAGTTTGCCAGATATCAAATTATATAACAAAAATCAAAAGATTTCCTATAAGGAAAAAAAGATTAATTTCAAAATATAAGGCAAAAATCTATTGATAATGGAACAAAATCAGTGCAATTCTCAAAAATAAACTTAACAAGGAATCTGCAGAACCTAAGTGAACAACAACAACAAAAAAACACAGGGGAAGGCTTATATAAATGGACAGACATAATATGTAGCTGGAGAAAACTCGCTATGATCCACATGTCACCAACCTAAACGGATCCATGCACTCAGTGTTCCCCGACAAATCTGAGCCAAGGAGAAACACCAGCAGGATGCCTCTAATGTTCACACAGAACGAGGGGAGAGCCCAGAGAATTCCATCTACAAGGAAGAGGAACAAGGAAACCAGAGTGCCACCCAAGGGTGTGCCCGTGCCCTGGAGGCCGAGCGCAGCGTCAGGACTGCCGGGGTCCAGACAGGGGCTCAGGAAGGTGGGGTCCGGTGTGTGAGCAGGAAACCACTCAGTGGATGACTGGCGAGCTATCAGCAAAGAAATGTCCGGTTCTTCTTTCAGTTCATAAAGCCAATACATTCTAGATAAATCAAACATTTAAATGTCAGGGCCTCCCTGGTAGCTCAGTGGCGAAGAGTTCACCTGCCAATGCAGGAGACATGCGTTCAATCCCTGATCCGGGAAGATCCCACAGGCTGCAGGGCAACTGAGCCCGTGAGCCACAGCCATGGAGCCTGTGCTCTAGAGCCCAAGTTCCACAAGAGAAGTCTCCGCAACAGGAAGCCTGCTCACCTCCACTAGAGGAGCCCCCACTCCCTGCAGCTAGAGAAAAGCCTGTGGCAGCCGTGAAATAAGATAAGTAAAATTTAAATGTCAATAAACAATTGTTCAGAGGAAAACCTGAGTGCACATCTGCACTGAGAAGAGTGAAAACCCTCCCTAAGGATTCATAAGAGCCCAGGAGCCACATGGAACAGACAGACCCATTAACCACGTGAAACGAAACTTTGTAAGACAAACTCAAAAGAACATCTTGGGTGGAAACTTCTGCAACATGTTCATATAATTTTGCTTTAAAAGTTCTAATTTTCATAATGTAGAAAGTTGAATTTTAAAAAGTTGAATCCAACAAACAAAATGTATAAAGGACACTAAAATAACTCAGAAAAAAATGTGAAAATTTAGTCTCCTTTAGACTTATGTGCAAATTGAAATTATAAGATCACTTTTCAAAATGACTGGCAAAGATTTCCAAGATGGGTAGGTCCACATCCTTGCCAACATGTGTAATAAGTCTCTGCTCTTGCTCCTGAGTGCAATTAGCACAAAGTTCTTGCAGGTTAGTTTGATGATAACCATTAAAATGATAAAAGTGCATACTCTCTGACTAGCATCAGGAGATCGGAGTACAGTAATACTGTTCCTTTTAAAAGAAAAATCTGCTGCACAGAGAGTTCTTTATCTCTGCTAACTGGGTAACAGAGGGTCCAAACAGTTACCATTTCTAACAATAGCTTTTTAAAAGACTGGAAGACTAGAGAGAGTGGGCTAGATGTCTTCCTCCACGGCATAAAACTGTAGGTGGTCTCCGAGAGGATAACCAACAGAAGGACGGCGGAATGAAGGTAAAGAGAGGCTTCCTCAGGAACTCAGGCCTTACCCGGATTGCTTTCAGTCCATTCGACACCTTATTTTCTTCCACAACTGCAATAACTTCCTGTCCGACGTTCAGAAGCACTTTGCCAGTCACAACCTCGTTGGAGAAGTAGATCAGGTCATCAATCATGCCATAGTCGCTGCAGTACCTCGTCACGACCCCCTGGACAGTTTTCAGCTTGGTGCCACCTGACAGGCAAACAGAGAGGGGGCCCTGAGCACAACGCCAGGGCACACTGCAGCTGAGCCGCCCAGGGTGGTGCGCAGAGCACCCCTGGGACGAGGAGCCCTGTGGGCAGAGTGCTCCCTGGAGGGCAGCGTGCTCAGAAAGCAGGGCTCTGGAGGCAGACTGCCCAGGTTTCTCCAAGGGGGCTGGGCGGTGGGCACCCTGGGGAGAACGCTGAAGCAGAGCCCGGTGGCCGGGGTCTGACACCCAGCTCCTCCCCTCACCCGTGGAGCCCTGGGCGGGGTCTCTAACCTACTGCGGACGCGGTCCGCGCCTGTCCTCATCTGTGAAACAGAGACAGTTACAGTCTCTGTCCAGGAGCCGTGTGAGAGGAGCCACACGCAGAACTCGCACTGCACAGACTCTGAGCGGCTGGCACGCTGGGGGCTGTGTCAGGGCGGGAGCTGGGAGGCACCCTGTGCACTCGCCTCACCAGGACCACCGCCAGCAGGGGCAGGAGGTGCTGCAGTGGTGAAAGAATCTGCCTGCAATGCGGGAGACCCAGGGCTGATCCCTGGGTGGGGAAGGTCCCCTGGAGAAGGGAATGGCTACCCACTTCAGTATTTCTTTTTCAATTTTACTTTTACAGCTTTGATGTTTACTGCCATACATAAACCAGCGTCAGCCACAGGTCTACAAATACGCCCTCCCACTTCAACTTCCCTCCCATCTCCCTCCCCATCCCGCCCCTCTAGCTTGCTACACAGCTCCTGTGCAAGCTCCCTCAGTCTCAGAGCAGATTCACAGTGGCTGTCTGCTTCACACATGGTCACGTAAGTCGCCATGTGACTCTTTTCATACATCTCGCCCATTCCTCCCTCCCCTCAATGTCCATAAGTGACTCCCGTTCTGCATATATATTTATCAATACCATCTCAGGCCTTACCCGGATTGCTTTCAGTCCATTCGACACCTTATTTTCTTCCACAACTGCAATAACTTCCTGTCCGACGTTCAGAAGCACTTTGCCAGTCACAACCTCGTTGGAGAAGTAGATCAGGTCATCAATCATGCCATAGTCGCTGCAGTACCTCGTCACGACCCCCTGGACAGTTTTCAGCTTGGTGCCACCTGACAGGCAAACAGAGAGGGGGCCCTGAGCACAACGCCAGGGCACACTGCAGCTGAGCCGCCCAGGGTGGTGCGCAGAGCACCCCTGGAACGAGGAGCCCTGTGGGCAGAGTGCTCCCTGGAGGGCAGCGTGCTCAGAAAGCAGGGCTCTGGAGGCAGACTGCCCAGGTTTCTCCAAGGGGGCTGGGCGGTGGGCACCCTGGGGAGAACGCTGAAGCAGAGCCCGGTGGCCGGGGTCTGACACCCAGCTCCTCCCCTCACCCGTGGAGCCCTGGGCGGGGTCTCTAACCTACTGCGGACGCGGTCCGCGCCTGTCCTCATCTGTGAAACAGAGACAGTTACAGTCTCTGTCCAGGAGCCGTGTGAGAGGAGCCACACGCAGAACTCGCACTGCACAGACTCTGAGCGGCTGGCACGCTGGGGGCTGTGTCAGGGCGGGAGCTGGGAGGCACCCTGTGCACTCGCCTCACCAGGACCACCGCCAGCAGGGGCAGGAGGTGCTGCAGTGGTGAAAGAATCTGCCTGCAATGCGGGAGACCCAGGGCTGATCCCTGGGTGGGGAAGGTCCCCTGGAGAAGGGAATGGCTACCCACTTCAGTATTTCTTTTTCAATTTTACTTTTACAGCTTTGATGTTTACTGCCATACATAAACCAGCGTCAGCCACAGGTCTACAAATACGCCCTCCCACTTCAACTTCCCTCCCATCTCCCTCCCCATCCCGCCCCTCTAGCTTGCTACACAGCTCCTGTGCAAGCTCCCTCAGTCTCAGAGCAGATTCACAGTGGCTGTCTGCTTCACACATGGTCACGTAAGTCGCCATGTGACTCTTTTCATACATCTCGCCCATTCCTCCCTCCCCTCAATGTCCATAAGTCTGTTCTCTACATCTGTTTCTCCACTGCTGCTCTGCATATATATTTATCAATACCATCTCTCTAGATGTCATATATTTGGGTTAGTATACAACCTATATTTTTTAAATTTTGGCCTCTTTTATTGGCCTTTCATTTTATTAATTTATTTTTAATCTTTTGGGGGGGGTGGGGTGGGGAGGGAGGGGGCAGGCGGGCCACTTCTATTGGTCTTTCATTTGTCCATTTCCATCCATCTTTGTTCTCTGGCCCTTGTGGGCCTCCCATCGCAGTGGCCTCTGTTGTCGCAGAGCACCAGCTCTGGGCGCATGCGCTCCAGAACTCCGGCTCAGTCATTGGACACATGGGTCCAGCCGCTCCGCGGCACGTGGGATCTTCGCAGGCCAAGGATCGAACCGGCACCCCTTGCACTGCAAGGCGGTGTCCTTACCCACTGGACCACCAGGGGAAGCCCGGCCTTTCATTTTAATCCATCTTTGTTCTCTGGCCTGTGTGGGCCTCCCATCACAGTGGGCCTCTCTCGTTGCAGAGCGCTGGCTCTTAATTGGACACACCGATCTGGCCGATCCGCGGCACGTGGGATCCTCCCAGGCTACGGATAGAACCCGCGCCCTCTGCACTGCAAGGCGGGCTCTTTACCCACTGGACCACCCAGGGAAGCCCTGATATTTATCTTCCTCTTTCTGACTTATTTCATTCTGTATAATAAGTTCCAGATTCACCCACCTCATTAGGGCTGACTCAAATGCATTTCTTTTTACGCCTGAGTAATATTCCATTACACAGTTCTGTCCTCCCCGCACCGTCTGCCCCTTCTCAGACACAGACGTCACCCGAGGGCCCCTAGGTCAGTGCCGCCCCGGCCCGCCCGCGCACCGCTCGCGCACCGCTCGCCCGCCCGCACACCGCTCGCCGTCAGGCTGCGCGGCCCGCCCTCCCCGCGAGGCACCTTCCAGGAGCTCAGGCCCCGGCGGCCTGGCCTCCTCCTCTGGGCACTCCGCCTTCCTCCAGAAGAAGGAAACCACCTTCGCCGCGAGGCGCAGCATGGCTCAGCCGCCTGCCTCGGCGCCGTGGCCGGAACTGCCCGCGCCGGCGCCCCGCTCACGCCGCCGGGGCCAATGGGCCGCGCGCCTGCGCCTGCGCGCCGGCAGCTTGGCCAATCAGGCGGCAGCGCCCGCGCCTGCGCCGCGCGCAGCGAGCGCCGCCAATGAGGGTGCGCGCGGGGGCTGCCGGGCAGGTGGTTGGCGGTTGTGGCTGTTGGCGCCCGGTGTGGGCGCGACGTGGCTCGCGGCTGGGCGGCCTCCCCTGGGGCCGGAGGCTTTGGCCGGCTGCCTTTGTCCAGTTGAAGACGGCCCTGTGCCCGCTTTTCTGGGAGTTCTGGTGCCTGGGTGCTTTTTCTGTATTTGTGGAGAGGGCCGCGTTGTTTTTCCTCTTCAGCGTGTTACTGAGGGTGAATGACAGTGATTGAGCTTTCAGATGGTAAGCCGTCGCTGGTTTCCTGGGAAGCTCGACGCGGTCGCGGAGCGCCCTCTGTTGTGTGCATTGATCCAGCTTGGTAATGGCCGGTCAAGAGTGGCATCTCTGTGCCTTAGCGCTGAGGGAAGTTTCCCGCCCTGAAGTGTGGGGCAGGCCTCCAGGCTTAGCCCTGAGCTGGCTTGAACTCTGCTGACCAGTACAGCCCGCCCTGGGACTTAACAAACATGCATTCTGCATCTGCTTTAGCGAATTCAACGTTTGCGTTAGTCAGCGGGCTGAGGTACCAATGTTGAGCAATAGTGCATAAACTTTGGTAGTTTCATCTTTTAAGGGATTTGTCCATTTCATCCAAGGTATCAAATTATTGGCATACATTGTTCATATATTTCCTTAGTATCTTTTTTTTTTGTAAAATTTTTTGGCCACTTTTATTGGTCTTCCATTCATTTATTTTCATCTGTCTTTGTTCTCTGGCCTGTGCAGGCCTCCCATCGCAGTGGCCTCTCTCGCTGCAGAGCACCGGCTCTGGGCGCATGCGCTCCAGAGCTCCAGCTCAGTAGTTGGAAACACCGGTCCACCATCTCCACCGCACGTGGGATCCTCCCAGGCCAGGGATCGAGCTGGCGCCCCTTGCACTGCAAGGCGGTGTGTCCTTACCCACTGGACCACCAGGGAAGCCCTCCTTACTATCCCTTTTTTTCTTTTTTTTAAGCTTTCATGATTTTTATTAAATCCTAGTCTAATGCAACAATAACTGATTTTATAGACATCATCCCATGGTGAATATGTTTAATAAGTGAAAGCAAATCAGACATCTAAGTCATTTTTTTCTGCAGACTAAGCGATAAGGTAACAACTACACAGAATACTACAAGTAATGACATAACATTTACTTGCTCAGAGTTTTCAAACAAGTCATGTTGTTTATCAAACTATATCTCCTAATACTTAATACAGTAGAATTAGTGATTGTAGCTCTCATATAATAGTTTATGTACAAGTACCTTAATGGGATAATTAACATTTTGACAATTTCAAACGTTCCAAGTTAGCACAATATATTCAAGAAAAAGAGCAAAAGTGAAACAAAAACTGAACATGACAAGATAGTTACTAAAAGGAAATTGAAGTGAAGAGAAAGGGGAAAAGTGAACTATCGCTGAGGTCAGGGGAAAAAAAATTAAGCAAGTCCAGCCATCTGGTTAGCATAGATCAGCTATGAATTTCGCAAATCAAAAGTCGGTAAAGTCAATGCAATGCTAACCCCCTTGAATGGAAAAGCTGAGTTGAAAATAAAAAGTGGATAAATTGTCATTTTGGGCCTTAAGCAGAGTACCAACTCTTCTGATCAAAGAAGGCCACGACAGTTAAGATTGTATTGTTTTATTTTACACTAGGTGGTGGACACAAAAGCAATCCTCCTTAATAAAACTGACAATCAGCTTCACTCAGAACATTTTTAATAATGCACATGAAAAAAAAAGTATTCATCTTACAAATTTTCAGCAGTCCAAATCTACAACAGCTTGGAAAACAATGTTTAGAAAACAAAAGCCAATGTAAAAAGACAGATTAAAACAACTAGGACAGGGCTTCCCTGGTGGTCCAGTGGGGAAGGACATCGTCTTGCAGTGCAAGGGGCATCGGTTCGATCCCTGGCCTGGGAAGATCCCACGTGCCGCGGAGCGGCTGGACCCATGTGTCCAATGACCGAGCCAGAGCTCTGGAGCGCATGCACCTCCAGAGCCAGTGCTCTGCAACGACAGACGCCACCGCGATAGGAGATCCACACGGGCCAAAGAACAAAGATGGATGAAAATAGACAAATGAAAGACCAATAGAAGTGGCCCGTCTGCTCCCCTCCCTCTCCCCCCACCAAATAAATAAACTTTGAAAACAACTAGGACAGTACAGGTTTTACATGGCTCTGATTTTACAGTTTTCTTACTGCATCATCGATGTCAGGAATCTGTTCCTTCAGCTGGCTCCACTGTTCAGGATCTAAAGAAATATCTTTTCTTCCTGGTTTCATTTCACCTTCTGGATCCATCCAATACTCTCTAATATCAGTTAAGACTTTGCCTTTGAAGTCCCGAACTCTGACAGACCTCCTTTTCCCGATCTGAAACATGCTGTCGTCTCTACTGCTGCTGCTCTGCTGAGACGACGACGGGGCTCCGGAAGTTTCACCAGTCTTCTGCTATTTTACAGGTTCTTTTGAAGCAACTTGCTTCTTCCTCTTTAACTTTTTGTCAACTTCACTGTCAGAATCGCTGCCAGAAGAGCTTGAATAAACAAGTTCCTTTGACTTAGGCATTGCTCCGCTCCAGTAGCCGATGTGCCTCCTGCTCGCTCGCTAGCGACTGACCCCTTACTATCCTTTTAATGGCTCTGTGATGAACCAGCTTTCATTCCTGACTTTGGTGATTAATGTCTGCCCTCTTGTTTGTCGTCATCAGTGAGCTACATACTTATTAATTGTATTTATCTAAAAAAAAAGCCTCTTGGTTTCATTGACTTTTCTCTATTAATTAGTTTCTGCCTTCTCTTCCTTCTCCTCCCCTTCCCTCTCCTCATCCTCTTCTTTCCCTTTCTTCTAGTTTTGTTTGTGCTTTTATAACTTTTTAATTTGGAAAATTAACAAATGAATTTTGGAACTTTCTTCATTTTTAATATTAACCTATAAGGCTGTAAAGTTCTCTAAGCTCTGATTCAGCTACATTGCACAAATTTTTAAAAAAATTTATTTAATAATTTTTGGCTGAGCTAGGTCTTCCTTGCTTTGTTCCGACTTTCTCTAGTTGTGGTGAACAGGCTTATCATTGTGGTGGCTTCTCTTGTTGCAGAGCGTGGGCTTGTGGCTTAGTTGTTCCGTGATGCGTGGAATCTTTGTGGACCAGGATTGAACCTGTATCCCATGCCTGGGTGGGTAGATCCCTACCCACTGCACCACTAGGGAAACCCTGCATTGTACAAAATTTGGCGTGCTGTATTTTCATTTTCCTTAAGTTTCCAATTTCCTTTATGATTTCTTCTTTGACTCATGGAGTTACTTTAGCTGTATAGTGTTTAATTTCTAAATATTTGAAGATTTTCCAGGTATTTTCCTGTTAATGATTTCTAATTTAATTTTGTCATGGCCAGACAAAACTAAATGGTCAAAAAACTTGGATGAATTAATTTAAAAAAATGTATTGAGGCGTTACTTCTCACATGTGGTCTCTTTTCACGAATGTTCCATGTGTTGTTGGAAACCACAGGACGCCTGCTGTGGGCTGAGTCCAACTTAGTTTGGGCTGGCATGTTTTTATTTACTGGATCCATCCAGCTGACAGCCTGGGCCTCACCTCTCTGCAGATGCGAGGTGTAATCATAGCTCCTTCCTGAGAGGGGGATGTGCTCCTTCCTTGAGCTTTAGGAAGCACTGCTGAGTCGCCATCTTGAGCTCATTACCGAGAACACACAGGAAGTGAGAGGGGCTAGGGTGCGGGCTGGGTCGGTGGGGAGAGACATCCCCAGGACAAGAGAGGGCACGTGGGGCGGGGGGCCTTGGCCAGGCTGCCCGCAGGGTGCCAGAGCAAGGACCCAGTGTGTGGGCCTCCTCCTCACGGGGCTGCCCCTCACATCCCACAGCCCCAGGCTCCCCTGGATTTGACTCTTCAGTTCCACCTCATCAGCAGATCCGCTCGGACACCCAACAAACACCTCAGCCACCGCCAGACGAAACTCCTGATCTCTGCGTGCTCCATCTCGGGTGAGGCAGCTGTACCCCACAGGCCGGGCATCTTCCAGTCCCCTGGGCTCCTGCTTCCCTCGTCCACGTCACTGGGATGGCCGGTCAGGTTGGCTTTTCAGAGTATCGAGGATCTGGTCGCTTCTCACCACCCCCGGGCGCCTCCGCCGCCCACAGCACCTGCTCTCACCTGCTGTCCGCGGCCTGTGCTTCACCCAGCCAGATGCTCACGCCTCTGGCCTGAGCCTCCATCTCAGCGTCAACGCCAAGGCTATCTCCACGTCCCCAGGTGCCTCGTACCTGGATGCCTTCCCTGCACCTTGCCTCATAGGATTCCTGTGCCTGCCGTCCTCCAGCCTGGCCACCTCCGGGGCTCTGCGTCTGGGGTGCCTCTGTTCCCCTGCCCTCCTCCTCTCCTCCTCAGTGAGGCCCACCCTGACTCCCCCAGGCAGCCCCTCACCCACTCCCTGGAGTTCTTTGCCTTCATGGAGAAAGTCAGGTCCGTTGCCATAAACACACCTGCTTATTTATCTCCTGTGTTCCGGTCCCCCATTAGACGGCAGACGCCATGTGGAAAGGACTGTGGTCTGTCGTGTTCACTGCACAGATGGGTGCCAAACTGCGGGGTGAATGTTGAAATGTGAGCAGGACCTCGGCGGCAGGGAGGGAGGGCACTTTGGAAACAGAGTTTCTATGAGGGATTGGCTTGTTCTAGAAACTGGTGTTGCCACTGGAGATGATGTTTGAGAGGCGTTTGTCCCACCATCTCTGATCCCAGGGTCCCCAAAGAGGCCCCTGCACCCCTCCCTTGTTTGTGCTTCTGAGAGAGCAGCTCTGGAAGGGCGAAGCCTGTTTAATGCCCTTCTTCTGCCCCGTGTCTCCTGTACCAGCCGGTGCATTCTTGACCACTGAGCCACTGGGGAAGCCCTTCTTCAAACACAGAAGTGAAGAATTCCACTGGTCAGACAGTCTCCCTGCTAATTCCATTTATTACTTTAAAATACAGTCCGTAAAGAAGGTTGAGAGGTTTTCAGACTATTTAAAATCCCTTCTTGCCTTCTCAGTTTGTGAAAATTAATTCTAATCCTTGGTTAGTTGGAAAACTAAGACACTGAGCGTTGCTTGATCGGAAACTGAAGCCTTTGCCCGGGCGTGGTGTGGGCCTGTGGTCTGAGGGGTCAGCTTCAGCTCCTGAGAGTACAGAGACTGATGTGATGCTGTGACTGTGGGGCACCGGAGTCCCTGGGAGCTGACTGACCAGGGGGCTCATCTCCTAGTGTCATATCTTTTTGCCTTTTCGTACTGTTCATGGGATTCTCAAGGCATGAGCACTGCAGTGGTTCACCATTCCCTCCTCCAGTAAACCACATTTTGTTGGAACTCTCCACGGTGACTCGTCCGTCTTGAGTGGCCCTGCATGGCATGGCTCATCGCTTCTTTGAGTCATGCAAGCCCGTGATACATGTGGTCATTTGGATTAGTTTTCTGTGACTGTGGTTTTCATGCTGGAGTGCACTCACCATGCATGAAATGCACAAGCAATGGCAAATAGGGTAAGACTGAATGCCAGGAGTATTGATTCTTTGCAGCTTCTGACCAAATCGATGACCCTGATGCTGTGAAAGACTGAGGGCAGAAGGAGAAGGGGGTGACAGAGGATGAAATGGTTGGATGGCATTATCGACTCAATGGACATGAGTGTGAGCAAACTCTGGGAGATAGTGAAGGACAGGGAAGCCTGGCATGCTGCAGTCCATGGGTTCGCAAAGAATTTGCCACCACCGAGCGAATGAACAACAAGTGTCTCTGGGCATGCCCGTTCTTTCCTTCTGCTTAGTGAGCAGACATAAAGGGCACAGCGGGGCCCAGCACGGCTCACGGGAACCCTTGGGTCAGAATCCCGAGGGGCAGGCCGGAGACTCGGAGTGCAGATGCACTTGGGACCTTGTGAAGGTCTTCCTGTGTGACGACAGGGGTGGAAGAGGGCTGCCAGAAAGGATGGAAGACGTTGGATAAAACTGTGCTTATGGGCTTCCCCTGGTGGTCCAGTGGATAAGGACACCGCCTTGCAGTCCAAGGGGCGCCAGTTCGATCCCTGGCCTGGGAAGATCCCACGTGCTGCGGAGCGGCTGGACCGATGTGTCCAATTGCCGAGCCGGAGCTCTGGAGCACATGCGCCCAGAGCCGGCGCTCTGCAACAACAGACGCCACCGCGATGGGAGGCCCACAGGAGCCAAAGAACAAAGACGGATGAAAATGGAGAAATGAAAGACCAATAGAAGTGGCCCGCCCGCTCCCCTCCCTCCCCAACCCGACCCCCGCCCTAAATAAATAAATAAAAATAAATCTTTAAAAAACAAAACTGTGCTTGTTTCCAGAACATCAGGCTCTGTATCCTCCAGCCCGCCAGGATCCTGAGCTTGGTGCTGTTCTGCACTCGGGCACACTTTTTCTCCCAAGATGCCCACAAGCACAGGCCCTCCTGCGCCTGGCAGGGTTGGCACAGGACAGGAGTGGAGCTCTGCGCCAGCAGTTACACAACCACCAAGAGCCTCCAGGATCCCGCGCTTCAATTCCTCATTAAAATTCAGGACGCAGCCCTCCTTCCCTGGCTTGAGGGCGGTTCTGCTGGACTTTTGTTCCATCTGTGAATAGTTCTCTCTGGCCGCCAAGGCAGGGTACTCAGGAGCCCCTCACCCAGAGACCGGCGCTCCCACCATCAGAGCCGCCACAGGTGAGTGTGTGGCCAGCCGGGAACCCTCGGGTGGGGCACGTCTGTCTGGTCATCAGCCTGAACTGGGAGAAACCAGCACATCCAGGGACTCTGAGTGAAGCTGCCAGTGGAAAGTGAAAGGGGAGGAGGTGGGGAAGGGAGCCCCGGTTCAGCAAGTGCCTGAAGTCCTGCAGTGAATCTAGACCTCACAGCTGTTTTCCTGGGAAGTGATTCCATTCACTGGTGGAACTGCTTGTTTTCTTCTTCAAATTCACAGCGCTTCTGTACGCATGATACTTTTCTGCTTGAAAACAAGTATTTTATTTTAAACGTAAGAGCTGTTGTTGGTCGCTGGTTCTTTGTCGCTGAGGGCTCCCCTCTGGCTGCGGCGAGTGGGCTCCCCGCCAGTGGTGGAGTGCGGTCCCCAGAGTGCAGGCTCGGTGGTCGGGCGCGTGGGCGCAGCCGCCCCTCGGCACGTGCAGCAGTCCTGGACCGGGGATCTGCCCCGTGTCTCCTGTACCAGCCGGTGGATTCTTGACCACTGAGCCACTGGGGAAGCCCCAGACAAGTATTTACAGGAAATCATTCCTTTGGGAGTTTTTCCAGAGGGACCAAAAGTCTAATTTGTGATCTTACCACAAAGAAACGAGTGGCTGCGGGTGAGTGCTGCGCGGTGGCCGCTGGCGTCCGCCTCTGCCCAGCCAGCCCATGGCCCGAGAGGAACAGTGCCGGGAGGAGCTGGCCTACGACCGGATGCCCACCCTGGAGCGCGGGAGGCCGGAGGCCGGCAGCTACGTGCCGGACGCCAAGCCTGGGGACCTCCAGCTGTCGTCGAGGCTGCCCTCGTGCTTCGGCCACAGGACGTGGGTCTTCTCCGTGTCGATGGGGGTGAGTAGCTCCCCGCGGGGACTCCCCAGCCTGCGTGTGGCGCCCCGGTTCCCTGGGTCACTTCTGCATCCCAGAGCCTCACGGGTGTGATGTGCTCATTTGCTTGTGTTCTTTGGTTTCTTTCCTTCTGTTGGTGAAGATCTCTCATGCCAGCCCTGCTGGCCACTGGGCTGTGGCTGCTCTGCTGTCTGACAGGGTCAGGACGGCCCAGGGCCCACGCTGCCCATCTGCCAGGTCACCTGTTGGGCCACAGTGGCCTCCATGACCACCACCTCCTCGGGGCTCTGCAGAACTGAGAGGGAGGGGCTGCACTCAGGGCGGGCCTCGGGCAGGGTAGACAGCAGGACAGTGCCCTGAGGCAGGAGGCCAGGGCCGTGGGCCAGGGAGAGGCTGAGGGGCAGAGGGACAGGGCAGGCAGAGAGCTGAGGCAGGCCTGAGGGACCTTGCCTGGGGTCCTGGGCCATCTCCCTCCTGACGGGCTTGGATAGACGCTCAGCTGACAGAGAGAGCCATTTTGGCCTGAGCGGGCGTGGCCACCTAGGCTGGCTGCTGACCCCGCCTCTCTGTGGGCAGACCTTGGGGGTCTGCATGCCTGGGCTGAGGTCCAGGATCCAGGCGGGGACCTCGCCTGGCCCTGGACCCTGGGCTCACAGTCCAACCCCGAAGCACCCGGTGGTCCTGCCTGCACTCCCCTGAGCCGTGACCGTGCCCACTGAGACTGGAGCCCCCCTTCCCTCCTGCCCCTGCTTGTGTTTCAGAGGATTCTCCTCCCTCCAGCCCCTGGGTGGGTGGCCCGCAGCCAGCTGGCCTCCTCGTGTCCCCAGGGGCCGAGACCCTGCGGAGCGTCCCCAGCAGCCCAAGCCCACCGCACTTGATTGTGCCTTCCACTCCTCACTCGGGGGCGCACCGCAGTCTGCTGCCCCCAGGCCCTCGGGCCCCGGTGCTCCCATTTCCACAAATGGGCAAGTCCCCTCCCCAGCCCCTGGGTCTGAGTGAACCTCTGCCAGTGGTCCCCCACCCCACCTCCCCTGTGAGGCGAGTGTCCAGCTCCGCCTCCTCGAGTGGGACGGGGTTGTGTGCAGGGCTCCGTGCCTGGGCCGGAGCCCTGAGGCCCCACAACTGCACATGTTGGGTGAAGGTGTTATCTGGGGTGTGGTGCCACTGCTTCTTGTTTAAGTTTTGACAGGCTCCTGCTCCCTAACAAGCGTTGAGGCCTGTAGTCTAAGCCTGGGGAGGGTGAGGGGCTGTCGTCTACTGGGGGAGTCAGGTCCAGGGGGATGCAGGCGCGGATGTCAGTGTGGGACAGAGTTAAGCTGTGGTCGGGGGGCTCGTCGTTCAGCCGCCTGATCTTCAGGCCCCACCGTGCCCCCTCTGTCCGTGCTGTCCTGCAGAGCTGCCTGCTCGTGACCCTGGGGTTTTCCCTCTACCTGGGAAACGTGTTTCCTTCAGAGATGGACTACCTGCGCTGCGCTGCGGGCTCGGTGAGTAGCCGTGCTCCGTCCCCACCGAGGTCTCAGCTCCGAGGTTTGCCTGTCGCTGTCGCTCACTCACTCGGAAACCTCTTTGTGTGCTTTGGCTTCTGTCACTTTTGAAACCTAGGGATGAAACGAGCGTTCTTACCCCGCAGACTCCAGGGTGAGAAACGGCCCTTCGATTCCTCAGAGGTGGCTGTGTGCTGCTCTGGGCCGTCCCGTGAGCGGGTGGGGAACCTCTGGGGTTTGGGAGCTGCACCCCGCTCCCCAGGGCTCGTGTCTGCTCTGGACGCAGAGTGTGCAGGCCTGGCGGGAGCGCGGCTCCTCGTGGGGAGACAACCAGCGACCTTGGCCAGATGGAGCACAAGGCATGGCCCCTGGGTCCTGTGGGTGCCTTGCCCTCCTGCTCTGCTACTCCAGTCTGCCGGCACCCCCAATGCCTGAAAACCCGAGACAGACATTCCCTCACCCTAACCCGCCCCGGGTTGCCCAGCTTCTGCTCTCTTAGAAGAAAGCCCCTTGAAAGAATTCCACCCACCTGCTGCCCTTCTCTCTAGAGCCTCCTAGGTGGCCCTTTGTCTTCATTACTGGAGCACCCTTGGTTGTGGGGATCATGGTGCCATCTGACCTCTGACCACGGTGACCCCAGGGTCACTTCAACCTAGGCCGATGTCCCAGCAGAATCTTCAGTTGTGTCTTCGTCGTCCAGGGTGACGGGCTGGGAGACAGCTCTCAAGGCCCCTTTGGCTCCTCTCTGTGACCCAGCCCCCCCCCACCCCCCTCTGGGCTCTACCCCCGTAGCCCCCCCCGCCCCCCCGATGGGGTCTGGGGGCCCGGGGCCGCAGGAGGAACACTGGCATGACCTCCGAGGCCCAGGTGAGTGGCCCCCATCCCTTCCCTACTGCCCTACCACACAGGCTCCCCCTCTTCATTGTCCTTGGGTCCTGGGGGTACAGGGGTAGTCCCCGACAAGGACCCCAAGGGACTTGGGGGCTCCTTCACATGGAAATGGGCTCCCGGTCCTGGGTAATTCTTACTATGATGCACCTGGCCTCAGGCAACAGGAAGCTACATTTGCTCCAAGTGTATCTGGCTAGGCCAGTCTTTATTGTCAGGTATCTTTTCATCATCAGAACAATTAAAGCTGTTTCCACAGAAATTATTTTGACAGACCTGAAGCCCTTCAGGGTTGAGCAAGATCCCAATGTCTGGTAGAGGGGTGCGTCTAGGGCCCGGCTTTGGGAGCTTGCACCCCGCCTTGATTCCCAGAGGTGGCTGTGTGCTGCTCTGGGCCGTCCTGAGCGGGTGGAACCTCTGGTTTGGGAGCTGCACCCGCTCCAGGGCTCGTGTCTGCTCTGGACGCAGAGTGTGCAGGCCTGGCGGGAGCGCGGCTCCTCGTGGGGAGACAACCAGCGACCTTGGCCAGATGGAGCACAAGGCATGGCCCCTGGGTCCTGTGGGTGCCTTGCCCTCCTGCTCTGCTACTCCAGTCTGCCGGCACCCCCAATGCCTGAAAACCCGAGACAGACATTCCCTCACCCTAACCCGCCCCGGGTTGCCCAGCTTCTGCTCTCTTAGAAGAAAGCCCCTTGAAAGAATTCCACCCACCTGCTGCCCTTCTCTCTAGAGCCTCCTAGGTGGCCCTTTGTCTTCATTACTGGAGCACCCTTGGTTGTGGGGATCATGGTGCCATCTGACCTCTGACCACGGTGACCCCAGGGTCACTTCAACCTAGGCCGATGTCCCAGCAGAATCTTCAGTTGTGTCTTTCGTCGTCCAGGGTGACGGGCTGGGAGACAGCTCTCAAGGCCCCTTTGGCTCCTCTCTGTGACCCAGCCCCCACCCACCCCCTTCTGGGCTCTACCCCTGTAGCCCCCACGGCTCCCATGATGGGGTCTGGGGTCCTGGGGCCGCAGGAGGAACACTGGCATGACCTCCGAGGCCCAGGTGAGTGGCCCCCATCCCTTCCCTACTGCCCTACCACACAGGCTCCCCCTCTTCATTGTCCTTGGGTCCTGGGGGTACAGGGGTAGTCCCCGACAAGGACCCCAAGGGACTTGGGGGCTCCTTCACATGGAAATGGGCTCCCGGTCCTGGGTAATTCTTACTATGATGCACCTGGCCTCAGGCAACAGGAAGCTACATTTGCTCCAAGTGTATCTGGCTAGGCCAGT
This sequence comes from Tragulus kanchil, assembly GCA_022376925.1. NCBI lineage: Eukaryota > Metazoa > Chordata > Mammalia > Artiodactyla > Tragulidae > Tragulus > Tragulus kanchil. The sequence goes on from JAIOJX010000004.1 coordinate 169,120,564, forward strand.
CTTTATTGTCAGGTATCTTTTCATCATCAGAACAATTAAAGCTGTTTCCACAGAAATTATTTTGACAGACCTGAAGCCCTTCAGGGTTGAGCAAGATCCCAATGTCTGGTAGAGGGGTGCGTCTAGGGCCCGGCGGGTTTTCAGAATGCTCACCCCCTCTCTCTTTTCAGTGCATCCCCTCAGCCATTGTGAGCTTCGCCATCTCGAGGAGAAACGTCAGGGCGGTGAGTCCAGGCTTTTGTCTGCACAGCTCTTGGGCGGCCCCGGAGGCCCCGATGGCAGGGTGTGTGGGCGGGAGGGCTGGGAGGCAGTGCCAGGCTGTCCTCAGGACGCCGCCTCTGCAGGCCTGCCCCCTCCCCTGGGGCTCGCGCACCCTCTCCCGTTGCCCTCACGAGGGCTGATGCTCAGCGCCTGAACGTGGGATGGGTGACCAGTGCCCAGGAACGAGGCTGAATGTCCCTCCTTCTTCACACAGAGGTGAAGGGAACCCTCCCATCTTGTCTTCCAGATCCCCAACTTCCAGATGCTGTTCGTGTCCACGTTTGCTGTCACCACCACTTGTCTGATCTGGTTCGGATGCAAGCTTGTCCTGCACCCCTCAGCAGCAGACGTGAGTCCCCGCGGGCCGCTGGCTCTCTCGTGGTCACAGGTGCTGAGGGCTCGGGCACCACTGGGTCTCCTGAGCCCCGAGGGCCCAGGGGGCTTGGCAGCCTGCCTACTGGTAGTTACATCGGAGCATGTGTCCTAGCTCTGGAGTCTGAGAATTTCACTTATGCTTCCAAAGAAAAGAACTGTCTTCAGTGCTTTCATGGATGTCATTGGGGATTCACTGGTTTTTATGTATTTTTTACAACAGTTGTTAAACATTAGCAGGCACATAATAATAGATTTCATCAGATCTGGGCTGCTGCTAACTGAAGTCCTGCTGTCACTTTATCTTCTATTAAGGAAAACAGAAGAGTCTCCATTTAAATGACAGCCCAGCAGAGAAAAACCTCTAGGAAACAGGACCTGATCAGAGATACCTCAGTTCTGTGTGCAGCAGGGAACACATTTCTTTTTTTGAATTTATTTTTATTTTACTTTTTACTTTTACAGAGGTTTGTTGTTTACAGATATGTATGTTCCCAGACTAGTCATATGTATATCCCCCCCATCCCACCCCTCCAGACCGTCGCACAGCACCCCTGCAGGATCCCCTTTTCTCACAGCGCAATGACATTAGCTATTTTCTTCACATATGATAGTACAGGCCTTCATGCTATTTCCTTTACGCCTCCCACCCACTGTTCATTCCCCACAATGTCCATATGTCTATTTTCCATGTGTGTTTTTCCATCGCTTCACTGCGTGTGTTATCATTACCAATCTACTAGATTGCATATATATATATGTGTTAGTATATTGTACTTGTTCTTCTGTTTCTGACTGACTTCACTTTTTATGATAGGTTCTATATCCAACCACCTCATTAGGGCTGATTCTTCTGCATTTCTCTTTACAGCTGCGTAGTATTCCATTGTATATATGTACCAGAGCCTTTGTATCCATTCATTCGTCGATGAGCATCTAGGTTTCTTCCATGTTCTAGCTATTGTGTAGAGAGCTGCAATGAACACTGGGGTACAGGTGCCTCTTTCAATTTTGATATCATCAGGGTATAAGCCTAATAGTGGGATTGCTGGGTCGTAGGGTGCTTCTATTTTTAGTTGTTTAAGGAATCTCCATACTGTCTTCCATAGCGGCTGTGTCAATTTACATTCCCACCAGCAGTGCAAGAGTGTTCCCTTTTCTCCGCACCCTCGCCAGCATTTGTCTGTTGATTTGTTGATGATGGCCATTCTGACGGGTGTGAGGTGATATCTCATTGTAGTTTTGATTTGCATTTCTCTAATTATAAGCGAGGTTGAGCATCGTTTCATGTGTTTTTTGGCCATCTGTGTGTCCTCTTTGGAGAGGTGTCTGTTTAGGTCCTTTTCCCATTTTTTGATTGGGTTGTTCATTTTTCTGATGTTGAGTTGCTTGTTGATTTTGGAGATTAGTTCTTTGTCTGTTGTTTCATTTGCTATGATTTTCTCCCATTCTGTGGGTTGCCTGTTCAGCTTTTTTGTAGTTTCTTTTGCTGTACAAAAGCTTTGAAGTTTCATTAGGTCCCACATGTTAATTTTTATTTTTAGCTCTGCTATTCTCGTAGGCGAGTCATAGAAGATCTTGCTTTGATGTATGTCCTTGAGTATTTTGCCTGTATTCTCCTCTAAGAGTTTTAGGGTTTCTGGTCTTACATTTAGGTCTTTAATCCACACAAAGTTGATCTTTGTGTATGGTGTCAGGGAATGTTCCAACTTCATTTTTTTGCATGTAGCTGTCCAGTTTTCTCAGCACCATTTGTTGAAGAGGCTGTCTTTGTCCCATTTTATATTTTCGCCTCCTTTGTCAAAAATAAGGTACTGATAGGTGCACAGGTTTATCTCTGGGTTCTCTATCTTGTTCCATTGGTCTGTATTTCTGTTTGTGTGCCAGTACCATACTGTCTTGAGGACTGTTGCTTTGTAGTAGAGTCTGAAGTTGGGGAGGCTGATCCCTCCAGCTCCATTCTTCTTCCTCAGGATTGCTTTGGCTATTTCAGGTCTTTTGTGTTTCCATATGAACTGTGTTTTTCTTTGGTCTAGTTCTGTGAAGAATGTCATTGGTAATTTGATAGGGATCACATTACTTCACATTGAAGTAACCCAGGTGTCTCATGCTGGATTTGGTGTGGTCCTGGGGGAAGACAAGAAGAAGTTTAAAACACAATCAGGTGAGACAGTGCGCCTCATCGACCTCCTGGAAGAAGGACTAAAACGCTCTATGGACAAATTGAAGGAAAAAGAAAGAGACGAGGTCTTAACTGCAGAGGAACTGAAGGCTGCTCAAACGTCAGTTGCTTATGGCTGTGTCAAATATGCTGATCTTTCCCATAACCGGTTGAATGACTATATCTTCTCCTTTGACAAAATGCTGGGTAACAGAGGAAATACAGCAGCTTACTTGCTGTATGCCTTCACTAGAATCAGGTCAATTGCATGTCTGGCCAATATTGATGAGGAGATGCTCCAGAAAGCTGCTCAAGAGACCAAGATCATTTTGGACCATGAGAAGGAATGGAAATTAGGCCGGTGCATTTTGCAGTTTCCTGAGGTTCTGCAAAAGATTTTAGATGACTTACTTCTCCACACACTCTGTGATTATATCTATGAGCTGGCAACTACTTTCACAGAATTCTATGATAGCTGCTGTTGTGTGGAGAAAGATTGACAAACTGGAGAAGTATTGAAGGTGAACATGTGGCGTATACTGCTGTGCGAAGCAGTAGCTGCTGTCGTGGCCAAGGGGTTTGAGATTCTGGGAATAAAACCTGTCCAAAGAATGTAATCTTCCTTAGGTTTGAACACTGTGTGTTTTCACCAAAGTGGCCGTTAGCATTGCTTGCTTTTTTACAATCATGTAGATACAAAAACAAGTAAAGAATTTATCAACTGTCTATAAAAAAAAAAACAACGTTACTTTACTAACGGCCCCATTTTCTCATCTGGTGATTGGTGTGGCTGCCGGCTGCCTCAGGCCGCACTGGTCACTAATGCGCTTGAGTCCCTCTTCCTGGACACTTACCCACCTAGACTTCTTCACGTCTGCTGTCTGTTCTTATCCTCGGCTTGGCCTGAATCAGATCTTTCTTCTGTGATCAGTAGCACTGGCTGTCACCCGTGTGTCACCATTCCCCCAACCCCCACCAGCTGTTTGGTGGCTGAGGAAAAGCCAGGCTTGTTATCCTGGCTTCGTGATACTAATTTTCTTCCTTCTTCAAAGCCTACTACTCTTTTTTGTTTTTGATGTGTACCATTTTTTAAGTCTTTATTGAATTTGTTACAAATTGCATCTGTGTTGTGATTATTTTTTTGACCAAGAGGCATGTGGGATCTTAGCTCTCTGACCAGGGATCGAACCTGCACCCTCTGCGTTGGAAGGCGAAGCTTTAACCACTGGACCACGGGAACTCCCCAAAGCCTACCACTCGTACTTCAGATCTATCAGAGCATAAATTTGGTTGCAGTATAACATGGCGGCAGCAGGCTAAAGAGGTGTTGCCAGCCTGGGAGGTGGCTTCGCAGAGATCACCCTGAGGACAGAGGCGGGAGCAGGGTGGTGACCAGGACTCCAGCTTCCATTGTGGAGCCAGTGGTGGCAGCTGATCGGCTCCACAGTGGACAGTGACTCCTGGGGTGGCTGATCAGCTCCAGGAAGCCAGGACCCTCTGCTTCTGGGCAGCCTCCAGCACTGGCTCCAGCTTTCCCGGGCCCCCTTCCCAGCCACTCCAGCAGGGCTTTTGCCTTGACTCCTGGCCGCACGTTGACTGACACCCGACAGCCGGTGAAGGTTCACACGCTCAATGAAGACCAGCAGTGGGACAGCCAGGGCTCCAGGCACGTCGTCCAGCTATGCTGAGCGGCCGAAGGGCATGTCCGTGCTAATTAGGGCCTGGCAAAACATGGTCCGCTGAAGAAGGGAATGGCAAACCACCTCAGCATTCTTGCCTTGAGAACTCCATGAACAGTATGAAAAGGCAAAAAGATGAAGTGCTGAAAGATGAACCCCTTAGGTCGGGAGGTGTCCAGCATACTGCGGGGAAGAGTGAAGAAATAGCTACTGATGAGGCTGAGTCAGAGTGGAAGTGACACCCAGTTGTGGTTGCATCTGGTGGTAAAAGTAAAGGCCGATGCTGTAAAGAACAACACTGCACAGGAACCTCGAATGTTAGGCCCGTGCATCAAGGTAAATTGGATGTGGTCATATAGGAGATGGCAAGAATGAACATCGACGTTTTAGGAATCGGTGAACTAAAATGGGTGGGAATAGGCGAATTTAGTCCAAATGACCATTATATCAGCTACTGTGGGCTAAAATCCCTTAGAAGAAATGGAATGGCTCTCATAGTTAACAAAAGAGTCCGAAATGCAGTACTTGGGTACAAACACAAAAATGACAGAATGCTGTACACACTGCTATATTTAAAATGGATAACTAACAAGGACCTACTGTGTATCACATGAAACTCTGCTCAATGTTATGTACTAGCCTGGATGGGAGAGGGGTTTTGGGGAGAACACATACATGTACATGTATGGCTGAGCCCCTTTGTTGTTCACCTGAAACTATCACAACATTGTTAATTGGATATACCCCAATACAAAATGTTTTTGGTGTTAAAAAAAGAATCTTAAAAAAAAAAAAAAAAAGAAAGAAATGCTACAGAATGATCTTGGTTCATTTCCAAGGCAAACCATGAAACATCACAGTAATCCAAGCCTGTGCCCCAACCACTAATGCTGAAGAAGCTGAAGTTGAACAGGTCTATGAAGACCCACACGATCTGGAACTAACACCAGAAGAGATGTCCTTTTCATCTTTGGGGATTGGAATGCAAAAGCAGGAAGTCAGATACTTGGAGTAACAGGCATGTTTGGCCTTGGAGTACAAAACGAAGCAGGAGGGACTTCCCAGCTGGTCCAGTGGCTGAGACGCCTTGCTGCCAAGGCAGGGGGCACAGGTTTAGTCCATGGTCAGGGAAACTAGATCCCACGTGCCACAGCTCATACCCAGCACAGCTGAATACATAAATAAATGAATTAAAAAATACTAAAAGAAAACAAGGCAGGGCGAAGGCCAACAGAGTTTCGCCAAGAGAAGGCACTGGTCACAGCAAACGCCCTCTCCCAACAACACAGGAGACGACTCTGCAGATGGACATCGCCAGATGGTCAACACCAAGATCAAACTCATCATATTTTTTGCAGCTGAAGATGGAGAAGCTCCATACAGTCAGCAAAAATGAGACCTGGAGCTGACTGCGGCTCAGATCATCGGCTCCTTATTGCAAAATTCAGGCTTAAATCAAAGAAAGTAGGGAAAGCCACTAGGCGTTCATGTAGGACCTAAGTCAGCTCCTTTATGGTTAGACAGTGGAGGTGACAAATAGATGCAAGGATCTGGTCGACCCAGTGCGTGAAGGACTGTGGGTGGAGGTTCGTAACATGGTGCCGGAGGTGGCGACCAAGATCGTCCCCCAGAGCAAGAGGTGCAAGAGGGCAAAGTGGCGGTCTGAGGGGCCTTACGCGTGGGTACGGAAAGAAGAGGAGCGAACGGCGAGGGAGATGGGGGAAGACACCCCCAACTGAATGCAGAGTTCCAGAGACTGGCAAAGAGAGATAAGAGATACATGTATGGCTGAGCCCCTTTGTTGTTCACCTGAAACTATCACAACATTGTTAATTGGATATACCCCAATACAAAATGTTTTTGGTGTTAAAAAAAGAATCTTAAAAAAAAAAAAAAAAAGAAAGAAATGCTACAGAATGATCTTGGTTCATTTCCAAGGCAAACCATGAAACATCACAGTAATCCAAGCCTGTGCCCCAACCACTAATGCTGAAGAAGCTGAAGTTGAACAGGTCTATGAAGACCCACACGATCTGGAACTAACACCAGAAGAGATGTCCTTTTCATCTTTGGGGATTGGAATGCAAAAGCAGGAAGTCAGATACTTGGAGTAACAGGCATGTTTGGCCTTGGAGTACAAAACGAAGCAGGAGGGACTTCCCAGCTGGTCCAGTGGCTGAGACGCCTTGCTGCCAAGGCAGGGGGCACAGGTTTAGTCCATGGTCAGGGAAACTAGATCCCACGTGCCACAGCTCATACCCAGCACAGCTGAATACATAAATAAATGAATTAAAAAATACTAAAAAGAAAACAAGGCAGGGCGAAGGCCAACAGAGTTTCGCCAAGAGAAGGCACTGGTCACAGCAAACGCCCTCTCCCAACAACACAGGAGACGACTCTGCAGATGGACATCGCCAGATGGTCAACACCAAGATCAAACTCATCATATTTTTTGCAGCTGAAGATGGAGAAGCTCCATACAGTCAGCAAAAATGAGACCTGGAGCTGACTGCGGCTCAGATCATCGGCTCCTTATTGCAAAATTCAGGCTTAAATCAAAGAAAGTAGGGAAAGCCACTAGGCCGTTCATGTAGGACCTAAGTCAGCTCCTTTATGGTTAGACAGTGGAGGTGACAAATAGATGCAAGGATCTGGTCGACCCAGTGCGTGAAGGACTGTGGGTGGAGGTTCGTAACATGGTGCCGGAGGTGGCGACCAAGATCGTCCCCCAGAGCAAGAGGTGCAAGAGGGCAAAGTGGCGGTCTGAGGGGCCTTACGCGTGGGTACGGAAAGAAGAGGAGCGAACGGCGAGGGAGATGGGGGAAGACACCCCCAACTGAATGCAGAGTTCCAGAGACTGGCAAAGAGAGATAAGAGAGCCTTCTGAAGTGATCAGTGGAAAGAGAGGAAGACAATAGAATGGGAAAGACTAAAGATCTCTTTTAAAAAATTAGAGATACCAAGGGAACATTTCTTGCAAAGACAGGCACAATAAAGGACAAAAATGGCAAGGACCTAACAGAAGCAGAAGAGATTAAGAAAGGGTGGCAAGAATACACAGAGGAGAGCTTCCCCTGGTGGTCCAGTGGGTAAGGACACCGCCTTGCAGTGCAGGGAGCGCCGGTTCGATCACTGGCCTGGGAAGATCCCACGTGCCGCGGAGCGGCTGGACTGATGTGTCCAATCACCGAGCCGGAGCTCTGGAGCGCATGCGCCCAGAGCCGGCGCTCTGCGATGACAGACGCCACCGCGATGGGAGGCCCACAGGAGCCAAAGAACAAAGACAGATGAAAATAGAGAAATGAAAGACCAATAGAAGTGGCCCACCCACTCCACTCCCTCCCCAACCCAACCCCCGCCCAAAATAAATAAATAAATAAATCTTTAAAAAAAAAAAAAAAAAAAAGGATACACAGATGAACTGTGCAAAAAAAGCTCTTAATGACCCAGATAACCATGGTGCTGTGACTCATCTACAGCCAGGCATCCTGGAGTGTGAAGTCAGATGGGCCTTAGGAAACAGCACTATGAACAAAGCTAGTGGGGGTGATTGAATTCCAGCTGAGCTAGTTCACATCCTAGAAGATGATGCTGTCAAAAGTGCTGCACTGAGCTCGCTTTGGCAGCACATATACTGGAAATTGGAATGATAAAGAGGAGATTAGCATAGCCCCTGCACAAGAATGATATGCTAATTCATGAAGCGTTCCATATTTTTGAAGTGGGCAAGAGGTATGGAAAGAGTAGCATGGAAACTTACCTCACCATATGTAAAAGAGACAGCCAATGTTAATGTGCTGCAAGACTGAGAGAACTTACATGGGGGTCTATGCAACAACCTGGAGGGGTGGGATGGGGAGGGAGGTGGGAGTGGGGTTCAGGTGGGAGGGGTCAAGGGCATACCTATGACTGATTTGAGTTTATGTATAGTAGTAAACAACAAAACTTCATAAAAGTAAAATAAAAAAAGAATAATAAAAGTGCTTTGGAAAGAAGGAAGACAATAGAATGGGAAAGACTAAAGATCTCTTTTAAAAAATTAGAGATACCAAGGGAACATTTCTTGCAAAGACAGGCACAATAAAGGACAAAAATGGCAAGGACCTAACAGAAGCAGAAGAGATTAAGAAAGGGTGGCAAGAATACACAGAGGAGAGCTTCCCCTGGTGGTCCAGTGGGTAAGGACACCGCCTTGCAGTGCAGGGAGCGCCGGTTCGATCACTGGCCTGGGAAGATCCCACGTGCCGCGGAGCGGCTGGACTGATGTGTCCAATCACCGAGCCGGAGCTCTGGAGCGCATGCGCCCAGAGCCGGCGCTCTGCGATGACAGACGCCACCGCGATGGGAGGCCCACAGGAGCCAAAGAACAAAGACAGATGAAAATAGAGAAATGAAAGACCAATAGAAGTGGCCCACCCACTCCACTCCCTCCCCAACCCAACCCCCGCCCAAAATAAATAAATAAATAAATCTTTAAAAAAAAAAAAAAAAAAAAGGATACACAGATGAACTGTGCAAAAAAAGCTCTTAATGACCCAGATAACCATGGTGCTGTGACTCATCTACAGCCAGGCATCCTGGAGTGTGAAGTCAGATGGGCCTTAGGAAACAGCACTATGAACAAAGCTAGTGGGGGTGATTGAATTCCAGCTGAGCTAGTTCACATCCTAGAAGATGATGCTGTCAAAAGTGCTGCACTGAGCTCGCTTTGGCAGCACATATACTGGAAATTGGAATGATAAAGAGGAGATTAGCATAGCCCCTGCACAAGAATGATATGCTAATTCATGAAGCGTTCCATATTTTTGAAGTGGGCAAGAGGTATGGAAAGAGTAGCATGGAAACTTACCTCACCATATGTAAAAGAGACAGCCAATGTTAATGTGCTGCAAGACTGAGAGAACTTACATGGGGGTCTATGCAACAACCTGGAGGGGTGGGATGGGGAGGGAGGTGGGAGTGGGGTTCAGGTGGGAGGGGTCAAGGGCATACCTATGACTGATTTGAGTTTATGTATAGTAGTAAACAACAAAACTTCATAAAAGTAAAATAAAAAAAGAATAATAAAAAGTGCTGCACTCTTTATGCCAGCAAATTTGGAAAATTCAGCAGTGACCACAGGACTGGAAAAGTTCAGTTTTCATTCCAATCCCAAAGAAAGGCAATGCCACGGAATGTTCCAACTAGCACACAATTGCACTAATTTCACATGCTGGTAAGAGTATGTTCAAAATCCTACAAGCTAGGCTTTAGCAGTATGTGAACTGAGAACTTCCAGATGTACAAGGTGGATTTAGAAAAGTCAGAGGAACCAGAGATCAAATTGCCAACACGCACTGGATCATAAAAAAAGCAAGGGAATTGCAAAAAATCACCTACTTCATTGACTACACTAAAGCCTTTGTGTGGATCATAGTGAACTGTGAAATATTTTTAAAGAAATGGGAGTACCAGACCACATTACCTGTCTCCTGAGAAACATGTATGCAGGACAAGAAGCAACAGTTAAAATGGGACATGGAACAGTGAACGGCTTCAGAACTGGGAAATGAGTACGTCGGGGCTGTATGTCGTCACCCTGCTTATTTAACTTACGTGCAGAGTACACCACATGGAATGCGGGGCCGGACGCCTCACAAGCTGGAATCAAGATTGCCAGGAGAAATAACAATCAGATATGCAGATGATACCACCTTAATGGCAGAAAGTGAAGAGGAACCAAAGAGCCTTTTGATTAAGGAAAAAGAGGAGAGTGAAAAAGCTGGCTCAAAACTCAGCATTGGGAAGCTAAGACTATGGCGTCTGGTCCTGCCGCTTCCTGGCAAATGGATGGAGGAAGAGCAGAAACTGTCAGATTTCATTTTCTTGGGCTCCACAGTCAGTGCAGAGGGTGGACTCAGCCATGAAACTAAAAGATGCTTGCTCCTTGGAAGACTAGCTATGACCAACCTAGACAGCGTGTTAAAAAGCAGAGACATCACTTGGCCGACAAAGGTCCGTGTAGTCACAGCTATGGTTTTTCCAGTAGCCATGTACAGCTGTGAGAGCTGGACCATAAACAAGGCTGAGTGCCACCTGGCGCAAAGAGCCGCCTCACTGGAAAACTCCAGGAAACACTGAAGGACAGGGAAGCCTGGCGAACTGCAGTCCCTGGGGTCTCAGAGAGTCGGACGCGACTTAGCAACTGAACAGTAACAGGTTTCTTGAATTCCTCAAAAAGTGCGTCGGGGATTCTATTACAGAGACTTGAAATGTACAGAGTGATCTGAGAGCTGATGTCGGTGCCGTGTGAGGTCGTCCCATCGAGGGCACGGACGGTCGCCCACTCGCATCTCCCTGCCCTTTATCAGGTTCAGAATGTCCTGCGTATGCGTGGCTAGACAGTCCCTAGGCAATTCACAAACGTGTTGATAGTGTGGTGTCTTCTTTCTCAAATCATATTTTTAGATGATTATTGCTAGTGCAGAGAGAGCCTGCTGATTTTCTTTCTTTTGAAGAGTCTGAGACTCAAAAGAATTTGTAGACATAGTTCAGAGCGTCCCTGTGTATCTTTCTTCCAGTTGTCCCCAGTAACAGCATTTGATGCTGTCAGATCGGGAAACCGACATGGGCACGTGGTACCTTAGACCTTATCCAAGTGGTACCCATTTTTAGAAATGGATTTTCGTGATGGACTTTGTGTCCAGAACACCGCTGAGCTCGTATCCGCTGAGCTTTCCTGTTGGCTCCACTGGTTCCTCTGTGTAGGGCTCTGTATCACTTGAAGGGAGCCACAGTCTAAGTGCCCCTGTGCAGGCTTCCTCTCTTTCACTCTGACTTTATAGCTTTGTCCAGGATTTCTGGCACCACAGGCCTCCCTGTCTTATTCCTGATTTTAAATGGGCTGTATCTAAAGAGTTTCTATTACGTTCCTTTCCTTTTTTGGCTGTGCTGAGCCTTTGTTGTGGCATGCAGACTCTCCAGTTGTGGCGCGTGGGCTTAGTTGCTCTGTGGCATGTGGGATTTTAGTTCCCCAACTTGGGATTGAACCTGCATTCCCTGCCTTGGAAGGTGGACTCTTAACCGCTGGACCACCAGGTAAGTCCCTCCAGTAACTTCACATGTAGCTTTCAGCAAGTGAGGACCTTGTCTTCAAGTCCCGGTTTGCTATCAGTTTTTCATTTTAAAATGTAAACATGCGCTGTTTGCTCTTGCGCTTACTAAGACGCTCTGTCCTCATTTAGTCTGTAAAAATGCACAGATATTTCTGGTATTGGAACTGTCCTTCCTGAGATTCGCTTTACCTTGTCACAATGTATAATTTTCAGTGTTTTGACGGGTTGACCAGCCAGTCTGGTGGTTAGGATTTCTCATCAGGATTCCTGAGTGAAATGGACCTGTATTTCCTTGGTCTGGTTTTAGAACCAAGGTTACACTGTCTTCTTAAATGACTGTGGCAGCTCTGATCTCTCTTGTGCTTTTTGCAGCACCTTGACACAGTGAGAAGTCACTGTTTCTGGAAGTCTGGTAGAACTCACCTGTAAGGTTACCTCCATCCAGGGCTATTGCTGAGGGGACATCTTTCATTATTAGTGTCAGCTTTCTGCCTGCTGCCGGGCAGCTAAGTCCATCCACCACAGCCACTGAGCCTGCATTGTCTAGAGCCTGAGAGCCACAGAGAAGTCACCACAGTGAGAAGCCCAAGCACCGCAGCTAGAGAGCAGCCCCTGCTTGCCTGCACTAGAGAAAGCCCCCGCACAGCGGTGGAGACTCCGCACAGGCAGGAAAAGAAAACGTATCGAACCTGAGCCCAGCAGAGAGAGCACCAAGTCCTAGCCGCCGACTGCCAGGGAATTCCTGACTGGTTTTATATCACACAGTTAAATCAACTTTCTTGGTGCTTATATGAATTTAAACAGGCATAGATTCCTGTCACCACCAACAGTCAGGACATGGGTGAGCTCTATAAACCCCAGCATCCTGGTGTTTTATGCTGGGTGCAGCTATGCACAAGAGATGCTGTAGACGCGGGCAGCTTTTGGTGTAAATGTAAGTTTTCATCCCTTTACGGTAATACCCAGGAGAGGCCAACCACTAAGGAAGGCTGAGGTCGGGGTCGGCAGACCATAGCCCAGGGCCAAATCCAGCCCGTGAGCCAACAGTGGTTTGAAAGCAAAAACCTACAACCAACAAAGCAAAGACGCTCCTGAGTCAGAAGTGGTTGGTGTGCCTGGCATCTGACTTTGGACAGGAAATGCTTCTCAGACTGTCCATGTTTGGCCCTTACATTTTCTTTTAAATGTAAACATGCTGTTTGCTCTTGCGCTTACTAAGACTCTGTCCTCATTTAGTCTGTAAAAATGCACAGATATTTCTGGTATTGGAACTGTCCTTCCTGAGATTCGCTTTACCTTGTCACAATGTATAATTTTCAGTGTTTTGACGGGTTGACCAGCCAGTCTGGTGGTTAGGATTTCTCATCAGGATTCCTGAGTGAAATGGACCTGTATTTCCTTGGTCTGGTTTTAGAACCAAGGTTACACTGTCTTCTTAAATGACTGTGGCAGCTCTGATCTCTCTTGTGCTTTTTGCAGCACCTTGACACAGTGAGAAGTCACTGTTTCTGGAAGTCTGGTAGAACTCACCTGTAAGGTTACCTCCATCCAGGGCTATTGCTGAGGGGACATCTTTCATTATTAGTGTCAGCTTTCTGCCTGCTGCCGGGCAGCTAAGTCCATCCACCACAGCCACTGAGCCTGCATTGTCTAGAGCCTGAGAGCCACAGAGAAGTCACCACAGTGAGAAGCCCAAGCACCGCAGCTAGAGAGCAGCCCCTGCTTGCCTGCACTAGAGAAAGCCCCCGCACAGCGGTGGAGACTCCGCACAGGCAGGAAAAGAAAACGTATCGAACCTGAGCCCAGCAGAGAGAGCACCAAGTCCTAGCCGCCGACTGCCAGGGAATTCCTGACTGGTTTTATATCACACAGTTAAATCAACTTTCTTGGTGCTTATATGAATTTAAACAGGCATAGATTCCTGTCACCACCAACAGTCAGGACATGGGTGAGCTCTATAAACCCCAGCATCCTGGTGTTTTATGCTGGGTGCAGCTATGCACAAGAGATGCTGTAGACGCGGGCAGCTTTTGGTGTAAATGTAAGTTTTCATCCCTTTACGGTAATACCCAGGAGAGGCCAACCACTAAGGAAGGCTGAGGTCGGGGTCGGCAGACCATAGCCCAGGGCCAAATCCAGCCCGTGAGCCAACAGTGGTTTGAAAGCAAAAACCTACAACCAACAAAGCAAAGACGCTCCTGAGTCAGAAGTGGTTGGTGTGCCTGGCATCTGACTTTGGACAGGAAATGCTTCTCAGACTGTCCATGTTTACTAGGTGAAAGTGGAGAAGCCAGTTTTACCAACGTGTGCTCTCCTTTGGCAGATCAATTTCAATCTGATCCTGCTACTTCTGCTGGAGCTCTTCATGGCGGCCACGGTGATCATCTCTGCACGGTCCAGCGAGGCGCCCTGCAAGCAGAAGGTGGGTCCAGCCTGCGGCACGGCTGCACCATAGACCCAGCTGCAGGGCGAGGGGTCGATGGCCCCGGGGATGCAAACGGGGAAGCAGCACCATCTCCTCCCTAGTCCGAACCTGAGCAAGTGCCTCCCCGGCCCCAGAGCCCAAGTCCACCTAAAGTATCACCTTGTAGCCTAGGATTCAGCAACCACGCGTTTTCACATACAAAGAGAAAGTCCGTGTTGGAGCGTTTGCCCAAGCCTGAAGGTCAGGAGTGTCATTCAGATGCTCGTGTTTCAGACTGTCAGCTGAGCGATGGCCTGGATGGACAGCTGCCCTTGTGATGGGGTTTTGTTTCTTCTCAGGGTTCCAGCTCCGAGAACACCAGCATTCTGTACGAAGTGCCGTTTCCTGCTCGGGTTCTGAAATCCTATTCCGTAAGAAAGGCCTTTTTTTCCTCCTTACGTTATTTCATGGGTCGGGGGGAGGGATGGGGAGCACATGATAAAGATGGTGTAGGCTTGTCCATGGACGGGCTTCCCAGGTGAAGCTAGCGGTCAAGAACCCGCCTGCCAGCGCAGGAGGCCTAAGAGATGGGGTTCAGCCCCTGACTTGGGAAGACCCCCTGGAGGAGGGCACAGCAACGCACTCCAGTGTTCCTGCCTGGAGAGTCCCATGGTCAGAGGAGCCTGGGTGCTGCCGTCCACAGGGGTGCGCAGAGGTGCACGCAACTGCGGTGCCCGAGCACCACGCGCAGGCGGATCCGTGGTGATGAGCACAGTCCAGGGGACAGGGCACTCCCTGTTCCTCTCGCAGCGCCCATAAATTACATGCTAATTGTGTGCTAAGTGTTTTATGTCCTTTCCAAAGAAAACCCCCTCCTGAGTCAGAAGTGGTTGGTGTGCCTGGCATCTGACTTTGGACAGGAAATGCTTCTCAGACTGTCCATGTTTACTAGGTGAAAGTGGAGAAGCCAGTTTTACCAACGTGTGCTCTCCTTTGGCAGATCAATTTCAATCTGATCCTGCTACTTCTGCTGGAGCTCTTCATGGCGGCCACGGTGATCATCTCTGCACGGTCCAGCGAGGCGCCCTGCAAGCAGAAGGTGGGTCCAGCCTGCGGCACGGCTGCACCATAGACCCAGCTGCAGGGCGAGGGGTCGATGGCCCCGGGGATGCAAACGGGGAAGCAGCACCATCTCCTCCCTAGTCCGAACCTGAGCAAGTGCCTCCCCGGCCCCAGAGCCCAAGTCCACCTAAAGTATCACCTTGTAGCCTAGGATTCAGCAACCACGCGTTTTCACATACAAAGAGAAAGTCCGTGTTGGAGCGTTTGCCCAAGCCTGAAGGTCAGGAGTGTCATTCAGATGCTCGTGTTTCAGACTGTCAGCTGAGCGATGGCCTGGATGGACAGCTGCCCTTGTGATGGGGTTTTGTTTCTTCTCAGGGTTCCAGCTCCGAGAACACCAGCATTCTGTACGAAGTGCCGTTTCCTGCTCGGGTTCTGAAATCCTATTCCGTAAGAAAGGCCTTTTTTTCCTCCTTACGTTATTTCATGGGTCGGGGGGAGGGATGGGGAGCACATGATAAAGATGGTGTAGGCTTGTCCATGGACGGGCTTCCCAGGTGAAGCTAGCGGTCAAGAACCCGCCTGCCAGCGCAGGAGGCCTAAGAGATGGGGTTCAGCCCCTGACTTGGGAAGACCCCCTGGAGGAGGGCACAGCAACGCACTCCAGTGTTCCTGCCTGGAGAGTCCCATGGTCAGAGGAGCCTGGGTGCTGCCGTCCACAGGGGTGCGCAGAGGTGCACGCAACTGCGGTGCCCGAGCACCACGCGCAGGCGGATCCGTGGTGATGAGCACAGTCCAGGGGACAGGGCACTCCCTGTTCCTCTCGCAGCGCCCATAAATTACATGCTAATTGTGTGCTAAGTGTTTTATGTCCTTTCCAAAATCTTTTAGTCCACTTGTTCTATTACTGAAAGATCTGTTAAAAGCCTCCTAATCTCAGTGCTGATTACCAATCTGTCTTGCTTTTTGTGGGTTTTTTTTTTGTAATTTTATTTATAATTATTTTTGACTGTGTCGGGTCTTCATTGGTGCCCAAGGACTTAGTTGCTCGGGACGTGGGATCTTCCTTGACCAGGAATTGAACCTGTGTCCCTTGTATTGCAAGGCAGATTATTAACCACTGGACCACGAGGAACGCCCCGATCTGTCTTTGTAATTCTGTAGCTTTTGCCATAGTTTTGGAGGCTGGGCTTTTGGTACACACAAATTTAGAATCCCTTCCTTTCACCTTTCCTTTTTTTTCTTTAATAAAAGTCATTATGAACAACCGTCCGTAGTCATGGCTCTTGCTGTGATACCTGTATCGTTAGCCACGTGAGGTGTCTCTTGGTTAGAATTTCCTCAGTGTGTCTTCCCCTTTGCTTCCCGCCCTTCCTGTCCTCAGCGTCTGGTGGGGGTGGGGGTGCGGTTCCGTGCAACGTGTAGGGGCCGTCTGAATTGAGCCAGTTCACTCAGAGCACGATTCCTCGAACGTTCATATGTATGTATTTCTCCATCTTTCTTCTATTTTCTGTGCCTTTTTCCTGCCTTCTTTGAATTGGTTTGGTGGGAGCTTCCTCCTTCCTTTGCCAGCAGATCTGGGTTGGAAACACACGTTGTCCGTGTTCCTTTAGAGGTTATCCTCCACATCTCCACCCAGAGGTGCCCTGCTCCTCCGGCCGGAGCGCAGCGAACCCTCCCCGCCTCCACCTCCTGGGGCCCCAGGGAAGCCGCCCTCTGGGTGACGCTGGCCCTCACTGTCTGCCCCAGGTCATTGAGGTGATCGCGGGGGTCTCTGCCGTCCTCGGCGGGGTCATTGCCCTGAATGTGGACGACGCCATCTCCGGCCCACACCTCTCCGTCACATTCTTCTGGATCCTAGTGGCTGTGAGTACATCTGAGGGCCCTCGTGGGTGCGGCCGGCCTCTGAGCTCAGCTGTGGGGCCGTCCGGCAGAAACACAGCAGAGGGAGTGGCGGGGCAGGGCACCTGGGTGCTGGCGGCCCTGGCCCCGGGCTGTTTGGGGACCGTGGACTAAAGGAGTCACCAATTAGCCACTATTACTGTGTTATATTTTTTGCGAAGGTACTTGTTCTGTTATTTCATATAATTTTATAGTGTATGATATTCATACTGTCTCATGTTTTACAATGTAATACAGGAGTATCGCTTCACACTGACTATGCAACAGCGGCCCAGCTGGGCGAGTGCCTGCTGCTCCGGCGCTGCTGTATATGGGGCCCTTCACCCTTTTTTTTTTTTTTTTTTAATATTTATTTATTTGGCTGTGCTGGGTCTTAGTTGCAGTATGTGGGATCTAGCTCCCTGACCAGGGCTCAAACCCAGGCCTCCTGCATTGGAAGCCAGGAGTCTTAGCCACTGGGCCACCAGAGAAGTGCCCCCTTCACCCTTTTATAAGCAAGTCTCAGTTGGCTTACGTGATTTACTGCTACTTGACACTTAGCTGAGACGCGCCCCGTGGAGGGCAGGGTCCCCGGCTCGGCCCTCCCGTGGCTGTGCTGCCAGGACGTCTGGCCCGCCGCTTGGGGGTTGCCATTGCCCTGCAGCGCTCAGTCCCCGTGTTGTCAGCTGCCCCTGCACCACAGCCCTCCCATGCCCCGGGCTCCTACACTGAGGGTGTGGGCACTTCCGTTTGCTTTGCGGCTGTATAGGTGGACGGCTGGGGCTTGGACACACCTGGGCTCAGCGGGCCACATGGGCTGGGGTGGTGGAGGGTGCCGGGCACCTGGACCCCCAAGTGGGGACAGTGGAGGGTCGGAAGGGGGGCCCAGCAGTCGGCGACCTCAAGAACACTTGTGCCCCGCAAGCTACCCTCTGCCTAGATCATGTAGAACTAGATTTGGCTCCTTAAAATAAATATAAAAGGCAATTTTTAGCAGCAGAGGGGCAGGGTGCTGGCCCAGGGGAGGAGCCCCCAGTGGTGAAAGCATTGGGTGCAGTCGCACAGTGTCTCCAGGGGCCCCTGAGTCCAACAACCCACCCGTGCCCGCCTGCAGCCAGCTGGTACCCTGTCCAGAAACGTCGCGTCATGAACGAGGCACAGGGGCGGGTCAGCGGAGGTCTCCGCGCTGAGGAGCCAGTGAACAGCTGAAAAATAGGGAGCACCATCATCTCCTGGACCCTGAGCCGGGAGCAGATCCCCTCAGGACATCGCCGGGACGACTGCAGGCTGGAACACGGGCCGCCCTGGACACAGCCGTTACATCTCTCACCTGTCCTGGGTGCGATGCTGAGTTGAGATGGAGCAGCAGACAGGCGGTGTTTGCGGGGCGGGGGCGCCCGTATCCCGGCGCTGACCCCCAGCTGCTGAGGAGCGGGGCACACAGGGAGCCTGCCCGCACCCTCCAGCCCCACCAGCCCCGAGCTGCCCTGGCTCTCAGGGCCTCCAGGAGGGCCCGAATCAGAACGGGAGTGCACGTTCGGGGTCGTGACTTGCGCTGTCATGTCTGAAGCCTTCTTTTTCTGTCTCTCTTAGTGTTTCCCAAGTGCCATTGCCAGTCATGTGGCAGCAGAATGTCCAAGCAGGTCGCTGGTAAGTGACGCCCACAGGCTCCAGGGCCCTGCTGAGTAGCCCGCTGGCCTGAGCAGGGTTGGGGGGCGCGCACCTGAGGGCTGTCTGTGGGGCGGTGGCGGGGGGCTTCAGGAGGGCTGGGCGACTGTCTGGGGCTGAACTCTCTGTGGAAATAACCAGCATCAGCCCGTCTGGGGTGAGAGTGGGGAGAAGCTCCTGGGACGCAGCAGGGGCACCGTCGGGTGCCGGTGCTGCTGGTGGACAGCGGCAGCTGCCAGGCCCGGCCCGCATGCCCTGTGCGGGGGCGGCGGGCGTGGCCGGCCCTGGGCTGTGTGCTGCCGGGGGCTGGTGGGCACTGGGAGGAGGCCATTGATTCCTAAGTGCTGTTTTGTTAACAGAGTGAACTGTGCATAAATTGAAGAAACTCTCAAGACACGTGCACTTTGAAATAAGGGGCAGACTGAGCACAGACTTAGCAGGCGCCCCGCGCTGGCCCCAGTGGTGAAAGCATTGGGTGCAGTCGCACAGTGTCTCCAGGGGCCCCTGAGTCCAACAACCCACCCGTGCCCGCCTGCAGCCAGCTGGTACCCTGTCCAGAAACGTCGCGTCATGAACGAGGCACAGGGGCGGGTCAGCGGAGGTCTCCGCGCTGAGGAGCCAGTGAACAGCTGAAAAATAGGGAGCACCATCATCTCCTGGACCCTGAGCCGGGAGCAGATCCCCTCAGGACATCGCCGGGACGACTGCAGGCTGGAACACGGGCCGCCCTGGACACAGCCGTTACATCTCTCACCTGTCCTGGGTGCGATGCTGAGTTGAGATGGAGCAGCAGACAGGCGGTGTTTGCGGGGCGGGGGCGCCCGTATCCCGGCGCTGACCCCCAGCTGCTGAGGAGCGGGGCACACAGGGAGCCTGCCCGCACCCTCCAGCCCCACCAGCCCCGAGCTGCCCTGGCTCTCAGGGCCTCCAGGAGGGCCCGAATCAGAACGGGAGTGCACGTTCGGGGTCGTGACTTGCGCTGTCATGTCTGAAGCCTTCTTTTTCTGTCTCTCTTAGTGTTTCCCAAGTGCCATTGCCAGTCATGTGGCAGCAGAATGTCCAAGCAGGTCGCTGGTAAGTGACGCCCACAGGCTCCAGGGCCCTGCTGAGTAGCCCGCTGGCCTGAGCAGGGTTGGGGGGCGCGCACCTGAGGGCTGTCTGTGGGGCGGTGGCGGGGGGCTTCAGGAGGGCTGGGCGACTGTCTGGGGCTGAACTCTCTGTGGAAATAACCAGCATCAGCCCGTCTGGGGTGAGAGTGGGGAGAAGCTCCTGGGACGCAGCAGGGGCACCGTCGGGTGCCGGTGCTGCTGGTGGACAGCGGCAGCTGCCAGGCCCGGCCCGCATGCCCTGTGCGGGGGCGGCGGGCGTGGCCGGCCCTGGGCTGTGTGCTGCCGGGGGCTGGTGGGCACTGGGAGGAGGCCATTGATTCCTAAGTGCTGTTTTGTTAACAGAGTGAACTGTGCATAAATTGAAGAAACTCTCAAGACACGTGCACTTTGAAATAAGGGGCAGACTGAGCACAGACTTAGCAGGCGCCCCGCGCTGGCCCCGGACGTATGCTGAGGCCTGATTCGCTCAGGTGATTCCCGGCCACACCCCACAACCCCGACATCTTGCTCTGGTCTGCTTGCCTCTGCCAGGTGGAGGTGCTGATTGCCATCTGCAGCCTGGCAGCTCCGCTGCTGTTCACAGCCTCGGGGTACCTGTCCTTCAGCATCATGAGAATCCTGGATGTCTTTAAAGACTACCCGCCAGCCTTCAAGGTCTGTGTGCTTTTATTTTATTCAGACCCCGAGAGGTGCGGTGCCACTGAGCCGCTGCCCACGTCAGGGATGCCCGTCTGGCTGGAGCTGGCTGTGCAGACAGCTGACCTGCCTGCCGCTGGTTCTGCCCGTTCACGTCTCTCCGGGGGCAGGGGGGCGTCCGAGGAGCCTGGCGGGCTGCAGTCCATGCCGTCCGCGACTGAGCATGCATGCGTGAGGGGTGGAGGGAGATGGGTTGGTAATAGTGAACAGGCAGAACCAGAAAAAGCAAAGCCAGCCTTTCTCCCCGGGGTCAGACTCTGCCTCTGCCACGCACTGAGCTCCACTCTGCTCGGGTCTCTTTCTGCCCCGACTGTGCCTCAGCCCGTCTGTGCCCCCTGTTCGCCCAGGAGGTTGGCACCAAGCCTTCACCACTGGCTGGCTTGATGCCGGCTGCCCTGCATTTCAGGGGTGCCTCACTCTGTCACCTGTTTGTCCTTCTAAATGAATTTTATTTAAAAAAATTTAAGAAATATTTATTTCTTTATTTTTGGCTGTGCCAGGTCTTAGGTGTGGCACGCAGGATCTTTCGCTGCACCACGTGGTGAACCTCTCTAGGTGAGGTTCGTGGGCTCTAGAGCACAGGCTCGGTAGTTGCCGCATTTGGGCTTAGTGGCCCTCCAGCAGGTGGGATTTTCATTCCCTAACCAGGGACCCGTCCCATGTCCTCCGCAGTGGGGGGCAGACTCTTAGCCGCCGGCCCCCAGGGAAGCCCCTGTGTGAATTTTAGAGTCGCCCTGCCTGGCTCAAGACGACACACTGTTTCATTATGTAAAAAACGGGACTCGTGGTTGGTTATATGAGCAGGTTACCCTGAGAGGCATCAAGTCTTTACATATTTTTTAATAATGACATTGTCAGGGTTCTTCTTTGTCATCACGTTTGGCTGCTTTGTGTTTCTGAGGCTGGAAGGACACCGCGGCAGTGTGAGGAGCGAGCCAGCGCCCTGTGGGTGTCTTTGCAGCTCCCGGGGCTTCCCCTGTTGTGGTGGAGGGCCTCTCCCCAGGGCCCCCTGCCCCATCCTGGGGCCCGGGGTGACCCCTCCTCCCCGGTAGCCAGCGCCAGCCGCTCCAGCTTGCGCTCGAGCCGTCGATGGCCTCTGTGTCCCTGCCTTTCCTCCGGCTCGGGGCCCCGCTCACAGTCTCACACGGCATGACTCCTTTTGCCTCCCTGCGCCCCTGGTGAGGCCACACGTGGTTTCAGTGGCTCCTCTGAGGCCCTGCTGGGGGGCCTGGAAGACTTGAGCCAGGCTGGGCGCTGTCGGGCTGGGCTGCCTGCAGGTCATCTTTGTGCCGGTCTGTTAAGCTCCCGACCACAGAGCTCAGAGCAGACCTGACCTCCTGAGCTCTTGCTCCGTGCGACAGTGGTCACTGCTCAGGCCGGTGATGCAGCCGGGCCCTGTGGAGTGAGAGGCTGAAAGCGCTCTGCGCAGCTGCCCCGGGGCTGGGGTGTCTGCCTCGGGACGCTCCCTGGGCGCTGGGGGCCCGGGGTGGCTGAGGGCGGAGGGAACGCGGGCCCGCTCAGCCCGTCTCCGCCCCCAGCAATCCTATGACGCGCTGCTGCTGCTGCTGCTGCTGGAGCTGCTGCTGCAGGCGGGCCTCAACACGGCCACCGTGATCCAGTGTGTGCGCTTCAAGGTGGGCGCGTCCTGGGACGCCACGGCCACGCAGACCGGTCCGCGGGAGCGCCCCGCCGGGCAGGTGAGTGGCCTCGGAGCAAGCGCAGCTCCCTGGGGCCCTGGGCAAAGCAATACCCACCCGAGGTGACTTCTTTCAAGACCTGTTGGCTCTATCTGTGTTTTCTTAAACAAAGAAAAATCTCATAAAGGTGCAGTACGTTTATACACTTTTTCAGCCAGACAGACAAAGACGAATCCATTTCTAAAAAGATACTGTGGACGGAACGCTTCCAGTTTTACTCTTAGAACGAGAAGAGACGTTGGCAGACATCTGCATGGTTCACAGGGCTCCACCCCTGTGGTCTGGCCGCGAAGGGGGGGCCCACCCCGCCCCTCAGATGTGGCATCCATGACCCCCGGCTGGCGGGCTCTGGAGGATCCCACCGGCCCCTCGGCCAGGCTCACGGCCACTGTACTTGGCCCAGGCCCTGCCCCTTGTCCCCACAACTGGACGGCCGCTCCCTGCCTGCTGCCCACCGCGGTGCTTTACCGGGTACACCTGCTCACTGTCCTCCAGGTGCACAATGCTCCGAGGACCTGGGGAGCTGCCTCAGGGCCCAAAGGGCCACTCTGGGTGGCCCGGACATGCCTCCTGCCCAGCTGCCCCTGGGGCCCACCCACCTTGCATCCGCTTCTGTATGCTGCACTCCGCCAGCTGGAGCACGCCCAGCGCTGCCTGCCTCCCGGCTTCGTCCGCTGGGGCACTTCTCACTCGGTGTCGTTTGGTGTCCTTTTGCCCTGGCTTTGTTCAGCCTCCCTCAGGAATGGCTGTGTACCCGGGCCTCGTGGGGGGCCTGCTGGTTCCGTGTCGGGACGCGCAGGTGCAGCGTCACGCCGCTGAGTCCTCCCGGCCAGTCCAGAGCCACCAGTGCTGGGGCTCAGGGGACGGGCTTGGCCGCTGTCCTTCCTGTTGGGTGACCGCTGGCTGCGTCAGACCCTCCTTCCCAAGGGCTAGGCTGTACAGCCTCCCGGGCCAGGTCCAGCCGTGGGGCATCTACCTCTGCCCCCAGGAAGAGCTGAAGGAACTCAGCGCTGCACCCTGGCAGGCAGCATGGCCCGTCAGCAGCACTTACTGAGCACCTACTGCATGCCAGCACTGCTCTGCCCGGTGTGGGATGCAGGCCCGCAGGAAGAGGCCTCGCGAGGCAGGTGCGGGTGCCAGCTGAGCCCCTGCTACCCAGCTGGCTGTGGGGAGGATGCCCACCCTCCCATCCAGGGCCCACCCCACAGCCCAGCGCGGTCCATGTGGAGGACAACGGGGGTGGGGGTGTCCCTGGGAGAGGGGGTGCGGGCACAAGAGGGCACAGAGGCCCCCACCATCCTGCTTCCTGTGAGTGGGTGGGTGGCCCGGGGCAAATAACGCTGTCCTGTCTCAGTCGCAGGTGGCCAGAAGCACCCTGAAGGAGTTTGACAAGGAGAAGGCGTGGAGAGCCGTCGTGGTACAGATGGCCCAGTGACCGCAGACAGGTCGGCCGAGGTGCAGGCCCCTTGGCCCTCCAGCACCCTAACACCCAGACACTCGTTGTCCCTGAGCTGCAACCCCAACTTGCCCCTCCCTGTTCCTACAGAGGGCTGGGTGCAAGGTGGAGCTTGCTCATTTCTTATGGTAGTTGAATTTTGCCCTAGGCAGACGCTGACTGTTTTGTGCTTACTGGGGATGCTCTGTTCGGTGCCCCCGAGGTGGCCCAACCACAGGAGCAGTGGCATGGGGCCCCGGTGAAGGAGGGGCCGTGCCAGAGCTGAACTCTGCGGGCGCTGGTATTTGGGCAGCCCTGGGACTCAAGGCTGCCACCCCTTGGGCGCCTCGCCCAGGCCTCCCTGCCTGGCTTTGCTGAGTACCTGCTGTGCGCCCAGCCCTGCGGGGACCATACCCATCTTGGCACTTCTTTTCCTGGGGCGAGGGGGTGGCACAGCCTGCCGAGCAGCAGCTCCCCCATGAGAGGCAGAGCGGCTTCCTTCCTGTGGAGAGCCCACAGACCTACACCCCCAGAGCCAGAGGTGCGGGGCAGCCCCCACCCAGCTCATAGCTTTTCCCATGTGAAACCCGCAGGCCTGCGTTTCTGGCCTTTTTCACTTAAAGCCAGACTTTCCAGAAGGGCCCTGGTCCATGTCAGGGTGTCCTGCACGGCCAGTGGCAACCCCACTCAGGAGCGGTCAGCCAGCTCTTGTCCTGAGTCCTCCGTCACCCCATGGGCTGTGGCAGCTCGGTGTTCTCCAGGGGGGCCGCTGTCCAAGGCTCTGCAAACAGGCCACGTCTCTGCTCGTGTCCCAGGCAGGCCAGGCAGACACGTGCCTTGGTCAAGTCCCCAGACGGGCAGGGGGGCAGCAAGGGGCTGTCTGTACACAAGCAGACCCCACTCAGCCCCAGCCGCGGGGCACCTGCCTTCCTGCAGGTCCTCAGCCTGGCCGACAGCCCTGCCGACAGCACGGGGACACTCCTGTCCCCAGGGGTCCAGAGCCTCAGCGCCTGGGGGCTCGACCCAGACACTTTTCTCACTTTAGAGAGAGCTCAAAACATTCACACAAATGGGGTTTTGAAAGTGAATAGTCCTGTCTCTGTCAGTTTACATTTTCTGTGTGATATAGTTTAATACTGCCTAAGCAATAAATGCTAACATGTCATTGTGGCCAGTGGCCTGTTTAACTTTGGGTCTTCTCGCACGAGGTTCTAAAACAACTGAGGTGAAGTATTGGGGTGGGGGGCTTTTAATGTATCCATGGTGTTCGTCGGCCTGAGCCAGTCTGCAGGGGGCTTGGGTGGAGACTGGAAAGGCACTGGTGCCTCTCGGGGAACTGACCCCCTCACAGAGAGGGTACAGAGCCTTGCTTTTGGGTTATCTTAGGAAGTTACATGCAAAATAAAGATGCTTAAACCAAATAAAGATAGCATCTAGATTTTGGAAAGTGGCCAGGAGGAAGGCACCGATGGGGTGGGTGGTGGCACTCAGTCCCTCAGGTGTGTCTGACTCCCTGGGACCCCATGCACAGCAGCCGCCAGGCTTCCTGTCCTTCACCTTCTCCGGGAGCTTGCTCAGACTCAGGTCCATTGGGTCGGTGATGCCATCTGACCCATCTCATCCTCTGTCGTGCCCTTCGCCTCCTGCCTTCAGCCTTTTCCGGCATGAGGTTCCTATCCAGTGCGTTGGCTCTTCTCATCAGGTGGCCAAAGTACTGGAGCTTCGGCTTCAGCATCAGTCCTTCCAGTGAATAGTCAGGGCTGATTCCCTTCAGTATTGACCGGGTTGACCTTGCCGTCCACGGGACTCTGGAGTCTTCTCCAGCACCAGTTTGAAGGCATCACTTCTTCAGCGTTGAGCCTTTTTCATTGTCCAGCTCTCACATCTGTACATGACTACTGGCAAAACCATAGCTTTGTGTATAGGGAGCTTTGTAGGGAAAGTAATGTCTCTGCTCTGTAACACACTGTCTAGACTTGTCACAGCTTTGATGTGACGTGGATCTTTCCTACTCACCCCTACCTCTACAAAGATGCTGGACCAGAGAGGCGGGACATCTGGGTGGCGGGAGAGGCCGGCTGGCGCTAGGAACCCCTGAGCTAGCAGCTCAGGCCCCACGAGTGACTCTGGGGACACAAAGCCAGGAGACATTGGATGGTAGGTGTGGGAGGAGGCCCGAGGGTCGTGGGGTGGAGCCTGACCTGGAGTTTGTCGTGCAAGGGCGGGGTCCCAGGTGTGTGACCTTCTGGTCTTTATGACTTGGGGGCTCTGACTGCCAGGGTGAGTCTGTGTGCCCCCGACAGCTGCGCCGAGCAAGACCACGTGACCCCGGGCGGGGCGCGCGCCACTGGCCGGTCCTCTTTCCTGCGGACAGCATGCTGCATGCCCCGCGCGCCGGGCCTCACGCCAGCCTCGGCCGCGCCTCGGACAGCAGCCCTCGCCCGCTGTCCCGCCCGGGTGCCCCCAACCGTGGTCCGTGGGACCCCACGCCCCTCGCGCGACGCCGCGCCCGGAGCCGCCCTCGCTGCCCCCCGCCGCCAGCGCGCCCGCGCAGCCCCACGCCCCGAGCCGCCCGCCGGCGCCGCAGGGCTGCACAATGCGCCGCGCAGCCCCGTCCGTCGCCCCGGGCAACCGCAGGGCGCGGGACAGCACGACAGGGGGCGGGGGCACGCGGCACGCGGCCCGGCCCGGGTGAGCCCCGAGCCCGCTTCCCTCCGAACCTAGGGCCCGGGCCCGCCCTCTGCCGCGTCCCCGCCCCCACCCGCCGGATTCCGGCCCACCCCCGTGGGGCCCCAGACGGATCCCCCTCAGGGGCTGCAGACCCGCCCGCCCCTCCGCCTCTGAGCCTCGCCCTGAGCCCCCGCCCCCGCCCTGCGTCCCGCCCCGCCCGGCCCGCCCCTCCAGCCCGGACTGCCCCTCCGCCCAGCCCGGCTCAGTCTGCGCTCCCCGCTTCCACCCAGCGCCCACACTGCCTTGCAGGGGCCCAGGTGGTGGAAGGCCGCAAGGGCGAGGTGGCCGAGGCCGCGGCCAAAGCAGGAATGGAGCCTGGCGAAGGGAAGAGGCCGTCCTCCGAGTCCGCGACGCCGGAAGGGGAGCGCAGAGCAGAATCCAGTCAGTACGGCCCTGCGCCTGCCGCCCTGGGTTTCCTGGAGCTGACGGCCCGCGCGGGTCTGGGGGCCGCCTCTCTCTTCTTCTGATCTGTCTGCCCGTCGTTGGGCCAAACCGCCTGCTTTCGTTCCAGTAGCCTTTCAAGTCTTAACGTTTCTCTATTTGTCCTCCAAGATGTGTTCAGGATTTCTTGGATTTTTGCATTTTTAGAATCAATTGTTAGCTTACCGCTCTCCCCTTAACATACATACACACAGGCCTCCTGGGTGATTCCATTGAACGGATGGATCCACTGGGATGAGAATTAGCATCTGAATGTCCAGTGTCCTGGTCTTGAACACTAGCTCTTTCATACTTGTCAGCAAGATTCCTCTTTGTTAGAATCACTCCCAGGTAGTCCATGCCTAACACCACTGTAGATCGCATTTTTAGTTCCATTTTCTAATTGTCTCTAGTGTATAGAGATACAGTTGAGTTCATTTTCCTGGCTCGGTGGCTTACATGTACTGACTAATTCTAACAGATTTGTAGTTACATACACAGTCATCGCCTGCTGATCTCAGCCTTTGTACCTCTTATTTCCTTTTCTTGCATTATTGCATGAGCCAGCACTTTGGGTGTAATGTTGAATAGAAGTGAAATAGTGGACATCTTTTTTATTTCCAAACTCAGGAGGAAAGTGCTCAGTATTTCACCGTGAAGTATGATGTTGCTATAAGGTTTTTGTTTTTTTTTTAAGTGGTTTATTTTTTTTTTTCACACTTCTTTAGCTGTCAAGTTTTCTTTGGCAAATTTATTCAAAATACTAAATTTTCATTTTAAAACCAAGTTTATATTTATGTAATAGAGGTCCTAAGTGGATCCAGCTTCACCAGGATGCCTTTCTCTAAGCCCCAGTGGTTAGTATCTTCCCTTTAAAATGTACAGGTAGTATGCTTTAAGTTGTCATTGACAAAAATTATGAATTAAACACCCACAAATTCTTCATGCCACAGGTTTGAAAGGAAGTTCCCTTTTATTCCTGGTTTACTGAGAATTTTAAAAGGAATAGTTATTACATTTTATCATGTTTTCTTCTGCATATTTTTAACTTTATCAAAGGATTATGTTATGGATTTTCAAATATTGTAAATATTTCAAATATTTTATGCTTAGAATTCTAATCACAATTTTGTCTGTATTCGAATGCCTTGATGGGGCGTATTTTCGTTACTGTCCAATTCTCATTTCCACTTGACTTCTCCCTTGAGCTGTGCTTTATTTTAAGAATATGCTGCTTAGTCTCTGAATATTTGGAATATCTCTAGTTACCATTTTGTTATTAATTTCTAGTTCGCTTCAATCATAGAGAGTATAATCTATCATTCTGCTCCTCTGCAGTCTGCCAAGACACGTGGGCCCGCGTGTGGCCTTTGCTGGAAGCAGGGCGCGAGGAGAAAGGGGCCCCGGCTGTGGGCTCGGTGTCTGTGGGTGTTCTTGAAGGCTGGCTGATTCAAATCTGCTCTGTTTTCCTGATTGTCTATGTTTTCCTTCTCTGAGCATGTGCTAACTGGCTTCAGTCTGTCTCTTTGCATCTCTATGGACTCTAGCCCCACAGGCTATTCCTTCTTATGTATCTAATTCTAACAGATTTGTAGTTACATACACAGTCATCGCCTGCTGATCTCAGCCTTTGTACCTCTTATTTCCTTTTCTTGCATTATTGCATGAGCCAGCACTTTGGGTGTAATGTTGAATAGAAGTGAAATAGTGGACATCTTTTTTATTTCCAAACTCAGGAGGAAAGTGCTCAGTATTTCACCGTGAAGTATGATGTTGCTATAAGGTTTTTGTTTTTTTTTTAAGTGGTTTATTTTTTTTTTTCACACTTCTTTAGCTGTCAAGTTTTCTTTGGCAAATTTATTCAAAATACTAAATTTTCATTTTAAAACCAAGTTTATATTTATGTAATAGAGGTCCTAAGTGGATCCAGCTTCACCAGGATGCCTTTCTCTAAGCCCCAGTGGTTAGTATCTTCCCTTTAAAATGTACAGGTAGTATGCTTTAAGTTGTCATTGACAAAAATTATGAATTAAACACCCACAAATTCTTCATGCCACAGGTTTGAAAGGAAGTTCCCTTTTATTCCTGGTTTACTGAGAATTTTAAAAGGAATAGTTATTACATTTTATCATGTTTTCTTCTGCATATTTTTAACTTTATCAAAGGATTATGTTATGGATTTTCAAATATTGTAAATATTTCAAATATTTTATGCTTAGAATTCTAATCACAATTTTGTCTGTATTCGAATGCCTTGATGGGGCGTATTTTCGTTACTGTCCAATTCTCATTTCCACTTGACTTCTCCCTTGAGCTGTGCTTTATTTTAAGAATATGCTGCTTAGTCTCTGAATATTTGGAATATCTCTAGTTACCATTTTGTTATTAATTTCTAGTTCGCTTCAATCATAGAGAGTATAATCTATCATTCTGCTCCTCTGCAGTCTGCCAAGACACGTGGGCCCGCGTGTGGCCTTTGCTGGAAGCAGGGCGCGAGGAGAAAGGGGCCCCGGCTGTGGGCTCGGTGTCTGTGGGTGTTCTTGAAGGCTGGCTGATTCAAATCTGCTCTGTTTTCCTGATTGTCTATGTTTTCCTTCTCTGAGCATGTGCTAACTGGCTTCAGTCTGTCTCTTTGCATCTCTATGGACTCTAGCCCCACAGGCTCCTCTGTTTGTGCGATTCTCCAGGCAAGAATACTGGAGTGGGTTGCCATGCCCTCCTCCAGGGGGTCTTCCTGACCCAGGAATCAAACCCACATCTCTTATGTCGCCTGCGTGGCAAGCAGATTCTTTACCACTAGACCACCTGGGCAGCCCTTCCTTTACTGAGAGAAGTAGTTCATTAAAGTATACAAATTTGGATTTTCTATGTTTTTTTTTTTTCCCCACTCTGTCCACTTGTGTTTTTATACATTTGAAGCTATATTATTAAGTATATACACATTTGAAATTTTATGAAATGTCTCTGAAGGTTGACTGAGTGCGCTGGGGGGCTGGACACAGGGGTTAGACTGATGTCTCCCGAGTCTGAATGTAACTGCTTTGTTCTTGCCTTTGCTTTGGTGTCTGTTTTTCTTTTGCAGGATTAAGACGAGGAGTTTCTCAAGACTTGATTTCTTCCCCCAAATTAGACAAATACAAAATAGCAAAACAGTTAACAGACAAGGCAATCAAGGTAAATGCTCTTTGGGACTCAGTGGGGAGGGATCTTTTTTATTAATTTCTTTATTTTAATTGGAAGATAATTACTTTACAATCTTATAATGGTTTTTGCCATACATCAACATGAATTGGCCACAGGCATGCATGTGTCTCCCCATTCTGAAGCCCCCTCTCGCCTCTCTCCCTACCCCATCCCTCTGTGTTACCCCAGAGCACCAGCTTTGGGTACCCTGCTTCATGCGTTGAACTGGAAGACGAATGGATGAAGAAGTTATGGTACATGTACATAATAGAATATTACTCAGCTATAAATAGGAATGCATTTGAGTGAGTTCAAATGAGGTGGATGAACCTAGAGCCCATTATACAGAGTGAAGTCAGAAAGAGAAATACAAATACTGTGTATTAATGCATATATATGAAATTGAGGAAGATGGTCCATTTTTAAGAATAGAATTTATTTTGGAATTTAGAGACTGAACCCATTTCCTGCAGTGTGCCCATCAGCTGAGGCATGCCACCCCCACCGTAGCCTCACAGGAGGCTTGTGCCAGAGTTGCTTTATATTTCACCTTTACTTTTGAAATAGGTGATGCTTTCAAAATTGAAAAAGTACAGACATCCACGGTAAAAGTCTCTTCCACAGCCATGAGGTCTGTGTGCCCCATCACATGACTGCGGCTGTGGACACAAGTCACAGACAAAGGACAGACTCCTTGTGACTCGCAGACCCTCCTGTCCACCCCCCTTGCCCCAGGACCCTGAGCGTCATGGTGAGGAGGCTTGGGCATGAGAGGAGCCCTTGGGCTTGTGGAGCCCCTGGGACACCCACCCGCGTCTCCGAGGGAGAGGCCAGAATGGGAGCATTTGGGGAAGATAAGGAGGACAAGAAGCATTCTTCAGATGGCTCCACAGCTCACACTCTGAGAATGGGATTCTCATCCTTGCTGCGCGTTCACCTTGCTTGGTCCAGGACAGTGGAGAAGCACGAGAGATCTAACACACACTGACACTTGGAAATGTGCTCAACCCTTAGCTTTCTTCTGAAGCCCGCACGTGTGAGTGCATGGACTGGGGTGCGCTCGGGCTCTGGTGGGCTGCATGCACCTGGAGAGGAGCCCAGCACTGGCGGCGACGGTCGTCTGCACCGAGCCGAGCAGCCGCGGCAGAGCGCGGCCGCAGCCTGGGAAGCCGCCCCTTGCCCTAGTGGTTCCTAAGCCCTGGCCCCACAGACAAACCTTGGGTGCTTCCTATCACTGTCCTTTTTGGAATTTCATATAAATAGAATGTAATTCTCAGATTTTCCTTTGAGACCTTAAAACATATAAGTTGGTACCCTGCTTCATGCGTTGAACTGGACAAAAGTTATGGTACATAAAAAGAATATTACTCAGCTATAAATAGGAATGCATTTGAGTGAGTTCAAATGAGGTGGATGAACCTAGAGCCCATTATACAGAGTGAAGTCAGAAAGAGAAATACAAATACTGTGTATTAATGCATATATATGAAATTGAGGAAGATGGTCCATTTTTAAGAATAGAATTTATTTTGGAATTTAGAGACTGAACCCATTTCCTGCAGTGTGCCCATCAGCTGAGGCATGCCACCCCCACCGTAGCCTCACAGGAGGCTTGTGCCAGAGTTGCTTTATATTTCACCTTTACTTTTGAAATAGGTGATGCTTTCAAAATTGAAAAAGTACAGACATCCACGGTAAAAGTCTCTTCCACAGCCATGAGGTCTGTGTGCCCCATCACATGACTGCGGCTGTGGACACAAGTCACAGACAAAGGACAGACTCCTTGTGACTCGCAGACCCTCCTGTCCACCCCCCTTGCCCCAGGACCCTGAGCGTCATGGTGAGGAGGCTTGGGCATGAGAGGAGCCCTTGGGCTTGTGGAGCCCCTGGGACACCCACCCGCGTCTCCGAGGGAGAGGCCAGAATGGGAGCATTTGGGGAAGATAAGGAGGACAAGAAGCATTCTTCAGATGGCTCCACAGCTCACACTCTGAGAATGGGATTCTCATCCTTGCTGCGCGTTCACCTTGCTTGGTCCAGGACAGTGGAGAAGCACGAGAGATCTAACACACACTGACACTTGGAAATGTGCTCAACCCTTAGCTTTCTTCTGAAGCCCGCACGTGTGAGTGCATGGACTGGGGTGCGCTCGGGCTCTGGTGGGCTGCATGCACCTGGAGAGGAGCCCAGCACTGGCGGCGACGGTCGTCTGCACCGAGCCGAGCAGCCGCGGCAGAGCGCGGCCGCAGCCTGGGAAGCCGCCCCTTGCCCTAGTGGTTCCTAAGCCCTGGCCCCACAGACAAACCTTGGGTGCTTCCTATCACTGTCCTTTTTGGAATTTCATATAAATAGAATGTAATTCTCAGATTTTCCTTTGAGACCTTAAAACATATAAGCATTTAGAGCTACAAATGTCCAAGTACTGCTTTAACTTCATTTCAGTAGATTTCATTTTGTAGTATTTTTGATGAGATTCAGTTCAAAGTGTTTTTTTTGTTTTTATCTTTTTCTGGGGGGGAGTGGGGTGGGGAGGGTGGGGGACGGGCGGGCCACTTCTATTGGTCTTTCATTTCTCCATTTTCATCCATCTTTGTTCCTTGGCTCCTGTGGGCCTCCCATCGCGGTGGCCCCTGTTGTTGCAGAGCGCCGGCTCTGGGCACATGCATTCCAGAACTCCGGCTCGGTAATTGGACACATCAGTCCAGCTGCTCCGCGGCACGTGGGATCTTCCCAGGCCAGGGCTCGAACCGGCGCCCCCTGCACTGCAAGGCGGTGTCCTTACCCACTGGACCACCAGGGGAAGCCCAGTTCAAAGTGTTTTATAATTCATTTTATTTTCATTGATAATGGGTTACTTAGAAGTGTAGTTCTTAATTTCTAACTGGTAGATTATTAAAATCCTTAAAGATGACACTGTTAAAGTGCTGCGCTCAGTATGTTAGAAAATCAGGACTGGAAAAGGTCAGTTTTCATTCCAATTCCAAAGAAGGGATGCCAAAGAATGTACAGACTCCCACACAGCCACGTCCATATCACATGCTAGTAAGGTCATGCTCAAAATCCTCCCAGCTGCGTATCAGCATCATGTGAACTGAGAAATTCTAGATGTACAAGCTGGATTTAGAAAAGACAGAGGATCCAGAGATCAAATTGCCAACATTCACAGGATCACAGAAAAAGCAAGGGAATTCCAGAAAAAACATGTACATCTGCTTCGTTGACTACACTAATGCCTTTGACTGTGTGGGTCACAACAAACTGTGGAAAATTCTTAAAGAGATGGGAATACCAGACCACCTTACATGTGCCCTGTGAATCCTGTATGCAAGCCAAGAAGCAACAGAACTGGACACGGAACAACGGACTGGTTCCAAATTGGGAAAGGAGTACATCACGGTTGTATATTGTCACCCTGCTTATTTAACTTATATGCAGAGCACACAATACAAAATGCTCGGCTGAATGACTAACCAGCTAGAATCAAGATTACCAGGAGAAATATCAGCAGCCTCAGTTATGCAGATACCACTCTAATGGCAGAAAGTGAAGAAGACCTAAAGAATCTCTTGATGATTGAAAAAGCTGGCTTAAAACTCAGCGTTCAGAAAATTATGATCATGGCATCCAGTCCCTCTCTTCATGGTAAACAGGAGGTGGGGGAAAATGGAAACTGTGACAGACTTTATTTTCTTGAGCTCCAAAATCACTGTGGATGGTGACTGCAGCCATGAAATTAAAAGACGCTCCTTGGAAGGAAATCTATGACAAATGCAGGCAGCGTATTAAAAAGCAGGGACATCACTTTGACAACAAAAGTCCAATAGTCAAAACTACGTTTTTTCCATTAGTCATGTGCAGGTGTGAGAACTGGACCATAATGAAGGCTGTGCCGAAGCACCGCTGCGTTTGCACTGTGGTGCGGGAGGACTCGAGAGGCCCTTGCACTGCAAGGAGGTCATACCCGTCCATCCTCATGGAAATCAGCCCTGAATACGCACTGGAAGGACTGGTGCTGAAGCTGCAGTTCCAGTACTTTGGCCGCCTGATGTGAAAAGACAAGAAAAGACCCTGATGCTGGGAAAGATTGAAGGCGAAAGGAGGAGGGGCGGCAGAGGATGAGATGGTTAGGTGGCATCGCTGACTCAATGGACGTGAACTTGAGTGAACTCTGAGAGAGAGTGGAGGACAGCGGAGCCCGGCGTGCTGCAGGCTGTGGGGTCGCTAAGAGCTGGGCGTGACTTAGAGCCTGAACAACAACAAAGGTTTTGCCTCCGGTTGAGAATGTAATTGGTATAATATTCCACTGAAATGTGTTCAGACCTTTTTATGCCTTAATTTATATAGAAGTTGATGCAGAGTGCTTTAGTCACAGTCATCAGGGTGGAGGCTGTTATTCGACTTCTTCAAGTACTCTAGCTTTGAGAGTTTTTTTTTTTGGTGTCTGTGTTTAATTTACTGAGAGAAGCATGTTAAATATTCTACTGTAATTGTGGATTTGTTGACTTTGTGTTTCTAGGAATTTTTTCTTTATAAATTATAGCCCTGTGACTTGGTAATTTGTAGCCCTGTTAATGGGCACAGACAAATGCATCTTTCTGACGAACCGAATGTTTCTTCACATTGTAGGATGATCGTCTTCAGTTTAGTGATGTGTCTTTGTCCCAAAGACTGTTCTGTCTTGTATCTAGATCCTTGTCTTTTCCACAAATCTTTAGGCTTGTGCCTTTTATTCTCTCTTGGGAGCAATGTATCTTTAGACTGAAAAGATGTAGCCTGGCGCTCCTCACCTTTCAGCAGGAGCACTTTGTGTGCTATCTGTAGCTAAACTGCTGGCACATGCTCATGGTGGCTCGTTCATCTGCTTTGTGCCATCTACGCCCTTTTCCTCTTTTTTCACGCTTCCTTGTGAACGGGTGGCCTTTGAGAATTCCGTCGTCCCTCTCTTGTACTGGAAGTCTTGTATCTTTGTCGTCCTTTTGTGGTTCCCTTATGTGTTCTACTCTGCTGGCTTATGACAGTCCGTCTTTCTGAAGTCGTGCCGGCTGATGCTCGTTCAGCAGAGGGCTGGGGTGGGGTGTGCCAGGCGGCCTTGCCGAGCTGCGCCCCTCTCTGCCTCTCCTCGCAGCGGCCCTGTCCCCGTGCACGGCCCAGCACCTGGGGGCAGGGGCGGCCAGGCTCTGGACCATGTTCTGGGCAGGAGTCTCCGCAGTCCTCTGTGTGGGTGCTAGAAGCTGAGCTGCCCGTGTCTGGCCACAAGCCCACACATCCTTGTCACGCAGTCCTGGTCTTCCCACTGGGCTTGTGCCAGCTGCTGATGTGGCATGGCAGACCACCACGAACTCAGCTGCTTAGGCACACCTGCGTTTGGACGGTAGACCAGGCTGCGCCCTCTGCTCAGCGTCGATCGAAGCACCAGCCGGCAGGGTCTCCTCCCGAGGCCAGGAAGTGGGGGCCCCTTCAGAGCTCCCCTGGCTGGTTGGCAGGACTGACTTCCTCATGACGGTAGAATGTGTCTACGACCTCAAAGCCAGCAGTGGGGAGAGACAGCCCCGCTGGTCTCAGTCTGCTTGAGGGGAGCCTGGGCCCTCTTTTAAGGGGCAAGCCTGATTAGGTCAGACCCACCCAGGGTCATCTGTCGTTCAAACGTAGCATCTAATTAGGGACCCTGTGAGTCTGAGCCTCCCGCCTCCCGCCCCGCCTGCCCTCACAACCTCCTGAGGCCCTCAGCTCACTGCTGACTGTGGCCATGTTCCCGCCACTGCCCGTGGGCTGCGTGCAGGCTGTGTCCTCAGAAGCGTGGGCCCCGGGCTCCAGCATGACCATCCGCCAGCTGGGAAGAGAAGGGATGCCCGCTGCCATCTTCTGCCTGGCCCTGGGCGGCTGGCTCATTCCCACAGAAGTGGGCAGAGCCTCCTCAAATCTCAAGCACCTCCCCACTGCCAGATATGAGGGACGGCCACCTTTGCAGAGGAAAGAAGGCCACAGAGCACAGGTTCCGGGCCAGCCCCTGAGGCCTGTCTCCCGATCTCAGCCTGCCCCGAGCTGAGGCCCGCGCCTCTGGAAGCACCGAGCGCCTGGCTGTGCCTCGGCGGGGCGGGTGTGAGCGAGGCCTGTGTGTGCGAGGCGCCGCCCACCGGCAGTGGACACACGGCAGAGACGGGCCTGACTGGGGCTGTCCAGCCCCCCTCTGATGGCCGTCTTGATGCTCCTGGGCGCTTTCCTAGGAGTGGAATGTAGATGTCTTCCCGCCAGGGCAGCCCCTCCTCCTGACTGCAGACTCCTCTTAGAGAGACAGGATTAGCTTGTTGTCAGTTCTCTAACTCTGAATACGCTCTTGCAATTTGAGGAAAAGAAGATCTTCTCCATCTACGGACACTACCCGGTGATCCGGGCTGCCCTGCGGAGGAAGGGCTGGGTAGAGAAGAAGTTCCACTTCCTGCCCAGGCTCGCACAGAGCTTCGAAGGCGACGGGGCAGGGGTGCCGGGTAGAGTATCGGTGTGTGCATTCTGCGTGCAGTGTGTGTGTGTCTGTCAAGAGGACTCAGAAGTGAGTGGGTTCTACGTGGTGCTGTGGGTCCTAGGCCATGGCCTCACCTTGGGGAAGGGGTTGCCTCCCCGCCCTCGCCACTGGCACCTAGGTACGGATGAGCCCTTTCAAACTTGCTCTGGTCACTTCTGGGTCTACCCCACGCCACGCATGTCCAGGCCTCCCTGTGTCTGGACATTGTCCATCATGCTCAGAGGCGTACGACGGCCCAAGCACGACTTGGCCCTGCACCTTATGGGACCTATGGGGACATCACTCTGCACTGGGCCCAGTCATGGGCCTGGCTGTGGTCAAGCCTTCCATCTGTGATGTGCTGATGTCTCCTATGTGTTGTGTTTGCAGAAAACAGACATGCTGAAGACAAAGAAAATCGAGACGTGGCTTTGGAAAAAATAGACGACATTCACGATGTGATGGTAGGTCCCCATGGGCTTCTGAGGGTCCTTGGGAGATGTTGACCTGCCTTTATACCATGGTGTGTATGCATCCATGTGCACTGTGGCTGTCTGTCCACATGGGCCTCCACGTGTGCCCTGTGTCCGTGTCCATGTGTGGGCCTCCACGTGTGCCCCGTGTCTGTGTGCTCGTGTGTGGGTCTCCAGGTGTGCCGCCGTGCGAGCGGCCAAGCTGGGCCTGTCATCTCTGGAGACTGTGGGGCAGGGCCGGACAGGCCCCAGGCAGTGATGGTGGAGGCGGAGTCTGCTGGACACACGGCCATCTGCAGATCAGAGAGAGCCCCCAGGGCTGGGCTCCTAGGCCTCCGTGCTTGCCAGGTGGCACGTCCGCTGTGGGGAGGCATCTGTGTGGGTTGTGGGAAGACTGGCGGGCGGGTCATGGAGGGTCACTGTGACTCAAGGGGAGAAAAGAAAGTTGAAACCAGACCAAAAGCGTCCACCACAAGGAGAGCATGATGCATTGACCACCCTGACAGGCAGAGCTCCTGGTCCCTAGAAGAGCCCATGAGCAGAGCAAAAGGCCAGCCACTCAGGGAGGCGTCTACAGGGTGTGTGACAGTGAAGATCTGGTGGTCAGAGCATGTGAAGCACCCACATACCAGTAACAGGTGACCGTCAGGTGGAAAACAGGCAAAGGCCCAGCAGACCAGTGAGCCCATCGCTGCCCGTCCCCAGAGTGGATCCCTTTCTGTGAAAGCTGACTGTGCTGCTGGGGAGGCCCTGTGGGCTGCGCTGCGTGGAGCCCGGGCGTGGGAATGTCATCTCTGAACCAGAGCCTCAGTTGTCTGGGTGCCCCACACGCTCTCTGTACGGCCGTCGATGTGCTTCATCTCACCCTGTAGCAGACGAGACTTGTTTGAGAAAGTGGCCGCAGGAACTGTGCATGCCACTCTGACAGCAGGAGAAAGGACCGGGGGCTTGAGCCCAGCATCCAGGGGCCGGACAGCGTGAGCCTGGGAAGCGGTGTTGGCGGCCCGGGCCCCGGCAGCCCCTCCGCCCCCAGTGGCAGCTCTGGTGCGCGGCGGGGAGCAGCCGGTCCTGCAGGAGCACGGAGCTCAGGATGGACTGACCCGTCACGGGGTGGCTGGTGCTGACATGCTGTCTGTGAACCGTGCCCCCCAGAGTGTCTTCACCGAGGTGTTTGGGTCGTCTTCAGGGGTTGGATTTTAGAGAATCTTTTCCTTTCCTAGACTCTCTTTGGTTAGAATCTTCGATCAAGCACAAACACATAGACACCAAGGACACCCGGTCTGGCTTCATCTGCTCTCCTGGGCTCCCATTCTGATGGCACGGGGACAGCAGAGGACCCCCACGTCCTGGAGGCTGGGGAGGGGGCGTCTCCCGACTCCACATGCGGTGTGTCCCAGAGGCCGCTGTGACCGCCTCTGGGGCAGGCGGCTGAGACCCCCCGGGCGCCCCTGCAGCCCAGATGGAGCCCTGCGTGGTCACTGTGGCTCCCACATGCACGGGGCGGGCCAGGCTGTGGTCAGAGGGCAGCTTCATGGAAACCATGCACAGCCTCTCACCTAAACCCCGAGGCCTTCACTCTGGGCGAGTCCTGCCCTCAGAGATGAGAGGCTTGGAGGCTGGGTATTTCTCTTTTTGTCGGCTATTCCGGGTTTTTGCGGCTGCAGGCTCTTGCTGTTGCAGGGAGTGGGGGCTGTTCTTTAGCTGAGGTGAGCAGGCTGCTTGTCGTGGCGACTTCTCTTGCTGAACTCGGGCTCTAGGGCACATGGGCTCCGTCGTCGCGGCTCCGAGGCTCTAGATCACAGGCTCCATGGCTGTGGCTCACGGGCTTCGTTGCTCTGCAGCCTGTGGGATCCTCCCGGGTCGAGGATTGAATCCACGTCTCCTGCACTGG
Organism: Tragulus kanchil; assembly: GCA_022376925.1. Lineage (NCBI taxonomy): Eukaryota > Metazoa > Chordata > Mammalia > Artiodactyla > Tragulidae > Tragulus > Tragulus kanchil. Next base: position 169,159,279 of record JAIOJX010000004.1, read on the forward strand.
CAGGCAAGCTCTGTACCGCTGAGCCACCAGGGACGCCCTGGACGCTGGCTGTTGATAAATGTCTCTTCTCGCCAGTCCAGGTTGGTAAGAGATGAAACGCCGTACTTCTTCTGGACACTCAAAAGGGACATCATTGACTGTCGCAGGCTGAGCAGTGAGCAGATGCTGAACCACTATGGGAAGACTGCGTCCTTCACCACCAAGGTGAGCCGGGCGCGTGAGCGGTGCCCCGGCTCCCGAGACGCCAGTGCCTCTGGAGCTGGACAGCCCGCACGGACCGGTCACCTCGGGGCTCCTTTCCTGGAGGCTCCGGCTGGCCTGGCCAGAGGCCACCCGGCATCCGTGTCCAGAGTTGCTCGGCCCTGCCCCCGTGTCAGGGGTTGGTTTTAGAGCCCCCAGAGTGTCTTCACCGAGGTGTTTGGGTCGTCTTCAGGGGTTGGATTTTAGAGAATCTTTTCCTTTCCTAGACTCTCTTTGGTTAGAATCTTCGATCAAGCACAAACACATAGACACCAAGGACACCCGGTCTGGCTTCATCTGCTCTCCTGGGCTCCCATTCTGATGGCACGGGGACAGCAGAGGACCCCCACGTCCTGGAGGCTGGGGAGGGGGCGTCTCCCGACTCCACATGCGGTGTGTCCCAGAGGCCGCTGTGACCGCCTCTGGGGCAGGCGGCTGAGACCCCCCGGGCGCCCCTGCAGCCCAGATGGAGCCCTGCGTGGTCACTGTGGCTCCCACATGCACGGGGCGGGCCAGGCTGTGGTCAGAGGGCAGCTTCATGGAAACCATGCACAGCCTCTCACCTAAACCCCGAGGCCTTCACTCTGGGCGAGTCCTGCCCTCAGAGATGAGAGGCTTGGAGGCTGGGTATTTCTCTTTTTGTCGGCTATTCCGGGTTTTTGCGGCTGCAGGCTCTTGCTGTTGCAGGGAGTGGGGGCTGTTCTTTAGCTGAGGTGAGCAGGCTGCTTGTCGTGGCGACTTCTCTTGCTGAACTCGGGCTCTAGGGCACATGGGCTCCGTCGTCGCGGCTCCGAGGCTCTAGATCACAGGCTCCATGGCTGTGGCTCACGGGCTTCGTTGCTCTGCAGCCTGTGGGATCCTCCCGGGTCGAGGATTGAATCCACGTCTCCTGCACTGGCAGGCAAGCTCTGTACCGCTGAGCCACCAGGGACGCCCTGGACGCTGGCTGTTGATAAATGTCTCTTCTCGCCAGTCCAGGTTGGTAAGAGATGAAACGCCGTACTTCTTCTGGACACTCAAAAGGGACATCATTGACTGTCGCAGGCTGAGCAGTGAGCAGATGCTGAACCACTATGGGAAGACTGCGTCCTTCACCACCAAGGTGAGCCGGGCGCGTGAGCGGTGCCCCGGCTCCCGAGACGCCAGTGCCTCTGGAGCTGGACAGCCCGCACGGACCGGTCACCTCGGGGCTCCTTTCCTGGAGGCTCCGGCTGGCCTGGCCAGAGGCCACCCGGCATCCGTGTCCAGAGTTGCTCGGCCCTGCCCCCGTGTCACCCCCGGGGCCCCGGAGCCCCGCGCCTCGTGTCCCTGGCTGGCCCCAGTGCCGCAGGATCGCTCTCCTCTGGGCTGCAGGGCAAACCCAAGATGAGGGCGGTGACAGCCGCCATGGCGGTCTGACCTGGACTCTGGCCTGGAGGGACTCTGGCAGGCCACGCTCACCTGTGCGGGGCCGTCAGCGTAGGGGGCACTGCCCTGCTGCCCACTGCCCGCCTCGCCCGCTTTCAACCGCCAGCGCTCCAGGCAGCCATGCTTTTCTTACCCTGAAGGCTGAGGCTGGGCTGGGGCCAGCCCAGGACAGACAGGCCTGCGTGTGCCCCTTGCGAGAACGGGCTTCCCTGGCAGCAGGGGGACTGTCCCCACAACAGTCGAGGATGGCAGGAGGGCAGAGCCGCGGCTCACGGCTGCCCTCAAGGCTCGCTGTGGGGGTTGGCCCCGTGCATTCTCGCCAGGCCCCGGGACACTGTGCTTCTGGGTGGGGTGATGCCTGTGGGGCCTGCTGGGGCCCGCCAAGACCCTGGCCAGCTGACAGCCCTGCACGTCCCAGGCAGGGGCCCCTTCTCCTGACGTGCTGCTGAGCTGGCCCTAGGCCTCTCTAGCCACGAGGGGGGCGCCCGGCGGGCCCTCGGTGGGAGGGCACGGCAGACCCTGTGCTCCCTCCGCTGCCCGTCCTGGCCTGAGCTCCAGCCACCCAGGGACCAAACGGTGGAAGAGCCTTCCACCCTGGGTGCCCCCGGCAGCCCTGCCTGCTTTGGGGCCGGCCGACCAGAGGGTGAGCCCGAGGCCCTGGCACGCATGTCGGGTCACCTGGGTGCTCAGCCAGTTGGCTGGGGGGCAGAGGGGCCAGGGGGTCGGGTGGGCCCACTCCCGGAGGTGCCCCTCCCAGGAGCCCGCCGAAGCCAGCGCCATCCTGGTCTGAGCGGGCCCAGTACAGCCTGCAGGCCTCACGCGGCCCTCTCTCTGGAGATCGGGCTGTGTATGAGCATGCGGAGCCTGCCGTGGTATGTCCAGGCCGACCCTGACGCCTTCTTCCCGCGCTGCTATGACCTCTGCACCGAGAGCGAGAAGCAGGAGTTCCTGGGTGAGTGGGGCCGGGAGCCTGGAAGCGCGCCCCGGCTCAGCCCCGCACAACAGGTCCCGGGTTCGGGGTGGGGCCGGTCAGGGAGGGCCTGATCCCATCCCAGCACTTGGGGCTGCAGCTCTGTCTCTGGACTGGGGACAGAGGCCACGTCCTGGCTGGACCTGCCCACAGGCACGGGAGAGAGGAGGACGAGGACAGGGCAGGCGGGGGTGGGGGAGTCGCTCAGGGCTGCCCCGTGTCTCCTGAGCACCCATCTGGGGGCCGTGGAGAGGCCGCCTCCGTCCCGCGCCCTGTCCGGGGCCCGCAGCCCTGGCCGGCTCCCGGGAGCAAGTGGCGGATGCAGGCCAGGCCGGGTCAGCGGAGCCCGAGGTGAGGACGGCGGTGGAGGCCGCGGGCAGGGCCTCGCCCCAGGTGCCGGCAGAGACCCGAGGGGAGGGGCCGAGGCCGCAGGCTGCGACTCCAGGCCAGGAGCAGGCAGCGCGCCCGCGTGTCCCTGGGCACCGGGGCGTCCGTCCTGATGGACGGAGGAGGGGCTGAGGGGCTGTGCGGGGCTCAGGCTCTGGACGTCTCCAGGGCGGCAGTAGCTGCCGGGCAGGTGGCTGCTGGGTGAGGAAGGAGCAGGTTTGCAGGAGCCGGTGCTGCAGCGTCTGACTCCGTGTGCTCTGTGCGCAGAGGCCGTGGTCGCGGCGAGCTCCTCGGCCGCTGCAGGGACCTGGACACGCCGGCCATGGAGGACGGCTCCTCCATGGTTGGCCGGTCCTGAAATCGAGGTGGGGAGCGGCCCGCCTCTGGGCCACTGCCCCTGGCTTGTGACAAATGCTCCGAACTAGCCTGGGCCCGAGCCTAGGCTTGGGGGCCCTGAGCCATCTATTATGCTGGAGGGGTACAGCGGGACCCCGACTGCCCGCACTTAGAGCTGTGGACACCAGCTTCCAGGGAGACCCAGGGGGCTCCTGTGAGGTCAGCAGGGGGTGCTTCTAGAAGGATCCATCTGTGCAGGGTGGGGACACTGGAGCAGGCAGCGGTGGGGAGGCTGCCCACGGGCTGCGGCCCGGGGGGCATCGGAGAGCGGCGGGAAAGGGGCGCCTGGTTCTGCCATTGGGCCGATGGGCAGGCTGGACGCATGGCTGTGGTGGAGGTCCCAGGTGTGAGTCCCCTTTGCAGAGGAGATAGGACGAGCTGGGAGTGGACGGCATGGGCAGAGCAGGTCTGTGGGGAGCACCCGGCCCCCCGAAGGGCTGTGAGGCAGAAGCAGGGCCCCCGCACCCACACGGCGAGAACCCCAGGCCGAGCAGGGTGGGTGCTGGCCGAGGCCCCGACCCTAGTGCAGGCAGAGGGGGCGAGGCCTTGTGTCCTTTCAGACGACTTCCGGCGCACGGTGGCCTCCAGCATCCTCAAGTGGGTGGTCAGCCAGCAGAGAAGCAGTAGGAGCAAGCCCAAGAGCAGGCGGGAGGAGGCCAGCGAGAGTGACCCCAGCAACAAGAAAGGTGTGTGGGCCGAGGCTGCACCCCGCCGGGAGAACAGCACACCTGGGCCGGGCCGCGGCCCTGCCGCCCCGTCCCTCTCAGCGGAAGCCCACGGCAGCGGCACTCCCGGGTGGTGCAGGAGGTGCAGCCCACAGGGGTTTCGCCTACAACACCCAAATACAGCTTTCATTCACTTTAATAGAACAGTTTTAGCTTCACAGCAAAATGGAGCGGAAGGCACCGAGGGGTCCCCAGTACCCTCTGCCCCGCTATCAGCATCTGCCCGCGATGGCACGCTGCGGATGGGGCCGCGTGGACACGTCCTCGTCACTCAGAGGCCACGGTCTACGTCAGGGCTCCCTCTTGGCTGGGACAGAAGCACTGTGGTGTGTGTCCACCGGTGCAGCATCGCTCAGCGCAGTTTCCCTGCCCTGAGCATCTGCGCAGTGGTAAAGAATCTGCCTGCCGGTGCAGGAGACCCAGGGTCTGTCACTGGGTCAGGAAGATCCCCTGGAGAAGGAGATGGCGACCCACTCCAGTGTTCTTGCCATGGACAGAGGAGCCTGGGGGGCTACGGTCCCCAGGGCTGCAGAGTCGGACGTGACTGATGACTAAACGGAAGCAGCTCCTCCGTGGTTGGCCGGTTCATTGCTCCTTCCCCACAAGCACCTGATCTTCTCACTGTCTCCACAGCTTTGCCTTTCCCAAAACGTGGAATCTTACAGCACGTGATTCAGACAGTCTTCTTTCACTAATATGCATTTAAGTTTCCTCCTTGTTTTTTCATGATGTGAGAGCTCATTTCTCTTTAGCGCTGAGTAATGTTCCCCTGTCTGGATGGACAGTTGGTTCATCCAGTCACCTGCCAGAGGACATCTCGGTGCCTATGAGTCTTGGCAACTATAATTAAAGCTGCATACAGGCTTCTGTGCGGCTGTAGCTTTCAGCTCCTTCGGCAAATGCCGAGAAACACAACAACTGGATATACCAAGAGTAGGTTTAGTTTCTAAACTGTCGAACTGTCCAGAATGGTTGCCGCATCGCTTTGCATTTCCTGGCAACAGTGAGCGTCCCTGTTGCTCCGTGTCCTCGCCAGCCTTTGGTCGCGCCCGTGTTCTGGATCTTGGCTGTTCTGATAGGTGTCTCACTATTTTAATTTGCAATCCTCTAACAACATATGATGCTGAACATCCTTTAATATGCTTATTTACCATCTATATAAATATCCTTTGGTGAGAAATCTGTTCATCATCCTTTCATTTTTAAAAAATTTTGGCCTCTTTTATTTTATTTTTCTTTAATTTGTTTATTTTCATCTATCTTGACTCTCTGGCCTGCGTGGGCCCCCCATCTCCGTGGCTTCTCTTGTTGCAGAGCACTGGCTCTGGAGCGCATTGGCTCGGAATTGCACACACCAGTCCAGCCGCTCTGCGGCACATAAGATCTTCCTGGGATCTTACCGGTGGCCTTTGCACTGCCAGGCGGACTCTTTACCCACTGGACCACCAGGGGAGCCCTTCCCTCCACTTTTAAGTTGGATTATTTGCTTCTCACTGAGGACCAAGTATGTGCACAGAAGCAGAGGTGCGGTGGCGAGCGCATCAGCAGTGCCGTCTCTTTTCCACAGGGGAGTCGGGAGTCCAGTTGGGCAGGAGTGGGTGGGGGGATGGACGCTGCTCAGTGGAGGGAAGCTTCGAGAGGGGACAGGTGCGCTTCCCAGGCCCAGGTGTGGTTCCAGGCCACCAGAGAAGCTGGAGCCCCTACTGTGGGACCTTGAGGCACAGACAGGTGGGGTGGCCTTCGCAGGGCGCCGGGGTGCCACTCCGTAGGGTGGTGGCCCAGGCTCCACGGGGGCAGGAGGTGGCCGAGGCTCTCCAGGCGCGAGTGGCGGCCCAGGCTCCATGTGCCTGGCGTGGGTTTCCGTTCCAGAGGGTGCAGAACCGAGGCTCACAGGCCTCTCGGGGCAGCTCGTGGACGTCGCGTGCCAGGCGTGTGAAGCCTACCTGGGGCGGCGGGAGCACGCAGACGTCGACCTCCCTGCGGACGCCACCGGGGACCTCACCGAGGACCAGTGGGAGGACCTGACCCAGCAGTACTACTCGCTCGTCCAGTAAGGCGCCCAGTCGGCGGGCTCGGGCGCGATGGGGGGGTGCCCAGAGGACGCTGGGCTGACCTCAGGGGATGTCTGGGGAAGTCTGGCCTCTGAGATGCTGGGGTGCCTGCCTAGGACTCGGGGGCCTTTCTGGGTGTTGGGGTGCCCGGGGCCCCTATTGGCTGACAAGAAAAACCCCAGGGGGTGCCTGTGGGCAGTGTCGCCTGAAGCCCCTCCCACACCCGTCGTGTCCTTGGCGTTGCGGATGCCCACATTAGCCGTGGGAGCCCCTCTGAGGCCAGCTGCCTGGTGGGCTCAGGGGGTCAGGACTAGCCGGTCACTGTTAGGCCCAGGTCTCCTGACTCTCCACTACCTTCAGCTGCCTCTTGATGCAGAGATACCACGTTGCTGACAATGGTCGGTCTAGTCACAACGACGGTTTTTCCAGTTGCCATGTGTGAATGTGACAGTTGGACCATACGGAAGGTTGGGCACTGAGGAATCGATGCCTTTGAATTGTGATGTTGGAGAAGACTCTTGAGAGTCCCCTGGAGCCAAGGAGATCACACCGGTCCGTCCGAAAGGAGAGAAGAGACGACTGTGGGAAAAGACCCTGATGTGGGGGAAAATGAAGGCAGAGGAAGAAGGGGGCAGCGGAGGACACGGTGGTTGGATGGTATCACCAGCTCAATGGACGTGAGTTTGAGCACGCTCCGTAAGACGGCGAAGGACAGGGAAGCCTGGCGTGCTGCATTCCATGGGGTTGCCAAGAGTCAGCCACGACTGAGCAACGAGCTGACCTGATAGATACAGTACAAGGCTCGCCAGGTGCTCATGGCGTCTGCCCAGGTGGAGGCACGCCCACTCCGGTTCCCACCACCTCCACCAATGTTGCTGTGGCGTTTCACGTACATGGACTCGCACAGACTGTGCTCTCTCCTTGTACCTCTGCTCAGCTTAGGACCTGTGAAATTCACCTACATGAGTGCCGAATCCTGTCCTTTCCGTCGACTGCAGAGTGCTTACTCTCTGCTGTGGGTGGCAGTTGGCTGTTCAGTCACTTCAGTCGTAGCAGGCTCTCTGTGACGCTGTGAACTGTAGCCTGTAACTAACTGTCCCTGGGATTCTCCAGGCAAGAACATAGAGTGACTGAGCCTGCAGCTCTGTCTGCTGCCCTGGTAGGCAGGTTCCTCTCCACTAGGGCCACCTGGGAGCCCAGGGAGTCAGTTGCCACCAGTTTTAAATGATTCCCAAACTGGCTTTGCAGCTTCGTAAGCCACGGCGATGAATGTGATGCGCCCCACTCCCCAAGACGTGGACCCCGTTTGGTGGCATCATGCTCTTCAGTTGTCCCTTCTTGGTTGTCTCGCTGTGGTCTTAGTTTGTGCTTCTCTGATGACCGATGAACGGAGTTTCATCTTTTCTTGTGAAGTGCTTATTCAAATCTGCTGATCATTAAAGAGAAAGAGGTTGGTGCTCTGTTTATAAGCCTGATATCTAAGAGTTCCCTATGTGTTTGTCACCTTTGCTAGAGGTCTGTACCAGGTGTGCCTCATCCCAGTGCGTGACTTGTCTTTTTAATTCTTAATGGTATTTTTTGATGTGGTCCAGTGTTTTGTTTTCCTGCAATGGTAAGGCCTTTAGAGTTATGGTTAAGAAAACTGTGACTATTTAAGGTCGTGAGGATGTTCCTGTTTCTTCTACATGCTTTCCACAGAATTTTCTACCTCTTTGGAAAACTGTGGAAAATTCTTTAAAAGACAAGAGTACCAGACCACCTAACCTGCCTCCTGAGAAACCTGTATGCACGTCAAGAAGCAACAGTTAGAACCAGACATGGAACAATGAACTGGTTCAAAACTGGGAAAAGAGCACGTCAAGATTGAAGACTGCCACCCTGCTTATTTAACCTACATGCAGAGCACATCATGTGTAATGCTGGACTGGGTGAATCACAGATGGAATCAAGATTGCTGGGAAAAATATCAACAATCTCAGACATGCAGATGATACCACTCTAATGGCAGAAAGCAAAGAGGAACTAAAGAACCTCCTGATGAAGGTGAAAGAGGGGAGTGAAAAAGCTGGCTTAAAACTCAACAATCAAAAAACAAAGATCATGGCATCCAATCCCATCACTTCATAGCAAGTAGATGGGGAGCAAATGAAAACAGTGACAGATTTTATTTTCTTGAATTCCAAAATCACTGCGATGGTGACTGAAGCCACAAAATTAAAAGACACCTGCTCCATGGAAGAATGGCTATGACAAACTTAGACAGCATATTAAAAAGCAGAGACATCACTTTGCCAGCAAAGTTCCATATAGTCAAAACTATGGTTTTTCCAATAGTCATGTATGGATGTGAGAGTTAGACCATAAAGAGGGGTGAGTGCTAAAGAATTGATGCTTCTGAATCATGGTGCTAGAGAAGACTCTTGAGAATCCCTTGGACTGCAAGGAGATCAAACCAGTCGATCCTAAAGGAAATCAATCCTGAATATTCACTGGAAGGACTGATGCTGAAGCCGAAGCTCCAATACTTTGGCCACCTCATGCAAAGAACCGACTCACTGAAAAAGACCTGATGCTGGAAAGACTGGGGTCAGAGGAGAAGGGGCGGCCGGATGAGGTGGTTGGATGGCATCACTGACTCAATGGACATGAGCTTGAGCCAATTCCAGGAGACGGTGAAGGACAGGGAAGCCTGGCGTGCTGCGGTCCATGGGGTCGCAAAGAGGCAGGCATGACTTATCAACTGAATGGCAACGACAGAGAGTGCCCATAAATCAATCAAAGAAACAGTCTGCTGGACATGTCACCGAAGAAAACGCCAGTGACGATCAGTCCACACGTGAAGTTGGCACCGCTGAGCTCGTGGTCAGGAGGCGCTGCTACGCACGCGCCAGGCCAGCTGGAAGGTCAGCCGTGCCGGGCAGCCACCAGAGCTGTGTCCGCTGTGGGTGAGAGCGGGGACCAGACACCGGTGCAGCCTGTTTGGAAAAGCCTCGGGCGCTCTGATCCATCTCGGCGTCTGCGGACGCTCTGACCCGGCCCTGCTGTGCCTGGGCGTTTACCCAGAGAGATGGAAACGCACCTGCAGGGAGACGTCTTGCACAGTCTAGGGGCCGCAGCGGGAGCCTGCTGCGGGCGCCGCGGCACAGGCCGCTCTGCTGCCTGCTCTGGAGACCCGGGCCCTGGTTGAGGTTCAAGGCTAGAAGGCGCCCGCGGGGGGCGGGGCGGGGGCCTGGCTGACGTGGTCTGCGGGGCAGCCCCTCGAGCGGCTGGGAGTGTTTGCCTCTGGACCGGGGTGGCATCTCCACGAGCACCTGAGGAGACCCGTGGCTCTGCCAGCAGGCTGTGCTCTTGGGCCGACGTCCGGGGCCGCCAGAGCGGCTGCAGCAAGCCCCGCACGGGCGCCATGGCACCTGCCCAGCCAGGGAGGGTGTCGGGGAGCCGCGGGGGGGGTTGGCCTGCTCTGTCCTCCTTTCCTTTCTTGTTGAGGTGCCGGGGTCTGCCCACGTGGTGTGCATGTCATCAGGAGCAGAAGGGCAGGTGGTGGGCCCCTTTCTCATCAGCAGCATCTGAGGGGACCCCACTTGTCCTCTGGTGATGATGCGGGTATCCGGGCCTGGAGCTTGGCCAGCTTCCCACCTTTGACCAGACGCCCCCTCCTCCTGCTCTCTGCCCCCAGAGGTTCCTACCGTGATTCACAGACTCGCAGGGGACTCCGTCCAGGTGCCATGCACGAGGCCGAGGCTCTGGTGCCCTGGGGAGAGAACGTGGGGACCCCTCCCCAAGAAACGACCAACCCCTGCCTTCCCTCTGAGCCACATCCCGTTTTCGCCGTGTTACCGGGGTCTGCTGGTGTCCTGGCGGCTCTGCCCCTGGCCAGCTGGGCGGGCTCTGGGGGGCCTGTCTCGTTTGACATGGCATCTGGTCTGGCCTCTGCTGCCGGACGGGAGGCTTCCCGAGAGCCCAGGGCGCCCACCCACTGCCGCCGAGCCCTGTCTTCACCCCAGGGTCAGGCAGAGCGCGTGCACCAGCGAGGTGGGCCGGGGGCTCCAGGGCCCCCCTTTCTGTGTGTCTTGTTGGAAGAGGGGGGCAAGGCCCCTGTCTGACCCATCACCCACAGTCCCCGCACCCAAGGGGCTCCTGCTTTCTCGTCCCCAAACTTGGCTCCTAGCTGTTGGGGCCTCTCTGCACTCCTGGGGACCCCCACGTCGCTTCTTCCTCCCGTTGTACTGCTCCTGGGTACAACGTGTACACAGACTTCCAAGTCCAAGGAAGCTTGTTCCCACGCCAGGGCCATCACTGCGGGCGGTGGAGATGACCGAGGAGCCCAGCACAGGGCCCCTGACTGCTGTCCACCCTCGCGTGGGGTGCAGCGTGGTCCCCGAGGGTTTCGGTGATGCACTGCCAAGAGCTAAGCCCACCCGGACACTTGTGCTGGCCCCCCGCTGCGCTCCCCTAAAATGGTGTCGCCTGGGCCGGCCCCGTGGCAACCATGACCATGTGGCCACCAGCCAGTGTGAGCGACAGTCAAGCCCGTGGGCACTAAGGTGGCCTCCAGCCATGGACCCTTGGTGCCACCACCGTGGGCAGCTCGGCTTTCGCATGCAAGCCTGCAAGGCCCAGCCTGGTGTGCGGCCTAGCACAGCGACCCTGCTTTCATCTCCCAGTATCTTTTCTGGTTCCAGGCGCACTGTTTGGGGGTGTCCATGCAGTCCGATCCTCAAGTTGAGGGTCCCCACATCCACTAGGCCATGTTCCCAGGGGGCGCTGGGAGGGCAGGAGCATGTCCCGGGCCTGCCCCTCGCCCTGTGCTCGGGACCTCACAGGCTTTCTGGATCTTGCTTTGCAGTGGCGAGGCTTTCATCCCCAATTCAAGAAATCACTTCTCGCAGTGCCAGGCTCTGCTGAACAGAATCACCTCCGTGAGCCCGCAGACCGAGATCGATGGGCTTCGGAACATCTGGATCATCAAGCCCGCAGCCAAGTCCCGCGGTCGAGGTGAGTCTGACACAGTGCCTGGGGACAGCCAGCCTCTGGGGGCGCAGGGCAGGGTGCTGGACCTCCCGGCGGCTCAGGACTCACGGGTCCCAGGGAGCTGGCACCCCGAGGGCCCTGGTCTTCGCAGCTTATGTTCCAAGGTTTGCTAAGTGCGGTTTATTGGAATGTTCCATCCCACTCGTCAGTTCTCGGCCTACAGGTTTCCTCTGCGTGTGTGTGTTCCCCAGCCGCTACGGGGGGCGAGGCCTCTGTGTCCGGCTGCAGCGGGGCCCAGTCCTGCGGAGCGGTGCCCCCCACTCGTCGGCATGTCCTGAGCTCCCCCTCAGCCCTGTCCCTGGGCCCGGTTCTCTGCTTCTTCCTGTGTCACAGCTGCGGCCACGTCCTCTTCTCTAGCCCTGGTGGTAAAGACGGTGGATTCCTCATTTAAAACCAGGGTTTCCGGGTGATGTTCTAATCTGATAACTGCTCCCGAAGAACCGACTTTTCTCGTGAAGTATTGTTCCCCTCACAAAGGACTGGGGCTGACTGGACGCCACGTTATTTATTCCCACGTGTCCTGCACCAGTAGAAGCTTTTGGGTTATGGAGATGTGCTCGGAGGCCAGCCTTACATGCGTCGTCTTGTTCATGTCATGGGACGTTCTCTTTTTCCTGAAAAAAAAAAAAGACACTACCTGATGTCTATCCAACTAGATGTTCCTTTTGCTTGCATATTCTATTTTCCCCTCAGGATATTTAAAGAGCTTTATTATTGTCACTTCATAAGTGGTAACTTCTTATGTGATTTAAAAAAATGTTTATTAATGATATTTGTGACATTCCTGCGTTCAGTCCTAAACGTCTCCCATCCTGGAACATTATCTTTCTTGGGCTTGCATCTGCTTTCAGATGCCCCTCCCCGGGCTCTGTCCCGAGTCCGGACCTTCCTCCCTCTGCCCCCGGGGTGCTCCACAGACAAACCCACCAGCTCACGCTCCCCCGCTTGTCCCGTCGCCCTGGGCGGGAAGCCTCGCTGGCCCTCGGAGCCCCCGAAGCAGCCCAGGGCCGCTGGCTGGTTTCCCCGAGGCCTCAGAGCGAGCCTGCCCCCGCTGCCCCGCACGGCCTCGCCCGCTGGGCACCTCTCCACAGGGCCTCCGTCCTGTGCTCACAGACTCTCTGGAGCTCCGGGCTGGCCTCGCGGTGGGTGAGCCTGGACGGCCGCTCTGGCTGCGCTTTGACCCGAGGCAGCCCCGCCGGGTCCCCCGGCGATCCGCGGACCTCGTTGGGGGCTGGGGGCTGAGCGGCGGCTTCTTGCAGACATCGTGTGCATGAACCACGTGGAGGAGATCCTGGAGCTGGTGGCTGCAGACCCGCCGCCCGCCAAGGACAGCAGGTGGGTGGTGCAGAAGTACATCGAGACGCCGCTGCTCATCTACGACACCAAGTTTGACATCCGGCAGTGGTTCCTGGTCACCGACTGGAACCCGCTGACCATCTGGTTCTACAGGGAGAGCTACCTGCGCTTCTCCACGCAGCGCTTCTCCCTGGACAGCCTGGACAGGTCAGTGCGAGCGGCCTGGTGCCGTCCGGGGCCGGCGCCCCCCAGCACCAGAGCGCAAGGCTGGTCTCGTGTGCCTGCTGGGCGCTGGGTCGTGGCTGGGCCGGGGAGGCTCTGCAGCCTCCCTCCCGTCGAGGCCAGGGCCCCGCGCCCCACGGGGTGCGTACCTGCTCCGGGAACCCCTGAAAGCACCGTCTGCCACGTGCTTGTGGGCACTGGCCCGGCACGGAGCCACCCGCCGTGGGCTGCCGCTGGGAGGCGGGGTGTCCCTTTTTATATTATTTCCCTCAGGATATTTAAAGAGCTTTATTATTGTCACTTCATAAGTGGTAACTTCTTATGTGATTTAAAAAAATGTTTATTAATGATATTTGTGACATTCCTGCGTTCAGTCCTAAACGTCTCCCATCCTGGAACATTATCTTTCTTGGGCTTGCATCTGCTTTCAGATGCCCCTCCCCGGGCTCTGTCCCGAGTCCGGACCTTCCTCCCTCTGCCCCCGGGGTGCTCCACAGACAAACCCACCAGCTCACGCTCCCCCGCTTGTCCCGTCGCCCTGGGCGGGAAGCCTCGCTGGCCCTCGGAGCCCCCGAAGCAGCCCAGGGCCGCTGGCTGGTTTCCCCGAGGCCTCAGAGCGAGCCTGCCCCCGCTGCCCCGCACGGCCTCGCCCGCTGGGCACCTCTCCACAGGGCCTCCGTCCTGTGCTCACAGACTCTCTGGAGCTCCGGGCTGGCCTCGCGGTGGGTGAGCCTGGACGGCCGCTCTGGCTGCGCTTTGACCCGAGGCAGCCCCGCCGGGTCCCCCGGCGATCCGCGGACCTCGTTGGGGGCTGGGGGCTGAGCGGCGGCTTCTTGCAGACATCGTGTGCATGAACCACGTGGAGGAGATCCTGGAGCTGGTGGCTGCAGACCCGCCGCCCGCCAAGGACAGCAGGTGGGTGGTGCAGAAGTACATCGAGACGCCGCTGCTCATCTACGACACCAAGTTTGACATCCGGCAGTGGTTCCTGGTCACCGACTGGAACCCGCTGACCATCTGGTTCTACAGGGAGAGCTACCTGCGCTTCTCCACGCAGCGCTTCTCCCTGGACAGCCTGGACAGGTCAGTGCGAGCGGCCTGGTGCCGTCCGGGGCCGGCGCCCCCCAGCACCAGAGCGCAAGGCTGGTCTCGTGTGCCTGCTGGGCGCTGGGTCGTGGCTGGGCCGGGGAGGCTCTGCAGCCTCCCTCCCGTCGAGGCCAGGGCCCCGCGCCCCACGGGGTGCGTACCTGCTCCGGGAACCCCTGAAAGCACCGTCTGCCACGTGCTTGTGGGCACTGGCCCGGCACGGAGCCACCCGCCGTGGGCTGCCGCTGGGAGGCGGGGGGCCCTCGTGGGCGGGGCTCGGGGGCGGCCCTGCCGCCTCTGCCTGTGCTCTTGGTCCACTCAGCTGTGGATGGGGGTAGCGACGGCCCCTTCGGGAGTCCCCTGGGGATCAGTCCATCCAGTTCTGCACAGCCCCCGCAGGGGGTCAGGGTTCCGACAAGGAGAGGAGTTGCTAGAGTCTGGGAAGTGGAGGTGCAGCCCCCTGACGAGGCAGTCTGGGGGATGTGAGGATTGCCTGAGGGGTTCTTGGAGGACAGCCCTGGCCGCGCCAGCCAGGACAGGAGGGCAGAGGGTGCCTGAGCCAGGCAAGACCAGGGCAGTGCGGGGGGCACCTGACACAGGTGCAGCGGGGGCGGTGTGTGGAGGCAGAAGGGTGGCGGGAAGGGGCCCCACCTCCAGGAGGGGGTGCCCCCAGTGGATGAACCTGCCGCCCACCAGGACCCCAGAGTGGGTAGGCTGTGTGTGCAGCAGGGACGAGGGAGCCCACCGACCGAGCCTCGGGCACATGCCGTTCTCCGGGAGGGCTCGGCGGTGCCCCTCCCTCCTTCTCCAAGGGGAAGGCTGGTGCGGTCGCCTCTGCAGCTTCCTCGGGCGCCCGGCGGGCACTCGGGCGTCTGCGCAGGGTGCAGGGGAGTCCGTCAGAACCACGAGGGCTGACGGCTGCTTAGCAGAGGCCTCGACGGGGTTCACTGCGCTCAGGTTGGGGCTGTGCCCACACCTGGAGTCACAGCGGCCGGTGGCACCTGGAGTCACCTGGGAGGAGCCCGCAGCCGCAGGAGCACATGTGCCCCCGGCCAGGAGGCCCGGGGAGCGGTCCTGGGCGCTGGGTCGTGGCTGGGCCGGGAGGCTCTGCAGCCTCCCTCCCGTCGAGGCCAGGGCCCCGCGCCCACGGGTGCGTACCTGCTCCGGGAACCCCTGAAAGCACCGTCTGCCACGTGCTTGTGGGCACTGGCCCGGCACGGAGCCACCCGCCGTGGGCTGCCGCTGGGAGGCGGGGGGCCCTCGTGGGCGGGGCTCGGGGGCGGCCCTGCCGCCTCTGCCTGTGCTCTTGGTCCACTCAGCTGTGGATGGGGGTAGCGACGGCCCCTTCGGGAGTCCCCTGGGGATCAGTCCATCCAGTTCTGCACAGCCCCCGCAGGGGGTCAGGGTTCCGACAAGGAGAGGAGTTGCTAGAGTCTGGGAAGTGGAGGTGCAGCCCCCTGACGAGGCAGTCTGGGGGATGTGAGGATTGCCTGAGGGGTTCTTGGAGGACAGCCCTGGCCGCGCCAGCCAGGACAGGAGGGCAGAGGGTGCCTGAGCCAGGCAAGACCAGGGCAGTGCGGGGGGCACCTGACACAGGTGCAGCGGGGGCGGTGTGTGGAGGCAGAAGGGTGGCGGGAAGGGGCCCCACCTCCAGGAGGGGGTGCCCCCAGTGGATGAACCTGCCGCCCACCAGGACCCCAGAGTGGGTAGGCTGTGTGTGCAGCAGGGACGAGGGAGCCCACCGACCGAGCCTCGGGCACATGCCGTTCTCCGGGAGGGCTCGGCGGTGCCCCTCCCTCCTTCTCCAAGGGGAAGGCTGGTGCGGTCGCCTCTGCAGCTTCCTCGGGCGCCCGGCGGGCACTCGGGCGTCTGCGCAGGGTGCAGGGGAGTCCGTCAGAACCACGAGGGCTGACGGCTGCTTAGCAGAGGCCTCGACGGGGTTCACTGCGCTCAGGTTGGGGCTGTGCCCACACCTGGAGTCACAGCGGCCGGTGGCACCTGGAGTCACCTGGGAGGAGCCCGCAGCCGCAGGAGCACATGTGCCCCCGGCCAGGAGGCCCGGGGAGCGGTCCTGGGCGGCCAGCGGCGGGCTGTGTGCCTGGCAGGCCTCTGCCCCCCGGGCGCGGAGCCCCCGCCTAGGCTGGCGGGAGGTGCTCTGACGTGGCTCGACCCGGGTCGGCCCCAGCAGCACTGTTCTCTGTCCCACGGCTCTTCTGGGTCTCGCCTGCCTCTCGTCTGTGTCTTTCGAGTCACGGGGAGGCCTCGGCCTCCAGCAGAGGAGGCGGTGGGGTGCAAACCCCGGGCCCAAGGACAGGCACAGATGAAACTGACTGACAGGACACACGCACCTTATAGTCTCTCCTAGTAGACGCTGTTCAAAGCAAACCTTGCTTAGAACAGGCCAGAAATCTTCGGTTAGCGAGTCTTTCTCTCCTGGGGGATTCCAGCTCTCCCCCAAACTTGGAGGGGGGTCCTTGCTGGATGCCCCTCTTGGGTGAACTTCCCATCCCCACCAACGGTGCCCCCAGGACGGACAGGGGGACCGTGCCCAGGCTGCCTCAGAGGAGGGGAGCCCTTGGAGACCCTCCTGTAGCCAGCCTGCCACGGGGGCAGGGTCTTCAGGGAAGGGGGTGGAGGGGCACTGGGAGGGGCTCTCCAGGTGGGTCCCTGGGGCGGGATGAAGGCCGGGACCTGGGCAGACCCTGGGGGCCCCTGGGCTGACCCCAGCCTCGCCCGGCAGCGCCATCCACCTGTGCAACAACTCCATCCAGAAGCACCTGAAGAACGACGAGGGCCGCAGCCCCCTGCTGCCGGGTCACAACATGTGGACCAGCACCCGGTTCCGGGAGTACCTGCGGAAGGGGGGCCGCGGGGCCGTGTGGGGCAGCGTCATCTACCCGTCCATGAAGAGGGCCGTCGCCAACGCCATGAAGGTGGCCCGGGAGCACGTGGAGCCGCGCAAGAGCAGCTTCGAGCTGTACGGCGCCGACTTCGTCCTCGGGCGCGACTTCAGGCCCTGGCTGATCGAGATCAACTCCAGCCCCGCCCTGCACGCGTCCACGCCCGTCACGACCCGGCTCTGCGCGCGGGTGCAGGAGGACACCCTCAAGGTGGTGCTGGACCGCAAGGTCGACCGGAACTGCGAGGTCGGCAGCTTCGAGCTGCTGTGGAGACAGGTGAGGGGACCCGCGCCACCTCCGGCGGCGTCTCTGCGCCTCCCGGGCGTCTCGCACGGCCCCCTGGCCCCGGCCGTCCAGCCGCGCCGCTTCTAGTCCCAGCCACGCCCACCCCTGTGGCGCCGGGCGGGCCCCCCTCTGCTGCCCCGTAGCGCCCGCGCCTGCTGGGCGAGCATCCAGCCTTCCTTCAGGGGCCTTTCCGGGGGGCTGCTCCTGGGGAGCCCTCCTGCTGGCCTCCCTGGGAGGGGACCCCGGGTCAGGGTTGGGGTGAGGGGCGTGTGGCTGGGGCTTCTCCCCGAGGCCTCAGACCTGACCAGAGGACCAGGAAAGGGCCCGCCGGCACCCCTGACCGTCCCCTCTCCTCCCAGCCTGCGGTGGAGCTGCCCCCGTTCCAGGGCTCCGACCTGCTTGTGGAAGGCGTGGGCCTGAGGAGAGCTAAGAAGCAGATGCTGCCCCTCGCCCGCGTGGACCTCGCACCTCCTCTCTTGGACATCCGTCCACCAAAAGAAAGGCGCCCCTCAGCCATGCCAGACCTGGCTCTGGAACCCCCCCGCGTGGCACGTCCCCAGAGCTCAAGGCTGAGAGACGGAAAGGTTCTTCTCTGCACCTCGCCTGCGCCCTCCCAGAGGCTGACAGAGAGGAGCACTAAAGGCAGGTGCGGCCACAGGGAGGCCGGCTGGAAGCCCGCACGGCCCACCTGCGCCTCTCGGCGCCCAGACAGCAAGGCCCCCGACGCCGAGGCGGAATCCGACGAGCGCTTGGATCCAGACCCGTTAAAGGCACACCGCTGCCGTCTGTGCTTCCAGCGTGAGGACGGCGGAGGTGTTCAGTTTCCGTCGTCCAGACCGCCAGGTAGCGTGTGCTGGCGCCCGTCCAGGCCCGGTGTGCACCCACTGGGCAGGGTGGGGCCTCGGGTTAGAGGCCGCGGGGCAGAGGACACCCTCAAGGTGGCTGATCGAGATCAACTCCAGCCCCGCCCTGCACGCGCCACGCCCGTCACGACCGGCTCTGCGCGGGTGCAGGAGGACCCCTCAAGGTGGTGCTGGACCGCAAGGTCGACTGAACTGCGAGGTCGGCAGCTTCGAGCTGCTGTGGAGACAGGTGAGGGGACCCGCGCCACCTCCGGCGGCGTCTCTGCGCCTCCCGGGCGTCTCGCACGGCCCCCTGGCCCCGGCCGTCCAGCCGCGCCGCTTCTAGTCCCAGCCACGCCCACCCCTGTGGCGCCGGGCGGGCCCCCCTCTGCTGCCCCGTAGCGCCCGCGCCTGCTGGGCGAGCATCCAGCCTTCCTTCAGGGGCCTTTCCGGGGGGCTGCTCCTGGGGAGCCCTCCTGCTGGCCTCCCTGGGAGGGGACCCCGGGTCAGGGTTGGGGTGAGGGGCGTGTGGCTGGGGCTTCTCCCCGAGGCCTCAGACCTGACCAGAGGACCAGGAAAGGGCCCGCCGGCACCCCTGACCGTCCCCTCTCCTCCCAGCCTGCGGTGGAGCTGCCCCCGTTCCAGGGCTCCGACCTGCTTGTGGAAGGCGTGGGCCTGAGGAGAGCTAAGAAGCAGATGCTGCCCCTCGCCCGCGTGGACCTCGCACCTCCTCTCTTGGACATCCGTCCACCAAAAGAAAGGCGCCCCTCAGCCATGCCAGACCTGGCTCTGGAACCCCCACGCGTGGCACGTCCCCAGAGCTCAAGGCTGAGAGACGGAAAGGTTCTTCTCTGCACCTCGCCTGCGCCCTCCCAGAGGCTGACAGAGAGGAGCACTAAAGGCAGGTGCGGCCACAGGGAGGCCGGCTGGAAGCCCGCACGGCCCACCTGCGCCTCTCGGCGCCCAGACAGCAAGGCCCCCGACGCCGAGGCGGAATCCGACGAGCGCTTGGATCCAGACCCGTTAAAGGCACACCCGCTGCCGTCTGTGCTTCCACGCGTGAGGACGGCGGAGGGTGTTCAGTTTCCGTCGTCCAGACCGCCAGGTAGCGTGTGCTGGCGCCCGTCCAGGCCCCGGTGTGCACCCACTGGGCAGGGTGGGGCCTCGGGTTGGGCAGCGGCCCGAGCTCAGAGCGTCCGGCTCTCCTGGGCCTGGCCGGGGTGCAGGGCTGGGGGTCCTGGAGCGGCCCTGAGCGCCGGTTGGCAGGCTTCGCCCTCTCCCTCGCGGGCTGTGCTCCCGGGGTGGGCTGAGTTGGAGGTGTGAAGAGAGCCGAGTGTCCCGGGCGGGTGGTGGCCGGCAGTCCCGGTCCTTGTGCTGGTCCCCGAGGCTTTGGTGGCGTGGGCCGCGTGGGCCTGGGCGCCTGACCTGGGCGTGGGCCTCCAGCGCAGGTAGACAGGTGCGGGCAGCCTCGGGTCACTGGCTGCGTCTGGCCCCAGCGCTGTTTCTAATGGGCCCGGCACCCAGGAGCGGCTGAGAGAGTGCCGTCGGCCAGGACCACGGCCCCACCTGCCCTGTCCCAGGTGCACCCACCTCCCCCAACTCACCAGAACACCTGCTGTTCCTGCCGCCGCCCGGGTTCGCAACGTCTGCCTCTCTCTCCCCCGGCACGAACAGCCTCTTAGCCGGCCGTCTGTCTCCCTGCAGACTTTAAGCTCTTGGGAGCCAGGCTCTTGGTGCACCCCCACACTGGGGCTGTGCCGAGCCCCTTGTAGATGCTCAGTCCATGTTTCTTGGATCAGCACTTGCGAGAATTGCCTCTAGAACTGCCAGCTCCAGGCACAAAGGGCTCTCGCTTTCAGAGGCAGCGGGGCCCTCAGAGGCCACCTCTGGTCTTGCCTGCCACCCTCACCCCGTGTCCAGTCTGGCACCGAGACCTGCCCGCCCTGCCGCTGAGCAGCGCGCCCTCTGTGGGGGCAGTTCCCAGGTTTCTTTCTACAGTACACTGCGGCTTCCTCCAGGCGTCTTCCCAGGAGTGAGCGGCAGCTGGACGTGCACGGCTTTAGCCTGAGTGGGTGCGTTAGCTGCTGTGAAAAAGCGCCTCGAACCTGGTGACTTAAACCACGTTTCTTCTGAAGGCAGGGGTCCGAAACTGAGGGGACGGCAGGGCCGGGCTCCCGAAGCCTGCAGGCGAGCGCCCGTCCAGGCCCCGGTGTGCACCCACTGGGCAGGGTGGGGCCTCGGGTTGGGCAGCGGCCCGAGCTCAGAGCGTCCGGCTCTCCTGGGCCTGGCCGGGGTGCAGGGCTGGGGGTCCTGGAGCGGCCCTGAGCGCCGGTTGGCAGGCTTCGCCCTCTCCCTCGCGGGCTGTGCTCCCGGGGTGGGCTGAGTTGGAGGTGTGAAGAGAGCCGAGTGTCCCGGGCGGGTGGTGGCCGGCAGTCCCGGTCCTTGTGCTGGTCCCCGAGGCTTTGGTGGCGTGGGCCGCGTGGGCCTGGGCGCCTGACCTGGGCGTGGGCCTCCAGCGCAGGTAGACAGGTGCGGGCAGCCTCGGGTCACTGGCTGCGTCTGGCCCCAGCGCTGTTTCTAATGGGCCCGGCACCCAGGAGCGGCTGAGAGAGTGCCGTCGGCCAGGACCACGGCCCCACCTGCCCTGTCCCAGGTGCACCCACCTCCCCCAACTCACCAGAACACCTGCTGTTCCTGCCGCCGCCCGGGTTCGCAACGTCTGCCTCTCTCTCCCCCGGCACGAACAGCCTCTTAGCCGGCCGTCTGTCTCCCTGCAGACTTTAAGCTCTTGGGAGCCAGGCTCTTGGTGCACCCCCACACTGGGGCTGTGCCGAGCCCCTTGTAGATGCTCAGTCCATGTTTCTTGGATCAGCACTTGCGAGAATTGCCTCTAGAACTGCCAGCTCCAGGCACAAAGGGCTCTCGCTTTCAGAGGCAGCGGGGCCCTCAGAGGCCACCTCTGGTCTTGCCTGCCACCCTCACCCCGTGTCCAGTCTGGCACCGAGACCTGCCCGCCCTGCCGCTGAGCAGCGCGCCCCTCTGTGGGGGCAGTTCCCAGGTTTCTTTCTACAGTACACTGCGGCTTCCTCCAGGCGTCTTCCCAGGAGTGAGCGGCAGCTGGACGTGCACGGCTTTAGCCTGAGTGGGTGCGTTAGCTGCTGTGAAAAAGCGCCTCGAACCTGGTGACTTAAACCACGTTTCTTCTGAAGGCAGGGGTCCGAAACTGAGGGGACGGCAGGGCCGGGCTCCCGAAGCCTGCAGGCGAGCGCCTTCCCGTCTCTGGCTCCCGGCGTCTGGTCTGTCTCTCTGGCTTCTCCCTTTCCCTTGGCTTTCAGACACAGCCTCCAGTCTCTGCCCTGCCTCGCACAGAGGTCTTTCTGTGCTGCTCTGTCCAGAGTGCCTGCTTTTTAAAAGGACAGCAGTTGTTGGATTGGGTCCTGCCCTCCTCTGGTGTGGCATCATTTTACCTTGATTACATCTTCAAATAAGTCAGATTCTGAGAGTCCAGATGGCCACAAACTTGGAGGGACGCAGTGGGTGTTTGGCCTGGTACACCAGGCGCTGCAGCATAGCCAGGGGGCTGGGTTTGACGCGGCGGCGCTGTGGCCACGGCGCCCACTGGTGCCCACACGTGCTGCTGACGGCGGTCTTGCTTGCCTCGGGAGGGGGTGATGGTGTGCGTTTGCATTTTCCTGTTTACTGATAAAGTGGCTTATTTTCAGGCATGCACTGGCCATCGAGGCCTCCTCTCTTGAGAAGCACGTCTTTGGTTGTTCTTGGAATTTCAGATCTTTCTTGCTGATGTGCAGGGGTGACAACCATCTACTCCGGATTCTCCTTTCTCAGTTGGTCTGTGGGGCAAGCACTGTCCCCCACTGTGTGACCTGTCTTTTCGCTCCTCGCTGGTGACTTGGATGTAAAGCTGCATTGCTGTAGTTCAGGCGCCTAGTCGTGTCTGACTCTTTGAGGACTGTGGTCTGCCAGGCTTCTCTGACCTTGGGGGTTTCCCAGGCAAGAATACCATCGCGGGCTGCCATTTCCTCCTCCAGGGCATTTTCCCGCCCCAGGGGTCAAACCTGAATCTCCTGCACTGGCAGGCTGATTTTTTACCACCACAGAAGCAAAAGTCACCTTACTTTTAATAAATCGAGTCGGTCAAGCTTTTCCTCCAGTTGATTTTTGTGGTTCGTGTCCTTCCCCTGAGGCTGTGAAGACCTCCTCTCCTGGAAGCAGTGTTGTGCCTCGTGGCTCGTATATTCCAGTCTTCAACACTCCACGAGTGGGCGTGGCAGGTGGTGAGAGACCTGAGAACCCAGCGACCCTGCCTCACTCGCCTGCAGGCACCTCTGAACTTTACATCAGCTCCACCCATCTGTTTGTCTGCCCCGGGACAATGCCGCCAGGTCTTCCTTACTGCAGCCTTGTAGAATGTCTTCATGCTGGTCACACAGGCGCTATAACCTTGTTTTCCTTCCTTGAAAATGACTCGGGCATTCTTGACCCCCTACACTTCCATTCAAGTTATAGGATTAAGTGGTCAAGATCCACCAACATAATTTTTGTAATTAAATTTTTTTTAAACATTTATTTATTTATTTATTTTGGCAGAGGTGGGAAGGGAGGGGGGTGGGCGGGCCACTTCCACTGGTCTTTCATTTATTTAGTTTCATCCATCTTTGTTCTTTGGCTCCTGTGGGCCTCCCATCGCGGTGGCGTCTGTTGTCGCAGAGCGCCGGCTCCGGGCGCACGCGCCCCAGAGCTCTGGCTCGGTAATTGGACACATCAGTCCAGCTGCTCCGCGGCACGTAGGATCTTCCCAGGCCAGGGATCGAACCGGCGCCCCTTGCACTGCAAGGCGGTGTCCTTACCCACTGGACCACCAGGGAAGCCCTGTAATTAAAATTTTTAAGTGTTTATTGAAATTAAAACCATCATTTGGTAAGAACTGACTTCTTTATGTTACTGAGTCTTAGAATCTATGAACATGGTTTATCTCTGCATAAATAAATCCTTTTAATGTCTTTCAGTAAACTCTTGTTCAGTTGCTCAGTTGTGTCTGACTCTTTGAGATCCCATGGACTATAGTGCGCCAGGCTTTGTTGTCCTTCACCGTCTCCTGCAGCTTGCTCAAACTCACGTCCACTGAGTTGGTGATGCCATCCAGACATCTCATCCTCTGTCACCCTCTTCTCCTCCTGTCCTCAGTCTGTCCCAGCATCAGGGTCGTTTCCAATGAGTCGTCTCTTTGCGTCAAATGGCCAAAGTATTGGAGCTTCAGCTTTAGCATCAGTCCTTCCAATAAGTATTCAGAGCTGATTTCCTTTAGGATGGACTGGTTTGATGTCCTTGCTGTGAAGACCTCCTCTCCTGGAAGCAGTGTTGTGCCTCGTGGCTCGTATATTCCAGTCTTCAACACTCCACGAGTGGGCGTGGCAGGTGGTGAGAGACCTGAGAACCCAGCGACCCTGCCTCACTCGCCTGCAGGCACCTCTGAACTTTACATCAGCTCCACCCATCTGTTTGTCTGCCCCGGGACAATGCCGCCAGGTCTTCCTTACTGCAGCCTTGTAGAATGTCTTCATGCTGGTCACACAGGCGCTATAACCTTGTTTTCCTTCCTTGAAAATGACTCGGGCATTCTTGACCCCCTACACTTCCATTCAAGTTATAGGATTAAGTGGTCAAGATCCACCAACATAATTTTTGTAATTAAATTTTTTTTAAACATTTATTTATTTATTTATTTTGGCAGAGGTGGGAAGGGAGGGGGGTGGGCGGGCCACTTCCACTGGTCTTTCATTTATTTAGTTTCATCCATCTTTGTTCTTTGGCTCCTGTGGGCCTCCCATCGCGGTGGCGTCTGTTGTCGCAGAGCGCCGGCTCCGGGCGCACGCGCCCCAGAGCTCTGGCTCGGTAATTGGACACATCAGTCCAGCTGCTCCGCGGCACGTAGGATCTTCCCAGGCCAGGGATCGAACCGGCGCCCCTTGCACTGCAAGGCGGTGTCCTTACCCACTGGACCACCAGGGAAGCCCTGTAATTAAAATTTTTAAGTGTTTATTGAAATTAAAACCATCATTTGGTAAGAACTGACTTCTTTATGTTACTGAGTCTTAGAATCTATGAACATGGTTTATCTCTGCATAAATAAATCCTTTTAATGTCTTTCAGTAAACTCTTGTTCAGTTGCTCAGTTGTGTCTGACTCTTTGAGATCCCATGGACTATAGTGCGCCAGGCTTTGTTGTCCTTCACCGTCTCCTGCAGCTTGCTCAAACTCACGTCCACTGAGTTGGTGATGCCATCCAGACATCTCATCCTCTGTCACCCTCTTCTCCTCCTGTCCTCAGTCTGTCCCAGCATCAGGGTCGTTTCCAATGAGTCGTCTCTTTGCGTCAAATGGCCAAAGTATTGGAGCTTCAGCTTTAGCATCAGTCCTTCCAATAAGTATTCAGAGCTGATTTCCTTTAGGATGGACTGGTTTGATGTCCTTGCTGTCCAGGGGACTCTTGAGCCTTCTCCAGCATCACAGTTCAAAGGCATCAGTTCTTCAGCGCTCAGCCTTCTTTGTGGTCCAACCATCACATTCATACATGACTAATAGAAAAACTACAGCTTTGACTATATAGGCCTTTGTGAATAGTCTCTCAGAATTTTCTTTGTAATGGTCTTGTACGTCGTTGGATTTAGACTACATATATTTTAATTTTTATTCTATTATAAGTAGTCTCAAATTTAAAAAAATTCCTACAAATTGTGACTGGTTGATAAAAAGAGAATTGATTTTTGTGAGTGAATTTTAAAAAAATATCCAGCTGTCTGACTATCGTTTCTATCAATTCATTAATATATTTGAAAAGTCTTTTGTTTTTTTCACATACACAATCATATCAACCAATGAGTTTTCCTTTTCCCTTCAACCATTATACCTTTCATATTTTTTTTCTTATTTTAGTGTCTGTCTAGGTCTTTGTTCATCCATTCATTTTTCTCATCCCATTGGATCTCAGGTGTGTACATTCTGATTAATCACAATTCTTGGTTCATGACATAGTTTCATTGTTTGTCTTTGAATGGCCTACTTTTAAAAAATTTTTTTTTTCTTTTCCCCATTATGCCTCTTTTTTTTTTCTTTTTTTTATTATTTATTTATTTATTTTGGGCGGGGGTCGGGTTGGGGAGGGAGGGGAGCAGGCGGGCCATTTCTATTAGTCTTTCATTTCTCTATTTTCATCCGTCTTTGTTCTTTGGCTCCTGTGGGCTTCCCATTGCGGTGGCGTCTGTCATTGCAGAGCACCAGCTCTGGGCTCATGCACTCCAGAGCTCCGGCTCGGTAATTGGACACGTCAGTCCAGCCACTCCGCAGCACGTGGGATCTTCCCAGGCCAGGGATCGAACCGGCGCCCCTTGCACTGCAAGGCGGTGTCCTTACCCACTGGACCACCAGGGAAGCCCGCCTCTTTTCATTTATATCTATTTTTATCCATCTTTTTTACTCTTTGGCATATGTGGGCCTCCCATTTCAGTGGCCTCTCTCTTTGCAAAGCATCAGCTCTGGGTGCATGCTCTCCAGAGCACTGGCTCCTAATTGGACACACCGGTCCAGCCGCTCCACGGCACGTGGGATCTTCCCGGGCCAGGGATAGAACTGGTGCCCCTTGTAGTGCAAGGCGGACTCTACCCACTGGACCACTAAGGAAGCCCTGGCCTACTTTTATTTAGATTGTTTTAGTAGTGTAATTAGAACTTTCCCACAGGTTTTTTTTGTTTTTTAATTTTGGCCTCTTTTATTGGTGGGTTTTTTCTTATTTATTTATTTTTATCCATCTTTATTCTTTGGCCTGTGTGGGCCTCCCATTTCAGTGGCCTCTCTCTTTGCAAAGCATCAGCTCTGGGTGCATGCTCTCCAGAGCACTGGCTCCTAATTGGACACACCGGTCCAGCCGCTCCACGGCACGTGGGATCTTCCCGGGCCAGGGATAGAACTGGTGCCCCTTGTAGTGCAAGGCGGACTCTACCCACTGGACCACTAAGGAAGCCCTGGCCTACTTTTATTTAGATTGTTTTAGTAGTGTAATTAGAACTTTCCCACAGGTTTTTTTTGTTTTTTAATTTTGGCCTCTTTTATTGGTGGGTTTTTTCTTATTTATTTATTTTTATCCATCTTTATTCTTTGGCCTGTGTGGGCCTCCCATTGCAGTGGCCTCCCGCGTTGCAGAGCATCAGCTCTGGGTGCATGTGCTCCAGAGTGCTGGCTCATAATTGGACACACAGCAGTCTAGCCGCTCTGTAATCTTTTTTTTTTTAGAGTGAAGGCAGGTTTATTCTGGGAGAGACCCACTCCAAAGACAGAGTGTGGTCCATCTCAGAAGGCGAGAGTGGCCACGATCTAGGTTCAGACTGACCACACTCTTCTCACCAGCACCTCTAACGCTTACGTACTGTGTGACAGTATGTGTACAGAGGCACGTGGATTCTGCACACGTTTGACTCCAGAAAAACAAACAGCCGCTGTCCCACACACTTCTGAGGGCCAGGGATCCGAGAAGGCCTTGCCCTTCTGGTCCTGGCTCGAGGTCACCCCTGCAGTGCAGTCAAGATCTTGGCCGAGGCCTTCCCTGGCAGTCCAGTGGGTAAGGACACCGCCTTGAAGTACAAGGGGCGCCGGTTCAATCCCTGGCCCGGGAAGATCTGCCATGCAGCAGCTGAACCGATGTGTCCAACTACTGACCCAGAGCTCTGGAGCGCGTGTGCCCAGAGCCGGTGCTCTGCAGAGAGAGGGGCCACTACGATGGGAGGCCCACACAGGCCAAAGAACAAGGATGGATGAAAATAGATAAATGAAAGAACAATAGAAGTGGCCAAAAAAAAAAAAAAGATCTTGGCCGAGGCTGGGTCATCTGGAGGCTTGACTGAGGTGTGGTTCACTTCCCGAGGACGCTCCCCGGGATGAGGCTGGAGGCCTCATTCCCTTGCCACACGGACCCTGCAAAGGGCTGCCTGAGCGACCTCCCTGCTGTGGAGCGTCCGCAGAACAAGAGATTCAAGAGAGGCCACTGGAATCCCTGCTTTGGTGGCCCGGCCTGAGAAATCACATGCCGTCACTTCTGCGGTTTTCCGCTGGCCACAGGCCCGTCCCGGTGCGACACAGGGGCCCCGCCCAGGGGCATGGGTGCCAGGAGGCAGAGCTTGCACGGCCGCTTTGGAGCCTGCCGTCCGCAGGACCTCTCCTCTGACTGCATCTGATTTCTGTTTATCTTCCGTCTCACGCTCCTGTTTCTTGTTGTTCCTGCCTTACTTTCATTAATTTGTCTGTCATTTCCATTTTTCTTCGTTGGGTTGCCTGGTGCATGTGCTCCAGAGTGCTGGCTCATAATTGGACACACAGCAGTCTAGCCGCTCTGTAATCTTTTTTTTTTTTAGAGTGAAGGCAGGTTTATTCTGGGAGAGACCCACTCCAAAGACAGAGTGTGGTCCATCTCAGAAGGCGAGAGTGGCCACGATCTAGGTTCAGACTGACCACACTCTTCTCACCAGCACCTCTAACGCTTACGTACTGTGTGACAGTATGTGTACAGAGGCACGTGGATTCTGCACACGTTTGACTCCAGAAAAACAAACAGCCGCTGTCCCACACACTTCTGAGGGCCAGGGATCCGAGAAGGCCTTGCCCTTCTGGTCCTGGCTCGAGGTCACCCCTGCAGTGCAGTCAAGATCTTGGCCGAGGCCTTCCCTGGCAGTCCAGTGGGTAAGGACACCGCCTTGAAGTACAAGGGGCGCCGGTTCAATCCCTGGCCCGGGAAGATCTGCCATGCAGCAGCTGAACCGATGTGTCCAACTACTGACCCAGAGCTCTGGAGCGCGTGTGCCCAGAGCCGGTGCTCTGCAGAGAGAGGGGCCACTACGATGGGAGGCCCACAAAGGCCAAAGAACAAGGATGGATGAAAATAGATAAATGAAAGAACAATAGAAGTGGCCAAAAAAAAAAAAAAGATCTTGGCCGAGGCTGGGTCATCTGGAGGCTTGACTGAGGTGTGGTTCACTTCCCGAGGACGCTCCCCGGGATGAGGCTGGAGGCCTCATTCCCTTGCCACACGGACCCTGCAAAGGGCTGCCTGAGCGACCTCCCTGCTGTGGAGCGTCCGCAGAACAAGAGATTCAAGAGAGGCCACTGGAATCCCTGCTTTGGTGGCCCGGCCTGAGAAATCACATGCCGTCACTTCTGCGGTTTTCCGCTGGCCACAGGCCCGTCCCGGTGCGACACAGGGGCCCCGCCCAGGGGCATGGGTGCCAGGAGGCAGAGCTTGCACGGCCGCTTTGGAGCCTGCCGTCCGCAGGACCTCTCCTCTGACTGCATCTGATTTCTGTTTATCTTCCGTCTCACGCTCCTGTTTCTTGTTGTTCCTGCCTTACTTTCATTAATTTGTCTGTCATTTCCATCTCTTCTTCTTCTGGTTTGAGGTTACACACTCTGTTTCTCGTCTTTTAGTGGCTGCTGAGGTTATCAACGTCTAAAGTTCCAAAAGTCTTATTTCTACTCCCACCCGGACAATTGGCGCTAGCGGTAAAGAACTTGCCTGCCAGTGCCGGAAATGTAAAAGAGCCGTAGATTCGACCCCCGGTCAGGAAGACCGTCTGGAGGAGGGTGTGGCAGCCCACTCCAGTGTTCTTGCCTGGAGAATCCCATGGACGCGGGAGCCGGTGGACTGCAGTCCAGGGGGTTGCAGAGGGCCGGGCGCGACCGAGGAGACTTGAGGGCAGCGGCGGTGGCGCGGTACAGAGGGCTTCAGCCCGGAGACCCGAGGCCCGGCATCGTGTGCTGGGGCCACACGCCTGCTCTCTGCCCTGCGCCCTCCCTGGGTCTCAGACTTTCAACAGGGAAGCTCTTACCTGTCCTGTCTGCACGCTTCTCTTGAAAGAGACGGGCTCTCTGCAGTGGGAGTCCCCCCACGCCCTCAGCGACGTTCTCCTTGGATTCACCACTGCTCCCAGAGGTACTCAGCCAAGCCCACGGCTTTTCAAAAGGGAGCTGTCTTACCCGCCTGCGTCTCTTTCGACTATTTCAGTTGGATGGGTCTTGGTGTGGCATCTCATCTGTATTTGTTCCAGCTGGGACGCTTCTGCACACGTGTGCCCTCGGTCGTCGATGCGGCACACTCAGCTCCACATCCCCGCCCCTGCCCTCGCAGCTCGGGCGCTAGCCCCACCTCCCCACGCCTCCGGGGCCTTCCCCAGGCCCCATCCCCGCCCACTGTGCGTCCAGAACAAGAGATCGCATGAATCCCTGCTTTGGTGGCCCGGCCTGAGAAATCACATGCCGTCACTTCTGCGGTTTTCCGCTGGCCACAGGCCCGTCCCGGTGCGACACAGGGGCCCCGCCCAGGGGCATGGGTGCCAGGAGGCAGAGCTTGCACGGCCGCTTTGGAGCCTGCCGTCCGCAGGACCTCTCCTCTGACTGCATCTGATTTCTGTTTATCTTCCGTCTCACGCTCCTGTTTCTTGTTGTTCCTGCCTTACTTTCATTAATTTGTCTGTCATTTCCATCTCTTCTTCTTCTGGTTTGAGGTTACACACTCTGTTTCTCGTCTTTTAGTGGCTGCTGAGGTTATCAACGTCTAAAGTTCCAAAAGTCTTATTTCTACTCCCACCCGGACAATTGGCGCTAGCGGTAAAGAACTTGCCTGCCAGTGCCGGAAATGTAAAAGAGCCGTAGATTCGACCCCCGGTCAGGAAGACCGTCTGGAGGAGGGTGTGGCAGCCCACTCCAGTGTTCTTGCCTGGAGAATCCCATGGACGCGGGAGCCGGTGGACTGCAGTCCAGGGGGTTGCAGAGGGCCGGGCGCGACCGAGGAGACTTGAGGGCAGCGGCGGTGGCGCGGTACAGAGGGCTTCAGCCCGGAGACCCGAGGCCCGGCATCGTGTGCTGGGGCCACACGCCTGCTCTCTGCCCTGCGCCCTCCCTGGGTCTCAGACTTTCAACAGGGAAGCTCTTACCTGTCCTGTCTGCACGCTTCTCTTGAAAGAGACGGGCTCTCTGCAGTGGGAGTCCCCCCACGCCCTCAGCGACGTTCTCCTTGGATTCACCACTGCTCCCAGAGGTACTCAGCCAAGCCCACGGCTTTTCAAAAGGGAGCTGTCTTACCCGCCTGCGTCTCTTTCGACTATTTCAGTTGGATGGGTCTTGGTGTGGCATCTCATCTGTATTTGTTCCAGCTGGGACGCTTCTGCACACGTGTGCCCTCGGTCGTCGATGCGGCACACTCAGCCTCCACCCATCCCCCGCCCCTGCCCTCGCAGCTCGGGCGCTAGCCCGCACCTCCCCCGACGCCTCCGGGGCCTCTCAGGCCTCACCTGGCCTCCCGTCAGGCGCCTGCACAGCCTCCTGGTCTGTCTTCCAGTTCATTCTCGCCTTCTCAGAGTTGAGAGCGCTAGGAATCCCATCCACTGAAATTTCTATTTTAGTTATTATAGTTTCATTTTTCAGACATTTTACTTTTTAATAAATGTGACTATTCTGTATAGTTTATTTCCTTTGCCTAAAATCTCTAAATTGCTTGAAATTGTACAGTGTTCTGAGTCTCATAGTGTCTGACCATCTGTCAGCTGACGTCGTAGGTCATGCTGTGTTTCTGCTGGCATGCTTGCATCTTATTAGGGATGGATCGTTTTCTTTAAAAAATGGATTGTGGGGATTCTGTGTGTTCCTTCTAAGATGCGGGTGTGTCCCCTCAGAGAGCAGGTTCGCCCCGGCGGAGCCCTCCCAGGCCCCTCGTGGACTCTGAGCAAGGCCCTCCTGAGCAAGGCCGATGCATCACTTTAAGATTTATTTGTTTATTTATTTTGGGTGGGGGTCGGGTTGGGGAGGGAG
This sequence comes from Tragulus kanchil, assembly GCA_022376925.1. NCBI lineage: Eukaryota > Metazoa > Chordata > Mammalia > Artiodactyla > Tragulidae > Tragulus > Tragulus kanchil. The sequence goes on from JAIOJX010000004.1 coordinate 169,189,984, forward strand.
GGGAGCGGGCGGGCCACTTCTATTGGTCTTTCATTTCTCTATTTTCATCCGTCTTTGTTCTTTGGCTCCTGTGGGCCTCCCATCACAGTGACCTCTTGTCGCAGAGCACTGGCTCTAGGCGCATGCGCTCCAGAGCTCCGGTTCAGTAATTGGACACATGGGTCCAGCCGCTCCGCGGCACGTGGGATCTTCCCAGGCCAGGGATCAAACCGGCGCCCCTTGCACTGCAAGGCGGTGTCCTTACCCACCGGGCAACCAGGGGAAGCCCGCTGCATCACTTTAAACCCATAGCCTGATGCCCGTGACCTTCGCTCCACGCCCCCGCCCCAGGGATGAGAACTTGTCACGCAGACCTGTCTCCTGTTTAGGGCTAACCTGGGGTTCCCGTCTCCCTGGGATTTCCGCCCACACTGCTCAACACCAGAGCACACCTTATACGCCCTGGGGCCGGCAAGGCGTGTTTTGGGCTTGCCGGGGCACGATCTTTTGGGGCTGCTGCTTTTTTGAGGGGCAGGGTGCCTCTTACCTCTCATGGGGGTGGTCTTCTGCACCCCCACCCCTAACGCCTTAGACCCTCGAGCCTCGGTGGTCCATCCAGAGACTGACCCCTGCAGCCTCCACCCGATCATTCCTTGCTTTTTGCCTTTTGTTGCTTTTAAGAAAGCGTTTTTCTCGTCTCATGGTCAGCTTGGCTGTTTTCCCCCGAAAGAGCTGGTCTGGATCCCAGAGGCCCCGTTCCTGGGTGGATACCCCGCCCGCTTTGGTGACCCCCACGCACCTCAGGCCTCACCCCTCCTCCTTCACCCCGGGCAGTGCGTCTAGGTCTCAGCGCTTCGCCCCACCCCTGAAGGACGGCTCGGCCCCTCCCGCCTGCCTCACGCCTGCCATCTGCTGCAGGGGCCTGGCCCCGCTGGGCCGGTTGAGGCCTGGGGTGCGTTGGTGGGCAGAGCACCGCCTGCAGCACTCCGCCTTGGCCGCGGCGACTGCCCGCCCTGAAGACTCGCCCCCAGCCTGTGCCCAGGCCACCTGCCTCCACGCACTCACGCACCACGCAGGCCCCAGCGTGTCCCTCAGGGCAGGCTGGCCCCAGTCCCTGAGGAAGGCCCCATTCCTGGGCTCTAGCTCAGCGCTGCTCAAGGTTCCCGGAAGCTGTGGGCTGCTCCGCACAGGTTCTGGGCGGCCCCCACTCCCGCTCACCCCACCCAGACGCACCTGCCCCGGGGAGGAGTGACTCAGCCAGCTCAGCTAGGCCACTGGCAGCTGGCCGCTCCAGCAGGTGTGGCGGGTCAGGCCGCAGCATTCCTGGGCTGAGCCATGCCCAGCTGGGCGCTGCCCTGGCCCGCGGCCAGGAGAGCCCGGGGAAGCCCCCGTAATCCCCGTCCGCCCCGCCTCAGGCTGTAGCACGCATGCAGCTGGCCTTCTGAGGTCCGGGCACCCGGGGCCAAGCCACACGCCGCAGCACAGATGGGGAGGGGTGGGTGCTGGGCACAGGCCCACCCCACGCCCTGAGGAGGGCCACAGACCTGGGGAGCTTAGAGCAAGGACAGAGGCTAGCGGCCCTGAAGAGGAGGACAGGGGTCTGTGCGAGCCTCACCCCTGGGCCCTGAGTGGAGGTCCAGCTCGTGGAGGGCACTGACCCGCTGGCCTTCAGGCTCTCGCCCCTGGGAGGCTGGAGCGACCAAGGCCGTCCTCACGGGCCTGCAGCTCCTGCCCAGGTTCGGCACAGTGGGGCTGGGGGGTTGTGTCTTTGGAGAAAGTGACCCTGTCCGGGCAGCAGGGGGAGGCCCGGGGAGGAGGCGGGATGGGGGCAGAGAGCCAGGGGCCCCCAGTCCCCTCGTGTGCCCACAGGGCCCTGGAGGCGCCACACTCTGCGGGCGGCAGGTTCCTCAGCCAGGCGTCCTGGGCAGGTCCTGAGGAGCAGTCCGGGCCCCTGCCCCTGAGGCTGGACACCAGGCTGGCTTTGTGAGGGCGGGGCTGTGGGCTCCAGCCATCTTGAATGTGCTTATACTTTCCTACTGCGAGAGCCCCTCCCTGCCTCCCCACTGGAGGAGGGCCAGGACCACTGGGCTGGGTTTGCTCGCTCCTCCTGACTTGGACCTCTCCCCTCGGGGTGGAAGAAGATGCACACAGACCCCAGGACCCCACCCCTCTGGCTTGAGTGGAGGTCCCGGCCCCCATGAGAGCTGGGGAAGCGGGGCAGGTCTGCGTGGGAGCAGGTGGGCTTAGGAACCAGCAGGAACTGACTTCGGGGAGAGGAGTGCCTTGCAGGGGGTGAGGGCTGCCCTGAGACTGGGGAGTCAGAAGCGGGCACGCCCTAGGGTACACCGTCTCGGAGATCCGTGAATGTGGCCAAGGACAAGATCCTGGGGCAGCAGGTGTGGCTCCTGGGGCCAGTAGGCCTGACCTAGGCTGGTGGACGCGATTTCATTGTTTGATACAGTCTAGAGGCGGGTGGGTGGCCACATTGGGCGCGGTCTGAGGTGGACGCGGTCCTGGACGGTGGGCGGTGCCTGGGCGTGTGGGCGTGGCCAGGGTCGGTGGTGGGCGTGTCTCAGGGCCCTCCTCTCTCTCCTCCAGGGCTGCGGAGGGCGCTCCCGGCGCCCTGTCTCGTGTGCCATGGCTCGCTGCCTCCCGCCAGTCCCTGCAAGCGCTGCCGCTCCTTTGGCGCTGCCATCCTGCAGGGCGCCTCCTTCGTGCCCCTTGGCAAAGGGCCGGCCGGCGGCCTGTGGACCCCGTGACGCCGAGAATCAAGGACCAAGCCACGCGCCCTGGCCCGCGGCCTCCCGACCGTGGCTGGTTTCTTTGAAAAGCGACGCGCAGACGCGAGGCCTTGTATACAGAGCTATTTTAGCGAAACCGTGCATCTTCACCGTGGTATTTCTTCTGCGCTCGGCCGCCAGCCCCTCCCTGGGCCTGCATCCCCGGCCCCTCGCCCCGCAGCCCCTGGGCCACGCTGCCACACCTCTTCCCTCAGCCCGCAGCCCTGCCCTGGCGGAGGCGACCCTGTCCTGGGGAGATGAGGCCGAGGGGCTCCCTGTGCGCTCCTGCCCGAGGCTCTCCTCTTCTGGAGCCCTGCCCTTCCCGCCGGTGGGCGCCCAGCTCCCAGCCTCCCGGAGGCCCGGTGCCCGCGGCGACTCAGCAAGCCTGGCCGTGCTGCTCCAGGCTCTTTGCACCCAAGGCTCTCCTTCCAACCTAGTGCTGGGCAGTGGGCCTGACCCGCAGTGGGCCAGACCCCTCAGATGCGACAGCAGGTGGACGTTTGGGCCCTCTGGTCATCAGTGGGCCTGCACGCTACGGAGACTGGGGCTGGGGGAGCCTCTGCGGCCACTCTGGGCTTAGGCTGGGGTGTCCCAACCCTCTGAGCCTACAAGGGACGGGCAACCTTCAAAGGGTCTTGAGGGGCCAGTTCTTTGTGGACATGGGGAGGGTTCATAGCCTGGAGCCCTCAGGGACAAGACGGGGCCCCAGGGGACAGGCCCCATGCCCACCAAGCTTCTCCCCGCCGTGAAGTCACGTGGCTGGGATGGCAAGCTCAGGGCACCAGGTGAGTGCCCTGGGAGGCCGGCCAGGAGAGGGGCCACGTGGGGGAGAGCCAGTGCTCGTGGGCTCAGCGGGGGCACAGTCCCCGCTCGCCCTGGGTGATGAAGCCGCAGTGGCACTCGCCCCGGGCCTCGGGCTGAGTCCTGCCTGACCCGGCCTGGAGGGCAGTGCTTGCTGGCCGTGTAGGAGGAGCCCTGGCCGCACAGTCTCCCCTGACCTCGGCAGTCTGGCTGACCCAGGGAGCTCTGGCAGCCTGCCTCAGCGGGGACCAGCCCGGGGACGACGGGAGCACTGGGCCTGAGCTTCCTGGCCGCGGCGGGCCTCAGCCGGGCACAGGGGCCACGGGTGAGCGCTGCCCGGCGGAGCTCCGTCCCCACCGGCTTGGCTGCACCCACAGTGGGGGGGTGCCCTTCCTGCTCTGGGCTGGGGGAAGGGAGGCCGGGCAGTGAACACTGGTGCCTGGGGCGGCGGGCACGGCAGGGTGGGGCCGTGGTCCTGGTGAGGTCTGCTGATGGGCCCTGTCCCCTCGGACTTCCGCGCCCTCAGATGCAGCTGCGTTCGCGGCCTCCGGCCTGAGTCCAGTTCACACCACACTCGGGTCAGACGAGGGTGCGAGAAACCGGGGGCAGCTGGGGCTGCCCCGGGGGCCCACCTGCCCAGGGTGCCAGCCCGAGGATGTGCCTTCTGGGTCGGCCCCCCTCCACATCGGGGTGCCCCAGCTCCCTGGGCCCTGGATGGGCCCCCAGCTCTCCAGCCACTCCCCCTTCTCAACGCCTCCGCTCACGGGACAGCGTGCTCTGGGGGTGAAGGTGCTCGTGCCCGCCCGCAGGTGCAGGAGGGGTGGACCCAGGCAGGAGACCAGGGCCCCCACGCCACACTTGGCTTCTGGGGCGAGAGGCAGGAAGCGTGCTGTGCGCTGCTGCCTGGAAGCCTCGGCTCTGCACGCGGGCTCCCAATGGGAGAAGGGCAGAGTGAGCTCCCATCAGAAGTCAGGCCCCAGAGTTACAGCCACGGGGCACCTTCCCCTGGGGCGACGGGCAGCGAGTCAAGGGCTCAGCAAAGCGGGGCAGCCTCTACCATCCCGAGTAGGCGCGTGGGCACTCGGCCGTGGGGGGTCCCAGGCCTGGGGGCGCTGTGGCTGGCGCCTGCCCCTCTGCCAGCCCTGCTGAGCTCCACGACCGGGGCCGTTGGCTGCTGTCCCTCTCCCAGCCTCGGACGGGGCCTGAGAGACGGGGGGCACCCAGGAGCCACGTGGGACTCAGGGCAGCTCTCTGGGGCCACAGACCCTCGGCCGGCCCTGTTCCAGCAGCCAGCCCTGGGAGAACCCGGACCCCCGAGACCCCAGAGCACCAGCGTTCCAGGAGGTCTCCTTTGGCAGCCTGGAAAGTCCAGGGCCTCTGGCCGGAGGCCAGAGCCCGCAGGCGGAAGCTGAGCTGCGGTTGTGGCCGCCCCGCTGGGAGGGGAGTGTCTCCCTCAAGGAGCAGACTCACGCGGACGCTCCCGTCTGTCTTGGGGCTGAGCTGCAGGCTGGCGAGGCAAGGCCCGAGGGCGTCCTCGAACCCTTGCTCAGCAGCCACTGTCCCGCGGCCAGATGCTAGCCGGGCGCGCCGTTGCCTTCCTCTCCCTGGCCTGGAGTGCCTACCAGGGCCTAGCCGTCCCCAGGGTTGCAGAATGCGGCCTCTCCTGCTCTCAGGTGAGCCCTGCCTCTCTGGGTGGGCATTGGCCTGGCCCCACTGAAGCGCACGAGTCACAGTGACCGGCCAGAGGGCCGGGCGCGGGGCGGTGGGTGGTAGGGGCCGGGGATCTGCGGGTCCGTGGAGGCGACGGCCTGACCCGCAGCGCCGCCCTCGGGAGCCCCTGCCTGGAGCCCGAGGGGCCGGGGCAGCGTTGCACCTGGGACCGTCCCGCCCCAGGCAGCCTCACGGGGGGCCCCCAGGGCCCCCGCTGTGTTCACGCAGCCGCTTTGTCGTCATCCAGGGCCCGGGCTGGGGCGGTGTCTGGGCCTGTGTGGACGCCCAGCTAAGGAAATGCTGTGGGCACCAAGCTCATTCTGGGCGGGAAGGAGCCGCAGGGCCAGGACCTGGCTCGGAACGTGGCGTCCCGGGGCTTTTTTCTGTCCCTGAGGTGTCCCAGCTGGAGGCTGGAGAGGCCGGCTGCTGGGACGGGTGGGAAGCACCCGCGGCGCGCTCTCCTCCAAGCGCGGGTCAGCGGGGGCCTGGGGAGGGGCAGGGAGAGCAGGCCCAGTTGGTGGTGACCAGCTGGCTTGAGGGCAGCCGGGCCCCTGGGGAACACCTAGTCAGTTCGGTCAGGAGGAAAGGCAGTCCCCAGGGCCTGGAGCGGCCCGTCAGGGGCCTCGGGAGCTCACGGAGGGGGCCGGCGTCGGCAGAGCTCAGAGATGGGGCTCAGAATCGAGGTGCAGGAACCCGTGCGGCGTCCTTCTGATTCTGGTGGGCGCTGGTGGGCGCCGAGGAGACAGCTGGGCTTGGGGGTGGCTGAACTGCCCATGGAGATGGAGAAAGGCCATCTCGAGGTGGAGACGGGGGCTGGGAGCAGGGCCTGGAGGGAAGGAGAAGCCGACATGGACCTTGAGGTGCGGCTATGGCGCCTGGCAGTGCTGGAGGCGTTTCCTGTGGTGGGTCTGGGGGGTAGTTTTCAGGGAGGAAACTGTGAAATACAGGAATTTCAAGTTACGGGATTGGGGAAGCCCACCAGATGCTGCCGGGTGTGGGAGCGGAGGTCAGCCTGAGGCCACCCTTGTGTAACAGGGCTTCCCTCCTTGGGATGGGCCCAGAGGGTGGGGGAGGGGCGTGAGGAGGAGAGCGAGGTGCTGGGCGAGCCCCTCCCCTGCCCTCTGCTGCCCCTCGGAGAGGGCAAGGCCTGGGCACCGCTTCGGCCTTGGACCTCCAGCCACTTCGGCACCCAGCTGGGGCAGAGGGGTTCAGGAAGGAGGTTCCAGGGTGCGTGAGTAGGGGATGGAGAGCTTCCGAGGCCGGGGGCTGCTGGCAGCTGCGGGGGGAGGGAGGGGTGCTGCAGAGAGGGCCCAGAGGCGAGGTGCGGACAGGTCTGAAAGGGAGGGGCGGCAGGAAGCCAGGGCTGGGGGCGCCTCTGTGGGCAACGTCAAGGGACCTCCGGCACCTCTGGAGACCCCTGCAGCCCACCCTTGCCCCCAGGAGGGCTAAGTGGGCCTTGATGAACAGGAGACGGGGCAGGGGATGCGGGAAGAGAGGCAGGAGCACAGGGCACCCTGGGGGTGGGGGAGGGAGGCGGGCAGGAGCCCCTCCCAAAGCTCTAAGACCTCGTCCTCCCCACCTGATGGCGTGGCGGGTGAGGGTCCAGGCCCCCCTCTTGGATCCCTCCCCACACACGCCCCCTTCTCAGGGCACCTGGGAAGCCCCGAGAAGCCCAACAACGGAAAGCCCCAGAGGGTGGGGGAAGGGTGAGGGCAGCCACTTCTCTGTCCCGCCCCCCTCCCGAAGGGCCCCAGGGCGCCAGGCCAGCCCTCTCCTGTGTCCCCCACCCCCAGCTCCCGAGATGCCAGGGTCCCTGGGCACCACAGCCCACCTGTGCTCGCTGACCTCGGCCCCTGCCCCTTTTGCCCCCGGCAGGGAGACTCTGTACCCACCCTCCTCCACCGGAAACCAGGGGCGGCAGCGCTGTGGTCCTCGGGCACAGGGGCAGGACCCACTGCCGGTCAACCTCTCTGCTTCATGGGGCCCCGCCAGCTTGGCAGGGGTGGGCTCGGCCTACAGGAAGCAGGAGGCCAGGGGCTGGTTCCAAGTCTCGGGGCTGTGGGAGGAGCGAGGGGGCGAGGACCCTAGCCACCACCCCCCGCCGGCCCCCCGGGCCCCCGGCCCTGCCGCCCCGCCCTCTGCCCAGCTGCTCAGTCGCGTTCTGGGTCAAGAGAGCCCTCCTGCCGCCCCCGGCTCGGCCGCCTCACGCCAGGAACCACAGGCGGACGGCAGGGTCACTTCACTGGGATTTGTGCGGCTGGAGACTGAGGGCCTCAGCATCTCAGGGGGCGTTGTGGTCAGACCAGGTGGACGCTGGGTGACAGTGGAAAGGCTGGAGTGGACCAGGTCCCTGGGCGGGAAGGGGCAGCCCCAGAGTCTGGGGCTGGGCCAAGAGTGACACCGTTAGCCAGATATTAACATCTGGGGTCACTGGAGAAACTCGACGGCATCCTTGCAACTTTTCTATAAACCTAAGATTGTTTCAAAAAGAAGACTGTTTAGAGACGGGTGGAGCAGGAGCTGGACCCAATCAACAGGAGCGCCTGCCCCCGGCCCCAAGGAGGAGGAGCAGACCCCCCATGTCCCCACCTGTGCCAGCAGGGAGCCTAGGATCCCGTCTCGAGCCCCAGCTGAGCTCCTTGCCCCCATCCACCATTCCCCCAGCCCCTCAGCCACCCCCCGCAAAGAGGCCCCGCGACTGAGCTCAGGCCTGGATTCCTCCTCCTCGAGGGGGGCCGCTGGGTTCCCAGAACACAATGGCCAAGAAGTCTCTCAGCCCACCCACCAGAGGGGTCTGCAGGCAGGGTCTCAGCCGCCTCCAGCGCCAGCCTGTCTGTGCCCTGGCCCTGGGCCCTGTACCCCACCCCTCCGGAAGCTGCTCCCTGCCCTTCCCCAGCGAGGCTGCCCCTCGCAGATCACAGCCTCGCAGGGTCACGGCCCCCACCCTCCTGCGCCCTCCCTGTCTCCCCACACTCTGCTGCACCTGACGCAAAACGTCATTGCCGACGTCACACGCCTCCCAGCTCCAGAGAGCGGGCTCCTAACCATCTGCTCTCTCCTTTCTGCACCCCAGCACCCACACAGCACCCACACAAGGTGGTGGGGGCCTGCGGGGCCTTCAGATGCCACGGGTGTCGTGGAGTCCAGAGCCGGAGGTCCAGGGGTCCAGGTCACACCGGGGTGGGACTCCAGGGGTGACAAGAGGCAGCCAAGCCGACCTCTCACTCCCGCTTGTTGTTCTGTCCCCAGGGCTTCACCTGCAAGAGCCGCATGAACCGTGAGTACATCTTGGGCCACGAAGGACACGCTGCCCGCCGGTCCTCGGCCACCTTGTCCTCCTGGCAGCCAGGGTCTCCACCCGTGCAGGAAAAAGGGCCATGCACGGACCGCCCTGCCCACCTCTCCTAGCAGCACCTCATCCCTGCCCACAACTCTCCTAGCAGCGCCCCATCCCTGCCGCGCCGGGTGCGGGAGGGCAAGGCCCTGCCATGCCCAGCTGGGGCTCGCTGGAGGCGGGAGGCGGGAGTTCAGTGCAACTGGAATTGAGTGTTTTCTATAAACCTAAGATTGTTTCAAAAAGAAGACTGTTTAGAGACGGGTGGAGCAGGAGCTGGACCCAATCAACAGGAGCGCCTGCCCCCGGCCCCAAGGAGGAGGAGCAGACCCCCCATGTCCCCACCTGTGCCAGCAGGGAGCCTAGGATCCCGTCTCGAGCCCCAGCTGAGCTCCTTGCCCCCCTCCACCCTTCCCCAGCCCTCAGCCACCCCCCGCAAAGAGGCCCCGCGACTGAGCTCAGGCCTGGATTCCTCCTCCTCGAGGGGGGCCGCTGGGTTCCCAGAACACAATGGCCAAGAAGTCTCTCAGCCCACCCACCAGAGGGGTCTGCAGGCAGGGTCTCAGCCGCCTCCAGCGCCAGCCTGTCTGTGCCCTGGCCCTGGGCCCTGTACCCCACCCCTCCGGAAGCTGCTCCCTGCCCTTCCCCAGCGAGGCTGCCCCTCGCAGATCACAGCCTCGCAGGGTCACGGCCCCCACCCTCCTGCGCCCTCCCTGTCTCCCCACACTCTGCTGCACCTGACGCAAAACGTCATTGCCGACGTCACACGCCTCCCAGCTCCAGAGGCGGGCTCCTAACCATCTGCTCTCTCCTTTCTGCACCCCAGCACCCACACAGCACCCACACAAGGTGGTGGGGGCCTGCGGGGCCTTCAGATGCCACGGGTGTCGTGGAGTCCAGAGCCGGAGGTCCAGGGGTCCAGGTCACACCGGGGTGGGACTCCAGGGGTGACAAGAGGCAGCCAAGCCGACCTCTCACTCCCGCTTGTTGTTCTGTCCCCAGGGCTTCACCTGCAAGAGCCGCATGAACCGTGAGTACATCTTGGGCCACGAAGGACACGCTGCCCGCCGGTCCTCGGCCACCTTGTCCTCCTGGCAGCCAGGGTCTCCACCCGTGCAGGAAAAAGGGCCATGCACGGACCGCCCTGCCCACCTCTCCTAGCAGCACCTCATCCCTGCCCACAACTCTCCTAGCAGCGCCCCATCCCTGCCGCGGCCGGGTGCGGGAGGGCAAGGCCCTGCCATGCCCAGCTGGGGGCTCGCTGGAGGCGGGAGGCGGGAGTTCCGGTGCAACTGGAATTGAGTGTTTTGTAAATAGGCCGCGCTGATCTACACCCGCCAACAATACGTGGAAACCTCCCTTTTCTCATCCTATTTCCCAGTTTCGGCCACTGCAATATGATATCCCACTTTAAAGATAGCTTTATTGTTTTTGCAGACACTTTCTATTTTATTAAAAGGGGCATCAAGGGACAAAGAACATATAAGGAGGAAAGTTCAAATAAATCCAGAACCCTCATAGAGACATAAATACTGTTTATATGAGGAAACATTGTGCTAGACATTTCTATAGGCAAATAGACTGTTCCTAGGATAAACAGATAACAAGTCTTTCATAAAAGTGAAATTATTCCATTTAAAATAAGTATTTAGTTTAACTTTGTTAGGAAAAACTAAAGAAATGACTAAGCTTTAATCGAATGTTTCTTCACCTTACGGGGGGCTATTTCCTCGAGGACCCCAAGGCCAAGGAGTTAGATGGCGAGGCAGGCTGCTGACCCTGACCGGGGCCGCCCGCCCGGGCAGTGTCCCCGTCACTGGTGTGTCTGACCTGTGGCCGGCGGCTGTCGGGGGTGAACGGGGTCGGGTCACCTGGGGGCATCCTGCCCCCAGATCTCCCCGAAGGAGAGCCGTCGCTGCCGAGAAGCCCGAGGCCACCCTCCCCCTTCTGCGGGGACTGCAGGCTTCTCACCGGCCCAAGCCAGGCCCCGCAGTGCCCACTGTCCGTCCCTCTTCCTGTAGCTCTGTGAGCTTTGGAGTCGCGTCTTCGCTTCCCGCGTCTTTCTGTACTTACTGGACCTGAGACGGGATGTCCAGCTCCCTGCTGGCTCCTGGCCGCCGCCCCTGGAACTCCTGCCGTGTGGCCCTGGGGACCGTATGCGTCCTCGGTGCTGTGTCCCTGGTCTGATGGAGGGTCTCAGGGACAGTCCCTCCGTGCTGCCGAGATGTTTTCTTCCTTCCCACGTGCGTCTTCCCGCTTCCCTGTCTTCCCTGTCTCTCCACTCCTCCACCCAGTTTTAACGTTTTCTACTCTCCATTGTCTGTCTTGGTCACACTCGGGCAGCTCCCTACAGACCCCCAGATTACTCAGGCCCCCTTCTCACTCACTGACCCCACAACCATGGCGTTTCCCCCAGGGCCTGCTGTGTGCCAGGACCCTGTGTCAAGGTGGTCCCGGGCATCCTGCGGGGACGGAGAGCTCATCTAGGCACCCCTGCACCCTTGCGGTTGGACAAGATCAGGGAGGAGCTAAGAAAAGGGACAGCAATCCACATCCACCCTGGTTTCGAGCACTACCTGACAGCGACAGCAGGGGGCGCTGCGTGCGGTCTGGAAAGCAGAGCGAGCCTGCGGCTGAAAGCCGGGAGCCCTCCGTCCAGTAGAGGCCGCAAGGAGGACCGGCAGGGACAAGCCCCAGACAAGGTGCCACGGTGAAAGAGAGAATGAGGAACCGAATGAGGTCCCGAGCTGCAAAGGAACTGCTCCAGAAGAGCACCCTGGAAACCCACAACTGTCCCTTTTCATTTCAAAGTGGTTTAAAATACCCAAGAAGGCGATAAAGACGTTAGAGAACGATACGAGCAAAAACTACAAATTTTCAGAAATGAGGTGACAACACTTGGGCTTAGAAATAAAGGAAAAATCACTGCAGAAATGAAGACGATGTCAGAAGTAGTGAATAGACCCAATATTAAATGCCTTGCGAGAAACAGAAGCTGAAAAGGAGATTTTTAAAAAAAAATCTAAAAGAAATGTCCTACTGTATAGCATAGGGAACTATATTCAACATTCTATGGCTGGGCTTCCCTGGTGGTCCAGTGGGTAAGGACACTGCCTTGCAGTGCAAGGGGCGCCGGTTCGAGCCCTGGCCTGGGAAGATCTCCCGTGCCGCGGAGCGGCTGGACCCATGTGTCCAATTACCGAGCCGGAGCTCTGGAGCGCATGTGCCCAGAGCCAGCACTCTGTGACAACAGACGCCACCGTGATGGGAGGCCCACAGGAGCCAAAGAACAAAGACGGATGAAAATAGAGAAATGAAAGACCAATGGAGGTGGCCCGCCCGCTCCCCTCCCTCCCCACCCCACCCCTCAAAGGATAAAGAAAGAAAGAAAGAAAGAAAGATCAGAGCAGTGCTCCCTCCAAGGCTAGTTATTCTTCTTAGGGAAGCGAGACTCTTGTGTCTGCTATAACCAGGGCCCCATGAATGCCAAGATCTGCGGTCTGGCTGGGAGCAGCGATAGTCCAGCCGCATGGACAGGCAGGCTGCTGTCCCCGAGACCCTCTTGGTCTGGTTCTCTTCCTCCAGCTCCTCCCACGAGCTCATCTGTGCTCTGCTTGTCGATGCACTCCCCTCTATGCACCATTGCCCTCCTCGTCCTGGAAACTCTGGCCACTTCCGGCCATTTGCCTCTGCCCACTTCTGCCCCACTTCTCCACTCAAGGGGGCACTGGGCACCTTGAACGCCCCCTTCCTTCAGCACTGCCTGGAAACGCTGTCAAGGCAGCGGGGCACTTGTGAGGATCCTCAAGTCATCCCATCCCATGGGCATCACCGACCTGCGCTTCCTGACGTCCAATGTGTTGAGACCACGCTTTGTTTGGTGTCCAGGCAGCTTTGACAGGAGGGGAAATCTAGGCCCTCTGACTCGATCTTGGCCTCAGCAGGATCCACAGCGCTGGGTCCCTTTCCCAGGATCGCTTCAGACCCTGCAGTTTCCGCTGCCTTTTTGACTCAGCTCTGATCTGTGAAACTGGGGCTCTGCTGAGCGATGGGTCAGCTCTTCTGTCTGCTTCTAGGCCTCGGTGCCTCTGCCGTCCTTCTCCAAGGTCTCAGAGCTCCGCCACCGTGGCCATGGGGAGCCCTCACTCCTGCTCACTTCTAGGGGGGCGTGGTCTTTGGTGAGCCCTCTGTCCTTCCCCACTCTCATGCCTTCCACAGTTCATCCTGGCCCCCAGTGGTCCCCTGTCCCCGAGGCGCAGGAATGGCCATCACCTTCAGTCTTTACTTCCCCTGGGCCATCAGCCCGAGGAGCCGGTCTTCCTGACGAGCTCCCCAGCGTGTGCCTGGGGCCTGGGTCCCTGGAAGCACCACTGAGCACAGACTGTCCCCCTGCGTCACACCCCAGCTGGCACATCCTCCAGCCTAAGCACCGTGTCTTGAGTGCAGGAGGGACTGAGCCACAGGCTCTGCGGAGAGTGGCGGCCCCCATGGAGCTGACCCCGCTGACCTTGACGTGTCCACTTGTCCAGCAGATGCAGTGGAGCCAAGGCTAAAAATATCATTCAGCCCAGAGTCTAAAGCGAGACCCCAGCTGCCTGCACGGTGCTTGGTCTGGCTGTGGTTTCCAGGGCCCTGACCAAAGCCATTCAGGCCGGACCACCTGCGCCAGGGCTGCCGCCTGCCCGCAGACAGGGCCTTAGGTGGCGATGATCTCGGGGTCAGGTCCCGGGCGCCCCCAGCAGACCTTTGCTGCTGCTTATCCTTGGAGCCCCTGGGGCCTGCCCGCATGCCCAGGGCGGGGTGGGGGAGGGCTCCTGTGCCCCTCTGCTGGCCAGACGGGGACCCCAGCCCTGGGCCCAGCAGACAGCCCTGCGCACGGCCACACTGGGCCCCCCACCGGCCGGGCGCCTGGTTCTCGGGCTGCACTGGGGCAAGTAAGGAGGAGCCCCCAGGCTGTGCAGCCCCAGAGCCCTCTCCTGCACCCCTGCCCAGCCACCCACGGGGATCATCCCAGACTTGGGCGCTCACCCTGCTTCTCCCCCACAGGAAGCATTTTCAACAGCTTCTGCCGGCAGCCCCCTGCGTCCATGTCCAGGTCCGTCCTGGAGGCCCTGACACTCTCCACCGCCATGAAGTGCGCCCCCGCCGCCGGCTGCGCCCTGCTCCTGCGTGTCAACGCCTCCGCCACGCTGCACGGTGAGTGCCACCGCGGTGCGGCGGCTCAGGGCGCCTCTATCCCCACGACAGCCTGGGCAGGAGGCCCCGCTAACTGCCTGCACGGGGTGGGCGTGGGGGTCTGACAGCTTGCTGGCCCCCCACCCGCAGAGAGCCTGCGGGGCCTGGAGGCCTGCTCCGCGAGCCTGGACACCCAGGAGACGCAGTGCCAGACCGTGCGGGTCCCCAGGGCCTCCCGCCAGCTGCAGGCAGGGCGGCAGGTGAGGCCAGAGTCTGACCCAGACCTGCCGGTCCCGCCCCAAACCTGTGCCGGGCAGCAGAGCAGGCCCCTGGCTGGTTCCCGCTGCCCTCCCCTGTCCACAGCCCATCCTGGCCCACGGAAGGGAGGTCCTCCTCCCCAGTCCCGGACGCTGGATTCCAGCTGTGCGAGGTGGAGCTGGCCTGGCCAGGGGCTGGGGGAGAGGCCCAGGTCCACAGCTCACACCGCCCCTGCCCAGCTCCAGGTGCACTTTGACTGCTTTGAGGTGGGCGTGGCCCAGACCCTCTACGTCACCCTGAGAACTGTCCCCCACTTCTGTGGGGTCCAGCTGGACCAGCAGTACCATGTGGAAGGTAGGAACCCGGGGGCCTGCGTGGGCATTGCCCTCCAGCCTCCAGACACTGACCCGGGGCAGGGCGTACCCAGGCAGCAGGCGGGGCCACTTGGGACAGGTCCCGCCAGCTGTTTGGCTTAACTCTGGTCGTGGTCTCCTTGGAGAGGAAACCACCTAGGCAGAGGCCCGGCTGGGGGTGGCCCCTGGGGCAGCGAGGACTGAGCCCGACACCGCCCCTGTCATTGGCAGACTGCAGAGACGAGGACGTCGGGAGGAACGTGCCCGACTGCTTCGGTGAGGCCCCTTCCCAGATGGGACCGGGGCCGTGATCCCTTGGAAGGCCCTAGGGTGGTGGCGGCACCCACGGGACTCCTGCCAGGCTCTTCTGCCCTTCCCACTTGGGAGCCCGTGATGAGTCCTCAGGTGGGCGGCTCCCAAAATGCGTGGGTCAGGCTTCCCTGGGGGTCCAGTGGGTGAGGATACCGCCTTGCAGTGCAAGGGGCGCCGGTTCGATCCCTGGCCTGGGAAGATGCCACGTGCCGCGGAGCGGCTGGACCGATGTGTCCAACTACCGAGCCGGAGCTCTGGAGCGCATGCGCCCAGAGCCGGCGCTCTGCAACGAGAGAGGCCACTGCGATGGGAGGTCCATACAGGCCAAAGAACAAAGATGGATGAAAACAGATAAATGAAAGAACAATAGAAGTGGCAAAAAAAAAAAAAAATGCGTGGGTCTGGCAGGGGTCGCCACCTGAAGGCTCTCAGAACAAGTGGCGCCCCGTGCTTGGCGACCTCTGGCCCCAGGGGCACCCCACCTGCTGCCCTCTACAGCTGAGAAGCTTTCCTACTGGGTGGACCGCAGCCGTAAGGTCGTCCACGTGCAGGTGCCAGAGTCAGGGGGCCCTGACTACTACGTGCGGCTCTGTCTCAAGCGGTTCACCTGTGAGGACGCGGGCGCTCCGGTGCGGGTGAGCTCCAGCCCCACCCACCGCCAAGCCCCGCCCAGGCCCCGCCCACAACCCGAGCCACGGCCCAGGCCCCGCCCACCGCCGATCCTCGTTTGCCGCCCCGCCCACGGCGCCTTCACCCCACGCAGGTGACAGCGAACAACGTCTCCCGGAGGGTCTCTCTGCCCTATAGCCGAGAGCTGTCGTGCTTGTGCCTCGAGGTCAGTAAGGGTGTGGCCCTGACACCCGGGAGTGGGCCGAAGGATGGGCAGACCCTGCGCTGACCCCAGCCCCTCCCGCAGGGCTGGTCTGCGACCCCGGACGCGGTGCGAATCCAAACTTGCCCCTTCGAAGATGGCAAGTGCCCTGTGGTGCCGGGGGAGGGGGGAGACCGGGAGATGGCCAGTCAGGGGTGCCAGCTGGCCGGGCGCGGGCTTGGTCCATCTCAGGGAGCCAACACAGGGGCGCTGAGGGGCCGGGAGGCCCAGCCTCAGCGCTGCTGCAGGTGGCAGGTAGCCAGTGTCCTGGGCGAGCCCTCCCGGGGGGCGGGAGCTGTGCGTGGACTCGAGCGCGCATGCACACGAGCGCGTGGGTGCCTTGGCCCGGCCGCCTGGAAGAGCCCAGGCTGCGGGGAGGGGCTCCCCGAGGGGTGCGGGGTGCTCTCGGCACAGAGAGCGGGCCGGGCCAGGGAGCCGCGGGAGAAGCCATTCGCCCTGGACCCCGCACGACGGTCCCCGAGCAAGGCTGGGCCTCAGGGCTCCTCCTCAGCCGGGAGAGCGCCCCGCTGACGCCGGCCTTCGGGGAGGGCCCTGCAGACACAGAGCATGGGGTAGCCACCAGTGAAGCAAAAAAAAAAAAAAATGCGTGGGTCTGGCAGGGGTCGCCACCTGAAGGCTCTCAGAACAAGTGGCGCCCCGTGCTTGGCGACCTCTGGCCCCAGGGGCACCCCACCTGCTGCCCTCTACAGCTGAGAAGCTTTCCTACTGGGTGGACCGCAGCCGTAAGGTCGTCCACGTGCAGGTGCCAGAGTCAGGGGGCCCTGACTACTACGTGCGGCTCTGTCTCAAGCGGTTCACCTGTGAGGACGCGGGCGCTCCGGTGCGGGTGAGCTCCAGCCCCACCCACCGCCAAGCCCCGCCCAGGCCCCGCCCACAACCCGAGCCACGGCCCAGGCCCCGCCCACCGCCGATCCTCGTTTGCCGCCCCGCCCACGGCGCCTTCACCCCACGCAGGTGACAGCGAACAACGTCTCCCGGAGGGTCTCTCTGCCCTATAGCCGAGAGCTGTCGTGCTTGTGCCTCGAGGTCAGTAAGGGTGTGGCCCTGACACCCGGGAGTGGGCCGAAGGATGGGCAGACCCTGCGCTGACCCCAGCCCCTCCCGCAGGGCTGGTCTGCGACCCCGGACGCGGTGCGAATCCAAACTTGCCCCTTCGAAGATGGCAAGTGCCCTGTGGTGCCGGGGGAGGGGGGAGACCGGGAGATGGCCAGTCAGGGGTGCCAGCTGGCCGGGCGCGGGCTTGGTCCATCTCAGGGAGCCAACACAGGGGCGCTGAGGGGCCGGGAGGCCCAGCCTCAGCGCTGCTGCAGGTGGCAGGTAGCCAGTGTCCTGGGCGAGCCCTCCCGGGGGGCGGGAGCTGTGCGTGGACTCGAGCGCGCATGCACACGAGCGCGTGGGTGCCTTGGCCCGGCCGCCTGGAAGAGCCCAGGCTGCGGGGAGGGGCTCCCCGAGGGGTGCGGGGTGCTCTCGGCACAGAGAGCGGGCCGGGCCAGGGAGCCGCGGGAGAAGCCATTCGCCCTGGACCCCGCACGACGGTCCCCGAGCAAGGCTGGGCCTCAGGGCTCCTCCTCAGCCGGGAGAGCGCCCCGCTGACGCCGGCCTTCGGGGAGGGCCCTGCAGACACAGAGAGCCTGTGGGACGCCGTCCACTACCACCCGGGCAGCCAGGCGCTGAGCTGGGAGCCCGCCTGCCCCGTGCGTGGCCGCGTGAGTCTGTGCTGGCGCCCAGGGCCAGGGGCCCGCTGCCTGGAGCTGGAGCGCTCGGGCCGGCCGGCACGTGGCAGGGTGAGTGCCCGCCAGGCAGGCGTGGGGGCGGGCCGGGGGGCCAGCGCCCTGACCCGAGCGTCCCTCAGGTGCAGTACCCGCGTGTGGACGCGCAGCCCCAGCTCTGCCTGAAGGTGAGTGGGCTGAACTGCAGCCCGCCTCCCGCACCCCCAGGGCCTGAGGAGGGGGCCGAGGAGCCGGACAAAAGGCCCAGGGCACCGGGGTCGGGGCCACCGCCACAGGTGCCCCTGTGTCTTGCCCAGCCCCGGGGCCCAGCTGCCCCTGGCCTGACAGTGGGGACGGGGTCGGGGCACGACTAGTCCTCGAGGGCCGTGAGGGAGGCCTGCCTGTCGCTGTGCACACAGCCACAGCCTGTCGCCTGTCCCTCGGCCTCCCCGCAGTTCTCCACCAGCCTGGGCTTCCGGGTGAGGTGCCCTTTCCGGCAGCCGCGCTTCCCAGGTAGGGCCTCCGGGGCGGGGCCTCGGTGGGGCGGGGCCTCGGTGGGCGGGGCCTCCGGGGCGGGTGGGAGGCCGGCCGGCGCCCTCTCAGGGTGGCCAGAGCAATCACTTCGGTTCAGCGGCTCAGTCGTGCCCGAGCCTTGGCGAACCCGTGGGCCTCAGCACGCCAGGCTTCGCTGTCCTTCACCATCTCCCAGAGCTTGCTCAGACTCGCGTCCGACCGTCTCTTGCTCTGTCGTCCCCCTCTCCTTCTGCCTTCTGTTTCTCCCAGCATCAGGGTCTTCTCCGATGAGTCATCTCTTCCAATCAGGGGCCCTGAAAGTGTGGCCACAGCAGGAAGGCCCTTCCTTCGCGTAAACGCCTCTCAGTCAAGGAGGCGAGTCTACAGGGCTGGTCCGTGGTGGGTGGGTGCTATAGGCCTCACCCCTGCCCCCCACAGCCTGGAAGATGACCGTCCAGCCTGCGCCTGCGCCCAGCCACCTCCGCGTGGTCTTCTTCTCGCCCAACCCCGCCCGCTTCCAGGTGTGCCTGTGTCCCCAGGGCAGGAGGTGGCCCCCCGCCTGCCGCCGGCTGCTTCAGGCCACCCCCATCCCTGCACCCTCGGTGAGTCAAGGGGGTGGGCGCCATCCTGGGGACCTGGGGGTGGGGCTCACCCCAGCACTTCCCTGCAGCTACCACGGGGCAGAGGGTGCTCAGGGGGCTGACATTCAAGCACCATGTCGGACACGGAGGAGGCTGCATCCCCACTGTCAGTCACCCACCC
The DNA here is from genome assembly GCA_022376925.1 of Tragulus kanchil. Classification (NCBI taxonomy): domain Eukaryota; kingdom Metazoa; phylum Chordata; class Mammalia; order Artiodactyla; family Tragulidae; genus Tragulus; species Tragulus kanchil. The sequence continues at coordinate 169,208,562 of JAIOJX010000004.1, forward strand.
CGCCCCCTGCCCAGGGCGACCCTACGGAGGACCCTGCAGTGGCCTTTGTGGACATTCCCAGGGACGAGGCCTGTACACCCAGCACCTGCATCCAGGTAGGTGTGCTGCCCTGGTCAGCCCCGCACCCCCACTCCAGACCTCAGGGGAGCTCCCACTGCCCAGCGCTGCCCCAGGGCCCCCGCCTGCTCTGGGGGCCCTACAGCCCCACAGCCTCTCCAGGCGGAGCTTCTGGGGGATGCAGGGTGGGGCCGCAGGCTCTGTCGACCCCTCTCCCTGCTCTGCCCCATCTCACAGGGCCGGAGGACAGATGTCCACTTCTCCGCCCCCCAGCAGCTCTGCAGCCTCCAGTGCGGTGAGTGCTCGGGCCAGGCCTCAGCCAGAGGGGACTGGGGGGACAGACACTCAGGGGAGGCCAGAGGCCAAGGACTGGACCCCAGACTGGCCCATGGCAGCGCCACCTCCCACTGTCAGGGCTGGGGCGGGACACACCGCACAGAAGGTGGAGGACAGGGGGTCCACCCCCTCGGAGTCAGGCCAGGCTTCTGAGCCTTGACTCGGGAGGTCGGGGCCCCTGCAGGTCCCCCCGCTGTGTCCGGGGAGCTGTGGCCTCTCCCCTGTGTTTACCACCCCTAGCTGGGCTCTAGATCCAGCTTCCCTGGAACTCAGTGTCCGGTCCACCCTTTGCCCACCCGGCCACCGAGGTCCAGACCCTGGGACCTCAGACTTGGTAGGAGGCAGAGACGACTCTAACCCTGCGGGGCCTGGGGCTGGCCCGGGGGTGGCTGCTGTCCGGGGTGGGGGTGGGGGACACAAGTGCGGCAGGAGTGAGGAGCGGGCCAGGCCAGAGCCTCTCGCAGTGCTGAAGTAGCGGACAGCGGGAGGAGCGTCCAGAGAGCAGGGCTCCCGCCACCCCGTCCACTGGCAGGCAGCTGGCCAGGCCTCAGGTCTCCGAGGGCCTCGAGCCCCGCGGAGTCACAGCCGTTCTGGGCCCGCCGCCACCCTGCCTGTCTCCCCTGGGAACGCCGCAGGGCCTTCTCCCCACCCCGACCCGTGACCCCCGCCTCCCCGCCCCAGCGGAGCTTCTCTGCCGAGTCTGGGTTCTCTGCCCCCGCGGAGGGCACCTCCAGCAGATCACAGGTCAAAGGGGCAATGGTCACTCCTAGGGGCCTCGTGTCTGGACCGGGACTCCAATATCTGCCAGGCAGACGACCCAGTGGCTGTCCTGGGACCGTGACCAGAGCCCCAGTGCCGTGCGCGGCGAGTCCCAGGGGCCCAGGCAGAGTCCTATGAGCAGTGACAGCGACTGGTCCCAGCTTGAGGCGGGGCACCTGGGCGGACACTGCTCTCGGAGTGGGGCGAGGATGGGCACTGGCCCGACAGGACTGGGCAGCGGCCCCTGAGAGACGGGGGTCTGCTTTCCCTCGCCTTCCTTCCACGTCACAGTCTTATGTGGGCACACCCCCACGCAGGACTGCCTGAGCCAGCCCCACGCCTCTCTCCCCAGCTGCCCCCCAGGGGACGGCAGCCCGAACACAGGTGTCTCACCAAGAGGAAGCGGTGCCAGGCCCGACTGCGGGGACGTGGCGAGGGGCCAGCTCGCACCTGTCATGAAGGCGAGGCCTCGGAGCACGCAGCGGGGGCCTCACCTGGTCCCAGACTGGGGACCTGTGTATGTCCTGGCTTCTGGAGGTCCGCAGCTCCTGGGGGCCTTTGCGCCATGCCGGGGCTTTCCTGACCCCTGAGTGGGCGCCAACAGGACGGCTGCATGGGCAGTCCCCTCCCCCGGATGGCCCAGCTCCTGACCTACCCTGTCTCAGCTTGGGCCAGGCTCCCTCTGGACAATCAGGGGTCACAGCCAGCACCCCCGGCCCTAGAACGAGGTTCTCTGGAGTGCAGGGTGTGACCCCATATTCCGTACCTGACCAGGTGTGGGGGCCAGGACACCCACACCCTAGCTGGGGTCCACACACTGGGTGCCCCTGCTGCCCCGACCGGGCCTTCCCCGGCCCCACCCCACCCCAGCTGTCCCTCCGCCCTCAGAGATTCTGCGGAGAACCCAAGCAAGCCCAGCCCCAGAGCACCCACTCTGCACCTGCCCTCCCAGGGCTCAGGCCACCTTCCACTCCCCGGGCCCCAGCCAGGACAGTGCACCGAGGAGGCACGGCCACTTCCACTGGCCTCAGGGCCCACCTGTCAGGATGAGCCGTTCTCCGACATGTCACACTCCCCGGGGGTCCCCACGTGCCATCGGAGCTCAGCGACCTCAGGGGGCCCTTGGCCCTGCAGCTCGTCTCTGCACCAGCGGTCACCCAGCCGTCAGCCAGCGGGGTCCGCCCTCACGGGGTTCTCCTGCCCCCTCACAAGGACCACCCCTCCCGGGCTGCTGTCTGGAATCACCTCCGCCTGACCACCGCCCGCCCCTGGAAGTGAGCTGCACATGCGCACCGACCTTCAGGCCCCGGCGGGGCTGTCCCTCCGTCAGCGGGACACGGGCCACTGGCCTTCTCGTCATATCTCCCCCCGTGGGAGCCGCTGCCCCGCAGACCAGAGGGGTGAGCCCACCAGCGCACCCCTCACTCCGTAAACGCCTCTCCGCCTGGCTTGCCACTTCTCTTGGAGACAGAGATGGGCGGGCAGGGCCAGGGAGCCCCTCTGGGGGGCGTGAGGACCACGGGGCCAGGTTCCTCCTAAAGCGGGGCGGAGGGCGTGGCTGCAGCCAGGAGCCCAGGAGCCTGCCGCAGCCTCCCGCACGGCCCCGGCCTCCTCCCCGCCCTGGCGTCCTGGAGGGCATCCCCAGGCTGGGGACGCCAGCGCCGTCACGGGCCGCCCTGGCCTACGGGAGGGAGAGTGGCCGCCCGGAGTCCACTCAGCCGGAAGGCCTGCCCTGCCCCGCCAGGGTTGACCGGGCTGCCCCCTGCTTAATGCCCAGGCTCCGCTCCCCACCTCAGCCAGGCCTGGTCCCGCGGGCAGGGAGTGGGCTGCGGCTCATGCAAGTGCTTGCGGTCCGCCGGAGACCCCTGGCTGCCCCAGGTGCCCCCTTCCCATCAAGGCACAGGAGGCGGGGAGGGACCAAGACCCCAGCTCTGGCTGGGCCCCCTCACCCCACGCCACAAATCCCACCTCCCCGTGCCTGCACCATCCAGGGGCCCCTGCCCTGACCCGGGGCCACCCCCGGAAGCCGTGCCCTCCTGGAGGAAGGGGGGTGCACGTGGTGGCAGGCGTTGGCAGGAACTGACCAGATGCAGGCTCCCCCAGGACTTCTCAGCAGCCCCGGCCATGCCAGACGGGGGATCTGGAAGCCCACACCAACAACGCCTGTGCTCCTCTCCAGGGCTCGGCCCGCCTGGCGAGAGGGCAGGGGTGGGGAAGGGCGATCCGGGGGTCCCAGCCGCTCTGCTGTCCTGCGTGTGCTGCCACCAAGCGGTGGAGGCGCTCAGTGCAGGGCTCTGAGCTGGACTCTCCATCCCCCCAGATGTAGACCCTCTGCCACCCAGAGCCCCACGGCCCGACAGGCCCACCGCCTTGGGTGTAAGAGCTCCCCACCCAGCAGGACACCCCCTTCCCAGCCCGGGCCACACCTGCGGGGAGAGTGCTGATCCAGTCGGGCCCCAGGCCGGGGTGACTAGGGAAGCCCACAGGGCTCACAGATGAACTGGGGCGAGACTTGGGACGTCGGTGGGCCTCTTTCTCTCACCCGCTCATCCCTCCAGCAGCTCAGGAACCCACTGGGCGCCCCCCGTCCCAGCACTGGGAGCACACAGCACTGCCCCAGAGCTGGGGGCCACGTCTAGCTCTGCCCTGAAATGCAGGTTCTCAGGTCAGGATTCTTGGCTGTAAGCCCCAGGCCGACTGAGCCATCCGTCCACCTACCTGGAGCTGACCTTCACGTGAGGAAGACAGATCACAGACAGATGAATGTGTAACTTCCATGAGATGTCCAGCATGAGAGGATGAGGCCGAGAGCAAACAGGAGGACTGGGTGGCGGGTGCCATTTAGAGCAACCACTCAGCCGGAAGGCCTGCCAGGCCGGGCTGCCCCTGCTTAATGCCCAGGCTCCGCTCCCCACCTCAGCCAGGCCTGGTCCGCGGCAGGGAGTGGGCTGCGGCTCATGCAAGTGCTTGCGGTCCGCCGGAGACCCCTGGCTGCCCCAGGTGCCCCCTTCCCATCAAGGCACAGGAGGCGGGGAGGGACCAAGACCCCAGCTCTGGCTGGGCCCCCTCACCCCACGCCACAAATCCCACCTCCCCGTGCCTGCACCATCCAGGGGCCCCTGCCCTGACCCGGGGCCACCCCCGGAAGCCGTGCCCTCCTGGAGGAAGGGGGGTGCACGTGGTGGCAGGCGTTGGCAGGAACTGACCAGATGCAGGCTCCCCCAGGACTTCTCAGCAGCCCCGGCCATGCCAGACGGGGGATCTGGAAGCCCACACCAACAACGCCTGTGCTCCTCTCCAGGGCTCGGCCCGCCTGGCGAGAGGGCAGGGGTGGGGAAGGGCGATCCGGGGGTCCCAGCCGCTCTGCTGTCCTGCGTGTGCTGCCACCAAGCGGTGGAGGCGCTCAGTGCAGGGCTCTGAGCTGGACTCTCCATCCCCCCAGATGTAGACCCTCTGCCACCCAGAGCCCCACGGCCCGACAGGCCCACCGCCTTGGGTGTAAGAGCTCCCCACCCAGCAGGACACCCCCTTCCCAGCCCGGGCCACACCTGCGGGGAGAGTGCTGATCCAGTCGGGCCCCAGGCCGGGGTGACTAGGGAAGCCCACAGGGCTCACAGATGAACTGGGGCGAGACTTGGGACGTCGGTGGGCCTCTTTCTCTCACCCGCTCATCCCTCCAGCAGCTCAGGAACCCACTGGGCGCCCCCCGTCCCAGCACTGGGAGCACACAGCACTGCCCCAGAGCTGGGGGCCACGTCTAGCTCTGCCCTGAAATGCAGGTTCTCAGGTCAGGATTCTTGGCTGTAAGCCCCAGGCCGACTGAGCCATCCGTCCACCTACCTGGAGCTGACCTTCACGTGAGGAAGACAGATCACAGACAGATGAATGTGTAACTTCCATGAGATGTCCAGCATGAGAGGATGAGGCCGAGAGCAAACAGGAGGACTGGGTGGCGGGTGCCATTTAGAGCAATATGAGTACTGTTCCATGCATCTGCTTTTTTTTTTTTTTTTAATTTTTTTGTCCTCTTTTATTGGTTTTTTATTTGTTTATTTTTCATCCATCTTTGTTCTTTGACCCGTGCGGGCCTCCCATCACAGTGGCCTCTCTCACTGCAGAGCACCGGCTCTGGGCGCATGCACTCCAGAGCTCCGGCTCGGTAATTGGACACATCGGTCCAGCCGCTCCACGGCCCGTGGGATCTTCCCAGGCCAGGGATCGAACCGGCGCCCCTTGCACTGCACGGCAGAGTCTTTACCCAGTGGACCACCAGGGAAGCCGTATTTGCTTTTTAAATTATTCGGGAAAGAGAAGAGCTGCAAACCACGACTGCAGTAACACCAGTTTTTAACTCCTCCCATGCTGCACTGGATTCTACACTTTCTCAAGGCTCTGAGTTCCCGTCTGGCATGTTTTCCTTCAGCCGAAGGCCTCTTTCCCTGTGGGGCTGGTCTGCTGGTAATGAGCTCCCTAAGCAAAAGTGAAAGTCCCTCAGTAGAGTCCGACTCCTTGCGACCCCATGGGCTGTAGCCCCCAGGCTCCTCTGTCCACGGAGTTCTCCAGGCAGGAACACTGGCGTGGGCTGCCATGCCCTTCTCCAGGGCATCTTCCCGGGCCTCCTGCACTGCAGGCAAATTCTTTTCTGTCTGCGCCACCTGGGAAGCTCCCTAAGCTTTTACTTACCTGAACACATCCTACTTCCTCCTTCATTTCTGAAAATAGTTTTACTGGATATAGAATTCTTGGTTGACAGGTCTTTCTTTTCAGGCTTCAAAATGCCATCCCCCAGCCTTGTGTTCTCTGGGGCTCTTAATGAGAAATCTGCCGGAAGTCTCGTTGGGGGTGTCCTGGAAAGGCCAGACAGGCTGTGTTGGCGGAGAGCCCAGCTGGGCACAGTGGGCATGAGGGGAGGAGAGGCTGGGTGGGGTCGTGGGGTGGAGGCGGGAGGGGGCGGGGCGTGCCCTTCGGAGCCAGGGGGCGGGCCTGGGCGCAGAGCCGGCCTCCGCGATAGCAACCCCCAGCCTCAAGCTCGGCTTCTGCCTGACCGCCGCCAGCTTGGGAGGGTCACGGTTCCGCTGGGGTGCTGGCAGCCAGCCCGGATGCAGGTGGGATGAGAGGAAGGGGAAGGAGCAGCTGTGGGGGGGCCCGTCGGGAAAGGGAGGCTGTCCTGCAGGAGCGCCTGGCTCAACAGGCCCTGAGAGCCAGGGCGGGGTGGCCCCGGTGGGCCTCCGGGAGCTGGGCTGGGGCGGGGAGGGGGCGGCGAGGAGACACCGGGGAGGGCCGAGGGCGCCTCGTGGCCTTTCTGAGGCAAGCCAGGGTGGGGGTGCTCCCAGGCCCGCGTCTCCCCCATCCCCGCCCCCACTTTGGCTTTTACTGGAATGCAGGGGGCGTGTTTGAGGACACCTCCCTGGCCTTGGGCGACAAGTGTCTGTCACACCTCTGACCCTCCCAGGAGGGACCCCAGGACATCCGGTCACCCTGTGCCCTGCCGGCCTGAGCTCACAGCCCTGCCCTCGGGCTGCGGGAGACTGCGTGGAGAGACACTTGAAAAATAGTTTGTCTCATTTTTAATTATGAAATAGTAAAACTGATGTTTTTAAATTGACTTTTTGTTTTATATTGGAGTATAGTTGATGTACAATGTTGTGTTAGTTTCACGTGTAGAACAAAATGGCTCGGTACGCACATATCCACTCTTTTTCAGATTCTTTCCTGCACAGGTGATCACAGAGTACTGAGTCCAGTCACTGTGCTCGCCAGCAGGTCCTTGCTGACTATGTGTTCTGTGCACAGTGGTGTCTGTGTGTTAATCCCTAACTCCTAGTTTATCCCCGTCCAACTAAAAATGGACTTTTTCACTTTGGTGTTCAGTTTTCTTAACGTTGACACATGTGGAGAGCCATCCCTGTAACAGGACACACAGCAGTTACGTCAGCCCCCAGATTCTGCTCGCCACAGCTGCGGGCACCCTCCCCTCCACCCGCGACCGCTGGCGGCCACCGACCTGGTCTCCGGGATGGCTGGTTTGTCCTGTGGATGGAATCAGACAGAAGACAGCCGGGACTGGTCTCTCGCTCTGCAACGTCTTTGAGGTTCATCTGGGAGGCTGTGTGAGGCACGAGTCTGTTTCTTTTGTGACTCAGTCATATTCCACGGTGTCGATCTCCAGTCTGTTGGTCCATTCACCCACTGAGAGACGTCTGGGCTGCTTCCAGCTATTACAGATAAAGCCCCTACCAGTATTTGTGAACACACGTTTCCATTTCTCTAGGATAAATGCCTAGGCAGGGTCACGGTGTCCCTCAGTGAGTACACACTCAGCTGCATAAGAGACCGAGAAAGCATCCCCCAGACTGGCCGCGTCCGCTGCCTTCCGAGCACCAGCGTCTGGGAGTTCCAGCTGCTTCGCGTCCCTGCCAGCGCCTGGTATGGTTGATATTTCTTCCCTGTTGGTGCTGGTGGCGTTCAGTTGCTCAGTCGTGTCCGGCTCTGTTTGCAACCTCCTGGCCCACAGCCCGCCAGGCTCCTCTCTCCACGGGGACTCTCCAGGTGAGAATGTGAGAGTGGTTGCTGTTTCCTTCTCCAGGGGATCTTCCCGACCCAGGAATGGAACCCACGTCTCCTGCATTGGCAGGTGGATTCTTTACCACTGAGCCATCAGGGAAGCCCATTTCCTCTTTAGTTTTCTCTTACTATTTCCTCAATATACCTTTTCAACCCCACAGTGCTCCTCCTTTTCTCAGGGACTCCGGTGGGACCAGTACAGCTCCTCTGTTATGGCCCCGCGGGCCCCTGAGACTCTGTTCATTTTTTAAATCTCTGACGATTTTTTAGGCTAATTTCTATTGATACATCAAGTTCATTGATTCCTTCCTCTGTTGTCTTCATTCTGCTATTGAAATCATCCAGTGCGTTTTGCTTTGTTTTAGTTACTGAGTTTTTCAGTTCCAAACTTTTCGTTTGCTTCTTTGTATCTTTCTGTTTCTTGGCTAAGTCGTTGAGTGTTAATGTTTTGTCAAGGCTGTTTGCAGTTTCTGGTTGCAGAGTCCCAGCTGGTTAGAGTCCCACGCATCCCATCACTGGCATCTATCGTCTGCCGCCTTTTTTCTTTCTTTTTTCGTCCTAGGAAGATGCTTTTCTTTACTCATGTGTTTACAGAGTTTTGTCGTTTGCTGCCACACATAGACCCGAATCCAGCACAGGTGCACTGATGTCCCCCCTCCTGAACCTCCCCAGCTTTCTCTATCATCATTTCTTGTGTGATTGAGAAAATTACCATACTTACAGCTTATGATCCCACTGAGAGACGTCTGGGCTGCTTCCACACAGAAATTTGTGAACACACGTTTCCATTTCTCTAGGATAAATGCCTAGGCAGGGTCACGGTGTCCCTCAGTGAGTACACACTCAGCTGCATAAGAGACCGAGAAAGCATCCCCCAGACTGGCCGCGTCCGCTGCCTTCCGAGCACCAGCGTCTGGGAGTTCCAGCTGCTTCGCGTCCCTGCCAGCGCCTGGTATGGTTGATATTTCTTCCCTGTTGGTGCTGGTGGCGTTCAGTTGCTCAGTCGTGTCCGGCTCTGTTTGCAACCTCCTGGCCCACAGCCCGCCAGGCTCCTCTCTCCACGGGGACTCTCCAGGTGAGAATGTGAGAGTGGTTGCTGTTTCCTTCTCCAGGGGATCTTCCCGACCCAGGAATGGAACCCACGTCTCCTGCATTGGCAGGTGGATTCTTTACCACTGAGCCATCAGGGAAGCCCATTTCCTCTTTAGTTTTCTCTTACTATTTCCTCAATATACCTTTTCAACCCCACAGTGCTCCTCCTTTTCTCAGGGACTCCGGTGGGACCAGTACAGCTCCTCTGTTATGGCCCCGCGGGCCCCTGAGACTCTGTTCATTTTTTAAATCTCTGACGATTTTTTAGGCTAATTTCTATTGATACATCAAGTTCATTGATTCCTTCCTCTGTTGTCTTCATTCTGCTATTGAAATCATCCAGTGCGTTTTGCTTTGTTTTAGTTACTGAGTTTTTCATTTCCAAACTTTTCGTTTGCTTCTTTGTATCTTTCTGTTTCTTGGCTAAGTCGTTGAGTGTTAATGTTTTGTCAAGGCTGTTTGCAGTTTCTGGTTGCAGAGTCCCAGCTGGTTAGAGTCCCACGCATCCCATCACTGGCATCTATCGTCTGCCGCCTTTTTTCTTTCTTTTTTCGTCCTAGGAAGATGCTTTTCTTTACTCATGTGTTTACAGAGTTTTGTCGTTTGCTGCCACACATAGACCCGAATCCAGCACAGGTGCACTGATGTCCCCCCTCCTGAACCTCCCCAGCTTTCTCTATCATCATTTCTTGTGTGATTGAGATTTCCATATACTTCACACACCAGGTGACTTAAGTTTCTACCCCAGACATCTGAGTATTATGAGTCTCTGCTTGCCCGCAGGGAATACTAGTTTCTCATGGGCTCTGGTTCCAATGTCCAATGATATTCAGTGTCCGCTGTTCTAACCAGGTTTGCCCCAGTGTGGTGGCATGGTACTCTGAGATGCGGGTGGAGGTCTACTGTCAGGTCAGTTTTCCAAGCATTCAGTGCGTTAATTAGGATGGGATCCATGCACTCTCATGGTCTGTGGTCAAGACTTGCTCATGACAGCAGCTCAAGACGTTAAAGCTTCTGCTGTCATTTCCCTAAACATCTTCCTGTCCTTTATTGCCCTGGTGCTTTCCACATACCTGAGGGTTCCCTTTTCCTCCACCAGAAACCATATATTTCTGCATTTGTGACGCATTTGGAGCCAAAAGGCAGGAGGTCATAGAGGAAGAAAGCTGCTAACGAGAGAGTTCGGCAAGGTGCCAGGACCCAAGATCAACATACAAAATCCAACTGCATTCCCATAGGTTAGCAAAGAGCAAGCCAAAGAGGAAATTGAGAAAACAGTTCCGTTTACAACACCATTAAGAAGAATGCAATGGATAGAGATAACAGAAAGGGGGCAAGGTTTGTACACTTGAATCTCATTGCATTTCTAAGAAAGATTAAAGAGGTCTAAACAAGCGAGGAGACATGCAGTCGTCATCGGGTGGCTGTTCAGTTGCTCAGTCCTGTCCGACTCTGAGAGACCCCACGGGCTGCACGCGGCACGCCAGGCTTCCCTGTCCTCCACTGTCTCCTGGAGTTTGGGGGGAAGACTCACTATTGATGAGACACTAATATTTTCCAGTTCATTGGTTGCAGAGTCCCAGCTGGTTAGAGTCCCAGCATCCCATCACTGGCATCTATCGTCTGCCGCCTTTTTTCTTTCTTTTTTCGTCCTAGGAAGATGCTTTTCTTTACTCATGTGTTTACAGAGTTTTGTCGTTTGCTGCCACACATAGACCCGAATCCAGCACAGGTGCACTGATGTCCCCCCTCCTGAACCTCCCCAGCTTTCTCTATCATCATTTCTTGTGTGATTGAGATTTCCATATACTTCACACACCAGGTGACTTAAGTTTCTACCCCAGACATCTGAGTATTATGAGTCTCTGCTTGCCCGCAGGGAATACTAGTTTCTCATGGGCTCTGGTTCCAATGTCCAATGATATTCAGTGTCCGCTGTTCTAACCAGGTTTGCCCCAGTGTGGTGGCATGGTACTCTGAGATGCGGGTGGAGGTCTACTGTCAGGTCAGTTTTCCAAGCATTCAGTGCGTTAATTAGGATGGGATCCATGCACTCTCATGGTCTGTGGTCAAGACTTGCTCATGACAGCAGCTCAAGACGTTAAAGCTTCTGCTGTCATTTCCCTAAACATCTTCCTGTCCTTTATTGCCCTGGTGCTTTCCACATACCTGAGGGTTCCCTTTTCCTCCACCAGAAACCATATATTTCTGCATTTGTGACGCATTTGGAGCCAAAAGGCAGGAGGTCATAGAGGAAGAAAGCTGCTAACGAGAGAGTTCGGCAAGGTGCCAGGACCCAAGATCAACATACAAAATCCAACTGCATTCCCATAGGTTAGCAAAGAGCAAGCCAAAGAGGAAATTGAGAAAACAGTTCCGTTTACAACACCATTAAGAAGAATGCAATGGATAGAGATAACAGAAAGGGGGCAAGGTTTGTACACTTGAATCTCATTGCATTTCTAAGAAAGATTAAAGAGGTCTAAACAAGCGAGGAGACATGCAGTCGTCATCGGGTGGCTGTTCAGTTGCTCAGTCCTGTCCGACTCTGAGAGACCCCACGGGCTGCACGCGGCACGCCAGGCTTCCCTGTCCTCCACTGTCTCCTGGAGTTTGGGGGGAAGACTCACTATTGATGAGACACTAATATTTTCCAAATAGATTAATAGATTGAATGCAATCCCTAGGCTTCCCAGGTGGCTCTAGTGGTTAAAAAAAAAAAAAATTCGTCTGCCAATACAGAATATGTGGGTTTGATCCTTGGATCACAAAGATCCCGTGGAGGCAGAAATGGCAACCCACTCCAGTATTCTTGCCTGGGGCATCCTACGGACACAGGAGCCCGGGGGGCTACAGTCCATGGGGTTGCAAAGAGGTGGACACGACTGAGCGCACACACGTGCAATCCCTATCAAAATGGGAGCAGATGTGAGGGGGCCAGAAATGAACAGTCTACTCATAAAATGTGTGTGGAAATGCAAAGGACACAAAATAGCCCAATTTTTTAAAGGAACAAAGTTGGAGAATTTACTGTTTCCAAGTTTAAAACTTACAATAAAGCTACAATAATAAAGACAGCATGTTTTGGGGAAAGGATTGGCACACGGGTCAATGGAAGAGGACTGAAAGTCCAGAAATAAGCCCACAGATTTGTGATCGAATGATTTCTGACAGAGGTTCCACACTCTTCGGTGGGAAAAGAACGATCTGTCAACAAAGGGTGCCGTGACAGGGGCACAGCCACACGTGGACGGGAGCTGGGCTCTCACCTCACACCACACGCAAAAATTAACTTGAAATGCGTCATAAACCTAAACGTAAGAGCTAAAGCTATAAAACCTTTAGAAGGAAACGTCAGAGATTTTCATGCCCCTGAGCTGTGCCTAGTGTTCTCAGGTATAGCACGAAAGGCAGGATCCGGGGGAAAACAGGGTGGACTTGGTCAAAAGTAAATGTCTTTGTTTCGAAGACAGGTGGGAACGCGGAATGCAGAGCTAATTTCTTCAAAAGTTACACATCATGAACCAGCAGTCCCCGTCCAAGCTACCCACCTGAGAGGAATGACCACGTGCGTCCATGGAGACATGTAAATGCATGTTCATGGCAACCTATTCGTAAGAGCCAAAATGTGGGGGGTAAAACCCACAAATATTCATCAACTGGTGAATGGATAAATGTATAAGCAAAATGTGTTCCCCACAATAGACTATTTTTATGGGAACAAACCCCGGACCTGTTACCTCACAGATGAACTTCACAATGCCTGTGCCCGGGAAAGGCAGCCAGAGAGCAAGCACTACACGCTGTAGACTCTGTGTATAGCAAATGTTCATGACAGGCAAGTCGCAGAGGACAGAAAGCAGGGGCGTGGCTGCCGGGGGTGGTGTGGGCACAGGAGGTCATCCAACAGACGGAAGCCTGCTGGGACTGGACCCCGGGCTGGTGGCCGCCCGGAAATTGTGCCAAACTCACTGAGTCGCGGGCGGCTCGTTGAAGTCATTGAAAGTGGGTGGACTTTGTGGTACGTAAATTACACCTCGAGAAAGCCACCTTAAAAATACTTTTCACAGATTTTATGAGAGTTCTATTTAGCTCTCTGAGAAATGTTCAAAGTGATTCAGAATATTTTTAAGAGGAATTTCTTTTATTATTAAAAACGCTGGGCTTCCCCTGGTGGTCCAGTGGGTAAGGACACTGCCTTGCAGTGCAAGGGGCGCCGGTTCGAGCCCTGGCCTGGGAAGATCCCATGTGCCGCGGAGTGGCTGGACCCATGTGTCCAATGACCGAGCCGGAGCTCTGGAGCGTGTGCACCCAGAGCCGGTGCTCTGCGACGACAGAGGCCACCACGATGGGAGGCCCACAGGAGCCAAAGAACAAAGATGGATGAAAATAGAGAAATGAAAGACCAATAGAAGTGGCCCGCCCGTCCCCCTCCCTCCCCACCCCACCCCCCAAAAAGATAAATAAATAAAGATTTAAAAAAAAAAAATGCAGAGCTGCAAGGAACGGCCTGACTGGCCCTGCCCCTGGGCCCTGGTGGAGACCCCTCCCAGCACCTTGGCTCTGGAGGGAGCAGGCCCTCAGGAGGCGGCGGCCCCCCGCACCTCTGGGGACCAGAGGGAGGCTGGGTGCTGTGCACAGGGGCGGGGTGGGCGCCTAGGTTAGGCGGCTGCGGCGAGAGGGCAGGTGGGCACAGCAGCCAGGACACCCCAGTGGCCATGCAGAGAAAGGCCCGGGGTCTGCACAGGGCCAGGGTGGGCCGCGCTTGGATGGACATGTCTGAGAGGAGGGGCGTCAGGCCCAGGAGGCAGGCACCCCCGGAGGATCTGAGGAGGGACACCCACGAGGCTCAGCCACGCAGGCTGTCTGGGCAGAGACGGCCAGGACCCCAGGGGCGGGGCCCGTTCCACGGGTGGCCTCCCCACGCCCTGGGCCCTGCGCCTCCCTGAGACCCCACCTCCAGGCCAGGGCTCCTCCACTCGGCGCTCTGGCGTCCCCAGGGAAGGGGCCAGGGAAGGGTGAAGGACCCCCCGCCCCCCCAGCCAGGCACACGGGAGGACCGGGACCCTGGCTTCCTGCGCCTGATGGATCGCTGGCCCTGGGGCGCGCCTGCTTCGTTTCTCCCTGCCCAGGAGAGCTGGGGGAGGGCACTGAGGCCCCGAGGCAGGAAGCCCGGCAGGGGCGCCCCGGGATGGGAGCCTGGACTCCCGGCTGTGGCGTCGCTGGAGCTCTGGGCCGGGGGCCGCCGTGGAAGCTCGGGCCGGGGGTCCCGAGGCAGGGCTAGAGCAGGCCCGACTCCACGGCCCCGGCTGGCCCCTCCGTCCCCTCACCCCAGGACCTGCACACTCGCCCGGCCCCCAGCTCAGGCTGCCCACAGCGCACCCACCGTTGGGCCCGTGGCCGGTGTCAGGCAGAGGGCAGAGGGCACGGCTCTCCACTCGGGACGAGCCCGACAGAATGTCCTGGGCAGGGGGGCGGGCCCGGCTCTGAGGCCCCAGTCTCTCCCCGGCCCACTGGCCTCAGGTCCAAGACGCTCAGCACCAGGGCTGGATGGGTGCTCCCCGCAGGGACCCGGCTGAGGGGGTGCTCTGAAGGGAGGGGCCTCACTGGGGGGGGCTTCCTGGGCACCTGGTGGGGGTCCTCCTCGGGTCCGGCTGGCCTTCTGTTTCCTGAGCCACCCAGGACCCAGCCTCCCAGCCTTGGGGGACCCCCAGACTCTGGCCCCACACCACTGGGCTCATCCTCCTCGCCTGGGGGCCCTGCTCAGTCCGGTTCACCCACCTCCCTCCCGCCCCTCAATGCCATCCCCCTGCCTCAGATCTTGGCACCAAGACCCTCCGGAAGCCCCTCTTCCTAGGACCCCGAGGCTCTTGTGGGTCTCGGCTCCTCTCTGGGACTGGAGGCGGTTCCCACAGACAAGCCAACAGCCTGTGTGCCCTACCACGGGTGCCCCGTGTGACCGCACGGCCACCATGGCAGGCGGCAGCTGGGGCGGGAGGGCCTAGGGGCAGGACCTCACGGCTGCAGCCTCGTGCCGCTTCTGTCTGCTCCTCCCAGTGCCGGGCCCCTCTGTCACAGCTTCTAACCCCCCACCCCCACGGGCACTGCATCCCAGGAACCCCCATGGCGGCTCCGGCCTCAGAAGGGAGGCTGAGTCACACAGACGGCCACGGCACGCGGGGAAGGACACCCTGAGCCTCGGCCCCCGGGCTCTGGCCAGACAAGGTCCTGCCTGGGTGCACACACAAGCAGGCCCCGGAGCACACACGCATGCACTGTGCGCAGACACCCACGTGTGCACACTAACCTGTGCTGGATCCCACACGCGTGCGTGAGCACCCAGGCAGACACACAGAGGCCACGCAGATGTTCACACCACGGACTCCACAGGGGCCGGGGCATGCACTTGCGCGGTCAAGAGCAAACCACACCCTTTCTGTGGCCCAGAGGGCCCCCAGAGCTCCCCGGGGGTGCTGACCAGGGTGGCCGCCGAGAGATCGGCCCTGGGCAGGGCAGGGCTAGGGCTCGGGGCCCCACAGCAGGCCCCAGAGCGGCTTCAGGGCCGGCACGGGTCCCAGGTGCCTCTTTGGTCTTGGAGGGGACCCGGCTGAGGGGGTGCTCTGAAGGGAGGGGCCTCACTGGGGGGGGCTTCCTGGGCACCTGGTGGGGGTCCTCCTCGGGTCCGGCTGGCCTTCTGTTTCCTGAGCCACCCAGGACCCAGCCTCCCAGCCTTGGGGGACCCCCAGACTCTGGCCCCACACCACTGGGCTCATCCTCCTCGCCTGGGGGCCCTGCTCAGTCCGGTTCACCCACCTCCCTCCCGCCCCTCAATGCCATCCCCCTGCCTCAGATCTTGGCACCAAGACCCTCCGGAAGCCCCTCTTCCTAGGACCCCGAGGCTCTTGTGGGTCTCGGCTCCTCTCTGGGACTGGAGGCGGTTCCCACAGACAAGCCAACAGCCTGTGTGCCCTACCACGGGTGCCCCGTGTGACCGCACGGCCACCATGGCAGGCGGCAGCTGGGGCGGGAGGGCCTAGGGGCAGGACCTCACGGCTGCAGCCTCGTGCCGCTTCTGTCTGCTCCTCCCAGTGCCGGGCCCCTCTGTCACAGCTTCTAACCCCCCACCCCCACGGGCACTGCATCCCAGGAACCCCCATGGCGGCTCCGGCCTCAGAAGGGAGGCTGAGTCACACAGACGGCCACGGCACGCGGGGAAGGACACCCTGAGCCTCGGCCCCCGGGCTCTGGCCAGACAAGGTCCTGCCTGGGTGCACACACAAGCAGGCCCCGGAGCACACACGCATGCACTGTGCGCAGACACCCACGTGTGCACACTAACCTGTGCTGGATCCCACACGCGTGCGTGAGCACCCAGGCAGACACACAGAGGCCACGCAGATGTTCACACCACGGACTCCACAGGGGCCGGGGCATGCACTTGCGCGGTCAAGAGCAAACCACACCCTTTCTGTGGCCCAGAGGGCCCCCAGAGCTCCCCGGGGGTGCTGACCAGGGTGGCCGCCGAGAGATCGGCCCTGGGCAGGGCAGGGCTAGGGCTCGGGGCCCCACAGCAGGCCCCAGAGCGGCTTCAGGGCCGGCACGGGTCCCAGGTGCCTCTTTGGTCTTGGAGGGGACCCCTCCCGGCGGCTGCTGTCTGTTGAGGATGCTTGGTCGGCCTCGGCAGCCAACATGCCCGGGGCTGGCCGACTAGCCTGCCCGAGGCTCGTGGGAGCTCTGGCAGGAAGGGCTGGGCGCACACCAGGGCTCTGCTCCCACCTCCTTGCCCTCAGCGCCCCGCCTCCTGGCACTGAGCTCACCCAGGTGGAGCAGGGCCCCCCACCGGTGGTGTTGGCGGAGGCGCTGCAGCCCCCGGGTCTGACCTTCCTTCCAGCCCTCCTGGGCCCAGGCGCCTCGCCTGCCTGGGGCCTCTGCAGCTGCTGCCCCCTGCCAGAGCCCCCCAGAGCTTCCAGCGACCCCTCTCGGGCCCAGGCGGAAGCCCACTCAGCAGAAGGGCTGACTGCCTGACTCCTGAGAGCCCCGCCGCCCCGTCTGGGTCACACCCTGAATCCATCCTGCCCAGCTGCCTGGGTCACAGCCCCGGGTGGCGAGTACCTGGTCCCTCCAGAGGGAAACGGCCATCTTTACTGACGTGGGCCGGTGGGGAGGAGGGGCGGCAGGGGGAGCTGGGGCGTCAGAAGGGAGGGTCAGGAGGCTCGGGGCAACCCCCGGGGCGCTCCGCAGAGGGGGCTGGGGGCCCCTCCCCACGCCCTCCCAAGATGAGGAGCCCCTGGGGGAGCCCTTCGGACGGCCCCGCGGTGAGCGAGCTCCCGGCCAGGTGCCTCCAGGCCCGGCGCTGCTGGAGGGCGTGAGGCGGCAGGCCGGCAAGCAGCCCGAGGCCCTCAGGCTCCCAGAGCTCTGCGCCCGGGCGTCTCCCTGTTTGACAGGACCCAGGAGGCGGAACCTCCCAGCCCTCCTGGTTATTGGGTCTCGGGACCCAGGGCATCTACGACCCCGAGAAGCCACGCCACCTGGCACCAGCAGGCTCTTCTCACCCTCACAGTCCCTTCCCCGCAGTCAGGCTCTGCTGGGCCCTGGGGGCCACAGGGAACGGGACAGATGGCCCCTGGGCCGGGCGCTGGGCATCCGCAGGTCCCCTCTCCACCCTGCCAAGGAACCGGTGCAAGGTGGGTAAGTCCGTAGGCCCTGGACCAGGCGCCAGGCTCCCAGGCAGATGCGCAGGCCCAGTAACATCAGGGTCCCCTGCCCACGAAAAGCCCGAGCCTCAGGTCAGGGCAAGCGGCCTCCTGGCAGGAGGGCGGGCAGGAGGGGCCAGGTCAGAGCCAGCCCTCCTTCCTGAGCTGTTTCAGAAAGGTGGGGTCCTGTGATCGGGCATCTCCCTCTTCCTGGGTGGGGTGGGCCCCCTTGACTGTTTGTGCCACTGGGTGGGTCCCTGACTTCTCCAAACCTCAGTTTCCCTCACTGGCTCATTCAGGGCCGAGTGCAGGCGGCTACACCCAAAGAGGGTGGACCCCAGCCTACTGTACCTGGGCCAGCAGCTGGGGCCTGGCTCCCTGGAAAGGCCTTCTTTGCAGAGACCAGGCCGCGAGGAGGGCCATGACCAGCGCGGGCGGCGCGGGCCCTGCCCTCTCCCCGACCTGCCCAGACGGGTCTGACTGCTGGGAGCCCTGGGGGCTGAGGCTGGGGGCAGGGTGTTAACTGTGTAACCAAAGCTCAGGGTTTCGCCAAGTCTGCCTGGAGCCCTGTGCCCTAGGCTCAGGCGGAGCCTCCTCTCACATCAGAGACCTCTGCAGGGAGGGGACAGCCCGTGCAGAAGCCCCAGGGCCAGAGTGCTGGCTTGGGCTCTGCACCCCTCAGTCACAGCCGCGCATCAGGGATGAACTGGGCCCAGCAAACTCCCATCCTTCCCCGTGACTGGGGACCAGTGCCCGGCCTGGCTGACCCGTCCCTGGCGCCTGCCCGGGACCCTAGGCTGCCCACCCCAGCACCAGTCCCACGGCGCCGTCCCCAGAGCTCGTGTGCATGCCTGCCCCGCTCCGCCCGGCCTGCGCGGGGCCCCAGTGCTCAGGTGGGGTCATGGGGGCCGGCGGCGTCCCGTTAGCTGCTGCCTGCCCAGCCTCTGTGCCCCCTTGGGAGCTGCCCAGCCTGTCCCCTTCACGTTTCCTTCTGTTCTTTCCACCGTCCAGGGTCTCGAGGCCAAGAGGGGTGGGCGAGGCTCCCACGGCCTGCCTGGAATCACTTCCCTTTTCTGATGAACCGTGGCACCAAAGCCAGGCCAAGGTTTCATTTTGGGTGCTGAGGAGGAGAAAAGAAACTCCGCGAGCCCTGAGAGCTGCAGCGGGTGGGTCTGGACCCCCTCCCAGACTCCCCTCCCCAGAAGCTGCGCCAGCCTGGGACAGAGGGTGAGCGGCCACCCTGCCACCGCATGGGCTCGGCCAGCACCCACCGGCCACGGAGAGCGAGCAGAGCAACCTCAGTGCCCGTGACAGACCGGTGTGGCGTGCGGCCCCCGCAGGAGGGGTGCAGATGAGCGGGGGCGGCTTGGGCCACGGTGAGCACAGGCTTTGATTCTCTCCACGATGACTTCTGGATTCTGTGTAACAACACGAAAAGCCCGAGGGCTGGACGTGAGTGAGTGGGTCTAAAGGAGGCTCGGGACTAAACTGGCCAGGCCGTTAAAGCGGAGTGGAGACGGGGCACTAGGCTGGCAGAGCACAGAGACGCTGGACAGGGCGGCCTCTGGGAGTCGGGCCCCGGGGAGAAGCCCCGAGCTGGCAGCCCAGAGGAGGGCAGGACAGGGGGTGGGGGGTCCTGCCCTCCGTGTCTTCAAGCAACCCAGCCTCTCTGCTCCAGCCCCAGGCTATCCACACAGCCAACAGGGCCGCTGCCTCGGGGTGCTGCGAGCCTGCTTGTGGGAAAAATGTCATCCTGGTCCCCAGAGGTCCTGGGTCAGAGGAGCCCCGTCTCTCTGCTCCCCACCCCAGGCCTAGGACCAGTAAGACAGAGCCCACCCCTGCAGGAGGGCCTGCATTTGCCAGGCACCCAGTGGCACGTGGGTCCCCAGTTTCAAGAGTCTCCTCACCTCCCCAGCAGGGTGCAGTGCCCGGAGGCTAAGTGGGGGAGCCTGCCACCCCCACGGCTGGACTAGGCAGGTCCCGCACTACCACGAGCTCAGGCCGCGGCTACGGCATGGTCTGGTGGATGGACAGATGGAGCATGGGGCGGGGGAGGCTGTGAATGGGCAGCAGCCCAGCACCCTCAGCTGGCAAGTGGGGGACCCAGGTCACGGCAACATGGGGATCACAGTCACCAGAGTGGGGGCAGGTGCCTGTCCTCAACCCCGAGGGCGGGGCTGCTGCCTGAGCTGCTCAGGAGGGGCCGGTGAGAGCCCAGGGGAAGAGCCCCACGGGGTCTGGGAGGACTCGAGCAGGCTGGCCAGGCCAGGGTCATGGGCAGTCTCCACGGCGCCCACCGCCAATGAGCAGGCCCCCAGGGGTGCCTGGCCTCAGCGGCAGCTCCTGGGAGACCACCGGGCCCCAGGCAGGCCACGAACACCCACTGATTCCCTGAATGGCCCAGCTAGGAGGCCCCACCTCAGCCCCTCCATCTGCCCACCAGAGGAAGGGCTGACCACCTCCTCCAGCCTCACTTTCCAAACCTCTTCCCTCTGCTCGAAACCTCAACGGCAGGACGTGTCTTGTCCAGCTCCGTTCCTGGGGCCCTTCAGCAGGCCTGTGCGCCAGGCACCTGGTCCGGGACCCAGAGACAGGCCTCTGCGCTCCGGCACATGCGCCTGGCCCAGCTGGACAGCTTCCTCTTGGGACCCACTGGGGGCTCCACCGCCCCAGCACGAGAAGGGACCAAGCAGAGGACTCCCGCAGAGCGGTGGGGCAAGGCCAGACCCTTCGCGGGCACCCCAGCCCAGCGCCGACACCCGGACCTGGCCGTGGCTCCTGCCCACCTCACCTGCACCGGCCAGGCCCGGACAAGCCACACCCACCTCCGTTCTCTGCACCTGGAACACTCTCCCTGCGTCCCGCCCCCAGCCCCCCCAGAAAACGACCGCTCGTCCTTCAGAGGCCCCTCCGGCCTCTTGGGGCCGCTGCCAAACATGGCTCCAGAGGAGTGCTGGCAACGCCCCCCGAGTCTGGCTCCCTGGTCCTCTCTCAGGGGGCCCTGAGGGCACAGGGGAGCAGATGGGAGAAGAGGGCGGCAGGGAGGCCAGCGCTGGGAGGGGAGAGCCCGAGCCCCTCACGCTGCCGCCTGCCCAGGGGAAAGGCAGAGGGCGTGACGCTGGGACCAGCGACCCCTCCTCCCCGGCCCCTCCCCTCTCACACAGGACTGTCCATTTAATACAAAACAATTTAATTGAAATACATGTATAAAAAAATATGATTTCCAGACATCTCACTTTTGAACTGAAAGAAACCCCATCCACAGTGCCTCACACACTGGGACCAGAGACGCACAGCTGAGGAAATAAATTAAAGGCTTGAGACTCTGCCCCCCACCCCCAACCTCCAGAGCCAACAAGCAGGCTGTACAAGTACAATAATTTAAAACTCACCTGGCCAGGCCAGGGTCATGGGCAGTCTCCACGGCGCCCACCGCCAATGAGCAGGCCCCAGGTCGAGCGGCAGCTCCTGGGAGACCACCCCCAGGCAGGCCACGAACACCCACTGATTCCCTGAATGGCCCAGCTAGGAGGCCCCACCTCAGCCCCTCCATCTGCCCACCAGAGGAAGGGCTGACCACCTCCTCCAGCCTCACTTTCCAAACCTCTTCCCTCTGCTCGAAACCTCAACGGCAGGACGTGTCTTGTCCAGCTCCGTTCCTGGGGCCCTTCAGCAGGCCTGTGCGCCAGGCACCTGGTCCGGGACCCAGAGACAGGCCTCTGCGCTCCGGCACATGCGCCTGGCCCAGCTGGACAGCTTCCTCTTGGGACCCACTGGGGGCTCCACCGCCCCAGCACGAGAAGGGACCAAGCAGAGGACTCCCGCAGAGCGGTGGGGCAAGGCCAGACCCTTCGCGGGCACCCCAGCCCAGCGCCGACACCCGGACCTGGCCGTGGCTCCTGCCCACCTCACCTGCACCGGCCAGGCCCGGACAAGCCACACCCACCTCCGTTCTCTGCACCTGGAACACTCTCCCTGCGTCCCGCCCCCAGCCCCCCCAGAAAACGACCGCTCGTCCTTCAGAGGCCCCTCCGGCCTCTTGGGGCCGCTGCCAAACATGGCTCCAGAGGAGTGCTGGCAACGCCCCCCGAGTCTGGCTCCCTGGTCCTCTCTCAGGGGGCCCTGAGGGCACAGGGGAGCAGATGGGAGAAGAGGGCGGCAGGGAGGCCAGCGCTGGGAGGGGAGAGCCCGAGCCCCTCACGCTGCCGCCTGCCCAGGGGAAAGGCAGAGGGCGTGACGCTGGGACCAGCGACCCCTCCTCCCCGGCCCCTCCCCTCTCACACAGGACTGTCCATTTAATACAAAACAATTTAATTGAAATACATGTATAAAAAAATATGATTTCCAGACATCTCACTTTTGAACTGAAAGAAACCCCATCCACAGTGCCTCACACACTGGGACCAGAGACGCACAGCTGAGGAAATAAATTAAAGGCTTGAGACTCTGCCCCCCACCCCCAACCTCCAGAGCCAACAAGCAGGCTGTACAAGTACAATAATTTAAAACCCACCCCGGAGGCGCAGGGCCTCACGGGAGCAGGGTCCCCCACTCCCCTTAAATTACCCCCTGTACAAGCCCACCGTCCGACAGACGCAGGCAGGACTGGACCTGGGGTCCACACGCACAGCCGCCTCCTCCGCTGCCCACGGGCCCGGAAGAGGTAAGGCTGCTGGAAGGGAGGAACCTTGACCAATAAATTAAACAATAAATAGCCCTCCTCGGGTCACACCATAAATAAGACATTTGCACACGCTCACATGTCGGGCGGGCGGGCGGGCGGGCAGCAAGGCCTGAATGTTGCATTGCTTGTGCACAGACGTGCCCAGACAAACACCGAGACACGGTGTGGGGCACACGAGGGAACCTGTGCCCAGGTGAGACGAGGCCACACAACTCGGGAGCGCTCTGGTCCCACACTGCCGACGTCGAGGCGCTGGGGCGGGCAGGGCCGGCTCCAGAGCGGCACAAGAAAGGGACGGTCTCGGGCCAAGCGCCAGTGGTGGGCAGGGGGGGCCGGGCTTGGTCCGGAGCGTCTCTGGACAGACAGAGCTTGAGGAAACCGAGTCCCGTGAGAGCAGCGATCGAAAAGGCACTCAAAGCAAAGAAAACGGGCCAGTGCCAAAGGCAAGGTCACCAGGGGTCAGACCACTGCTCTTGCGAGGAGCAGCCAGGAAGGCGAGGGCAGGGCAGGGCAGGGCAGGGCAGGGGGTCCTTGCGGCCCCTGCAGCCAGAGGCAGGCCCCGTTCACAAGCTCTCGCTGCTGGAGGTGGTGCTGGCCCCGTCGTCCGAGTCCAGGGCACAGAGCTGCAGGTCACAGCCCTCTGGAGGGGCCCCCTCGGCTCCCAGCATCCAGGGGTGGGCAGCGATCTGGTCCAGCGAGGGCCGCTCCGAGGGCCGCAGGGCCAGGCACCACTGGATGAGCTGCTGGCACTCTGAGGAGGAGGAGGGCGTCAGGCCGGGGCTCGCGGCCCCCGCGGCATCCGCGCCCCCGGGCAGGCCCGGCCCCGGCGCGCACCTGGGGAGACCCTCCTGCGGAAGAAGAGGCGGCCCCGGAGAATCTCCTCGTCCTGCTCGAAAGGAATGTCCCCGCACACCATGTCGTAGAGCAGCACTCCCAGAGACCACACGGCGGCCGAGCGCCCGTGGTAGCGGTGGTAGCGGATCCACTCCGGGGGGCTGTACACCCGGGTGCCTGCAGGGCGGGCGGGACTGAGTGCGCCCGCCCCGGGCAGCACCCCCGAGGCCGCCGCACAGGCGCGGAGGCCCCGCGCCCCACGCCCTCCTCGCCCCAGCGGAGCCCCTCCGCGGCAGCGTCCGCGCGGAACCCGCCCGCCCTCACCCGGCAGCACCCCGGCGGGCGTGGCCTCCCCGGGCGCCAGCCCGCGCGGGAGGCGGTCACATGCGAGCGGGCTCGGGTTTCACAACAAACAGATGCGAGCCGAGGAGACGCGGCGGGGGGGCGGGGAGCCCCGGCTTCCCCGGCTCCGCAATGCGGGGATGTCTGCGCGGCGTCCCCGCGCTCCGCGCGCGCGCAGTGGCCCCGGCCCGGCCGCCTCCTCCGCGCCCCCGCCCGCCGGACACGACGGCCCGCGGCCCCGACAGCGGCCAGCCCCTCGGCCCTCCCCGCGCGGAGGGCGCCTACCGTCGAAGTCGGTGTAGACCGTGTCGCGGAGCAGCGCGCCCGAGCCGAAGTCGATGAGCTTGAGCTCGCCCGAGCGCAGGTCCACCAGCAGGTTCTCGTCCTTGATGTCGCGGTGCACGACCCCGCAGCCGTGGCAGTGGCGCACGGCGGCCAGCACCTGCGCGAAGAAGCGCCGCGCCAGGGCCTCGTCGAGCGCGCCGCGCTCCGTGATGAAGTCGAAAAGGTCCTGCGCCGGCTCGGGCCGCTCCAGCACCAGCAAGAAGCCGTCGGGCCGCTCGAACCAGTCCAGCAGGCGGATGACCCCGCGCGCGCCGCCGGCCGCGCCCACCTTCCGCAGCAGCACCACCTCCAGGGGAACCACCGCGCCGGCCTGGGGACACGGCGGTCAGCGCGCTCCGCCGGGCGCCGGGGCCCCGCCGCCGCCCGCCTGCACTTACGATGCTGCCCCCTCGGTCACCCGCTCCTTCACCACGTGCTTCCCCCGGGGCCACCCTCCTGCGGAAGAAGAGGCGGCCCCGGAGAATCTCCTCGTCCTGCTCGAAAGGAATGTCCCCGCACACCATGTCGTAGAGCAGCACTCCCAGAGACCACACGGCGGCCGAGCGCCCGTGGTAGCGGTGGTAGCGGATCCACTCCGGGGGGCTGTACACCCGGGTGCCTGCAGGGCGGGCGGGACTGAGTGCGCCCGCCCCGGGCAGCACCCCCGAGGCCGCCGCACAGGCGCGGAGGCCCCGCGCCCCACGCCCTCCTCGCCCCAGCGGAGCCCCTCCGCGGCAGCGTCCGCGCGGAACCCGCCCGCCCTCACCCGGCAGCACCCCGGCGGGCGTGGCCTCCCCGGGCGCCAGCCCGCGCGGGAGGCGGTCACATGCGAGTGGGCTCGGGTTTCACAACAAACAGATGCGAGCCGAGGAGACGCGGCGGGGGGGCGGGGAGCCCCGGCTTCCCCGGCTCCGCAATGCGGGGATGTCTGCGCGGCGTCCCCGCGCTCCGCGCGCGCGCAGTGGCCCCGGCCCGGCCGCCTCCTCCGCGCCCCCGCCCGCCGGACACGACGGCCCGCGGCCCCGACAGCGGCCAGCCCCTCGGCCCTCCCCGCGCGGAGGGCGCCTACCGTCGAAGTCGGTGTAGACCGTGTCGCGGAGCAGCGCGCCCGAGCCGAAGTCGATGAGCTTGAGCTCGCCCGAGCGCAGGTCCACCAGCAGGTTCTCGTCCTTGATGTCGCGGTGCACGACCCCGCAGCCGTGGCAGTGGCGCACGGCGGCCAGCACCTGCGCGAAGAAGCGCCGCGCCAGGGCCTCGTCGAGCGCGCCGCGCTCCGTGATGAAGTCGAAAAGGTCCTGCGCCGGCTCGGGCCGCTCCAGCACCAGCAAGAAGCCGTCGGGCCGCTCGAACCAGTCCAGCAGGCGGATGACCCCGCGCGCGCCGCCGGCCGCGCCCACCTTCCGCAGCAGCACCACCTCCAGGGGAACCACCGCGCCGGCCTAGGGGACACGGCGGTCAGCGCGCTCCGCCGGGCGCCGGGGCCCCCGCCGCCGCCCGCCTGCACTTACGATGCTGCCCCACTCGGTCACCCGCTCCTTCACCACGTGCTTCACGGCCACCTGGGGAGAGGGGACCAGGGGTCAGGCCCCGCGTGGGCGCGACGACGGCGCGGGCCGAGAGCCCCGGGCGCCCGGCGGCCAGACTCACCGGGAGCCCGTCGGCGATGCGGCTGCCAGCGTAGACCGTGCCGAAGCCGCCGCTGCCCAGCACGGCGCCCACCTGATACACCTTCTCGAAGCTCTCCTTGTCCGCCTTGGCTGCAGGAAGCCCACGGGCAGGGTTGGCGCGGCCGCGGACCCCGGCCGCCCGACCCTGGTTGTCCCCCAGCCCTAACGCGCCCCAGACGCCCGGCCGCCAGGTACCTGGCTGCAGGATCTTCACCGGGAGGTGATCCACGCCGCCCGGCCCGCACAGGTGAGCCAGGGAGCCGAACTTGGAGAGCAGCATCGCGGGCGGCGGCCGGCACGGGCCCCGGCTCCCGGCTCCCGGCCTCCGCGCCGCCTCTCGCCCGGCCCGGCTCCCTGCGCGGCGGCGGACGCGGGAGGGAGGCCGCCCGGACCGCGGGAGGCTGCGCCGGGAGCGCCGGCCCGCTCGGGCGAGACCGTCCGCGCGGCGCAGTGCCGGCCGACACCCGGGCCGACCGCGAGGACCCGCAGAAGGCCGAACCGCTCACACGCCCGGGCCGCCTCGCCCCGGGGTTTTGGGCCGCGGCCGCGCGTATCCCTCCGCGGGGGCGGGCTAGGATGGGGCCCCGCCTCCCTCCGCCCGGGCCGCGCGGCGCGGGCAGTCCTCGGAACCCGCGCGCGCTTCCGAGGAGACTGCGGGATGCGGCCGGAGCGCCCTCGCGAATGGGTGGGGGCGGACGAGCGAGGCGCGCGGTGAGCGGGCTGGGACTAGCTGGCGGGAGCGAAGCCGCGGAGGCGCACGGCGCGGCGTGGCAAGTCACCCCTCCTCCGCGCTTACACACGCGCTCGCGCACGCGCAGCTCGCGCGCGGGCGGTGGCCCAGGAGTGCGGGGCGGGGCCGCAGGAGCCAATGGGAGCCGGTGTTTGCAAAGGGCACGGGGCCTAGCCAATGGCGGCTCCGGGGTGGGCCGGGGGCGGGGCTCCGCCCCAGGCCGCGCTGGGAAGGTCACTGTCTCCACCAAAGCGGAGCTGGCATCTGCGCATGGGACGCAGCGGCGCCTCTGCTGGGAGCTGCTGGGTTCGGGAGTCGCGCGCCCTGATGCCCCGGGCTGCGGCTCATGCCTCCTGGGCAGTCTCTGCACCCCGGTGCTCAGGTAGCCCGGCGCTGCGGGCGCCACCATCCCCTCAGGAGCGCGGCTCCGTGGCAGCGCCCGGAGACTCGAAGCCCTCGCTTGGACTGAGACTCCATCCTGCCCACCTAGGGCACGCTTCCGACCGGGCTTGACCTGAAGCCCGCAGCCCGAGGTCCTGACCGTGCCTCCCCTCATATCCCAGGCACTCTTGCCCTGCTGTTCCGGTGCCCGGAGGGCCCTTCCCTGCTCTCCACCCACCTGGCTGGCCTCCAGACCCAGCTGCTGTCCGCCTTACCAGGAAGGCCACCTTGACCGCCTGTGTCAGGACTGGCATCAACCCAGGTCTTCCTGGCTGTGGTCTGGACCTGAGCCAGGTCTCCGCCTTCTGTACAGCACAGACTCACCCAACCCCATGGGTTGCGACCTCAGCCCAGGGTCACTGGCCTGAGCAGCTCAGGTGTGAGCCGCTCTCTGCCCCACTGGCTGAGCCCAGGACGTTCACTGCTTCCCACAGCCATCTGGGGTGGGCTGAGGCCGGGGCGCCAAGAGGTCAAGGTGCTGGTCCTTCTGGCATTGCAGGGACTCGGTGTGGCCCCTGGGGCCAGGCTGGGGCCCCATCATTGCAGCCACATCCCTGGGCCCACCAGTGTTTGCCTTCAGGTGTGACCTCCAAGCATGTGCCTGGAGCAGGACACCCCGCCTTCCCCAAGTCACACCCGTTCAGGGCCACTGTCACTGCCCCAGGGCAGAGAGTGGCCCCTGCACTGGTTCAGCTCTTAGGTTCTTTCTTCCTGGAACTCTGCCCACCGCCCTCCTGCCAGGTGGACACTAGGCCAGGCCCAGGGCTGGCCTGTTAGCCGCAGACCCCAGGCTGGTACAGAGCTCCTCGCAGGCTCAGATCCAAGTCAGGATGCCACCCCTGCCGTGGCATCTAGAGACGCCCCCACTTCCTGTGTGTTTTCACTGTCTCCACCAAAGCGGAGCTGGCATCTGCTGGGACGCAGCGGCGCTCTGCTGGGAGCTGCTGGGTTCGGGAGTCGCGCGCCCTGATGCCCCGGGCTGCGGCTCATGCCTCCTGGGCAGTCTCTGCACCCCGGTGCTCAGGTAGCCCGGCGCTGCGGGCGCCACCATCCCCTCAGGAGCGCGGCTCCGTGGCAGCGCCCGGAGACTCGAAGCCCTCGCTTGGACTGAGACTCCATCCTGCCCACCTAGGGCACGCTTCCGACCGGGCTTGACCTGAAGCCCGCAGCCCGAGGTCCTGACCGTGCCTCCCCTCATATCCCAGGCACTCTTGCCCTGCTGTTCCGGTGCCCGGAGGGCCCTTCCCTGCTCTCCACCCACCTGGCTGGCCTCCAGACCCAGCTGCTGTCCGCCTTACCAGGAAGGCCACCTTGACCGCCTGTGTCAGGACTGGCATCAACCCAGGTCTTCCTGGCTGTGGTCTGGACCTGAGCCAGGTCTCCGCCTTCTGTACAGCACAGACTCACCCAACCCCATGGGTTGCGACCTCAGCCCAGGGTCACTGGCCTGAGCAGCTCAGGTGTGAGCCGCTCTCTGCCCCACTGGCTGAGCCCAGGACGTTCACTGCTTCCCACAGCCATCTGGGGTGGGCTGAGGGCCGGGGGCGCGAAGAGGTCAAGGTGCTGGTCCTTCTGGCGTTGCAGGCACTCAGTGTGGCCCCTGGGGGCCAGGCTGGGGCCCCATCATTGCAGCCACATCCCTGGGCCCACCAGTGTTTGCCTTCAGGTGTGACCTCCAAGCATGTGCCTGGAGCAGGACACCCCGCCTTCCCCAAGTCACACCCGTTCAGGGCCACTGTCACTGCCCCAGGGCAGAGAGTGGCCCCTGCACTGGTTCAGCTCTTAGGTTCTTTCTTCCTGGAACTCTGCCCACCGCCCTCCTGCCAGGTGGACACTAGGCCAGGCCCAGGGCTGGCCTGTTAGCCGCAGACCCCAGGCTGGTACAGAGCTCCTCGCAGGCTCAGATCCAAGTCAGGATGCCACCCCTGCCGTGGCATCTAGAGACGCCCCCACTTCCTGTGTGTTTTCCCAGGGGACCAGTGGATGGTCCAGGGCCTTCCTCCTGGGGTCAAGCTGCTGCGGGCTCTTGGCCTCCCGCCTGCCCTGGGCTGGGGACGGTGGGGATGCTGGAGAGCGTCCTGGGTCTAGGTGCGAAGGAGTAACTCAGGGCAGTTCCAACTCTTGGCCACAGGGGCCGACGTCCCCCGCTGCCTCCCCTGTGGGCCTCCAGGCCCGTCCTCCTGGGGAGTCTTGGCCTTGGGAGCCCGCCTCAGACGGCCAGCGTCCCGGGTGAGGGCCACCGCCTGCACTGCACCAGCTCAGGGTCTTGCCTGAAGACCGAGGGTCTCCTCAAACTCAGAGAAGGATTCACTCTTCTTCGAGGGCCATCTATGTCCCTCCTCCCACTGCCCTAGGAGGACGGGGCCTTCTACGGAAGCCCCCGGGGTCCCTACGTGAGGGGAGGAATCCCCCACCTGGTCCGGGTGTGGAGGACAGAGCGGGAGGCGGCCTCTTTCCTGAGATGGAGGTTTACTCAGAGCTGTGTTTTAGACGTGCTGTGGCGTGTGTGTGTGGGTCCTGCGTGGACTGTGAGTCCCTGAGGGTCAGGATGGACCCAGACCCCTTGCCCTGCCAGGGACTGTCCTGCAGGGAACCTTTCTCAGGTCCAGTCTGGCCCAAAGAGTAGGCCGGGCAGGGGCCTGGCATCTCCGCCTGTGTGGTCAACCGGGGCTGGAGATGACCCTCCCAGTGGCAGGCTTCAGGGAAGGTGCTGCCCACCTTCCCGCCCTGCCCGGCAGGCAGGCGTGGCCTACCTCCTTTCTCTGCTTGGCACACGGAGCCTCTGAGAGCTTCCTTCAGATGCAGATGCGCTGCCCCGCTTATACAGGAAGACAGAGCTAGATCCGAGCCCCAAGGGCCCCTCACCCTTCTGCCCTGGGCACCACCCCTGGTCAGTTACCCCAAGCTGCCCCTTCACGGCAGGTCTGACCCACACCCCTCTTCCAGCCACATCCCTGCCGCGCAGGATGTCAAGCCCTGCCTGTTTTCTTCCTGGTTCCTGGAAGCCCTATCCGGTGGACCTTAAAAATAGCTCTGGGCCCCACGGGCAGGCCTGGCCCAGGTCAGCAACGTCGTGAGCAGTGGCGCCGAGGCCACTCTTGCAGATGTATGAGGAGCCCCAGGAGGAGGGCCCAGCTGAGGTGGAAGCACCAGGCCCCCTCCCTGACCGCAGAGGCCGGGCCCGTCCCCGGGCCTCCCTCCACCCCCGGCGCGCCCAGGGCCCAAGCCAGTGCGGTGCGAGCACCCCCGTCCGCTGGGCCATCCTGCAGAGAGGGGCGGCCTCGGGTGCCTCTTCAGGTCTCTGGTGGCCTCTCGAGCAGGTGTTTCCTGAGTGTGAGGAGCAGCTTGGATCCTTCTGGGGTTGGGGGGGCGGCTGCAGCCCCACCCCCACCCTAGAAACAGCCCTGCTGGCCCTGCACAGTCAGCCCCACAAGGTCACCCTGCCCTGCAGGCAGGAGGGGCAGCTGTTGCCATGGTCACCAGAGCCAGGCTGCTCTCCTCAGATCAGGGAGGAAGAGGAAGCTGGGGGCAGTTAGCCTTGGCCTCCCCTCCGTGTCCCCCATCCACACACACACACTCACGGACACTCATACCCACTGCCCATTACATGCTCGCAGACACTCCTCAGAGCCGGGTGTCACAGCGGGGAGCTGGGGCGGCACAAGCTCCAGGTCTGGCCCTCATCCCCTCGTCCCTCGGTCCCCATGCCAGCCATCAAGGCCCCTCAGCTGGCCCTTCCAGCTGCCCCGGACTCCCCCGGGAGTGCTTGGCCCTGCCCCGAGACTCTCAAGGCCCCTCAGCTCAGAGGGTCCCTGCAGGGCTCCTGCTCCCAGCCCCTCGTGCTCCTCGGCCCCAGGTCTGCCCGGCACCTGGCAGGCTCTGAGAGCTTCCTTCAGATGCAGATGCGCTGCCCGCTTATACAGGAAGACAGAGCTAGATCCGAGCCCCAGGGCCTCACCCTTCTCCGGCCCACGCGGCACCACCCCTGGTCAGTTACCCCAAGCTGCC
The DNA here is from genome assembly GCA_022376925.1 of Tragulus kanchil. Taxonomy (NCBI): domain Eukaryota; kingdom Metazoa; phylum Chordata; class Mammalia; order Artiodactyla; family Tragulidae; genus Tragulus; species Tragulus kanchil. Next base: position 169,239,093 of record JAIOJX010000004.1, read on the forward strand.
CCTTCACGGCAGGTCTGACCCACACCCCTCTTCCAGCCACATCCCTGCCGCGCAGGATGTCAAGCCCTGCCTGTTTTCTTCCTGGTTCCTGGAAGCCCTATCCGGTGGACCTTAAAAATAGCTCTGGGCCCCACGGGCAGGCCTGGCCCAGGTCAGCAACGTCGTGAGCAGTGGCGCCGAGGCCACTCTTGCAGATGTATGAGGAGCCCCAGGAGGAGGGCCCAGCTGAGGTGGAAGCACCAGGCCCCCTCCCTGACCGCAGAGGCCGGGCCCGTCCCCGGGCCTCCCTCCACCCCCGGCGCGCCCAGGGCCCAAGCCAGTGCGGTGCGAGCACCCCCGTCCGCTGGGCCATCCTGCAGAGAGGGGCGGCCTCGGGTGCCTCTTCAGGTCTCTGGTGGCCTCTCGAGCAGGTGTTTCCTGAGTGTGAGGAGCAGCTTGGATCCTTCTGGGGTTGGGGGGGCGGCTGCAGCCCCACCCCCACCCTAGAAACAGCCCTGCTGGCCCTGCACAGTCAGCCCCACAAGGTCACCCTGCCCTGCAGGCAGGAGGGGCAGCTGTTGCCATGGTCACCAGAGCCAGGCTGCTCTCCTCAGATCAGGGAGGAAGAGGAAGCTGGGGGCAGTTAGCCTTGGCCTCCCCTCCGTGTCCCCCATCCACACACACACACTCACGGACACTCATACCCACTGCCCATTACATGCTCGCAGACACTCCTCAGAGCCGGGTGTCACAGCGGGGAGCTGGGGCGGCACAAGCTCCAGGTCTGGCCCTCATCCCCTCGTCCCTCGGTCCCCATGCCAGCCATCAAGGCCCCTCAGCTGGCCCTTCCAGCTGCCCCGGACTCCCCCGGGAGTGCTTGGCCCTGCCCCGAGACTCTCAAGGCCCCTCAGCTCAGAGGGTCCCTGCAGGACCCCCTCCCTGCTCCCAGCCCCTGGCGGTGCTCCCTCGGGCCCCAGGTCTGCCCGGCACCTGCACTCGGCACGTCATCGTCCTGCCTCCCGTCCTCCGGGCCCGCCCTGGCCGTCAGGTTCAGCCCAGTAACTCGATCCAGAGTCCCAGGGTCCCCCTGAACCCCGCTCGGCCTCCCCGCCCACTGCCGGAACCCTCCACAGCCCACAGGGCTCGACAGTGCTCAGCGTCGCACCAGCGCCACTCCAACCCGACCCCGGACCTGGGCCCCGGCAGCCCTGTGACCTGGCGCGGGCGGTGTGCCACGTGGCACAGACACCCCGCAGGCCGCGGCCTTCCCTCTGGCCTCCTCTCGCCTCCGTCCTGGCCTCTCACCCACCGGGGCGGTTAGCCAGCAGAGCCGAGCCAGCGTTTTGCAATGTGCCCCACAGGCGACGGGGGCGGGGCTGAGCTGGACTGGGGCGTGCATCAGTGGGAGCTGTGGGAGCGCTGGCCACGCTGCCCCCTGCCCGGCCCGACCCAAGGCCAAGGCTGGCCCCGCTTCAAGGCTGCCGTTCCCTCTCAGCACCCCACTTGCTGGCACCACGGCCCATTCACCCCCAAGTCATCTGGCAAAGGTCACCTGGACTCTTGGCCAAGGGGACCTTGAAACGCTAATGATGCCATGGAAGCACCCAGGCCCAACCCAGGGGAAGGCTGGGGTCCCGGTGGACCTGCACCCCCAGCAGCGGGGCTGGAGCGCCCCGCCCCAGCCTTGAGGGTGGCGGCAGTGGGAGCCTCACAGCCCCACAGGGATCCCCTGGGCCTGCAGGCGTCCTCCCCTTGCCCAGGCCCTCCGGCCTGCACTGGGCCAGGCCACACCGGGCAGTGGGCACAACCTTGGCCCCGGACCGGCTCCCTGGGCGTGTCTCTGGGGCCTCACGTTGCTCACTTTGCCTGGGTGTTCCCCCCGAGGGGCTCTGAGCACCACTGAGCAGGCCGGGAGGAGGGTCCAGTCTGACCAAGACCCGTGACCGTCGTGACTCCAGCCCTTGAAGGCCAGGCCTAGGGGCCCTGGGGTGGGGCAGCCCGGGGCGGGCCCAGCAAGAGGCAGCTCCTCCCCTTCTGTGCCGGGCTCCTCAGGTCAAGGAGCCCAGCCTGGGTGGGACGCGGGGAGAGGGGCCCATCTCACACCGCCTGATCACCCCCGAGGCCCAGGCCCCGTTGCGGAGGGCTGAGGCAGCAGGACTGACCCCGCTCGCTGCCTCCCGTCCTCCGGGCCCGCCCTGGCCGTCAGGTTCAGCCCAGTAACTCGATCCAGAGTCCCAGGGTCCCCTGAACCCTCGGCCTCCCGCCCACTGCGGAACCCTCCACAGCCCACAGGGCTCGACAGTGCTCAGCGTCGCACCAGCGCCACTCCAACCCGACCCCGGACCTGGGCCCGGCAGCCCTGTGACCTGGCGCGGGCGGTGTGCCACGTGGCACAGACACCCCGCAGGCCGGGGCCCTTTCCCCTCTGGCCTCCTCTCGCCTCCGTCCTGGCCTCTCACCCACCGGGGCGGTTAGCCAGCAGAGCCGAGCCAGCGTTTTGCAATGTGCCCCACAGGCGACGGGGGCGGGGCTGAGCTGGACTGGGGCGTGCATCAGTGGGAGCTGTGGGAGCGCTGGCCACGCTGCCCCCTGCCCGGCCCGACCCAAGGCCAAGGCTGGCCCCGCTTCAAGGCTGCCGTTCCCTCTCAGCACCCCACTTGCTGGCACCACGGCCCATTCACCCCCAAGTCATCTGGCAAAGGTCACCTGGACTCTTGGCCAAGGGGACCTTGAAACGCTAATGATGCCATGGAAGCACCCAGGCCCAACCCAGGGGAAGGCTGGGGTCCCGGTGGACCTGCACCCCCAGCAGCGGGGCTGGAGCGCCCCGCCCCAGCCTTGAGGGTGGCGGCAGTGGGAGCCTCACAGCCCCACAGGGATCCCCTGGGCCTGCAGGCGTCCTCCCCTTGCCCAGGCCCTCCGGCCTGCACTGGGCCAGGCCACACCGGGCAGTGGGCACAGCCTTGGCCCCGGACCGGCTCCCTGGGCGTGTCTCTGGGGCCTCACGTTGCTCACTTTGCCTGGGTGTTCCCCCCGAGGGGCTCTGAGCACCACTGAGCAGGCCGGGAGGAGGGTCCAGTCTGACCAAGACCCGTGACCGTCGTGACTCCAGCCCTTGAAGGCCAGGCCTAGGGGCCCTGGGGTGGGGCAGCCCGGGGCGGGCCCAGCAAGAGGCAGCTCCTCCCCTTCTGTGCCGGGCTCCTCAGGTCAAGGAGCCCAGCCTGGGTGGGACGCGGGGAGAGGGGCCCATCTCACACCGCCTGATCACCCCCGAGGCCCAGGCCCCGTTGCGGAGGGCTGAGGCAGCAGGACTGCCCTCTGAAGGAGCCCCACGCCCCAGCCAGGCACAGAGGCGGCCTCTGAGGACCCGGCGGCCTCTAGGGATGGTGCCAGTGGGTTGAGCTCTGCAGTCTCCTCTGCCCCGGCCCCAGCATAAGACACCGAAGGGGCCGCAAAGGGGGGTCCCCGAGGCACAGGAAACTGGGCTGACCGGCCTGTGTTTGCCTCTGATTCGCATGCAGCTCCCGTTCCCTGGCTCCAGGAGCCCAGCAGACAGGGACCCCACACGGGGCAGGGGGGCCCTGGAGGAGGAGGTTGAGTTCAACTGAGTCTCTAAGGCAGAACCAGAAAGAGGGGAGGGCCATTCCGCCAGGCAGGACACAGCCGGCTGAGAGTTGGGGTCGGAGCTGTGCGGTTTGGAGCCCGACGGGCTGGTGGAGGCCTCGGGGCCCAGGTCTGCGGCAGGAACAGCCTGGTCGGGGGAGACGTTCATTCAGTCCCAGGATGCGTGCTCAGACCGCACTCGGGCCACGGAAAACGACTCCTTCAAATGGACGTCCAGACTGTCCCGAGTGCGGACCCCGGAGGGCCTGGTCACGGTGAACGCGGAATCGAGACGCAGCGACAGCCCTGGAGACGCACGGTCCGTGAGTACTTGCCACATACCTGCCCGGGCTCGGCCCATGGACATCCCCCAACTCAACCCTCACGCCACGTCCCAGAGAGCCGTGCCTCTGGGAGCCTTAGGGGAAGAACGAGCCCACGGGTGGCAGCTGGCCCCGCTAGGAAGACAGGATACTGTCAGTGCTGAGGCCTGAACCTCGCCCACGACGAGACCAGCCTTGGAAAGCAGAGCAGGAGGAAGGATGGTCTCAGATCAGGCTTGGTCTGGTCCCTCCTGCCTGCCCTGGGCGGCACCCGCGCAGCTCGGGGTCTGAAAGCCTGCCGCCTCCGTCCCTGTGGCCCCCTCCTTTAATGGTTCAGAAAGAGAAATAGGAGAGAGCCCCCCACACATGGCGTGGAGTGGGGGTGTTGGTGATTCCAAGGAAGACATCAGGAGGCCCCACTTCTGCTGAAGGAGCCCGCCTGGGTGGCCAGAGGCCCATCTCACCGTGATCACCCGAGCCCCCCAGGGCTGAGGCAGCAGGACTGCCTCTGAAGGCCCCACGCCCAGCCAGGCACAGAGGCGGCCTCTGAGGACCCGGCGGCCTCTAGGGATGGTGCCAGTGGGTTGAGCTCTGCAGTCTCCTCTGCCCCGGCCCCAGCATAAGACACCGAAGGGGCCGCAAAGGGGGGTCCCCGAGGCACAGGAAACTGGGCTGACCGGCCTGTGTTTGCCTCTGATTCGCATGCAGCTCCCGTTCCCTGGCTCCAGGAGCCCAGCAGACAGGGACCCCACACGGGGCAGGGGGGCCCTGGAGGAGGAGGTTGAGTTCAACTGAGTCTCTAAGGCAGAACCAGAAAGAGGGGAGGGCCATTCCGCCAGGCAGGACACAGCCGGCTGAGAGTTGGGGTCGGAGCTGTGCGGTTTGGAGCCCGACGGGCTGGTGGAGGCCTCGGGGCCCAGGTCTGCGGCAGGAACAGCCTGGTCGGGGGAGACGTTCATTCAGTCCCAGGATGCGTGCTCAGACCGCACTCGGGCCACGGAAAACGACTCCTTCAAATGGACGTCCAGACTGTCCCGAGTGCGGACCCCGGAGGGCCTGGTCACGGTGAACGCGGAATCGAGACGCAGCGACAGCCCTGGAGACGCACGGTCCGTGAGTACTTGCCACATACCTGCCCGGGCTCGGCCCATGGACATCCCCCAACTCAACCCTCACGCCACGTCCCAGAGAGCCGTGCCTCTGGGAGCCTTAGGGGAAGAACGAGCCCACGGGTGGCAGCTGGCCCCGCTAGGAAGACAGGATACTGTCAGTGCTGAGGCCTGAACCTCGCCCACGACGAGACCAGCCTTGGAAAGCAGAGCAGGAGGAAGGATGGTCTCAGATCAGGCTTGGTCTGGTCCCTCCTGCCTGCCCTGGGCGGCACCCGCGCAGCTCGGGGTCTGAAAGCCTGCCGCCTCCGTCCCTGTGGCCCCCTCCTTTAATGGTTCAGAAAGAGAAATAGGAGAGAGCCCCCCACACATGGCGTGGAGTGGGGGTGTTGGTGATTCCAAGGAAGACATCAGGAGGCCCCACTTCTGCTGAAAGACCCGCGCGGGTGAGGAGAGCCTCCACCCTGCACTGGTGCACTGGCTCCCGGGACCCGCGCTTCAGCCGACCTTCTTCCACGCCTTCTGGCAGAGGCCAGAGCCTAGTCGCCGCAGCGTGGATGTGGAGCCAGGCCATAGCAGGGGCAAGCCTGCCAGACAGGCTCTCCGAGGCCCGTGTGGCTTTCAGACTCTCTTCCCTGCAGCTTCTGCTAAAGGGACCCAGTCTGGTTCCCAGGAGCAGCGCAGCGCCGGCCTACGCAGGGCACCGAGCGGCCCCGGGGCACTGAGGTCAGAGTGCTGCCTGCTGGGGAGTGTCGCCGTCCAGGGGCCTCTGGCTGGCCTGTGGGGGACGCTGGGAAGAGCCTGGTGACCCTGAGCCCAGGCTGGAGGCCTTTTCTGGCTCATTGTTTCGTCCTTGGGGGGCAGGAAGTGAGGATCAAGAGCAGCTAAAGAAGGGGTGTCTAGGGCTGCTGGGGCTCCACCAGCCCCACGAGTTTAGGCCCGACACAGGCTGCAGGAGCCCGAGGGCCCACTGAAGCCGGGGCGGGGCTGTCCCTGTCTCTGCCCGGGGTTCCCTGGCGTCCTGATCCTGGGGATCCTGATCCCTCTAGGTGGCCTGGGCAGAACATCTGGTTCAGAAGTGGCCAGGCTGGTTTCCAGCCTCAGGACCACTTCTCAATTCCCAGGAGGTGACAGTCGCGGGGGCCAGGGCGGGGGCACCCAGAAGCTCCGTGGGCCTCTCTGAAGTGGACACCTCCAGCTCTTGCCCGGCTCCTCCCTACAGGTCTCCCCTCACGCCCACTGGCTTCCTGGAGGAGGTGGCAGTGCCGTGGGTGCTCGGGGCCAGGAGCGAGGAGGAGCTCCCCAGGGGCGGGACAGCAGCCTCGGGCCTAGGCAGCAACAAATGCTTGTGTGCGCGTGCGCTGGCTGGCCCGTGCAGCCGGGAACCTCCCCGTCCCTGTGGCCCCTCCTTTAATGGTTCAGAAAGAGAAATAGAGAGAGCCCCCACACATGGCGTGGAGTGGGGTGTTGGTGATTCAAGGAAGACATCAGGAGGCCCCACTTCTGCTGAAAGACCCGCGCGGGTGAGGAGAGCCTCCACCCTGCACTGGTGCACTGGCTCCCGGGACCCGCGCTTCAGCCGACCTTCTTCCACGCCTTCTGGCAGAGGCCAGAGCCTAGTCGCCGCAGCGTGGATGTGGAGCCAGGCCATAGCAGGGGCAAGCCTGCCAGACAGGCTCTCCGAGGCCCGTGTGGCTTTCAGACTCTCTTCCCTGCAGCTTCTGCTAAAGGGACCCAGTCTGGTTCCCAGGAGCAGCGCAGCGCCGGCCTACGCAGGGCACCGAGCGGCCCCGGGGCACTGAGGTCAGAGTGCTGCCTGCTGGGGAGTGTCGCCGTCCAGGGGCCTCTGGCTGGCCTGTGGGGGACGCTGGGAAGAGCCTGGTGACCCTGAGCCCAGGCTGGAGGCCTTTTCTGGCTCATTGTTTCGTCCTTGGGGGGCAGGAAGTGAGGATCAAGAGCAGCTAAAGAAGGGGTGTCTAGGGCTGCTGGGGCTCCACCAGCCCCACGAGTTTAGGCCCGACACAGGCTGCAGGAGCCCGAGGGCCCACTGAAGCCGGGGCGGGGCTGTCCCTGTCTCTGCCCGGGGTTCCCTGGCGTCCTGATCCTGGGGATCCTGATCCCTCTAGGTGGCCTGGGCAGAACATCTGGTTCAGAAGTGGCCAGGCTGGTTTCCAGCCTCAGGACCACTTCTCAATTCCCAGGAGGTGACAGTCGCGGGGGCCAGGGCGGGGGCACCCAGAAGCTCCGTGGGCCTCTCTGAAGTGGACACCTCCAGCTCTTGCCCGGCTCCTCCCTACAGGTCTCCCCTCACGCCCACTGGCTTCCTGGAGGAGGTGGCAGTGCCGTGGGTGCTCGGGGCCAGGAGCGAGGAGGAGCTCCCCAGGGGCGGGACAGCAGCCTCGGGCCTAGGCAGCAACAAATGCTTGTGTGCGCGTGCGCTGGCTGGCCCGTGCAGCCGGGCGGGTGGTGTGCAGACACGCAGTGGGCCCCCCAGTGCATTTGCCCTCTGGGACCTCCTTCCCTTTCCTCCCTAGTCCGCCCAGGCCCCGGCCCCCTCCTCCTCAGGAAGAGGAGCCTTCCCAGCGGCTCCAGAAGACGCCGACCAGCGCACTGGACCAGGGTGTGGCCCAGCCCGGAGACTGGGGTCCACTGTGCAGAGGGGAGCCCCGAGCCCAGGGAGGCTATCTCTCCCCCTGCCCCACCCCTACCCCACAGGGGGCTGGGGGCAGGGCCCATGAGAGGCACCCGTTCCCCACCCCAGGGTCCAGGGTCGGTTCTCCTGGGAGCAGCGGGCGCCGGCTCCCCGCAGAGGTCTGGAAGAGGCCAGGCTGGGGTGGGGATAGGCGGGAGTTCCGAGTGAGGTTGCCTGGGCCGGTGGAGCGGGTGGAGGCCCAGTCACGGGCTGCCTGAGGGTGAGCACGGGGAAGGGTGCCCCCGCTGCGGTGGGCACATTCTCGGGCCTGTGGGACAGGCAGGGCCCGGAGAGATGCTGAGTCACCACAGAGAAATGGGAAGAATGGCAAGAATTCTGCACTTTTACTCTCTGGCCAGGCTTCCCGCCCCAAGAGACTCCCCTTCGTCCCAGGCCCCCAGCCCCTCCCGCATCCCGCTGCTCAGGGCAGCCTGGCTCCCACCTGGACCCGGACCCTGGTGTCCGGCCCGCTGGGCCCCCCTGGGCGGGGCAGGGCTGTCTGGTGGCCAGGACGTCCACCGGGACCCCACGCCAGCCCCCTCCGCCTCTTTTTAGGGGCTTGGCCTCCAGGGTCTGACTAGCTTGGGAGAGGCTCAGGGTCTGGTGGCCTCCTGGGGGCCGGGTTGGGGGGACCCCGGAGGCTCCCCACGGAGTCTGTCTTGCTGTCTGTGAGTCGGGTCCTCGGGCCGCTCCCCAGACTGCTGTGGGGGACAGGAGTGGCTGCAGACACCTCCACCCCGGCTGGCCAGGGCCTCTGCCTTTGCCCTTGCTGGACCTGCGCCCGTCCGGCTCCCTGCTGCCTCCCAGACGGGGACCCAGGCGACATCCCACTCGAGTCCTCTGCCCTTCACTTGCCACCGCGTCTGGCGGTTCTGAGCGGTGGCCGGGCAGCAGGCTCCTGGGGCGCCCCAGGGCAGGGGCTTCGGTCAGGCCCGGAGGCCCCTCCCAGGCAGGCGGCTCAGCGGCCTAGGCATCCAGGGCTGCGGCTGCTCGTGGGACAGGAGGACAAAGGGCCTGGCCCCCGCCTGGCCCCGGGCTCGGCTTCTTCTCCAGCTCCCCCGAGCCAGTGGCTGCTTCGAGCCGAGGGCTCTCTCCCCGGCACCCTGCTGGGGCCCCTTCGGTTCCCTCAGCAGCAGTGCCCTAGGGAGGGCGCCCAGAGGAGCTCAGCGCACCCGCTCCCACACCTGGTGGCGGGGACCCCTCTGCCAGCTGCCCTTCCCCTCTGAGCGTAACTCTCACCGTCCCCGTGCTGCCCTGAGCCCCTCCCTGGGTCGGCCTCACTGACCCGGCCTTGGGGGCCGCCGTGGGAACCAGCCCTGGTGGGGGGTGGGGGCAGGCTATCAGCGCGGCTCCTGGGCCCCGGTTCCTTGCAGCTCTCGTGAGGCCAAGGCCTGTCCCGGGAGCAGCAGAGTGGGGAGCTGCTCCACCCCGGGGGGACCTGCCCACAGGGGCCCTGAGGGCAGCGTCGGGGCTCGCAGCCCTCCTCCGGGTCCTTGTTTGCAGGTGGGAAACAGAGGTTCAGGGATCCAAATGCCTGGCCAGGCCCCAGGCTGCCGGCCGAGGCTGCGCAGTGCTGTCCTGAGAAGCACTGGCGGGAGGCCACGGGAGAGGCCTTGGGGAGAGGCCTCCGGGGCTGGGAGGCCGGGCAGGAGCGGCCGGGCACCCTCGCTGGCCGGCCTGAGCCCCTCCCCGTGTGAGAACTTCTGGGGTCGAGGCGGCGGAGCCTGGGGCCTGGCGGCAGCGCCCTCGGAAGGGCGCCCGTGGAGGGCAGGGTGGAGCGCGGGACCGAGCAGGGCCACAGGACCTCCCTGGAGGCTCTGCCCTCCTGAGGCCCCGCCAGGACCCGGGGACCCCAGAGGCAGCCTGCCTGGGCCGGCACCTCTTGGGGAGGCGGGGCGGGGCGAGGGGAGCAGGGCAGCCCACCGCGCAGCCCCAGAGCCCGCCCGGCCTCGGGAGACCAGCCTGCCGCGGGCAGGGGTGCGGGCGGGCCCCACCGTCGCCCTGTCCCGGGTCACGTCTGGTCTCCCACGTCCCCGTCTCTGTCTGTGACTAGCGAAGAGGAGCGGAGGGCCGCCTGCCCATCCCCCGCCCGGGGCCTGGGCGTCAGGGCGCGGCTGCGGCCGCCGCTGCCCATGACGCAGGCTGCGGCCCCTGCGCCACCTGCCTCCTGGCCGCCTTCCAGTCCTCACACACGTCCACACGCACCTGGTCAGACCGGTTCCGCAGGGCTGGCGCGCGGCCGCGTGGGCCGGGCCTGGCCAGACACTGCGCCTTCTCCCTCCCCGGCCTTGGTTTCCCCACCTGTGAGCTGGGCCGTGCGGCTCCCCCAGGCCCTCGCTGGGCAGATGCGCAGAGGGGCCTCAGGGCGGGCGTGGGGAGAAGGAGGAGACCCCTTAGCTTCTCCTGCCCCCGGGCCCCTTCCGGCCTGTGGGGCGCAGCCTCCAGCTGTCCCCTGCGGTCACTCAGCCAGCGTGGCAGCAGGGCCTTCTGCAGACCCGGGAGAGGCCTGGCCGCTGGAGGACTCAGCCGCCGGCAGCCCAGCCCCTCTGCAGCCCATGCTCCCCATGCGGACGGGGCGCCCACCCTACCAGTCACTAGAGCCTCGGGGTCGTCCTCCTCCCCATGCTCCGGATGCCTTGGCCCTGGCTCCGAGGGGCTGGCGGAGCACTCCGCGTCGGCCGCTGCGCCGGCCTGTGGGCGCGAGAGGTGGCATGGCCTCGAGGGCAGATGTCTGGGTCCCCCGTGGCCTCTGTGGGTGCTGTGTCAACACCTGGAAGGGCCAGGGTGGAGCCGCGCCAGATGGGGGTCTGTGTCCTTCCTAGCCCGCAGCCCTAGTGCCCTGTCCACTGGAGTGACCAGCGGCCCAGCACCTGGCAGTCGTGATGGGGAGGGTTTGATGCAGGGATTCTGATCCAACTCAACCCTCTCGCCACCCCTCCCGCCTCCCAGGCACCCTGGAAGGAGCCAGCCCCGGCTGCCTGAGGGCCTCTGCTCGCAGGACCCTCTCCCAGGTCTGGGGGGTTGGTGGGGATGCCCCAAGAAACCTCTGATTTGGGTGGGGGGAGGGGCAGAGAGGGAGCAGGGACAGAAATCCTGATCCGTGAGGCTGCAGAGCTCGGCCCCGAGGAGTGCCCTGGACGGGCAGTGTGGGCGCAGGGGCAGCGTGGGCGTGGGTCGAGGCAGTCAGGGCAGGGGCTCTAGGGTCCGTGGGCAGCGCGAGGGGAGACTGGAAGGACAGTGTGGGGACAAGGCTGGAGGTCAGGTGGCTGGGCCAGCAGGGGACAGGGCTGGAGGCAGGGCGGGGAGAGTGGGCCGGAGCAGTGAGGGGCGTGGGCGGGGGGTGCGCAGAGGCCAGAGCAGAGGGGAGAGGGTCAGAGCAATCGGGGTGGGGTAGCGCTTCGGGTCGGGATCGCAGATGAGCGGGGCGGGGCGGGGCCTGGTGGGCGGAGCCGCGGGGAGCGAGGGGCGGGGCCTGGTGGGCGGAGCCGCTGGAAGCGCGGGGCGGGGCGAGGCGCTCGGAGACACAGTGAGCGCCTGTGTGGCCGCTGGCGCCCGGAGCGGACGCCGCCCTGTTCTGCTGCGCGCTGCACACCGCACGGCGTGTCCTGGGCCTGGCGTGTCCTGGGCCTGGCGTGTCCTGGGCCTGGCGGCCGCGGCGCCGAGCCAGCGGGGAGGGCGCAGCGGGGCGGGCACGCGGGCAGCCAGGGCAGAGCGGCCGCCCGCCGGGCTCCTGCGACTCCTCTCGGGCTGCCCCGCCAGCCCCGCCAGCCCCGCCAGCCCCTCCGTTGGGCTATGGCCAGTGTCCCAGGGCCTGGCCATCCTGGCTCCAGGTGGCACCTGGACCCAGAGGCGAACCGACCCCACATGAGGCCTGGCCCAGACCTGACCAGCTGTCCTGGACCCCAGGTCTGCATTCTAGATGGTCAAGTGTAGGCGGAGCTTACACACCCCGAGGGGAGTCAGCCCCAGCAGGCTCAGCTCCAGGGGGTGGTGGGCTCCATTCCGGCCCTGTTGGGGGGAGGGCCGGGCAGGGAGGTAGGCACCGAGCTGAGTGCCCCTCCCTCTTGGCTCACAGCCCCTCAGCAGCTGAGAAAAGGGAAGCCTGGCCTTCCCACCCAGGGGAGTTCCAGGAGGCGGGGCGGGTCAAGGCCGCCTGGGGCTTCGAAGGGTGGGACCAGCATCGGCGGCCCTGGGCACTGAGGCTGCAGAGAGGTCAAACCTCAGGCAGGTCTGGTCTGCAACTGAGACCCCTCCACCAGGCCCCAACTGTCCCCTCCAGGGCATTTGTATGACAAAGGGGCTCCCGGATGGGTGTGCTGGCACTCCTGGCAGGGGTGGGGATGTCTGTGGGCTTGCAGCACCCTTCGGCCGTCGACTGCAGGGCCACCCTGAGCTTGGACGTCCTCGCAGGCTGGGGCTCGCAGGAGCGGCCCCTTCTTCCCCCAGGCCCACTGGTGGCTCCGCGGCTGCGGTGGAGAGGCTGCTCTGCCGTGGGCGGTGGGCCTGCCGGGCTGTGGCGCCAGTGAGGGGGAGTCTGAGCGGAGGCTCGGGGCTCCCTCCCAGATCCCTGGTCCCCAGCCTCTGGAATGGGCTCAGGGGTCGGCAGACCTGGTCAGGCTGGATGAGCGCGGGTAGAAAGCAGGGAGCGCCAACCTGGGGATGGAGGCAGGGAGGAGCTGCCCCGGGAGCCGAGCGGGGAGGCCCGCCAGGGTAAGCGACCGAGCGGGGGCTCTGGCTGCTGGGGGTGTGGTGGGATGGGGCTGGAGAGGGAGACCTGGATGAATTCAGGGGCGCAGAGTGGGGCTTGCACTGGGGTCCAGTCTCTTGCCTGCTCCCTGCTATGCCATGGGCCCTCTCAGAGCTGTTGAAAAGAAGATCTAGCCTTGATTCCGAGGAGGGGAGCCCTTCAGACCAGCAGAGGGGCTGGCTTACAGCTCTGTCCTACTGAAGCCTAAGTTTGCCTCCCACGTCGCGGGCAGCTCAATCTGCATTGGCCAGAAAGGGCCCTTTGCTTGGGGGCGCCTGGACCCTCCTGAATTCGGAGCCGGAAACCCCGAGCATCATCCAGAGGCCCACTGGCCGCCTGGGTGATCCCAGGGCACTTTGAGCTTCCAAACCTGAGGCCCTGTTGGGAGGGCCGGGCAGGAGGTAGGCACCGAGCTGAGTGCCCCTCCTCTTGGCTCACAGCCCCTCAGCAGCTGAGAAAAGGGAAGCCTGGCCTTCCCACCCAGGGGAGTTCCAGGAGGCGGGGCGGGTCAAGGCCGCCTGGGGCTTCGAAGGGTGGGACCAGCATCGGCGGCCCTGGGCACTGAGGCTGCAGAGAGGTCAAACCTCAGGCAGGTCTGGTCTGCAACTGAGACCCCTCCACCAGGCCCCAACTGTCCCCTCCAGGGCATTTGTATGACAAAGGGGCTCCCGGATGGGTGTGCTGGCACTCCTGGCAGGGGTGGGGGTGTCTGTGGGCTTGCAGCACCCTTCGGCCGTCGACTGCAGGGCCACCCTGAGCTTGGACGTCCTCGCAGGCTGGGGCTCGCAGGAGCGGCCCCTTCTTCCCCCAGGCCCACTGGTGGCTCCGCGGCTGCGGTGGAGAGGCTGCTCTGCCGTGGGCGGTGGGCCTGCCGGGCTGTGGCGCCAGTGAGGGGGAGTCTGAGCGGAGGCTCGGGGCTCCCTCCCAGATCCCTGGTCCCCAGCCTCTGGAATGGGCTCAGGGGTCGGCAGACCTGGTCAGGCTGGATGAGCGCGGGTAGAAAGCAGGGAGCGCCAACCTGGGGATGGAGGCAGGGAGGAGCCGCCCCGGGAGCCGAGCGGGGAGGCCCGCCAGGGTAAGCGACCGAGCGGGGGCTCTGGCTGCTGGGGGTGTGGTGGGATGGGGCTGGAGAGGGAGACCTGGATGAATTCAGGGGCGCAGAGTGGGGCTTGCACTGGGGTCCAGTCTCTTGCCTGCTCCCTGCTATGCCATGGGCCCTCTCAGAGCTGTTGAAAAGAAGATCTAGCCTTGATTCCGAGGAGGGGAGCCCTTCAGACCAGCAGAGGGGCTGGCTTACAGCTCTGTCCTACTGAAGCCTAAGTTTGCCTCCCACGTCGCGGGCAGCTCAATCTGCATTGGCCAGAAAGGGCCCTTTGCTTGGGGGCGCTCTGGACCCTCCCTGAATTCCGGAGCCGGAAACACCGAGCATCATCCAGAGACCCACTGGCCGCCTGGGTGATCCCAGGGCACTTTTGAGCTTCCAAACCTGAGGCTTGGGGCCTCGGGAGGTGGCGGGGAAATAAGACCAGGAAATGTCTTTTTAAAAAAAAAATATTTTAATTGTTAAATGCAACATTCATGCAGAAAGAGCACAGATTTGTTGTGGTCTGTTTTCATTCATTTATTTAATGTCCTAAATAAGAACATTTGGGGCCCAGTGGTTAAGAATTTGCCTTCCAAGGTAGGGATGAAGGTTCGGTCCCTGGTCGGGGGACTAAGATTCCATGTGCTACAAGGCAACTAGGCCCACATTCCACGACTAGAGACGCCTGAACAGCAAAGGCCCAGAGTGCAACAAAATCAAAAACGAAAGAAAGAAAAAGAAACATGACAGTCAAGATGACTATCGGGAACGTCAGCCTTCACACTGTGCAGAAGGAGGCTAAAGGCAGCCTCAGGGCAGCGGCCTCCGTGCGTCTCGCAGCTCGTGGAGGCTGTGTGCTTTGCTCCCACCTGAGTGGGGAAACGCTGTCCGACTATCTCAGTTGTTTCTGGCTTTCGTTTGGGAAAGTCTACATTACAGTGTACGCTGTGTAACCACTGAGTGCGTGGCTCAGAGGCCCTGAGCGCCCTCACCTTGTGAAACCGTCTCCCCATCACCTCCAAAACCTTCTCAGCTTCCCCAGGGAAAACTGTCTGCATTACACACCGACTGCCCACCCGGCCCCAGTCCCGGGCGCTCACGCTTCCACCTCCTGCCTCTGTACGTGGCTCCTCCGGCGACATCGTGTGAGTGCGTCCAGCGGAGCCTGTCCTTCCGTGACTGACTGGCTTCGCCAGCACGATGTCCTCAGGTCCGTGGACACGGGAGCACCTGAGCCAACATATCAGAACTCCTTTCCGAGGAGGGAGCCCTTCAGACCAGCAGAGGGGCTGGCTTACAGCTCTGTCCTACTGAAGCCTAAGTTTGCCTCCCACGTCGCGGGCAGCTCAATCTGCATTGGCCAGAAAGGGCCCTTTGCTTGGGGGCGCTCTGGACCCTCCCTGAATTCCGGAGCCGGAAACACCGAGCATCATCCAGAGACCCACTGGCCGCCTGGGTGATCCCAGGGCACTTTTGAGCTTCCAAACCTGAGGCTTGGGGCCTCGGGAGGTGGCGGGGAAATAAGACCAGGAAATGTCTTTTTTAAAAAAAAATATTTTAATTGTTAAATGCAACATTCATGCAGAAAGAGCACAGATTTGTTGTGGTCTGTTTTCATTCATTTATTTAATGTCCTAAATAAGAACATTTGGGGCCCAGTGGTTAAGAATTTGCCTTCCAAGGTAGGGATGAAGGTTCGGTCCCTGGTCGGGGGACTAAGATTCCATGTGCTACAAGGCAACTAGGCCCACATTCCACGACTAGAGACGCCTGAACAGCAAAGGCCCAGAGTGCAACAAAATCAAAAACGAAAGAAAGAAAAAGAAACATGACAGTCAAGATGACTATCGGGAACGTCAGCCTTCACACTGTGCAGAAGGAGGCTAAAGGCAGCCTCAGGGCAGCGGCCTCCGTGCGTCTCGCAGCTCGTGGAGGCTGTGTGCTTTGCTCCCACCTGAGTGGGGAAACGCTGTCCGACTATCTCAGTTGTTTCTGGCTTTCGTTTGGGAAAGTCTACATTACAGTGTACGCTGTGTAACCACTGAGTGCGTGGCTCAGAGGCCCTGAGCGCCCTCACCTTGTGAAACCGTCTCCCCATCACCTCCAAAACCTTCTCAGCTTCCCCAGGGAAAACTGTCTGCATTACACACCGACTGCCCACCCGGCCCCAGTCCCGGGCGCTCACGCTTCCACCTCCTGCCTCTGTACGTGGCTCCTCCGGCGACATCGTGTGAGTGCGTCCAGCGGAGCCTGTCCTTCCGTGACTGACTGGCTTCGCTCAGCACGATGTCCTCAGGTCCGTGGACACGGGAGCACCTGAGCCAACATATCAGAACTCCTTTCCTGAAGGCTGGCTAATATCCCAGCGTGTAGAGACGACACTCCCTTTGTCCTTCTGTCCACTGACGGACGTGCAGGCTGCTTCCGCCTTTGTCGGCTGCGAGCATGGGTGGCTGTTGGCGGCGCTGCTCTTGGCTCTCTGGTGCACAAGGACCCTAGAGCAGAATCCTGCGTCGTGTGGGTTGTCAAGGCCACACTGAGGAAAGCCCCCGGCTTTCGACAGGGCTGCGGTGTCTCATGGGCTTCCCAGGTGGCTTTCCAGTGCTGAAGAACCTGCCGGCCAATGAGGAGATGTAAGAGACACACGCGGGCTTGATCCCTGGGTGTGAGAGATCCCTGGAGGAGGAAACGGCAGCCACCCACCCCAGCACTCTTGCCTGGAGAATCCCAGGAACAGAGGAGCCTGGAGGCAGCAGCCCAGGGGGCCACGCGGAGTGGGCAGGCAACGGAGCCTTTGTACTTGCCCGTCAGCAGTGCCCTGGGCACCATCTTACCACGTGTTGCCAATAGCTGGTATCTTCCTGGTCCTTCTTTTTTTTTTTTTTTTTTTGGTGCTAGCTATTCTGGTGGGTGTGAGGTGGGACCTTGGTGGGGGGGGGTCTTTATTTTGTCTTTGTTTCTTTGGCTGTGCCGTGTGGTCTACAGGATCTCAGTTACCTGACTGGAGATTTAATCCGTGCCCCCGCAGGGGGAAGTGCAGCCACCTAACCACTGGACCAGGGAGCTCCCCCAGGGTGGGCTTGCTTTGAAGTCCCCCAGGTTTCCACTAGCCGACCCCTCTCGCTGGCCTCACTGTCCTCCCTGCCCAGCTCGGATCCCTGGTCCCCAGTGACCACCCCTTTCCGCTCGGCCCCTCTAGTGGTCACTCCCTCCGGACTTGGGGCAGCAGGGCGTGGCTGGAGAGACCCCCTCCCGGCTGCCTGCCCCTTCTGCTCCCTCACCCTCCCTCCCAAACCCTGACCCCCTCCTGTCCTCTGGACCCTCCCGCCAGCCTGTGAGCCCCTCCCAGGCCCCTCCTTGCCCACCGTCAGCCCTCCCCAGTGTCCAGAGAGACGTGTGCAGCCCCCTCTCCGAATGGCATCCGACGGCTGAAGCAACACGGGCACACTGTCTCCCAGCCTCTGCCGGCCTGGAATCCAGGAGCGGCTGTTCCCGCTGTGTCAGGGTGCTGAGCTGGGCTGAAGCCTCCCGAAATATCTCGACCAAGGTGGCATCCAGTCCACCTTGGTGGTGCTGCCCATCCAGGTCCTCGCTGGACCGTCCCGGGCCCTCCCAGGCGGCTCATGGGGGCTGTTGCGGGCTGCGGTTCTACAAGGACCCTAGAGCAGAATCCTGCGTCGTGTGGGTTGTCAAGGCCACACTGAGGAAAGCCCCCGGCTTTCGACAGGGCTGCGGTGTCTCATGGGCTTCCCAGGTGGCTTTCCAGTGCTGAAGAACCTGCCGGCCAATGAGGAGATGTAAGAGACACACGCGGGCTTGATCCCTGGGTGTGAGAGATCCCTGGAGGAGGAAACGGCAGCCACCCACCCCAGCACTCTTGCCTGGAGAATCCCAGGAACAGAGGAGCCTGGAGGCAGCAGCCCAGGGGGCCACGCGGAGTGGGCAGGCAACGGAGCCTTTGTACTTGCCCGTCAGCAGTGCCCTGGGCACCATCTTACCACGTGTTGCCAATAGCTGGTATCTTCCTGGTCCTTCTTTTTTTTTTTTTTTTTTTTGGTGCTAGCTATTCTGGTGGGTGTGAGGTGGGACCTTGGTGGGGGGGGGTCTTTATTTTGTCTTTGTTTCTTTGGCTGTGCCGTGTGGTCTACAGGATCTCAGTTACCTGACTGGAGATTTAATCAGTGCCCCCGCAGGGGGAAGTGCAGCCACCTAACCACTGGACCAGGGAGCTCCCCCAGGGTGGGCTTGCTTTGAAGTCCCCCAGGTTTCCACTAGCCGACCCCTCTCGCTGGCCTCACTGTCCTCCCTGCCCAGCTCGGATCCCTGGTCCCCAGTGACCACCCCTTTCCGCTCGGCCCCTCTAGTGGTCACTCCCTCCGGACTTGGGGCAGCAGGGCGTGGCTGGAGAGACCCCCTCCCGGCTGCCTGCCCCTTCTGCTCCCTCACCCTCCCTCCCAAACCCTGACCCCCTCCTGTCCTCTGGACCCTCCCGCCAGCCTGTGAGCCCCTCCCAGGCCCCTCCTTGCCCACCGTCAGCCCTCCCCAGTGTCCAGAGAGACGTGTGCAGCCCCCTCTCCGAATGGCATCCGACGGCTGAAGCAACACGGGCACACTGTCTCCCAGCCTCTGCCGGCCTGGAATCCAGGAGCGGCTGTTCCCGCTGTGTCAGGGTGCTGAGCTGGGCTGAAGCCTCCCGAAATATCTCGACCAAGGTGGCATCCAGTCCACCTTGGTGGTGCTGCCCATCCAGGTCCTCGCTGGAGGGGCCTCCCTTGGCTCTGCACACACGGGCCCCTCCACAGGCGGCTGTCAGCACCTTAGGAGGAGCCGCCGGGTCCGGCTGCCCACTGGCTGGGGCGCCCCACCTCTGCCAGCAGGGCAGCTGGGGGCCTGCCGTGACCCCAGTCCTGTCCCGTCCTGCTCTGCCCCGGCTCTCCCAGTGATCTACCCCACCTCCAGCCGAAGCCCTGCCCGCCCCCGGCCCGGGACTGAGCATCACCGTGGTGGCTGGCCAGTGGAGGTGGCGGGGAAGGACCGCGTGGCCCTGCGGGATTCCAGCCAGGTACCTGGGGGGAGGACACAGGGTCTGCATGGGTGTCCGTGCCTGGAAACCTGAGGAGCATCGTGGCCCATGAGCATGGGGGTCCGAGTTGGGAAAGGAGATCCGTGGACCACAGTGGCTGTTACTCCAGCCCCTGAATGCATAACTGGGGTGGACGTCTGTCCAGCTGGGGCGACCCTGAGCAGAGTGCTCAGCTGGCGAAGGAAGAGTTCTTGGGGTAGGGACCCAGGTGGGAGCTTCACCCCAGCCAAGACGGTGAACAGCGCCCGCGGCATTCCGCGGAGGAGGAGTGGCAAGGCCGGGCCCCCGCAGCCCCGCGGAGCCTGCTGCTCCTGGACGCCCCGCTGCAGACTGGGCAGCGCAGGCTCCGCCTGGAGCCTCAGACTGCGGGCAGAGGGGTCCCCAGGGCTGCCCCACATTCCTCAAGTCCCGTCTAGGCCTGGCTGCGCTGGGAAGGCCGTGAGCCCAGTGGCCACCTGGCATGAAGTCCGCTGTGTCCTCTGAGGCCACAGGAGCAGCCCTGGGGCCACGGCTCCTCCGCAGGCGCTCCTGTGCCAGGAGAGCGAGCCGGGGCTCGGACAGGGTCAGCAGCAGGCTGATGCTGGCTGGCCAACCCCTCGGCCCCTCACCTGAAGCTTTTAAAATCCCCCCGTGTCTCAGTAGGCTATCCGACGGCTGAAGCAACACGGGCACCTGTCTCCCAGCCTGGGAATCCAGGAGCGCTGTTCCCGCTGTGTCAGGGTGCTGAGCTGGGCTGAAGCCTCCCGAATATCTCGACCAAGGTGGCATCCAGTCCACCTTGGTGGTGCTGCCCATCCAGGTCCTCGCTGGAGGGGCCTCCTTGGCTCTGCACACACGGCCCCTCCACAGGCGGCTGTCAGCACCTTAGGAGGAGCCGGGTCCGCTGCCCACTGGCTGGGCGCCCACCTCTGCCAGCAGGGCAGCTGGGCCTGCCGTGACCCCAGTCCTGTCCCGTCCTGCTCTGCCCCGGCTCTCCCAGTGATCTACCCCACCTCCAGCCGAAGCCCTGCCCGCCCCCGGCCCGGGACTGAGCATCACCGTGGTGGCTGGCCAGTGGAGGTGGCGGGGAAGGACCGCGTGGCCCTGCGGGATTCCAGCCAGGTACCTGGGGGGAGGACACAGGGTCTGCATGGGTGTCCGTGCCTGGAAACCTGAGGAGCATCGTGGCCCATGAGCATGGGGGTCCGAGTTGGGAAAGGAGATCCGTGGACCACAGTGGCTGTTACTCCAGCCCCTGAATGCATAACTGGGGTGGACGTCTGTCCAGCTGGGGCGACCCTGAGCAGAGTGCTCAGCTGGCGAAGGAAGAGTTCTTGGGGTAGGGACCCAGGTGGGAGCTTCACCCCAGCCAAGACGGTGAACAGCGCCCGCGGCATTCCGCGGAGGAGGAGTGGCAAGGCCGGGCCCCCGCAGCCCCGCGGAGCCTGCTGCTCCTGGACGCCCCGCTGCAGACTGGGCAGCGCAGGCTCCGCCTGGAGCCTCAGACTGCGGGCAGAGGGGTCCCCAGGGCTGCCCCACATTCCTCAAGTCCCGTCTAGGCCTGGCTGCGCTGGGAAGGCCGTGAGCCCAGTGGCCACCTGGCATGAAGTCCGCTGTGTCCTCTGAGGCCACAGGAGCAGCCCTGGGGCCACGGCTCCTCCGCAGGCGCTCCTGTGCCAGGAGAGCGAGCCGGGGCTCGGACAGGGTCAGCAGCAGGCTGATGCTGGCTGGCCAACCCCTCGGCCTCACCAACTCAGTCGTTCTTCAGTCAGTAAGCAGTTCTTTGCAAGAAGCACTTCAGGACCACGGTCAGGTCCCCTGGGACAGCGCGGGTTTTCTCATTTACTCGCCACCGAACAGAAGTGCAAGGGCTGGACAGATGGAGAGGTCGGCACACGGACAGATAGACACGTGGATCCAATGGATGTGTGGACAGATGGACATGTGGACCTAAAGGCTGCATGGACATACAGACATATAGATTCCCCGGCTTGGGCTTCCAGCTGAGCCGTCTGGGCACTCACCTGAAGCTAGGCCCCTGGTGCCCACTCTTCCTCACATGGCATCAGCTGGCCACGGCATCGCCTCGAGGGGGCCTCAGCACACCCCTGGAGGACACGGCCACGGCAGCACGTAGAGGCCAGGACCCAGGGAGCACGGCACGGGCCAGACTGTGGGTCACAGGCCCAAACCTAAGCCTCCGCCTTCAACCTGGACCCCTGACTCAAACCATGGAGCCAGGCCCTGCACCACGGAGCAGAAGGACTCTGAGCCTCAGTCAGCCTGCCACCCCTCTGTGCAGAACCCACCTAGCCCCCAGCCCACACAAGAGAAGCCAGGTGCCCCCAGACCTGCCCCGTCGGACCCTTCTTCCCCTCAGCTCCTCCTGGAGCTCTGCTCTCGCCGTCCTGGCCTCTAAGTCAGCCCAGGCTGCAGATCCCCGAGAGCTGTGAGGGCCAGGCGTCTTCCAGGGGGCACCCTTGGGCCCTGAATGCCCCGCTGTCTTCCGCACCCGCGCTGTCCTCAGGCCTGACTGTGCCAGGCAGGACTGGACTGAGGGTCACCGGAGCAGACGGGGCTGCCGGGGGCCTCTTGCTGGTCTGTGAACTCCTGGGCAGCCCCTCCGAGCCCCTGCAGGGCTGCTCCTGAGGGGCGACAGACTCGGGCACAGGGCCACGGACGTGCCTGGTGTCAGCGCCCCACAAGCCTGGGAGGGTCGCTTTCCAGGCCTCGGCCCCACCACTAGTCCAGGGCCTGGAACGAACGAGCTCGGCGCTTTTTCCTTTCGACTGCTGAACAGAGCTAAAAAAGAACAACAGAACCCCCAGACGGCTTGCGTGGGAGTCCAGACGCTAGACCGTCAGAAGCCTGAGGACAGGGCAGTATTAGGACGTGGGCGGGCAGGGGCTGACCGATGGACCTGGACGGAGCCCAGCTTGGGGGAGCCCCCAGTCCAGGGCATTCCCCTGCAGACGGCATAGCCTCTTGCCCATCCCCAAGGGCGTAGGCACGCAGGCAGAGGCGGGCAGTGGGCCGCACGCTGTCAGGCGCCCGCCCGAAGGCCAGGTCCCAGGGCCGACCCCGCCCCTGTGCGCTGGACGCCACTTCTCCCTGAGGCCCCCAGATGCCCACCCTCCCAGCAGGGCTGAGGTCACGGATAGGGCACGGAGCTGGCGACCGGCCACGGGCAGGGAGGGCTGCCTCCGTGCTGGCTGGGGGCGGCGGGCCCGGCTCCCACCCAGCGCCTGGCACCCTGTGGCACTTCACAGCTGCGCCAGGCAGGGCGGCTCGAGTCAGCGCCCGAGGGTGAAGCGGGGGGCGGGCCAGCTGCGCTCCTCCGTCTCCTCCACAGATGCGTGTCAGAGGCGGGGGCGGGGGGGGCACGGGCACTGTGCTGGTGACCGGTGCCCTGTGCCCAAGCCTGTGCGCGGGAGAACACGGCGGGCGTGCGCGCGTGTGAGTGCTCACCCGCCCATGCTGCGGTGGGTGTGGCGCCTGAGCCCGCGTGACCACGGCTTGGACCCTGGCCTGGGGAGCAGCAACACGGCGACTGCTGACCCTCGGGCGGGAGGTGACCTGCGGCGGACGCAGCCTCCCCTCCCCGGCTTCCCTGACCCCTCCAGTGCCAGCCGGCCCTGCCCTCTGTGCGCCTGGTGTCCTAGGCCCGCGGCTGCCCTCGGGGGCGCGCCTGGTGGTCACGCGCTAGCAGACCCCACCCCACGGGTCTCCCAGCTCTCGTGGCTTGCCCGCGGGGCTGACCGCCGTGGTCTCAGCACGGGGCCGCAGCCCCAGGCTGGCAGCACCCAGGGGTCTGGCTGGGCTCTGCTGGAAGCCGGCACCCAGGCGTTGTTGGGTGTCCTTCCCCATGACCTGGGTGCACGGTGCAGGAGAAAGGGGCCTCTGGAAGCGCTCCCCGACTGCAGGGCTGCGACGACAGCAGCTTTGCTTGAAACTGGAAGGTTGGGCCTCTGGCTCAGAGGGACACATGGACAAAGAGATGGACAGGCAGGCAGCTGGCAACAGGCAGAGGCTGCTGAGAATGGGCGGAAGCTGGGCGGGTGGCCGGCGGGTGGCCCGCCAGGTCCTGGAAATCCTTGCTTCCTGTTTTCCCAACAAAGGGCCTCTGTCCCCAGGGAGGCCGCTGGCCAGCAGCAGCGGACGTGCCTTTTCCGTAAACAGGGTTGTTTTCTTTCTCCTCTTGGCACAACAACAGTGGGTCCAAGCCCCCCACCTTGGCTTCGGGCATGACCAGTCCCAGGGTCCTGCTGGGGAGGCTTGCCCGGGCCAGGGGCCATCCTGCCACGGAGTGTACGAGGGGCGTGGCTTGACCATCTTCGAGAAGTAGGGGATAGGAATTCCGTGCTGCTTGTCCCTCGGGACAGGTGGGAGACCAGACCAGCCTGGGGTCCACGAGAGGCAGAGCTGGGGGCAGGAGCTGGGCTGGGCTTGGGCCAGGGTTCTGGGACCCTCAGGGCCTGGCCCGGCAGCCCTGGGAGCAGAGGGGCAGGGCAAAGCCCCCACGGGACTGGCGTCGAGAGAGGGCAGCAGAAGCTGGGGGGCCTCCGGGTCGCCCTTCTGTCAGGCTGGCTGGGCGACACTCCCCCCGAGTGCTCCGCTGGGTGGGTGCCATGGTGCCTGCTCCGCTGGCGGAGGGTCACAGAGGGCCCCGGCCCCTGAGGACAGTCACAGGAGCAAACTGGGTGTGCCCATCCTCCAAGAAGGGAAGCCAGGCCAGACTCCGCCACGGGGAAGGGCGGAATGCCAGCTCCAGGGTGGCCCGAAGCACCGATGGGTATGCAGGCACCACCCCGGCCGGCCTGGCTCTAGGCAGACCCAAGGGTGCAGGGCGGCTGCAGCCGGGCGGCGGGAGCGGCCTCTGTGCGCCTGGCCGTGGGGCCGGCCGGGAGTGGGCTCGGCGTCTGGGCGTGCGGCAGAGGGCCGGTGTGCAGGCACGTGTGGGTGACTCTGCCCGGGTGGCAGGCGCCCGAGCAGGCTGTGTGAGGGCTGGGGCGCTATTCACCACGGCTCTGCTGACGAGGGGCGCTCCTAACAGTGAGGGTGCAGGGTGGATGGACAATAGGCCTCTGGGGCGGGGGGCGGGCGCCGTTCTCTGCCCGCGACGCCCGGGGCTGGTACCCCAGCCCCCATCCTGGTGGCCAGACAAGGGCCACTGTGAGCCAGGCCGCAGCTGAGCCCGGGGCTGCGGTCACCTGGGGTGGCAGGCCAGGGGCTCCCGGCGGGTGTCCCCACCCAGCTCTCCCAGGGAACGACTTGTCACCCGGCCCCACCCCCTTCACTCCAAGGAGAGAGATGTTTGTGGGGGGCTGTGAGAAGGGAGGGCGCAGGGCTGGGGGGACCCCGGATGGAGGACGCCCCGGCATCTGGCGATCCAGTGTCTACCCAGGAGGGTGGAGCGGGGTCCCCTGCCTGTGCGCTCTCGGGGCAGCACCCACGACGGGAAGTGACCTTGACACGGGGTCCCCGCTGACCCTGCAGGACGACCCCACCTGCAGGAGGAGGCAGTAAGGGACTGGGTGGGTGCCTCTGCCCAAAGTGCCTTGAGGTTCATTCTCTGATTGCTCCCTGAAACCACAAAGGGGTACTCCGCTCCCGGAACCCGGAGCTCAGACCCTCGGCACCCGGGACGGAAGCCTGACGCCCCGAGGGCCCAGGCAGCTTCGCTGGGCAGGTCAGGCAGGAGCCCCGCGGCCCCACCGTGCCTCCCGGGGCTGAGACCCCGCACCGCCGGCGGACGTGGGGGGAGACCTGCTGGGCCGCCCACCCTCGACCTCGCATCTCCTGCACCCGCGTGCTTCTGCCGGCCTGCTTCCCCCGGGAACCCCCGCGCGGTGACGTCAAGAGGAGCGCGAGCCGCCCGCCCGCGGCCACCTGGCGCCCAGCGCTTTCCAAGAAGGTCGCGGCCCAGGGCGCACGCGCCGCGCCTACGTCCCGAAACCTCGGGCTTTAAGGTCGGCGTCATCCCCCCATCCCCCCGCGTCGGGAAGGGCCCGGGCGGGGCGGGCCCTCGCCTTCCCGCCGCCCCACGGAGGCCACGCGCGGGACCCCGGCCCCGCGGCCCTTCCAGGCCCGGCGCCCCGCCCCGCCCCGCCCCGCCCGCCCGCCCCTCTCCTCTCCTCCCTCCCCTGCTCCGCCCCATCGCCCCTCCCTGCCCCGCCCCGCCCTCCTCGCCCCTCCCGCCCCTCCCGCGAGCGGAGCCGGCCCGGCGCTTCCGGCGCCGCCCGCTTCCTGGCACCGCCGCGCCCCGCTTCCCGCCCGCCGAGCTCTTCCCCGCCCCGCCGGCCGGCGCTTTGCGAGGGCGGACGCTGGGGGCGGCGGCCAGTGCCCCACGGCTGTGGGGCTTGGTGGGGGGCAGGCAGGGCGGCGGGGGCGCCGGAGGGGGCTGGAGGAGGGGCTCCTCTCGCCGCGTCTTCTTCGTCGCGGGGTCTCCCGAGGGGCCCAGCTGCCCAGGGGCGCCCACGTCCTGAGTTTGGACACTGCGGCCCACGGGCCAGCCCTCCGAAGGCGGGGCCAGCGGGGGCGGTCTGCTAGCCTGCAGGCCCGGCGGCGCTGCCGTGGGCCGGGCTGGGAGCCCCCAGGCTTTCCCGGGTGAATGGCGCCTGGGATCAGAACCCTTTCCCACCCTCCTCCATTCATCCCCAAGGGACGAAGCGGGGACGCAGGGCCTCCCTCCACCGAACCCTGTCCTGGAGAAGACCCCCAATGCTCCCTGGGTACAGAGCGGTGGGTGCAGAAAGACCCCCGCTCTTGACGCTGTTTGGCGACTGGGCAGCCAGGATGGCCGAGCTGGAGGGAGCAGGGCTGTGCCGGCCGCCCAGGCCTGGCCCAGGGATGTCACTTGGAAATGCCTCACTAGGAGGACTTTTCTGTACAGGGGTGGGAGGAGGGGCCTCTGAAGAGGTGGGCGTCCCACACTGCTTGCAGCTCAGTCTGGGGGCGCTGTCCCCCGCCCCCCCGCTGGGTAGTGCAGAGCCAGCCAGCCTGGCGTCGGGGATGATCCCGGCTGCAATGAGGGCTTTGAAGATCCTGGACTGGGAGGGGGCTTGTGGCTTGAACGGCAGCCTGTCCCCAGAGAGGCCTAAGGCTGGTCCCACCCAACCCCCGAACGGAGGGTCTGCCCCCACGGCAGCCCCCAGGATGGAGGCCTTATGTGTCACCGTGCCCACCTCTGCCCCTGGCCACAGCGCCCCCCAGCGGCCTGCAGGCTGGCTGTGGGAGGGCTGCGAGGGATCGCGCTGCCGGGGGTCCTGGCACTTCACAGCCAGCCTGTCCAAGTGGTGGACGGGGGCTCCCACCCCCAGGCCTGTCTGTCCGCACCACCCGTGGGTGAGGGCCGGGTGACAAGCAGAGGCGGCCCCGGGGACTCCGCCGGGGCAAGTGGGGCCGTGGCTCCAGACCCGGGCAAGGCCTGAGCAGCTGGGTCAGCCCAGACCTTGCTCCTCTCTCACGCCCGTTTTCCCCTGCGAGGGCACCCCTCGCCACCCCACTGGCTCTGCGAGGTGCCCTGGCCCAGGCCCCTCCCTGTGGGCGACCCTCCCTGGGCCGCTCCCGCTGCTGGGGCCTGGGGGAGCGCGCCCTGGGTCTGGCCTCCGGCCCCGCAGGTACTGCTGGGCTCTTGACCTCTGCTCTCCGCCCCGGCCGTGGGTTCCAGGGCCTGCGGACAGATAGGCCTGGGGGTCATGTGGCTTCGCCCTCCCTGGGGGTCCGCTGGGGACTGATGGCTCCTCCTCTGGGAACTGGCTCAGAGGGGCAGAGCCAGTCCTGCCCGGGCCGGAGCGGTGGGGCTAGAAGGGGGCGCCCGCCCCCGCGCGTGGCTGCTCTCACGGTCTCCGGTGCCCTGGAGGGGCTGTGTGACTGCGCCGGGCCGGCTCCAGAGGACGGGCAGCGGGTGTGCTGTGCAGGCAGCCGCCTCTGCTCTGGTAGCAGATGATGGCCGGGGAGCCGGCTCCGGGAGGGCGGCGCCCCGCCGCTCGCTGCCCCGGGGAGTGGGCCCTTGGTGTCCAGCAGAGCGCCCTCCCCGACCGTGCCTCCAAGGGCCGCCCTTGGAGACGTTCGCCTTGTCCTCGGGACCTGCCCGCCTCCCTCCTGGGGCCAGGTGGTGACGTCACCAGGAGGGGATGCTCTGGCTCTCTGCATGCAGGGCCCAGCAGCAGACGGGGGAGGGGAGCTGGTGGGTGGCAGGCCCTTTCCCAGGTCCTGGACATGCACCCAGGAGGCAGCGTGGTCATAGCGCCGGGAGCCAAGGAAAGGGAGGCTGGCAGAGCAGGGGTGCAGCCGGGCCTGGGAGGCTGGGGCCAGCGGAGGGGTGGGAGCCGGGAGAGGCGGCCTGCTGCCCGCGGGGGAGCCCGTCACAGGACGGAAGGCGAGTGGCTGAGGGCGCCTGGCCGTGGGGCAAGTGGGCGCAGCTCAGGAGCGGCGGGGCTGGAGCCAGGCCAAGGGCCCGGGCCTGAGGTTGTGGTTAACAGAACACAGTGTTCCCCGGGACCCAACCGGTGGCTGAGGAGGAGAAACCAAGGATGCGTGACTAGGAGGCCCCTGTGAGAGGCCATGACCTCTGTCTAGCTTCCAAACCTGAGGCTTCAGACCCAGAATCCAACTGAAGAGCAGGTGGGTCCCAAGGCACAGAGTCTGCCGTAACGGGACACCTGCTCAGGTCTTCCTGGGACCAGTGACTGAGCGCGGTGGGGAGGAGGGATGCTAAGCATCTGAGGACTGTTGGCCACCATTCCTGGAGGCCCAAGGCGTGCTTGCGGCCCCTCTGTTGAGTAGGGGGCTCGTAGGAGCTCAGGAACAACAAGCAGGGTTTCTGCCTCTGACTTTGAGTCTGCACACTGACCCAGTGGTCATTTCCCAGGCCCGGAGCAGACTTGGTGGCAAAAGACATGACTGCCTTGACCACCATTGTGACAAGTCCAGTGGAAGCCTCTGAAAGTGACCGCACCCAAGATCGCAAGTCAGATACAACGCCCAGGGGTGACTGGTGGAGAATCTGGAGCCCTGAACGTGCAGAGTGGTGGTCCCGCCAGGTCTCCATTTGCACTCCTGGTCTGACCACAGAAAGCGGCAGGTGATGGATCCCAGGATGCGAACAACTACAGACGGCCTGCCTTGGCCAGACCTGTGTCTTTACTCGAGTCGGCGTCCACAGCCTCAGGTGTGGAGTGGCCACGGGCAGGGTGCGCCCTCCCGCAGCCCCGTCGGGAAGGGCCATCAGAAGCAGGGCAGGGAATGAACACACAGCCCCTCGGGCCGTAGGGTCTCCAGCCCACAGTCGCCTGGACCGGCCGCCCGCCCGCGTGTCAGCAGCCCTGGGCCGATGAGGCTTGGGGACCAGGACGTGCGCGCTCGAGAGACGGACCCTGCACAGACGCAGCGCCCGGGGCCCCCAGAACAGGGTGTGTCCACCACCGAGAAGAAGGACACAGGCCCGGGGCAACCAGGAGAGTGGCATGTCCGGCTCGGACTCCGCTCCAGTTCCCAGGGCCGAGGGCCCAGCTGGTGGGGCCCAGAGCGGTAGGGCTGCGGCGTGGTGTCCCTGCGCAGCCTTGCGCCTGCCCCGCGGGCGGAGGTGTGGGTGGGTGAAGGGGAGGCCCTGCCCGTGACCCTGGGGCAGGGGCGGGCAGTCTGTGGGCCGTGGCTCTCGCCGGAGGCCGACCCTGGGGGCCAGGCGGCCTGAGCTCCTGAGGGTGTCCGGCAGCACTGCTGGTGTCTACCCACTCTGGCCAGAGTCCCGTCGCCCCCTTGTGACAAGTGTCCCCAAGCACTGCCTGTGTCCCCGTGACTCAGGACCCCGCATGCAGACCCATCAGACAGAGGGACCCCCTTCACAGCAAAGCCGGGGCTGGGCGGGGCTGGGACCCGGGAGCAAGTGTCCAGAGGCCTCTGCCCGGGGGGGCCCAGCAGCCTGCGGAAGGCCGCGTGGAAGGGGGTCCTCTGTCGAGAGGGAGGCCACCAGGACCAGCGCGTGGTGCCGTGGCCTCGGCTCACCTGGCCGGGGTGCAGAGCGTGGGTGGGAGCCGACCCCCGGCCGCGGGCTCCCCCACGGGCCTCCGGGCCTCGTGCAGGGCCCAGTCGGCCAGCGTACGGGCCACGTGGACAGGGTGCGTGGGCCTCAACAGCCGGAGGGCAGGGAGGACGCGTTGGCCCCTGCCACTCCGAGGAGGTGTGGGGAGGGCCCCGTGGTGGGCTGCGGGGTGCTGTGAGTCACGGCCCTGTCGGCCCCTCTGAGGGCGGCACCCAGGTGTGATGAGGCACAGACCCTCAATGGAGCTGGGTCACTCCAGGGTCGGGGTGAGGCCTCAGTGTGACCTCAGGGCTCTGTCTGGTCAGCTTCCTGCTGCCCCCGGGACTTCACGAAGCCCAGGGCGAGCCCCCACCCCGCCAGGTCAGGCAGAGGGGCCCTGGAGGCGATCCTGCAGCGCCCCCTGCTGGTCGTGTCCGCTCCTCCGTCCCTGGGTCCAGTGGCTGCTCACCACGGGCGCCAGACCCGTCTGTCTGCTTAACAGGAGGGGAGGCCAGTGTCCGGGCAGGGGCCTCGGGCAAGTCACCCGCCTGTGCCGGGCAGAGCTGGGGCCTCTGTGAGGCCAGCATCATTCAGCCCCCCGGCATCCACATCCCCACACCTTTGCACGTGGACTGCGACTGCATCCAGCGCTTCTAGCCTGGTCTGGAGGGGCCCTGCTAGGGGAGCGTCCACCCTCCCTGCCTGATCTGCGCACCTGTTAACCCCTACCAGCCACGGGCTAGGCGGGGGACCCCCACCTCATCTGGCCCAGCTCTCGGCTGGGACGTCCTTCAGTCACTGACTCCAGACCTCAGTCTCGGGGGACGGGATGGGGCTGCCAGCATCCCCCAGTGGATATGGAGACACTCCCCTAGGGAGGGGTGGGTGCTCCCAGCCCTGCTCCCAGAGGTGGAATGCGCAGGGGCTCGGGCGCCCTCAGAGGCCCAGCGGAGGGGGGAGCAGGAGACCAGACCCCCAGTCTCCCGGCAGGAGTGACGGCGGTGTGGAGGGCTGGGGCCGGAGGGGGACCACGCCGGGCACTCTGCAGGAACCGGGGCAGCCCCAGGCCCGCCGCCCTAGTGCGGCAGGGGCAGTGAAGAGGCCGGGGCTGAGCCGGGCTCCCAGAGCAGACTGACGGGAGGGCCAGTGGGCCCCCTGGGCTGTGGCGGCAGCTGTTGCTGGCCGGGAGGTGCCCGGCTGGCCTCCTCCCTCCCCGGGA
Organism: Tragulus kanchil; assembly: GCA_022376925.1. Classification (NCBI taxonomy): domain Eukaryota; kingdom Metazoa; phylum Chordata; class Mammalia; order Artiodactyla; family Tragulidae; genus Tragulus; species Tragulus kanchil. The sequence continues at coordinate 169,268,932 of JAIOJX010000004.1, forward strand.
CGCCCAGGCCAGTTAGTGTCTGGGGTGTGGGGGTGGGGGTGTAGACAGCGGGAAGGCAGGTAGAGGCGGGCGAAGACCCCCCAGGTCACCACCTCTCGTCCCCCGCCAGCGCCTCTGCCAGCACCCAGGCCCCCCGGCTCTCCCGCTCCTGTTGCAGCCGGTGGGTCCTCCTGGGAGCCCCCCACTGCAGGGCCCGCCCTCCTCCATCCTGGCCTGCGTTGCCTCTACACGCGCCCATCACCCCGACTTCCTGCGCCCTTTGGCCCACACCACGTGTCCCCCTTGTGGATCTGGCGCTGACCGTGCCCAGCCCACCAGACTCGCTCTCGCCTAGGGATTTGGGGAACGTGCCTCAGGCTTGACCCTGGAGGCTCCGCCTCATGAGGCAGAACTGGGAAGTGGGGCGAGCCTGGCCAGTGCGTGCTGCCCTTGGGAGCTGTGGCTGCCCCCCCAGGGAGCAGCTGCCCCACCCCAACCAGGTGAGCGCTCAGCGGGGCTCGGGGAGCACAGGTGCAGTAACGGGGAGCCGTGGACAGTCTTTAGGGAGACTTAGATGGGGGGACATGAGGCTGGGGCTGGGGGGCACCGGGAAGCCAGAGGGGCTGGGGAGCGTGCACTAGGGGGCTGGGAGGTGGTGGAGACAGTGCTGGCTGGGGCTGCCCCGGACAGAGGCTGGGGTCTCCGCCATGTGAGCTGTGGAGAACAGGTTGGACTGGGGGCCCTCAGAGCCTTCTTCCTACCGGAGGACCCCACCCTGGGGTTCACTTTTTTTCTAGCTCAGCCCCCTAGATGGCTGCCCTCCAGCACCCCTGACAACCTCACTCTAGGAGCCCACGGGGTGGGGCCCTGAGAATCCCGGGTGCTTACAAACCTCTGGCGGGTTGGGGCGCGGGAGCCCCTCAGGGACCCCGCAGGCCTGGGGCTCCACGGCCAGCTCCATTCTACAGCGTCCAAACGTTTCTAACGAGACAAACCCACACCTGTTCTCTGCCTAACTACCTTCAGTGGCCAATTTTATTATAAAGAACGGTATCAAAATATACAAATCTGTTTAAGAACCACCAAGAAATGCAGCCTTTTAAGGGTCAAATGAGCATCAGCTGTTTCAGAAGGCAGCTTCCTCTGGAGCGAGAGGCCGGCCATGGGGCCACGTCAGGACGACAGTCTGAATAAGTTAAGGGCAGCGTGGTTTCTGATGCTGGACACCAGTCATAAGTCTTCATGGGAAGGCAGCTGCGTTGGACTTGCTTCTGTGACTTCTGTCAGGAAGCAAAGCGATCATTCGGTAAAGCCCTAGCCTGGAGGCCCTGAGGATGCACACGAGGCGGGGCCACGGCGGCAGGTGGACAGCCTGCCTGTGGCCCTGGGGTGGCACGGGCTCCCTTTGACGCAGTGGCCCCTGGCCCTGCACGGCCCATCGTCGGCCTCTGGGTGATGTGGCGGCTCTGGGACGGGAGACGGGGCTGGCGGGGTCAGCCCGGCCCAGGTGCACGGGGCCGGGGAGCGCGGCTGCAGCCCTCCGCGGCCGAGCTCTCTGCGGACCGCCAGGCCCCTGGCTCCAGCGGGGCGTCCACGTGCGCAGTCGCTCTGCATCTCTCTGCCGGGGCGCGGGGCTCTGGGGCCTCTGTTGAGCCCTACTGAGTCCCCCGGGGACTCGGCCGCGTGCTCCACGCGCCCCCAGGACCTGACAGGACCACTGGTGGCAGAACCGCACCCCCCTAGGACACCTGTCGACCTGAGCCTGACCTTACTTGGAACTAGGATGTCCGCTGGTGACCAAGTCAAGATGAGGTCACCGTGGCGTGGCCTCTTCCCATGACCCATGTCCCCACAAGCAGAGGGAACCACGGACACAGACTCCAGGAAGAAAGCTGTGAGCACAGGGGCCGAGGCTGGAGGGCCTCAGTGACCCCCCAGGAATGCCAGGGGAGACCCCTCAGAGCTGAGAGAGGCAGGGGAACCCGGCTTCGGAGGGCGGCAGCCCCGCCGGCACCTGGATCTCAGACGCCCGGCTCCGGGTCTCAGGCCGAAGCCGCCCCATCCGTGGTGCCTTGTCGGGGTGCCCGGGGAGCTCCCCGTCTCCCCGCCCGCTCCCCTCCGTGCGGCCCTGATGGCTGTGTGGCCGGCAGCCCGCCTGCTGCCCGTCCTCTGCACCTCCCTCCCTCCGCGCCCGCAGGAGCTCCCGCCAGCCGAGGTCCACAGGGCACGTGTCCTAGCTCGGGCCCAGGCAGCAGCGCCAGCAGATGCCGGCCGGGGACGCGGCCACTCACCAGCCCCCGCCGGGCCCGTCTGCACACAGGCACCTTCGGCCTCCTCAAAGCCCTCGGGACACACGCAGCAAGCTCCCGGGCGTGTTGTAGCAGTTCTCGTTCATAAGTCAGGACCTCTGGTGACTGTGGACGGCTCTAAAGCCCTAGCCTGGAGGCCCTGAGGATGCCCCGAGGCGGCCACGGCGGCAGGTGGACAGCCTGCCTGTGGCCCTGGGGTGGCACGGGCTCCCTTTGACGCAGTGGCCCCTGGCCCTGCACGGCCCATCGTCGGCCTCTGGGTGATGTGGCGGCTCTGGGACGGGAGACGGGGCTGGCGGGGTCAGCCCGGCCCAGGTGCACGGGGCCGGGGAGCGCGGCTGCAGCCCTCCGCGGCCGAGCTCTCTGCGGACCGCCAGGCCCCCGGCTCCAGCCGGGCGTCCACGCGCGCAGTCGCTCTGCATCTCTCTGCCGGGGCGCGGGGCTCTGGGGCCTCTGTTGAGCCCTACTGAGTCCCCCGGGGACTCGGCCGCGTGCTCCACGCGCCCCCAGGACCTGACAGGACCACTGGTGGCAGAACCGCACCCCCCTAGGACACCTGTCGACCTGAGCCTGACCTTACTTGGAACTAGGATGTCCGCTGGTGACCAAGTCAAGATGAGGTCACCGTGGCGTGGCCTCTTCCCATGACCCATGTCCCCACAAGCAGAGGGAACCACGGACACAGACTCCAGGAAGAAAGCTGTGAGCACAGGGGCCGAGGCTGGAGGGCCTCAGTGACCCCCCAGGAATGCCAGGGGAGACCCCTCAGAGCTGAGAGAGGCAGGGGAACCCGGCTTCGGAGGGCGGCAGCCCCGCCGGCACCTGGATCTCAGACGCCCGGCTCCGGGTCTCAGGCCGAAGCCGCCCCATCCGTGGTGCCTTGTCGGGGTGCCCGGGGAGCTCCCCGTCTCCCCGCCCGCTCCCCTCCGTGCGGCCCTGATGGCTGTGTGGCCGGCAGCCCGCCTGCTGCCCGTCCTCTGCACCTCCCTCCCTCCGCGCCCGCAGGAGCTCCCGCCAGCCGAGGTCCACAGGGCACGTGTCCTAGCTCGGGCCCAGGCAGCAGCGCCAGCAGATGCCGGCCGGGGACGCGGCCACTCACCAGCCCCCGCCGGGCCCGTCTGCACACAGGCACCTTCGGCCTCCTCAAAGCCCTCGGGACACACGCAGACGAAGCTCCCGGGCGTGTTGTAGCAGTTCTCGTTCTTCCTCAGGCAGGGCTTTTCCGCCAGCGAGCACTCGTCAACATCTACACGAGAACACTCCGCTGCGCGGGGGACCTGACTGGCCAGCGCGGCCAGGGACGGAGGGATTCTCGGGATTCTCGGTGGTGCGCGCAGAGGCGCAGAGATGGGGCCGTGGTTGGAGAAAGGGGTGGGGCGGGCGGGGGCAGGCCGGGTGGACGCGAGGGCAGGAGCCGCTGGCTCTCCGGGCCCGCCACACAGGCGCGTGGCCTGGGAAGGCCCCCAGCTGGAGCAGGTGCACCCACTGACCTTCGCACTGGCCACTCTCCTTCGTGTAGCCCGCGACGCACTCTCTGCACTGACCAGGGCCCTTCCCCGTGCAGCCCACACAGGTGGAGTCGCACTCTGGGGACGAGAGGGGAGGGAGGGGACGACGTGAGCCCCTCGTCCTGCAGGACGCACCTGTGGGACGGCAGGGGCCCTGTGGCTGGGAGAGTGGGGTCCCCGTTCTTCAAGGGGCAGGCTCCCCCTGCACGCCCCGCAGACTGCATGCCTGTCACGCTTCTGCGGCCCTTCCTGAAGCCGTGTGTCTGTGGAACAGGGAGCCAGGCTGTGGGGAGAGGGGTGCGGGCCAGACAGCCCGCTGTTGGGCGAGAACCAGCACCACCGGAGGGATGGCCTTAAACTCCATGTTCCCAACTCAGCTGAAACCGACCCAAAGAAAGTCACGAGGAACGTGAAAACCCCCTGTGAGGTCTGTAACTGGGAAACGTGCCTGACTTAGATATTCCACCACGGGGATCTCAGACGCCCGGCCCGGTCTCAGGCGGCCGCCCCATCCGTGGTGCCTTGTCGGGTGCCGGGAGCTCCCGTCTCCCGCCCGCTCCCTCCGTGCGGCCCTGATGGCTGTGTGGCCGGCAGCCCGCCTGCTGCCCGTCCTCTGCACCTCCCTCCCTCCGCGCCCGCAGGAGCTCCCGCCAGCCGAGGTCCACAGGGCACGTGTCCTAGCTCGGGCCCAGGCAGCAGCGCCAGCAGATGCCGGCCGGGGACGCGGCCACTCACCAGCCCCCGCCGGGCCCGTCTGCACACAGGCACCTTCGGCCTCCTCAAAGCCCTCGGGACACACGCAGACGAAGCTCCCGGGCGTGTTGTAGCAGTTCTCGTTCTTCCTCAGGCAGGGCTTTTCCGCCAGCGAGCACTCGTCAACATCTACACGAGAACACTCCGCTGCGCGGGGGACCTGACTGGCCAGCGCGGCCAGGGACGGAGGGATTCTCGGGATTCTCGGTGGTGCGCGCAGAGGCGCAGAGATGGGGCCGTGGTTGGAGAAAGGGGTGGGGCGGGCGGGGGCAGGCCGGGTGGACGCGAGGGCAGGAGCCGCTGGCTCTCCGGGCCCGCCACACAGGCGCGTGGCCTGGGAAGGCCCCCAGCTGGAGCAGGTGCACCCACTGACCTTCGCACTGGCCACTCTCCTTCGTGTAGCCCGCGACGCACTCTCTGCACTGACCAGGGCCCTTCCCCGTGCAGCCCACACAGGTGGAGTCGCACTCTGGGGACGAGAGGGGAGGGAGGGGACGACGTGAGCCCCTCGTCCTGCAGGACGCACCTGTGGGACGGCAGGGGCCCTGTGGCTGGGAGAGTGGGGTCCCCGTTCTTCAAGGGGCAGGCTCCCCCTGCACGCCCCGCAGACTGCATGCCTGTCACGCTTCTGCGGCCCTTCCTGAAGCCGTGTGTCTGTGGAACAGGGAGCCAGGCTGTGGGGAGAGGGGTGCGGGCCAGACAGCCCGCTGTTGGGCGAGAACCAGCACCACCGGAGGGGATGGCCTTAAACTCCATGTTCCCAACTCAGCTGAAACCGACCCAAAGAAAGTCACGAGGAACGTGAAAACCTCTGCCTAAAGGGCCTGTGAGGTCTGTAACTGGGAAACGTGCCTGACTTAGATATTCCACCACGGGGACTGTTGAAAAAAACTGACATGTCAGCACACGCCAGAATCATTAACATGATGCAGAAAAATGCGATGTACAAAGACGGTCTCAGCACTGGTGAAGGGCCCGCGCCGCCTCAGACCCGCGTGGCACAGGCGCGGCGCCGGGCAGGCCCGCGAGGGCGGCCGCCCTCCTCGTCTGAGCTCTCTGACAGGAAGCAGCCATTGCCGAGGCTGCCACCGGACGCTTCCAAGGGGGCAGCGGGTGCCGGGTCACACTGACAAGCCACAGGCATCTGGGGGCCCGCAGGCTGGGAGGGTGGACGGACGGGAGGACGGGCGGGGGACAGGAGGCGCTCACCCTCGCACACGAAGGAGCCGTTGGTGTTCTCGCAGTACTGCGCGTCCCCGCAGGGCGGCGGCTCGGCCGCACACTCGTCCACGTCTGGAAACGACAGCGCAGCTCAAGAGGCAGCCCTGCTGACCCGCCGCCAGAGGGGCTCCCGCGCGGAGGCGCATGGGCGGGCATCCTCGTGGGCTGCTGTTGGCCACCGGGACAGCTGCTGCCTGCGCCTCCCCCAGGCCTCGGGGGGCCCGCGGCGGGGCTGGGAGGGCACCGCCCCCCGTGCAGCCTGGGCTGGGAGGCGGGAGGCCCGATCCGCTGAGGCCGAGCAGCTGTGCGGGCCTCCAGCCCACACAGGTGGAGTCGCACTCTGGGGACGAGAGGGGAGGGAGGGGACGACGTGAGCCCCTCGTCCTGCAGGACGCACCTGTGGGACGGCAGGGGCCCTGTGGCTGGGAGAGTGGGGTCCCCGTTCTTCAAGGGGCAGGCTCCCCCTGCACGCCCCGCAGACTGCATGCCTGTCACGCTTCTGCGGCCCTTCCTGAAGCCGTGTGTCTGTGGAACAGGGAGCCAGGCTGTGGGGAGAGGGGTGCGGGCCAGACAGCCCGCTGTTGGGCGAGAACCAGCACCACCGGAGGGGATGGCCTTAAACTCCATGTTCCCAACTCAGCTGAAACCGACCCAAAGAAAGTCACGAGGAACGTGAAAACCTCTGCCTAAAGGGCCTGTGAGGTCTGTAACTGGGAAACGTGCCTGACTTAGATATTCCACCACGGGGACTGTTGAAAAAAACTGACATGTCAGCACACGCCAGAATCATTAACATGATGCAGAAAAATGCGATGTACAAAGACGGTCTCAGCACTGGTGAAGGGCCCGCGCCGCCTCAGACCCGCGTGGCACAGGCGCGGCGCCGGGCAGGCCCGCGAGGGCGGCCGCCCTCCTCGCCTGAGCTCTCTGACAGGAAGCAGCCATTGCCGAGGCTGCCACCGGACGCTTCCAAGGGGGCAGCGGGTGCCGGGTCACACTGACAAGCCACAGGCATCTGGGGGCCCGCAGGCTGGGAGGGTGGACGGACGGGAGGACGGGCGGGGGACAGGAGGCGCTCACCCTCGCACACGAAGGAGCCGTTGGTGTTCTCGCAGTACTGCGCGTCCCCGCAGGGCGGCGGCTCGGCCGCACACTCGTCCACGTCTGGAAACGACAGCGCAGCTCAAGAGGCAGCCCTGCTGACCCGCCGCCAGAGGGGCTCCCGCGCGGAGGCGCATGGGCGGGCATCCTCGTGGGCTGCTGTTGGCCACCGGGACAGCTGCTGCCTGCGCCTCCCCCAGGCCTCGGGGGGCCCGCGGCGGGGCTGGGAGGGCACCGCCCCCCGTGCAGCCTGGGCTGGGAGGCGGGAGGCCCGATCCGCTGAGGCCGAGCAGCTGTGAGGGCGAAACCAACCCAAGGCCCGGCCTCCACCGGCCACTCCCGCCCCCGCCAGCACCTGGGCCGGCAGGGAACAGAGCAGGACACCTTTCCTCCCAGGCCCTGAGAGGCTGCCGGTGGGGCTGCAGGGCAGCGCCCAGGGCCACAGATCCAGGAAGTGATGCCCACGGAGCAGGCAGGGGCCCTGGCTGGCAGGCGAGGTGGACGGGAGAGCCACGCACCATGGCCAGGGTCCCCCAGACCACGAGGCCGTGCGGTTACTGCAGTCAGAGGCGCCCACCTGCCTCCCATCCCACAGGGCCCAGGGGACGGGACGGGGCCTAGTTCTAGGCTGCCCTCCCAGGCCAACAGGATCCCCAGGGCCACAGCCAGCACGGCTGCTGGGGCAGTGGTCGCCCTCCCAGCCGAGGCCAGGCCGCAGAGGGTGCACGGTGGCAACCAGCCCTTAGGCACGGTCACTCGCAGGCAAGCCCAGCCTCCGCGCGGCGCCCCACGACAACACCGCTGCCCGCCAGTCTCCACTTCACAAGCCGGAGGGGGCGGCGGGCACGAGTGGGTGTCCTGAAGGCGGCCGGTGCCACGCAGACCCCGCGGGGAGGAGGGGGTGGCGGGGGCGGGGGGCGGCGAGGGGGGACGGCAGCCCACCAGCCTCACCCACGCAGGCGTCGCCCTCGCGCGCCCAGCCCACTTCGCACTGGTGGCAGTCTCTGCTGGTCGGGCCCGAGCACGTCTTGCAGGCCTCGTCGCAGGCTGGAAGGCAGAGGCAGGAGCCCCGTCTCAGGAGTGGACTTGATGCAAAGGTCATTTTGGAGATTAGGAACTGATGTTCGTGAGGGTGGAAACAAGCACAAAACCCCAAAGAAGCAGGACTCATTCAACAACCGAAAACATACTGTGTGACTCATGACATCGCGGGACTTAACAAAACAGATAACGTGCAGGATGAACTCTTAGCAAACGAGGACTCGGCGGAGCTGCTCGTAGCCCGAGCCCAGACCCCGCTGGACGTGCGGACGCCGCCCCCCAACGCACGCGGTCCTTCTGGGCCTGGGAGAGGCCTGGGGTGGGAACAGGAGGGCGGGCCGCGCTGCGGGGATGCCCAGGGGAGTGGAACCGGGCACCGGCTCTGCCAGCCGTGCTGCCGCCCCCGCGGGCGCTCGGGACGGCCTTCCTGTGCGTCAGCGACCGGGGCGTACACGTCGGAGCCCGTCAGAGGACACTGCCCTGGGCTGACACGGCCGCGCCAGCAGGGCAGAGGCCTCCCTCCCTGGAGGGTCAGCATGTCCATCACAGCTACAAGGCTCCCTCTGTGGGACCCACGGGCACATCTCAGAACTCACGGGGGAGCCCGGATGACGGTTGGGGCGCCTTCAGAGACCTAGGCGGGGGCCCGCCTTACCCCACCCCAGGGTAACGGAGACAGTGTGCCCTCTTCACAGGGACCCGGGGGCCAGGAGGTCACGGCGTGTGGCCTCTGCTGTCCTGCTCTCAGCTGCACCACCTTCCCGTCGCATGGTGCCCTGACATGGCTGGACTCGGCCCTGCCTCTGCTCACTCTGAGCCCCTGACCCTGAGTGACAGTGGGCCTGAGTCTCCTGCCGGGGCAGCAGGGAGAGGAAACCTGGCCGACCCTCCCGGAGCAGGCCACAGGGCCCAGGACCAGGCCCGTCGCGGCGAGCCGAGGGGCCACGCGGCACACCAGGGGGCGGTCAGGGCTCGGTGCCTCGCGCGTCCCTCCTGGGCTCGTGTGGGGACGGAAGCGAGCCCCTGCCTCCCGCCCCGCCCGCTCCCGGAAGGCTGGGTGAGCGGCCGCCGGGACCCCCGCTCGGGTCCACGCCGGCGGCTCCGGTACCTGAGCAGACGCTCTGCGTCTCGGTCTTCAGGGAGCTGAAGTAGCCGTCCACGCAGTCAGCGCACAGCGGCCCCCGGTACCCAGCGTGGCACTGGCACGACCCGTCGCCCTCTCTGCTGCCGTCTCCGCTGCAGTGGCCGTTCCCGCTGCAGGGCCGCTCGGACCCGCCCTGGCACGCTGGGGACACGAGCCGCTCAGTGCCACCAGGAGCCGGGGGAGCAGCGACACGTCTTCAGGTCAGCTCTGCGTCCCGCCGCGACCCGGGGTCTGCTCTGCCCTTTCTCTGGGACACGCGCCCCGAGCTGGCGGAAGGGTGGGCTGGCCTCGCCCAGGACACGGACCGGAGCGGGGGACAGTGAGGACACCCCGCTGCGGCCACACGCCGGCAGGAGAGTAGGGCTGGCTGAGGCAGGGTCTGAGTGCCAAAGGTCGTGCCCTTCGCCAGCTGATCTACGCAGACATTTCCGTGACACCTGGGCGGAAGCCCTGCAGGCTGGACGGCCGGGCCTCTCACACGGGCCTCACTGCCTGTGGACCTCCGTGCACACAGCGGGCAGCACCCAGGCACGGGCATCAGGACGAGCCTGGGGTGAACTGGGAGCACCCTCAGGACCCGACACCTGGGGAGGACGTCCCTACGGCTGGGGGGCAGGGACCCTGGAGCTTCTGCTCCCGGAGTCACGACAGGAACGACACAGCCACTCCAGGTGCCCGTGGGAAGACATACCCAGGCAGTCGGGCCCGTAAGTCCCCGGAGAACAGCAGACTTTCAGCGTTTGCACACAAAACCATTCAAACAAGTCAGGATGCTGCTTCTTCCTGGGGACGTAAGACGCGATCAGTCAACCTCGCTCGGCAGGTTTCCTCAAAACAAAAGCGCAGCTGCACACGCACGGTGCTTCTGGGCATCGCGGGGCGGGCGACGGGCGCCCGCGGCCCGCAGACTCTGGCGGCAGCCTGCGGTGGAGCAGGCCTGGAGGGCGGGCGGGGAAGGGATCCGGCGCGCGGAGACACCACTGTCCCCCAGCCCCGGGGCCGCCCCGCGGCACTCACAGCCGCAGCCACCAGGCTTCCAGCAGCTCCTCGTGCTCCTCCAGCAGCTGGCTGCACTCGAAGTCGCTGCTCCCGCACAGGCCCTCCACGATCTCCAGCAGGCGGACCTCGCTGAAACACAAGGCCCGCGGCACTGTGAGGCCGGGCCGGCCGCCTCCGGGGTCAGCGGCCACGCTGACGGCCCCAGCTGCTGCCGGGCCACAACGGAGTGGCGTTCAGCGAAGGAAAAACAAGAAGCTGTCAACACACACCAAGCTGGGGAGGGTGGGGGTGGTGGGTAGGGTCCACCAGGGGACGCCCTACAATGGGCGGAGGGGCCAGAGCTCTGGGCCGGCGTGGGCAGCCAGCCTTCCCTGTGCTTTGAAAAGACCACCGTGCCCGCCCCATGCTGGGCAAGGGACATGTGTGTGCGCCAAAGGTTGGCCAGGGTCCCCGCTCAGCCCCACGAAAGGACAGGTGACTGTGCCCCAGGGACCCTCCTCCCTCTGCAGAGGCTCCAGGGACACATCCGGCCCCAAAGGCAGGCGCTGGCCGGTCAGAGCAGGGTGCCCACCTGAATTCATACTTGGACAGTGTCTTTTCCTCCCACGCCGTGTTCCCGCCACCGAAGTTCTTCTTTGCCGTGTCCACCATTCCCTGCGGGAGAGGGCCGCATTGGGTCAGCACTGCTGCCTCTCCCCTGTCCACTGCGGGGCGACCAGCCCATGGTGAGGCGACCCAGGCCCTAGTGGGGTCACTCTGGCCCACTGGCAGGACGACCCCGCCCGCCCTCTGGCCCCGCGTCCCCGCGGGGTGACCAGCCCACCTGGTTGAACTTGTCCACCAGCTCCCGGCAGCGCTTGCAGGTCGGCGGCTTCTTGGTGGCCTCGCCGGGCGGCGGCGGCTGCAGCAGCAGCAGCAGCAGCCCCAGCACGACCGGGGCCTGCGGGAGCATGGCCGGTCGAGGCAGACAGCGCTGCAGGAATGCGGCCGCGCGGACACTGGCCGAAGTCCAGCGGGAACCGGCGAGCGCTCGGATCTCCGGCCGCCCACCGGCTCCGAAGAGCCGGCCGTTCCCAGGGCTACTTCACGGCGCCGGCTGGGGGGCTCCGCCCCACGCCAGCCCTCGCGCGGCTATTGGTTGGCTAGGCCCTCCCCGTCCTCAGGTGGCCCAATCCGGGCTCGCCACGAGAGGCTACCAATAGGAAGGCCCCGGGTCAGCGTCCCGCCAGAAGCGTGAGGCTTAGGGGGCGTGGAGATCCAGGCCCGCCCCTTGCGTCGGCCTCTCGCGTACGGCGCCGGCCGCGGCCATCTTTACTCCGGGCAGAGAGGGCGTCCGCGACGGCAGGCGGGCCCTAGCGGCCATGTTAGGTTTGGGCAAGAGCGTCTTGGTTTCCGCCACCCGACTTCCGGCCGGGGACGCTCCGGCAGGCGCGCTTGGAGGGACCGCACGGTGCGCTGGTGAGGTCCGCGCGGGTGGCCGGATTTCTGGGCGGGCCGCGGGGCTTCGGGCTGTCGCTGTCTCGGTGCTCTTGGGCCTCGCCGTGCGGGCGCGCGGGACGACCCCCGCTCCTCGCCTGGTGCCCGGGAATGTGCATCTCCCCACGCGCCCGAGGCGCTGGGCACGGGCGCCCACGGTTTGAGTTAGGAGGAGGACGGGCATTACCTCGCATCTGTAGGACAGACCTGCCGGAAGTACACACGGTCCAGAGTTTCTTACGGCCTGAGCTGTGCCGACTCCTTTGTGCTTCCAGCCGGGGGTAGACAGCAGGAAATCCGACTTGCTCAGTTCGGGTAGAGGCCTTGGAATCGGGATAGACGGGGACCCCGGGGCCGCTGCAGGCCGTCTGCTGATCTGCGGGCCCGCCGTCCCGTAAGCCACGGGCTTTGAGGTGAAGCCTGATTTAAGCGGTGTTGCTGCAGGTCAGCAGCCCACGCAGCTGGAGGCAGGTGCGGACGGGGCGTCTGCTGGCCGTCTCGGGCCCGCGGGGTCGCCTGGTTTCCGTGGTCGCTTCTGTCCGGCCGGCCTCTGGGTCCCAGGTGGGCACGCAGGCTGCTGCTAGCCAGCGCCTTCCGGAATCAGCAGCTTTACCCGTTGGCGCCCGCCCTCCGCCCGCGGCAGAGCGCACCCTCTCGGGGAGAAGCCGGCGTGTCCCTGTGCTTCACCCCGTGGCCCCTGCGTCCCCGTGGACTGGGGTCACCTACGGGTCCTCTGGCCGTGGGATTCTCTGGGCAGGAATACTGGAGTGGCCATCTTCCCGACTCAGGGATGGAACCTGGGCCTCCTGCGTCGCAGGCGGACTCTCTACTGTCCGAGGCACCCGGGACACCCCGTGAGATGCCGGGGTCTCTGTTTCCCCGCAGGGACTGTCCGTCTGGGCGGAGGTGTGGAGCGGGGTCTGCGGGGACGGCTGTGAGCCCGTCGGGAATCCTCCCGAGCAGCACGTCCGGAGCTGCTCCCTTCCTGACCTTTGTAGATGCTTCCTAGTGCTTTACACTTTCCCGGAGGAGGACCCGTGCTCTCACAGAGACCAGCCGGGGAATGCTCTGTGGTCTCCTCCGCCGCCACCAGAAATGAAAGCTGGAGCGTAGCGTGTCTTTAAGGGAAGCGTAAGCTGGTGGATGACATCCACACTTAGGAGTTGTATGGATTTCTCTTTCAAGTGGTTTCTCGAGCACTTGCTAAGTACCAGGTGCCGGTGCAGCAGGGAGCCCTGAGGACCAGTCCCTCCTTCCTGGGCTTACTGAGGCTGGGAAACAGAAAAGTCCTGCCCTCAGGTTCTTTTTTTAAAAAACAAACAAACAAACAAAAACTTTTATTTTTGCCCTCAGGTTCTTTTTTTTATTATTATTATTTTATTTTTTAATTTTTCCTTTCTTTTAAAGATTTTACAGAGTTTTGTTGTTCACCAACATGTATGTTCCCAGATCATTCATATGCATATCCCTGGACCCTCCCCCCACGCAGTTCCCCCCCTCCCATCCCTCCAGACCATCGCCCCAAGTGGTTGTAGGCACTATTCCCCTAGCACAACGACAATAGCTGTCTTTTCCACACATGACAGTATAGGCTTCCATGTTACTCCCTCCATGCCTCCCTCCCACTGTTTGGTCTCCACAATGTCTTTACGTCTATTCTCTTGTTTTTTCATGAGTTCACTGCGTGTGTTATCATGACCATCTTACTAGATCCCATATATGTGAGTTAGTATACTATACTTGTCTTTCTCTTTTTGACTTACTTCACTTTTTATGATAGGTACTAGAGCCAGCCACCTCATTAGGACTGAGTCTTCTGCATTTCTTTTAACAGCTGAGTAGTATTCCATTGTATGTATGTACCAGAGCTTCTGTATCCATTCATTTGTCGATGGACATCTAGGTTGCTTCCATGTTCTGGCTATTGTATAGAGAGCTGCAGTGAACATTGGGGTACAGGTGCCTCTTTCATTTTTGATTTCATCAGGATATAGGCCTAATAGTGGGATTGCTGGGTCATAGGGTGCTTCTATTTTTATTTATTTATTTATTTTTTTTATTTTTAGTTTTTTAAGGAATCTCCATATTGTCTTCCATAGAGGTTGTATCAGTTTACATTCCCATCAGCAATGCAAGAGGGTTCCCTTTTCTCCGCACCCTCTCCAGCATTTGTTGTCTGTCGATTTGTTGATGATGGCCATTCTGACAGGTGTGAGGTGGTATCTCATTGTGGTTTTAATTTGCATTTCTCTAATAATAAGCGAGGTTGAGCATTGCCCTCAGGTTCTTAAGGGGAAGTTCCGTTGCTCTCCAGAACTGCGTGTTACTTGGTAACTTAATTATTAAAGCTCTCTCCACCCGCTTTCTTCCCCTCCCTCTCCACCGCCAGGTTTCTGTTCCGCTCCGGAGTTTCCCTCACTTGTGGGTTCCCCGCTTGCTGTCTTACATCTCCCTCCAACCAGAAAGTAGTTTTAACAAACAGTGAACACCGTGGTTCTCTTCTTTTGCTTCTCGCCCTTCTGTTTTATTTATTTATTTTGGCTCTTCTGGGTTTTCACTGCAGCTGCAGGCTCTTCTCTAGTTGCAGGGAGTGGGAGCTCCTCTCTAGCTGAGGTGAGCGGGCTTCTTGTTACGGTGACTTCTCTTGTTGTGGAGCTCGGGCTCCAGGGCACACGGGCTTCCGTAGTTGTGGCCCATGGGCTCCATAGTTGCGGCTTCGAGGCTCTAGGGCACAGGCTCCATAGCTGTGGCTCACGGGCTTAGCTGCTCCGCAGCCTGTGGGATCTTCCTGGATCAGGGATCGAACCCGTGTCTCCTGCATTGGCAGGTGAACTCTTCACCACTGAGCCACCAGGGAGGCCCCAGTCCTCTGATTTTGATCAAGTAAAAGCAAACCTGTTTTAAGACAGACCAGAAACAGTATGTATTCCATTGTAATAGTGGATGTACCAGAGCTTCTGTATCCATTCATTTGTCGATGGACATCTAGGTTGCTTCCATGTTCTGGCTATTGTATAGAGAGCTGCAGTGAACATTGGGGTACAGGTGCCTCTTTCATTTTTGATTTCATCAGGATATAGGCCTAATAGTGGGATTGCTGGGTCATAGGGTGCTTCTATTTTTATTTATTTATTTATTTTTTTTATTTTTAGTTTTTTAAGGAATCTCCATATTGTCTTCCATAGAGGTTGTATCAGTTTACATTCCCATCAGCAATGCAAGAGGGTTCCCTTTTCTCCGCACCCTCTCCAGCATTTGTTGTCTGTCGATTTGTTGATGATGGCCATTCTGACAGGTGTGAGGTGGTATCTCATTGTGGTTTTAATTTGCATTTCTCTAATAATAAGCGAGGTTGAGCATTGCCCTCAGGTTCTTAAGGGGAAGTTCCGTTGCTCTCCAGAACTGCGTGTTACTTGGTAACTTAATTATTAAAGCTCTCTCCACCCGCTTTCTTCCCCTCCCTCTCCACCGCCAGGTTTCTGTTCCGCTCCGGAGTTTCCCTCACTTGTGGGTTCCCCGCTTGCTGTCTTACATCTCCCTCCAACCAGAAAGTAGTTTTAACAAACAGTGAACACCGTGGTTCTCTTCTTTTGCTTCTCGCCCTTCTGTTTTATTTATTTATTTTGGCTCTTCTGGGTTTTCACTGCAGCTGCAGGCTCTTCTCTAGTTGCAGGGAGTGGGAGCTCCTCTCTAGCTGAGGTGAGCGGGCTTCTTGTTACGGTGACTTCTCTTGTTGTGGAGCTCGGGCTCCAGGGCACACGGGCTTCCGTAGTTGTGGCCCATGGGCTCCATAGTTGCGGCTTCGAGGCTCTAGGGCACAGGCTCCATAGCTGTGGCTCACGGGCTTAGCTGCTCCGCAGCCTGTGGGATCTTCCTGGATCAGGGATCGAACCCGTGTCTCCTGCATTGGCAGGTGAACTCTTCACCACTGAGCCACCAGGGAGGCCCCAGTCCTCTGATTTTGATCAAGTAAAAGCAAACCTGTTTTAAGACAGACCAGAAACAGGAAGAATTTGCTGTCTTCCCTCCTTCAACAGATTAGAAGATGCAGGTCTTCCGTGGTTTTCTCAGAAGCTTTGTGCCACGAGGTGCCCCCAGAGTCCTGCTGGAGTGTGGGTGCTCATGCAGTGCAGGCATCTGTCTGCACCTCTGTCCTCCCGAGAGCACGCTCTTTGCTTTCTGCCGTCCGCGTGTGTGCGCACAGCCAGTGTGGTGCCGCTGCGGCTTGGCGAGGCCCTGGGGTAAGGTTCAGGCCGCGCTGTCGGCAGCCCTGTCTCCGTCCCGGGTGCAGTCCTTGGCTGGCGTCTCTCCCCTCCTTTCTCGTGGCCGCCCTCCAGGTGCTCTCCTCCTGCCTCGTCCTTGCTGACCCCTGCCCATCTTCAGCCCAGTGCCCCGGGGGGCCGGGCCCCGCCTGTCCCTGACTCTCCAGCCAGATCCCAGCTTCTGGAGCGCAGGGATGTCCTGCTGCGTCCAGGGCCGTGCTGGTCAGGGCCCAGCCTGGGCTCCGCCACTGGCTCTTTCTTCCTGGGAAGGTACTTGGGCAGCTTAAAGCGTAAGATGGCTGGTTAATGTGTGGAAGTGTCTCGCGCAGGATTTTTCTTTGACGGTTCTGTGTTGATGTGTTTCCAGGTTACGGAAGCGACAGCAGTTCAGGGGGTTCCCGCGGCCCTTCGCGCACATCTCCCGGGAGGTCATTCCAGCAGAGTTTGGGAGCCTGGGAGCCTTCTCTGCCTACAGCGACGGTGTTGACGGTGGCTGCAGGTCCGTGGCGCTGGCCCACAGAATGGCTGGGAAGAGGCCGCCGGGCCTGGGCAGGCAGCGCTGGCTGCTGGGGCTGCTGCTGGTGGTGGCCGCCGTCCACCTGGCCGCCTGCCCCTACACCAAGGTGGAAGAGAGCTTCAGCTTGCAGGCCGTGCACGACCTGCTCTACCACCGGCTGGACGTGGAGAAGGTGAGCTCCGCCCCGGCGGCTGGCGACCCTGGCCCGCGGGGCCTGGCTGACCCGTCCTCTCCCCGCAGTTTGACCACCTCGAGTTCCCCGGCGTGGTCCCCAGAACGTTCCTTGGGCCGCTGCTGATCACCGCAGTCTCTAGCCCAGTGGTCTACGTGCTCTCACTGTTGGAAGTGTCCAAGTTCTATTCGCAGCTCGTAGGTACGGGGTCCTCGCTGGGGCGGGGAGGAGTGGTGCTGTCGGCAGGTGGCCTCAGCCAGCCGGCTCGCGGGCCCCGCGCGCAGGAGCGGCCACCTTTTGGCGTCCCGGCTGTCGTGGCCACTCGGCAGGGGCCGCGGGCGCCTCCCCGGCGGCGTCCTCGTGACTGTGGGGGCCGAGCCCTGTCCGCGAGCAGGAGCAGCGTGGCTCCATCCGCATCAGCGCCCGAGGGCTCCTGGGCAGGAGGCGGCGGTGCCTCTAGAGAGCGGAGGTCTGCCGTGGTCACGTGGGGGCTCAGGCCACCGCGACAGGACGGCCGGGCCGAGTCTGAGTGTCTGGTTCTCGGCGAGCGTGACCTTGGAGGTGTTGCCAGACAGCGGGGCCGCCGGGGTCCGTGTCTGCCTGTGCACGTCCTCCCTGCCCAGCGGCCCAGTGCCCGGCCTTTCCCCGGGGCCACTGGGCACAGAGCAGATCCAGGGTTAGGGCGCCATGGTCCAGGCCGTCCACTTCGCGTGCCAAGGGCATTTTTCTCAGTTTCAGAAGTGTTTCCTGTCAAATAAGAAATGTGACAGGATTCAAAGGTGGCCCACCACACTCAAAGTTAAAGGAATTCAGTTACTAGCAAGTAAAACACAACATGAACAAATTCACCTAACGCTAATTTCAGTAAAGACAGTGTACTGTCATTTTAAATGTAAGGATTTAAACTTACTTTGTCTTGCGTGTCGATTCTTTTATTGATGTAGCATTGGTTTACAGTAGTGTGTTCACATCAGATGCACAGCAGAGTGATTCTGTTACGTAACATGCACGCGTCCACACACCCGTCTAGGTCCTCCTCGCTACAGGTTGTTAGGCGGCGTGGACGCCCGCTCCTGGGCTGTGCGCGTGTCTCTGCTGACGTCCGTCTGGCGTGCAGCGGTGTGTCTGTCGATCCTAGTCCGTGCCTCCCCGTCCTCTTGGGTCACCGGGCGTCTGTCTTTGGCGTGAGTGTTTCGCGTGTGATGCATTCCTGTTGTGAGTTGGGTCCGCAGGTGAGCGGCGTCTCGCGCTGCCCGGCCTCCGTCCGGCCCCCAGGCGTCGGCGCCGCTGCAGGCTGCGGGTCTCCCGGCTGAGCGCTGCCGCCCGTGCGGATGCCGCGCCCCCGGCACGGAGCCCCGCTGCTGCCCTCGCACCCACGCGCCCTCTCTGTCCAGTCAGGGCCGTCCTCGGACTCGGCGTGATCCTTGGCCTGTGGGCGCTCCAGAAAGAAGTGCGGCGGCAGTTCGGCGCCACGGTGGCCACCCTGTTCTGCTGGGTGACGGCCTCGCAGTTCCACCTGATGTTCTACTGCACACGGACGCTCCCCAATGTGCTGGCCCTGCCCGTGGGTGCGTCGCCGCCGGGCCACCCCGCCCAGGGTCCCCCGGGTGGCGGGGAGGGGTCCAGCCGAGGGGGCTGCCCGTCGAGAGCTGTTCCCCACCCGGAGTCCCGTGAGCGGGGACGGGGAGGCCCAGGACGGGCGTGAGGCTCTGGCCCTGGGGCCGGGCTGAGGCTTGGCCTCCGGGGGACGCCGGCAGGAGGCGAGGGCTCCTGGGGCCGGGAGGCCGCGTGCAGGGATGGGGGCACCGGCCGGCCCCACGGGGCTCCTGGAGGGACTGGGCGGCCGGGTGGCCGGGGCGCGCTGGACGTGTGCCCGAGGCTCTGAGGAGGGGACGGTGCGGAGACTGGCTCCCGGGCGGAGGGGGCGGCGGGCTGGGGGCCGTCTGCTCAGCGTGCGTCTCGGCCCCGCCTCGCAGTCCTGCTCGCTCTGGTGGCCTGGCTGCAGCAGAAGTGGGCGCGCTTCATCCGGCTCTCCGCCCTGGCCGTCCTGGCCTTCAGAGCGGAGCTGAGCCTGCTGCTGGGCCTGGCGCTGCTGCTGCCGCTCTGCTGGCGGAAGCTGTCGGTGGCCAGGGCGCTGCGCTGCGCCCTGCCGGGCGGCGTGCTCTGCTTTTGACGTCCGTCTGGCGTGCAGCGGTGTGTCTGTCGATCCTAGTCCGTGCCTCCCCGTCCTCTTGGGTCACCGGGCGTCTGTCTTTGGCGTGAGTGTTTCGCGTGTGATGCATTCCTGTTGTGAGTTGGGTCCGCAGGTGAGCGGCGTCTCGCGCTGCCCGGCCTCCGTCCGGCCCCCAGGCGTCGGCGCCGCTGCAGGCTGCGGGTCTCCCGGCTGAGCGCTGCCGCCCGTGCGGATGCCGCGCCCCCGGCACGGAGCCCCGCTGCTGCCCTCGCACCCACGCGCCCGCCTCTGTCCAGTCAGGGCCGTCCTCGGACTCGGCGTGATCCTTGGCCTGTGGGCGCTCCAGAAAGAAGTGCGGCGGCAGTTCGGCGCCACGGTGGCCACCCTGTTCTGCTGGGTGACGGCCTCGCAGTTCCACCTGATGTTCTACTGCACACGGACGCTCCCCAATGTGCTGGCCCTGCCCGTGGGTGCGTCGCCGCCGGGCCACCCCGCCCAGGGTCCCCCGGGTGGCGGGGAGGGGTCCAGCCGAGGGGGCTGCCCGTCGAGAGCTGTTCCCCACCCGGAGTCCCGTGAGCGGGGACGGGGAGGCCCAGGACGGGCGTGAGGCTCTGGCCCTGGGGCCGGGCTGAGGCTTGGCCTCCGGGGGACGCCGGCAGGAGGCGAGGGCTCCTGGGGCCGGGAGGCCGCGTGCAGGGATGGGGGCACCGGCCGGCCCCACGGGGCTCCTGGAGGGACTGGGCGGCCGGGTGGCCGGGGCGCGCTGGACGTGTGCCCGAGGCTCTGAGGAGGGGACGGTGCGGAGACTGGCTCCCGGGCGGAGGGGGCGGCGGGCTGGGGGCCGTCTGCTCAGCGTGCGTCTCGGCCCCGCCTCGCAGTCCTGCTCGCTCTGGTGGCCTGGCTGCAGCAGAAGTGGGCGCGCTTCATCCGGCTCTCCGCCCTGGCCGTCCTGGCCTTCAGAGCGGAGCTGAGCCTGCTGCTGGGCCTGGCGCTGCTGCTGCCGCTCTGCTGGCGGAAGCTGTCGGTGGCCAGGGCGCTGCGCTGCGCCCTGCCGGCCGGGGTCCTCTGCTTGGGTGAGTCCGTTGCGTGGGCCGGGCTTATGGAGGCCTGTGCCTTCTCTGTTGGGGGGCTGTCTGCCCTCATCAGGCGGAATCCCCTTCCCCTCCCGTGGCCGTGAAACATCTCAGCACAGGTCTCCTGGCCCTTCTGCCCGAGGGTCCCCCCAGGGCTCCCCCATCAGGGCCTCGTTCCTGCTGTGCTTCCGCCGGGCCAGCGGCCGCAGGGGCCCCTGCTTGCAGAGGCCGGCTCGGGGAGGTTCCGACACCGCCGCCCCTCCACGGGGCGCAGCTGTGGCTCCCGGTTTCCGTGCTGACAGGGCTGCGTCTCGGGGACCCGTGCCGGGCCGGGGGGCCGCTGTTCACTGCAGCGTCGGTCCCAGCTTCCCAGGAGGCGTGCTCTCTCCTCCTCAGGACTGACGGTGGCCGTGGACTCCTATTTTTGGCGCTGCCTGGTGTGGCCGGAAGGGAAGGTGCTCTGGTACAACACCGTGCTCAACAGGAGTTCCGACTGGGGCGTATCCTTCCGTCGGGCAGTGCGTCCGCGCCCCTGGGAGCCGGAGGCCGCCGCGGCGCCCGCAGCGGCATGTCCTCCCCTGGGGCCGCCTCCCTCGTCCGGGGCCGCCCTGCGGAAACATCACTCAGCGTCTGTGGCCGCAGCTTTGCTCGTGGTCACGCGCTTTCTTCTCCCGTTTCCGCTGGGTTCCTTGAACACACCACAGAGGGCATGCTGTGGCCCCGGAGTGCCCCGCCCCGGGACTTCTGCTTTCCCGGTGAGAGGTGGAAGGCTCAAGACCCTGCGTCGCCCGCTCGCCACCTGCAGCTGTGGCAGCAGCGCCAGCACCGGGCCCGTCCCTGCCCGTGGGGGGCCGCTGGGACCCAGGGTGTGGCGCCCCACGTGCCGCAGGTGGGGCCGCCGTCAGGGCCGTGGGGTGGGTGTGCCCCGAACGTGGCCTCCTTAACCTCCCGCCCAGACCTCGCCGCTGCTCTGGTACTTCTACTCGGCGCTGCCTCGGGGCCTGGGCTGCAGCCTGCTCTTCGTGCCTCTGGGCGCAGGGGACAGGAGGGCCCTGGCGCTGCTGCTGCCGGCGCTGGGCTTCGTGGCTCTGTACTCGCTGCTCCCGCACAAGGAGCTGCGCTTCGTCATCTACGTCTTCCCCCTGCTCAACATCGTGGCCGCCAGGGGCTGCGCCCGCCTGTGAGTGCCGCCCCGACGCTGTCCCCCAGGGTCGCCTGGGGCGGCCTGCCGGCTCACGGAGGGGACGGTGTTCGGGGCGACTGACGGGCGTAATGGGGCGCCTGGCCAGGGTCTGGTCCGGGCTCTGAGGGCTAGTACCCAGCGTGCGCCGGGCAGAGGGTGTGCGTCCTTGCGCGCCCGCCTCACCCGTGCACCGGGCACTCTGACCTAAACGGTGAGTCAGTGCTGGGAGGTGGAATTTCAGAGACAGCGTCTCGACTGCTGCTCGGCGGCAGCTTTTGTGGCGGCGGCCGCAGGCGAGCCTGCTCCTAACAGTGGCTGCCCCTCTGCTGCTGCCTCTCCGTTCAGCACTCTGCTCCTTTCCAGGCTGAATAACTACAGGAAGTCCTGGCTCTACAAAGTGGGCTCTCTCCTCGTGATGGGCCACCTCCTAGTGAACGCCACGTACTCGGCCACGGGCCTGTACGTGTCCCACTTCAACTACCCCGGAGGCGTGGCCATGCAGAGGCTGCACGAGCTGGTGCCCCCCCGCACAGGTAGGCGCCCGCCCCGGCGCTGGCTGCGGCTCCGCCGGAGGCCCGGGCTCGCGGTGCTCACAGCCGGCGCGCTCTCCCCAGGTGTGGTTCTGCACATCGACGTGGCTGCTGCCCAGACGGGTGTGTCCCGGTTCCTGGAAGTCAACAGCGCTTGGAGGTACGTCCTTCCCGAGGCAGGGGCTCCCTGGGCACTGCGTGCTGGGACACCCACGGGCCCACGGTGCACGGTCCCGCTCTGCAGGTACGATAAGACAGAGGACCTGCAGCCGGGCTCGGAGCGCATGCTGGCCTACACGCACCTGCTCATGGAGGCCGCCCCCGGGCCCCTGGCCCTCTACCAGCACACGCACCGGGTGCTGGCCAGTGTCCCAGGCACCACCGGGCTGAGCGTGAACCTCACCAGACTGCCTCCCTTGGACGTGAACCTGCAGACCAAGCTGGTGCTTCTGGAACGGCTCCCCAGGCCTTCCTGAGGCGAGGGACCCGGGGAGCCTCCGAGGGGCGTGGGTGCCTGGCAGCTTCTGCCGGGTGAGCTGGGGACAGGGGAGGCCCACGGCCACACTGCCGGCTGCTGTGAGAGGGGGGGCCTGGCGGAGCTGCCAGGGCGACGGTGGTGCAGACACGTGCCCTCCGAGCCGGGCGCCACGGACCTCGCCCCGAGGAGCGGCTTTGTGGCAGCAGCAGTGACCTCTCTGCGCCTGGCAGGGCCCCGGGGGCAGTGGAAACCCAGAAACCCAGCGTGTGCTGGACACGTCCTCTCTGCGCCTGGCCCTGCGGGGCGGGGCCTTCTTTGTGGTCATGGCACACCATCTATATTTCCGAAGAGATTTCAGGAGATAAACATGTTCAGAAAGAATGAGAATAAAGTTGTACATGTTTTCTTATTGTTGACCTTATGTGATTGATCCTGTAGAGACGGCCTTCACTGCGTTTTAAGTGATTTGGGGGCTTTCCCACTTTCTTGGCTGTGTTTGCTGAGCTCACCACGTGTCTGACCCCACCGAGCACTGACGACCCTGTGGAGGACTGTGCTTTGCGTGTATCCCCCCATGCACACGCATGCACACACTCCGCACCTGGCATGGAGGTGGGCAGTCTTTGGCCCACTCAAGAGTGACCTCCTGCAGCCCGGCCTCCTGCCTGAGCGCCTGTGTCCCAGGAAGCAGCCTGGAGGCGCAGTGGTCACGGCTGCTTCCTGGGACACCGCACCTCCAGGGAAGTCCCCGGCCTCGAATTTGTTGAAGACTCATGTCAGGACTGTTCACCCCGTTACTTTTGCCGGACCCACCGTCTCTCTTATCTCTCTCATGATCTCCTTGATGGGCTCTGTTGTACGTCCTGTGGAGTCAGGCACAGCATCGGGACCGTTTTCTCCAGCAGAAATTTTTTTATCACGGCAGCATCAACGGCGAAATCCTCCCAAACGCTCACAGTGTGGACGATCCTGCCCAGAGAGCGTCGTGTGCGAGGAGCCTCAGAGGGCCTCACGGCCCTGACCCAGAGGCTGAGCGGAGGCCGAGGCAGGGCCAGCCCGCCACCCACTCGCCTTCAGTGCTGAGCTCCTGGGGCTGCGTGGCAGGGGCGCCGCTCCGAAGCGGCAGAATTGGAAAGGCCGTCCCTAACTGACAGGAGCTCCTGATAAACTGAGTTCAGGGCGAGACATCGACAGGACCAATCCAGAAAACGTGTTCTGGTGGCCCTGGCCCTCCTGACGTCCAGCCAGGACGGACGCCTGGTGTGCATCTTTTCCCTTGGAAGCCTGAGTTGGCAGCTTTATGACCGAGGGCAGTTTGGGCCATAAACCCGACTGGCATTTGTAAAAAGTAGTCAGCCTGGCCGTTCCTGCCTAGACCCTGTTGCTCACTCCTGACTCGTGAATGCCTTTTGTGGCCTTTCCCCCAGCGTAGCGTAGTTAGGTCTGCGTTAAACACCTGTTCAGGCAGATGGCCCTCCTCTGTAGTGATTTTCTGAACGGCGTCTGGGACCTCACCTGTTGGCAGAATCTGCCACTCCTGTTATCTTGAGGTTTTTAAAGACAACCTTCCTTCTGAAATCATCAGACCGTCCCTGGCTGGCCTTCAGTCCTCCGTCTTTAAGTCCCTCGCCTTCCTTTTGCTTTACGTTGCCGTGTAGGGACTTTGCTTTTTCTCGAATCATATTAATGCCTATGGGCACGCCTTTCTTATGGCAATCCCTTATAAAAACTGCTTTACGAAAAAAAAAGGTGCTTTTTCAAATAATTTAAAAAAAAAGTGTTTCACAAGAAGTCCGAGACTTTACAGCTGTAGTTTCGTGGTGCTCTTGTTCTGTGGTTAGTCGGATGAATTTTTTTTTTTTAAAGATTTATTTATTTATTTTATTTGATGGGTCTTGTTGCTGCAGTTGGGCTTATTTCTAGCTGCATCAAGCAGAGGCTACCCTCTAGTTGGGGTTTATTTACTCCTCAGTATGTGGGATCTTCCCGGATCAGGAATTGAACAGGTATCCCTTGCACTGCAAGATGGATTCTTAACCACTGGACCACCAGGGAAGCCCCCGGAGGAGTTTTAAGTAAGATGTGCAGCAGTTCCCCTGCAGTTAGCATTTTTTAAAAAGTGAACAGACTCACCTGATGTTAAATATAGACTTTTAGCAACTTTTATTTTAAAAGTTGGCAAGTAAAATCATGTGACTTTAAAGTGCCTTCACTTTATGATTTTATGAAATTCTGAGAGGGCTTCCTTGTCAAGAAGAATGCTATGCAGTCTCTGTCCCTAGTTTACTTTTATTTAGTCCAACTTTTTGGTTATCTGGGAGGCTCCCTGGTGGCTCAGATGGTAAAGAATCTGCCTGCAGTGCAGGAGACCTTGGTTGATCCTGGGTTGGAAAGCTCCCTTGGAGAAGGATATGGCAACCCGCCCGCGTTCTTGCCTGGAGACTCTTGGACAGGAGCCTGGCGGGCTGCAGTCCTGGGGCCGCAGAGTCGGACGCTGACCCGGCGGGGAGGTGCTGGGTCCCGCCGTCGTGGGGCAGCGGTGGCTGGGGCTGCGGGGCTCGCGCCGCGGGGCGCGTCGAGATGCTCAGCTTGTCTTCAGTCCCGCCTTCTCTCCGCGTCTCAGAAGCACTGGCGGCGTCGCCAGGGGCACTCTGTTCATCCCAGGGTGGTGGTCAAGGGTCAGGGCTTTGCACTAGACACAGTGAAGGATCCTTGAGACCCTCTGACTGCGGGTGACTGGGGAGACCGTCCGCTCAGGCAGCTGAGCACGCCGGGCGTGGCCTCGGGGAGCACCAGCGCGAGCTCACGTCATGGCGGCGTCAGGAGCAGCGGCTGCGTGTCCCGGCAGTGCTGCCGTTAGCCGCGCCGGTAGGGCCTCGGGTCGGCATCCTCGTGTTTGCTTGTGTATCTGTCCACTCCACGAGTCCTGTGCGGTCAGGTGTTGCACGCCTCAGTTCTGATAAATCTGAACTTCATATAACTTGTTTTGTGGCAAAACAAAATGACAAAACAGACCAATACCTACATATATGTTATGCGTTCATGACAGGTAACTTTATTATTTCAATATTTCTAGGCTACCTGTCAGTTTTTTCAAATTGGTGAAAATCTCCAGAAACTCTTGCAATATACTGAGAAAAGTCCACGTGTAAGTGGACCTGTGCAGCTCAGACCTGTGCGGGTCAAGGGTCTGCCGGGATTCTCAGGACACTAGACGCTTTCAGGGTCCCTTTGCCACCAGACCAGATGTCCGGGTTTGTCTGGGCGCCTCGCCCTTGCCCACGACGGTCGGTACTGCGATTATAAATTCCTCGGGTTACCCCCCGCAGCCTGTTACAAGTTTCTTTTATTCTTTTTTTTTAAAAAGATTTATTTATTTATTTATTTAGCGGGGTGGGGTGGGGAGAGAGGGGAGCAGGCGGGCCACTTCTATTGGTCTTTCATTTGTCCATTTTCATCCCTCTTTGTTCTTTGGCCCGCGTGGGCCTCCCATCGCAGTGGCCTCTGTTGTCGCAGAGCGCCAGCTCTGGGCGCATGCGCTCCAGAGCTCCGGCTCGGTCACTGGACAGACCGGTCCAGCCGCTCTGCGGTCCCAGGGATCGAACCGGCGCCCCTTGCACTGCAAGGCGGTGTCTTTACCCACTGGACCCCCAGGGAAGCCCTGTTACAGGTTTCTTTTGCTTCCCTTTTCATTCCTTTTGGTCGGAGGATCCCACGCCCCTTCCTGTTAATAAGTAGAACACAACCAGGCCCTCTTCCAGAAATCACGCTGCTCCTCAAGGCTCGCAGAAACGCTCTCCCCTCCCGTCTCCCCCCGTATTTGGTAGCTACTGTCATTGTCCACGGGTTTATCCCTCGTGTATTTCTTTTTGTGAAGACCAGCAGAACGTGCATATTCTTCCCCATCATTCTCACCCAGACAGCAGTCTGCTGCGCGTCCTGGCCTTCCAGCTCTCCTGCACCGTCTCCCAGGAGCCGCTCTATCCCTTCACAGGGCCTGCTCTGCTCTGACCCCACCCCACTTCAGCTCGTGCACCTGTGACAGGGCGCTCAGTCCGTCTCCCGTGTGGATATGCTCCCGATTCTGCAGCTTCAGAGAATAATCTTACGCATTTGTACTTTTTCCCCCAAAGCTCTGACCAATACCTACATATATGTTATGCGTTCATGACAGGTAACTTTATTATTTCAATATTTCTAGGCTACCTGTCAGTTTTTTCAAATTGGTGAAAATCTCCAGAAACTCTTGCAATATACTGAGAAAAGTCCACGTGTAAGTGGACCTGTGCAGCTCAGACCTGTGCGGGTCAAGGGTCTGCCGGGATTCTCAGGACACTAGACGCTTTCAGGGTCCCTTTGCCACCAGACCAGATGTCCGGGTTTGTCTGGGCGCCTCGCCCTTGCCCACGACGGTCGGTACTGCGATTATAAATTCCTCGGGTTACCCCCCGCAGCCTGTTACAAGTTTCTTTTATTCTTTTTTTTTAAAAAGATTTATTTATTTATTTATTTAGCGGGGTGGGGTGGGGAGAGAGGGGAGCAGGCGGGCCACTTCTATTGGTCTTTCATTTGTCCATTTTCATCCCTCTTTGTTCTTTGGCCCGCGTGGGCCTCCCATCGCAGTGGCCTCTGTTGTCGCAGAGCGCCAGCTCTGGGCGCATGCGCTCCAGAGCTCCGGCTCGGTCACTGGACAGACCGGTCCAGCCGCTCTGCGGTCCCAGGGATCGAACCGGCGCCCCTTGCACTGCAAGGCGGTGTCTTTACCCACTGGACCCCCAGGGAAGCCCTGTTACAGGTTTCTTTTGCTTCCCTTTTCATTCCTTTTGGTCGGAGGATCCCACGCCCCTTCCTGTTAATAAGTAGAACACAACCAGGCCCTCTTCCAGAAATCACGCTGCTCCTCAAGGCTCGCAGAAACGCTCTCCCCTCCCGTCTCCCCCCGTATTTGGTAGCTACTGTCATTGTCCACGGGTTTATCCCTCGTGTATTTCTTTTTGTGAAGACCAGCAGAACGTGCATATTCTTCCCCATCATTCTCACCCAGACAGCAGTCTGCTGCGCGTCCTGGCCTTCCAGCTCTCCTGCACCGTCTCCCAGGAGCCGCTCTATCCCTTCACAGGGCCTGCTCTGCTCTGACCCCATCCCACTTCAGCTCGTGCACCTGTGACAGGGCGCTCAGTCCGTCTCCCGTGTGGAGCCTCTGAGGTGCCTGCCTGTATTCTGCAGCTTCAGAGAATAATCTTACGCATTTGTACTTTCAAGCTTCGAGGCCTCGCTTTAGGGCAGATTCCTGGAAGTGGGGGTGCTGGGCAGGGGTAAATGCGTTCAGCTCTGCGCGATGCCCTGCCAGCTCCCCCTCCAGGAGGGTGGTAGCGTGTCGCACCTCCACGGGGCCCACAGAGCACGGGACCCCTTCCCGTTGGCCAGTCTGATGGGCGAACAGTAGCGTCTCAGTGCAGTTTTCATCTTTCATTCCCTGTCTCCATAGGTTTAAGGGCCATCTATTTTTGCAAATTATATCTTCTGTCCATTTTCCATTGTGTTTTTGGTCATTTCCCTCTCACTCTGTAACAATCCTTCAATTATTAGGGGCATTTGTGCTTTATATCTGATATATATCACAAATAATTGCTCCTTGTTTACTGTTGATCTTTTTAAAAAAAATTTTGGCCTTTTTTAAAAAATTCATTTTTATTTATTTATTTTCATCCATCTTCATTCTTCGGCCTGGGTGAGCCTCCCACTGCAGTGGCCTCTCTCACTGCAGAGCACCGACTCTGGGTGCATGCGCCCCAGAGCGCTGGCTCCTAGTTGGACGCTTCGCGGCACGTGGGATCTTCCCGGGCCAGGGATCGAACTGGTGCCCCTTGCACTGCAAGGCAGACTCCACCCACTGGACCACCAGGGAAGCCCTACTATTTATCTTTTGAATTTGCTTCTAAAGTCCCTTTCCATGCAGCATTTTTGTCCGCTGTGTTTTCATGTCTTGTCAGTCTTTCTTCGCCTGTTCTCAGTCAAGGAGCTTTCCCGCACTCAGCCCAGCGCCGCCTTCTTTCAGTCTGGCTATTTGTGTTTCTGCTCAGACACCCACTGATGCACTTGGAGTTCGCTTTTGTGTGCAGCGTGCAGGGCGGGCCTAAGTTCATCCTTCCCTGAAGGTGCCTCATTAAAGATACGTCTTAGCTGCTGAGATCTGAAGTCACAAGCTGAACTTCTATTGATACATTGAGTTCTGGTAACAGGCTGAACAAGGCTGCTATAAACATCAGTATGTGGTTTTCCCACTCCTTCGTTGGAGTTTAGAGGAAAGTTTCCAACTCCTTTGGGTAGATAACTGAGGACCAGGGTCGCTGGATCGAATGGTCAGGGCAAGACTCCCCCGAGCCCCCGCCGAGGGGGCCGCGCTGCGCTTCATCCTCAACAGCGGTGGTGACGCTCCTGCCGCTCCAGCCCTCGCCAGCGTTTCGTGTTGCTCGTGCTCTGGACTTGGGCAACTGCAATAGGTGTGGAGTGGTATCTTGCTTTAATTTGCGCTGTCCTGATGACTTGTGATGGGGAGCATCTTTTAGTATTTGTTGTCATTGTTCAGTCGCTCTGCTGTGTCCAACTCTTTGAGACTCCATGGACTGCGGCATGCCAGAC
Organism: Tragulus kanchil; assembly: GCA_022376925.1. Lineage (NCBI taxonomy): Eukaryota > Metazoa > Chordata > Mammalia > Artiodactyla > Tragulidae > Tragulus > Tragulus kanchil. The sequence goes on from JAIOJX010000004.1 coordinate 169,297,493, forward strand.
TCCTCTGTCCTCCACTGTCCCCTGGACTTTGCTCACATTTGTCTCCACTGAGTCCATGATGCTAACCATCTCATCCTCTCTCGTCCCCTTCTCCTCATGCGCTCAATCTCAGTTTATGCCTTACACAGTCGGACATACTGTTAGGCACACACACATTAAGGAGTATTGTGTATTCTTGGAGAACTGACCCCTTTCTCATTATATAACACCCTTAATTATCTCTGATAACGTTGCTTTCAGGTCTGTTGTCTGAACTACGGCTATTCCTGTGTCTTCCAACTAGTGTTACCATGGTAACTTTCCTTCATCTATTCACTTTTCACATGGGTCTTTATGTTTAAAGTGGACTTCTTGTAGACAACATATATTTGGGTCTTGTTTTCTTTCTTTTTTAAAAAAATTTTAGCCTCTTTTATTGCTCTTTTATTTATTTTCATCCATCTTCATTCTTGGGCCTGTGTGGGCCTCCCATCGCAGTGGCCTCTCTCGCTGCAGAGCACCGGCTCTGGGCACATGCGCTCCAGAGCTCCGGCTCGGTAGTTGGACACATAGGTTCAGCCGCTCCACAGGACGTGGGATCCTCCCAGGCCAGGGATGGAACCGGCGCCCTTGCACTGCAAGGAGGTGCCCTTACCCACTGGACCACCAGGGAAGCCCTCTTTTTTTTTTGTAATGGCTGACATTCCATTGTATAAACACATAGCACATCTTTATCCATTCATCTGGATGGACACTCTGGGTGTTGTGAGTGACGTTCCTATAAACAAAAGGGTGCATGTGTTTTTGGTTTTCTTCAGAAAAATACCAAGGAGTGGGATTGCTGGACCATATCCCATCTGGGGCTAAATGAAAACACCGTTTTTTAAAAATGCTATTTATTTGTCTGTGTCGGGTGCTAGCTCAGCACGCGGCCTCTCCGCGGAGGTGCACTGACTGCAGCCGTGACACGTGGGCTCCTTAGCCGCAGCTCACGGGCTCTGCTGCTCCACAGCATGTGGGACCTTTGTTCTTCGACCAGGGATCAAACCCACATCCCCTACATTGCAAAGAGAATTCTTAACCACTAGGCCACCAGGGAAGTCCCAGATGAAAATATAAAGGCTGGGTGAGGGTGTTCCTATACACGCCGGCCCCTAAGAGTAGGAATGTCTTATTATCCTAAGAAGAAAAAGCCAGTTTCCTCCAGCAGTAGAAAATTGCAAATAAAAAGTTTAATTTCAGAAACTGAGTTCACTATTTATAAATACACTAAAACATAGTCGATGCAAAATTCAAATTATTAATAGGTACAGTATTTTAACAAAATGACAACTTTCCTAAAAGGTCGTAGGCAAATTGGTGACTTGTTCCAACCCAGAATATTTAACTGGTTTGAAATAAGAAAATGAATTCTTTTCTAGACACTGAGACAAAAACTTTGAAGATAGAATATCGTCAAAAAACCTGATGACTTATAATCATTCTGACGTCCTTGGGATCCTAAAACACCCCACTGATGGCTGAAGCTTCCCTATTATAAAAACGAAAATCTAAACGCCTAAGGCTATTCTTACAACCGTAACATAGCAATCGTCTTCCCTGTTAATAAGCCACCTCTTCTCAAAAGAACTGTGTACGTGGCTGGATGCACTCGGGGGTCAGCGCACCAATCTCCGGGCAGCTCCGTGGGGCAGGGCCACTGGGTCAGCGGCTTAGGGACTCGGCGACAGGAGGCCGTGAGCGTGTCGCGCGCTCCCGGCGAATGGTGGGGACGCGTCCGAGCTAACAGCCCCCGTGACACCGAGGGCAAACCCTGAAACGGGCGCAGCTCTCCCCCCTGAAGCCTACGCGACCGACCTCCCGTGACACGCCTGCGCTGGGGCCCGTGGCCAGTGCCACCTCTCTGCTGCCGTCACCGGTCACCTCCCAGAACACGCCGTCCCCCTCAACGCGCTCGAGAGCCGCGGTCAGGAACCGCTCCCTCACGACGGCAGGAACTCCGCCCCCTCTTTACAGGCTATCTGACAGCCACAAAAGCTGCTCTGTTGCAATTAAAGCAGTTTTTAACTGAAACACAGTACCTGCTTTGTGATTTTCACATAATTGAATAAAAAGCCTACAGAATAAAACCTCTCACATCTCCTCTGCCATTTATTGAAACAAACTACTAACCCCCAGCTTGTAAAAAATTGTACGGTTACAAATGAAAACCTAATCATCGTATTCATCACGCTTCTAGTGGACTTCTTAAAGAACACACCGTGGTACCTGGCCGGAAGGACGGGATAAGGCACATGTGGACGCGGTGGTGGGGGCCGGGCGGGCACCTCCCGTGGACGTGGACCTGAGTGCCCGGCCCGCTGTCCCGCAGGCCCGCCCAGCCTGGGCAGACGCCCTGCTCCTCGCCTGGCGGCTCCACCGGGAACGTCAGTACTGGAAGCATACCAAGGGAAGATTCACTTTCAGAAAGACGAGTTTCTCAAAATGCTCCGTCACGAGCCTGGACTGGCCGAAGCTGCCGTTCTCGGTGGGCGTGCTGAACAGCCGCTCGGAGGGCACGGTGCTCGGGGGGCAGCCCAGGAACCGCACGGCCAGGGCCGAGAGGCCGGGCCAGGCCGCCCGCTTCAGGCTCCAGTAGGCCAGAGGGTCGCAGGTGTGCTCCAGCACCTCCTCCTCCAGGTAGGCGAGCACCATGTCCTCCGGGACCCTCGTCCGCCCTCCGCGCTCGGCCTTGCCCAGCTTGGCCACGAGCGCCCACAGGCTGTCCTCGCCGGCGCAGTCTCCGGGCGGGGAGCCCGGCCCACAGCCATTGGGGACGGGCGTGGGCTCTGAGGTAGAATTCAGCGATTCGAGCTCCCTGATTAAGTCCTGCTTGTACTGCTCGGCCTCCTCCTCGGAGAAGAGCGAGGCTTTGTAACGCGGGTCCAGCAGGGTGGCCAGCACGTACCGGGGGTCGTGGAGGGTGCCGGACAGGCGGCTCACCATGGCCTCCCTGAGGGCCTTGAGCATGGTGTCGATGCCCATGGTCTCCTGGAACAGCATCTCGACCCGCCGGGTGAGGATGTGGATCATGGGGATGACCTGGCTGAGCGTGGACACGTGGGCGCTCATCTCCCGGCGGGCGGCGTCGAAGGGCTTCAGGGCGTGGCACACGGACTGCATCACCTCCCACTGGTCGCCGCTGAGCAGCTCCCGGAAGTTACACTCGACGGACAGCTCGTTCACGGCCCGCTTCTGCTCGAGCAGCCGCTCCAGCATGTGGAAGGACGTGTTCCACTTGGAGGGCACGTCCTGCAGGAGGTGGTGGGGCGGCAGCGCGTACTCCCGCTGCAGCTCCGCCAGCCTGGCCTTGGCGCGGGGCGAGCGCTGGACCCGCTCGCAGATCTTCCGAGCGGTGCTCAGCAGGCTCTGGACCATCCGCTGGCTCTTGAGGGCCTCGCCCACGACGAGGCTGACCGTGTGGCTGAAGCAGGGCACGCTCGCGCGCGCCCCCTCGCTCAGCGTCCTCCTGATGCTGGGGTTGTCGGTGACGGTGATGCCCACCTGCAGGCCGGTGGACGTCACCCAGGCCTCCCAGCAGCTCTCCAGCTGCTCCTGGATGCTGCTGCCGCTGTAGGCGCAGTCCACCTGAGACACGTCCAGCAGCGCCGAGCAGTGGTGGTCCTCGCAGCGCGGCCGGGCCGACGGCTCTGAGGTGACCCAGTGGGCGGTGAGGGTCAGGTACTCCCGGGTCTGGCTGCTCATCCAGATGCCGGACGTGAAGTGCACCACGCCGCTCTCCGCCGCCTGCAGGTGCGCCACGATGACGTGCTTCACGGCGTCGTACATGCCTGGGATGGCCGTCCTGGAGAAGAAGGACGGCCGGGCTGTGGCCCCCCTGCCCGGGCCAGTCTCCGGGCGGGAGCCCGCCCACAGCCATTGGGGACGGGCGTGGGCTCTGAGGTAGAATTCAGCGATTCGAGCTCCCTGATTAAGTCCTGCTTGTACTGCTCGGCCTCCTCCTCGGAGAAGAGCGAGGCTTTGTAACGCGGGTCCAGCAGGGTGGCCAGCACGTACCGGGGGTCGTGGAGGGTGCCGGACAGGCGGCTCACCATGGCCTCCCTGAGGGCCTTGAGCATGGTGTCGATGCCCATGGTCTCCTGGAACAGCATCTCGACCCGCCGGGTGAGGATGTGGATCATGGGGATGACCTGGCTGAGCGTGGACACGTGGGCGCTCATCTCCCGGCGGGCGGCGTCGAAGGGCTTCAGGGCGTGGCACACGGACTGCATCACCTCCCACTGGTCGCCGCTGAGCAGCTCCCGGAAGTTACACTCGACGGACAGCTCGTTCACGGCCCGCTTCTGCTCGAGCAGCCGCTCCAGCATGTGGAAGGACGTGTTCCACTTGGAGGGCACGTCCTGCAGGAGGTGGTGGGGCGGCAGCGCGTACTCCCGCTGCAGCTCCGCCAGCCTGGCCTTGGCGCGGGGCGAGCGCTGGACCCGCTCGCAGATCTTCCGAGCGGTGCTCAGCAGGCTCTGGACCATCCGCTGGCTCTTGAGGGCCTCGCCCACGACGAGGCTGACCGTGTGGCTGAAGCAGGGCACGCTCGCGCGCGCCCCCTCGCTCAGCGTCCTCCTGATGCTGGGGTTGTCGGTGACGGTGATGCCCACCTGCAGGCCGGTGGACGTCACCCAGGCCTCCCAGCAGCTCTCCAGCTGCTCCTGGATGCTGCTGCCGCTGTAGGCGCAGTCCACCTGAGACACGTCCAGCAGCGCCGAGCAGTGGTGGTCCTCGCAGCGCGGCCGGGCCGACGGCTCGAAGGTGACCCAGTGGGCGGTGAGGGTCAGGTACTCCCGGGTCTGGCTGCTCATCCAGATGCCGGACGTGAAGTGCACCACGCCGCTCTCCGCCGCCTGCAGGTGCGCCACGATGACGTGCTTCACGGCGTCGTACATGCCTGGGATGGCCGTCCTGGAGAAGAAGGACGGCGGGGGCAGGGAGTACTGAGGTTTCAAGTATCCGAGCAGCCTGTTGAAGCCGACGCTGTCCACCAGCGAGTACGGCTGGAGGTCAAGGGCGATCATCTCAGCAATGAGACTCGTGATTTTTTTGGCGACGGGATGAGAATCATAGAGCTTCTCGCTGCCGTCGTCCGAGGCGGCGCCCGCCGGCTGCGAGCTGGGGGGCCCGCGGGAGCCCGGCGGGGAGGGCGGGGCCGGCCTGGGGCCCTCGGGCTTCAGCACGCCGCTGTGGAACCTCTGCAGGTGCCGCAGGAGACAGCTGGTGCCCAGGTTCGTCGGCTTCTTGCCCCGGCTGATCGTCCGGCCGCAGTGCAGGCACGCGACCTTCGTGGGGTCTGCGGCGCAGACAGAGAAATGATTCCACAGCTTGGAGGTCTTCTTGCTGTTCGCGGGAAACGCGGCCTGATGGTTTCTCGTGACGACGGCGGGCAGGTCGGTGGGCCTGGAGGAGGTTTCTGCGGAAGCCAAGGTGGCGTAGGGCGAGCTCGCCAGGCCGGCCCCCAGGAAGCCCTCCTGGCCCCCGACCACCTCGGGGTGGCGCCTGTAGAGATGCCGCATCAGGCAGCTGGTGCCCACGTCGCCCTTCTTGCCGCGGCTGATGACGCAGCCGCAGTGCCTGCACACGGCCTTGAGGCTGTCCGTGGGGGCCAGCGAGAAGTGGTGCCACACCTCCGACTTCAGCCTCCGCACGACCTTCTTGTTCTGCTGGAACACGGCGCCGGGCGCGGGCGGGCGGGGGCTGGGCGCGGCGCCCGGCTGCATCTCGGGAGAGGACCCCCACGAGGCCTCGCCCGCGTCCGCGGACAGCAGGGCCGCGTCTTCCGGCGGCGCGTCCGCGGGGTTCCAGGGCCCCGGCGGCTCCGCAGCCAGCCGGTCAGGGGAGGCGGGGGCGGAGGGGGCGTCCGGGACCACCCTCCCCGGAGATGGGGGGGGGCTGGGCTCGCCGTCGGGGGGGGCCGGCAGCAGGGTGGGGGGCGCGGAGTAGGGGGCCGGCACGCCGGCGCCGCCGCCGTTCTCCCGCAGCACGATGGCGCGGTGCGCCCTCCACATGTGGCGGATCAGGCAGCTGGTGCCCAGGTCTTTGCCGTTCTTGCCGCGGCTGAACTCGTTCATGCAGTGGATGCACACGGCCTTGGAGCTGTCCAGGGGGGACAGGTAGAAGTGCTTCCAGACGGCGGACCTCCTCCGGGACCCGCACGCGCTCCGAGGCAGGGGGAGCGTCTTCTCCGCCCTGTTCTCCGCAGGGTCGCTGCAGTCGAGAGCGGGGGGGCGGGGAGGCGGCCCCGCCAGGGCCTCATCCACGCTGGACCCCTCGGAGGCCAGCACGTCGGGGACCTCTTCGGAGGAAACCACGGAGCTGGCTTCCTCTGTCCCCTGACGGGGAGACGGGACCCTGGAGGCGGCTCTGGGGACCAGCTTGCCAGGTAGGAGGCCGGGGCCCGGGTCCCCAGTGTCGCTGGGCGCTGGCGGGGGCCGCGGCGGCGGGGCGGGGTGGGAGGCTGGGGTGGGCGTGCCGGCAGTGTCCTTGGCGAGCACGGTCGGGTGCGCCCTCCGCACGTGCCGCATCAGGCAGCTGGTGCTCAGGTCCTTCTCGTTCTTGCCGCGGCTGAACTCCTTCATGCAGTAGGTGCAGACGGCCTTCGTGCTATCCCGCGGTGAGATAAAAAAGTGCTTCCAGGCCGGGGACTTCTTCCGGGAGCCGAGGCCGCGGCCGGAGAGCAGGCTCTGCGTCACGGCCTCCATGGCCACGCTGTACAGGGTGCTGCTGAGCTGCGAGAGCAGGGCCCCGCCGTCGTCCTCGGGCTCGGGGGAGGCGCGCCGCCCGGGCGGCCTGCAGCCGCAGCCCGCCTCTCGGCCCTCTGCCCGCTCGTCGCCACTGTCCACCTGCTTCCTGGCCTCCTGCTCGCCTTTGAGGTCTGCTCTTTCCACACTGTGATGAGGGACTGGATGGTCATCTTCCTCTTCCAGTTTCAAGTTTATACTACCAGAAACAGCGTCGCCTGCCCTGTTGGGACGAGGCTCCTGGTGGTTCTCCATGACTGACCATCACTGTCCGGACTCGCCTCCCTCCCCCAAGATGCACCTTCAGTTCTCTTAGAAGCAGCCTGTCTGTCGGGATGTTCACAAATATGGCTGACCGTGGATCTTACTGAGGTGTGGACGAGGGACTCCTGAGCACTTCATCTTGGGGTGAGGGTCACGGCTCCCCAGTGCGCCACGGCCCAGACACGCGTGTACATGGCGGAGACCTGCTGGGTTCAGACGAGGGCGCGCCGGCATCTCGACGGCACAGTGGTCCTTCTGTGTGATCTAGAACAGACGGAACCAAGTTAGACCAAGGGCTCGGTCACGTCTATCAGCCTCCATATGCTTACAGAGCAACGCCAGAATGCTGAGTTGACACAGAAAAGCAAGTTCCTTGACTTTCTTTAAATCCAGGTACACAATGAAAATACCCTCTAAATAGACATTTCCCAAAGAAGACACACAAGTGGCCAAAAGGCATGTGAAAAGATGTTTAACATCGCTAATGATCAGAGAAATACAAATCAAAACTACAAGGACGTACCAGCTCACGCCGGTCGGAAGGCTGTCATCCGAAAGTCTACGCACAGGAAATGCTGGAGAGGGTGTGGAGAAAAGGGCCCCCCCCCCCCCCCCCACTGCTGCGGGGCGGAAACCAGTGCCGCCCCCGTGGAGAGCGGACTGGAGGCGCCCCGACAGACTCAGAGCAGAGCTACTGCCCGACCCCGCAACCCCGCTCCCGGGCGCAGCAGCTGGACTGGGCAGCCCGACAGACACTGAACTGTCTGCTTCCATTTGGGGCCGAGGCGGCGGAGAGCAGGCTCCGTCAGGGCTCGCCCTTCGGGGGGAGCTGCGAGCAGGGCCCGCCGTCGTCCTCGGGCTCGGGGGAGGCGCGCCGCCCGGGCGGCCTGCAGCCGCAGCCCGCCTCTCGGCCCTCTGCCCGCTCGTCGCCACTGTCCACCTGCTTCCTGGCCTCCTGCTCGCCTTTGAGGTCTGCTCTTTCCACACTGTGATGAGGGACTGGATGGTCATCTTCCTCTTCCAGTTTCAAGTTTATACTACCAGAAACAGCGTCGCCTGCCCTGTTGGGACGAGGCTCCTGGTGGTTCTCCATGACTGACCATCACTGTCCGGACTCGCCTCCCTCCCCCAAGATGCACCTTCAGTTCTCTTAGAAGCAGCCTGTCTGTCGGGATGTTCACAAATATGGCTGACCGTGGATCTTACTGAGGTGTGGACGAGGGACTCCTGAGCACTTCATCTTGGGGTGAGGGTCACGGCTCCCCAGTGCGCCACGGCCCAGACACGCGTGTACATGGCGGAGACCTGCTGGGTTCAGACGAGGGCGCGCCGGCATCTCGACGGCACAGTGGTCCTTCTGTGTGATCTAGAACAGACGGAACCAAGTTAGACCAAGGGCTCGGTCACGTCTATCAGCCTCCATATGCTTACAGAGCAACGCCAGAATGCTGAGTTGACACAGAAAAGCAAGTTCCTTGACTTTCTTTAAATCCAGGTACACAATGAAAATACCCTCTAAATAGACATTTCCCAAAGAAGACACACAAGTGGCCAAAAGGCATGTGAAAAGATGTTTAACATCGCTAATGATCAGAGAAATACAAATCAAAACTACAAGGACGTACCAGCTCACGCCGGTCGGAAGGCTGTCATCCGAAAGTCTACGCACAGGAAATGCTGGAGAGGGTGTGGAGAAAAGGGACGCCCACTGCTGCGGGGCGGAAACCAGTGCCGCCCCCGTGGAGAGCGGACTGGAGGCGCCCCGACAGACTCAGAGCAGAGCTACTGCCCGACCCCGCAACCCCGCTCCCGGGCGCACCTCTGCAGGAAACACTGAAAAAGACACACGCAGCCCCGTGGTCACAGCAGCACCGCTTCCAGCAGCCACACCCCATCAACAGGTGAGCGGACAGAGAAGGCGTGATGGGACCTGCTTATGCAATGGAGCACTCCCTGGCCACTAGAAAGAGCGAAATACTGCTATCGTGGCAATACCGGTGGACCTACACGTTACACATTAAACGAAGTCAGTCAGATAAGACAAATATGGTATCATTTACAGGCGGAATCTATAAAACATGACAATGGACTTACTTACAAAACAGAAACAGACGCACAGGCACAGAAAATAAATTTAGGGTCACCAAGGGTGAAAGGCAGAGGGAAGGATCAATTAGAAATTTGGGAGTAACACACACATGCTACTATATATCCAAAAATGTCAGAAAAGGTTATAAGGAGAAAATACCAAGGGACATCCCTGGTCCGTCAGTGGTAAAGAGTCTGCCTGCCAATGCAGGGGACATGGGTTCAATCCCTGGTCTGGGAAGATCCTGCGTGTCTCAGAGCAACTCAGCCCTGTGCCTCATCTGCTGAGCCTGCATGCTGCAGCTACTCAGACCCATGCGTCGGGAGCCTGTGGCCTATAACAGCAAAAGCCCCTGCCGTCAGAAGCCCACGCGCCCAGCGAGGAGCAGCCCGGGCTGGTGGAGACGAGAGACAGCCCCCACGCAGCAACGAAGACCCAGCACAGCCAGGAATAAACTCCAAAAAATTTAAACACAAATGGAGAGGGAGAGAAAATACCAAGACGTGGTAAGGTCCCTTCTCACAATAGGTGGGCTTCCTTGGTGGCTCAGTGCTGAAGAACCTGCTTGACAATGCAGGGGACCTGGGCTCATTCGCTGGGTCTGGAAGACCCCCTGGAGAAGGAAAGAGCAACCACTCCAGCATTCTTGCCTGGGAAATTCTATGAACAGAGGAGCCTGGCAGGCTACAGACCGAGGGGTCACAAAGAGTCAGACACAATTTAGCAATTAAACAGCAGCAAGGTAACTTCCTAAATGACTGGTAACAATGAACATTTTATGTGCTTATTTGCCATTTTCTTCTCTCCATTGGTGAACCATCTGCTCACATATTTTGCCCGTGTTTTTATGAATTGTATATTTTCTTATTATTGAGTTCTCAGAGTTCTTTATTTCTGGAGAGAAGCCCTTTATCAAGTATACGATTCCAGTCTGCGGCTTGTCTTTTCATTCTCTGCACAGTGCTTCCTCGGGGGAGGCGCGGAGCTGCTCACTGAGGGCCCTCGTTTTACTGCTCAGCCTGCGTCGACTCACTGAAACCACGTGACCATGTTTTGAGGAAGTTTAATACGACATTTCTCCTTTTACACAGGACACTGAGGCACAGAGAGGGTGAGAACGTGTCCAGGACACACAGGTGGAGACAGGCTGTTGCCCACATTCTGGAATAAGCGCCGAAGCCCAAGTGGGCTGAGGGCGATGGAGAGAAGACAGGAGCATAGGACGAGGAGATGTGGCCACGAACACAGCAACATGGATGGAGATGATCATACAAAGTGAAGTCAGAGAGACAAATACCATGACATTCACTTATATGTGAACCCGAAATATGACACAAGCGAACTTACCTATGAAACAGAAGCAGACTCACAGAGAGATGTGCTTGTGGTGCCGAGGAGGAGGGGTCAGCAGAGGCAGACCAGAGTACAGAGGACGGACAGACAACAACAGACAACAAGGTCCTACTGCTGAGCACAGGAATCATATTCAACATGCTGTGATAAACCATAATGGAAAAGAATAGGAAAATAACAGTTTTGATTAAAGACTTCAGACCAGATTCAAGAATCCCTACAAACTCCAAGTAAGATCAAAGAAAAAGGAAAAAAAAAGGGCTAAAAACAAGAGATGAAGCAGAGAGAAAGACGAGGAGGGATGGAGGAATGTCTCACATGCCACTGGTGGGTCAAAGCATTAAACAGCCACCCAGTTTCTTTAACTGGGTCTGGAAGACCCCTGGAGAAGGAAAGAGCAACCACTCCAGCATTCTTGCCTGGGAAATTCTATGAACAGAGGAGCCTGGCAGGCTACAGACCGAGGGGTCACAAAGAGTCAGACACAATTTAGCAATTAAACAGCAGCAAGGTAACTTCCTAAATGACTGGTAACAATGAACATTTTATGTGCTTATTTGCCGTTTTCTTCTCTCCATTGGTGAACCATCTGCTCACATATTTTGCCCGTGTTTTTATGAATTGTATATTTTCTTATTATTGAGTTCTCAGAGTTCTTTATTTCTGGAGAGAAGCCCTTTATCAAGTATACGATTCCAGTCTGCGGCTTGTCTTTTCATTCTCTGCACAGTGCTTCCTCGGGGGAGGCGCGGAGCTGCTCACTGAGGGCCCTCGTTTTACTGCTCAGCCTGCGTCGACTCACTGAAACCACGTGACCATGTTTTGAGGAAGTTTAATACGACATTTCTCCTTTTACACAGGACACTGAGGCACAGAGAGGGTGAGAACGTGTCCAGGACACACAGGTGGAGACAGGCTGTTGCCCACATTCTGGAATAAGCGCAAGCCCAAGTGGGCTGAGGCGATGGAGAGAAGACAGGAGCATAGGGGCGAGGAGATGTGGCCACGAACACAGCAACATGGATGGAGATGATCATACAAAGTGAAGTCAGAGAGACAAATACCATGACATTCACTTATATGTGAACCCGAAATATGACACAAGCGAACTTACCTATGAAACAGAAGCAGACTCACAGAGAGATGTGCTTGTGGTGCCGAGGAGGAGGGGTCAGCAGAGGCAGACCAGAGTACAGAGGACGGACAGACAACAACAGACAACAAGGTCCTACTGCTGAGCACAGGAATCATATTCAACATGCTGTGATAAACCATAATGGAAAAGAATAGGAAAATAACAGTTTTGATTAAAGACTTCAGACCAGATTCAAGAATCCCTACAAACTCCAAGTAAGATCAAAGAAAAAGGAAAAAAAAAGGGCTAAAAACAAGAGATGAAGCAGAGAGAAAGACGAGGAGGGATGGAGGAATGTCTCACATGCCACTGGTGGGTGCAGTCAGCAGCAACCGGTCTGTGGGGGATTCCAGGGGACAGACCACCCAGTTTCTTTAACAAACTGCTTGAATCCCGGGTCTGAAAGAGCAAACATTCCTCAGACAAGGCGGAGACCTCGGTAATGATTTAACATGTGACGTGAAGTGATTCTTAGTTTATTAAGGTATAAAGACACTGTGCATAGGGCTTTTTATTTAAAGAATCCCATCTTTTCAAGACATTTACTGAAGACCTCCAGACAATATACAGCTTTCAGTACCTGCTTTATAACAGCTGAGACAGAGCTTCCCTGGTAGCTCAGTGGTAAAGAGTTCACCTGCCAATGCAGGAGACATGAGGTCGATCTCTGATCCGGGAAGATCCCACAGGCTGCGGAGCAACGAAGCCGTGAGCCAGAGCCATGGAGCCTGTGCCTTAGAGCCTCGGAGCCACAGCCATGGAGCCCATGGGCCACAACTACTGAAGCCCGTGTGCCCCAGAGCCCGAGTTCCACAACAAGAGAAGTCACTGCCACAAGAAGCCTGCTCACCTCAGCTAGAGAGGAGCTCCCACTCCCTGCAAATAGAGAAGAGCCTGCGGCAGCAGTGAGAACCCAGAAGAGCCAAAAAAAAAAAAAACCAAGACACAACCGTGACAGGAGCGGCCACGCATTCGTAACTGTAAAGCCAGGCGATGGCTGCAGAGGCTCATCCCCCACATCTTGTCTTCCTAGCACACATCACTATGCTGCCACAGGAATTATTTCAAGAAAAGATAACTACACAGAGTAGTGTCTTTTCAAGAGAAGCAACCGTAAACCAGGAGACAAAGAAATGATGTCTTCATAGTAGTGGGGAAAAAATAGCCAAACCAGAATTCAATATTCAGCAAAAATATTCCTAGATAAATTAATATGAAATAAAAACACTGCTGGGCATACCACACCCAGAATGTGTCACCAGATGACATGCAAAAGAATGTATTTCTTTCAGCAAGACATAATTTCATATGGAAATTCAGTGATAGACCAGATTCAAGAATCCCTACAAACTCCAAGTAAGGGGAAAAAGGGCTAAAACAAGAGATGAAGCAGAGAGAAAGACGAGGAGGGATGGAGGAATGTCTCACATGCCACTGGTGGGTGCAGTCAGCAGCAACCGGTCTGTGGGGGATTCCAGGGGACAGACCACCCAGTTTCTTTAACAAACTGCTTGAATCCCGGTCTGAAAGAGCAAACAGTCCTCAGACAAGGCGGAGACCTCGGTAATGATTTAACATGTGACGTGAAGTGATTCTTAGTTTATTAAGGTATAAAGACACTGTGCATAGGGCTTTTTATTTAAAGAATCCCATCTTTTCAAGACATTTACTGAAGACCTCCAGACAATATACAGCTTTCAGTACCTGCTTTATAACAGCTGAGACAGAGCTTCCCTGGTAGCTCAGTGGTAAAGAGTTCACCTGCCAATGCAGGAGACATGAGGTCGATCTCTGATCCGGGAAGATCCCACAGGCTGCGGAGCAACGAAGCCGTGAGCCAGAGCCATGGAGCCTGTGCCTTAGAGCCTCGGAGCCACAGCCATGGAGCCCATGGGCCACAACTACTGAAGCCCGTGTGCCCCAGAGCCCGAGTTCCACAACAAGAGAAGTCACTGCCACAAGAAGCCTGCTCACCTCAGCTAGAGAGGAGCTCCCACTCCCTGCAAATAGAGAAGAGCCTGCGGCAGCAGTGAGAACCCAGAAGAGCCAAAAAAAAAAAAAAACCAAGACACAACCGTGACAGGAGCGGCCACGCATTCGTAACTGTAAAGCCAGGCGATGGCTGCAGAGGCTCATCCCCCACATCTTGTCTTCCTAGCACACATCACTATGCTGCCACAGGAATTATTTCAAGAAAAGATAACTACACAGAGTAGTGTCTTTTCAAGAGAAGCAACCGTAAACCAGGAGACAAAGAAATGATGTCTTCATAGTAGTGGGGAAAAAATAGCCAAACCAGAATTCAATATTCAGCAAAAATATTCCTAGATAAATTAATATGAAATAAAAACACTGCTGGGCATACCACACCCAGAATGTGTCACCAGATGACATGCAAAAGAATGTATTTCTTTCAGCAAGACATAATTTCATATGGAAATTCAGTGATGCACAAGAGTAACAAGGGAGGGCTTCCCTGGTGGTCCAGTGGGTAAGGACACCGCCTTGCAGTGCAAGGGGCGCCGGTTCGATCCCTGGCCTGGGAAGATCCCACGTGCCGCGGAGCGGCTGGACCCATGTGTCCAATTACTGAGCCAGAGCTCTGGAGCGCATGCGCCCAGGGCCGGTGCTCTGTGACAACAGAGGCCACTGCGATGGGAGGCCCACATGGGCCAAGGAACAAAGATGGATGAAAATGGATAAATGAAAGACCAACAGAAGTGGCCCGCCCAACCCCCTCCCTCCCCAACCCGCACACTCCCCCCAAAAATGACACGTTTCTAAATAATCCATGGTCCAAAAACAAGAGGAAGAAGAAATCAGAAAGTACTTTCATCTGAACGAAAATAAAGACATAACGAGCCAAAACATGTGAGATGTAGCTAAGTGGTGCTCAGAGAAAAACATACAGCTTCAAATGTCCTATCAGAAAAGAGACACCTCAAACCCATGATGCAAGCATTCTCCTCCAGCTTAAAAAAAGAACAAAAGCAAACTGGAAAAAGAACCAGCCAAACCAACACAGAAACAAGGAGATAATACACATTAGGGTGGATACTGATGGAATAACAAAATAGAAAAGTGACATAGAACATCAATGAAGCCAAAAACTGGTTTTCTGAAAACATCGATGGAAGGGACAGATGCCTAGCTAGATTAACCAAGAAAAAGAGAAGACAGAGATTACAAACCGTGGGAACATTACCACTGCCTACTCAGACACTAAGTGAACTATAAGAGAGTTCTAGGAATAGCTTTCTTTTCAAGAGAAGCAACCGTAAACCAGGAGACAAAGAAATGATGTCTTCATAGTAGTGGGGAAAAATAGCCAAACCAGAATTCAATATTCAGCAAAAATATTCCTAGATAAATTAATATGAAATAAAAACACTGCTGGGCATACCACACCCAGAATGTGTCACCAGATGACATGCAAAAGAATGTATTTCTTTCAGCAAGACATAATTTCATATGGAAATTCAGTGATGCACAAGAGTAACAAGGGAGGGCTTCCCTGGTGGTCCAGTGGGTAAGGACACCGCCTTGCAGTGCAAGGGGCGCCGGTTCGATCTCTGGCCTGGGAAGATCTCACGTGCCGTGGAGCGGCTAGACCCATGTGTCCAATTACTGAGCCAGAGCTCTGGAGCGCATGCACCTGGAGCCAGCGCTCTGCGACAACAGAGGCCACCGCGATGGGAGGCCCACATGGGCCAAGGAACAAATATGGATGAAAATAGATAAATGAAAGACCAATAGAAGTGGCCCGCCCACTCCCCTTCCTCCCCAACCCGCACACTCCCCCCAAAAATGACACGTTTCTAAATAATCCATGGTCCAAAAACAAGAGGAAGAAGAAATCAGAAAGTACTTTCATCTGAACGAAAATAAAGACATAACGAGCCAAAACATGTGAGATGTAGCTAAGTGGTGCTCAGAGAAAAACATACAGCTTCAAATGTCCTATCAGAAAAGAGACACCTCAAACCCATGATGCAAGCATTCTCCTCCAGCTTAAAAAAAGAACAAAAGCAAACTGGAAAAAGAACCAGCCAAACCAACACAGAAACAAGGAGATAATACACATTAGGGTGGATACTGATGGAATAACAAAATAGAAAAGTGACATAGAACATCAATGAAGCCAAAAACTGGTTTTCTGAAAACATCGATGGAAGGGACAGATGCCTAGCTAGATTAACCAAGAAAAAGAGAAGACAGAGATTACAAACCGTGGGAACATTACCACTGCCTACTCAGACACTAAGTGAACTATAAGAGAGTTCTAGGAATAGCTTTCTAATTACAAGTTCAACAACTTAGGTGAAATGGAAAAATTCCTAGGAAGTGACAGTTAACAAAAGGGACTCAAGGAGTAATAGAAAGCCAGAACAGCCCTATGACAAGTGACACTACTGAATTAGTATCTTAAAAACGCCCTACAAACAAAAATGTCGGCCCGGACGCCAGCTTCACTGGAGAATTTTGTCAAACACTTACAGAACCCCACTAACTTAGTACAAACTCTTTGAAAAAAGGGTAGCGTACTTCCCAGTTTATTGTACAAGGAGGATCTCCCAGGTACCAAAGCCAAAGACACAACAAGAGAACTACAGACGCTCCCAGACACACAAAGGAAAATGTAGACGTGGAAGCCGCCACATTTTGGTAACTTCTCTGTATTAAAAAGCAGACATCGATTTGCTGACAAAGGCCTGTCTAGACAAAGCTATGGTTTTCCCAGTAGACACGTATGGATGTGAGAGCTGAGCACCAATGAAATGATGCTTTCAAACTGTGGTGCTGGAGAAGATTCTTGAGAGTCCCTTGGACGGCAAAATCACAGCAGTCAATGCTAAAGGAAAGTAACCTTGAATATTCATTGGAAAGACTGATGCTGAAGCTCTAATACTTTGGCCACCTGATGCGACAACCTAACTCACTGGAAAAGACCCTGATGCTGGGAAAAATTGAAGGCAGGAAGAGAAGAGGGTGGCAGAGGATGAAGTGGTGAGACAGCATCACCAACTCCACAGACAGGAGTCTGAGCCAGACTCTGGGAGATGGCGGAGGACGGGGGGACGGGCGCGCTGCCGTCCACGAGTCGCAGAGTCAGACACAACTGAGTGACCGAGCAACAAAACGTCTGCAGAAGAGGAAGCACCATGAGGTTAGGAAAAGTTAGTGCAAGTCATCTCTCCTTCTCAGATGTAAAGAAAACTAGTATCTGATAAGGTTAGTATGCAGACAGAATAATGGGCCCTCAAAACGAGTCCACATCCTAACTCTCAGACCTGCAACTTCGGTAGGCTACACAGCAAGTAGAATTGTTAGCAAGAATTCAGATCGGATGAAGGTTACTGAACCAGGATAATGGGCAGACTATCCTGGATTACCTGGGTGGATCCAATACTATCACAAGGATCTTAAAAAGTGGAAGGAAGAGTAGGGGAGAGACAAAGGAAGATGCGACTTTGGAAGGTGAGAGAGACGCAGTGTTGCTGGCTCTGAAGATGAAGGGAGGGGCCCCCGCTGCCAGGAGGGAAGCCGTCTGCTATCACCTTGACAAGCTCGGGGCACCCCGCTCAGACCCCCGGCCTCCAGATTTATGCTCTTTCAAATCACTAAGTCTGTGGTAATTTGTTAAAGCAGCACTAAAAAAACTAATAAAATAAGCAGTAGAAAAGGATTAAGATTAAATCCTACAAAAGGATAAGAGAAAAAATAATGAAGACAGGAGAACATCACTATAGATAATGAAAGCACACTAGAAAAACATAAACACAAATTAAGAGTATTTCAAAAGAAGTTAATGACATTAAGAATATAATACAGGGCTTCCCTGGTGGTCCAGTGGGTAAGGACACCGCCTTGCAGTACAAGGGGCGCTGGTTCGAGCCCTGGTCTGGGAAGATCCCACGTGCCGCGGAGCGGCTGGACTGATGTGTCCAATTACCGAGCCAGAGCTCTGGTGCGCGTGCGCCCAGAACCAGTGCTCTGCGACAACAGAGGCCACCACGATGGGAGGCCCACACGGGCCAAAGGAAAAAGATGGATGAAAATGGACAATTGAAAGACCAATAGAAGTGGCCTGCCTGCTCCCCTCCCTCTCCACCCCACCCCCACCAAAATAAATAAATAAATAAATAAATCTTAAAAAAAAAAAAGAAAATAATACAGAAGAACAAAATGATAGAAAAACATTGCTATGAGGTTATAGATCCTAAGATAATATTACAGATAAAAGTAAAATGTCATTTTAGAATAAAGACTAAGTAAGAAGCAACAAAGAACAAATAAACTCCAAGGATGACTGATCAAGATAAACAGTTTAGGGAAAAACAATTGTAATTAAAACATAAGTAGATACAGCATACGTATAATCAAGGGGTTCCTCCATAAAAGAGGGGGACAGAGCTAGAGAACAGAATACTGAAAACTTGGAAATAAACAAGATGTACTCAAACAGCACATTGGGCTTCCCTGGTGGCTCCGTGGTAAAGAACCCTCCTGCCAGTGCAGGGGTCACCGGTTCGATCCCTGGTCCGGGGAGGGTCCCAAATGCCAAAGGGTACTTGAGCCCGCGCGCCGCAACCGCTGAACTGCAAACTCTAGAACCTGGGAGCCGCAACCCCTGAGCCACGAGCTCCAGAGCCAGGCTCCGCAACAAGACACGGCCTCCGAGGGCGGTGCCAGAGGCCCACACAGGACCTGGCGGGCGCAGTCCACGGGGCACAAGGAGTCGGACGCGAATGAAGCGACCTGCTTGTTCTGCAGGGCGTAGGATGGTGGCTTATAAAGAGTGGAGGAGACAGAAACGCAAGTGAGGTTTCTGGTTGTATCTTCTACACAATGTTGTCTTCTGAGCCTATGTTACCGTTACATTAAACTGTAGAACATTTCAAATGTGAAATAAATAGATCTAAATGTGTACCATGTGAGGGACCATAACTGCAAACAAAGGAGAATCGCCAAGGGGCTTTAACACACAGGACTTTATTCATCCAAAGCAGAATGTATACTAGAGACAAAAAGAACTTAAAAACAAAAAAGTACCTTAAGTTTCGGTAAGTGATTTCATTAGCAGTAGTAACAAAATATTGTCTTTTTTACCCATGTTACATATACTTGAGCATAAAACAAAAAGTAATTATGCCAATGGCGTTAAGAATCAAAACTTTCAGAATAAGAAGATAAAATTGAAAAAGAAAAGAAAGTAAAGCTGTGTATTTTCAAATTTGTTTTGAAAGCATCAGGATGAACTCTTGATGTCTTACGACTGTATTTCTGAGCTCTGTGCACCAGACGCAGTGACACCCCCACGCACGGAACACGTCTAGTCCCGGGACTCTGGTTTCTAAGCACCCTCCTGCCCTGAAGGGAACCGCCGTACTCCAGAGGCAAGGGGAAAGCCACGCTGCCAGGCCCGCGCCCGAGGGGCACCGGGCGCTCGCTCCGCAGGGCTCCCATGCCAGTCAAGACCATCTGAACGCCAAAACACAAACCAGCAGAGTAAAACAGATTGAATAAATCTGCTAGTCTGCACTGATGCTCAAAGACTAAAAAGGAAACACAAGAGCACCTGCCACAGCAGAGGTGCTGCGGCCGCCGCTCCCTGGAAAGGGGAGATGGAGGGAAGGGCACAGCACCGGCCTGTCTCCCTCGAATGTAACGGGTGAGAGGAACGAAACACAGAAAGAAGGTCCAACAGCCCTAGACGTGGGTGCGGCCCCGACAAGACAGCCCTGGAGGGCGGCGCCCGGGAGGCCGGCCCCACCGCCGGAAGACGTGGGGTCCCGGTGGCTGGCACCCGAGGATGGGGCGCAGCTGGGGACAGAGGGCCAGCTGTCATTTATCCTCGGGCTTCCGCCGAGGCCGAGGCCGGCCCCTACCTACTGGCCGTGTTGTTCAAGGGTCAACGCCAAGAACGGCGAACACACGCAGAACGCAGGGACACCCGCAAGACCACTGGCCCAGTCTCTTCAGAAAGTCAGCGCCATGGCCGAGTGGGGCGGCTGCTGCTCGGGAGCACAAGAGGCCAGAGACAGCCCAGCGCCGTGACTGGGGGAGACTGGTCTGGCACAAACAGCACGTCCACCCCCGAGGGGGCCGTGACCGCGGCCTGGCCGCCGAGCGTCCTGACGACGGCGGTCCCTCCCTCCGCAGCGGGATCCCGGGGAGAGAGAACTCCTCTGCCTGCCCCTCCTGCTTTGCGGGGGTGGCGTGCAGTCTGCAGGATCCTAGTCCCCTGACCAGGAGCCGAACCCGGGCCCCCAGCAGTGAAGCACTCCAGAGCCGAGTCCAAACCGCGGGACTGGCAGGCCGCTCCCCGGCCACCTGCCTTTCCTGAGAAGAGGGTGCGCGGGGTGGCGTGCTGTGACGCCTGCTCTCTGCTGGAGCCTGGGAGCGCTGGAGGGCAGGTCGTGGGCCAGCGCCCCACCGCAGGGCAGGCGCCAGAGCGCCGGGACGTGCCACGGCCTTTACGACACAGACGCACACCTGCCTCCAGCCGCACCCCCTGCCCCCGCGAGCCCCCGGATCAGCCGCGCCAGCCTGCTTCAGCCCCGGACGCGGCAGTCTTTGCATCGAGGCTACGACTTACGATCAGGTCCGCCTCTGAGAGGGACGCTGCGTCTGCCGAGGGTGCGGAGCCAGGACTCACACCCCGCAAGGCGGCCGCGGCCGCAGCCCGGCGCACTCCCGGAGAACGCGCCACCCGGGACGGCCGTGCCGACGCGGAGAGCCAGACCAAGGCCGGACCGAGCCCACTGCAGAGGGGCCCACTCAGGGATCTAGACCCGGAGCCGCCTCCTCGAGACATGGTCAGAAACCCGGACCACGCCAGCCGGGAAAGAAAGGACGCTCCGAAGCAGGCAGAGTCTCCCGTGGGGGCCGCTGGCCCCTGCTGCCCCGCGGCGCTCTGGGTCGCAGACCAGGGCGACTGGGGTTCCTCTGCTCTGCTCGGAAGAGCCCCCCTGCTCCAGGCCGGCGCCGGCTGCTCCGAGGCGGGACCCCCGCGGCAGGCTGCCTCCGGCGCGGTGGGTGCCGCAGCTGGAAGCGCTTCGCGGTCCGCGTGCTGCCAGGACGCGCTGCCTGCTGCCCGCACGCCCGCTCAGGCGGCCCGCGCTCCCTCGGCGGCTCCCTCGGGGTGAGCCGGTCACAGGTGCGCCTCTGTCAGACGGGCTCTGGACGAGGACCCCGTTCCCTCCATCCACGCCCGTGGGCAGGGGCGGCAGGACACGGCCAGTGCAGGGCCACGTGGCCTGAGGAGCCACCGCCCACGGCGCCCACGCGGGTCAGCGGGGACGCGCTGCCCCAGGCTGCAAGGCCCTCAACGGATCGAGAGCAGACCCCAAGCAGCGTGCACCCCTGAGCAAGGTGGGGGGCGCTTCCTGGCAGGACACGGCTCCCAGGCCGGCCTCCCAGCCCATGCTGCTGCTCACTCAGGGCCTCCGCTCCACTGCCAGACCCTCAGGGCGGGACTCGCATGGGTTTCCTGGGGCACACTCCTCAGGCCGGCATCGCCCTGCCCCTGCCTGCCTGTGCTCTTCCTGGGAGCACCTGCTGACCGCCTTCTCCGCTTTAAGCCCGTGCCCACCACCACTACGGACGCTCTCGTATGGTACCACTGCCCCGGCAGGAAGCACAGTGCCGGGCGCAGAGCAGAGGCGAGAAAACCTCACGCAGAGTCAGGCACCTCCGTCCCTCCTGGCCCCCTCTACTTGAGAAACAGCAGGCAGCCACAGAAGAGACTTCATTTTATTCCTGACAGTGCCTTCCAGGGTCCTAACTGCCAAAAGCACACATCAAACAGGTAGCTAGGAAGTGATCTGAACTGCTCCAGACTGATGAAAAATCGGGCAGCGACGTACGGTAAGGCAGAAGGGTGGGAGAGACAGAGAAGTGGCCAGGCCGAACCTCTGGAAGCTGCCTGATAGGATCCCTGCTGCAGCCAGATACTGGAGCGAGGCCAGACGGAGAGGCCGCAGGGCGGGCAGGGCTGGCCGCAGACTGTGACTTTCAGCAGCTGAATTCAGTAAAACACAAAACGCGGACACCACCGATGCTTCCTACAGCTTGCATCGAGACCCGGGATTTAACAGCGCCTTAAACATCAAGCAGTGACGAGGAAAATGACCATCGTCGCCGCCAGCTCTCAGTCACACGCTTTGTGCAGAGAAGCTCGGGAGGGACACAGGACGCTGACGAGCGACAATCGGGGGCCCCACCGCCTCCCTGCACCCCCTTCCGCTCACCTGCCCCTCCCCGCGTCCAGCAGTGCTCACCCCGAAGGAGGCCACAGCGGAGCTGGGTGAAGACGCTGAGGCCGGGCGAAGAGACGTGCCAGCACAGAGTGAAGGAGGGGATAGAACTGACCGCGGTCCAGCGCCTCGTGCTCCAGCAGCTCCGCTGCCCAGGGCTGGTCACTCTCCAACTCCCACGCCAGGCAGGGATCTGAAACACAACACACACACGCCTTCACTACGGACAAAGCGCGCCGGCCTCGGCTCCTCTGTGCAGATGCAGAGTTCAGTCCGCGACCCGAGCCTTTCCCGAAGCCTCGGGGACCCGCCTGGCGCGGCGTGAGTCACCCACAAGCCTCTTCCTGCGTGGCGACGTTAAAACTCAGGGCAGAGTCTCGTGTCCGAAACCATCAGGAATTAACAGAACAGTGAGGGGAGGGGGGACGTGTCACCTGCGAAGTGGATTTAGAGTCTGCACTTTCTTCCAATACAAGAGATTAACTTCCTGGAGACTCACGGAATCTCTTAAGTTGTGCGTTTCGAAGTAACCGAACCTGGCCCCTCTACTTGAGAAACAGCAGGCAGCCACAGAAGAGACTTCATTTTATTCCTGACAGTGCCTTCCAGGGTCCTAACTGCCAAAAGCACACATCAAACAGGTAGCTAGGAAGTGATCTGAACTGCTCCAGACTGATGAAAAATCGGGCAGCGACGTACGGTAAGGCAGAAGGGTGGGAGAGACAGAGAAGTGGCCAGGCCGAACCTCTGGAAGCTGCCTGATAGGATCCCTGCTGCAGCCAGATACTGGAGCGAGGCCAGACGGAGAGGCCGCAGGGCGGGCAGGGCTGGCCGCAGACTGTGACTTTCAGCAGCTGAATTCAGTAAAACACAAAACGCGGACACCACCGATGCTTCCTACAGCTTGCATCGAGACCCGGGATTTAACAGCGCCTTAAACATCAAGCAGTGACGAGGAAAATGACCATCGTCGCCGCCAGCTCTCAGTCACACGCTTTGTGCAGAGAAGCTCGGGAGGGACACAGGACGCTGACGAGCGACAATCGGGGGCCCCACCGCCTCCCTGCACCCCCTTCCGCTCACCTGCCCCTCCCCGCGTCCAGCAGTGCTCACCCCGAAGGAGGCCACAGCGGAGCTGGGTGAAGACGCTGAGGCCGGGCGAAGAGACGTGCCAGCACAGAGTGAAGGAGGGGATAGAACTGACCGCGGTCCAGCGCCTCGTGCTCCAGCAGCTCCGCTGCCCAGGGCTGGTCACTCTCCAACTCCCACGCCAGGCAGGGATCTGAAACACAACACACACACGCCTTCACTACGGACAAAGCGCGCCGGCCTCGGCTCCTCTGTGCAGATGCAGAGTTCAGTCCGCGACCCGAGCCTTTCCCGAAGCCTCGGGGACCCGCCTGGCGCGGCGTGAGTCACCCACAAGCCTCTTCCTGCGTGGCGACGTTAAAACTCAGGGCAGAGTCTCGTGTCCGAAACCATCAGGAATTAACAGAACAGTGAGGGGAGGGGGGACGTGTCACCTGCGAAGTGGATTTAGAGTCTGCACTTTCTTCCAATACAAGAGATTAACTTCCTGGAGACTCACGGAATCTCTTAAGTTGTGCTAGATCGTTTCCTGCGAAAATGTAAACCAGGACAAGCAGATACAATCTGTTTAAGGATTACAGGAAGCGTGCATCCTGGCATGGACAGCCCATGGCAAGCCCTGAGTCAACTGGTGTGAGCAGTCTCCTCTCACGAGATAACTCTATGGAAATTAAGTCAGAACTGAAAACTGGCTTATCCAGAGCACTTTTTCAAAACTCCTGCTGAACCCTTGTCTCCTACTTTTATCATGTGGTGCAGACAAAACATCAAAAATGGATCTGATCGAAGTCAACTTCAAAACCAATGACTTCCCTTTTTTACAAAACCCTGAGAATGCCAACAGAAGCTTCTCCTGATGGCTTAGTTCTTGCGGCGAGGTGCACGTGCGTGTCCACTGACCGTCACCAGGAGAGTCCGGGGAGCTGGCAGTTCTCTTAAGCCAGGACGACGGTGTGGGTCACAGAAGATACACAAATGACTCCGCCCTTACTTGGGTCTAGAAAAAGCAACCGCAACTGGAAATTAGGCTTTGCAACTTGATTCATATTTCCACTACCTAAACTTGAGTGGTCATACCCAGAGACACGAACGGCAACTGAAAAGCATCAGAGGCCTGCAGTGACAGGAACCTCTCATCTGCTTCCAAGACAGATTTAAGTAAGGCCGCCGGTGGCCTCTTCCTGGAAGCGCCCTGAACATGAACTCCTCTATCTAGAGAAAGCCCTAGACAATTAGTAAAGCGATCCGCTGTGGCGGCGGCGGGCAAAGGGCTTCAGGAAAGGCACCCAGACAGAGAGGCCTGTCTGCCGCTGCGACGAGCTGCCCGGCCACCGCCCGGCGACCCCCCACCCCCGGACCGGTCTTCCCGGACGACTCCAGCCCCGGGGCCCGCCCCGCGTGCAGGCGCCCGCGTGGTCAGCCCGTAAAGTTCACACCGGCGGGGCAGCTCTAGCCCTGCGCCCTCCCGGGCCCCCGTGGCCCGCGGCCCGTCCACCCCGGCGTCCGGGGCCGGGCTAGGGGTCCGCACCCACTTTCCGCCACTTGAGGTGTGTCCTCCACCGAGCCCTGCGGCCCGGAAAGAGCGCCCCGGGTGCGACGGTCGGCGGGCCAGCCGTGCGCCAGCTGTCAGCCGGGCCGGGGGCTGGAGGGCTCGGAACTGGGGCGGGCCCGGCGCTCGGCACCGCGGCCCAGGCGGGGTCCCGGCCACGGGAGGCCGCGCCCCCGCCCCCAACCGCCGGCCCCGAGCAGGCGACATCTCGGCGACCCCGGCCCGGGACTCCGGCCTCGCTTTCCGACCCCTGCGACTCTCGCGACCTCTGGCCCCGCGTCCCACCCCCAACCCCGACCCCGCGACCCCGGCCCCCGGTCCCGACGGCGCGCCGGGACGGCCCGGCCCGGGACGCGAGCTCGCGGCGAGGCAGAGCCGGCGCCGGCCGTGCACTCACCGCGGGCGCCCGGCGCGGGGCGGCTCCCGCTGGGCTGCGGACGACGGCCGCGCAGACAGCCGCGATCCCATTCATTAGCCGCGGCTTTGTCTGCCCCCGCGCCCCGCCCGCGCCGCCGCCGCCGCCGCCGCCGCCCGCGACGCCGCCGGACGCTGCTCCCTCCCAGGGCCCCGCGCGGCGCGGGGCGGGGCTGGGGGCGGGGCCGGGGCGCGCAGGCGCAGAGCCCGCCCTCCCCGGGGCCCGGCGGGACAGGAGGCTGGAGGGGAGGCGGCTCCGCTGGTGGGGTGGGTCCGCGCCGACCGCGCAGACGTGGTCCCACCCCCGGCCGGTGTGCGACGACCGCGCAGGCGCAGTCCGTCCCCGAGCCCGTGAGGGCGGTCGCGCAGGCGCAGTCTCCGCGCGCTGGCCGGGTCCCCGAGTCCCGCCTGCGGGGAGGCTCGGCGGCACCGGTCGAGGGAGGGGCAGGGGTCGTCGCGGGGCGTTCCTGGGGATTCGGCAGTTGGCGACGTGGGGGACGCACAAGTGCCTGGCCGCCGAGGATGCGACGCGAGGGCCACCGGGTTCTGCCAGCAGGTGCGCGCAGGTGCGCGTCCCCAACCCGGCGGGCCTGGGACCCCGGGAGGCACGTGGGCGGGGAGCCCACCTCTGCGGGAGCCCCGAGCCCGCCTTACCCTGGAACAGCGCCGCGCGTCCTTCCCGTAGAGGGGCTCCGGGAGGCTCTGCGCGGCGTGCTGGGTGCACTTGAGCCCTTAAGTCTAAGGCGATAAGGTGCTGCCATGCGCGGCCTCGTTCGCCGGAGAACAGGGATTAACATTGAACGCCACTGGGAGCCGGGGGAAGAAAGCCCCTTCCTCTGCAGGGATTGGCGCCGGGGAGGCCTCGGGCCGGCTGGCTGCGCTCGGGTGGAGGCCCAGCGCAGCAGGCGCCGAGGACACGGGACTCTGGCTCGCTTTCGGTGCTTGTGAGAAATCTGGACGTTTAGTTTCCTAACACACGTTTTTGCACAGACCAAATAAATTCCACAGAGTGATTTTGTCACCCTGTTTTAGATTACAGCTTATTTTGTATGAAAACGAGATGTATGTGTTCATTTCCTAAGTCTTACTGTGATGATTAGGGATTCTTTCATTCAACAGTTAACTGGTTTAAGCTCAGTAGAGTGAGTCTGGCGCACCCGCTTCTCCCCGAAGCCCTCCGTGTCTCCCCTCCCCACTCTCCCACAGCCTCCGTGGCCCCCGCCCCCCAGCGCTGGCTGCCTGCTGGGCCCCTGGTGGGACTCCAGCCTCAGGGGCCTGACCTCAGCGATTGAGCCAGGCAGGTGAGAACTTAGGACTTTCTCACGCCCTCTCTAATTTGTTTATTACCAAATCTTAGTGGCAGCAGGGTTTGGTCCCTTTGTTCTCGCTACTGGAGCTCCTGCCCGATAGGATCCTGTCTGGCACAAGACAACAGAGAAGTTTTGTTGTAAAGCTGGGGTTTGGGGGTGGGCAGCACACTAGGTGTGGCCGGGGTGTCAATCCAGCTGCCATCTATTTTTATTTGCCCTGGATCTAAGAATATTTTCTCAGTGTTCAGTGGGTGGGAAAAATGTCAAAATAATATTTTGTGACATGAAAATTCTGTGAAATTCAAGTATCAGTGTCCTGACCGAGTTTTCCCGGAACACAGGGGAGCCCTCTGACGCACCGGCCAGCTGGAACTAGCTATCAGTGTCCCTGACCACGGCCAGTGTTTGGGCGGGGAGGGCCCACCTCTGCGAGCCCAGCCCGCCTTACCCTGGAACAGCGCCGCGCGTCCTTCCCGTAGAGGGGCTCCGGGAGGCTCTGCGCGGCGTGCTGGGTGCACTTGAGCCCTTAAGTCTAAGGCGATAAGGTGCTGCCATGCGCGGCCTCGTTCGCCGGAGAACAGGGATTAACATTGAACGCCACTGGGAGCCGGGGGAAGAAAGCTCCTTCCTCTGCAGGGATTGGCGCCGGGGAGGCCTCGGGCCGGCTGGCTGCGCTCGGGTGGAGGCCCAGCGCAGCAGGCGCCGAGGACACGGGACTCTGGCTCGCTTTCGGTGCTTGTGAGAAATCTGGACGTTTAGTTTCCTAACACACGTTTTTGCACAGACCAAATAAATTCCACAGAGTGATTTTGTCACCCTGTTTTAGATTACAGCTTATTTTGTATGAAAACGAGATGTATGTGTTCATTTCCTAAGTCTTACTGTGATGATTAGGGATTCTTTCATTCAACAGTTAACTGGTTTAAGCTCAGTAGAGTGAGTCTGGCGCACCCGCTTCTCCCCGAAGCCCTCCGTGTCTCCCCTCCCCACTCTCCCACAGCCTCCGTGGCCCCCGCCCCCAGCGCTGGCTGCCTGCTGGGCCCCTGGTGGGACTCCAGCCTCAGGGGCCTGACCTCAGCGATTGAGCCAGGCAGGTGAGAACTTAGGACTTTCTCACGCCCTCTCTAATTTGTTTATTACCAAATCTTAGTGGCAGCAGGGTTTGGTCCCTTTGTTCTCGCTACTGGAGCTCCTGCCCGATAGGATCCTGTCTGGCACAAGACAACAGAGAAGTTTTGTTGTAAAGCTGGGGTTTGGGGGTGGGCAGCACACTAGGTGTGGCCGGGGTGTCAATCCAGCTGCCATCTATTTTTATTTGCCCTGGATCTAAGAATATTTTCTCAGTGTTCAGTGGGTGGGAAAAATGTCAAAATAATATTTTGTGACATGAAAATTCTGTGAAATTCAAGTATCAGTGTCCTGACCGAGTTTTCCCGGAACACAGGGGAGCCCTCTGACGCACCGGCCAGCTGGAACTAGCTCATCACACAGGCCACGCCGAGGAGCTACAGCACAGAGCCTGTGACCGGCAAAGCCACGAGTAGTCGCTCTCCAGCCCTTTTAGAGAAAGCGGCCAGCTCCTGCTTTAGACAGATGGGCAGCCCCTTACCTGGCCCCGACTGGCCATTCCTCCCCTGACTCTCTCAAGGGTGACTCCTGTTTCAGGGTCAGAGCCAGAGTCCTCATGGCCGCGGTGGCTGGGCCCACGCTGTCTGGCTCCCGCGGCCCATCCTGCCCGGCCCTCGCCGCCTCGGCTCCAGCCGCACCGTCGTCTTCGGGCCCCACCTCAGGGCTTCTGCGCGGGCTGCGCCTCCCCTGCGTGCTCTGCCCCACGTGTCTGCCCAGCGCACCCCTTCCCTGTCTGGGCCCCTGCCCCGATGCCACCGTTCGTGGAGTGCCTCTTCCTGGACTTCCTCTCCAGAGCAGTGCCCGTCTGCCATCTCGTTCTTCTCAGACGTTGACCTGTCCGTGGTCAGCCTCGAGGGACAGAACGCATGCTGTAGGGAAGCAGGTCCTCCGCTTCCTGTGTGCTGACGAAGAGCGGGGGAGTGCCCCCTGCGTCTTGGTGGGCGGGTTCATTGTGTCCCCCGTGGCCTGGCGCTGGTCTGACGTGGACACAGACGATTCTCCCGGCGGGTGGCAGCAGCCCTTCCCCACGGGCCTGACCCGTCCCACGTCCCCCCCTCCGTCCACGCGCACTTTTCACGTCCTGCAGGCTGGCCACGGGGGGCCTGTGCTGACCTCTCCCAGGAAGGGTTTTCATTTTGTGTCTCACCGACCCCACGGGCATGAGTTTGAGCAGACTCTGGGAGCCAGGGAGGACAGAGGGGCCCTGCTGTGCTACAGTCCACGGGTGGCAGAGAGACACGACTGAGACTGAGCAAGAGCATGACGTGATGCCCCGGTGCCGTGCCGTGGGCGTGAGACGGGCACCAGCATACACGACCGTGCCAGCAAGTCAGGCCATGCATGGACCACATCCTTGATGAGCACTTTCTGTGCGCCCAAGATGCTGGACTGTATTTTTAATTTAAACTGAACAAAAGTGTGAGCTCCTGTGTTTGATCCAAGTTCTGACCACAGACTGGGAGCCCCTGGACAGAGGGGAGGGTGACGGGCTCTGTGCAGTCCACGCGCGGGCGGCGCGGGGAATAGGAGAGTGACTGATGGTGCCTGGCCGCCGGGGCCGAGGACTGACTGGCGTGCCGCGTCCTCCGTGCACACAGGCTGCGCTGTGGCCCTTGGAGGGGTCACCTCGCGTTCAGATCCACACCCAGCTCAGGGGACGTGAAGCCGATGGTGCGCGTGGGGAAGCAGCTGGGTGTCCAGCCCTGTGACCACACCAAGAGTCCTGAGGGCCAGGCCTGAAGAGGGGTGGCCGCCGCCGCCGTGGGCAGTGCCCGGCTGAGAACCCAGAGTCCATGGCCACCTCCTGGAGTGCGGCCTCTGTGGCTCTGGGCCTGTGAACGGTCCCCTCTCTTGTCCTCAGCAATGCCCCGTGTTTCCTTCAGGGCAGTGGAAAGCCTTGTGTGTGAGCGTGTGTGTGTGTCCCTCCTTGGCCTGCAGGCCAGGTGGAGACGACCCCAGGCAGGCAGACCTAGGTGGAGGGGAAGCAGTCCGGCTGCAGGAGGGGGCGCTGGGCACTGCGCGCCCACCAGGCCCTCGCCACGTTGTCCCTGTTGTCCATGGGAGCCGCACCCCCAGCCCACGCAGAAGACCGTGTCCCTGTTCACCTCCGGGGGAGGACCCCGAGCTGGAGGGGCAGGGCTTCCCCACGGTCACGGAGCCGGCAGGGGCAGAGCGGGTTCACGCGAGGTCTGGGAGCTCTGCTGCGGCCCCAGGAGGCAGTTGGGTGTGGAATCGGGGGCTGCTGGGACCCGCGGCCAGACAGGGGGTGCCTCGAGTTTGTCAGGTTTCACTCTGCGCCCAGGTGGGCGGGGACTTGGGAGCCCCTCCAAGGACCGCCCTCTGCATGCGGGCATCAGCTGGGTCACCCGGGGGCTCCACAAGGCTCTTCTGAACCGAACCCCTGAGTCTTTCTACAGACTCGCCTCAACTCCTCACCTGGGAGGGCGCTCCAAGGCCGGGCGTGGCTCTCCACGGCCCGCACCCGCTCTGACCTCCCTGCAGCTGGGAGAAAGGGTGCAGCGGCGGGTGGGGGGGCTTGAGGACAAGGAGGGCACTGGGCAGCCCGGCTCGGGGAGGAGGTTTCTGCAGTGACCCTGTGGTCGCCCACTCCAGTGGGGACGGTGCCCTTAGGTTTGAGGGCAGGGGATGTGGGGTTGGCGGAGGAGAATGGGGATGGAAGAGGGGTGAGGCTAGAGTGACCCACCAGGCTTGGGTCTGGGTTGTAGGAGGGACTGGGACGGAGGAAATGGAAGGAAGGACGCTCAGGGCTGCAGACCTCACTCGGGCAGCCTGCTGGCTGGAGCCCACCCACCCACCTGCCTTCTCACGGCCTTCCTCCGCCCCTCTCTAGGCTCCACGCCCCAGAAAGCCAGTGGACGAGGCAGGAGACAGCGAGGGGCCGGGGCTTGGTACAACTTCCATGCAGGTACCTGGTGGCCGGGTAGCCCCACGACCTTCCCGGCCTCCTGGAGTGGGCGGGGCCCAGGACGGGCAGAGAGACTGCCTTTGCAGCTTCTTCCACCCCTGCCTCTTTCCTCGTCACCTCGTGCTGCGCTGTCCGCTATCCGGGGCTGCACAGGCTTCCCGTGGTGGTTCTCTGGGCAGGCGGAGGGGGCTCAGGGTGGGGCGGGGCCTTCCTCCTCGGGGCTGCGGAGCTGGGAGGGCCTGCACTTCATTCCCGAGCCCTGGGGCCTCACGGGGACGCCAGGAGGTCCTAGGGGTGCTAGTGTCGTGATGCGCCACCCTGGGGAGTGACGCCCAGAAGCGGGTGGCCCAGAGGTCTCCGGCCCAAGGCAGGTGCGCAGGGAACGCTGGCCTCGAGGCCCGGCTGGCGGGGGGACAGGCCCCGGTCATCCCACCCTGCAGCGGGCATCTGGAAGGGCCTGGCCTCCCCCGAGACACTGGAGAGAGGGCAGCGCCTCCTCTGGATGGGGGGGAGGACAGCGAGGGGTGTGTCTGCCGGTGCCCCTGCCCCAGCCCTGTGCTCCTGCTTGGAGGCCAGGGAGCCTGCCCAGGTGGGGGCCCAATGGTGGACCACCCAGCCCGTGAGAGGGTGAGGACACGGGCGTGGTGCTCGGAGGGCAGAGATCGTAGGGTGCTCAGCTGGAGTTTGGCCCCTTCCTGGGGTGCAGACCTGGGGGCTTGAAGGACTGGGTGGCTGTGTAAGGAAGACCACTTGGGGTGTGGGGGCGTCCGTGAGGTGAGAACCCTGGCCCCTGCGGGAGGTGCCCAGAGGGCCTTAGGGGAGGAGAGGCAGGATTCAGGAAGGGCTTGGTGAGAAGTTGTAGGTGGGGTGCCTGGCAAGTGGTGGTGGCCCCGGTGGGACAGGAACATGGGGGACAGAGCTGAACTTACCTTTTTTGTGGGGAGGGGGGCAGGGAAACAGCAGCAGTGAAGCCGCATAGTCAGGAGACAGGTGGCGAGGGCTGGCTGGGTGCCGGGCAGCAGGCAGTGTGGAGGCGCCGAGGCCCTGGGCAGGGACGTGGGGGCCAGGGAGGATGAGGGACGGAGTGCGGATCTGGACAGAGCCGAGGGGATCCCAGGAGGGGTCGCTGGTGACGGTATGTGGGCCCAAGGGCCCGAGGAGGGATGCCCGTGTGGGGAGCAGACCCTGCCTGGGCAGAGGGCTCCGGTGGGCTCAGATGCTGGCCCCAGATATTCCATGATGGCTGCTTCTATTTTGTTTTCCAAGGTGGGAATGATTTGGGGTTTATGTTGATAAGTGGGATTTCCAGATTTAGCAGATCAAAAAAACTGTTGTTATCTTGATTTAAAATGGAACTGAGTGAACTGTATTTCATGCAGAGGCCTAATCATAGCAGGAGAGCTGTCCCTATGAACAGTCCAGCCGACACGAAAATAAAGGCAGATGGAGAAGTATCTATGACCACACCCTCCAACGGATAACTTTGAAAACAATCAGAGGTGTATCTTGCCCAGGTTTTATATATATATGAGGCTGTTGGAAAGAGGGAAAAAGGCTGTTGATTAAAACATCTTTTTACTATATGTATTTTTCTCAAATTTTCTGTTTTCACTTAACGAAACAGCTCCTTACACGTATGTAGGCACACGGACGATGGCCACAGAGGGTCATTTTTCACGGTGAGCACGGCGGGGGAGGACGCGTCCGGGCCGATCAGCGGCAGCTCTCCGAGTGCGATGTCCTCATGCTCTCTTTTTGGTTATGTCTTCGGGAAACGTGACGAGCCGCAGGTTTTTGTTTCTTTATGAAAATGATGCCAAGACAATTAGAAATTCATTTGCAATTCTGACAGATGATACAGAGGTGCACTTGGACATCGCAGCCAAGATTCCGCAGTGGTAGCTAACGCGGGTCTGAGCAAGCTCGGGGAGTGAAGGGCAGGGAAGCCCGGCGGGCCGCAGTCTGTGAGGCCGCGAGGACTCGGACACCACGGAGCGACTGAAGGGAGCTAACGTTCTGTCAAATTAAAATAAAAGATCCCAACCAGGATAGTGATGCTGGTGTAGCTGCTAATCCTGCTCCTGTTTCCCTAGTTTCACTTGCACCTGTGTGTGTCTGGGTAGTAAATTCTATACAGCTTTATCCCCCCGGTTGGTTTGAGAAGTCTCCATCAAGACACTGAAGAACCTCAACAAGGATTGCTACAGCCCCACCAGCCTCCCTTCTGCGCCACCTGTCCCCAGTCCCCAACAAGGCAGCTGCTGATCTGACCCCGCTTCTGAAAACGGTGTCCTTTTAGTGTCCTTAGATGGAACCAAGTAGTCAGGAGCCTTTGGGGCTTGGCTGTTTTGCTCAGCATGGGGCTTCCCAGCTGGTACTAGTGGCAAAGAACCCGCCTGCCAATGCAGGAGATGTTAGAGATATGGGTCTGATCCCTGGGTTGGGAAGATCCCCTAGAGGAGGGCACGGCCACCCACTCCAGTGTTCCTGTCTGGAGAATCCCATGGACAGAGGAGCCTGGCGGGATACAGTCCACAGGGTCGGAAAGAGCTGGACATGACTGAAGTGACCTAGCACGCACGCATTTTGCTCAGCATAATTCCCTGGAGACTCACCCGCGTTGTCGGGGTCAGTGCCCATCCTCGTGTGCCCAGTCGTGCCCCAGGGTGTGGATGGACCACGCTGTGTTCTGGCATCACCGGGGCGCGGCTGGATGACCTGGGCACAGCCCTCCCCACTTGAACGCCATCTGTGTTCATTCCTAGTTGGGTCTGTGCCAGAGAAAGATCCTAGGAATGTTTGTGTATGTGTTCTGGTGTGAACAGACGTCTTCATTTCTTTGGGATAAGTGCCTGAGGGTGACTTCTGGGACACATGGTCATTGCATGTTTAGTTTTTGAGGAAACTGCCAAGATCAACCTTTCCACATCCCGGCCAGCGTGTAACAGGGATCCCAACTCTCCACATGTTTGCCAGAATTGGTTGTGGTCATGACTTTTTACTTGGTCACTGTAAAACGTGTGATATCTCCTTGTGCTTCAGAGGCGAATGCAAGATCTTAGTTTCCTGACCGGGGATGGAACTCATGTCCTGTGCAGTGGAAGCTTGGAGTCCTAACCATTGGGGGACCAGGCAAGTCCCTCCAGATGCTTGACATCTGTATATGCTTTTCCTGAAAATGTCTCTTCATATCTCTTGCTGATGTTTGAAGTTGTATTCTGTATTTTTTACTGCTGAGTTTTCAGGTTTTTACATACTCTGTGTACTGGTCCTTGGTCAGATAGGCGGCAAATCTTTCTTCTCACTCTGCAGCTTGTCTTTTCCTCCTAAAGAGCACGTTTTAAATTTCGACGAGATCTACTGTACCTGTATCTTTTTTTATGTCTTTTGCCTTCGGTGTCAAGAACGTTTTGCTTGGCCCTAGATCCCAAGGATCTCCTACATTTTCCCCAGAAGTTTTCTAGCTTTATGTTAGAGTTCAGGATCCATTCTGGGTTTTGAGCCAGCTGTGAAGCCCTTGGGCTTCCTTCCCCTCTCCCTCCTCGCCCGCCCTCCCCGCCGCTCGCCCGCCACTGCTCCATCTCCGTTCTTCATCACCAAAAGGCTTCCACACGTTGTCAAAAATCACCCGGCCACGTCTGCGTGAGGTGTCGCTGGGTGCCTGTTGTGTCCAGCGCCTCCGCGCGTCCGCCCCTCCGCCGGCACCGCGGGCTTGAGGACCCCGGCCGCGTGTCTCCAGGTTGGGTGACTGAGACGCCCCACTTTATTCTCCTTTTCAGAATTGTTTTGGCTACTGTGGTGCTTTTTCCATTCTGTACACATCTGAGGATAATCTTGTCTGTATCTACAAAGAAAAAAAAAAACCCTGCTGGAATTTTGATAGGAATTGTGCTGACGTGGGTCCCTTTGGAGAGAGCTGGTGTTTAGAGAGCTGCCTTTAGTCTTCGACCCGTGGAAGGGGCGTAGCTCTCTGTTTATTTAGATCTGTGATTTTTTACATCAGCATTTTATCATTCTCAGAATTTTAATTTTATTTGTAAACATTGTAAATAGTGTTATCTTTTAAATTCCAGTGTCCTTGTGTTCATTGCTAGTATGTAGAAATACAACTATTTTTTTTTTAACAGAACTGATTTTTTTGAACATGTCCATACTGTCCTCTGAGACCCGCCTGAGCTCACTTATTATTTCTAGGAACTTTATTGGTAGACTCCTTGGGATACTCTTTGTAGATAATCATGTCATCTGCAAATAAAATACAGGTGATTTTAGGTTCCAGATGCTGGGATTGTGAAGGATGTTTGAATTTTCTGTATTTTTACTGCTGAGTTTTCAGGTTTTTACATACTCTGTGTACTGGTCCTTGGTCAGATAGGCGGCAAATCTTTCTTCTCACTCTGCAGCTTGTCTTTTCCTCCTAAAGAGCACGTTTTAAATTTCGACGAGATCTACTGTACCTGTATCTTTTTTTATGTCTTTTGCCTTCGGTGTCAAGAACGTTTTGCTTGGCCCTAGATCCCAAGGATCTCCTACATTTTCCCCAGAAGTTTTCTAGCTTTATGTTAGAGTTCAGGATCCATTCTGGGTTTTGAGCCAGCTGTGAAGCCCTTGGGCTTCCTTCCCCTCTCCCTCCTCGCCCGCCCTCCCCGCCGCTCGCCCGCCACTGCTCCATCTCCGTTCTTCATCACCAAAAGGCTTCCACACGTTGTCAAAAATCACCCGGCCACGTCTGCGTGAGGTGTCGCTGGGTGCCTGTTGTGTCCAGCGCCTCCGCGCGTCCGCCCCTCCGCCGGCACCGCGGGCTTGAGGACCCCGGCCGCGTGTCTCCAGGTTGGGTGACTGAGACGCCCCACTTTATTCTCCTTTTCAGAATTGTTTTGGCTACTGTGGTGCTTTTTCCATTCTGTACACATCTGAGGATAATCTTGTCTGTATCTACAAAGAAAAAAAAAAACCCTGCTGGAATTTTGATAGGAATTGTGCTGACGTGGGTCCCTTTGGAGAGAGCTGGTGTTTAGAGAGCTGCCTTTAGTCTTCGACCCGTGGAAGGGGCGTAGCTCTCTGTTTATTTAGATCTGTGATTTTTTACATCAGCATTTTATCATTCTCAGAATTTTAATTTTATTTGTAAACATTGTAAATAGTGTTATCTTTTAAATTCCAGTGTCCTTGTGTTCATTGCTAGTATGTAGAAATACAACTTTTTTTTTTTTAACACAACTGATTTTTTTAAAAATGTTCATACTGTACTCTGAGACCCGCCTGAGCTCACTTATTATTTCTAGGAACTTTATTGGTAGACTCCTTGGGATACTCTTTGTAGATAATCATGTCATCTGCAAATAAAATACAGGTGATTTTAGGTTCCAGATGCTGGGATTGTGAAGGCTGGTGTTCAGCATTATCTTGGGTTTAGGACAGTACACAGAAGGCATCTATGGAATGGAAAACCCCAGGGTGGCATCGGCAGTATCGATGAGCGAAGGCTTCCTTCATCTGGTCAGTCTTCTGGTGGTCAGTCTGGGCCTCTCTAAGGAGGCAGTGAGCTCCGTAGAATTTTCTTGAGGGCCTCACCCGTCAGGAAGATCCATGAAGCATTGGTCGGTTCAGCCCTTCCTCTTCCCTAAAGCAGGTCCCCTGACTGTCTTGTTCAAACCCTGACTCTTGAACAGGAATCAGAAGGCAGCCCCCCTGGGGTGTGTACTGGAGCAGTCTGTTCTCACTAAGAATCTGGTCCCCCTTCTCGGGGTCTTTGTTAGAGTTTCTCCTAACTGTCGCCACGTGCTGGTGCCGCTGCAGGCCTTGCCGCCGTCACTGGCCCCCAGGCCACCTCACTCAGGGCTTCACTGAGTCCCTGCTGCGGGCGGCAGCTCTTGAGCAGCAGCTGAAGGCTCCACTTCCAATGCAAGTGGCATGGGGGTGACCCTTGGTCAGGAAACTAAGATCCCACATGCCATACAATAAATAAAAATAAATCTTAAAGGAAAAATACAGGTGGTTTTATTTCTTCATTTAAGAGACAAATGCATTTTTCCCCTCTCATTTTTTTCGAATTTATTTATTAAAAAAAAGTCATTTATTTATCGCTGGCTGTGCTGGGTCTTCCTTGCAGCACCTGAGCTCATCACTGTGCAAGGGCTTTTGCGAGTTGTGGGGATCAGTGATGGGGGCTCCTCTCTAGTGCAGTGCGTGCGTCTCTCCTGGCAGTGACTTCTTTTGTTGCGGAGCGTGGGCTCTAGGGTGGGTGGGCCTCAGCAGTTGCAGCGCATGGGTGTGTGGGCTCTTCCCAGGCCAGGGACTGAACCTGTGTCTCCTGCATTGGCAGGTGGATTCTTTACCACTGAGCCACCAGGGAAGATCCTGAGTTACTCATAGTATTTGCTTATTATCTTCTTCTGTATGTATGGCATGTAGTGACTGACACCCCCCTATTTTCCTCCTACTATTGTTAATGCGTCTTTCTTTTTTTCTCCTTCTTTGTAGGAGGATTCTCCAGAGAAACAGCCAATAGAATCTGTGTGTGTGTGTGTGTGTGTGTCTGTGTTTGTTTATTTTAAGCAAGTAGCTCATGAGATTGCAGAGGCTTCATGAGTCCAAGATCTGATGAGGGCGGCTGGAGCCTCAGGAAGGAGCTGACAGGAAGCAGGAAGGGCTGATAGGGCAGGTGAGATCAGATGCTGGAGAAGTTCCTCTGCCTGAGGGAGGCCAGCCTTGGTTCTGTTTGGTTTTAAACTGATCAGATAAGGCTCCAGACCTCATCCCAAAACACCTTCAGAGTAACCTCCAGAATAATGTTGACCAAGTGTCTGGGCACGAGGGCCCATTGAGGCTGACGCTTAAAATTAGGCCTCCCATTTCTCCTGTTGCTTACTAAGTCTGTAGGGTCTGGAGTGATACCTCCTGTTTCATTCTATTTTGGGTGGTTTGTTTCTTCTTCTTTGTTTGGCCATGCCTCCTAGCCTGCAGGATCTTAGTTCCCTGACCAAGGATTGAACCTAGGCCCGGGAAGTCGCCCCTGTTTCATTCTGGATATTGGTAACTTGTCTTCTCATTTTTTACCTCTTTGTTAGTGCTGCCTGAATTTGTCAAATTTATTGATGTTTTCAAGAATCAGCCCTTTTGAAAACTCATCTGTTTCTTGTTTTTCTGCCTTCACTTCTACTGATTGCCGCTCTTATTTGATTATTTGCTTCCTCTGCTCTGGCTTTCTCAGCTCTTCCTGGTGAGTGCAAGTGTAGGTGCTGCAGGTGGGCACGTAGATGGTTGATCTGAGATTTTCCCTCATTGCTCGGATATGTGTTTAGTGCTACAGATTTCCTGTCAGGACTGTTTCAGTTGTGTCCCAGAAAATTTTATTTAATGTATTTGTTTTATTCAGTTCAGTATTTTTATTTTTAAAAATTGTTATTTATTTCACTGCACTGGGATCTTTAGTTGCAGCATGTGGGACCTAGTTCCCTAACCTACCCAGGCCCCCTGCATTGGAAATACAGAGTCTTAGCCACTGGACCACCAGGGACGTTCCCAGCTCAGCACTTTTAAAATCCCCTTTAACCTTGCTCTTTGGCCCATGGATTATTTAGAAGTTTACTTAAGTTTTGTTTCTAAGTATTTGGATGTTTTCCTGTGGTAGTGACTACTGACCTCTCGTTTGATTCTATTATGATCAGACGACATATTCTATTTGATTTCAGTCCTTTTAGATTTGTTGAATTTGTTCTGTGAGCAGGATATGGTCTGTCTTGGTCAGTGTTCAACGGGCGCTTGAAACGATGTCTATTCTGCTGTTTGGTGGACTGTTCCATAAATGCCAGTTAGAGCCTGTGGCCTGGTAGCAGTGTTGTGTTCTTCCAAACCTTTGTTAACTTTCTGTGTGGAAGGTCTATCAGTTGCTGAGAGTGGGATGTGGAAGTCCCTAACTGTAATCAATTATTTTCTTTTTTTTTTCTTGTAATCTATCATTTTAGTCTTTTTTTCTTTCACCTTATCATATTTTGCTAAACACACACACATATTTTGGCCGAACCCTGCAGCATATGGGATCTTAGTTCTCCAACCAAGGATCGCATCCACACCCCCTGCATTGAAGGTCTTAACCACTGCGCCACCAGGGAAGTCCTTATTTCTGCAGTTTTAACTCTATTGTTTGGTGCATAAATACTTACGATGATTATGTCTTCCAGTTGAACTGATCCTTCTATAACTATGTGATATTCCTCTTTGTTCCTAGTAATTTTCTTCACTCTGCAATCTACTTCATCTGATTGTAATATATAATAAAGGATACTATAAGAAATAATGCATATAATATGTAATAAATAACATACTGTGGCCACTCCTACATTTTTGGCTAATATTTGAATTATAAATACTTTTTCATTCTTTTATTTTTGCCCTATGCCACATGTTTGCTGTCCTGTAGCTGGCCTGTAGCTGGGTCTTGTTTTGCAATTCGCTTTAACAATCTGTGCTTTGTTCAGTGTGTTTAAAGCGTTTACATGTAAGCTTTTGATATATCAGGGCTGAGCCTGCCATTTTATTGTTTTCTATTTGTTTTCTCTCTAATCATTCCTCTCTTTCTCTTTTCTTGCTTTCTTGTTGGATACTGAACACTGTTTAGAATTCTGTGTTGATTATTTATAACTTGATAACAGCTTGTAGAAAAAGATTTTTAGATTCTAGTTTTTTTCTAGTTTGGATGTTTTCCTGTGGTAGTGACTACTGACCTCTCGTTTGATTCTATTATGATCAGACGACATATTCTATTTGATTTCAGTCCTTTTAGATTTGTTGAATTTGTTCTGTGAGCAGGATATGGTCTGTCTTGGTCAGTGTTCAACGGGCGCTTGAAACGATGTCTATTCTGCTGTTTGGTGGACTGTTCCATAAATGCCAGTTAGAGCCTGTGGCCTGGTAGCAGTGTTGTGTTCTTCCAAACCTTTGTTAACTTTCTGTGTGGAAGGTCTATCAGTTGCTGAGAGTGGGATGTGGAAGTCCCTAACTGTAATCAATTATTTTCTTTTTTTTTTCTTGTAATCTATCATTTTAGTCTTTTTTTCTTTCACCTTATCATATTTTGCTAAACACACACACATATTTTGGCCGAACCCTGCAGCATATGGGATCTTAGTTCTCCAACCAAGGATCGCATCCACACCCCCTGCATTGAAGGTCTTAACCACTGCGCCACCAGGGAAGTCCTTATTTCTGCAGTTTTAACTCTATTGTTTGGTGCATAAATACTTACGATGATTATGTCTTCCAGTTGAACTGATCCTTCTATAACTATGTGATATTCCTCTTTGTTCCTAGTAATTTTCTTCACTCTGCAATCTACTTCATCTGATTGTAATATATAATAAAGGATACTATAAGAAATAATGCATATAATATGTAATAAATAACATACTGTGGCCACTCCTACATTTTTGGCTAATATTTGAATTATAAATACTTTTTCATTCTTTTATTTTTGCCCTATGCCACATGTTTGCTGTCCTGTAGCTGGCCTGTAGCTGGGTCTTGTTTTGCGAATTCGCTTTAACAATCTGTGCTTTGTTCAGTGTGTTTAAAGCGTTTACATGTAAGCTTTTGATATATCAGGGCTGAGCCTGCCATTTTATTGTTTTCTATTTGTTTTCTCTCTAATCATTCCTCTCTTTCTCTTTTCTTGCTTTCTTGTTGGATACTGAACACTGTTTAGAATTCTGTGTTGATTATTTATAATGTTCTTGAGTATAACATTTTGTCGTTTTCCTAGCGACTCTCTGGGTATTACAGGACACATACTCAAGTTATCAGAGTCTACTGATGTAATTTTTAGCATTTTGAGTGATGTGTAGAAACCTTACTTCCTTTATGATACCCATTTAAAACACAGAA
This sequence comes from Tragulus kanchil, assembly GCA_022376925.1. NCBI lineage: Eukaryota > Metazoa > Chordata > Mammalia > Artiodactyla > Tragulidae > Tragulus > Tragulus kanchil. The sequence goes on from JAIOJX010000004.1 coordinate 169,337,655, forward strand.
TTGCCTAAAGCATTGCCTGTACCTGAACGGAGCACCGCCTCAGTGGCTGTGTTCCACTTCCCGATGTGACCTAAGAAGCTCCTGATGAGAAGGCTAGTTACTGTGTTAACTTCTATTTTACCATTCTGTTGCTTTTCTTTCCTTTCTGAGGTACTAAGCCTTCTGGTATCATTTCTATTTGAAGAACTTCCTTAAGCGTTTCTTTCAGGGTAGTCCTGCTAGTGACAAGTTCTTTTCGTTTTCTTTGTCTGTAGAGGTCTTCTTTCCACCATCCCCCCTCCATCCGTTTGTGGCTGAGCCATGTAGCCAGAGGGAGTCCAGTTGCCCAACCCGGGCTCAAACCTGGGCCCGTGGCAGTGGAAGTGCAGACTGGATTGCCAGGGAAGTTCCCCCCCTTGATTCTTTTTTAAAAACATTTTTCCCTTTCTCCCAACTGAGACTTTGCTTAACTTATTTATTTACGTTTTCATTTTAGGCTGTGCTGGGTCTTTGTTGCTGTGTGGGCTTTTCCCTACTTGCTGGGAGCGGGGGCTCCTCTCTTGTTGCGGCGCGGGGGCTTCTCATCGTGGGGGCTGTTCTCCTGTTGCAGAGTGTGGGCTCCAGTGCACACAGGCTTCCGTAGCCATGGCTCCCCGACTCTAGAGCATGGGCTCAACGGTTGGGGCGCATGGGCTTCGCTGTTCCTCAGCATGTGGGATCTCCCTGGATCGGGGGGCACCTCTGTTTCCTGCACTGGCAGGTGGACTCTACCACTGAGCCACCAGGAAGCCCCCGCTTCATTCTTGAAGCATATGCTCACTGGATGTACAATCCGTGATTGACAGTCTTTCCTTTCAGCATGCGAAAAATGGGGCACTTCCTTCTGGCCTCTGTGGTTTCTGATAAAAGAGCCACCGCAGTTCCACTTGTTCCTCCCTTATGGGCAACGTGTTACTTCTCTCTGCCTGCTCTCGAGAGGCTTTCTGGCTGTGTTTTTTTTTTTCCGTTTGTTTTTCGTCGGTGTTTCCTCCTGGCTGTTCAGGTCGGGAAGCTTCTCCTGGTCTGTCCTCTAGGTCATGGGCCCTTCTGTCATATTCATCGAGTTACTGAGCCCATCCAGTAAGGTGTACATTTTTTCAGTTCTATGATTCCATTAGGTTTTTTAATAGCTTGTTTCTATGCAAGAAGATTTTCTATTTTTCTACTTGTTTCAAGATAGTCTGTAGTTGGTGGTGGAGGCCTTTTTGTGGCTTTACAATCCTTGTCAGATCATTCCAACACCCGATTCATCCTCCCGCTGGTGTCTGCTTGTGTTTCTCTCGTTTAAGTTCCTTCCTTTTTATTAAAGATTTATTTATTTATTTATTTTGGGCGGGGGTCGGGTTGGGGAGGGAGGGGAGCGGGCGGGCCACTTCTATTGGTCTTTCATTTATCTATTTTCATCTGTCTTTGTTCTTTGGCTCCTGTGGGCCTCCCATCGCGGTGGCGTCTGTCGTTGCAGAGCGCCGGCTCTGGGCGCATGCGCTCCAGAGCTCCGGCTCGGCAATTGGACACATCGGTCCAGCCGCTCCGCAGCACGTGGGATCTTCCCAGGCCAGGGCTCGAACCGGCGCCCCTTGCACTGCAAGGCGGTGTCCCCACCCACTGGACCACCAGGGAAGCCCAGATCCTTTCTTTTTAACAGACACTTTTATGTATTTCCTGAGGGCTGTGCCGGGTCTCCACCGCTGCTCAGGCCCTCCCCGCCGTGGAGCTCGGGCGCTCGGGTGCACGGCGCGCTGGCTGGGGCTCCCGGGCTCCAGAGCTCAGGCTCGGCCGTCGGGCACACGGGCTCTGCCGCTCTGTGGCGTGTGGGCCTCCCGGGGCCGGGGTGCAGCCCCGTGTCCTGCGCAGGCCGGCAGATTCTCGGCCACCGAGTCCCCGGGGAAGTCCTTGTCCCAGTCTTCACAGCTGTATTTAGTTGGAGAAGCAGGAAGATGATGAGTCTATATTGTCTACGCTGTGCTGTTAGGATATTTAATTTTTTAATTGATGTGATTATTCCATGTATTTTAACGACACCTTTACTGAGATACAACTCACGTGCCCTGCAGTCCACTCATTCAGAGTGACTTCAGAGGTGCTCCTGGTGACCCAGTGGTTAGGACTGGGCACCTTCCCTGCTGTGCCCACGTTCCATCCCTGGTCGGAGAACTGAAATCCCACAAGCTGCGTGCTGTGGGCCAAAACTTTTTTTTTTTTTAGTATATGCACAGGGTTGTGCAACCCTCACCAGGGTCAGTGTTAGGAGATTTTCGTCATCCCCCAAGAAACCCCACCCACACCCATTTGTCGTCGCTCCTCTTTCCGCCCCCTCCACCCGGCCCAGGCCCTGGCAGCAACCTACCCGCTTCTGTCTCTGTGGCTTCCTATGCTGGACGTTTCACGTAAGTGGAATCATGTGATAGGTGACCTTCTGTCTCCTTCATTTTGCAGAACATTTTTCAAGATCCATCCTTGTTGTAGTGCATTTCAGTAGTTCATTCTTTTTTTTTTATTGCTGAATAATACTCCATTTGGGCTTCCCAGGTGGCTCGATGGTAAGGAACCCACGTGCCAATGTGGACGATGTAGGTTTGATCCCTGGGTGGGGAAGATCCCCTGGAGGAGGAAATGACAACTCACTCCAGCACTCTTGCCTGGAAAATCCCATGGACAGAGGAGCCTGGTGGGCTACAGTCCATGGAGTTGCGAAGAGCTGGACAGGGCTCAGTGATTGAGCACTGTTAGCTAACACTCCATGTATGGATAAGTCACATTGTATTTATCTGTTGACCAGTTGATGGACGTTTGGTTGGTTTTCATCTCTTGGCTGTTATGAGTAACACTGCTGTGAATATCCGTGTACAAGTTGTGTGTGTTTTCCTTTCTCTTGGGCACAATTCCTAGGCGTGGAATTGCTGGATCACATGGTAACTCTGTGTATAGCATTTTGAGGTACTGCCCAACTGTTTTCCAAAACAGCTAAACCATTTTTCACTCCTACCAGCAGTGTAAGAGAGTTCCCATTTCTCCACATCCTCACCAATACTTGTTATTATCTGACTTTTTTGTTTTTCCTGGCCACATTGTTTGCAGGATTCTGGTTGCACACCAGGGCTAGAACCCGGGCCCCAGCACTGGAAGTGTGAAGTCCTAAGCCCTGGACGGTGAGGGAAGTCCTCTGTTTGATTCTAGCCCTCCCAGAAGGGGGCCCACGTCCCCCCATCCTTTGGTCGGGGACCCAGTGGTTAGGACTGGGCACCTTCCCTGCTGTGCCCACGTTCCATCCCTGGTCGGAGAACTGAAATCCCACAAGCTGCGTGCTGTGGGCCAAAACTTTTTTTTTTTTTAGTATATGCACAGGGTTGTGCAACCCTCACCAGGGTCAGTGTTAGGAGATTTTCGTCATCCCCCAAGAAACCCCACCCACACCCATTTGTCGTCGCTCCTCTTTCCGCCCCCTCCACCCGGCCCAGGCCCTGGCAGCAACCTACCCGCTTCTGTCTCTGTGGCTTCCTATGCTGGACGTTTCACGTAAGTGGAATCATGTGATAGGTGACCTTCTGTCTCCTTCATTTTGCAGAACATTTTTCAAGATCCATCCTTGTTGTAGTGCATTTCAGTAGTTCATTCTTTTTTTTTTATTGCTGAATAATACTCCATTTGGGCTTCCCAGGTGGCTCGATGGTAAGGAACCCACGTGCCAATGTGGACGATGTAGGTTTGATCCCTGGGTGGGGAAGATCCCCTGGAGGAGGAAATGACAACTCACTCCAGCACTCTTGCCTGGAAAATCCCATGGACAGAGGAGCCTGGTGGGCTACAGTCCATGGAGTTGCGAAGAGCTGGACAGGGCTCAGTGATTGAGCACTGTTAGCTAACACTCCATGTATGGATAAGTCACATTGTATTTATCTGTTGACCAGTTGATGGACGTTTGGTTGGTTTTCATCTCTTGGCTGTTATGAGTAACACTGCTGTGAATATCCGTGTACAAGTTGTGTGTGTTTTCCTTTCTCTTGGGCACAATTCCTAGGCGTGGAATTGCTGGATCACATGGTAACTCTGTGTATAGCATTTTGAGGTACTGCCCAACTGTTTTCCAAAACAGCTAAACCATTTTTCACTCCTACCAGCAGTGTAAGAGAGTTCCCATTTCTCCACATCCTCACCAATACTTGTTATTATCTGACTTTTTTGTTTTTCCTGGCCACATTGTTTGCAGGATTCTGGTTGCACACCAGGGCTAGAACCCGGGCCCCAGCACTGGAAGTGTGAAGTCCTAAGCCCTGGACGGTGAGGGAAGTCCTCTGTTTGATTCTAGCCCTCCCAGAAGGTGTGAGGTGGTATCTCATTGTGGCTTTTTCAAATTAATTAATGCGTTCCGTTTGGCTGTGCAGGGTCTTTGTTGCTGCACGTGGGCTCTTCTCTCGCTGCTCTCTGCTATGGTTTGCGGGCTTCTCACGGCGGTGGCGTCTCCTGAGGAGCACAGGGTCTAGACAGGCAGGCTCAGGGGTGGCAACGGGTGGGCTCCAGAGCTCGGGCTCGGTGGCTGCTCTGTGGCACGCGGAGTGTTTCCGGACCAGGGGTGGAAGCAGTGGGCCCTGCAGCGGAAGGGGATCCCCATCGGCTGCACCCCCAGGGCCGCTCTCACGGCGGCTTTGGTCTGCATTTCCAGGGTGGCTAGTGACGTTGGGCTTCTTCTCATGTGCCTATATTGGCCATTAGATGTCTTCTTTGGGGACGGGTTCATTCCGTTTGTTTATCAGTTCTTTAATCTGGTTATTCTTCGTTTGTTGAGCTGACATTTGTCTCTGAGAGGCTGGGGAGCCCTGGGGAGGCTCCCAGCACGGGGTGACAGTGCCCCGTGGGCGGCACTGCAGAGCAACGCGACCGTGATGCCCGCGAAGGTGGCAAGACCGGTCAGGACGCCTGGATGATCCAGGTGAGGCGTGAGTGACGGGTGGGGCCGGAGAGGTGGCCCGGGCTGCCTCTGGACCCCGCTGAGCGGGAGCCGACGGGACTGCTGGCGGCCCAGGGAAGCCCAGGGAAGCCGGGCGTGCAGGCCACAGGGTCGTGCGGCCTCGGACGCAGCTTGGAGACCGAAGAGCAGCAGGTGTGAGCAGCAGGGCCGCCCGGGGCTCCGGAAGCACGGCGTCTCCGTGAGCCGAGGGGGTGGATGAGCCTCCCGCCTCCGGGCCAGAGCGCCTTCGCCCCGAGACCCGGCGCCGAGGTGTCAGCGGGGCCGCCTCCCTCCGAAGCCTGTCGGGGCGTCCTTCCTGCCTCTTCTGGTTCCTGGGAGGCCAGCTGAGTCCCTCCAGGCTCTGCCTCTGTGGTCACGGCCTCCTCCCTGGAGTCTGTGTACACCGTGCCTGCTGCGCGCGGGGACATCGGTCGTGGGATTAGGGCCCCAGTGACCTCATTGTGACCTGGTCCCCTGCAGGGATCCTACTTCCGAGTAAGGTCTCATCCACAGGTACCGGGCATGAGGGTGCCACCCTATCTTTGTCGGGGAGGGGGGGACACAATTCGACCCGTAACAGCTGGGGAGATACGCCAGGGAACAGTCTGGGGACAGACAGACGAGCTGAGCGTCAGGCGTGTTGAGCTGGGGCGTCGTCACATCTGAGCAGAGGTGCCGAGGTCGCAGCGAGACACGGAGCTGCCAACGCGTGATTTTCAGACGTTAAGAACATGACTCCCCAGCTCTGAAGTGAGGATGTGCCCGAGATTTACCTGCCTCATTAACGAGGAAAGCAGCATGATGGTGGGGCTGGTGCAAAGCCCTGGAGAGAGGGAATGGTCTGCAGTGGCTGAAAGCAGCTTGCTTGAGTGAGGGCACTAGTTTAGATGAAAAACCGGTTACTGTTCTACAGGGCTGTGAAACTGCAGCCTCTTCCAACTAACCTTTTCCACAGAAACAGATTCTAGCACTTACTGCTGGGAAAATTCATTTGCATCGCTGTCAGACAAGAATCTCATTACCCACCCATCCATTTTCTGCAAGTTAAAATGTACCCTTTCTGAGTTACTACGCATCACGACCAACAGCGAACAGCGAGGAGAACAGACGCGCACGCGAGGACCAGGAAGGCCCTGCTCAGCCGCCCTGGGAAGGGACCCGCCCCGGCCTCTCGCTCATCCGCGCCTGGGCAACTTGCAGTTGGTCACCCTTTACGACAATACATAGTCTCCAAAGGTTATTCCTGACAGAAAGCCGGTTCTTTTGACCTGAAACAAAAAACATAGTCTCCTGTGAGCCGGCCCTGGCTCCGGGCCAGGGGGGCCCGCCCGGCCCGCCCGAGACCCGCGCCGAGGTGTCAGCGGGCCGCCTCCTCCGCCTGTCGGGGCGTCCTTCCTGCCTCTTCTGGTTCCTGGGAGGCCAGCTGAGTCCCTCCAGGCTCTGCCTCTGTGGTCACGGCCTCCTCCCTGGAGTCTGTGTACACCGTGCCTGCTGCGCGCGGGGACATCGGTCGTGGGATTAGGGCCCCAGTGACCTCATTGTGACCTGGTCCCCTGCAGGGATCCTACTTCCGAGTAAGGTCTCATCCACAGGTACCGGGCATGAGGGTGCCACCCTATCTTTGTCGGGGAGGGGGGGACACAATTCGACCCGTAACAGCTGGGGAGATACGCCAGGGAACAGTCTGGGGACAGACAGACGAGCTGAGCGTCAGGCGTGTTGAGCTGGGGCGTCGTCACATCTGAGCAGAGGTGCCGAGGTCGCAGCGAGACACGGAGCTGCCAACGCGTGATTTTCAGACGTTAAGAACATGACTCCCCAGCTCTGAAGTGAGGATGTGCCCGAGATTTACCTGCCTCATTAACGAGGAAAGCAGCATGATGGTGGGGCTGGTGCAAAGCCCTGGAGAGAGGGAATGGTCTGCAGTGGCTGAAAGCAGCTTGCTTGAGTGAGGGCACTAGTTTAGATGAAAAACCGGTTACTGTTCTACAGGGCTGTGAAACTGCAGCCTCTTCCAACTAACCTTTTCCACAGAAACAGATTCTAGCACTTACTGCTGGGAAAATTCATTTGCATCGCTGTCAGACAAGAATCTCATTACCCACCCATCCATTTTCTGCAAGTTAAAATGTACCCTTTCTGAGTTACTACGCATCACGACCAACAGCGAACAGCGAGGAGAACAGACGCGCACGCGAGGACCAGGAAGGCCCTGCTCAGCCGCCCTGGGAAGGGACCCGCCCCGGCCTCTCGCTCATCCGCGCCTGGGCAACTTGCAGTTGGTCACCCTTTACGACAATACATAGTCTCCAAAGGTTATTCCTGACAGAAAGCCGGTCTTACTGTGTTTAGACCTGATTCACCTACACAAGTGCTGAAAGAAGTGATAATTAACACATCAGAGCCTCCTCGCTGGGCCGGCACAGCAAAGCCACAGGGCGTTGCTCAATGACTGAGGCAGGAAAATCCACTTCTGTCTGGAGACGTCCTCACCAGGAATGCGGGGCTGAGCCTCGCAGCCCCTGTGCCTGTGGGCGTCCTTTCTTCCTGAGGACCCAGCACTGGGGCACAGTCTCTGAGTGCTTTAAGCGGAACTCTGCCTCAGCACCGGCCAGGCCCCGCGTGGGTCCGTGGGCACTGGCTCATCACCGAGGCTGCAGCCCTCGTTCCAGAGGCGGGCGGGTCATCCTGAATCAGTCATGCTCTCAAAGACGACACAGGAGTGAAGCTGAGGCCGCATGCTCGGTTTGTCTAATTACAGCCTGGTTAAAAAAAAAAGAGAGAGAGAGAACCCATTTTTCCTGAATGTATGTAAGTAACTAGATTTCTCTTAAAATTTAATCATGAATAAAAACGATTTTCCCTGAATTCCAAAGTGAGAAACTATTTAAATAATGTTGAGTTTGCAAAAGCAGTCTACAAAAGGAAAGGTTAGAGGTAGTTGAGAAGGATGACTTCAATCTTACTTCTGCTAAAAACTGTCAATAGAACATGAAAAGGTAACAGTGATCCCATCTCCTTGCCTTTGTCAGGCCCTAGATTTTAGAGGGGATAGGGATGTCCCCGGAGCTGAGTGTTCAGCTGATGCATCCGATGGAGATGGGATGCTTTCTGAGGGCTCAGTGGGCAAATAATCAGCTTGTAATACGGAGACCCAGGAGACACGGGTTTGATCCCTGGGTTGGGAAAATCCCCTGAAGGAGGAAATGGCAGCCCACTCCAGTATTCTTGCCTGAAAAATCCTGTGGACAGAGGAGCCTGGTGGGCTACAGTCCAAGGGGTCACAGAGAGTTGACGTGACTGATTGACTAAGCAAGCAAGCCATCGGGGGTGGGCAGCAGTTGGCACATCTGGGGCCAAGTCTCTGGCTGGTTTAGCCTGACCAGACGGCGGGGCCGGATCTGTGAGGTCACCACTCAGAGGCTTCTCACTGTAGAGCCACAGACTTTGCAGTAGGGAAGGACAGCCGTCCGTCATGCTGGAACTGAAGCTATCAGCGTGAGCTCAAGATTTGTTCACAGTTATTGGAAAAGATACAGGGGTGTGTGTGTGTTCACATACCCACACCCTCCTAGCTCGCTGCCGAACGCAAATGGAAGCACACTTTGGGTTATCATTACATTATACTGTTTCTCCCATTCAGCATCACGTGATTGAGATCCAGCCACACGGACCCAAGTGGTGCAGTTCTTTCATTTCAGTTGCTGTGTGCTAGTCCATCGTGTGGGCACACCTCACTTTATTCATTTATTGCCCATGGATGTTCAAGGGTTCCCCTCAGTATTTTTAGGGCTTCCCTGGTGGCTCTGACAGTAAAGAATCCTGCAATGCAGGAGATCCAGCTTTGATCCCTGGGTCAGGAAGATCCCCTGGAGAAGGGAATGACAACCCACTCCAGTATTCTTGCTTGGAGAGTTCCATGGATAGAGGAGCCTGGAGGGTTTAGAGTCCACGGGGTTGAAAAGAATTGGACACGACTGAGTGACTAACACTTTCACTTTCCCAGTATTTTTGCTCTTGAAAACAGTGCTGCTTTGAAAATGCTGCCAAGTCTCCTGACGGATCAGTGCAGGTTTCTGACATGCAGCCAGGCAGGGACGTCCTTAGGAACATACGCTGGCTGAACCCTGGAGCTCTGTCTCCTTTCAGAGAAGAACATGGGACACCTGACAGCCTGCATCTTCCCCAGCGCCCCGGGCGCTTCTACCTGCCACGTGCGCCTCTTAAAACGTGACTCTGACCCTTCTTTCCGCAGGAAGCAGGGGTCGTCGTCCCTCCCTCAACTCCATCTGGAGAGCTTTGTGAACAAGCGATGCTATGCGGTGGCTGGAAAGCGACACAGGGTCCACCTGGTTCTCTTGGGACTCCTGTTCTTGGAACCTGGCCACTCTCCCTCGAGGGCGTCCCCGAGGCCCTCAGCAGGGACGAGCTTGCCAGCCACGTGGGTGCTGGATGTGCTGGGATGCTCTGCGGTGCAGGCGAGAAGAAGCGTACCCGCTGTGCTGCTGAACCTTCCTCAGGCAGCAGATCCGTGAGTGAAAGGCGTGACTGTTGTTTGAAGCTACACAGTTTGCCGGGGGGTGTGTTATGCGGGAACGGCTGAGGCACACATCCCTGTTCTCTGGAGAGTGCCATACTGCTTAGGAGATTGTGGTGCCGCCTCGAGTTCCGGCCAGCAGGGGACGCATCCAGCTTCAAAGGCTGTGCTCACTTGGTGTGATTTCAGTTCGTGTTTCCAACATCACCAGTGAGGTTGTTGGCTGTTCCCATGTTCTTCTCTGAAAGCAGACAGAGGAAGGACTTGTCAATCACTTTCTTGGTTGTCTTTTTCTAATGGGTTTGGATGGGTTCTTGATTGTGGATGTGAATCATTTGCAAGATGTCGGTGACCCAGTAAAGAATCCTGCAATGCAGGAGATCCAGCTTTGATCCCTGGGTCAGGAAGATCCCCTGGAGAAGGGAATGACAACCCACTCCAGTATTCTTGCTTGGAGAGTTCCATGGATAGAGGAGCCTGGAGGGTTTAGAGTCCACGGGGTTGAAAAGAATTGGACACGACTGAGTGACTAACACTTTCACTTTCCCAGTATTTTTGCTCTTGAAAACAGTGCTGCTTTGAAAATGCTGCCAAGTCTCCTGACGGATCAGTGCAGGTTTCTGACATGCAGCCAGGCAGGGACGTCCTTAGGAACATACGCTGGCTGAACCCTGGAGCTCTGTCTCCTTTCAGAGAAGAACATGGGACACCTGACAGCCTGCATCTTCCCCAGCGCCCCGGGCGCTTCTACCTGCCACGTGCGCCTCTTAAAACGTGACTCTGACCCTTCTTTCCGCAGGAAGCAGGGGTCGTCGTCCCTCCCTCAACTCCATCTGGAGAGCTTTGTGAACAAGCGATGCTATGCGGTGGCTGGAAAGCGACACAGGGTCCACCTGGTTCTCTTGGGACTCCTGTTCTTGGAACCTGGCCACTCTCCCTCGAGGGCGTCCCCGAGGCCCTCAGCAGGGACGAGCTTGCCAGCCACGTGGGTGCTGGATGTGCTGGGATGCTCTGCGGTGCAGGCGAGAAGAAGCGTACCCGCTGTGCTGCTGAACCTTCCTCAGGCAGCAGATCCGTGAGTGAAAGGCGTGACTGTTGTTTGAAGCTACACAGTTTGCCGGGGGGTGTGTTATGCGGGAACGGCTGAGGCACACATCCCTGTTCTCTGGAGAGTGCCATACTGCTTAGGAGATTGTGGTGCCGCCTCGAGTTCCGGCCAGCAGGGGACGCATCCAGCTTCAAAGGCTGTGCTCACTTGGTGTGATTTCAGTTCGTGTTTCCAACATCACCAGTGAGGTTGTTGGCTGTTCCCATGTTCTTCTCTGAAAGCAGACAGAGGAAGGACTTGTCAATCACTTTCTTGGTTGTCTTTTTCTAATGGGTTTGGATGGGTTCTTGATTGTGGATGTGAATCATTTGCAAGATGTCGGTGTCACAGGTATCTTCTAGTTTTCAGCTCTTCATTCTCTTTATGGTCTTCTGAGAAACAAAAGTTGTATGATACACATTTTCCACCCTTTTATGTTCAATCTTGGTGACGTTTTGGGGTGTGTTTCTCATAATTAGTGTTTAACAGTGTCAACATTCTTTTTTTTTTTTTTTTTTTTCAGTGTCAACATTCTAATTATTCTCTTTTAATAGTTGACTTTAATTCCACCATGTCTCTGATTATTCAGATGTGTGAATTTATTCCTATCATCTCATGCTGTGTTCCTCTTTTACCACGTCTTTACCTTTTTTCTCTTTTCTGCTTTTTGTTATCATTGTCAATTTTTCTTCACTTTAGTTTTCTCCTGTTTGTTTTGAAATCTGTAAGTCCTATTTCCCTCATGGAAACTTTGGAATTTTAGACTTTTCTTTTGATTCTAAAATTCTCTTGTTATTCAGTCCCTAAGTGGTGTCCACCTCTTTGCGACCCCATGGCCGGCAGCGCACCAGACTTCCCTGTGCACCACCATCTCCTGGTGCTGGCTCAAGCTCATGTCCATTGAGTCAGTGATGCCATCCAACCATCTCGTCCTCTGTCGCCCCTTCTCCTCCTGCCCTCCGTTTTCCCCAGCAGCAGGGTCTGTTCTAGTGAGTCAGCTCTTCCCATCAGGTGGCCAAAGGATTGGAGCTTCAGCTCAGCAGCCGTCCTTCCAGTGAGTACTCAGGTTGTGGTACAAGAACTGTTGTGTGCCTCTCCTTCCTGCTCCTCTCTCCTCTTGTCACATGCGATTTTGAGCTCCAGTGAACTTCCTCTCAAGTCATTGTTTTGACTTTCCTTGAAGCCTCTACGCTGCTTTCTTTGTTGGCATCCGAGTCTCACCCTTGGGTTCAGGTTTCCTTCTCTAGGGCGTGTCCGCAGCCCTTTTTGAGAGCAGTGGTGTGTGGCCGTCTGCAGGTGTGAAGCCGCCTTTGTTTTGCTGTCTCACTTGAGTACCAGTGTCGCTCTGTGCGGGATTCTAGGTTCAGTTCTCTTAGAACGTGGACAGTCTTGCCCCTTTGCCAAGTGACAGTCAGCTTCCATCTGATTAAAGAGACCCTTCCCCACTGCAGGCTTCTGAGCTAGTCTCTTCATCCATGGAATTCCGGAAGGCCACTAAGACACGCCTTCCCGCCTCCTGGCCTCACTCTGGGGGTGGAGAAGCCTTCCTGCCCGCCTCCTGCTACCCGTCTCTTCTCTCCCAGACTGCCTCCAGCGTCCCGGTTTGCACCTGGCTTGCCCAGGGTAGACAAGGGTGCTCGCTCTCCACTGACGCTGCTCCTGCACATCCGGGCCCCGAGAGCGGACATCTGTAAGAGAGGAGGACGTGCGTCCGGCTCCTGCATCTGTCTGGTGGGCCCGCTGCACCTCGGCTCAAGGATGTGTCTGGAAGTTGGACCTTGCTCAGGAACTCGACACCTGGTGACCGTGTCTGCAGTCCTAAGCCACCTGCCAAAGCCTTCACTTTTGTTCAGTCTGTACACTAGGTGTACAAATTCTGGTCAGCAAAAGGGCCCTCCCAGCACACTTGGGTGGACAGGGTCAGCCTTCTTCCAATACGGCGTTTGCGAGAAAAGCCTGAGCAATGGCCCCTGGCCTGTCTGTCCGGTGGGGGTGGGGTCCTCCCCAGCTCATAAGGACTCAGGCTCTGCCCTGGGAGTGTGTTCCGTCTACACAGGGGCCTGCCCAGCTGCCACAGCCTGGGGCCACTGGCCGCTCCTCCCCTGGCAGGGCTGGGCTCCTTCACGGCCAAGTCCTCAGGGAAACGGCAAGGCCTTTTCCTCCTCCCAAACACTTGGGGACGTCATCTCTGGATGCAAACTGTCATGAAACCCCTGAATTTTGGAGTTTAAGCCAAGGCCACAGTGGTCAGGCCTGTGAACGAGTATAGCTCAGGGACCCTTTCTGTGCTCTGCGGCTCCTAGAGGGTGTTCCGCATGTAACCGACCCACTCCAAGCCTCCACAGCTGAAAGAGGGCCCGCTGGGCCCCCCAAGCCTCTGTCCCCCAGTGCTCCCAGCTGCTTGCCCCAGCATCCCCTCCTCTCTCTCCAAGGCCGGATCCAGTGCCCTGCAGAGGCCGCAGGCTCCTCTCAACCCCTGCCTGGCCCAGCCCACGCCCACTGGCGCTCCCTCTGGGTTCCCTCTACCCTGTGGTCCGGATTCTCTTTGCTCCCTGGCCAGGTACTCCCCCAGGTCTCCGCAGCACTCAGCCGGGCCTGCCTCGTTGGTGCCTTCTACTCCTGGTCTGGCCCCTCTAATCCCGCTCCCACCCCGTCCTTTAAGCGTCTCCCCAGCCTAGGACTCCTCAGAGAACCCAGGTCCTCGAGTCCCCGGGCCCCTCTAAATCCGCTCCCACCTCGACGCTGCTCCTGCACATCCGGGCCCCGAGAGCGGACATCTGTAAGAGAGGAGGACGTGCGTCCGGCTCCTGCATCTGTCTGGTGGGCCCGCTGCACCTCGGCTCAAGGATGTGTCTGGAAGTTGGACCTTGCTCAGGAACTCGACACCTGGTGACCGTGTCTGCAGTCCTAAGCCACCTGCCAAAGCCTTCACTTTTGTTCAGTCTGTACACTAGGTGTACAAATTCTGGTCAGCAAAAGGGCCCTCCCAGCACACTTGGGTGGACAGGGTCAGCCTTCTTCCAATACGGCGTTTGCGAGAAAAGCCTGAGCAATGGCCCCTGGCCTGTCTGTCCGGTGGGGGTGGGGTCCTCCCCAGCTCATAAGGACTCAGGCTCTGCCCTGGGAGTGTGTTCCGTCTACACAGGGGCCTGCCCAGCTGCCACAGCCTGGGGCCACTGGCCGCTCCTCCCCTGGCAGGGCTGGGCTCCTTCACGGCCAAGTCCTCAGGGAAACGGCAAGGCCTTTTCCTCCTCCCAAACACTTGGGGACGTCATCTCTGGATGCAAACTGTCATGAAACCCCTGAATTTTGGAGTTTAAGCCAAGGCCACAGTGGTCAGGCCTGTGAACGAGTATAGCTCAGGGACCCTTTCTGTGCTCTGCGGCTCCTAGAGGGTGTTCCGCATGTAACCGACCCACTCCAAGCCTCCACAGCTGAAAGAGGGCCCGCTGGGCCCCCCAAGCCTCTGTCCCCCAGTGCTCCCAGCTGCTTGCCCCAGCATCCCCTCCTCTCTCTCCAAGGCCGGATCCAGTGCCCTGCAGAGGCCGCAGGCTCCTCTCAACCCCTGCCTGGCCCAGCCCACGCCCACTGGCGCTCCCTCTGGGTTCCCTCTACCCTGTGGTCCGGATTCTCTTTGCTCCCTGGCCAGGTACTCCCCCAGGTCTCCGCAGCACTCAGCCGGGCCTGCCTCGTTGGTGCCTTCTACTCCTGGTCTGGCCCCTCTAATCCCGCTCCCACCCCGTCCCCTTTAAGCGTCTCCCCAGCCTAGGACTCCTCAGAGACCCAGTCCCAGGGTCCTGCGACTCCGTCGCCTGCCGGACAGCCCCCTCTCTGAAACCCCTGGACCCTCAGGCGCTCCCCATCCCATGCCCAGCGCCCTACCACCGCCGCCCGATGGCTCTCTTTCTTGCACCCTTGCCCTCCCCGGGAACACCCAGCCCGTGCGCCCGGCGCCCCTTCACCCCTCCGCCTCTCCGCGCGGCGCCCCCTCACCCCCTCCGCCCGGAAGCCCCGCCCCGCCCCCGCCAGGAAGCCCCGCCCCTCCATCCGCCCGGCGCCCTCCCGCCCCTCCCTCCCGCCTCCCCGCCCCTCCCCGGCGGCGGACGCGCGTCACGGCGGCGGCGGCGGGCGGGGCGCGTCTCGCACGCAGCGCGCCGGGCGGAGCGCTCGCCGCATTGTTTGCTTCGCTGGGGAGCGAGCGGGCGAGCCGGCCCTGGCGTCCGAGCAGCCCCGCGCCCGCGCCCCGCCGCCCCGCCGCCGCCGCCCGCCGCCCGCCGGCCGGGCTCCCGCCCTGGCCTCCGTCCGGCCCCGCCGCCCGCGCGAGCCGCCGCGCCGAGCCGCGCCGGGCCGCCGCCGCCAGGAGCCCGCGCCCAGAGCGGCGGCGGGCCGGGCCTGCGCGGCCGTTGGCGGAGGAGCCGCGGGCGCCATTAGCGCCGCCTCGGCCGCGCCGGCCCCCGCGCCCGCCGCCCGGCTCCCGCGGCCCCGAAGGTGAGCGCGCTGGGCGGGCCGGGGCCGGGGCCGGGGCCGCCGCCGGCCTCTCGGGGCCGCCGCCATGTTGGGGGCCGCCGCGGCGACGCATTGTCCGCGGGCGGCGGGGCCGAGGGAGGCCGCGGGGTCGGGGCGGCGGCGCTGCCGCCGGGGCGCCGGGAGGGCGGGCGGCCGGGCTGGCGGGGCGGCGGGCGGCGCGGGGCCGCCGGCGGGCCCGGGAGGGAGGCGGGCTGGGGCGGGCCGGGCGGCCGGGCGCGGGCGAGGCCGGGCAGGGAGCCGGGGCGGGAGGCCGGGAGGGCGGCCGGGCGGGCGGGGAGGCGGCGGCGGCGCGGGCCGGGCCTGGCCTGGGCGCGGGGGCCGAGCGCTGCCGGGGTCGCCGTGCGTAACGGCCGCGCCGGGCCACTTCCTGCTCCGGGGCGCGCGGGCCCCGGCGGCCGGGCTGTGGCGGAGAGCCGGCGCCCGGAGCCCGGGGAGGGCAGCCGGTGGCGGCGGGCTCGGGGAGGACGCGCGGCGGGCGGGCCGCGGAGACGCCGCGAGGCCTGAGCGGCTGCGGCGGGCGGCCCTGGAGGCGGGGCCCGGCCCGCGGCGTCGGCCTCTCTGGGGGCCTGCGTCCGGAGGGCCGCCTCGTGGGGACGCTCGGCCTGCGCGGCGCGCCCGGCGGCGCCGAGCCCGGGCGGGGCGGGCCGGCTGGCGAGGCGGAGGGCGGCCGGGCGGGCGGGGAGGCGGGGGCGGCGCGGGCCGGGCCTGGCCTGGGCGCGGGGGCCGAGCGCTGCCGGGGTCGCCGTGCGTAACGGCCGCGCCGGGCCACTTCCTGCTCCGGGGCGCGCGGGCCCCGGCGGCCGGGCTGTGGCGGAGAGCCGGCGCCCGGAGCCCGGGGAGGGCAGCCGGTGGCGGCGGGCTCGGGGAGGACGCGCGGCGGGCGGGCCGCGGAGACGCCGCGAGGCCTGAGCGGCTGCGGCGGGCGGCCCTGGAGGCGGGGCCCGGCCCGCGGCGTCGGCCTCTCTCGGGGCCTGCGTCCGGAGGGCCGCCTCGTGGGGACGCTCGGCCTGCGCGGCGCGCCCGGCGGCGCCGAGCCCGGGGCGGGGGCGGGCCGGCTGGCGAGGCGGTGGGCTGCCGGGGGACCCCGCTGCGGTCCCTGCGCCTTCAGGCGGTAGGCTGCGGGGCTCCCGCGACCTGCCCGGGCCGGCTTCCTCGTAGCAGGTGGCCAGAGGGAGAGCTGTCGGTGCCCTGCTCCCGAGGACAGATGACAGGCTTGCCTTCGCTGTGCTGAGCGACCAGGGTGGCTTCCGCCCGCGCGGGGACCGCGCCTGCACAGGGATGGCGAGGCCAGGGCCGGGCAGGGGGCGTGGCACCCCAGAGGCAGGTGGCGTAGGGTTAGTGTCCCGGTGCTTTTCGTGCTCCTCTTTGTAGGGGATGCCCGTCAAATTCCACGTAAAACGTGGATTTTTATTTGACAAGGGAAGGAAAGCCGCAGTATGAAGGACCTGTCTTAAGGAGGGCGTTTAGGGTCCGCGGCGGTTTTGCTTCAGGTGTGACCGGGCGCAGCCTGCCCTGAGGGCTTTACACGAGACCCGCGGGGTCGCGGTGCAGCGAGCTGGGTGCCCCGTGCCAGCGGTGGGCCTTGGACTCCACCGTGACACGGTTGCTCGCCAGCTTTGTCAACATCCCTCCGCTTTCTGTCAGTAGCACGGGGTTGTTTGGGGGCGGGGGAGGGCGTTGTCATCAGTTCCTGAGGTGCCAGCCTGTTTGGCAGGGGTCGCTCTGCCAGGGAGACTGGAAGTAGGACTTGCTGGTGGCCGGCGGGGACGGGCGCACATGCTTCCGAGTTTCTGTGGGCAAGACCGCAGGCACCCGGGCCTGTGCCGCGCCCAGTGAAGGTGGGGTTCTTGGGGTCGCCCTCTGCAGCGGGAGGCGGCCCAGCCCTGGTCAGGCCACCAGCTGAGAAGTCTCCCGACGGGCAGGTCAGGTGGCGGGCCTGTGGTGGCCACTTCTGAGGGCCTTCACAGGCTGGGTGGGGCCTGCCCGGATGAAGCCTGCCGGGGCCAGCACGGGGCTGTGCACGTGGGGCCTGGCGTGGCGGGTGGCAGTGCCTCAGCACTGTCGTGGGGGCCTGTTCGTGGGGAGGACGGATGGGCCGAGGGCTTGCCCCTGGGCAGCGCTGGGGTGAGGCCGTGGCCACAGCCAGCAGGGAAACCTCTGTGCGCGTGCTCTTCTGGGCTCGCCACTGGGACCCTGGCTGGTGAGGGCGTGTGGGTCCAGGGTGCCCAGCGAGCCGTGGGCGTCAGCATTCTGGAAGGGCTTGCTCCTTGCGTGTACCTCTGGGTGCGGGGAGTCCCTGCGGGGTGGGCCTGGTGGCCGTGGCCTTCGCTGTGCTGAGCGACCAGGGTGGCTTCCGCCCGCGCGGGGACCGCGCCTGCACAGGGATGGCGAGGCCAGGGCCGGGCAGGGGGCGTGGCACCCCAGAGGCAGGTGGCGTAGGGTTAGTGTGCCGGTGCTTTTCGTGCTCCTCTTTGTAGGGGATGCCCGTCAAATTCCACGTAAAACGTGGATTTTTATTTGACAAGGGAAGGAAAGCCGCAGTATGAAGGACCTGTCTTAAGGAGGGCGTTTAGGGTCCGCGGCGGTTTTGCTTCAGGTGTGACCGGGCGCAGCCTGCCCTGAGGGCTTTACACGAGACCCGCGGGGTCGCGGTGCAGCGAGCTGGGTGCCCCGTGCCAGCGGTGGGCCTTGGACTCCACCGTGACACGGTTGCTCGCCAGCTTTGTCAACATCCCTCCGCTTTCTGTCAGTAGCACGGGGTTGTTTGGGGGCGGGGGAGGGCGTTGTCATCAGTTCCTGAGGTGCCAGCCTGTTTGGCAGGGGTCGCTCTGCCAGGGAGACTGGAAGTAGGACTTGCTGGTGGCCGGCGGGGACGGGCGCACATGCTTCCGAGTTTCTGTGGGCAAGACCGCAGGCACCCGGGCCTGTGCCGCGCCCAGTGAAGGTGGGGTTCTTGGGGTCGCCCTCTGCAGCGGGAGGCGGCCCAGCCCTGGTCAGGCCACCAGCTGAGAAGTCTCCCGACGGGCAGGTCAGGTGGCGGGCCTGTGGTGGCCACTTCTGAGGGCCTTCACAGGCTGGGTGGGGCCTGCCCGGATGAAGCCTGCCGGGGCCAGCACGGGGCTGTGCACGTGGGGCCTGGCGTGGCGGGTGGCAGTGCCTCAGCACTGTCGTGGGGGCCTGTTCGTGGGGAGGACGGATGGGCCGAGGGCTTGCCCCTGGGCAGCGCTGGGGTGAGGCCGTGGCCACAGCCAGCAGGGAAACCTCTGTGCGCGTGCTCTTCTGGGCTCGCCACTGGGACCCTGGCTGGTGAGGGCGTGTGGGTCCAGGGTGCCCAGCGAGCCGTGGGCGTCAGCATTCTGGAAGGGCTTGCTCCTTGCGTGTACCTCTGGGTGCGGGGAGTCCCTGCGGGGTGGGCCTGGTGGCCGTGGCCGTCGATGGTGTTTGAGTCCAGGATGAGTGGTTTTGGAAACCTCAGAGGCTGATTGGCTGGGAGTTTTGTTTTGATTTAGTGCGAGTTGGTTAGCTCTGCCCACGCACGCTTGGGGGCTGTCGCCTCTGTGTCCTCTGCGTGGACTGAACGCGTCTTCCGTCTGTTCCAGGGAGTCAGTACCAAATGAGGAGGAAAGGCCGAGGGCATCGCGCGGCAGCGAGGCACCCTTCCTCCCCCGGCAGCACCAAGCACTCCCCCACGCGAGAGACCCTGACCTACGCGCAAGCCCAGAGGATGGTGGAGATTGAGATTGAGGGGCGCCTGCACAGGATCAGCATCTTCGATCCCCTGGAGATCATCCTGGAAGATGACCTCACGGCCCAGGAGATGAGCGAGTGCAACAGCAACAAGGAGAACAGCGAGCGGCCGCCCGTGTGCCTGCGAGCCAAGCGGCACAAGAACAACCGCGTCAAGAAGAAAAGCGAGGCCCCGCCCAGCACGCACGGAGCGCCGGCCGCGGCCAGCGCGCTCCCCGAGCCCAGGGTGCGCGTGGTGGAGTACAGCCCCCCGTCGGCGCCCCGGCGGCCCCCCGTGTACTACAAGTTCGTGGAGAAGTCGGCGGAGGAGCTCGACAACGAGGTGGAGTACGACATGGACGAGGAGGACTACGCCTGGCTGGAGATCGTCAACGAGAAGCGCAGGGGCGACTGCGTGTCGGCCGTGTCGCAGAACGTGTTCGAGTTCCTCATGGACCGCTTCGAGAAGGCCTCGCACTGCGAGAAGCAGAAGCAGGGGGAGCAGCAGTGCCTGATCGACGAGGACGCGGTGTGCTGCGTGTGCATGGACGGTGAGTGCCAGAACAGCAACGCCATCCTCTTCTGCGACATGTGCAACCTGGCAGTGCACCAGGAGTGCTACGGCGTGCCCTACATCCCCGAGGGCCAGTGGCTCTGCCGCCACTGCCTGCAGTCCCGGGCCCGGCCGGCCGACTGCGTGCTCTGCCCCAACAAGGGCGGCGCCTTCAAGAAGACGGACGACGACCGCTGGGGCCACGTGGTGTGCGCCCTGTGGATCCCCGAGGTGGGCTTTGCCAACACCGTGTTCATCGAGCCCATCGACGGCGTGCGGAACATCCCCCCCGCGCGCTGGAAGCTGACCTGCTACCTCTGCAAGCAGAAGGGCGTGGGCGCCTGCATCCAGTGCCACAAGGCCAACTGCTACACTGCCTTCCACGTGACGTGTGCCCAGCGGGCCGGCCTCTACATGAAGATGGAGCCCGTGAAGGAGCTGGCCGGCGGCGCTGCCACCTTCTCCGTCAGGAAGACCGCCTACTGCGACGTCCACACGCCCCCGGGCTGCACCCGGAGGCCGCTGAACATTTATGGGGACGTTGAGATGAAAAACGGCGTCTGTCGGAAGGAGAGTTCGGTCAGAGCAGTCAGGTCCACATCCAAGGTCAGGAAGAAAGCCAAGAAGGCCAAGAAGGCGCCCCGGGAGCCCTGCACGGCCCTGCCGCCCGTGTGCGCGCCCTACATCCCCCCGCAGAGGTAAGCGCTGGCGGGCGCAGGGTCTGTGTGCCAGGGACCGCTGCGGGCGGTCCGCACGGCCCCCGCGGCCTCTGGCGTGGCCTCGGCTGTCTCCACGCCGCAGGAGCGTGGCTGTTGCCCAGGACTGGAGTCTGGACGGCCCGTGTGTCTGGTGCCCTGGACGGCCGCGCTGTCGGGGCCCGGTGGCCCTGGCCGCAGCCCCGGCTCCAGTGCTCCGTGGGCCTCGGCTTGTCGCCGCCTTCACTGTTCCGTGCCCTGCTCCCCCGCCGGTGTTTGGGGATCTCGTGGGACTTCTTAGTGTTTTTGTTCGTGTTGGGTCTTGTGGCACACAGGGTCTTGGCTGTGGCCCGTGGCTTCCGGAGCACTCAGACTCAGTTGCCCCGAGGCACGTGGCATCCCATTCCCTGGCCCCGATTGGACCCGTGTCCCCTGCACTGGGGGGCAGACGCCGACCACCCACCCCCCGAGAGTTCCCTCATGGGGTGTCTGATTTGTTGAGCTTGAGCAGCGTGGCTGGACCGGCGGGGGCTGGGGGGGCCGCTGGCGGGAGGCGCTGGGCTCCTTCCTGTTGGGACGGCTGTCTGGTTGCCCTTTCTGTCGTGGGAGCGTTGCCTGGTCCGCGTCGGGCTCTCTGCAGGGTGGTCCGCTCTGGGGTCCGGACGCCGCAGCCACCCTGCCCCTGGACTCGTTCCCCCTCTGCTGGTCCCTCTTGCTACTGGCTTGCTCTTTTTATTTCCTTTTATTTAAAAGTGCTCTTGTTTGGAGGTAACTCAGTGAACTCACCAGACCTGTGAGCACCATGTGGTTTGGGAAAGACTTGAACGCGGGCTTCAGTGTTGCGGGAGCCAGGCCGGCCGGCAGCTGGGGCTCTGGTGCCTCCGGTTAAGGAGCAGGGTGTCGGGGCCGGGTGGTGAGGGGAGACGCCGTGCTGCCCTTCCCCAGAGTGGCTTCGGGGGCGCTGCCACCGAGAGTCCTGACCTTATCCCCAGAGGGACAGGCACTTGCTGTGTGTTACGAGTTTACATGCGTGGCCTTTTTTCCAAATGAAATTTTTTTCTTTTTATGGAACATTATGTATATCACAGAATCAGTAAATTCAAACGAATGAATTAAAAGCATGTAAAATTTCTCTTATCCAGAGAAGACACCTGGGAATACCAACGTGTCTCTTTGCTAATAAGTCAGTCTGACCTCTAAAAGATAGTTTCATTTGTATTTCTCCCTGGGGGTTGGAAAGGATAAGGTTTGTATTGAGAGGTTCTTTTCAAGAGCCCCAGGTTTTCAGCTTTACTGAAATTGAAGTCAAGGAAACTGCAGTTGTGATCTAGTCAGTTGAGAAGCCACAAGGCAAAGGTGCTGTCTCTGTCCAGCCCCACGTGGTGCCAGCTCCCGGCCCGCCGGCCCGTCCGTCTGCGCGCCCACGGAGGGCGGTGCCGCTGGGAGACGCGGCTCCTGGAGTCTGAGGTGGCCGCCTGCTGGAGAGGCAGCCGAGGTGGCCGAGCGGAGGAGCAGCAGGCACTCGTGCGCCCTCCTGGTCCAGGGGCGGAGGGCAGCGGCGCCCCGGACGAGAGCCTGTGGCTGCGGCTCGCCCGTCGGTGCTGCCCAGAGTCTCCGGAGACCTGACGGCGGGCCACGCTGGAGGGTGTCGGGGCGGGTGCCGGAAGGCCCAGGCTGACAGCCACTGCTCGCCTGAGCTGGGCCCCAGGCCCCAGGGACGGGTCGATGGGGTGCAGCCACGTGCTTTCCAGAGTCGCTGGCGCAGGACCCATCCCGAGCCAGTGGCCGCCCGTACGGTGAGCTTGGGCGCCAGCCTCCGGCTTGGAAGAGGGACTTTGGCGAACTCAGAAGAGGAGGCCACCGCTTACTCCAGAGAGGACGGTCCGCCGTGAGAAGGCTGGGGGTAGGGCGTCTCAGCAGTGGGCCCCAGAACAAAGACATCGGCTTCCCCCCGCCTGTTTGAGGGCCCCAGGCCAGTGGTCAGGCCAGCCAGCCGGCCGGGGGGCGGTCACGGCCCTGCAGGCTGCCCCGTGGGCAGGAGTGGCACCAGCACGCTGGACGGTGCCGTGCTCTGCCCTGGGCGGGAGGGTTGGGTCGGTGGCGTCCCCATGGCCTCGTGGTCCTCCCGTGGCCGCGTGGTCCTGGTGCCGAGGGCCCAGCCCTTGGTGAGGACGAGCTGCTCCAGAGTGGTGGTCCGGCGGCCCGGAGCTGGGCCTCTTCGTCTTCCTCTCCCTCCCTCAGCTTAGAGATGGCGTGTCTGAGGTCGGGGAAGATAGGAGAAGTCACTTGTTCTCCCCGCTCTGGCCTGTGCTGGGGGCACGCTCTCTCTGTGGGGGCGTTGCTGGGTCCTCGAGTAGCCGCTCTCCTCGGGTCCCCTCTGCCTCGTAGGCGAGGGCCGAGGGCCGTGGAGGAGGGCACGGGGTAGGGGACGGGTCAGGAGAAGGGACTCGCGGAGTTGGAGCCTCCTGGGCCTCCTGGGGTCACCAGCCGCGGTGCCTGCAGCGCGCCAGGCCGGTGCCCTGCTCTCGGCGCCCCGCCTCGGGAGGGAGGGGCGCGGGCGGGGTGCACCTGGCCGCCTGCCCCGTGGGTGGTTGCTGTGTGGACGCGGCCGCGTGCTTCTGTGGGAGTTCCCGATGAGGACGGCGCATCTGGGTCTCGGGCCTGTGCCCGCGAGGGTGCTGTCAGGACCCCAGGTGAGGGTGGCTGGAGGGTGTCGGGGCGGGTGCCGGAAGGCCCAGGCTGACAGCCACTGCTCGCCTGAGCTGGGCCCCAGGCCCCAGGGACGGGTCGATGGGGTGCAGCCACGTGCTTTCCAGAGTCGCTGGCGCAGGACCCATCCCGAGCCAGTGGCCGCCCGTACGGTGAGCTTGGGCGCCAGCCTCCGGCTTGGAAGAGGGACTTTGGCGAACTCAGAAGAGGAGGCCACCGCTTACTCCAGAGAGGACGGTCCGCCGTGAGAAGGCTGGGGGTAGGGCGTCTCAGCAGTGGGCCCCAGAACAAAGACATCGGCTTCCCCCCGCCTGTTTGAGGGCCCCAGGCCAGTGGTCAGGCCAGCCAGCCGGCCGGGGGGCGGTCACGGCCCTGCAGGCTGCCCCGTGGGCAGGAGTGGCACCAGCACGCTGGACGGTGCCGTGCTCTGCCCTGGGCGGGAGGGTTGGGTCGGTGGCGTCCCCATGGCCTCGTGGTCCTCCCGTGGCCGCGTGGTCCTGGTGCCGAGGGCCCAGCCCTTGGTGAGGACGAGCTGCTCCAGAGTGGTGGTCCGGCGGCCCGGAGCTGGGCCTCTTCGTCTTCCTCTCCCTCCCTCAGCTTAGAGATGGCGTGTCTGAGGTCGGGGAAGATAGGAGAAGTCACTTGTTCTCCCCGCTCTGGCCTGTGCTGGGGGCACGCTCTCTCTGTGGGGGCGTTGCTGGGTCCTCGAGTAGCCGCTCTCCTCGGGTCCCCTCTGCCTCGTAGGCGAGGGCCGAGGGCCGTGGAGGAGGGCACGGGGTAGGGGACGGGTCAGGAGAAGGGACTCGCGGAGTTGGAGCCTCCTGGGCCTCCTGGGGTCACCAGCCGCGGTGCCTGCAGCGCGCCAGGCCGGTGCCCTGCTCTCGGCGCCCCGCCTCGGGAGGGAGGGGCGCGGGCGGGGTGCACCTGGCCGCCTGCCCCGTGGGTGGTTGCTGTGTGGACGCGGCCGCGTGCTTCTGTGGGAGTTCCCGATGAGGACGGCGCATCTGGGTCTCGGGCCTGTGCCCGCGAGGGTGCTGTCAGGACCCCAGGTGAGGGTGGCTGGAGAGTGGGCGCTTGGGAGCTGCTGGACAGATGAATTTAACGCTCATTGAGTGTGACGGTCAGAAGTTTGGACTTGGACTTTGTGTGTCTGTTTTTCATGTTTCCTAAGGTTCTGGTGGGCGGGGCCTGGGGAGACGGGGAAGCCTCTCGGGCCCGGCAGGTGGGAGCCCAGCTCTGGGTGCCCCGTGCGTGTGGGTGCCGCCAGGGAGCCCTCCCGCCGGGTCCTCGGGGAGGGGTGCTGGAGCAGGGGCTCCTTGGAGAGGCGCCCTGGGCACCGGCCTGGGGTCAGGAGTGCAGGCGGCGCGGCCTGCCCGGTGCAGAGGAGCCGGCTGCCGGCGGTGGGCCTGGGGCGCGTGTCCCCAGCGCTGCTCCAGGCGTCTGGCTCTGACCCTCCCGTGACTTTGCTGGTTTCCTTGTGTTTGAATTTGGGGGGCGGGGCTGCGGAGGCTGCCGTCTCTGTGTCGGCCGTCGGCCTGGCTGCCGCTCCAGGCTCTGCACCCCGAGGACCTTCCTGGGGACGGCGGCGGCGGGGACGGGACGTCTGAGCAGGTGTGCTTCGGCCAGCGAGGCGCTGTGAGTCAGTGAGCCCACGCGGAGGAGGGTCCGACGGCGTCACGGGGCGTCTGCCCGCGCCTCGAGCGCCTCCGGCGGGCTCGCGCTCGGGGCTCCTGCCGCGGGGCCGGAGCCGCGCCCTGATGCCCTCGGCGAGCGGCCGCCCCGGGCTTCCTGGGCGCAGAGCGGCGCAGCCCCTGGGGCTCTGGAGGGCTGGGGTCCGGCAGTGCCTGCGCGGTCACGGGATCTGCTTCCGCAGGGGCGGGGGGACGCCTGGGTGTCCTCCTTCGTCCTGCACTTGGCGCTGCTGCCTGGCGTGGACGGGGCAGGGCCCGGTGCTTCGGACACCCTCCTTGGCTCTTGGAGACGGGCATCCTGGCTGTCTTGTCCTTATTTCGGTGTCAGTATTTTGATCTGAGATAACTTGATATTCATAAAATGGTGCAAAAGTTGGGGGCGAGGATCTCACCCAAACCTCCTCTACCCAGAGTGCCCTCTCGCTAGCGGATCCCCGTCTGCCCTCTCAGGGTCCACGCGCCCCCAACATCCGCCCGTCGGGCCAGCCTTCCCCGGAGCCTCTCCGCCTCCCGTGGGGACCCGTCTGGCCTCCTTTGCTCTGGCGTCTTGGGACCTTCCCTGCGTCTCTCCGACGGCCCCGCGCAGCTCGCGGAGGTGGGCCTGGACCGGAGGCCCCGAGGTCTCCGGATGGCCTGCTCCTCGGCTCTTGCTGGCGCGCCTCCCCGTGAGGGCTGCAGGAGCATCCGCCGCGGCGAGCCTTCTTCCCCGCGTCCGCGCAGGCAGGTGCGGTTTACAGAGGGGTCTGCTCGGCAGGCCTGGCTGCTGCGGCGTCGCAGGCTGGGGTTGCCGATGTTGGGTGGGCTTTTCTGGAAGGGGCTCTGTCCAGCTGCCGCCGTCCACTTGCCAGGTCGCTGGGGGCGCCCCAGTGCAGGCAGCCGCCTGCTGTGGGTGTTGAGCCGGACCTGTGCGTGGCCCACCTCATGCTCACTACGACCTCCTCACTGTTTTGTTGAAAGTCTCCATGAAAAATGTAGTAACGGGGGCTGTGGTTTCTCCTCTCGGCGTGTTTGGGTGCTCGTGCAGACCCGGGTCTTGTGCTCTGACGGCGTGTGTTGTGGTTCCCTCAGGTGCTCTGTGCGGGGACGGCCGGGTGGGCTTTCCCGTCCCGCGGGTTTTCCCGTCGCTTCCCAGTAGCCGGGCCCCGGCCGCCCGCCTGAGTGGATTTGAGAGTGCCCAGCCCGACCGGGCCCGCACTTCACAGGGATCTCCTGCTTTTCTTAATGTGTGTTTTGATTTTATTTCCTGGTGTGTGCTTGTCATGTCTCACTTAATTCTTCATTCCCTGAGGGCCTCGAGGTTTCCTTCTAAAAGCTTTGGAACGATCCCTCGGTCCCTCCCTCCTCTCCGCGGCCTTGGCCCTGGCTGGACCTCTGGAGCCTGGATGTTGGCCTCCTGGGTTGAGGTGGCCCCCGGGCAGAGTGTCCCGGCTCCTGCAGGGGTGTTCCCTCGAGCTGGGGGTGGTACGCGGACACACGCTGACCGGTTGGGTCCCTGGGGCGCTGGCGGTGCCCTGGCGGGGAGCGGGTGCCCTCTGGGCTCGGCCCCGCCTGCCGCCTGGCTGCCTCCCAGCCCTCCTGTCCGGCTCCCCGCCGTGTCGAGCCTGTGTGGAGATGACCTGTGTCCTTTTTGTTCTCCTCATTGACGTTGTCATCGAGTTTTCCACTTTAGACCGTCCTTGTCACTCGAGAATGCCGTGTACCGTCTCCTGTCACAGTTGATGGGCCGGTTTCTGTGGTGAGCGCAGCCCCTTCCCGGGAGTGGGGAGGAGGCGCCTCTGGGCCCCGTCTGGGGGGCAGCGCCCAGTGAGCCAGGGTCGGGCGCCCGTGGCAAGGGCCCCTTGTCTTTTGTGGGGATCGCAGGCCTCTGTCTGGCCGGTGGCAGCAGGAGTGGGGCCTGCAGGGCTTCTGGCTCGAGACCGCGGCCTCCTGGCTGAACCCCAGGCCCCGGGCGCGGGGTGCACTTGGCGTCTGGCTTGACCTCACACCCCGCACTGTGGGGACGCGGGCTCAGAGGGCTGGACACGGGTCCTTGCTGTCGTCCCATGGTCGGTGCAAGGCTGGGCTGACCTGCTCTGACCTCTTCTGAAAAATTGGTTTCTTTTTTCTCTTTTGGGGGTGGGAAGAAAACTTTAGATGGTTGATTCAGTTTCTAGAGTACTTAGTATAGAATGTATTTTAGTTTTCCTTTTTTTCACAAGCCAGATTTGGCCAGTTACCCTTTCCTACAGGTTTGTTTTGCATCTCAGTTTTCATGATACTCATTTTTTAACTGAAATACAGTTGATGTAGCAAGTGTTAAGTTTCTGGTTCGTGGAAGGACTGATGCTGCAGCTCCAATACTTTGACCCCCGGGGGCACAGAACCGACTTACTGGTGAAGACCCGGACGCCGGGAAGACCGAGGCGAAGGGCAGAGGGCGGCAGGGGGCGAGGTGGTGGGACGGCCGCGCCGCTGGACGGAAGCGAGTCTGCACAGACTCCAGGGGCTGCGGAGGCCGGGAAGGCCCGGCGCCGGCCGTCGGGGCCACAGAGGCGTCGTGACCGAGCACCGGCGGGGCCCGGCGCTGCAGCGCGGCTCGGCACGCGTCTCCTCAGCCTCGTTTCCCTCGTGGCTTCTCACAGGATCTCGACCGTGGTTCCGTGTGCTGTGCCGTCGGTCCTTGTCGTGACCTGTTTTACACAGAGCTCCGCATGCATGTTGGTCCTAGGCTTGTAATTCATCCTTCCCCAGCCCCTGTGCCCTTTGGTCACAAGTCTGTCCTCTAAGCCTGTGAGTCTGCTTCTTTTTATAAATGAGTTGACCTGTGTCGTGTGTTAGATTCCATGTACGGGCGATGCCATCTAGTATTTATTTTTGTCTGGTTTAGTCCACTCAGTATGACCATCGCCAGGTCCACCCGTAGTCCTCCTGTGGCGTTATTTCATTCTTTTTTATGGCTGAGTAATACTCTGTCACACACACACATATGTGCACACCCCGCCCATGTCTCTCTCCGCTCCTCTGTGGCTGGACGTCCGGCTTGTCGCCGTGCTGTGTCTCCGGTCGGTAGGGCTGCTTTCCACACGAGGGCCTGGCACTCACGTGGAGTTGACGTCTGTCTCGTTTGCTTCTTTACTAGTCTTTTCAAATAACAGTTCTGGTTTTGTTGAGAGGGGTTCATTGTTTTTTGTGGGAGAACTTCCTCATGGTCGGTGCAAGGCTGGGCTGACCTGCTCTGACTTCAAAGTTTCTAAAAAGTTATCTTTAGTATAGAAATGTATTTTAGTTTTCCTTTTTTTCACAAGCCAGATTTGGCCAGTTACCCTTTCCTACAGGTTTGTTTTGCATCTCAGTTTTCATGATACTCATTTTTTAACTGAAATACAGTTGATGTAGCAAGTGTTAAGTTTCTGGTTCGTGGAAGGACTGATGCTGCAGCTCCAATACTTTGACCCCCGGGGGCACAGAACCGACTTACTGGTGAAGACCCGGACGCCGGGAAGACCGAGGCGAAGGGCAGAGGGCGGCAGGGGGCGAGGTGGTGGGACGGCCGCGCCGCTGGACGGAAGCGAGTCTGCACAGACTCCAGGGGCTGCGGAGGCCGGGAAGGCCCGGCGCCGGCCGTCGGGGCCACAGAGGCGTCGTGACCGAGCACCGGCGGGGCCCGGCGCTGCAGCGCGGCTCGGCACGCGTCTCCTCAGCCTCGTTTCCCTCGTGGCTTCTCACAGGATCTCGACCGTGGTTCCGTGTGCTGTGCCGTTGGTCCTTGTCGTGACCTGTTTTACACAGAGCTCCGCATGCATGTTGGTCCTAGGCTTGTAATTCATCCTTCCCCAGCCCCTGTGCCCTTTGGTCACAAGTCTGTCCTCTAAGCCTGTGAGTCTGCTTCTTTTTATAAATGAGTTGACCTGTGTCGTGTGTTAGATTCCATGTACGGGCGATGCCATCTAGTATTTATTTTTGTCTGGTTTAGTCCACTCAGTATGACCATCGCCAGGTCCACCCGTAGTCCTCCTGTGGCGTTATTTCATTCTTTTTTATGGCTGAGTAATACTCTGTCACACACACACATATGTGCACACCCCGCCCATGTCTCTCTCCGCTCCTCTGTGGCTGGACGTCCGGCTTGTCGCCGTGCTGTGTCTCCGGTCGGTAGGGCTGCTTTCCACACGAGGGCCTGGCACTCACGTGGAGTTGACGTCTGTCTCGTTTGCTTCTTTACTAGTCTTTTCAAATAACAGTTCTGGTTTTGTTGAGATTTGCTTGTGTTGTTGTTTTCCTGTTTCATTGTTTTTTTGCTCTTTGTTCTCCCTCCCTCCAGTGTTACAGGGGTTTAGTTGGCATATGACGTGCCACTGTCACTGCTGCCTTGGCGGGGGCACGTGGAGTCCCCACGGCCACGGCCTGCACGCGGGCCGGGCCGCCGCCTCTTGTCTCCTCCTGGCTTCCTTGGCTGGGGGCTGGGCGCGCTGTGCCAGCCTCTCGTCGTTGCTGCCCCTTCCCCGTCGCAGGAGCCGAGGGCCT
This sequence comes from Tragulus kanchil, assembly GCA_022376925.1. Taxonomy (NCBI): domain Eukaryota; kingdom Metazoa; phylum Chordata; class Mammalia; order Artiodactyla; family Tragulidae; genus Tragulus; species Tragulus kanchil. The sequence continues at coordinate 169,366,646 of JAIOJX010000004.1, forward strand.
GTCCGCACACGTGTCTGCCCGCGCTCCGTGCCTCACGGGGTCGGGCCTCAGCGGAAGGCACCTCCTAGGCGCCCACGCTGACCCGGTGCTGCCTGCCGACGGGGCCCCTGGGGGGCCTGGCGCCTTCTGCTGAAGCCGCCAGGGCACGTGCCGGGCCGGGCTCTGAGCCCCGGCAGCTCTCCCCGGGCCCGGGCCTGCGCCTGGGTGGGGCGGCCCCTCTGGGTTTCTCGGCTGCCAGGGGAGGCACTGGTCAGGGCGCCCGGGTGGCGCGTGGCCTTTGGCGCTGCGTTGGTGAGAAGGACCGTGTGGGTCTGGGCACAGCGGAGCGGAGGGCATTGGCACAGTTCGGTACAACTGAGGCATCGCCCTCTGCCGGAAATGTGCTTTTGAAGGTCGTCAGTTTCTGCCCTGAGCTGTTGGCGTTGGCGTCCGGTGAGGAAGCCCGGTGCTGTCGCGGCTTCGTCCTCCACTGGGTTTGTCATCTCTAGGAGCCTGGGTCACAGGAGGGGCGGCGGCGGGGCCGGAAGCCAGCCTGCTGGTCGTCGGACCCCTTCGTATCCTTGTGTGTTTTTACACGTCCTCCGCGTTTCACAGTCTCTGAGGCTTGGAGATGCTCACGCTCGTTCTTGTGCGGAGCAACCTGCCCCTCAAGCAGCTTCTGCCTCCACCTGTCCCCTTGCCGCTCCTTTTTTTTTTAAAAAAATTTTGGCCTCTTTTATTGTTTGTTTATTTATTTATTTTCATCCATCCCGTGTGGGCCTCCCGTCACAGTGGCCTCTTATTGCAGAGCACCGGCTCTGGGCGCGTGCGCTCCAGGGTGCTGGCTCGTACTGGGACACACCCGTCCAGCCCCTCCACGGCACGCGGGACCTTCCTGGGCCAGGAATCGAACTGGCGCCCCTTGCAGTGCAAGGCGGACTCTTTCCCCACTGGACCACCAGGGAAGCCCTTGCTCCTCCTCGTTGTGGGAACCGACGGGGGCCCCTTGAGAGTGCGCGATTCCACAGGGCACTCACACCCGGTGGAGGTCGTGTGCGAGGAGGTGTGGCTTGGGGGGGGTGGAGACCGTTGTCCTTGATGCGCGCGTGCGGGTGGAGCAGGCGGCGGCGGCGGCGAGGGCAGTGCTGAGAGGCGGTGGGACGCGCAGGGCTCGTTCACAGTCACGCTGCTGTTCCTCGTTTCCGTGATGAGAACGCGTCCGTGTCCTGCTTTATAGCTAAACTCTGAGTTTTTCCGGGCCGGCCCGTCTGCTGCCAGGGGCCTGGTTCAGGGGCACGTGCCGGGCCGGGCTCTGAGCCCGGCAGCTCTCCCGGCCCGGGCCTGCGCCTGGGTGGGCGGCCCTCTGGGTTTCTCGGCTGCCAGGAGGCACTGGTCAGGGCGCCCGGGTGGCGCGTGGCCTTGGCGCTGCGTGGTGAGAAGGACCGTGTGGGTCTGGGCACAGCGGAGCGGAGGGCATTGGCACAGTTCGGTACAACTGAGGCATCGCCCTCTGCCGGAAATGTGCTTTTGAAGGTCGTCAGTTTCTGCCCTGAGCTGTTGGCGTTGGCGTCCGGTGAGGAAGCCCGGTGCTGTCGCGGCTTCGTCCTCCACTGGGTTTGTCATCTCTAGGAGCCTGGGTCACAGGAGGGGCGGCGGCGGGGCCGGAAGCCAGCCTGCTGGTCGTCGGACCCCTTCGTATCCTTGTGTGTTTTTACACGTCCTCCGCGTTTCACAGTCTCTGAGGCTTGGAGATGCTCACGCTCGTTCTTGTGCGGAGCAACCTGCCCCTCAAGCAGCTTCTGCCTCCACCTGTCCCCTTGCCGCTCCTTTTTTTTTTAAAAAAATTTTGGCCTCTTTTATTGTTTGTTTATTTATTTATTTTCATCCATCCCGTGTGGGCCTCCCGTCACAGTGGCCTCTTATTGCAGAGCACCGGCTCTGGGCGCGTGCGCTCCAGGGTGCTGGCTCGTACTGGGACACACCCGTCCAGCCCCTCCACGGCACGCGGGACCTTCCTGGGCCAGGAATCGAACTGGCGCCCCTTGCAGTGCAAGGCGGACTCTTTCCCCACTGGACCACCAGGGAAGCCCTTGCTCCTCCTCGTTGTGGGAACCGACGGGGGCCCCTTGAGAGTGCGCGATTCCACAGGGCACTCACACCCGGTGGAGGTCGTGTGCGAGGAGGTGTGGCTTGGGGGGGGTGGAGACCGTTGTCCTTGATGCGCGCGTGCGGGTGGAGCAGGCGGCGGCGGCGGCGAGGGCAGTGCTGAGAGGCGGTGGGACGCGCAGGGCTCGTTCACAGTCACGCTGCTGTTCCTCGTTTCCGTGATGAGAACGCGTCCGTGTCCTGCTTTATAGCTAAACTCTGAGTTTTTCCGTGTTCTAGATTAAATAGGATTGCGAATCAGGTGGCCATTCAGCGGAAGAAGCAGTTTGTGGAGCGCGCCCACAGCTACTGGCTCCTCAAGAGGCTGTCGAGGAACGGGGCCCCGCTGCTGCGCCGACTCCAGTCCAGCCTGCAGTCCCACCGGAGCCCGCGGCAGGTACGTGGCCGCGCCCCGGGCCCGGGGAGGCAGCTCCCGGTCGGGCCGGCCTCTCCGGTTCCGGAGGCGCAGGGGGCTGCCTTGGGGGGCTGTGTGCCAGCCTCGGGCTGGGCAGCGGGCGGCTCCTCCATCCCAGCTGCCCCGGGCCCGTGGCGGTCTGCCTGTGTCCCGGCCCCAGGCCGGGCCCGGGGAGCCTCTGGCTGCTGACGCCCCGGGGCGGGGTGCTGGGCCGCAGGGGACACGGGTGTGTCCCGCAGGGCAGGGTGACTGCGCCAAGCCGAGCCAGGGGAAGGGAAGGAGGAGTGCCGGTGTCTTGTAGTTGGTGTGGCTTCGCAGCCCTGTCCGACGTTTGGAGTATTTTTCGGGAAGGAAAGATCTAGGGGGGAAGAGGCGGACCCTGTGAGGTGTCGCACGCGAGGGTCGTCTGCCGCTCGAGCTGAGGGCGCAGCTCTTCGGCCTCCACGCGCGCTGAGCCTGATCTCCTGCCGCCCCCGGCGTGCGGGAGGGCCCCTCCTGACGGTCCCTGGGTGGTGCTGGGGGCCGCCTCCCCCATCCTCGGCAGGCTCTGCCGACTCCCTTTGCCCCGAGAGTCCAGGGGCCGCGTGGTGTCCCCCAGGGGGTGACTCAGCGGCCGCTTCCCTCTGTTGTCTCGCGCGCCGCTGGTTTCTGACTCTGCTGTCGCGCCTCGGCTCCTGCTCGAGCCCCAGGCTGCCTGCTGCCCCGGCCTGGGGGGGAGCGGTCCTCCGACCTCCCCGTCCTCTGTAACAGAGCAGGCCGTTCAGCGTCACTCACACGCGTGTGAAAAGGCCGAGTCCTGGATTGCGATGCCCGCCTGGCAGTTGTGCAGTCCGGAGGAATGTCTTGCTACTGGGCGTCTCCTGGTGGCCGTGCCCCAGAGCCTCCTTGTCTCCGGGGACGGAGGCGCTGCGCGGCTGCAGGGCTGCGTCTCGGGCCTGCTGCCTGCGGATGTGACGATCAGCACCCGCCTCGGGGCCCTGGCGCCTGCAGTGCCCGCTGGGTCCCCTCCGGAGGTGCGCGCGACGTCTGGGCAAGCTCGGCGCCGCCGTGCGCCTCTGAGCGGCTGAGGGCTGCTGGGGTGGAGCCTGAGCCCCGAGGGGTCCTTTAGCCGCGCGGCCACGCTGTGTCCAGCGCTGACTCTGGGGGCAGGGGCCCTGGTCCTGAACCTTCGGCTGTGCCTGGGCCTTTGTTAGGATGTGCTGGGAGCCCGTCCCTCCTCCCTGCTGGACATGGAGCCCTGTCTCCCTCAGGGCTGTGTCAGGACTTCTGCCCGGGGGCTGGGAGGGCTGACTGCGGGGTGGGGGAGTGTCCCGGGGGCTGCGGGGCTGGAGTGGTGGGGACTGAGAGTGGCTGACGTGCTTGGGTGCTGTCTCGGGAACTCCAGGAAAGGAAGGCAGGCGAGGGGGCCGAGCCTGCACGGCCTCAGGCGCTCGGGGAGGCTGCTGGGTCTTGAGGGCGGTGAGTAGCCAGTGGGCATCCTGAGATGGGGGTGGGGGGCAGGATGGGGGCCTTCGTCCTCACCTGGGCGACGGCAGAGCAGTGGGAGATGCGGAGAGTGAAGACGGGGTCTCGTCGCGGGGCTGGGCGGTTGGGGTGAGCCGCGTGGGAAACGGTGGGCCGTGTGGTTGCTGAGGAGGCCGGGGCCGGGGCTGGAGGCGCGCGCACGCGGGCTGTGCCTGCCCCTCGGGAGCGGGCCCTCCTGGGGGAGCACGTGTGCTTGGGGCGCCAGCACGGGAGTTTGAGAGCAGTTGTGTTCCTTTGTGTCCTGCCACACAGGGTCAACGTGTAATGACGGAGAATTCACCCACAGGAAAAGAAGGGTCAGTTCTCTTGGTGGAAGGAGTTGGTAGGAGCTACAGAGATTTGGGTCTTGGGCCTCTTAAACTGAGGTGCACCAGGGCCCGACCACGGCACACTCTTGGTTGTAGATAGTGCGGCGCGTGTGGGCAGGGCCCCGGACGGGTCACGAGCTCCCGCGTGCTGGGTGGGTGAGAGGCAGACAGGTGCAAGGTTGGCACGTACCTTTTGCTTCCCCCCTCATTCTAGTGCAGGTTGACTTTTCTGGGGACCCCATTAGTGTTCCACGTGGAGGAAGACTTGGTGGAATATTGATGATTTTTGAAACCTTGAAAATGCTTGATACTGGTTTAACCTGGCCCACTTGTCCACGTGTCTGGGCATCTGCCCTGAAGTTGGCAGACCTGGCCTAGGAGAGGCCCTTCTCTCCTGTGGCAGACAGGGACAGACAGACAGACGGACGGAATGAGCTAGGCTCGACGGGACGCCTGCCTTGGCTGCGCCCTCGGCTTCTCAGTGGTCGGTTCAGAGCTCGCCGAGGCCTGGCCTCCAGTGCGGGCCCCCCTGGCGGGGCTGCCGTCCTGCAGGGGCCGGGGCCTTGGGGCGGGTGCGGGGGCGGGTGCGGGGGCAGGCGCAGCTCCTGTCCGTCCTGCCCCGCCAAGAGCACGCGTGTCCTCCAGCTCGCCCGCACGTGCCCTCCGGCGGGCTCCTCCCCTGTTCGCTCCCTGGGGGCTTCGGGGCGGCGTGGGCGTCCTGCCGCACTGGCGCAGCACTCTCACAGCCCTGCTGCCGGCCTCGGCCTCAGGCGAGGCAGCTGCTCCTCAGGGTCTTGTGCCCTTGCTGTGTCCTGGGGTCAGGGTGTGGGGGCTCTCATGCTGCAGAGCTGGCCTGCTCTGACCCCAGCGCGGGGTGCTGATCTGGCTCGGTCGGTGTTGACCCTTCAGGCAGTGGGTGTGCTGCCCTCCTTCCTGGGTGGATGTTGGCTGGATCGCATACCTTCCTTTTAGGTCCTCTTTAAATAGCTTCCCTTGTGGCTCAGCTGGTAAAGAATCCACCTACAGTGTGGGAGGCCTGGGTTGGGAAGATCCCCTGGAGAAGGGGAGGAATACCCCTCTAGTGTTCTTGCTTGGAGAATTCCGTGCTCATCCACGGGTCGCGAAGAGTCAGACACAGCTGAGCGACTTGACTTTCTTTTTTAAAAACCGCTCAGTGCAGGCCCTTCTGTGGAGAAGAGGTGTGGGAGCCGGCAGGGTCCCGGGGCAGGGCCACCATGCCTGGGGTGGAGGGCGGCCTGCGGTCCTGCAGCCCGCGGCGGGCAAGGCAGGCGGGCAGCGGGGGCTTGTGGGGACTCAGCCTGCTCTGCTCTGCCTCACGTGGTTCACTCGGCTAAACATCGTTGGAGCTGGTGTTTCAGAGTGTCTGTTTCAAACTGACGAACAAGATCGTTTTCAGATGCTCTTAGGGAGCTTGGCTTTCTGAGCCCGCTGTTTCATGTGTTTACTGGCCTTGTTTATACAGCTGATGTTGGTGTTAACTCTGTGTTTGATGCCTGAGAGTTTCAGACAATGCGAAAGTAAGCCGGGTGGCTGGAATCCGGTTGGGCTGGAGGGCCCCTGTGGAGGGGAGGCTCAGGGCCAGAGCCCGTGCCCGCGTCGAGCCTCCCGGCTGGGCCTCTGCTGCGTTTTGCAGTGGCGTGAGCGGAGCAGCCTTGCGGCGCTCCTTGTGGGCTCTTTGCCTTCAGAGCCTGAGGCCCTGGACCGCAGCGTCCAGGGCAGTGTGCGCCCTGCTGCTAAGAGCTCAGGGCTTGGACTGGGATGCGGGTCAGGGCTGGGGACCCCGCCTGCCGGCTGTGCTGTTTCAGCTTTGTCTGGATGGGGTCCCCAGGGGCAGAGGAGGCTGAGGAGGTCAGAGGGCCTGAGGGTTGTGCCCAGCGTTCTCAAAAACGCTGGCGGCGCTGCCTCAGCCGAGGCTGGAGGTGCCCATCGTCCGCAGCAGTGGGACTGGGGGAGCCTGGGCGTGATGCCGGACCCAAGTTTCTGGGCTGCCGTGATCAGGAGGGCCTGAGGCCGCCGCCAGGAGCCTTAGTGGAGCTCGTGTGGAAGGAGGTGAGGAAGCCCAACTGCCCCTTCCTCCCAGAGTGGTCGTGGGACAGAATCTTCAGCTGGGACCCCCCACGCAGGCCGTGGGACCATGGGCCCCCGGCGCTGGGGACAGGCAGCAGCCCTGAGGCCCTCCACAGGAGCGTGCTGAGAAACCCAGGTCCTGGCCAGAGCGCGAGTTGGGAGGGAAGCGAGGCTGTGAAGCAGGCGCGGGTGGACGAGTGGAGGCAGAGGTGCTGGGAGGCCTGGCCGGCTGAGGTGGGAGCTCTTCGCTGATGCCGCCTGGAAGCCACTCTGCCCGGGGCGGCCAGGCCTCTCCGGTCAGCGCCCCCTGCCCCCCGCTCGCCCTGCTCAGCCCCACCCCTCCCCTGACTGGTTTGGAGACGAGCTGGTGGCGGGTACTTGCTTGTCCCCAGGAAGGGGGCGTTGGGGGCTGAGCCTGGGCACGCTGTTGCCTGGGTTCTCCTGGGCCTTGGAGTCCTCCTGTGCGCGTCTGTGAGGCCGGCTGCATTTCCGTCCTAGAGAGAAAACGACGAGGAGATTCAGGCCGCCAAAGAGAAGCTCAAGTACTGGCAGCGGCTGCGGCACGACCTCGAGCGCGCCCGCCTGCTCATCGAGCTGCTGCGCAAGCGAGAGAAGCTCAAGCGGGAGCAGGTGAGGCCGGGGGGGCGTCCCGGGGGGGGCTGCACCGACCCCGCCCCGGGGCCCAGGGCCCGCCGTCCCTGTCCCCTCCTTCCTCTGAGCTGTCCTTCCTGGTGGGCGGTGAAGGCGGGTTGAGGTCCCCCCCAGCTTTGTCTGGATGGGGTCCCCAGGGGCAGAGGAGGCTGAGGAGGTCAGAGGGCCTGAGGGTTGTGCCCAGCGTTCTCAAAAACGCTGGCGGCGCTGCCTCAGCCGAGGCTGGAGGTGCCCATCGTCCGCAGCAGTGGGACTGGGGGAGCCTGGGCGTGATGCCGGACCCAAGTTTCTGGGCTGCCGTGATCAGGAGGGCCTGAGGCCGCCGCCAGGAGCCTTAGTGGAGCTCGTGTGGAAGGAGGTGAGGAAGCCCAACTGCCCCTTCCTCCCAGAGTGGTCGTGGGACAGAATCTTCAGCTGGGACCCCCCACGCAGGCCGTGGGACCATGGGCCCCCGGCGCTGGGGACAGGCAGCAGCCCTGAGGCCCTCCACAGGAGCGTGCTGAGAAACCCAGGTCCTGGCCAGAGCGCGAGTTGGGAGGGAAGCGAGGCTGTGAAGCAGGCGCGGGTGGACGAGTGGAGGCAGAGGTGCTGGGAGGCCTGGCCGGCTGAGGTGGGAGCTCTTCGCTGATGCCGCCTGGAAGCCACTCTGCCCGGGGCGGCCAGGCCTCTCCGGTCAGCGCCCCCTGCCCCCCGCTCGCCCTGCTCAGCCCCACCCCTCCCCTGACTGGTTTGGAGACGAGCTGGTGGCGGGTACTTGCTTGTCCCCAGGAAGGGGGCGTTGGGGGCTGAGCCTGGGCACGCTGTTGCCTGGGTTCTCCTGGGCCTTGGAGTCCTCCTGTGCGCGTCTGTGAGGCCGGCTGCATTTCCGTCCTAGAGAGAAAACGACGAGGAGATTCAGGCCGCCAAAGAGAAGCTCAAGTACTGGCAGCGGCTGCGGCACGACCTCGAGCGCGCCCGCCTGCTCATCGAGCTGCTGCGCAAGCGAGAGAAGCTCAAGCGGGAGCAGGTGAGGCCGGGGGGGCGTCCCGGGGGGGGCTGCACCGACCCCGCCCCGGGGCCCAGGGCCCGCAGTCCCTGTCCCCTCCTTCCTCTGAGCTGTCCTTCCTGGTGGGCGGTGAAGGCGGGTTGAGGGGTCCCACGGACCTCTGTCGTGAAGGAGACTGGCTGTGTGGGGCCAGGGAGGGTCCAGGAGGCCTGCACAGGGAGAGGGCGCCGCCGGGTCCTTTGCCGTGGGTCTCCGTCAGCCTCAGGGCGGTGCCGAGCCCTCGAGGCAGCGGTGACTTCCCAGAGGGAGGGTCCCCTGGGGCGCTGAGACCCCACGCGCTGCCCCCCAGGTGAAGGTGGAGCAGATGGCGCTGGAGCTGAGGCTGACCCCGCTCACCGTGCTGCTGCGCTCCGTGCTGGACCAGCTGCAGGAGAAGGACCCGGCCCGCATATTCGCCCAGCCCGTGAGCCTGAAGGAGGTGGGTGCCCTGCCTCCCGTCTGCCGCGCCCCGAGGGCCGTGGCAGGAGCGCCTCCCCGCGCGTGCCTCTCGGGCCGGAGGACCCAGGCTGCCCGTGGGCCTGCGTGGGCGTCGCGTGCCTGTGTGTTCACGTGTGTGTGCGGGGCGGGTGTCCCCGTGAGGTGACTGCGTGGGTCCTGTCTTGTCCGTGAACGGTTTCTTTGCTCCCTGAATCCAGGTCCCAGATTACCTGGACCACATCCGACGCCCCATGGACTTCGCCACGATGCGGAAACGCCTGGACGCGCAGGGCTACCAGACGCTGCGGGAGCTGGAGGAGGACTTCGATCTCATCGTGGACAACTGCATGAAGTACAACGCCAAGGACACGGTGTTCTACCGGGCCGCGGTGCGGCTGCGGGACCAGGGCGGCGTGGTGCTCCGGCAGGCCCGGCGCCAGGTGGACAGCGTCGGCTTCGAGGAGGCCTCCGGGATGCACCTGCCCGAGCGGCCCCCCGCGGCCCCCAAGCGGCCTTTCTCCTGGGACGAGGGTGAGCACCGTCGCCCGGGCGCAGGTCTTTCCCGGGCCACGATCAGGCCGCGCTCTGGCTGGAGGTCTCCTGGTGCTGGCCTCGGGAGAGCTTGCGCGCACGGCCGTAGCCCAGTGGACCCGAGTCGCGCGACGCCCCAGGAACTCCAGAGGACTGGCTTCGCTGGCTGTTCCTTCTCTCTTTGCCGCGGAGGATGCATTTTGCACTTAACACGTTTCTGCTCAGAGCAGCCACGCTGCAGGCGCCTGCTGGAGAGACAGGTGTTCCACGTGGGCCCGCCCGGGCTGCCCGAGGCCCCCAGGCCGGTGGGGCTGGCCCTGCGGCAGAGGGGGCGGGCCTGGCGGGCCTGCGAGGACTTGTGGCCAGAGGGAGGCCGTGGCTGTGTTTGCGTGTGCACGGGGAGGGCGTGGGCCCTCTCCCTCGGGCTTGCACACCTCACGGGGCGGCCGCGAAGGGAAGCCCTGGTGTCCGGTGCGTCTCCTGGGTCCTGGGAGCTGACTTGCGCCCGCCAGGCCCGGGGCGGGAGGGCTCGGGGCTTGCAGGCGATGGCCGGGTGGCTCTCAGGTCGCTGGCCTGCGTTTCCACTCCCAGGTTTCCGCCGAGTCGTCTCTCAGCATCTGGGCGTCCCGGTGCCTCCCGTGGGGGTCTTCTGCCCGAGGGTGGGCCAGGCGCTGAGGCTTCGTGGGCGACACCACCTTTGCTCTGGGGCCCGTTTCACCTGCGGCGCTTGGTCAGGACGCGTTGTTCTGACCTGAGTCCCTGGGCTGAGGTCTCGCTCCTCTCTTGGCCGTGGTGCTTTGGTGGTTTGCCCGTGGAGGGCGGGGTCTCCTGTCTGACGGCCGTGCTGCTGCTTTTGTCCCAGTTCTCTCCGCAGTGGGGTTTTACAGACTCGCGTTGTGTTTTGGTGCCTCTCACTGATTTAAGGTGGTCCACTTTATGCATTTTAGTGTTTGGCTCAAAGTGAAGTTTTGCTAAGCATTTTTGTAGTAAATATGCCTCAAACTCCGAATTACCAGTGAGCTTCGCAGCCTAGTCGAAAAAAAGCCGTAGAACCCCCTGGGCCGGAGACGCGGTGCAGGTGGCCGCCTGGATGCGCCGGGGCCCTCCGCGGGCGCCCTGAGCGAGTGGGCCTCTCTCAGGCCCTTTCTTTGCGTGGGCGCCTGGTCTCAGCAGGAGGACTCGGGGTCCCCGGGCTCCACCCCTGTTCTCAGGTCTGCTTGTGACCGTGGCCCTAGGAGGTGCCACACGAGGGTAGGGGCCCCAGGCTTCCTGGCGGGGCTGGCGAGGTGGTCTCAGGCAGCGGCCCCCGTGCGGTGGCTGACGACCGTGTGTCTCCTCCAGTGGACAGGTTGCTGAACCCGGCCAACAGGGCCCACATGGTCCTGGAGGAGCAGCTCAGGGAGCTGCTGGACATGCTGGACCTCACGTGTGCCATGAAGTCCAGTGGGTCGAGGAGCAAGCGGGCCAAGCTGCTGAAGAAGGAGATCGCCGTCCTTCGGAGCAAGCTGGGCCAGCAGCACAGCCAGCCCCCGGCCGTGGAGTCAGGTACTGGAGGCTTGGAAGAGGCCGCTGCTCCGCGGGGGCCGGAGACCGCGGGGGAAGGTAAGCGCTCGGGGCCGTCCGGCCACGGACGGGGCGTTGGAGCTGTGTGTGCGCGCCTGGCACCTCAACAGCTGGGTGTGGGGTGAGGTGCCTGTTTCCCGAGCACAGGTCTGCAGGGAGCTGCCCTGTTTCAAGGGGTTTCCTTTAAGGAAACATAGGTCAGGGCCTGCACAGCTGGGCAGGGCGGCTGGAGAGCGAAGGGGCTGCCGTGCCCGGGGCACGGCTCTGCTGGGTCAGGAAAGTGGAGCAGAGCCCTTCCGCCAGGCGCCCGGTGAGCGGCGGCCGCGTGCCGAGAGGGAGGGCGCTCGGCTCCTCCCCGCAGGGCGTGGGGGCCCCGGTGCTGCTGCGGGCGGGGCGTGTGCCGGAGGCGCCCCGTCCTGGGGAAGAGCCTCCGGACGCGACGCGCGTGGGCCCGGGGGCTCTGGGGGTGGAGCTCTGGTCCCCCCCTGCCCGCCCCGCCTCCCCGGAGTCCCGCGTTTCAGGAGCAGTGCGGGCCGTGGAGTCAGGCTCCCTCCCTGCACAGCTGTGAGCGCTGTTGATGGTCTTTCTGATTTTTTACCACTTGGTCCAAATAATAGTAAACCCATTAGTAGTAATTAATAATGACTAATAATAAAGCCACTAATAAAGTGAGACCCTGAGGTGTTCTGTAGCTTTCCCTTTGGAAAGAACCAGGTCTTCCGTGGGCACGTGCCAGCCTCGCGGCCCTGCTGCGTCCTGGCGGTGAGCGCGCTTCCTCTGGCGCCCGGAGGGCGCGGCGGGCTGGTCCGTGGTGGCCGGGGTGGCCCGGCTGGCCCGGCTGGCCTGCTCCTACTGTGTGCAGTCGCCCGAGGCAGCGGTGGGCGGGACTAGGGCTCCGAGGGCTCCTCTGTTAGGAGGCGACACGGGGGAGCAGCGGCCTCCCTCCGGCAGTGTCCCCTGTGCTGCCCTCGGGGGCCGTGTGCTCGGCGGCTGGCTCTGGAGCGCCTCCGGCGCTGGGAGTCCGCGTGCTCCGCTGTGTCCGGGGCCTCCCTGCCGTCAGGGCGCCGGCCCCGCGTGCAGGGTGGTTCTGAGCAGCCCCTGCCCACAGAGACCTGCGACGGCCGGGTCTGCCTGGGTCCCTGGGCTGTGCCCCTTCCGTGCCCTCAGATTCTCAGGGTCAGGGTGACCCCGGCCTGCCAGGCCCTGGAGCGTGGGTGCTCTTGCCTCCCGGCGCCTTCCCGGAGCTCCTGGCTGCCCTCCGGCTGCGCGTGTGCCTCCTGCAGGAGTGAGCGGGGAGAGCGCGTCCCCGGTTGGTTCACCGTCGTCAGAACAGCTGCTCTGAGCCCTCGCGGGGCGGGGGTCCTGCGGGCCCCTTGTGCTGCTCGTGGGGCTGGACCCCCGGGAGAGGAGGCAGGTGCAGCAGCCTGCGCGGGGACGGCTGGGTGCTGTGGCTGGATGCGACGTGCGCGGGGAGAGGGCCGGCCGGCAGGAGGGGCTGCCCGGGAGCGGCGGGCCGCGGGGCCGGGGCCGTCCGTAGTAACAGAGCTCAGAGACGGCGCGCGGGGGGCCCGGGCACGGGTGCCGGGAACACTTGTTTCTCAGCGTCAGCCATTCCTGGTGGTGGCTGGGTGCCACCGGGCGGGGAGCAGCCTCCAGGGGCCGGAGGGCTGGCGGGCGTGTCCTCCCCGTGGTCAGCTGGGGAGCCTCGGGGACGGGTCTTCAGTGTCACGTTTGATTTCCTTGAGCAGCCGGGTCCCGGACAGTGAGGCGGGCGTGGCCGTGGGCCTCAGGGTCCCCGAGGGGCGTCCACTGCCCGTTACTTGGCTTTGGGTCCAGTCGTCAGGCTCAGGCTCTGTCTGGCTGTTTTGGGACGGTGCCGTCCCTTTCCCCAGGGCCACAGGGGCTGCTGGGCTTGGCGCAGCGGAGACCGGACGGCAGGGTCACGCTGGTGTTGAGGCGCCGTCGCTGGCTGGCGAGAGACAGTGGCGCGGCACCCAGGCAGGTGCCAGGCTGGTCCCCAGGCCATTTGTAGCTTTGGATCGGAAGTCCCTCGTGGCCAGGCTGGTGTCCAGGGGCGTGCTTGCTGGCGGGGCCTCCTGATCAGGGCCCTGTGCTGCCCTGCGTTTGCTGGTTTCCCCTGAGTGGGAGTTCAGATGGCAGATTTCATGCTGACGGGTTCGCCGGCCCCGCTCGGGGGGTGGTTCTGAGCAGCCCCTGCCCACAGAGACCTGCGACGGCCGGGTCTGCCTGGGTCCCTGGGCTGTGCCCCTTCCGTGCCCTCAGATTCTCAGGGTCAGGGTGACCCCGGCCTGCCAGGCCCTGGAGCGTGGGTGCTCTTGCCTCCCGGCGCCTTCCCGGAGCTCCTGGCTGCCCTCCGGCTGCGCGTGTGCCTCCTGCAGGAGTGAGCGGGGAGAGCGCGTCCCCGGTTGGTTCACCGTCGTCAGAACAGCTACTCTGAGCCCTCGCGGGGCGGGGGTCCTGCGGGCCCCTTGTGCTGCTCGTGGGGCTGGACCCCCGGGAGAGGAGGCAGGTGCAGCAGCCTGCGCGGGGACGGCTGGGTGCTGTGGCTGGACGCGACGTGCGCGGGGAGAGGGCCGGCCGGCAGGAGGGGCTGCCCGGGAGCGGCGGGCCGCGGGGCCGGGGCCGTCCGTAGTAACAGAGCTCAGAGACGGCGCGCGGGGGGCCCGGGCACGGGTGCCGGGAACACTTGTTTCTCAGCGTCAGCCATTCCTGGTGGTGGCTGGGTGCCACCGGGCGGGGAGCAGCCTCCAGGGGCCGGAGGGCTGGCGGGCGTGTCCTCCCCGTGGTCAGCTGGGGAGCCTCGGGGACGGGTCTTCAGTGTCACGTTTGATTTCCTTGAGCAGCCGGGTCCCGGACAGTGAGGCGGGCGTGGCCGTGGGCCTCAGGGTCCCCGAGGGGCGTCCACTGCCCGTTACTTGGCTTTGGGTCCAGTCGTCAGGCTCAGGCTCTGTCTGGCTGTTTTGGGACGGTGCCGTCCCTTTCCCCAGGGCCACAGGGGCTGCTGGGCTTGGCGCAGCGGAGACCGGACGGCAGGGTCACGCTGGTGTTGAGGCGCCGTCGCTGGCTGGCGAGAGACAGTGGCGCGGCACCCAGGCAGGTGCCAGGCTGGTCCCCAGGCCATTTGTAGCTTTGGATCGGAAGTCCCTCGTGGCCAGGCTGGTGTCCAGGGGCGTGCTTGCTGGCGGGGCCTCCTGATCAGGGCCCTGTGCTGCCCTGCGTTTGCTGGTTTCCCCTGAGTGGGAGTTCAGATGGCAGATTTCATGCTGACGGGTTCTGAGGCTCTGCGTTCAGTCACGCTGTGAACACGTCGTTTATTCTGGAAGTTTATGGAGAGTTTCTCCCGAGCATCTGAGCGGCACGTGGCCGCAGCAGCCAGCGGCTGCAGGAGCGGTTGGTCTCGGGTGGCTGACGGGGCCCGGGCTGGCGCCACGCTGGGGCGGCCGGTGGCAGGCATCGTGCTGCCTGTTCTCGGCTGACGGACGAAGCGCCCGGAGCTGGTGGGGGGTGGTCGGCACCAGGTCCCTTGAGCGGCTCTTGCCCTCCTCCTCCTCACGGAGCACGCCTGCGAGCCGCCCGGCACAGCAGAGCCCCAGGCCACAGCGTCCCCCTTGGGGTGGGGAGCCTGGGCGGCCCTCTGAGGAGCCCCACAGCTGACGCAGGCAGGGTGCGGGTACCGTGGGTACCACGGGCCTTTGGGCTTGGTGGGGGACACTACCCAGGCAGGAGCCGCCAGTCCTGGCGTGGGGCCCGTGGGTGTCTCGGCCCGCGTGCTGAGCGGGGACCTGGGGAGGGCCATCCGTCGTGGAGGGAGGCGGGGCCGCACCGCCGTCCCCCTCCCGCCCACAGGCTGCGGCGGGTGCTGTCACCCTGGGTGTCGGTCGGCAGGTCCCCTGTGGGCCCGCGGGTGGAGGTCGTGGAGAGGAGGCCTCCCCTCGGAAGGAGGGAGGGGAGCCCGCCCCAAGGAGCCGTGCAGGAGCGCCCAGGAGGGCCGGAAGCTCCCAGGGTCTGCCCGCCCGCGCCACAGTCAGCGGCACGGACGGGGAGCGGCCAGGAGGTCTGTCTGGCTGTTTTGGGACGGTGCCGTCCCTTTCCCCAGGGCCACAGGGGCTGCTGGGCTTGGCGCAGCGGAGACCGGACGGCAGGGTCACGCTGGTGTTGAGGCGCCGTCGCTGGCTGGCGAGAGACAGTGGCGCGGCACCCAGGCAGGTGCCAGGCTGGTCCCCAGGCCATTTGTAGCTTTGGATCGGAAGTCCCTCGTGGCCAGGCTGGTGTCCAGGGGCGTGCTTGCTGGCGGGGCCTCCTGATCAGGGCCCTGTGCTGCCCTGCGTTTGCTGGTTTCCCCTGAGTGGGAGTTCAGATGGCAGATTTCATGCTGACGGGTTCTGAGGCTCTGCGTTCAGTCACGCTGTGAACACGTCGTTTATTCTGGAAGTTTATGGAGAGTTTCTCCCGAGCATCTGAGCGGCACGTGGCCGCAGCAGCCAGCGGCTGCAGGAGCGGTTGGTCTCGGGTGGCTGACGGGGCCCGGGCTGGCGCCACGCTGGGGCGGCCGGTGGCAGGCATCGTGCTGCCTGTTCTCGGCTGACGGACGAAGCGCCCGGAGCTGGTGGGGGGTGGTCGGCACCAGGTCCCTTGAGCGGCTCTTGCCCTCCTCCTCCTCACGGAGCACGCCTGCGAGCCGCCCGGCACAGCAGAGCCCCAGGCCACAGCGTCCCCCTTGGGGTGGGGAGCCTGGGCGGCCCTCTGAGGAGCCCCACAGCTGACGCAGGCAGGGTGCGGGTACCGTGGGTACCACGGGCCTTTGGGCTTGGTGGGGGACACTACCCAGGCAGGAGCCGCCAGTCCTGGCGTGGGGCCCGTGGGTGTCTCGGCCCGCGTGCTGAGCGGGGACCTGGGGAGGGCCGTCCGTCGTGGAGGGAGGCGGGGCCGCACCGCCGTCCCCCTCCCGCCCACAGGCTGCGGCGGGTGCTGTCACCCTGGGTGTCGGTCGGCAGGTCCCCTGTGGGCCCGCGGGTGGAGGTCGTGGAGAGGAGGCCTCCCCTCGGAAGGAGGGAGGGGAGCCCCGCCCCTAAGGAGCCGTGCAGGAGCGCCCAGGGAGGGCCGGGAAGCTCCCAGGGGTCTGCCCGCCCGGGCGTCCACAGTCAGCGTTCCGCACGGACGTGGGCAGCTGGCAGGAGCTTCGTCCAGCTGCACGCCGTCCGCTGTGCTTGCGCCCCGGCCCCCGCGCGTCTGTCTGCACGTTGCGCCGGCGTGTCTGCCGGCTTTGGGTGAAGAACGCTCTCCCCGCGTTTAGGAGTCTGGTCATGAGCCTACAGACTCCAGTGGTGGACGCTCCGGACAGAGCCTGACCACGGCCAGAGCCTGACCACGGCCGCCCGCCCGGCCGGCTTGTCTTACCACTAGTTGGGAGATTTCTCCAGACGTGATCGGAGACATAAATGAACTGTAGAAGCTCGTGTAGCTTTTCGTTTTCAAAAATGACCTTTGACTTTAAAAACGTCACTTCCACGTATTTCAGGTGGTTCTGGGGAGGTTTGCAGGCCTCACGCAGTGGAAGGGGCACGTGGTGAGGCGTGTTGCTTGGCGCCTGGCTCTGTCTCACGTTTTGACGCCGGCCCCAGCCTGGACGGGGAGCCTCGGCGGCTCCTCTCGGGCCGGGCCTCTCCAGCCAGCTGCCCAGAGCCCGGGGCGCACACCGGCGCTCAGCCTTCTGGTTTTTCTGTCATTTGCCTTTCTGACAGCAGCTAAGATAGTCTTTGTCCAAAGACTGTTTTTATCTTTCAAGTCAGATTTCTAAAACTGAATCTAGATTGTGACGTTCCCAAGGTGGCCCCGGAGCCAGTGTGCAGCTCTCAGCCACGCACACTCCCGCCTTTGGGCGTCGGCTTGTCTCCTCTGTCTGCTAGCCTTTGGGCCAGGTCAGGATGTGGGGATGCCCGCTTAGACCCCTTAGTTACATGACATATTTCTCCTCCTCGAGGTAAGTGGATGCTGACTCCAGAAACTGTCACGAGTGGACTGATGTCGGGGCGCGTGCGCGGTGTGGCCGGCGTGTCTCCAGAGGGCAGCTCTGGGCGCCGGGCGCAGCGGCCGCGACCAGCCGAGGGGTGCGCACAGGGAGCCGTGGCTGCTTGTAGACAGTTTTGTGTGATGCTGTGTTTCCTTAATTGAAGTAGTGTTTGGTGGACTTCACATTTATAGAAAGTTTTATAATAGATTTTATAATTATCAGTTTTCAAAAATCACTTTATTTATAATTTTTTCAGGAGATAAATCTCCCCCTAAACTTGAACCATCAGATGCATTACCTCTTCCTTCAAACCCGGAGACTAATTCAGAGCCACCAACCCTCAAACCAGTAGAGCTCAACCCCGAGCAGAGTAACCTATTCAAAAGAGTCACATTTGGTAACGCATCACATAGCACTTGCACTCAGAGCGCCCTGGTAATCGGACACCCTCCAGAGCCCACCCTCGCCCGTAGTGGCGACGCTCCGGCGGCGGCCTCCGCGGTGGCGGAGCCATCGAGCGATGTAAACAGACGCGCCTCTGTTCTCTTCTGCAAATCGAAAAGTGTAAGCCCCCCAAAGTCTGCCGAGAACACTGAAACCCAGCCAGCTTCTCCTCAGCTAGGGACCAAACCCTTTTGTCTGTAGTCCTTCCGAGGTTGGAGAGTGTTGCTTGGCGCCTGGCTCTGTCTCACGTTTTGACGCCGGCCCCAGCCTGGACGGGGAGCCTCGGCGGCTCCTCTCGGGCCGGGCCTCTCCAGCCAGCTGCCCAGAGCCCGGGGCGCACACCGGCGCTCAGCCTTCTGGTTTTTCTGTCATTTGCCTTTCTGACAGCAGCTAAGATAGTCTTTGTCCAAAGACTGTTTTTATCTTTCAAGTCAGATTTCTAAAACTGAATCTAGATTGTGACGTTCCCAAGGTGGCCCCGGAGCCAGTGTGCAGCTCTCAGCCACGCACACTCCCGCCTTTGGGCGTCGGCTTGTCTCCTCTGTCTGCTAGCCTTTGGGCCAGGTCAGGATGTGGGGATGCCCGCTTAGACCCCTTAGTTACATGACATATTTCTCCTCCTCGAGGTAAGTGGATGCTGACTCCAGAAACTGTCACGAGTGGACTGATGTCGGGGCGCGTGCGCGGTGTGGCCGGCGTGTCTCCAGAGGGCAGCTCTGGGCGCCGGGCGCAGCGGCCGCGACCAGCCGAGGGGTGCGCACAGGGAGCCGCGGCTGCTTGTAGACAGTTTTGTGTGATGCTGTGTTTCCTTAATTGAAGTAGTGTTTGGTGGACTTCACATTTATAGAAAGTTTTATAATAGATTTTATAATTATCAGTTTTCAAAAATCACTTTATTTATAATTTTTTCAGGAGATAAATCTCCCCCTAAACTTGAACCATCAGATGCATTACCTCTTCCTTCAAACCCGGAGACTAATTCAGAGCCACCAACCCTCAAACCAGTAGAGCTCAACCCCGAGCAGAGTAACCTATTCAAAAGAGTCACATTTGGTAACGCATCACATAGCACTTGCACTCAGAGCGCCCTGGTAATCGGACACCCTCCAGAGCCCACCCTCGCCCGTAGTGGCGACGCTCCGGCGGCGGCCTCCGCGGTGGCGGAGCCATCGAGCGATGTAAACAGACGCGCCTCTGTTCTCTTCTGCAAATCGAAAAGTGTAAGCCCCCCAAAGTCTGCCGAGAACACTGAAACCCAGCCAGCTTCTCCTCAGCTAGGGACCAAAACCTTTTTGTCTGTAGTCCTTCCGAGGTTGGAGACTCTTCTGCAGCCACGAAAAAGGTCGCGCAGCGCCTGCGGCGGCTCCGAGGCGGAGGAGGGGTGCCCGGGAAAGCGCCTGGACACAGGTAACCGCCGCGCGGGCGCGCCCTCTCCCGGCCTCGGGGCAGGTGGGGGGCGGCCACCGGGGTCTGCGTGAGGAGACGGGCCGCGGTGTTCCTTGCAAGGCCCTAACTCTAGGCCTGCGACGGCACCGCGCGGGGCGGCGGGGGCCGGGGGCGGCTTGGCGGGGCCCTGCGTGTCGCTCCCGGGCGGCTCTGGAGCCTGGCCGGGGCCTGGCGGAGCCGGGAGCGTGGGTGCCGGGACCGCGGGCTCCCTTCTCAAGTCCACGGGCCTGGGTGCGCGCGGCGCGTCCCCGCCGGGTTGAAGGGCACGTGACCTCTGCCCGCTGGCCCGCGAGGCGCGGTGGGGGCACACACGGGGCATCCTGCAGAGGCGGCCCCTCCGTGTGCCTCGTTCCTTGCTGCGCTTCTCTGTGCTGGCCTCGAGCCCCTCGCGCAGGCGCCAGCCCGGAGCTGCCCTCGGCGAGTGTGGGCCAGCCGCCGAGCGCGGGGCTCTGTGCGGGTGAACGGCCGCCTGGCGTCCTCACGTCCCGCCCGCTGGGGCCGCACTGCGGCAGTTCCGGGAGGCCTGGGCGTGGACCGCGCCGGGCTGGAGCCGCCGGTGGGTCCGTGGTCACGCGCGCAGGGAGGCGGCGTCGCCTCCTCGGGCGCTGGAGCTGGGCTGCCCGTCCGTGGGCGGCTGGGCGGCTGGGCGGCTGGCCCTGGACGCCCGCCTGGAGGAGCGGCTCCAGCCCGGCTCGGCAGCGGCTGCCCTGCGCCTCGACACAGCCTGTCCTGCTGGCGGCCGGGTCCGCGTTGCCCACGTCGTTAGGCCTCCTGGAATGCTGCACTTGCCTTTAGATGCAGCGCTTTTGCTCCGACGGGTCGGCATCAAGCTGGTGTTCTTTGGTAGCGTGATGAAACTCTCGTCTTTGACGTTCTGCGGGCTGCCCGCGTGTCCAGGGTGCGGGCTCGTGTGCGTGGGCCTGTGTCGGTGCTCAGGTCCCCTCACACGGGGGCCTTGCTCAGCCAGGTGCCTTGGGAGATGCTCGACTTGGCTTTCCGCACGCTGAAGCGTCCTGGTGTCCCCGGGTGTGCACCAGATGCTGCTGGGCCTTGAACCAGCCGTGCGCGGGCCCTGCAGTCGAGGCCCCGCTGAGGCGGGGACGGGGCGGGAGTGCCAGGGCCTGACTGACGGGCTGTGCTTCCGGAGCAGTTGCCCTGTGGGTCTCTGGCCGCTGGGCTTTCGGGGCCTCGGCAGATGTCCCTTGTAGAAATCAGATGCCCTCCTGGTGGTCGAGTCTAAGCAGAGGACATTGTAGGTTTTCAGGGGTGATGGCGAATCCGGAAGGCCCTGTGTGAAACGGGCTGGTGCGTCGGGAGGTGTCGGCCCGTGGGCCTGGCTCGGGACGAGCCCCTTCTTCCTGCTCCAGACGGCGTGCCCTTTTTACGTGATAAGTCTTGAGCGCCTACTTGGCACTTGGCCGTGCCCAGGCAGTCTTCGTGGTCTTGCGATGCGGCGTTCGTCCTCTTTCCCCAAAGAGCCGTCTGTGGGCTCTGCCTTGTAGGAAGTCCCGGGCGTCCGCCGCGAGCTGCAGGGCCTCCGGCCTGCCAGGCTCTCGGGCCTCTCGTCGGAAGCGCCCATGGCGTGGTCACCGCGCGGATGCTGCCCTGGGAGCCGCGTCCCGGGCCTGTGCCGTCTGCTCGCTTCCGTCTGGCCGCCGCCTCCTGGCGCGGGCCGGGATGCGGTGCTGCACGTCCTCGTGGCCCCTGCCGCGCGTGAGGCTGGGTGAGCGCGTGAGCGCGTGCCAGCCGCCGGTCCACAGGCTGCCAGGGAGGAGGCTGGTCGGCAGTGCCTTCAGTCAGACTAAATGGCTTTTTCGCTGTTTTCCAGGTTCTCATTTTAACTACTAACATGCTGGGTAATTCACTCTTTGGATCCTAATTATTTTCTCTTACTCACCTTGGACTGGAGAACGCGGAAGGACCCCGCATCCTTGCATTTCACCCAGTCCTTGTGGACGACCTTGGAAGCTCCACACAAACCCAAACACAGCACCTGGAGGAGCCGGGCCCCACCCCACCCGCCCCGTAAGTCAGCCGGACGCCCGCAGGCGCTCAAGCTGGCCGGGACGCCGCGCGGCCTCCCTGCGCACGGTGCCCATGCAGAGGGACGCCTTGGGCCGCGGGCCCGCAGAGCCTGCTGCATCCGCAGACGACTGACGCGCACAGACACTCTGACCCGCCCTCCGCCGGCCAGCACCGGCTCTGAGAGGACCAGGGTGGAGCGGGCTGGGCTCGGGAAGGGCCGCACCGTGCGGCGTCGGCGCTGTCTGCCCTCGCCGGCTGCTGCGGGCGCCTCGGCTGCCGGGGTCTGCGCCCCCCGCGTCTCCTCCGACGGCTCCTCCGGCCGCCCCGGGAGGGTCTCGGGGAGGCCCAGCTCTGTCTCTGGTCATCACGCCGAACGCCTGCTGCCGTGAGCGGACGTCGCGGCCCTGGGCCTGGGGCTGCCCGTGACGGGGGACCCGGCGAGCCTCGGTGCTGCTGCGTCTTCTCGAAGCCAGTCTGGGCGAGAGCAGGGCTGGAATCTCACTTGCTGTGCATACGTGCTTCTGTTGAAAGGTGGAAAGATACGAATATTGCCGACAGTGAAAATAAAAACTTGAAACCAAAGTAACCGGCGCTCGACAGCCCTGCTCCGCGAGGCCAGCTGCTGTCCTGTGCCCGGGGAGCCCTGTGTCCAGGCCGGTGGCCGGTGGGGGCGCGCCGCTCCGCTCCCGTGCCTCTTGCTGGCTGCCGGGGCCTGGCGGGAGCCTCGGTGCCCGGCGCACGGCGGGAGCTCCTGGGGGCCTCTGCCCCCGCGCCGTGAGGGTTCAGGATGGACGTGCTGCAGCCGCTGCTGGCCGGACTCTCAGGCTGGGCAGGGGCTCCCCGCTCGGCCCGTCTGCCTTTGGGGCGGAGAAGGGGTTCCAGAGTCCAGGTGCCGCCTCTGTTACGCGAGGCGCTGGCTCTGGTGCGTGGGAGCCTGGGGGCGTTGGCCTGCCCCAAAGCCACTTTTCCCTGGACCCTGGCCTGGCTCCCGCCGAGTGCCGTTCCAGGTCCTGCGAGGTCTCCGGGCGGCGCGGGGCAGCTTGCGGAGCCGGCCCCTGCTTCGGCCGTGTGGCTGTGTGCCCTGAGCCAGGCTGCTGCTCAGTGGGAGTCACTCGGAGGACGGCACATGACTAGCTTGCCACCCTGGGGGCGGGTCTGCTGAGTCCTCGGGAGACGTGCAAGTCCTGCTTCCCTCTGAGCACCCCAAAGTCCTCCTGCTTCCCTCTGAGCACCCCTGCCCTCCTCTGGGTCGTCTCCCCTCGGGGCCACTTGTCACCACGAGCGCCGTGCGGTCGGGGTGTCTGTGCCATCGCCCCCTCCTTTCCCAGCACGCAGGAGGCCCGTCCTTCGTCCGATCTCTGCCGGCGTGGGTGCTGCTCTTGTTCTCGCCCTTCCTGTCTGTCACCTCCCGCCTTGGGCTGCGGGATGCAGACACGGGCCTGGTTCGCGCTCGCCCGGTCCTTCCCGGGCCCCGGGTGCCTGTCCCAGGCGGCGAGGCTTCTCATTGCCCTCTTGGGCTCTTCCTCCTCCCCCGAGAAAGGCAGCTTGTTTCTGGTCGTCGTTGCTCACGGAGGGAGGACGCCCTGCTCGCTCCGTGTAGACCAGCTCCACGGCTGGACTGTCCGCGCAGAGAGTATCGGAACCTGGCCCAGTTGGGCGTCTGGGGTCTCCCCAGGGGTGCAGGTGGGGTCTTGGAGCCCTGCTGGTGCTGGTCTTGCACCTGCGGACCCGGCCCCTCCTGGAGACCTGGCCCTGGGGCTGGGCTGCGACGCTGCGTTCCGTGGGCCTGCTTCCTCTGGGTGGTTTGGTCCGAGCTCCGGAAGTGAGTGGAGCACTCAGCTGTGTGCAGGAGGGAGGTTGAAACGGAGCCCGCGGAGCTGGTGTGAGTCCGGCGGAGGTGGAGCGGGACGTCGGCGGCCTCCGCGGCGGGGCGGGGCGGGGCGGCCTTCTCTCAGGAGCAGACAGCGCCTGTTCCTGTGTCTTTACTCAGGTTTGGTGACGGCGTTACTCACCTCCCTTTATTTACGGAAAAGTATAAAAACAGATCAGAGAGCTCTGTAATCTAGCCGACTGCTTCAAAGCATTTGTAGAAAGACGGGTTTTAGATTTCTGAAGCCTGAGGAGTGGGATTCTCCTGGGGGATCACCCTCCCCTGAGGCCGTCACACTAGGGGGCGGGGATGGCCTTGTGGCACCGGGCGGCACCTAGTGACCCTGGGGCGAGGTCGTCAGCGTCCGTCCTGCCTCCTGCTGGCGTGGGCTTCTGGGGCAGGACCTGAGGTTGGCCGCGGGGTCTGCTTTGACCTGCTCGGTGATGCCCTGGGCTTGTTGGACTGCGTGCTCTTCTGGCCTGCTGGTGGCCGTCACCCACGCCTGTGGCGTCAGTGGTTTCAGTGGCTTCTGGACGCGGGGTGCCACTTGTCTTGGGCTTCAGAGGGTCTCGAGGACCGAGGTTTCTTGTTGGTGCTTTGCTTTGGAAGAAGGTTTTCCTTAGACAGGGATGTGCCAATCCCCTGGCAGCCCAGAGGGGGTCGGGTGGCTCCCCTCCGCAGGCTCTGGGCAGGCGTCGCCGGAGGCTCTCGTTGCCTTTGTGGGGCCTGTGTTTCCGTTTGGTAGCCCCTAGCGCGTGTGCCCGTGTTCTGAGTGTGGGTGCGGGTATGCGGGGCACGCGTGTCTGGCCTTGTTCCTGGCCCAGGGAGGCTGTGGGCTCAGGGCCGCGTGCGTCTGTGTCTTGCAGGTCTCACCAACGGCTTTGGGGCTGCCAGGGGGGAGCAGGAGCTGGACCTGGGCAGCGCCCCAGGGCGGACGGCTGCGCCGCGCCCGCGCCGTCCAGCCCCGCAGCCTCTGCGCCAGGTGGGTCCTGGGCTGGTCGCTGCCCGTGGGCCTGCTTCCTCTGGGTGGTTTGGTCCGAGCTCCGGAAGTGAGTGGAGCACTCAGCTGTGTGCAGGAGGGAGGTTGAAACGGAGCCCGCGGAGCTGGTGTGAGTCCGGCGGAGGTGGAGCGGGACGTCGGCGGCCTCCGCGGCGGGGCGGGGCGGGGCGGCCTTCTCTCAGGAGCAGACAGCGCCTGTTCCTGTGTCTTTACTCAGGTTTGGTGACGGCGTTACTCACCTCCCTTTATTTACGGAAAAGTATAAAAACAGATCAGAGAGCTCTGTAATCTAGCCGACTGCTTCAAAGCATTTGTAGAAAGACGGGTTTTAGATTTCTGAAGCCTGAGGAGTGGGATTCTCCTGGGGGATCACCCTCCCCTGAGGCCGTCACACTAGGGGGCGGGGATGGCCTTGTGGCACCGGGCGGCACCTAGTGACCCTGGGGCGAGGTCGTCAGCGTCCGTCCTGCCTCCTGCTGGCGTGGGCTTCTGGGGCAGGACCTGAGGTTGGCCGCGGGGTCTGCTTTGACCTGCTCGGTGATGCCCTGGGCTTGTTGGACTGCGTGCTCTTCTGGCCTGCTGGTGGCCGTCACCCACGCCTGTGGCGTCAGTGGTTTCAGTGGCTTCTGGACGCGGGGTGCCACTTGTCTTGGGCTTCAGAGGGTCTCGAGGACCGAGGTTTCTTGTTGGTGCTTTGCTTTGGAAGAAGGTTTTCCTTAGACAGGGATGTGCCAATCCCCTGGCAGCCCAGAGGGGGTCGGGTGGCTCCCCTCCGCAGGCTCTGGGCAGGCGTCGCCGGAGGCTCTCGTTGCCTTTGTGGGGCCTGTGTTTCCGTTTGGTAGCCCCTAGCGCGTGTGCCCGTGTTCTGAGTGTGGGTGCGGGTATGCGGGGCACGCGTGTCTGGCCTTGTTCCTGGCCCAGGGAGGCTGTGGGCTCAGGGCCGCGTGCGTCTGTGTCTTGCAGGTCTCACCAACGGCTTTGGGGCTGCCAGGGGGGAGCAGGAGCTGGACCTGGGCAGCGCCCCAGGGCGGACGGCTGCGCCCCGCCGCCGCTGCGCCTCCGAGTCCAGCATCTCCTCGAGCAGCAGCCCTCTCTGCGACGCCAGGTGGGCCCTGCGCTGGGGCGGTGTCCCTGCCCCCGTTTCCCTGGTTGGTAGAGCTTAGTCGCGCGTGGGAAAGCGCACCACGTAAAAGCTCCGCACAGCTTGTGGGTGTCGGCGGGGTCCCTGTGGGGCTCTCCCCCCAAGCCCTGGTTGGCACGGCGGTGGCCGGGGGGCCTGGTGGGGCAGCGGGGGGCCGGGGCTCGCCCTCCTCCCGCCGCCCCCCGTGCCCGGGCGCTGACGGCACCGCGTCCCCGCAGCTTCAGCGCGCCCAGGTGCGGCCGCGGCAAGCCGGCCCTGGTCCGCCGGCACACGCTGGAGGACCGCAGTGAGCTGATCTCCTGCATTGAGAACGGGAACTACGCCAAGGCGGCGCGCATCGCGGCGGGTGAGTCCGCTCGCCGCGGCCCGGGCGCTGGGCCCTGGACGGGAGGGGCGCGGGGCAGAGCCCCACCCCAGGCCGGCCGCCTGTCCCCGTCTCGCGCCCCGGCCCGGCCTGTGGCGGCGCTGGGCGTGCGGCCGTGTGGGTCCCGGCCGGCCCCTGACCGCCTCCTCGCCCCCCCAGAAGTCGGGCAGGACAGCAGGTGGATCTCCACGGACGCCGCCGCCTCCGTCCTCGAGCCCCTGAAGGTCGTGTGGGCCAAGTGCAGCGGCTACCCCTCGTACCCGGCCCTGGTGAGCGCGCGGCGAGGCCCCGGCGGAGGGCACGTCCCCACGTCCCCGGCCCGGCCGTCCCACCGCGGTTGGCACCGGTGTCCTGTGGCCACCTGCGGGGAGAGGCCCGCGGCTGTGGGCGCTCAGGGTGTCGGGGTGCGGGTGGAGTCCCTCAGGCCCCCGGGCCGGGCCCTGGCCCGCTCCGGCGCGTGGGGTCCGGAGACCCCGCCTGACCCCTGCCCGCCCTCGGCAGATCATCGACCCCAAGATGCCGCGTGTGCCCGGCCACCACAACGGGGTCACCATTCCGGCCCCGCCGCTGGACGTGCTGAAGATCGGCGAGCACATGCAGACCAAGGCCGACGAAGCTCTTCCTCGTCCTCTTGGCAGCCCGGGCACCGGGCCCCCCCTGCGCCGAGTCCAGCATCTCCTCGAGCAGCAGCCCTCTCTGCGCCAGGTGGGCCCTGCGCTGGGCGGTGTCCCTGCCCCCGTTTCCCTGGTTGGTAGAGCTTAGTCGCGCGTGGGAAAGCGCACCACGTAAAAGCTCCGCACAGCTTGTGGGTGTCGGCGGGGTCCCTGTGGGGCTCTCCCCCCAAGCCCTGGTTGGCACGGCGGTGGCCGGGGGGCCTGGTGGGGCAGCGGGGGGCCGGGGCTCGCCCTCCTCCCGCCGCCCCCCGTGCCCGGGCGCTGACGGCACCGCGTCCCCGCAGCTTCAGCGCGCCCAGGTGCGGCCGCGGCAAGCCGGCCCTGGTCCGCCGGCACACGCTGGAGGACCGCAGTGAGCTGATCTCCTGCATTGAGAACGGGAACTACGCCAAGGCGGCGCGCATCGCGGCGGGTGAGTCCGCTCGCCGCGGCCCGGGCGCTGGGCCCTGGACGGGAGGGGCGCGGGGCAGAGCCCCACCCCAGGCCGGCCGCCTGTCCCCGTCTCGCGCCCCGGCCCGGCCTGTGGCGGCGCTGGGCGTGCGGCCGTGTGGGTCCCGGCGGCCCCTGACCGCCTCCTCGCCCCCCCAGAAGTCGGGCAGGACAGCAGGTGGATCTCCACGGACGCCGCCGCCTCCGTCCTCGAGCCCCTGAAGGTCGTGTGGGCCAAGTGCAGCGGCTACCCCTCGTACCCGGCCCTGGTGAGCGCGCGGCGAGGCCCCGGCGGAGGGCACGTCCCCACGTCCCCGGCCCGGCCGTCCCACCGCGGTTGGCACCGGTGTCCTGTGGCCACCTGCGGGGAGAGGCCCGCGGCTGTGGGCGCTCAGGGTGTCGGGGTGCGGGTGGAGTCCCTCAGGCCCCCGGGCCGGGCCCTGGCCCGCTCCGGCGCGTGGGGTCCGGAGACCCCGCCTGACCCCTGCCCGCCCTCGGCAGATCATCGACCCCAAGATGCCGCGTGTGCCCGGCCACCACAACGGGGTCACCATTCCGGCCCCGCCGCTGGACGTGCTGAAGATCGGCGAGCACATGCAGACCAAGGCCGACGAGAAGCTCTTCCTCGTCCTCTTCTTCGACAACAAGAGGAGCTGGTGCGTGCGGTCGCTCCGGCCTGGCCAGGGAGGCTGGTGGCCGGGGGCGCTGGCCCTGTGTCGGTCCACGCGGGCCCCGCGGGACCCCGGCCGAGACCCCCGCACCCTGCCCGGAGGCGTGCCCGCCTCGGCCGACAGCACCGGCCCAGACCCTGAGCCCGCGTGCCCTGGAGCCGGGCTCCTCCGCCGGCGCCCAGCTCCGCGGCCCTTTCTGTGCCCGGCCGGCTCCCCGTGGGCGGGACTCGGTGTGGCCCCGCAGCGGTGGGTGTGCGCGGCCGGACGCCCCCGCCCCGGCCTTCTCTGCCTCGCCTCAGCCCTGCCCCTGCCCCTTGCTGCCGGCTGTGGGCGCCCTCGGAGGTCCCCCGGGCCGGGCGCGGCGGCTCAGGGCCCCGTGGGGGGAGCAGGAGCGGATCTGGGGAGCTGCCGGGCCCAGAGAGCGGGTGGCGGGGGACGGGGCGGCGTGGGCTCTGGCTGTGGTCACCGTGGGACAGCGCGGCGCTGGCCTGGGCTTCACGGTCCCCTCTTTTCCCTTCAAAGGCAGTGGCTCCCAAAGTCCAAGATGGTTCCCTTGGGCATCGACGAGACGATCGACAAGCTGAAGATGATGGAAGGGAGGAACTCGAGCATCCGGAAGGCTGTGAGGGTCGCCTTCGACCGAGCCATGAACCACCTGAGCCGCGTGCACGGGGAGCCGGCCAGCGACCTCAGCGACATCGACTGACGCGGCCGGCTTGTCCATAGTGTGGATCGCTGTACATAGTTGTATATGGTTCACCACTTAACTTATTCTGATTTTTAGGCATAGCTTCATTTCTTTCTCCCGGGAAGGGAACAGTTTTTATTTCCCAGTTTTCTAGAAACCATCCCCGTCTGGGCTCTCCGTGAGTGGCGTGGGCGCCCCGGGTGCAGCTCTGCCCGCACAGGCCGCTGGGGTGGGTGGGGCGCTGCCGCGTCACTTCCTTTGCTCTGTAGCTCTTTATTTTTTTTTTTTTTAAAGACTTTTGAATGTTTAATAATTTTGTAAATCATACTCTTTACACAGAGTCGGCGAGCACATGCAGACCAAGGCCGACGAGAAGCTCTTCCTCGTCCTCTTCTTCGACAACAAGAGGAGCTGGTGCGTGCGGTCGCTCCGGCCTGGCCAGGGAGGCTGGTGGCCGGGGGCGCTGGCCCTGTGTCGGTCCACGCGGGCCCCGCGGGACCCCGGCCGAGACCCCCGCACCCTGCCCGGAGGCATGCCCGCCTCGGCCGACAGCACCGGCCCAGACCCTGAGCCCGCGTGCCCTGGAGCCGGGCTCCTCCGCCGGCGCCCAGCTCCGCGGCCCTTTCTGTGCCCGGCCGGCTCCCCGTGGGCGGGACTCGGTGTGGCCCCGCAGCGGTGGGTGTGCGCGGCCGGACGCCCCCGCCCCGGCCTTCTCTGCCTCGCCTCAGCCCTGCCCCTGCCCCTTGCTGCCGGCTGTGGGCGCCCTCGGAGGTCCCCCGGGCCGGGCGCGGCGGCTCAGGGCCCCGTGGGGGGAGCAGGAGCGGATCTGGGGAGCTGCCGGGCCCAGAGAGCGGGTGGCGGGGGACGGGGCGGCGTGGGCTCTGGCTGTGGTCACCGTGGGACAGCGCGGCGCTGGCCTGGGCTTCACGGTCCCCTCTTTTCCCTTCAAAGGCAGTGGCTCCCAAAGTCCAAGATGGTTCCCTTGGGCATCGACGAGACGATCGACAAGCTGAAGATGATGGAAGGGAGGAACTCGAGCATCCGGAAGGCTGTGAGGGTCGCCTTCGACCGAGCCATGAACCACCTGAGCCGCGTGCACGGGGAGCCGGCCAGCGACCTCAGCGACATCGACTGACGCGGCCGGCTTGTCCATAGTGTGGATACGCTGTACATAGTTGTATATGGTTCACCACTTAACTTATTCTGATTTTTAGGCATAGCTTCATTTCTTTCTCCCGGGAAGGGAACAGTTTTTATTTCCCAGTTTTCTAGAAACCATCCCCGTCTGGGCTCTCCGTGAGTGGCGTGGGCGCCCCGGGTGCAGCTCTGCCCGCACAGGCCGCTGGGGTGGGTGGGGCGCTGCCGCGTCACTTCCTTTGCTCTGTAGCTCTTTATTTTTTTTTTTTTTAAAGACTTTTGAATGTTTAATAATTTTGTAAATCATACTCTTTACACAGAGTACCACTTATTTAATAGTTGGGATGTACATTTACAATGACAAATGTGTATTTTAAGAAAGAAAAAGACATTATTTTGAATGGTACTTTGTGGAAAGAGCTGGAGAGGAAGTTTATGCCGCGTGCGTCCCTCGAAATCACCAAAAACACTCCGCCGCCTCCGTGAGGGCCGGGCGGCGCCTCCCCTGGGCCTCGCTGCCCCTCACCCGACAGCCTTCGCCTGTCCGCCCGGCCGCCCACGGGCGTGCCTCCCTGCGGATTATTTATTGTAGAAAGTGTATTCATTTGCTTTATAATGAAAAATAAATTTGCAAAAGTATATTGATATGCATTTTTATACAGGCACATAAAAATTCCACTTGCTTCGGGAGCAGGATGTGTTGGTTGTTGTATAAATGACTCTGGCTTGTGTGTTTTGATTTTGTAACTTGTAATCTTTTGTTTACAATGAGGGGCTTTCTGTAACTTGTTTTAATTTAGAACACTTTGGTAGCAATAGAAACTTTGGATACATTTTTGTATGGTACATGTGATGTATATAGAATTAGTACTTTATTTTTATTTTTAAGAGGTAAAGCATTATGTTAGGGGAAAAGGTAGGGTGGGTTTCCAAAATTGCATTTTTTATATTAAAAAAAAATAAAGTCAAGATTTGGATGGTGTAACCCTTTCATTCCTGCATCGCTGAAGTGCTGAGCAGGCAGGTGGCCCGGGGGCTGGGCCAGGCGAGGATCCTTGTGGCCGGCGTCCGCAGACGAGGCAGGTGTCCCGCCTTCATCTCAAAAGTGTCCTGGGATATCGTTATTTATTATTTTACCTAGTCATATTTTTATTTTAAAATGGTAGTTTAAAATTTTTAAAGGTTTTTTTTTTTTTTCTTCTCCGTCTCCATTGTTTGTAACATTTCCATAGAGTCTTGAAAATAAAACATCTTCCTTTGATAGTTTTGTCCTGTGTCTGAC
This sequence comes from Tragulus kanchil, assembly GCA_022376925.1. Lineage (NCBI taxonomy): Eukaryota > Metazoa > Chordata > Mammalia > Artiodactyla > Tragulidae > Tragulus > Tragulus kanchil. Next base: position 169,396,514 of record JAIOJX010000004.1, read on the forward strand.
AGACCCTTTCTCTCTGCTGTGGCCCTGGGGTCCTCGTGGAAGGCCTGCTGGCGTCGCGTCGCCACGGGCGAGGCCTCGGCCGTGGTCAGAGGAGGGACGGGGACAGTCTTCGCCGCTGCCTGGGCTCGGGATCACTTACAGAGTACCACTTATTTAATAGTTGGGATGTACATTTACAATGACAAATGTGTATTTTAAGAAAGAAAAAGACATTATTTTGAATGGTACTTTGTGGAAAGAGCTGGAGAGGAAGTTTATGCCGCGTGCGTCCCTCGAAATCACCAAAAACACTCCGCCGCCTCCGTGAGGGCCGGGCGGCGCCTCCCCTGGGCCTCGCTGCCCCTCACCCGACAGCCTTCGCCTGTCCGCCCGGCCGCCCACGGGCGTGCCTCCCTGCGGATTATTTATTGTAGAAAGTGTATTCATTTGCTTTATAATGAAAAATAAATTTGCAAAAGTATATTGATATGCATTTTTATACAGGCACATAAAAATTCCACTTGCTTCGGGAGCAGGATGTGTTGGTTGTTGTATAAATGACTCTGGCTTGTGTGTTTTGATTTTGTAACTTGTAATCTTTTGTTTACAATGAGGGGCTTTCTGTAACTTGTTTTAATTTAGAACACTTTGGTAGCAATAGAAACTTTGGATACATTTTTGTATGGTACATGTGATGTATATAGAATTAGTACTTTATTTTTATTTTTAAGAGGTAAAGCATTATGTTAGGGGAAAAGGTAGGGTGGGTTTCCAAAATTGCATTTTTTATATTAAAAAAAAATAAAGTCAAGATTTGGATGGTGTAACCCTTTCATTCCTGCATCGCTGAAGTGCTGAGCAGGCAGGTGGCCCGGGGGCTGGGCCAGGCGAGGATCCTTGTGGCCGGCGTCCGCAGACGAGGCAGGTGTCCCGCCTTCATCTCAAAAGTGTCCTGGGATATCGTTATTTATTATTTTACCTAGTCATATTTTTATTTTAAAATGGTAGTTTAAAATTTTTAAAGGTTTTTTTTTTTTTTCTTCTCCGTCTCCATTGTTTGTAACATTTCCATAGAGTCTTGAAAATAAAACATCTTCCTTTGATAGTTTTGTCCTGTGTCTGACAGACCCTTTCTCTCTGCTGTGGCCCTGGGGTCCTCGTGGAAGGCCTGCTGGCGTCGCGTCGCCACGGGCGAGGCCTCGGCCGTGGTCAGAGGAGGGACGGGGACAGTCTTCGCGCCCGCTGCCTGGGCTCGTGGTCGGGGCAGGGGAGGGCGGGGCTCCCGTGTCCCAGCTCTGCCCTGCCCTCCGGAGCTGGTCCTGGCCTCCGGGGGCGGCTCGCTCTGCCCTCCTGGGAGGGCATCCAGCCCGCGGCTGCTGGCCCAGGTCTTGGGGTGTCCGGGCTGATGTCAGCCATGCAGGAGCGAGCCCCTGCCAGGAGTGCCCGGCCCAGGACCGGCTCCTCTTACGGAGGGGCAGCCCCGGGAAGCCCCACCTCAGAGGCTCACCGGGCCCCACGCCGGGCAGGGCCTCGGTGGGTGGGGCTGGTGGTGGAGCCCCCGCCCCGGATGCGGGCACCCTGTGTCCGTAACAGGACCTCCTGGGCCCCGTGTCCCGCTGGGTCAGGCCTTGGGGTGTCCGGGCTGATGTCAGCCATGCAGGAGCGAGCCCCTGCCAGGAGTGCCCGGCCCAGGACCGGCTCCTCTTACGAAGGGGCATCCCCACCTCAGAGGCTCACCGGGCCCCACGCCGGGCAGGGCCTCGGTGGGTGGGGCTGGTGGTGGAGCCCCCGCCCCGGATGCGGGCACCCTGTGTCCGTAACAGGACCTCCTGGGCCCCGTGTCCCGCTGGGTCAGGCCTTGGGGTGTCCGGGCTGATGTCAGCCATGCAGGAGCGAGCCCCTGCCAGGAGTGCCCGGCCCAGGACCGGCTCCTCTTACGAAGGGGCATCCCCACCTCAGAGGCTCACCGGGCCCCACGCTGGGCAGGGCCTCGGTGGGTGGGGCTGGTGGTGGAGCCCCCGCCCCGGATGCGGGCACCCTGTGTCCGTAACAGGACCTCCTGGGCCCCGTGTCCCGCTGGGTCAGGCCTTGGGGTCCCTGGGCCTCCAGGCCTGAGCTAGTTCAGCAGGTTAGTCGGGAAAGCCCAGCCTCTCCTTCCGTTGCTCCCAGCTTGCCATTCTTGAGTTTAATGAGAAACTGTTTCCGACACACGCGACACACGTGAGGAGGACAGGGTAGCCTCGCGAGGGTGAGGGAGCCGCGGCCCGCCCGCGGGGGTCTGCCTGGGCGGCCCTCCTCCGGGTCCCGCGCTGCGTCCCTGACCGCTTCTCAGGCTGGTGGGGGACAATGCATGGGTCTTCTCAATTTCTGTTCCCTGCAGGGCGGTTTAAAGCGGGACCACCCGTGTCTGGGGTCTCGGCTCTGGGTTGTGCAGAGGTGTCCTGGGCCCCTTGGGGGCGGGGCCTGTGGGAGTTGGGCAGTGTCGGGCCGGGCAGGGGCCGGGGGCGTGGGTTTTCCCCGGGGGCTGTGTGTGGGGGGGCCGGTTCTAGGGGACCTCTGGGCAGAGGCGCCGCTTTGGCGCGCAGGGTGGTCTGCAGGGGCGGCTGGGGCCCTGTGGCCAGCCCCTCCCGAGCACCAGGTAACCCTGTGTGACTCGCTGCCTGGGGCCCTGGTCCCGTGGATTGAAGCCCACAGGGCGGGGACGCAGGACACTGGGGTCTCGTTGAGGCATCGGAGCCTGAGCCCCCGAGGGTAGCCCTGGTGTCCAGCTCCCAGCACGAGGGCAGAACTATGTTCTGGGCGTTTTGTATTCAGGATAGTGTAGATGGTGCTTGTCACGTGGCTGGAGCGGGGTCCCATCAGACGGCGCGGCCCCCACCCCAGGGGTCAGCACAGGATGTGCCCCACAAGCCCTCTCAGGGGCCTCCTGTCCAGATGTGTCCTCGTGGGCCCGCCTTCCAGGCCTGCTCTGTGCAGCCTCCTCACTCTTGGACCGTGTGCATCTGGCTTCTCGGGGGAGGAGGGAGCAGTGATTTCTCCCAGGTGTTACCCACAAACCAGGGGCTGAGCCTGGCTGGAGAGGCTGGCCACACTCCTACGCCCCAAGGACATGAGGGTCAGGTCTTCCCACCCTTGCTCAGACCCCAGCCCCTCTTGGGACCTCCAGGAGCACTATCCATGGCAGCTGAGGCCCCAGAGCAGGACTCCTTGAGGCTCATGCTTCCAGAGCTGAGTTCCGTGGGTGGGGAGAGGCCTCCCCCGTAACATCTGCCGCTGAGGTTCCGGCCGGCCTCCCCAAACACGTCCTCCTTGTGGGTTGTAATGAAGCTCCCTGCTTCCAGAGCTTCGAAAGTCTCCGTGGGGAAGGCCTGCCTGGGCGGCCCTCCTCCGGGTCCCGCGCTGCGTCCCTGACCGCTTCTCAGGCTGGTGGGGGACAATGCATGGGTCTTCTCAATTTCTGTTCCCTGCAGGGCGGTTTAAAGCGGGACCACCCGTGTCTGGGGTCTCGGCTCTGGGTTGTGCAGAGGTGTCCTGAGCCCCTTGGGGGCGGGGCCTGTGGGAGTTGGGCAGTGTCGGGCCGGGCAGGGGCCGGGGGCGTGGGTTTTCCCCGGGGGCTGTGTGTGGGGGGGCCGGTTCTAGGGGACCTCTGGGCAGAGGCGCCGCTTTGGCGCGCAGGGTGGTCTGCAGGGGCGGCTGGGGCCCTGTGGCCAGCCCCTCCCGAGCACCAGGTAACCCTGTGTGACTCGCTGCCTGGGGCCCTGGTCCCGTGGATTGAAGCCCACAGGGCGGGGACGCAGGACACTGGGGTCTCGTTGAGGCATCGGAGCCTGAGCCCCCGAGGGTAGCCCTGGTGTCCAGCTCCCAGCACGAGGGCAGAACTATGTTCTGGGCGTTTTGTATTCAGGATAGTGTAGATGGTGCTTGTCACGTGGCTGGAGCGGGGTCCCATCAGACGGCGCGGCCCCCACCCCAGGGGTCAGCACAGGATGTGCCCCCACAAGCCCTCTCAGGGGCCTCCTGTCCAGATGTGTCCTCGTGGGCCCGCCTTCCAGGCCTGCTCTGTGCAGCCTCCTCACTCTTGGACCGTGTGCATCTGGCTTCTCGGGGGAGGAGGGAGCAGTGATTTCTCCCAGGTGTTACCCACAAACCAGGGGCTGAGCCTGGCTGGAGAGGCTGGCCACACTCCTACGCCCCAAGGACATGAGGGTCAGGTCTTCCCACCCTTGCTCAGACCCCAGCCCCTCTTGGGACCTCCAGGAGCACTATCCATGGCAGCTGAGGCCCCAGAGCAGGACTCCTTGAGGCTCATGCTTCCAGAGCTGAGTTCCGTGGGTGGGGAGAGGCCTCCCCCGTAACATCTGCCGCTGAGGTTCCGGCCGGCCTCCCCAAACACGTCCTCCTTGTGGGTTGTAATGAAGCCTCTTGAGATAAAGGCCACACCTGCCGCTTCCCTTACAGGTAAGTGAGGCCAGGGGACCAGGTAACTGGAAACATGACTTCCAGGAAATGTCCCGTCCGTGGGAGAAGGTTCCTCCTGCCGGCTGGAATGCAGATGTGCGGTTTGGAGCCGGAGCCGCCGTCCTGGGTCGTGGGGAGCGTGGCGGAGCCACGGAGGGACCTTGGGTCTCTGATGAAGCACGGCGTTTCCCTGTTGTGATACACAAATCGTACTTTGTAGCAAGATGAGAAAAATCTAAGCAAAAGACGTTCTCTACCCTTTGGCCCCTCTCTCCTACTCTGCAGGGTGTGTCTGCATTGGGCATTGGCCACACCTCCACTGGCGGAAACACCCGCTCAGCATGAAGCCGTGTTCTCCCAGCGTCCACAAGACACGCCTCAAAGATAGGTGCCTTCTTCATCCCCAGAGAGGCTGCGATGACACTTAGATCTGGGTTGTGTGAACCGTCAGTAATAAGTCACTTGATGTCCAGCCCTCTGTCTCAGGAACCTCGTGTACTGCACCTGGACACCAGTGGGCAGGACAGGCCTCAGACCTATGGACGAGCGCTTCCTGGGCTACACTCCTCCAATCTGGCTCGAATAAACCACTCCATTTATTCTGTAGCTTGACTGACTGATCTTGTGGCACTATCAGTCCTGAAGATTTTCTTATGTGATAGAAACATACATGTATTTCCTTTTCAGCCACAGTTACGCTGCAGCAGGTGATTCCAATTCTGTAGCATGTGAGCTTCGGAGGAGGGAGCAGTGATTTCTCCCAGGTGTTACCCACAAACCAGGGGCTGAGCCTGGCTGGAGAGGCTGGCCACACTCCCGCCCCAAGGACATGAGGGTCAGGTCTTCCCACCCTTGCTCAGACCCCAGCCCCTCTTGGGACCTCCAGGAGCACTATCCATGGCAGCTGAGGCCCCAGAGCAGGACTCCTTGAGGCTCATGCTTCCAGAGCTGAGTTCCGTGGGTGGGGAGAGGCCTCCCCCGTAACATCTGCCGCTGAGGTTCCGGCCGGCCTCCCCAAACACGTCCTCCTTGTGGGTTGTAATGAAGCCTCTTGAGATAAAGGCCACACCTGCCGCTTCCCTTACAGGTAAGTGAGGCCAGGGGACCAGGTAACTGGAAACATGACTTCCAGGAAATGTCCCGTCCGTGGGAGAAGGTTCCTCCTGCCGGCTGGAATGCAGATGTGCGGTTTGGAGCCGGAGCCGCCGTCCTGGGTCGTGGGGAGCGTGGCGGAGCCACGGAGGGACCTTGGGTCTCTGATGAAGCACGGCGTTTCCCTGTTGTGATACACAAATCGTACTTTGTAGCAAGATGAGAAAAATCTAAGCAAAAGACGTTCTCTACCCTTTGGCCCCTCTCTCCTACTCTGCAGGGTGTGTCTGCATTGGGCATTGGCCACACCTCCACTGGCGGAAACACCCGCTCAGCATGAAGCCGTGTTCTCCCAGCGTCCACAAGACACGCCTCAAAGATAGGTGCCTTCTTCATCCCCAGAGAGGCTGCGATGACACTTAGATCTGGGTTGTGTGAACCGTCAGTAATAAGTCACTTGATGTCCAGCCCTCTGTCTCAGGAACCTCGTGTACTGCACCTGGACACCAGTGGGCAGGACAGGCCTCAGACCTATGGACGAGCGCTTCCTGGGCTACACTCCTCCAATCTGGCTCGAATAAACCACTCCATTTATTCTGTAGCTTGACTGACTGATCTTGTGGCACTATCAGTCCTGAAGATTTTCTTATGTGATAGAAACATACATGTATTTCCTTTTTCAGCCACAGTTACGCTGCAGCAGGTGAATTCCAAATGGATCAAAATGAAATCACTAAAATCCCAGAAAGAAAATCATGGATTGATTTTTGTGGGGGGATGCGGGGGGTAGGGAGGGAGGGGGGCAGGCGGGCCACTTCTATTGGTCTTTCATTTCTCTATTTTCATCCATCTTTGTTCTTTGGCTCCTGTGGGCCTCCCATCGCGGTGGCCTCTTGTTGCAGAGCGCCGGCTCTGGGCGCGTGCGCCCCAGAACTCCGGCTCGGTGATTGGACACATGGGTCCAGCCGCTCCGCGGCACGTGGGATCTTCCCAGGCCAGGGCTCGAACCGGCGCCCCTTGCACTGCAAGGCGGTGTCCTCACCCACTGGACCACCAGGGAAGCCCCTGGATTGATTTTTTCATAATCATGGAGTGAAGATGATCTTTTAAACTATGACACAGCCTCCAGAAACCATAAAAGAAAATTTCAACATATTTAACAATGTCAAATAGAAAACATTTGTGTGGACATGGTCGGAAATCCTTTTGCCATTTCCCATGTCAGAAGGGCAATCAGGAAGAACGTTTCAATTCCAACCGTAGAGACAGTGTCCTTGTCCTTAACAACAGTCCTGCGAATCAGTTTTAAAAACGCCACTGTGCGTTCTAAGCCCTTCAGTGGCCTGTGGCCTGCAGCCCGCCGGGCTCCTCTGCCCGTGGGGTTCCCCAGGCAAGAGGACAGGAGTGGGTGCCATGTCCCCATCCAGGGATCCAAGTCCCATCTCTGAGGGCTCCTGTGTTGGCAGGTGGTTTTCTTATCACTGAGCCACGTGGGACGCCTGATAGGCCACCAACAGGGCAGGAAAAAAATGGGCAAACGGGGCATTCATTTCACAGCCGTGTAAATACAACAGCTCTAAACATATTGAGAAAATGTTCAGCTGCACCCATAGTCACAGAAATGCCAATGGAAACGGCACCACAGAGGCCGTCTCCCTACCAGGCTGGCAAAGAAACGAAGCCGCAGGACATGCCCAGGTGGGGCCGAGCGCCCCCGGCAGCTGAAGACGCGTGGGCGAGCTGGTCCCCGCTCCCCGGGAGGGCCTGTCGTCAGCTGAGAGCCTTTTGACCCCGCTACTGACCGCGCCGAGCCTGCTGACCATCTCACAAGGGAGGGTGCAGACGCCGTGCAGAGCGGGGACCTCGCGGCCAGTGCGGAGGCCGAGGCAGGGCCCGAGCTGCTGACGCAGAGGGCGGGCGGGCGGGCGGGCCGCGGCTGGGTCAGGGCAGGGCCTCGCCCACACTTGTGGGGACCACGTGCCGAGACCCCGATCCCGAGACCGCGTCCAGACCGGACGGCCGAGCGAGCCCGCCGGGGGGGGCTGGGGATCCAGCCTGGGGTCTGACGGAAGGCGGCGTCCAGCCACGCCCGGTGCTGGCCACGTAAAGGGACAGGGATGCAGAGTGGACAGACGCTCTCCGCTCCGTGGCTAGCAGCGGGGCTGCGGGGGTCGGCCTCGGGTTGGGGGACACTGGGTTGACTGGGGGACCTCTTGGGGCACAGTGTTGTCGCCCCCGTTTCTGTCCAGCCATTTATAATCCAGGCACTCACTAAAAAATAACTCATGTCCATGTTGTGTTGGCTTCTAGCCGACAGCAAGGCGGGTCAGCCGCAGGAACACGTGCGTCCCTCCCCTGAGCCGCCCCGCGCCCCCCCGCCAGCCCTCTCGCTGGTCAGGGAGCACCGGCTTGAGCTCCTGGTGCCCACAGAGCAGCCGCTCGCCGGCCACCTATTTCACACGTATCTTTCAATTAAAACAAACAAAAAGACACAAGCAAAACAGAATCTGTAAGAAAGTTAAAAAGTGCATCATGTCCGTTAAAGCACGGCCGCCGTGGGGCGGTCGCAGTGCTTGGTGGCCGCTGAGGGAGGAGGCTTGGCCTGGGTGCGGCGTCTGTGACGGCCCCGTGTCACACGCGAGACTTGGTTTTTTTTTTTTTTATTAAAACCTTTTATTTATTTATTTTTGGCTGTGCTGGGTCTTTGTTGATGTGTGGGTTTAGCTGCTCTGCAGTATGTGGGATCTTCCTGGATCAGAGATTGAACCTGTGTCTCCTGCATTGGCAGACAAGTTCTTACCCACTGAGCCACAAGGGAAGCCGGAGACTCGGTTTTAAAAATAAATGCTTAGGTATCCTGGAGGACTTATTTTGTTTGGTCTTAAAAAGCGATACACACAAAGATATTGAAAATTAAAAATTCATCAGCGTGCCAAGACTCCATCTGTGGCTCCCGGAGACACGCGAGGCGGTCTGTCACGGCTGCCGGGGCTGGGGGCCGGGCTGTCTGCTGCAGAGCTGGGGAGACCCTCAGGGGGCAGAAGGGCCCTGGGGAATCCATCCGAGGCGCCGGGGCCCTGGGCGTGGACTCAGAGCGTGCCCCAGGCCCGGGGAGGACCCTGGCTGGCTGCTGGCGGGGGTGGACTCACGTGGGACTGTCATGCACTTAAAATGCTCTTCCTGTCACTTAAACGTATTTGTTTTATCTTCATCGCTGCATGGACTTTTCTCTCGTTGGGGCGAGCGGGGGCTCCTCGCTGGTGTGGTGCGCGGCTCCTCCCTGCCGCGGCGGCTCCTCTCGTCGGGAGCACAGGCTCCAGGGAAGGGGACCAGAGCGGGTGCCAGTCCCTCGCCAGGGGGTCTCCCCATCCCAGGGATTGCACCCATGTCTCCCATCTCCTGCACCGGCAGGCGGGCTCTTTACCACTCGCACCACCTGGGAAGCCCAAATGGTAGTTACGTGTACATACACGCACTCACGTGTCTGTGTTTATGGGCGTCCCCGGAGGCTCAGTGGGAAGCGACACACATGCCCGTCTGCGTTTGTAGCTTCACTCCTGCGACCGGGAGTGGCCAGGCCGCGCGCGTAGGTGGGTGACCTCGCCCTGGTGGCTGCGCTTCTGCTCCGCTCTGTCGGCGGGGGGAGGCCGAGGCGGCGGGTCCCGGGGTGGGGGCTGCAGGACAGGCCCTGTGCCTGGCAGCATCGCAGGTGGGGGGCAGCCTGGGCCGGGCCCCCGCGGCGGCCTCTTCCAGATGTTGCTGGGGATTCTGCTCTTTCTGCACATAAATCATCATACGTGATGCGCTGGCCCAGCCTCTGACGGCCGCCTGTCCTTAGAGAGACAGCGGATTTGTTTTAATTTATACGCAGCAGATGCTGCGACTTTGCTGGCGCACCCGGTGGATCGTGGCCTCGCTCGCGGTGGTCTCGGTGAATATTAAGCAGGCTGGCGCCTGGAAGGCTCTCAGGGCGGAGGGCGCAGCCGCCTGAGCTGGGCCCCGGCGACCCAGCCCCCAGCGCGGCCCTGAGCAAGTCCTCCCCGCTGGAAGGCGTCAGTTCAAGGACAGTGGGGGGCCGGGGTGGAGGAGCCCCTTGGAGAGGCCCGGCCGGGTGGGGAGACCACCACCCGATGGGCAGGGGTGCCTGCTGGGAGGTGAAGGAGGGACCGTGATGGGGCTGGACGGGGCTGTCGAGGAGGCTGGTCTGAGGCTGCGGACAGTTGCACCCACGGGGGGCTTCCCAGGCAGGGGGCTCGGGTGACGCAGCGTGGAAGCCGGCGGTGCTGGGAAGGAGCAGGCGTCGCCTTCGTGGTGGCAGCTTCTGAGCTGCGGGGCTTCTGTCGTGCAGGCTCCGCTCACCGGAACCGGCCGGTCCTGGGCCGCGTGGGGCCAGTCCTCGGCAGAAGGCAGGCAAGGCGGTGGAGCCGACGAAGAGGGGAGGTGCTGGGAGCCGCGCTGGGAGGGCGGGGGTGTCCCCTGCGGGTGTCATCGGCTGCGTGCCGGGGCCCTTGTGGCTGTGGCGCGAACGGCAGGGCCCGGGGCGCTGCACCTGCGGGGAGACAGTGGTGGGCCCGCAGGCAGCGGCAGGCGTGCTGCCGGGTGGGGTGTGGGGGTGGGGAAAGCCGGGTCTGGCGGAGCCACGGGGAGCCCGGGCGTGCGGAGGCTGAAGCGGGGCTCCTGGGGCAGCCGGTGAAGTGGGGGGAGGCGTTCTTGAGGAAGAGGGAAGGCTCCCAGAGTGGGTGTGGTGACAGCGGAGAGATCTGCTCGGGGTGGGACGACCGAAGGTCCAGAAAGGGAGGCGTCCGGCCCCGGTAGAGACGGGCAGGGGAGCCTGTCGGGCCCTGGAGCCTGGCGAGGCGTCTCAACGCGGGGGGCAGGAGGGGCCGCGAGGAGCTGGCGGGGCCGGGGCGGGGGCGGGGGGCGTGGGCACCGCGCTCTCAGGCCGATGCGCGTCGCACCTCTGCTGTGAGGACACGGCCCAGCCAGGCCGGGCCTGCGCTGCTGGTGCACACGGGAGCCTCCGAGAGCTGCTCAGTCTTCTGTGGCCACGCTGAGCGCAGGTGCGAGGTCAGAGGGGACCTGGGACGCGGGGACGGTCACGCCCAGAGACGGGAGGACAGGCGTGTGGGGGGACAGTCCTCTCGCAGGCCCCGGGGATGACCGACCCGGGATGCGGGCCGGAAGCCTGGGGGCCACTCGGCTTCCAGTCTCGCTGGGGAACTGAGGGACAGCACCCCGATGCCCTGGGAGCTGCTCTCCGAGTGGGCGGCCAGGACCCGGTCCCGCCAGCGAGGTCCACGAGCGGCTCTGGCGTCTTCCTGTGCGCACAGCAGCCCGACCCAGACAGGCGGGTGCGGGCGCCCCTCAGGGCGGCCCTGCGGGCTGGGGAGGCCACGTCCACCCCCCCCCGGGAGTTTGGGAAATTGGATTACTCCAGCTCGGCTGCGGGGCTTGCGTGCAGCCGACGAACCGGCCGGTCCTGGGCCGCGTGGGGCCAGTCCTCGGCAGAAGGCAGGCAAGGCGGTGGAGCCGACGAAGAGGGGAGGTGCTGGGAGCCGCGCTGGGAGGGCGGGGGTGTCCCCTGCGGGTGTCATCGGCTGCGTGCCGGGGCCCTTGTGGCTGTGGCGCGAACGGCAGGGCCCGGGGCGCTGCACCTGCGGGGAGACAGTGGTGGGCCCGCAGGCAGCGGCAGGCGTGCTGCCGGGTGGGGTGTGGGGGTGGGGAAAGCCGGGTCTGGCGGAGCCACGGGGAGCCCGGGCGTGCGGAGGCTGAAGCGGGGCTCCTGGGGCAGCCGGTGAAGTGGGGGGAGGCGTTCTTGAGGAAGAGGGAAGGCTCCCAGAGTGGGTGTGGTGACAGCGGAGAGATCTGCTCGGGGTGGGACGACCGAAGGTCCAGAAAGGGAGGCGTCCCGGCCCCCGGTAGAGACGGGGCAGGGGGAGCCTGTCGGGCCCTGGAGCCTGGCGAGGGCGTCTCAACGCGGGGGGCAGGAGGGGCCGCGAGGAGCTGGCGGGGCCGGGGCGGGGGCGGGGGGAGAGGTCACCGCGCTCTCAGGCCGATGTGCGCGTCGCACCTCTGCTGTGAGGACACGGCCCAGCCAGGCCGGGCCTGCGCTGCTGGTGCACACGGGAGCCTCCGAGAGCTGCTCAGTCTTCTGTGGCCACGCTGAGCGCAGGTGCGAGGTCAGAGGGGACCTGGGACGCGGGGACGGTCACGCCCAGAGACGGGAGGACAGGCGTGTGGGGGGACAGTCCTCTCGCAGGCCCCGGGGATGACCGACCCGGGATGCGGGCCGGAAGCCTGGGGGCCACTCGGCTTCCAGTCTCGCTGGGGAACTGAGGGACAGCACCCCGATGCCCTGGGAGCTGCTCTCCGAGTGGGCGGCCAGGACCCGGTCCCGCCAGCGAGGTCCACGAGCGGCTCTGGCGTCTTCCTGTGCGCACAGCAGCCCGACCCAGACAGGCGGGTGCGGGCGCCCCTCAGGGCGGCCCTGCGGGCTGGGGAGGCCACGTCCACCCGGCCTCGCCCCTCCCAGCTCTGGGAGTTTGGGAAATTGGATTACTCCTGATAGATGCCTGCAAGTTAACTGAAAATAGAATGCATAATCTTTTCTTTGGATGAGAAAAGGCAGATTTAGCTGGAACTAATCAGCACTAGGGCGGGAGAAACTTGGGGACCGTGGAAGGAAAATAAGTCTGAAGGCATTTGAAAAGTATGGTAATTCTTCCCGAACCGTGAGTTATGATGTGTGAACACCGGGCTGCCTGGCGCCGCCCCTCCCCGACCGGCCTGGTCCGCGGCCACCACCTCTTCATCGCGGCTCATTCCTGATGCCGTTGGCTCTCTCTCTTACACTGACATCCCCAGGAAACTGGACTGGGAGTGGGAGCTGGGGGGCTGGCTAAGGTGGAGGGGCCATGCACCCCAGCCTGGAGGGACTCCACGGGCCCTGCGGCCCATCCACGCCCACCGTTTTGCTCACAAGGATGATCCTGACCCACTTTCTGCCCTTCTTCCTTCCTGGGAGTTCTTGGAACCGAGCTCGGGCCACCCAGCATCTGTCTGCGGTGTTAACCCAGGGGTCTGAGCCCTCGTCACACGCTACATGCTCTTCCTAGGGAAGGCGAGTTGAGGCTCCCCTCGCCGGGCTCGCTGGTCTGGCCAGGACCCCGCCCCGCCCCGCTGTGCGGCCCCTCTCCCGGCCCTGCTCCCCGGCCTTTGGGCTCCTCCTTGTTCCCTAGACTGCGGGGGCCTTCCGCAGAAAGGGAAGGCAGCAGGATTGCCCCCGGCTGAACCGGGAGATCTCGGAGAGAGGTGAATCTTGGCTGCCCGCCCCCACCCCAGCCCCGCGGCGGATGCACAGGACAGTGAGACACGACAGGGGTTCTGCCCAAGCAGTTCCGCTTTATTAGTGTAGATCCATAGCTTTTATAGGCAAGTGAAGGAGGTTTTGCACGGGACTTCCTATAGATTACACCAATCAAGCTAAAGGTCAAGCAATCATCCACGAGCGTGGAAACCAGGGGAACCAATCAGAAATTTTGACCATCAATTAACAATTCAGATCACACCCTGTCTCTTCCTGTAGGCGCCATCTTAGCTCCAAACTGCAAACATGTGCTTAAGCTTCTTTCACTCCCACGTCCCTTCCTCTGGCGCCATATTAGCTCCAAACTGAAACAATGTGCTTAAGCTTGCTTTCACTCCCACGTCCCTTCCTGTAGGCGCCATCTTAGCTCCAAGCTGAAACAATGTGCTTAAGCTTCCTTATGCTTGCAACGGTCCCCTTTCAATTCAGAGCCCCACACTCGACCACCTGGAGCACGCAGACACGTCTGCATCCGACAGCAGTGTCAGCACAGTGCGCAGAAATCAACAGACCTGGGGCTCCCCTGGCGGTCCAGTGGGTACGGACAACACCTTGCAGTGCAAGCGGTGCCAGTTCGATCCCTGGCCCAGGAAGATCCCACGTGCCGCGGAGCAGCTGGACTGGTGTGTCCAACTACCGAGCCAGAGCTCTGGAGCGCATGTGCCCAGAGCCGGTGCTCTGCAGCGAGAGAGGCCACTGCAAAGGGAGGCCTCCACAGGCCAAAGAACAAAAGATGGATGAAAATGGACAAAGTGAAAGACCAATAGAAGTGGCCAAAAGAAAAAATAAAATCAACTGGGCTGCAAGGAGAAATGGCCACATCCACCATGAGAGCTGGGCCTGGACTCCTGTGAGGGAGGGGCCGCTCCAGCGGACAGGCGGGTATAGAGACAGAGCTGAGCTCAGGACCGGCCATCAGCTGCCGCACTGACACCCGCAGAGGGCCTCGTCCAGCGCGGCCGCGCGCACATTCTTCTCAGGCTCACATGGGGCGTTCACCCGGACAGAGCACATTCTGGGCCATAAAACACACCTTAACAAGTTCGTAGGCCTCACAGTCACACAAAACACACTCTCAGACCACACAGAATTAAACTAGACATCCGTAAGAGAGAGATTGTTGGAAAATCTCCAACTGTCTGAAGAAGAAATGATGTACAGGTCAAAGAAATTGAAAAATGTTATGAATTAAGTGAAAACGAAGAGATGTTATCGAAATGGGCAGGATGCAGTGACGTGGTGCGTACAGGTAGACTTACGGAAGAACGCACGCCTTAGCGGAGAAGAAAGGCCTGGACCAATGGTTAAGCCCTGACTTCAGGAAACTAGGAAAAGAAGAGCACGTTGAATCCAAAGGAGGAAATGAGTAATAAAAACAGTAGATCTTAATGAAACTGGGAACAGGGAAACAATACAGATGGTCATCGAAATTAATAGTTGGTTCATTGAGAAGAGCAATAATATCAATAAGCCTCTATCCAGGCTAAGAAAAAGAGAGTGAATACACCAATTAATAGTGTCAGAAAGATGGGCCATCACTACAGATCCCATGAACACTAAAAGGTTAGTGAGGGGAGTGCTAAGAACAAGTCTGTGCCACAAATTTTATAATCCAGGTGAGACGGGCCAGTTTCTTGAAGGACACGTCAGCCAACGCCCATGCAGGAAAGAGAGCCTGGATAGGCTTATTCCCGTGAAAGAGATCAGAGTAACAATTCATAACCTTCCCAGACGGCGGCGTCAGTGGTAAAGAACCTGCCTGCCAATGCAAGGGACTCAAGGGTCACAGGCTTGATCCCTGCATCGGGAAGATCCCCTGGAGGAGGAAATGGCAACCCACTCCAGTGCTCTTGCCTGAAAAGCCCCACGGACGAGGGAAGCCTGGGGTGAGCCGCAGCGTCAGGCGCGGCTGAGGCCGAGCACACACATCCCACGCTCCCGAGCGGGGGCACCGAGCCCAGACGGCTTCACCAGTGAGCTTCACCAGGCAGTTAAGGGAGAAATTATACCAACTGTCTACAATCTGCTCCAGAAAACAGAAGTAGAGGAAACATCTCATGAGTCATTCCGTGAAACTATAGCACTCTAATGCCAGGACAAAGATGTCAATTACAAGGAAAGGAAACTACAGACCAGTATTTCTCATGAATGCAAGATGCAAAAGTTCTCAAGAGATTAGCAGATCGAATCTGACAGCGTGTAAAAAGAATACCCTGGGATTGCGGACAAGGGGCGTTTGTTTTAGGTATGCAAGGTTGGCTCAGCATTCAGAAATCAATTAATGCAGCCCATCAACAGGCTGGAGAAAAAATTCACTAAATTGTATCAACAGATACAAAAAAAGCATTTGATAAATGATATTCCTTCCTGATAACAGTTCTTGTAAAATAGGGATAGAGGGGAACTTCTTCAATCTGAACATCTACAAAAAGCCGACAGCCTTCAGTGATGAAAAACTAGATGATCTCCCCCTCATTTTTGATGGACGGGTGCAGAGGCACTTCCTCCAGGCAGCCCTCTGGACTCCTCCCTCCCTCCTCTCTGGAGTTCAAGGTCCTTGGGCGACCTCACCTCGCCCGTCGGCGTGTCTGCTGCTGGTCTGCCTGTGAGGAGCTGCATGCAGCAAACGTGTGCTGGAGGCAGATGAAACAACACAGGAGAGGATACGTGTCGCAGGGACAACATTCTTCAAGGGGCTCTTGGAGGGAGGCGCTGCACTGAGTGAGGGGCAGTGTCCAGAGGCTGGTTGCCTAGTGTGGGGTGGGTGACTGAGGACCCAGGCCAGTGACCGACAGCCTGTCCCCAAGGTGCCGTCTGCACTCTGTGGGCACCGGTGTGGGAGGTGAGCGGGTGCACCCCCATCCCAGGGAGCTGGTGATCTGGTGGAGTGAGTCTTCAAAGATGAGTGAGTAGTTACCTGAAGGTATTTGTGGCCCCCCTGCTGGGCGAGAGAAGACGTAGGACTGAGCAGGGTCGTAGTGAGCTCTGGGCGATCTCTGGTGGTGTTCATCCATCTGTCTCTCCACTTATCTATCCACTTACCGACCCATCCAGTGATCCATCCACCACTCCCCCATCAGTTCATCCAATGATCCATCCACCCGCCCACCTATCCACCCATCCAGCCATCATCCATCTAAGTAGCTTGATAAACTCCAAGCACAGGAAGAAAATGACACAGGTACTTAGTTTTTAACAAGTGCTAATAGAGAACTCCCAATGCTGGTAGAACGATAGCTAATTTGTCCACAGAAATATGCACGCAGGACACGGTGGCCAACATTATTCAGTCCAGTTCAGTTGCTCAGTCGTGTCTGACTCTCTGCACCCCATGGACTGCAGCCCGCCAGGCTTCCCTGCCCAACATTAGTAAAGTATTGCAATAAGATACTGGAACAAGAACTGCTTACAGTGAGAATATCTTTCAAAATTGAAGGCAAAATAAAGACTCCCAGATGTATGAACCTGAGGGGGTTTATCACCGGGAGATGCAAAACAGTCACAAAGTCTGCTGCAGCTCGGACCAGAACCTTGGTATCCAGCTGGGAGCAGGTGGGGACTGAAGGGCACGCTGGCCTACGGCTGCTCTCCTAAGGCCTGGAGACCCTCCTCTGAGCCACACAGAGCCCGGCTGATCAGAAATAGGGCCCCCTTCTGGAGGAGCCAGGCTGGGCAGGGAGGATCCGAGAGGGCCCACGCTGTGACCCCACCCCGTCACTGGCGGATCCCGAGGTGCAGGCTGTGTGGACTGACCCTCCCCGAGCTGGGCCACCAGGCCCCTGGCTGCTGCGTCCTGGTCGTGTCCTGCACGTCTTCCTGAACACCTAGCCGTCCACCCCCAGGATTCAGCCAGCCGGCGGGGCTCACCTCTTCAGCTGGCTTCTCACCTTGGCGGGCTTCACGTGTGCCGTGCACACCCGTGCCGGTGCTTCCTGGATTCTGGGGACAATCCGGGCTGCAAGCCAGCCAGCCACCGCTGGCGACGGGGACAGTGTGTTGCGCGTCTCCCCACTGCTGCAGCAGCCCTTTCACGTTCCAAGGCGGCGATTTCATCTGAGGGCTCGCTCGCCATCCTTCCTGCTCTCAGTGTGAAACCCACCAGCCAAGCTGAGGGGCGTTTCAGTCCCGCCGGGTCCTCCAAGGCGCTCCGGCCAGCTCAGCGCCGGGGCCTGTGCTTCTGCCTGGCACACATGGGGCACGCGTGGCCCGGAGCGCACAGCCCGGAGCGCACGGCAGGAGGTTGCCTGGAACGGCTCCCTGGGCACCAGGTTTTCGGCGCGTTTCCTCCTGGAACCTTCCCCTGGACCAGTGTTATTCCCCAGGCAAAAGCCTGTCAGACTAAAGCCCAAACGTGCAAACGGCAGGGGTTGCCTGAACGGCTTGGGCACCAGGATTTGTCCACAGCCAGGCTTTCCCTCGTGCTCAGTCGTGTCTGACTCTCTGCACCCCATGGACTGCAGCCCGCCAGGCTTCCCTGCCCAACATTAGTAAAGTATTGCAATAAGATACTGGAACAAGAACTGCTTACAGTGAGAATATCTTTCAAAATTGAAGGCAAAATAAAGACTCCCAGATGTATGAACCTGAGGGGGTTTATCACCGGGAGATGCAAAACAGTCACAAAGTCTGCTGCAGCTCGGACCAGAACCTTGGTATCCAGCTGGGAGCAGGTGGGGACTGAAGGGCACGCTGGCCTACGGCTGCTCTCCTAAGGCCTGGAGACCCTCCTCTGAGCCACACAGAGCCCGGCTGATCAGAAATAGGGCCCCCTTCTGGAGGAGCCAGGCTGGGCAGGGAGGATCCGAGAGGGCCCACGCTGTGACCCCACCCCGTCACTGGCGGATCCCGAGGTGCAGGCTGTGTGGACTGACCCTCCCCGAGCTGGGCCACCAGGCCCCTGGCTGCTGCGTCCTGGTCGTGTCCTGCACGTCTTCCTGAACACCTAGCCGTCCACCCCCAGGATTCAGCCAGCCGGCGGGGCTCACCTCTTCAGCTGGCTTCTCACCTTGGCGGGCTTCACGTGTGCCGTGCACACCCGTGCCGGTGCTTCCTGGATTCTGGGGACAATCCGGGCTGCAAGCCAGCCAGCCACCGCTGGCGACGGGGACAGTGTGTTGCGCGTCTCCCCACTGCTGCAGCAGCCCTTTCACGTTCCAAGGCGGCGATTTCATCTGAGGGCTCGCTCGCCATCCTTCCTGCTCTCAGTGTGAAACCCACCAGCCAAGCTGAGGGGCGTTTCAGTCCCGCCGGGTCCTCCAAGGCGCTCCGGCCAGCTCAGCGCCGGGGCCTGTGCTTCTGCCTGGCACACATGGGGCACGCGTGGCCCGGAGCGCACAGCCCGGAGCGCACGGCAGGAGGTTGCCTGGAACGGCTCCCTGGGCACCAGGTTTTCGGCGCGTTTCCTCCTGGAACCTTCCCCTGGACCAGTGTTATTCCCCAGAAGCCAACACTGCCTGTCAGACTAAAGCCCAAACGTGCAACATTCACGTTAAGGAAACGTTTCTGTGTTTGTTCAGTCTTGGCTGTTTTAGCTGTGGGCTCTTGTCTGGTCGTGCTGCGCGGGCTTCTCCTGCTGTGGAGCGTGGGCGCTAGGGCTCAGGCTAAGTCGCTGTGGCCCATGGGCTCAGTCGTTCTGCAACATGTGACATCTTCCTGGACCCAGGATCAAACGTGTGCCCTTGCACTGGCAGCTGGACTCTACCCCTGAGCCAATAGGGAAGCCCACAGTTAAACCAGTCTAAGAAGAGCCCAGCCCTGGGGCCTTTCCAGATACACATTTAATTTGTGGATCTTACTCTCCGAGGATGTGGTGAAATTTGCTGCCTTTTGAGTTCATGCTTGTCCCTCTGGTCTGTCACCAGATGCAGCCTCAGCAGGGGACCTGGATGGTGCACTCACCTGCCACCTTGTTAGTCCCCAGAAAACACTTCGAAGGGACTTTTTATTTTCTTTTTTAAAGATCTATGTATTTATTTATTTTGAGGGGGGTGGGGTGGGGAGGGAGGGGAGCAGGCGGGCCACTTCTATTGGTTTTTCATTTCTCCATTTTCATCCATCTTCGTTCTTTGGCCTGTGTGGGCCTCCCACCGTGGTGGCCTCTGTTGTCGCAGAGCACCGGCTGTGGGCGCATGCGCTCCAGAGCTCCGGCTCGGTCATTGGCCACATGGGTCCAGCCGCTCTGCGGCACGTGGGATCTTCCCAGGCCAGGGCTCGAACCGGCGCCCCTTGCACTGCAAGGCGGTGTCCTTACCCACTGGACCACCAGGGAAACCCCGAAGGGACTTTTTAAAAGGTGTCTGACTCCACGGTAAACGCGAGCCCTGGCAGTGGTCCCCATGGACTCTGCAGGCCAGCCGTTGTTTCCGTCCCTCAGTTCCTGAGCAGCGCCTGTGGGTGGGTCACGGTGCCCAGCTCTCCTTGTCTGAACCTTGCTGCCTGAGGCACGCGGTCATTTGGAGCGACCCCACGCTGCTGGGGGCGTCTGAGGGAGGCCGGGGTGGGGACTCCGGAGCCGTGCTCTTCCGCAGGGCTCATGGAGGGCGGGGCTCCCCGAGCCTGCTCAGGACGCCGCGGATGTCACGGGTGCTTCGAGTCCTGAGGCTGGGCCCGTGGCGGGCAGGTGTCATCTAAGACCTGGCCTTGAGGGACGTCTGCAGCCCAGCCCCTCCTCACCGTGCTCGCCCGGCCCCGGGGGGCTCCAGGGCCCCTGCCCTCCGGGGCTGCCTGTGGTCCGCGTGGCCTTAGGAGGCACCTGCCGTGCCCGGTCTCACAGTCCAGCTGTTCAGGGGCCAGGACGGCCAGGACTCCTCGAGGAGGCACTCCCCACCAGGGCGTGCCTGCCGATGGCCCCCTGCGTCCCCCAGACACATAGTGACCTGCTGGGTACGTGCGGACAGGGGTGTGGCGAGGGCGGAGGTTCTCCAAGCTCTGCGGGGGCCCCCTTGGTCATTTACTGTCAGGGGTGACTTTCCCAGAACAAATCGTAACATCGCTTAGGGTCTATTTATAAGGAGGGTCTTCCTAATTGCAAAGCAGATGCAGTGATTTTTATTAATAAAAATAAATTTTGCTGAAAAGCAAGAAAATACATTAAATAATATTTAGAATCTTGAATTTATGTGCAGTAGCTGACCTAAAACGAGAGGAGACAGTTGGGCCGACTCTTGCAGGGAGTCCAGGGTTTTCTCGAGTGACGGGCTGGGGTCGGCTCTCTGCTTCCTGCCCACCCCGTGGACCCTCCTCCCTAGGGTCCCTACAGCCTGATCTGAACTGTGCCCCCCGACCGGGTGTCGTATGACCTGCCCTCCAGTGCGGCCCTCTGGGGGTCAGCGCTGGCCTCTCAGGCCTGGGGAGGGACGAGCCCAGAGGCTTTCCCGCGTGGCCCTGCCCCTGTCCTAGCCAGGGCCTCGCTGGCACTTGGGGGCCTTCGGAGGAGGCTGGGGGCCTGTGTCCAGCAGGAAGTGGAGGTGGGTGATGGCAGTGGCCCTGCCCACGGAGGGTCCGCGACTCTCTTCCAGGCCCTTGGCCTGGGGACCCCAGGTGGCCCAGCTCTTCCCTATCCACCCAGCGCTGGGTCTGGGGTCCTGTTCTGGATTTGCCCTGTGCCCGCCAGGCTTAGGGGAAAGCAGGGAGGCTGAGGGAGGGCTGGCTGCAGGCTGGGTCCTCAGGTGGGCAGCAGGTGATTTCTGCAGCATCAGAGGTCCTCTTGGCTACTGCCCTGCGGGTGGGGGCTCCTTTCCGCAGGGTTCTGGGGCCCACGGCAGGCCTTTCCTGCTGCGGGCGTCATTCTCCGCCTAGCCACCAGGTGGCAGGAGCGCGCTTTGCTGGCCAGGCTTCTCCGGCTGTCACCAGCCTCAGCGCGAGACTTGTTTTTTTTTTAATTTTAAAAATTTATTTATCCGTCTTAGCTGCTCTTCTCCGTTGCTGCAGGCAGGCTTCCTCTAGTTGTGGTGTGCGGCTCGAGGCTCCCAGGCTTCAGCAGTTGTAGAGCACAGGCTTAGCTGCCTCTTGGCACGTAGGATTTTTCTGGATCGGGGATTGAACCGATGACCCCTGCGTTGGCAGCAAATTCTTTTTTTTTTTTTTTTCCTTTTGGCCACTTCTATTGGTCTTTCATTTTGTCCATTTTCATCCATCTTTTGTTCTTTGGTCTTTGGGGGCCTCCCATCGCAGTGGCCTCTCTCGCTGCAGAGCACCGGCTTGGTAGTCGGACACATCGGTCCAGCCGTTCCGCGGCACATGGGATCTTCCTGGGCCAGGAAAATACATTAAATAATATTGAGAATCTTGAATTGATGTGCAGTAGCTGACCTAAAACGAGAGGAGACAGTTGGGCCGACTCTTGCAGGAGTCCAGGGTTTTCTCGAGTGACGGGCTGGGGTCGGCTCTCTGCTTCCTGCCCACCCCGTGGACCCTCCTCCCTAGGGTCCCTACAGCCTGATCTGAACTGTGCCCCCCGACCGGGTGTCGTATGACCTGCCCTCCAGTGCGGCCCTCTGGGGGTCAGCGCTGGCCTCTCAGGCCTGGGGAGGGACGAGCCCAGAGGCTTTCCCGCGTGGCCCTGCCCCTGTCCTAGCCAGGGCCTCGCTGGCACTTGGGGGCCTTCGGAGGAGGCTGGGGGCCTGTGTCCAGCAGGAAGTGGAGGTGGGTGATGGCAGTGGCCCTGCCCACGGAGGGTCCGCGACTCTCTTCCAGGCCCTTGGCCTGGGGACCCCAGGTGGCCCAGCTCTTCCCTATCCACCCAGCGCTGGGTCTGGGGTCCTGTTCTGGATTTGCCCTGTGCCCGCCAGGCTTAGGGGAAAGCAGGGAGGCTGAGGGAGGGCTGGCTGCAGGCTGGGTCCTCAGGTGGGCAGCAGGTGATTTCTGCAGCATCAGAGGTCCTCTTGGCTACTGCCCTGCGGGTGGGGGCTCCTTTCCGCAGGGTTCTGGGGCCCACGGCAGGCCTTTCCTGCTGCGGGCGTCATTCTCCGCCTAGCCACCAGGTGGCAGGAGCGCGCTTTGCTGGCCAGGCTTCTCCGGCTGTCACCAGCCTCAGCGCGAGACTTGTTTTTTTTTTAATTTTAAAAATTTATTTATCCGTCTTAGCTGCTCTTCTCCGTTGCTGCAGGCAGGCTTCCTCTAGTTGTGGTGTGCGGCTCGAGGCTCCCAGGCTTCAGCAGTTGTAGAGCACAGGCTTAGCTGCCTCTTGGCACGTAGGATTTTTCTGGATCGGGGATTGAACCGATGACCCCTGCGTTGGCAGCAAATTCTTTTTTTTTTTTTTTTCTTTTGGCCACTTCTATTGGTCTTTCATTTTGTCCATTTTCATCCATCTTTTGTTCTTTGGTCTTTGGGGGCCTCCCATCGCAGTGGCCTCTCTCGCTGCAGAGCACCGGCTTGGTAGTCGGACACATCGGTCCAGCCGTTCCGCGGCACATGGGATCTTCCTGGGCCAGGAATAGAACCGGTGCCCCTTGCACTGAGAGGCGGTGTCCTTACCCACTGAACCACCAGGGAAGCCCCTGGCAGCAAATTCTTATCCACTGCACCACCAGAGAAGTCTGCAAGACTCATTTCTGTGGACCCAAAGTTTGGGAGAAAACGTACAGTATACAACAGGGAAAGTTTAAATAGTAGTTTTGGGCAGAACTGGGACCTCGTCTTGGATTCTGAAGTGGTTCCTACTGTTAGTTAACAGTGTGCTCAAGCAGGACGGGGGGCCTGCTCCAGGAGAGGGTGTGGGGGCCTCACGTGCTCCATGGGGTCTTCGCGTGCAGAGAACGTTCTGTGTGTGGTTTCCAACCACCCAGGATGGGCGGCATGCTGTGGACCCAGGGGACCCCCACACTGAGCTGATCCAGACCTGAGGGTGGGGGTGCGGGGGACTTGAGTCTGCCCTTGCATCTTGAGGCTGGAGCAGGAGGCAGAAGGCGCAGCTGAGCTGGGAAGAGGCCCGGTTCTCCGTTTTTGTCCCCGTGGGCCCCTCTGTGGTTACCTGGGCCTCGAGGGACAGGTGGGCCAGTGAGGAGGGGGCTGGGCCTTCCTGTCCCAGGAGTCTTCCTGTGTCAGGACGGGCTCCTGGGCGCCCTGCCTTCCTGTGGGCTCCCACCTGTGGGGCTCCAGCCCGCCCCCTGTGAGACCCCCACGGGGCTGTGCTTGGCTGGGGCTAGGGGCCCCAGAGCGTGGAGGCTACAGGACGTGGGGGTACTGGCAGGGCTTTGAGGATTTCATGAGTCTGGGGGCCAGGGCTGCTTACTTTCCGGCAAAGTGGTAACGAAACCGGCAGGTGGGAGGGGTGGGCAGTGGCGGTGCCTGGCCGCACGCACTCCGCCCTCCCTGTGCTCCCGGGGCTCAGATGGCCCCTGGGGCCCTGACCTGGACACAGAGAGCAGCCCTGCCCTTGAGCAGCTCCGTGTTTGGACGATGTCACGTTGCCCACTGGCCTTTTCCCTGTGGACCTTTGGCATTGACTCTGGGAGAGTCCTGAGTGTGGGAGGCTGGCGGGGGCCCTGGGTAAGCTGGCGAGCAGGTGAGCCCGTCTGCGGGGTGCCCACCCCCAGGGCAGCCTGTCCCGGAGAACACCAGCTCAGGGCAGAGCTCAAGGCTCCCCCGTGGTTCTGGTCCAGCTTCAGGGCGCTTGGCCCCCCTGAAGCACGCGGGTGGGAGATGGGAGGTCCCTGCCACTTGGGTCAGGGCTGCCTGGAGGGCCTGAGCTGCTTCTGGAAACCTCAGCTCCAGGGGCCTGCCTCGGGCTGGATTTGCAACATGTACGAAACAGAAGCGCCTGGATTTCCGGTCTCCACAGACCCCTCCAGCCTCCCTCGACGGCTGCTCCAGGAGAGGGTGTGGGGGCCTCACGTGCTCCATGGGGTCTTCGCGTGCAGAGAACGTTCTGTGTGTGGTTTCCAACCACCCAGGATGGGCGGCATGCTGTGGACCCAGGGGACCCCCACACTGAGCTGATCCAGACCTGAGGGTGGGGGTGCGGGGGACTTGAGTCTGCCCTTGCATCTTGAGGCTGGAGCAGGAGGCAGAAGGCGCAGCTGAGCTGGGAAGAGGCCCGGTTCTCCGTTTTTGTCCCCGTGGGCCCCTCTGTGGTTACCTGGGCCTCGAGGGACAGGTGGGCCAGTGAGGAGGGGGCTGGGCCTTCCTGTCCCAGGAGTCTTCCTGTGTCAGGACGGGCTCCTGGGCGCCCTGCCTTCCTGTGGGCTCCCACCTGTGGGGCTCCAGCCCGCCCCCTGTGAGACCCCCACGGGGCTGTGCTTGGCTGGGGCTAGGGGCCCCAGAGCGTGGAGGCTACAGGACGTGGGGGTACTGGCAGGGCTTTGAGGATTTCATGAGTCTGGGGGCCAGGGCTGCTTACTTTCCGGCAAAGTGGTAACGAAACCGGCAGGTGGGAGGGGTGGGCAGTGGCGGTGCCTGGCCGCACGCACTCCGCCCTCCCTGTGCTCCCGGGGCTCAGATGGCCCCTGGGGCCCTGACCTGGACACAGAGAGCAGCCCTGCCCTTGAGCAGCTCCGTGTTTGGACGATGTCACGTTGCCCACTGGCCTTTTCCCTGTGGACCTTTGGCATTGACTCTGGGAGAGTCCTGAGTGTGGGAGGCTGGCGGGGGCCCTGGGTAAGCTGGCGAGCAGGTGAGCCCGTCTGCGGGGTGCCCACCCCCAGGGCAGCCTGTCCCGGAGAACACCAGCTCAGGGCAGAGCTCAAGGCTCCCCCGTGGTTCTGGTCCAGCTTCAGGGCGCTTGGCCCCCCTGAAGCACGCGGGTGGGAGATGGGAGGTCCCTGCCACTTGGGTCAGGGCTGCCTGGAGGGGCCTGAGCTGCTTCTGGAAACCTCAGCTCCAGGGGGCCTGCCTCGGGCTGGATTTGCAACATGTACGAAACAGAAGCGCCTCCGGTCACTCCCAGAGCCCTGCTCCCGGTCTCCGTCACAGACCCCTCCAGCCTCCCTCCAGGCCGGTCTCTAGAAGCCGCATGCTTGCCCTGCGTCATGTGGGTCAGCCCATCAGCAACGCACAGCGTCGTTTTGGGTGCTGTGAACATTTGCACAGACGGGGTCCCGCCCTCCTCGCCCCTCGCGCGGCGCGGCGCTGTGGCGTCGTCCGTGTCAGTCAGTGTGCCTCCGGTTCATTCCTTTGTCGGAAACGGCCGGCTGCACTGACTGACGCCGCGGCCCCCGGCGGCCCACGCCCGCGGGGGCTTCCCCTCCGAGGCGGCTGCGCTCCCCCAGCGTCTAGCGGTCTGAACGTGGAGCTGCGCATGGCGTCCTGTCCATCGTGCCAGAGTGAGAGCTCGTCTGGCTCTCCAGTGTGAAAGTTGTTCCGGGACCTTCTATCTTGAAGGACTCTGAATGGCACCCCGGGTTTCGGAGCTCCGACGAGCTCTGAGCGGATGAGGCGGGGGTCTCGACGCGGGGCGTGCGATCCGTCCACTGCTGAAAGTCGAGGCCGGCCTGGCCGCCTGCGGGGGCTGAGACCGCAGCTTGGGCTTGGTAAGCAGGCACGGGTTGAGCTTGCGGGTGGAGATGAGCCAGGAGAGAGGGGTCGAGGCTCCGGCAGGAGGTGGGGGAAGGACGAGGGGGGCTGTGGACGGAGCTGGCAGGGTGGGCCCGCGGCCCTGGGTGGGCAGAGGGGGCTGACAGACGGGGAGCCCGGGCGGGCACGCGGGG
The DNA here is from genome assembly GCA_022376925.1 of Tragulus kanchil. Lineage (NCBI taxonomy): Eukaryota > Metazoa > Chordata > Mammalia > Artiodactyla > Tragulidae > Tragulus > Tragulus kanchil. The sequence goes on from JAIOJX010000004.1 coordinate 169,422,056, forward strand.
AGCCGCTCAGACTTCAGAGAGCCACGGGCTGGGGCGTCCGAGCGGCCGCTGCGCGCCCCGGCGGGCGGCCTGAGCTGGAGCAGGCATTTAAAAGCGGGTAATGGCAGGAGCTCCGCTGCGTGGCGACAGCTGAAGGGGCCGCACGGACGGCCCCTCAGCAGAGCAGGTGAAGCAAAAACGATTTCACAAACCCATTTAGAGTGTCTTGAACCTGTCCACAGGGCGCACAGCAAATGAAGAAATATTTATTCAAGAGAAGTTACTGAAACTCGGTAAGACTCCGGAGCGCTGTGGCCTCTGAGCCGCGCCCCTCTCGCTGTCCCCGCCGCCAGCTCGGCTGACGCTGGCCCCGCTGCCGGCAGGGGCAGCCCCGGCGGGGGCGCCGCCTTCCCTGCAGCTCCTGAGGGCCCTGCATCTCTCCGGTCCCCACCTCCGCCCCCGTCCAGCTCCGGGAGGCCCCACGTGCATGCCTGGTGAGTGCGGCCAGGAGGTGGGCAGCCTCCCTTTCCACCAGGGGAAGCTTGCCCGGCTATGGGGGCTGATCTTCGGGCACCTGACTGCTCTCGCTCCAGCTCTTTCTCGGGCTGAGGTTCCACGCCAGGGGAGGTGAGCCTGGCGCCCACAGACCAGCCCTGGCCAGAGTGGTGGCTCGGAGGTCTCATCCTGGGGACAGGCGGTCCCTAGAGAAGACAGCGACACAGGCCGCCCCTAGGGAGCCAGCTTCATTTCAAACAGAGTGAGTGAAAGTTTAAGCCTCTGGAAAATAATAACTCTTCTTAATTAATAGCACTCAGTACCCCATACAGAGGGTGAGACGGTAGGATGGCATCATTGACTCAATGGACGTGAGTTTGAGCAAGCTCGGGGTGATGGTGAAGGACGGGGAAGCCTGGGGTGCTACAGTCCATGGGGTCACAAGTAGTTGGACACGACTGAGCAACTGAACAACAGCAAAAACCCACGGGCCACTAGAAGGAGCCACGAAAAGAGACAGATGAGAAGAGCCCCGCGGGCCAGCATCACCTCTGCCTGGATTTAGCTGCATTGCCTGCCGAGTAACTTATGATCCTAGACTTAGGCAAACCAAGATAGCGTATTAGAAACCAGAGACATCATTTTGCTGACAAAGGTACGTATAGTCAAAGCTAGGCTTTTCCGGTGGTCATGCATGGATGTGAGAGTTACACCATAAAGAAGGCTGAGTGCTGAAGAACAGATACTTTTGAACTGTGATACTCGAGAAGACTCTTGAGAGGCCCTCGGACAGCACGGAGATCAAACCAGTCAATCCTGAAGGCAGTCGACCGTGAATATTCGTTGGAAGGACTGATGCTGAAGCTCCAGTAGTTTGGCCATCTGACATGAAGCGCTGACTCCCTGGAGAAGCCCCTGAGGCTGAGAAAGCCCGAGGGCAGGAGGAGAAGGGGGCGACAGAGGACGCGATGGTTGGAGGGCATCACCGACTCAACGGGCATCAATTTGAACAAACTCAGGGAGATAATGAAGGGCAGGGAAGCGTGGTCTGCTGCAACCCCCGGGGTCATGAAGAGTCAGACCCGCTTAGCCAAGGAAGCAACGCCACAAAGCAGCGGTCATGGAGCAGCAAGGGTGTGGTTCGGCCACAAGGACCCACCCCAACGCCGGCGGGGTAGGCTAGAGCGCCCCGAGTATCGGCAAAACCGTACACTGGGACGCCCCTGCGGTCTGGCGGTCAAGAGCCTGCCTGCCAACGCAGGGGACCTGGGTTCGACCCCTAGTCCGGGAAGATCCCACCTGCGGGGGGGAACTGAGCTGGCCCGCCCGACCCCTGAGCCTGCCGGCCCTTGAGCCTGTGCTCCGCGGAGAAGAGAAGCCACCGCGGGGAGGAGCCCACGCGCTGCGGCCAGAGGAGCTCTTGCCTGGCGAGACCAGCGGACGCCCTCTTGCGGCAACAAAGACTCAGCACAGCCAACAAATAAACGCACACATTTTAAAAAAGAAAATGTTAAAAAAGCTTAACTGGAAGTCAGCTGCTTTTTGACAGAGTACCAAGACGACTCCTGGGAGGAAAAGAGTGGTTTTTCTCAACGACGCGTGTTGGAGCGACAGGAAGTGCACACGTGGAAGGGCAAACGCGACTCCTTACCTCGACCACGTGCAGACCGAAGTCAAAATGAATCAAGGGTCCGGCTGTAAGAGGTAAAGCTATACAACTCTTAAAAGGAAAGAGGTCTGAATCACACGATATTGTATTAGGCAATGGTTCTTAAACATGACACCCAAACTCCAGGTAACAAAGGAAAACAGATCAGCTGGACTTCATCAAAACTAAAAAAATTGTGTATCAAAGGACCCCATCGAGAAAATAAAAAGACAACCTGGAGGGCTATAGTAATATTTACAAGTCTTATATCTGATAACGATTCGTATCTAAAACATACAAGGTACATACATGAGGTTCTACAGCTGTTGTTCAGTCACCAAGCCACGTCCGACCCAAGACGCCATGGACTGCTGCCAGCCGTGCTCCCCTGCCCGCCACGGCCTCCTGGAGTTGGCCCAAGCTCGTCTCCCTGAGCCCAAGACGTTTGCTAACTATCGCACCCTCTGCCACCCCTTCTCATCATTACTGATGAACCGTTACAACTCAGTAAATGATACAACTAACTGAAAAAGGAGCAAAGGACCTGGAAGACATTTCTTCAGAGAAGATAAACAGCCAATGGGCACGTGAAAAGATGCTTAACATCATGATATTAGTCATCAGGAAAACGCAAATCGAAAGACAGAATGGCGGCGTCTGAAGGGTGGGCTGTGACGGACTCCGCTTCGCCCAGTATCGGCAAACCGTACACTGGGACGCCCCTGCGGTCTGGCGGTCAAGAGCCTGCCTGCCAACGCAGGGGACCTGGGTTCGACCCCTAGTCCGGGAAGATCCCACCTGCGGGGGGGAACTGAGCTGGCCCGCCCGACCCCTGAGCCTGCCGGCCCTTGAGCCTGTGCTCCGCGGAGAAGAGAAGCCACCGCGGGGAGGAGCCCACGCGCTGCGGCCAGAGGAGCTCTTGCCTGGCGAGACCAGCGGACGCCCTCTTGCGGCAACAAAGACTCAGCACAGCCAACAAATAAACGCACACATTTTAAAAAAGAAAATGTTAAAAAAGCTTAACTGGAAGTCAGCTGCTTTTTGACAGAGTACCAAGACGACTCCTGGGAGGAAAAGAGTGGTTTTTCTCAACGACGCGTGTTGGAGCGACAGGAAGTGCACACGTGGAAGGGCAAACGCGACTCCTTACCTCGACCACGTGCAGACCGAAGTCAAAATGAATCAAGGGTCCGGCTGTAAGAGGTAAAGCTATACAACTCTTAAAAGGAAAGAGGTCTGAATCACACGATATTGTATTAGGCAATGGTTCTTAAACATGACACCCAAACTCCAGGTAACAAAGGAAAACAGATCAGCTGGACTTCATCAAAACTAAAAAAATTGTGTATCAAAGGACCCCATCGAGAAAATAAAAAGACAACCTGGAGGGCTATAGTAATATTTACAAGTCTTATATCTGATAACGATTCGTATCTAAAACATACAAGGTACATACATGAGGTTCTACGGCTGTTGTTCAGTCACCAAGCCACGTCCGACCCAAGACGCCATGGACTGCTGCCAGCCGTGCTCCCCTGCCCGCCACGGCCTCCTGGAGTTGGCCCAAGCTCGTCTCCCCTGAGCCCAAGACGTTTGCTAACTATCGCACCCTCTGCCACCCCTTCTCATCATTACTGATGAACCGTTACAACTCAGTAAATGATACAACTAACTGAAAAAGGAGCAAAGGACCTGGAAGACATTTCTTCAGAGAAGATAAACAGCCAATGGGCACGTGAAAAGATGCTTAACATCATGATATTAGTCATCAGGAAAACGCAAATCAAAGCTGCAAAGAGTCCGACCCCCCACCAGACAGAATGGCCGGCGTCTGAAGGGTGGGCTGTGACGGACTCCGCTTTGCTGCTCAGAAGAACTTGCGCTCCGACCACAGTGGGAAACTGTTGCCTTTTCCCAATGGCTACATGTAAAGTTACCAGAGAGCCCTGGAACTCCCCTCCTAGGCCCACATCTGGGAGAAGTGGAGCCACGTCCACAGGGAACCTGTGTGTCAGCATCATTTGTAGCAGCCCCACGTGGAAACCATGCACGCTTCTGTCAAAGGATAAACAAATGCACACCATGTACTGTATCCACAGAATGGAATAGTATTCCGCCACGAAAAGTTACAAAGTACTGACACATGTCCCAGTGTGGATGAACCTTGAAAATAATTCGCGAAGTGCAAGAAACCAATCTCAAAGGACCACGTATGATCGTACGACTGCATTTACATGAGCCGTCCGGAGCAGACGCATCTACAGAGGTGGAAAGTAGGCCAGTGCTTGCCAGGAGCTGGGGAGGTGGGGTTTGGGGTTGATAACAAGGCTCTAAAATCCAGGTGGTGGAAGGTGCAGAATTCCATAAATACCCTAAAAGGCATTGACTTTTGTACCCTTCAAATGGGTGAGTTGAGTAACATGTGCATTATATTTCAGATAAAACCACTAAACATACAAACAAGAACTACAAGGAAAGCGCCTTTCCTCCCCCGCCCCCTGGAGGCCGGAGCAGAAGGACTCGGGTCTGAGGGCTTTCGGCCTCCGGCCCGGTGACTGAAGGTGGCCCGATGCCTCGGACGTCACGCGTGCAGCATTCCTCCTGAGTGGCAGCCAAGTTATCTTGTTTATGGAGCTGCTTTTCCAATTATGGCCATATTTGTAATTAGTTTGGAAACCATTAAACGTCTTATTACTCTTGTTTTTTTTTTAAGTAAAAATTCTCTGCTAATTGCTAACCATAATTTAAAGACAGAAGGGCCTGCGCTGGGAGTTGCTGAGCGCCTCTCTTGACCCCTGCACGGCCAGGACTGTCGACGTCCCGTCCGCCTGGCGGTGAGGTCGTGCACGCGCGTGGTCTCTCCCGGCAGGGATGCCGGCCGCTCGCCCGGGACAAAGGCAGACGCAGGGAGCCAGGCCCCAGCCCTGGCGTGTGGAAGGAGCAGGGCCTCTGGATCCCCGTGCCGTGGGAATGTGGGGCTCACAGGGGAACCTGCGACCTGTGCCTCTGAGCAGAGCGCACCTCCTGGGGGCGCGCTAGGACCCGTGGGGCAGCCGTCGATCCGTCCGCCCGTCACCCGTCTGCCCACCCACCTCTCCGTTCATCGCTGAGCCGTCCGTCCACCCATCCCCACCACCCATCCGTCCGTGCATCCTCTCACGATCCGTCCACCTGCCCACCCATCACCTGACAGTCCGTCACCCACCGCCGTGCCTGCCGCGTGCCTCAGGGCCCCTGTGCTCCACACACCTGCGGACTGGTTTCCACGCATTCACTTCTGCTCACATGACAGCACGCGTGCTCCCCTTGTGACCACCTCACAGGAGTGCGGACGGGCCCAGAGAGGCTCAGCGACTTGCTAGGAGCACGAGGTGAGGACCTGGCACTGGGGGAGGGGTGGGGCCCTGTTTGGTGGCTTTCTCTCACAGGACGCTCCTGGTCCTCAAGGGGTGCTCAAGATGAATCTCACATAGGGGCACATGTTGACAGACTCGGGGAAGATGGGATCCTGATGCCAGCAGGAGGGCAAACAGTGGGGGTCCCAGGGGTACCAGGTCCTGTAAGGGTGGAGTCTGACTCTGGATATTTCAGATAAAACCACTAAACATACAAACAAGAACTACAAGGAAAGCGCCTTTCCTCCCCCGCCCCCTGGAGGCCGGAGCAGAAGGACTCGGGTCTGAGGGCTTTCGGCCTCCGGCCCGGTGACTGAAGGTGGCCCGATGCCTCGGACGTCACGCGTGCAGCATTCCTCCTGAGTGGCAGCCAAGTTATCTTGTTTATGGAGCTGCTTTTCCAATTATGGCCATATTTGTAATTAGTTTGGAAACCATTAAACGTCTTATTACTCTTGTTTTTTTTTTAAGTAAAAATTCTCTGCTAATTGCTAACCATAATTTAAAGACAGAAGGGCCTGCGCTGGGAGTTGCTGAGCGCCTCTCTTGACCCCTGCACGGCCAGGACTGTCGACGTCCCGTCCGCCTGGTGGTGAGGTCGTGCACGCGCGTGGTCTCTCCCGGCAGGGATGCCGGCCGCTCGCCCGGGACAAAGGCAGACGCAGGGAGCCAGGCCCCAGCCCTGGCGTGTGGAAGGAGCAGGGCCTCTGGATCCCCGTGCCGTGGGAATGTGGGGCTCACAGGGGAACCTGCGACCTGTGCCTCTGAGCAGAGCGCACCTCCTGGGGGCGCGCTAGGACCCGTGGGGCAGCCGTCGATCCGTCCGCCCGTCACCCGTCTGCCCACCCACCTCTCCATTCATCACCGAGCCGTCCGTCCACCCATCCCCACCACCCATCCGTCCGTGCATCCTCTCACGATCCGTCCACCTGCCCACCCATCACCTGACAGTCCGTCACCCACCGCCGTGCCTGCCGCGTGCCTCAGGGCCCCTGTGCTGCACACGCCTGCGGACTGGTTTCCACGCATTCACTTCTGCTCACATGACAGCACGCGTGCTCCCCTTGTGACCACCTCACAGGAGTGCGGACGGGCCCAGAGAGGCTCAGCGACTTGCTAGGAGCACGAGGTGAGGACCTGGCACTGGGGGAGGGGTGGGGCCCTGTTTGGTGGCTTTCTCTCACAGGACGCTCCTGGTCCTCAAGGGGTGCTCAAGATGAATCTCACATAGGGGCACATGTTGACAGACTCGGGGAAGATGGGATCCTGATGCCAGCAGGAGGGCAAACAGTGGGGGTCCCAGGGGTCCCAGGTCCTGTAAGGGTGGAGTCTGACTCTGGGCAGAGGCAGGAGGTGAGACGCTCCGCCCCTTCTCCCATCGCAGGCTCTCACCTGGCCGCTGACTGTCCCTTCTCCTGCCTGAGCCCCAAGCGTCTCCCTCCACAGGGGAGGACGGTCCACCCTTGAGCCCACAGGCCACTGCATTCCGGCCCCATGACTGAGGGGAGCCCAAGTCCAGAGGGTGATGGCCTTCTTCATGCTTCTGGTTGGCCCAGAAAAAACTGCCTCCAGGAAGTCTTCCTAGGCTGCAGCCTGTGCCAAGAGAGGTTGCCAACATGGTGGGAGGAAAGATGGATGGTGAGGGTGCAGTTCCTGGGCGGGGCACCCACAGGCCAGGGGTTGGGAGGGAGTGGCGTGACCAGGTGCTGCTGTGCCCTGGGGTTCCCGAGGCGGGGCACCCGCAGGCCAGGGGCTGGGGGAGTGGTATGACCAGGTGCTGCTGTGCCCTGGGGTTCCTGGGCGGGGCACCCGCAGGCCAGGGGCTGGGGGAGAGGCGTGACCAGGTGCTGCTGTGTCCTGGGCAGCCAATGAGGGAGTGAGAGGCAGTATTTGAGGAGGGACTGCTGGGAACGTGGAGGTGGAGGACAGAGGGTTTTCGTCCTAAGTAAAGAGAAGCCCACGACCACCAGGGCCCTCGGGGTCCGTGAGGCTGAGGCAGGGCTGGGGCTTGGGCCGTGTGGGTCTGGAAGGCACGTGAGGGGCAGCAGCGGGGCCGCCGCGTGGTGGGAGGGCCGCCCGTGGCTGCGTGCGGGGCTGGGGCTGAGCCGCGGTGGGCCGGGAGGGCGCTCCTGAACCTGAGGGTGGAGAGGCTGACCTACCCGGTGTCCAGCGGCGGTGGGGACCCTGGGGAGGTCTCCTCTCCAGCTGTGTGTGGCCTGGTGCCACGGGCAGCCCGAGAGAGGTGGGGTCTCTGGGGGCGTGCCGTCCCCGCCAAGGTAGGACCCTGACTCTGGGGGCTTTCACAACCTCCAGAGTTTGAGGGAAATAAATTTGTCAACACGCAACTTCTTTTTACAAAACAAGAGATTGCCTTTAAATAATATTTGCAGCTAAAAGTGAACTCGATTTTTCAGATCTGTAATTGTGCTCATTCGGAAACCAACTCCCATTTGGCCTCATCCTGTGTTTTATGAAATAAAGACAAAATTGCCAACACATTTCCTTATCGTTGCATTCGGAAGGGTTATAAATAGCGGGGCTTGGAGGAGCTGATGTAGACACACAGCTGCAAGCGCTTCCTGTTGGCAGCCGCGGAACCTCAGCTCCAGGGCCGGGGTGGAGTCAGAGGTCAAGGCGAGGACACCTGGTCCACCTGCCTCTCCAGCCTGAGACCCACCTTCCTTTTGCTGTCACGCGGGTGTGCCTGCCGGCTCCTGAGGTGCAGACAGGACGGGGAGCTCACCCCTTCACGGGGGCACCCAGTCCATTTCTGCGCAGGTGTTTTCTTTCGGTGAACTGGGCCCTGCGAGGCTGCCCAGTGCAGCCACCCCCGCCTGCCTCCCCCGCTGTCCCGGGTCCTCGCTGCCAGCGCTTCTCATGGCCTCTCTCGCGTGGCTGGGATCCCCACCTGTCCGGCACCCCCGGCCGCTGCTCGGGCTCTGGGCGGTGACGCTCTGCCGCTGCTGACTTCCAGGTGTGGCTGGAGCCTCGTGGGCCTCGCCTTAGTGGGGAGGGAGCCAGGGGCCCGGGGCTGCTGGCCGTGTGGTGGCTGTGGGCAGGCAGCTGCACCCTAGCCATTCCTGGGTGGCGCGTACACCCCTCAGCTCCCGTGGCCTTGGGAACAGGGACTGAGCAGGAGCCCGTCTGTGTGAGCCCCATTGTCCCCATCTGCCCTGGGGAAGCGCCTCTCTTTCCCTGGTGACCCCTCTTCACGCACCTTGAGTCCATTGCTCAACATTCCCAGCCTCAGGTCGCCTGTGCGGGTCCAGCGAGCGCCTGTGCGGGTCTTCCCACGGCCGGAGGGCGCTGGTCAGCACCACGGACAGGGCCCTGCTCGCTCCTGGTCGCCCCACGCGGCCCTGCTCAGGGCTGGCCACCTCCTCCCCTGGGTCCCCAGGGGCCGGCCCCTCTCAGGAGGCCCTTCCCCGGCAGGTCAGTTGGACGTTGTCTCTGCCATGAGGTCCTCAGCCGAGGGAGGGCGGCCCAGCCCCTCGCCCACTGTGGCCCGCAGGCGCGTGAGCACCCCCTGTGCGGGGGCCGGGGCTGCACCGCCAGACCCCGGGGGTGTCCCTGGCCCCGAGGGCGGCGTCGGGGGGCCTGCGGCGGACACACCTCCCCTCTAGCACCCGACGCCCTCCCAGGCCTGGGGGCTGGACCCTCAGCAGGTGCACCTGGGCCCCCCCTCCCCATCAGCCTCTTCTCCGGGTCTCGCGACCCTCCTGAGGAGAAACAGGAGGGCCTCCACGCGGCAGGGCGGCTGGCCCAGGAGGAGCCAGGCTTTCTCCAGGAGGAGGCGGGTCTTTCACGCGTGAGCAGAGCCGCAGGAGCCTTGGGGGGCAGCCCTGGGCCAGCAGGATGGACGCTCAGCAGAGGCGGCGGGAAGGAAGGCTCGCGCACAGCCTGGTGGCGCCGGCGGGTGGTCGTCTGTCCACTGGCGACCATGACGCCCCCAGTCGTGCAGCTCTGACTGAGACGGGGCCACTCTGGGCGGCGCCATGGAAACTCGAGGCTTATCTTGGGGCCTTTGCAAGTCCCTCCCAGGAGCAGGCCTTCCTTTGGGCTGACGGCTGCTCCCCCCGCCACCCTCTGCCCTGCCCGGGGAGCCCTGGACGCTTCCGGGAGGCTCCAGGGTCACCGCTATGGCAGGCGTGAGAGGCTGCCCCCTGCAGGCGGGACGGAGGTGGTGCAGGGGGTGTCCTAGGCACTCCCGTGGCCTTGGGAACAGGGACTGAGCAGGAGCCCGTCTGTGTGAGCCCCATTGTCCCCATCTGCCCTGGGGAAGCGCCTCTCTTTCCCTGGTGACCCCTCTTCACGCACCTTGAGTCCATTGCTCAACATTCCCAGCCTCAGGTCGCCTGCGAGGGTCCAGCGAGCGCCTGTGCGGGTCTTCCCACGGCCGGAGGGCGCTGGTCAGCACCACGGACAGGGCCCCGCTCGCTCCTGGTCGCCCCCCGCGGCCCTGCTCAGGGCTGGCCACCTCCTCCCCTGGGTCCCCAGGGGCCGGCCCCTCTCAGGAGGCCCTTCCCCGGCAGGTCAGTTGGACGTTGTCTCTGCCATGAGGTCCTCAGCCGAGGGAGGGCGGCCCAGCCCCTCGCCCACTGTGGCCCGCAGGCGCGTGAGCACCCCCTGTGCGGGGGCCGGGGCTGCACCGCCAGACCCCGGGGGTGTCCCTGGCCCCGAGGGCGGCGTCGGGGGGCCTGCGGCGGACACACCTCCCCTCTAGCACCCGACGCCCTCCCAGGCCTGGGGGCTGGACCCTCAGCAGGTGCACCTGGGCCCCCCCTCCCCATCAGCCTCTTCTCCGGGTCTCGCGACCCTCCTGAGGAGAAACAGGAGGGCCTCCACGCGGCAGGGCGGCTGGCCCCGGAGGAGCCAGGCTTTCTCCAGGAGGAGGCGGGTCTTTCATGCGTGAGCAGAGCCGCAGGTGCCTTGGGGGGCAGCCCTGGGCCAGCAGGATGGGCGCTCAGCAGAGGCGGCGGGAAGGAAGGCTCGCGCACAGCCTGGTGGCGCCGGCGGGTGGTCGTCTGTCCACTGGCGACCATGACGCCCCCAGTCGTGCAGCTCTGACTGAGACGGGGCCACTCTGGGCGGCGCCATGGAAACTCGAGGCTTATCTTGGGGCCTTTGCAAGTCCCTCCCAGGAGCAGGCCTTCCTTTGGGCTGACGGCTGCTCCCCCCGCCACCCTCTGCCCTGCCCGGGGAGCCCTGGACGCTTCCGGGAGGCTCCAGGGTCACCGCTATGGCAGGCGTGAGAGGCTGCCCCCTGCAGGCGGGACGGAGGTGGTGCAGGGGGTGTCCTAGGCAGCCTGGTCTGGCCCGACGCCAGCTTAGATGCCGAGGCTCCCCGGCCCTCTCGGGGCTCACGCAGCCTCTGCTCCCGGGCACAGCATGGCAGGGTGGGGTCCTTCCTGTCCTGTCTGCTCGCCTTCTCTGGTCTTCGCTGATCTGACACCTTCTGGGGTCTCTAGGGGTGAAGGACCCTAAGGAACGTCTTTAAAATCCACTGATCACCCAACCCAAACCCAGGGTCCTCACCTGCACAGCTGTGAGACATGAGCAGCTCCGGGTGACAGGACGGCCGATCCAGCCCGAGCGTGGGGGTGGTTGCTGGGACCTAGGGTGGGGTGGGGTGGGGTGAGCAGAGGAAGCCTGCTTCTGTGCTCGGAGCTCACGTGGAGGGGTGGGGCACAGATGGGTGGGGTGGAGAGGCACGGGGGTCTCTCTGCAGCTCCTGCCCGGGAGCCCTCGGATGCCGTCCCTCTGCTGCTCATCCTGGGCGGGGCTCTGTGGCCCTGTCCGTGCTCTCCTGGGGCCTGGGCCGCCTCCGGCCCTGGCTCCTCTCGCCCTGGCCCTGCTTCCTGATTTCTCTGCGGCTTTTCGCTCTGCACAGCTCTGTCCCTCAACTGCAGCGCTAGCAAACACAGCCGGTCTCGGAGAAGGTGCCCTCCTCTGAGACCTGTTGTCCTCCGAGCACGACTGTGATGGTGACGTTGCGCTGGTCCCAGATGCAAAGCTCACTTGGCCGGTGCTCCTGCAGGCCTGCCGTGGAGCAGAGTCAGAGTGGACCACGCCAGCCGGGTGGAGAAGGAAGAAAGAAGCCCAGGGCCATCTCCGTTGACGCAGAGAAAGAATTCAATCAAAGTCAGCACACTTCCATGGTAGAAGTACTCAGCCTTCGTGAGGACCAGCTTGTTTGCAGATGCTGCATGCCTGAGCTGTAGACCTGAAGCTAACACAGCCTTGCAGGTCAGTTACACTTCAGTTAAAAAGAAAACCTAAAACAGGAAATCACTCAGCACACTAGGAATAGAATTAAACTACCTCAACCCGGTAATGTCCATATAAAAAGATCTACCACAAACATCATACTTGAGGGAGAAAGAAGGAAAATGTTTCCTGTAGGGTCAGGAATAAGTCAGGATGCCCATTTTCACCACTTCTGTTCAGCATCGTGCTGAAGTTCACAGCAAGAACAATCGGGGAAAAGGAAACGAAAGCCACCCACGGTTGAAAGGAAGATATAACGTTACCTCTGTTTGTAGGTGACATGATCTTACACGTAGAAAACTGTACAGCTTCCACAGAAACTCCTCCAAAATTCGTAAGCTCAGCAAAGTTACAGGATACAAGATTAGCACGGTAAAACCAGTTGCATTTCTGAACACCAATAATGAACAATCCAAAAGCAAGTTAACAATTCCATTTACAATAGCATCAAAGAAATTAAAATACTTAGGAAATGACCAAGGAGGCGGAAGACTCATGTTCTGAAAACCACAAAATATTTCAGAGAAATTAACGAAAACATAAGTAGAAAGACATCCTGTGTCCACGCCTGGGAAGACTAAATACTGTTAAGAGGTCGTTGCTATCAAAGGGATCTGTAGATTTACTGCAATGTCTATTAAAATCCCAGTGTCATTATTTTTTGCTGAAAAAAGAGCAATTCATCCTAAAATTCATATGGAATCTGGAGACCCAGAATAGTTACAACAACCTGGACAAAGAAGAACAAAGTTGAACTCACACTGCCTGTTTTCGAAAGTTGCTGCAAAGCTGTAGGACTTCAAGCGGTGTGGCCTGGGGACCAATATACAGGCCTATGGGCGAGAGTGGACAGTCCAGAGAGGAACGCTTTCGACAAGGATGGTCAGATGACTTCCAGCAAGGGTGCCAGGGGCATTCAGTGGGGAAAGGACGGTATTTTTCAACAAATGGTGCTGGGAAAACTGGCCGCCCATGAGTGAAAGAATGAAGTTCTTAACACCATGTACAAAAATGAACTCAAATGGTTAAAGAACTAAACATAAGAGTTAATCATTAACTCTTAGAAAATAAAAGAGAAAAGCTTCAAGTCTGTGGGTTGGCAGTGAGTTCTTGGACATCGCACCAATAAACATCAGAGAAAAAAGCAGATAAATTGGACTTCATCGAAATTACTGTTCTTTTGTGTGTCAAAGACACTATCAACAGAGTGAAAGAAAATCCATGGACTAGGAGGAGATATTTATGTAAGTTATGTATCAGATGAGGATCTCATGTCCAGAATAAATAGAGAACACTTACAACTTGACAATAAAAAACAAACGCTTGATTAAAAAGGGGCAAAATACTTGAATGGATATTTCTTCAAAGAAGATATAAATTACTAATCATTAGGGAAATGCAAATCAAAGCTGCATGGAGAAAAAAGGTCACGTGAGGACCCACCTCACGCCCATGACGATGGCCACTAGAAAGCACAGCAGAGAACGCGGGCGGGGGAGGAGGTGGGCACGGAAGCTCTGTGCACGCGCACGCTGAGGCCACCGGGAGCGCAGTGCGGGGGCTCCTCAGAGGGGACGCAGTAGGAGTTCGGTGGCCTTAAGTACCTTCCCCTTGTCGTCCAGCAGCCCAGCCATTCCACGTCTGGGGAGGGTCTCCAAGGAAGTGAACGCGGGGACTCAAGTGGGCGTTCGCACACTGTATTCAGCAGCATTGAGGATGCTGGTCAACGCTGAAAACTCCCCAAGTGCCCACAGGCAAGTGAATGGATGGCAGAACGTGGTCTCTATGTACAAGGGAGTATTATGCAGCCTTAAAAACGGAGGGGATTCTGACTCTGCTGCACTATGGATGAATCCTGAAAACATGCTCAGTGAAATCCACCAGTCACAAGTATTGTGTGATCCCATTTCTATGGAGGCGTCAGACTCACAGAGACAGAAAGTAGACATTGGGAGCCGTGGGCTTGGGGAGGGGATGGGGAGTGAGTTTGCTGGGAAGAGAATTTCCGTTTGGGAAGATGAGACAGCTTTGGAGAGGATGGTGGCTGGGGGTTTGGACAGCACAGTGTGAAGATGCGTAAAGCCACTGACCTTACTCTGAAAAATGGCCAAGATGGTGCATTTCAGGTTATACCTTTTTTCACCACAATAAAGAAAATGTAATGGAAGGAAACTGTTACTTGGATTCAAAGACTGAACGGTAGAAAAACAAACAAAAAAAAAGATTAAAAAAAAAAAAAGACTGAACGGACCCAGGATGATCAAGAGGACAGCCTGGCAGCAACATCTGGCAGGTCCAGCAGTTCCCACAGGAGCCGGGGGCTGCGCGGCATGGCCCGCGGTCTTCCTCAGGGTGCTCAGGAGGGGCAGGAGAGCAGGACATTTCCTCAGGTCCCGCGCCAGCGAGTAAATGCGTGGTTTAATTCAGCCGTGCGTGCGATCCCTGAGTGCCCGAGCCTCTTAATATGATCCTGTAATCTCTTCTCCCCCCTGGTTTGGTGGGATCTAGGACCTTTGGAGAAGTAACAGATTGCAGCAATTTCTTCACTTTCACTTTAAAAAATCTGTTTATTTAGAGTGAAATGTAAAACTTTGTGTTAATGAAAATCCGCACCTGTCATTTGCAGCGGCTTCTGCAGTCAGCTCTGCCCCTCTTCCTCCAGTGGACGGTCTGGGGGCTGCGCTGTGTTCATCAGGGTGCCCACTGCAAGATTTTAAATGTTAATCCTTTCATTTCACTTTGAGTTGCCTTAAGTTTTTATAATAAGCATGTACTATTTTAAAAACCTGGGTAACCTATTTTTAAAAATCAGGGTAACCACTAGAAATTGCATAGATAACTTTCCAGAGGGAGAAATGGACCACAGAAAACTCCATCCAGCAATGGCCAGGGAACGCAGCAAGTCGGGGAACGTGAAAATAGGACGCTCGGGCGGCAGGGCTGACCCGCGGCACGTGGCCCCTGAGGCCACTCTGGCAGCCCGAGGGCTTATATTTAAAGCCGGAGACTCTCAACTCGAGTGTAGAGACGGTCCCGCCCTAACGTGATCACAAGGGACAGCCTACAAGACGGTGAAACACAAAGAATACAATGCACACCAGGCGATCGTCAGCAAGTAAGGCAAACATGCTAACATGAATATCAGACGAAATGAAATTTAAGACAAAGTGCATTAAAGAGGATGAATGTGTCTTTTTGTTGTTGTTTTATAAGTTAATTATTTTTGGCTATTCTGGGTTTTCACAGCTGCCACAGGCTCTTCTCTAGTTACAGGGAGTGGGGGCTACTCTCTAGGTGAGGTGAGCAGGCTTCTTGTCGCGGTGACTTCTTTTGTTGTGGAACTTGGTCTCTAGGGCTCATGGGTTGAGGCACATGGGCTCCATAGTTGTGACTCTGAGGCTCTAGAGCACAGGCTCCATGGCTGTGGCTCACGGCCTTATTTGCTCTGCAGCCTGCGGGATCTTCCTGGATCAGGGATTGAATCTGTGTCTCCTGCATTGGCAGGTGAGCTCTTTACCACTGAGCCACCAGGGAAGACGCCGTTTTTTTTTTTAAATTTATTTATCTATTTATTTTTGTCTCTAAGTCATTATTTACTTTTCATCCATCTTTACTCTTTGGCATGTGTGGGCCTCCCATCACAGTGGCCTCTCTTGTTGCATTTCACTTGCTCTGGGCGCGTGCGCTCCAGAGCGCTGGCTCGTAATTGGACACAGCCGTTCTGCAGCACGTGGGATCTTCCTGGGCCAGGGATCAAACCAGTGCCCCTTGTACTGCAAGGCGGACTCTTTACCCACTGGACCACCAGGGAAGCCTGAAGCCCCCGTTTTTTTTAGAGTACAGTTCACTAAGAATATGTGATGGAGGAAGCCGGTGACGTGCATTAGAATCTCTGCACATATGCCCCCACCTAAAACCAAACACCAACAGATGACAAGCATCCATCAGAGGAACAGAGATGGGGATAAGAGCCCTCCTGCTGGGGCCTCACCCTCCCTGGACAGAGTGTCAGGCAGGAGATTCCTGGAGGGCTCAGGAGGAGGCTCTCCATAGAGGCCTGTGCTCTTGACGCTGTGGAGAAACAGACCCAATACGTTCCATGAGACTGGCGGTCTTAACACCAGGATCAAGAAAGAAAAACAAGGGAATCTCATTGAAAACACAGAAGTAAAATCCTAAATAAATCACTAGTAAGTCAAACCTAGCAGGAAATGACAACATTCAGTATCAGTACATCAATGGGTAACACTAATGGCATATTAAGTGAAAAATAGAAACAAAAATGAATAAATCATTCAATAAAATTGGAAGTTTCATCCCTGATGAAACGAATATGTGTAATGGGCTCAGCAGGGAGCCCCGGCCTGCAGGGGCCGGGAGGACGCCTGGGCAGGCTCTCCTGGATGGGGAGCGAGAGCCGCCCAAGCTTCTCTCATTTCTGTTACCACCCTTGCGCGATGGAGTCACGGCTGTTAATGTTTTTCGTACGTTTCCGGTGAGCAGCACTGCAGTTTGAGATCTGTGTGCACCACAACGTGTTCACCCCCCAAGCCTGGCCACGCCCCTCTCCGTCCATCGACCCCTGGACCCACGTCCAGCAGCGGCCGTGGAGGGGCATAAGCCCCGGCAGGACGGTCCCTGGCCGCCAGGAGCGTCCCCTTCATGGTGCAGGTATCACCTCAGTGGAGAAGCCAGCGACCCTGATATTCTCATGGAAAGGAGTCTGGCCCCAGTGGCCTGGGGGCCTCTGGACTCAAGCCACACTTTGGTGACTGCTGGTCTGCAGGAAGGCATCTCAGCACGCAGTCTGTAGGGGGAGGTCTCCCGGACAGCGTGCGGGCGAGTGGGCACTAAGGGGTGAGGCTACGTGCAGCCAGAGGCCGGGGAGCTGCAGGGGGAGGGGACGCGGCTGGCTGGGGCTCTGACTTGGTCTGAGGGGCCACGGGCTCCAGAGAGCGCCTCTGACCCCAGGGTGGGGCCTGGGGGGCCGGGGTGGGCGCTCTGGGAGCGGGTGCTGCTGCGGGGGCAGTGAGGCGTGGGCGCTGGAAGCTGGGGGGCAGGGAGGGTGCTGGCCGTGAGAACACAGCTGCAGGCTGCCAGGGGGGCTCTCGGGCATCTGTGCTGTGATGCCCACGCTCCCCTGGGGTGGCTAAGACTTTGCACACCCACCGTGTATTTCTGTTGCAACGCGCTCGGTTTCTCACACGCCTGGTGTTGACGCTCAGTGATACGGTCCTGTCTTCTTCATCGGTCTTCATCTGAGTGGATGACCACCAGAGGGGCTTGAGACATAGCAGTTGGGCGTGGGTCTTCCAGAAAGATGCAGCTTACTAAGGCTTTATTTAGTTTTAAATTACAGGAAAAGTATACCCTGGTTTACCGCTCTAACCACCGTTAGGTGCACAGCCCTGGGGCCTGAAGCACATTTCTGCTGTTGTCGGGCCTTCACCGCATCATCTCCCGAATTTTCCATCTTTCGTCACCTGGAGCTCTGGGGAGAAGGGACCTTCGTGCTCTGGGCTGTGTTCCCCATGGCCCATTCACACCACACCCTGTCCCTCCCGGTTTCTCCAGGCGGAACCTGCCCAAGCTGTCTACGGGACCACCTGCTTCTCACTCCCAACCACACCCAACCGCCTTAACCAACTCCACCCGCCCAACCACGTCAACCACCCCAGCCACTCCCAACCGCCTTAACCAACTCCACCCGCCCAACCACGTCAACCACCCCAGCCACTCCCAACCACACCCAACAGCCTAACGCGCCCAACCATGGCCTTGGGTCCCATCTGGGCCACGGGGAGGGCTGGTTGGGAACCGCCCCGGTCAGGTCTGGGTGGAAGAGGCCACTGAGACCAGCTCGCAGTGTCCGCTGCTCCAGCGAGAGACGGGGGCGGACGTCCCCAGACCTGGGAACTTCGTGCGGTCATTCTCGATGCTTTTGGAAGTTAGCACAGTGGCCGTGGATGCAGGCCCGTGTTCTTGCGTTGCTTGTGTGAAGGCTTTCCCGGTGATGTATCCAGTTGGCTCTTAACTGATTCTGTTCTTCAAACAGGAAAAACCGCAGGCGCGTTTCTGCCTCTTATTCTGGGAAACACCCAACTGAAAGGTGGTGAATATTTGCCTTGCAGCCTGCCATTTCTCATTAAAATGTTTTCTTCTTGCTTTTGTTTTCAAGCCCACAATGTTAAACACACAAATTAAAAATGTTTATTGACATTTAATATAAAAGCCCTCCCCTGTGACGCTGAAATGAATACTGTGGGCTAATTCAGCCTATATGCCTGCGGACGGCTCTGAGGAGAGGCCCAGCGGCAGAGATGGGTCAGGAGGCGGGCGGGAGGACCAGCTGATGAGATCTGATAGGAGGAGCGCACGGGCCAGCCGGCTGTATGAGCCTGGAGGTTAAACCGAAGTGCGGTTGCTGATCACCGTCAGAGGGGTCTCTCTCCACCACGCTGAGACGCTCGGGCTCTGCTGCGGGGTCGACGGGAAGCCGCGGCAGACAGACCTGAGGCCGGCGGGCAGCGCCGAGCCTCTCCCGCGGGAGGAGGTGTCAGCACGTCAGTTTGCTGGAGGCGTGAGGCCCCTGCTCCAAGCACACGGGGTATTTGTAGAGGCAGAGTGGAGAGGACCCGGCCAGCGGCTTCCAGCAGCTGTTTCCTGCTCACAAGCTTTGCCTCGGGCACCCGGCATTCCCAAGGTGGGGCAGGGTCTTGACAGGTGTTTCCGTGGGTGTCTCAGGAATGGGGGGCGGGCGATGGCCCCGTTCCTCAGCAGCCTGAGTCAGACGCGAGGCCCACGGAGCAGGAGAAACGGGGTCAGCACGGGGGCGGCAACGGCTGTTCTGATTTGGCCGAGAGGGCCGGGAGCGCGGGGCTCGGGGCTGCGCACACTGCAGCCGAGGAAGGCCCTGGTATCCCCGAGGAAGGGCTCCCAGTTTCCGCGGTCTGCACCGCTGCCCGCAGCCCCCGAGCTGTGCAGTCTGCTCCCCGACCTTCCCTGCAGGCCGGCTTGGGCCCCGCGTTGGAAACTGCATACCAGCTCCGCGCCGGGCCAGCCCGCTGGAGGAGCAGGGTGCGGTCACCCCAGTCAGGGCCTCCCCAGAGCAGCCCGTGACCTGCCGAGTTCCAAACACGGGGCAGTGCCAGCTGTGGTCAGCAGGGCCCGTGTGTCTCCACCCGTAGCGGACCCTACACACGGCAAACCCCGCTGAGCCTGGAGCAACCAGCAGGCCCTCCGACTCCCGAGTAGCAGTGCCCATTTCAAGGGCCGAGCTGGGGTGTTTGTTGACGCGGCGGCGACGGGAAGTGATACAGTCCCTGGCCGGGGGGATCTGGTCTGCAGGGTCGCACCCGCCTGAGTTCGCCACGGGGAGGAAGAGGAGGGAGAGGGACAGGCTGGGCTGGTCTGGTCCTGTGGGCAGGTGGGCAGGTGGGCAGGCGCGGCTCGCGCCCTCTGCTGGCTCCACGGGCGCCCTGCGGGCTGGGCCTCTGCCGGCGTGGACCCAAGTGGACGAGGATGCGACCGGGGCCCGAGCGTCAGCGAGATGCCCATCACGTGCTGGCGGCAGAGGGGGACCGGAAACTGCAATTTAGACGTTTAATTATATCTCTGGAAGACATGCGTGCTCCTTAGAATGATTTTATTTAAAAAGCCCTCAAAAAACAGAGCCTATTTTTCCCCCCATCTTGTGATTAATTCAAACCAAATAAAAGGCACCAGTGAACCTCAGTGACAGCCTGCGGGGAGTTTTCATTTGCAATATCTGTAAGCCTTGAAATCTCAATTTGTGTCAAATAAGCTCCTACAGGTGCAGTCCTGGGTTCCAGGGCTGCGTGTCACATTTTGTTCCGTTTAAGTAAATTACCTGCGCGGCCACTGCAGCCTATTCCAGCTTCTAATCAAATCGCCAATCTGCAGAGTGCCGGGCCGCGCGTCCCGGGGGCAGGCTGCTCGCGCGGTCGGGCGGGCTGAGCAGACGGGTGCCCGTGGCCCCCAGCGTGAAGTCAGGACGTAAACAGAGCTGTAAAGGGGGGTCAGTCCTCGGCCCAAGGCGACCAGCTCTCCTCCGCTCTTTAAGGGGCTCGGTCACTTCCTCCTGCCGCTGGAGGCGGTGAGCACGGGCTGCCGGAGGAGCTGCCACCGGGGCCGGGAGTGCCGCCAGTGTGGGGTGCATCCGACCACGGGGCTGCCGGCGTGCCGGGCGGGCTTGTGCAGGCACGCGCTTGCATGTGCGTGTGACGTGCCCGTGTATGTGTGTGTATGTGCTTGGGTGGCATGTGTGTGTCCTGCGGGTGTCCGGGTGCATGTGTGAGCTGCGTGCACGCGTGTGTCACGCTGTGTGAATACATGTGTGGCATCCATCGGTGGGCTTCGCTGGTGGCTGCCCTGCAGCTTCCTGGACCCCAGCAGATGCACCCCTCCTCCCTGGCTTTGGCGCCCCAGCCTCCTGTCCCCGGGGGCTCTGCACACGGGTGCACGGCTCCCCGCCCCGCGCCCAGCCGGATGCTCTGTGGTGCCCGAGCCCTGTGCCTCGAGGCCTTGGAGCACTCTCTCTGCCCAGGCCTCACCTCCTAGTGCAGGGCAGGGGTGGGCGCTCCATCTCCACCGGGCGCAGCCGGGAGCATCCGGGCTGTGCTGTCCCGCCAGCCTCGGCCCTGCTCGTCTGCTCGGCTCTGGTTCCTCGTGTTCAGTTCGCGGCCCAGAACTGGCAGTTGGAAGCCTGACGGCATCCCTCGCTCGGGGGCCGGTGGGGGCGGCAGGATCCTGGCCTCCCTCCCTTGGGCCAGAGAAGGGGGCTCAGCCCCGGGGCCTGTTGACAGGTGACCCCGGTTTCTGACGCGTTGGCATCACTGGCGGTCATTCTGAGCTGACAGAGCCGCTGGCCGCAGGTGAAAATGCCGTTTAAGCGTGACCCGTTTGGATCCTCCCGATCTGACACCTCTTCCCAGCGTCTGCACGGCGGAAACTGCAGGGGGACGCGGGCGAGAGCGCCGCGTAGGCTCCGCCAGCTTCGGGACCTCTCGATCCGTGTCAGGGGGTGGGTGTGAAAAAGAAGCGCAGTCCGGCGTCGCTCGGGCTGGGCCCTGGCGTGGACGCCGCGGGCTGGAGCCCGGCCTCCCTTCCAGCTGCGAGTCCGGTGCACCTGCTCGCGCCCTGGGCGGGCGGGGAGGCGGGAGGCGGTCGCAGGGCGGGCGTGGGCCGGGAGTGCCGCCAGTGTGGGGTGCATCCGACCACGGGGCTGCCGGCGTGCCGGGCGGGCTTGTGCAGGCACGCGCTTGCATGTGCGTGTGACGTGCCCGTGTATGTGTGTGTATGTGCTTGGGTGGCATGTGTGTGTCCTGCGGGTGTCCGGGTGCATGTGTGAGCTGCGTGCACGCGTGTGTCACGCTGTGTGAATACATGTGTGGCATCCATCGGTGGGCTTCGCTGGTGGCTGCCCTGCAGCTTCCTGGACCCCAGCAGATGCACCCCTCCTCCCTGGCTTTGGCGCCCCAGCCTCCTGTCCCCGGGGGCTCTGCACACGGGTGCACGGCTCCCCGCCCCGCGCCCAGCCGGATGCTCTGTGGTGCCCGAGCCCTGTGCCTCGAGGCCTTGGAGCACTCTCTCTGCCCAGGCCTCACCTCCTAGTGCAGGGCAGGGGTGGGCGCTCCATCTCCACCGGGCGCAGCCGGGAGCATCCGGGCTGTGCTGTCCCGCCAGCCTCGGCCCTGCTCGTCTGCTCGGCTCTGGTTCCTCGTGTTCAGTTCGCGGCCCAGAACTGGCAGTTGGAAGCCTGACGGCATCCCTCGCTCGGGGGCCGGTGGGGGCGGCAGGATCCTGGCCTCCCTCCCTTGGGCCAGAGAAGGGGGCTCAGCCCCGGGGCCTGTTGACAGGTGACCCCGGTTTCTGACGCGTTGGCATCACTGGCGGTCATTCTGAGCTGACAGAGCCGCTGGCCGCAGGTGAAAATGCCGTTTAAGCGTGACCCGTTTGGATCCTCCCGATCTGACACCTCTTCCCAGCGTCTGCACGGCGGAAACTGCAGGGGGACGCGGGCGAGAGCGCCGCGTAGGCTCCGCCAGCTTCGGGACCTCTCGATCCGTGTCAGGGGGTGGGTGTGAAAAAGAAGCGCAGTCCGGCGTCGCTCGGGCTGGGCCCTGGCGTGGACGCCGCGGGCTGGAGCCCGGCCTCCCTTCCAGCTGCGAGTCCGGTGCACCTGCTCGCGCCCTGGGCGGGGCGGGGGAGGCGCGGGAGGCGGTCGCAGGGCGGGCGTGGGGGCCGCGCTCCTGTCCTGCGTCCACAGGCCTCCCTCCGGGGCTCAGCTGAGCCGGGATGCGGCTCCGGGGTGCTGGGGGCCGAAGTGCAGGGCAGCGCCGCCGCCTGCTGCCTCCCCGCCACGCTGGCGAGACGTCCGTGGCCCCTCTCCTGGCTCTCTGGCTGCCTCACGAGGGCCCCTGACCCGAGGCGGCTGGTTTGAACTTCTCCTGGGGGATTTAAACAAAAACCTTTCTACTGTTGAAGATTTCAACCCTACTTATACGTATTGAGAAGGGGAAGGAGCCGTATGTTAAACTCTAACGTGACCCCCATGCCTACTCTGCTTGTCCGCGTGAACCACCCGCTGTGGGTCCCTCTGGCACGGACGCCTGGTTTCCTCCAGCGCTGGCTCAGCCCGTGCCGCTGCCCTGGAGATGGTGCCGCTGCCCTGACGTCGGTTCCGTCCAGGCCTTCGGAAGGTCAGGAGGAAGGATCCGGGCCAGCACCGTGCTGCTGAGACACACCAGCCGCGGACGTCGTCTCACTTTCAAAAGGAGGCATGGAACAGATACGGGCAGTTCGAGCCGTGCATGCTATTGCAGGCAGCAGATTCGAGATCCCGCCCGGAAGTGCCGTCACACCCACGATGCGTGGACGCTTGACCTGCTTGGCTGCAGGGAGCCTGTGTGAGAATGCGAGCTCCAGGCCACCTTTGGGGGCTGAATCTTCATCGACGAGCTTGGTCGGTACTAGTACCTCATGCAGCCCACAGCTCAGGTCAGTCCTCGAGCTCGTGTGCCTCCAAACATGCTTAAAGCCCTGCCAGTGACTGAACTGAGCACAGAAAACCGTTTTCCCTGGATATTCACGTCCGTACTGACCAACACTGTCACCTGTTAAGAAAGAATCAATTCTTCTTTGAAGCAAAAGCGTCCCATCAGCTTAAAAGGCTGTCTGTCCAAGTCAGGCTCACTGTGAGTCTCAGCCCCTGGGCGGCACCAGTCATGGGCCGGGGCTCAGTGACCATTCAGGCCAGCGGCGGCTTTGAGCACAGGGTCTGGAGTCACCTGCAAGGACTGTGGGTGACCTGGACCCAGAATGCTGGGTGGGGAGCCCTGGATGGCCCCTGCCTCGGCGGGTCGTCGAGGCTGACGCGTATGGATGTGGCCGGTAGACATGTCCACTCCAATGCCGGGAAAGTGTCCGGTACTCTTCCTATGTGATCAGCAGTACGCTGCCCTCCCCAGAGAGGAAGGACCCCTGGACAGCAGGCACACGGTAGGCACCTCATCAATGCTTGCTGATGGGCAGCACCATCACGGGCAGTTGCAGGGCTAGTTGGACCGGGAGCGTCCTCCGTCACCGCCGAGGGGCGGCCCTGACGTTGCTCCCTCGGCCGGTCAGCCACAGAGCACAGGCGTCTGCCCACCTGCCTCCAGCCCACCCCCACCCCGTCCCATGCCTGAAAGCCTCGCGCGCGTCACAGACCGGGCCCCGGACCCCGTCCCTGGGGCCCTGGGAGCAGGTGTGTCCGATCCGCTTGTTTTGTGTCCTCAGGACTTTCAGCCCATCCTCTCTGCCACTTCTGACTGATTTTCACAGTTTGGATTGTTTCCCTGAGCAAATGGTACTTCCTGTGAGATCCATCAGATTTACTCTTTAGGAGTCATTTGTCTTCGGGGTCTGTGCTTGTAGATTTAGCCAGAGGTAGGTTTGTTAGGCAGGCCCGAAACCATCCAGAGGCCACTCTGGCTAGAGGTCTCCCTGGCTTGGGGTTTGTTCCTTTACCAGAGCCCGAGGGCAGGTGCTCAGGAGCCTCTGCGCAGCCGCCCCTGCTCACCGGGGGCCCTGGGTGCCCGGGCTGAGCCACGGCGGGGACCCAGCAGGCGGGGGGCACGTAGGCCGGGGACTAGTGTGGGCAGAGGTGACTTCTCTAGCACACTGCTCAAAAGTGCCCAGATGCTGGAAAGTCCCGGATCTTGTAATACTGACCGAAACAAGTGCTGCTGCTGGCTTCAATTAAAGCTATGTAAAAATATAGTATTATACAAGTGATATGTGCTTATGTAACAGAATTTGAAAAATACTTTAAAATAGAAAGGATTTAAAAAGTTACTTATAGACTCACCCGCAAAAGATAGCTTCCGTTATAATTTGGTATATCTGATCCTGATATTTTCTTCAACGAACATTTTTTTTTAACTCAGACCTAATTACGTTCTGAAGGCTTTGTGAGCTCTAACATTCTGTCCTTAACCTGGCTGTGCTACTCGCCTCCTTACAGGACATAGTGCGTGAATGTGGTCGTGGGGACAGATGTATGATACTTTTCCTGGTGCCTTATTGCTCGTATTGAGGCCGTGTCTGAGTTTTCATTTCATAAACGGCACTGCACTTGTTATCTTTAAGCCCAAGGTTGTCTGCCTGTAGTTTGGAACATTCACGCTAAGAACTGGATTGCTGGAACCCCCCGGTGGTCCAGTGGTCAGGACTCTGCTTTCAGTGCAGCGGCCCAGGGTCCATCCCGGTCCAGGAGCTCAGGTCCCACAGCCTCATGGCGTGGCCAGAACGAAGTGGCTCAGGGGGCGCACGCGCGTGTTGGATTCATGCTGTCAGAGCAGCCGCTCGCTCTTGGCAGGGGCACGGGGGTCCCCACTGGCACTGCCCCAGCAGCTCCTGGTGCCTGCCAGGTGGGGCGCGTCTCCGGCTCCCAGGCGCCTCCGGGGGTGGGCAGGGTCCGCTGGGCGGCCGCACGGTGGTGAGAGGCTCCGCGTCTCTCCCGAACGTTCCGGCCCCTCCTCTCCCCTACCGGAGGGTCCTCTGTCAAATCAGCAACTTGAAATCTGCTCGTTGTTTGAAATGAGGGCTCAGTATCTTAGATTCACTTAAAAAAACTCGGGAAATACGGCCACGTGGGCACACCACAGTGAGGAACAAAAGGAACGCAGGGTCCTGGGGGAGGGGGCGAAGCGTCCGGACGTGGACGCGGCTCAGCGGGCCTCTGCAGGCCCTACACAGGGACGCCTGGGCTTCACCTGGGACTGTTACCAAGGGAAGGAAGTCCCTCACTCTTCCTTTTCTCACAGGCCTGCTCCCCTCAGGCTGGGCTGGCAGCCCCGCGCCCCCAGGGCTCTGACCCCACCCTGCGACTTAGCTCCGGGCTCTGGGCAGAGCCGCCCCCACCTCTCCAGGGGGACTGGGAGCCCCGCGCCTGCGCCCGGGACGGAGGTGGACAGGACAGCCTCCTCCGGCAGGCCGCGGCTGGAGGGACCACATGCCCCGCCTGACTCGGGGGTCCCGTTGGCGACCAAGTGGAGGAGGAGACGCAGACCCGCAGCGAGGGGGCCCAGGGTCAGGGCTTCGCTGGGAGGACCTCGTCTCTCTGCCGTCTCCCCCGCCTCACGCCCCGGAGCCCGCAGACGCGGTGCTGAGGGCCCGCTCGGGGGTCAGGGGAGCAGCTGTTCTTGCTGATTATTTTCCCGTGAACCTCTTCTGGCTTCAGGAGCCTCTGCCGACAGGCGGGGCTGTGGCTCAGGGCCGGGAAAGGGAGAAGATCAGGACACGTGAGCTGCCCGGGGCCTGTGGCCGGGGCCACGCTCAGGTGGCGTCTCTGGGCGTCACAGCCGCTGTGAGGGTGCGTCCAGGCAGGGAGGACGGCGGCTGGCTGCAGGTGACTCCGTGGCAGCCACCTGCCTCCGAGGGCTCAGGCCAGTGGCCCGTCTTTCCCTGGGCTGACCGCGACCCTGGTCTCCTGTTCATTCGGCCTCGGCAGGGTGGGCGCCCTCCAGGCAGGGGCTGGGTTCTCCTCGGGACCGCCTGGGACCCTGAGGCCCATCCGGCCGCCCCAGCACAGGTGAGGAGGCGCTGGCCGTGGCCTGGCCCTCACCCTGCTGCGGGTGCATCTGGGCCTGGTGGTCCCGCTGGCCTGGTGGCCGCGTTTGGACGTGGTCGGGAGGAAACAGGAGGGGGTCCCCAGTGGGAGCCTGAGCCTGTGGGTGCGCTGGGGGGTCGGCTGGGGGCGGCTGGAGGGAGCGGCTGGAGCTGGGAGCTGCCGGTCCACAGGAGGGAGTGGCCCGGGGGAAGCCGCCGGGTGATGGGCTCTGTGTGCCTGTCCTCACGCTGACCCTCCAGAGATGTGCAATCCTGCGGCCCGGGGTCGCCACTGAGGGTCTGTCCAGGGCCACCCGTCGTGGACACGGCAGTGCCTGCCTCTGTGTGCGGCGCAGGGTGCGCTGGGCTCCCCACGCTGCGCCGGGCGGGGTCGTGCTGCACAGCTGGCCTGCGGACCCCGCGCTTCCCCGATCGCAGGTCGCCCGCACGGACGGACCGAGAGGACGCACACGTCGCTGACTGCCCGAGGGAGCCCAGGGTCAGGGCTTCGCTGGGAGGACCTCGTCTCTCTGCCGTCTCCCCCGCCTCACGCCCCGGAGCCCGCAGACGCGGTGCTGAGGGCCCGCTCGGGGGTCAGGGGAGCAGCTGTTCTTGCTGATTATTTTCCCGTGAACCTCTTCTGGCTTCAGGAGCCTCTGCCGACAGGCGGGGCTGTGGCTCAGGGCCGGGAAAGGGAGAAGATCAGGACACGTGAGCTGCCCGGGGCCTGTGGCCGGGGCCACGCTCAGGTGGCGTCTCTGGGCGTCACAGCCGCTGTGAGGGTGCGTCCAGGCAGGGAGGACGGCGGCTGGCTGCAGGTGACTCCGTGGCAGCCACCTGCCTCCGAGGGCTCAGGCCAGTGGCCCGTCTTTCCCTGGGCTGACCGCGACCCTGGTCTCCTGTTCATTCGGCCTCGGCAGGGTGGGCGCCCTCCAGGCAGGGGCTGGGTTCTCCTCGGGACCGCCTGGGACCCTGAGGCCCACCCGGGCCGCCCCAGCACAGGTGAGGAGGCGCTGGCCGTGGCCTGGCCCTCACCCTGCTGCGGGTGCATCTGGGCCTGGTGGTCCCGCTGGCCTGGTGGCCGCGTTTGGACGTGGTCGGGAGGAAACAGGAGGGGGTCCCCAGTGGGAGCCTGAGCCTGTGGGTGCGCTGGGGGGTCGGCTGGGGGCGGCTGGAGGGAGCGGCTGGAGCTGGGAGCTGCCGGTCCACAGGAGGGAGTGGCCCGGGGGAAGCCGCCGGGTGATGGGCTCTGTGTGCCTGTCCTCACGCTGACCCTCCAGAGATGTGCAATCCTGCGGCCCGGGGTCGCCACTGAGGGTCTGTCCAGGGCCACCCGTCGTGGACACGGCAGTGCCTGCCTCTGTGTGCGGCGCAGGGTGCGCTGGGCTCCCCACGCTGCGCCGGGCGGGGTCGTGCTGCACAGCTGGCCTGCGGACCCCGCGCTTCCCCGATCGCAGGTCGCCCGCACGGACGGACCGAGAGGACGCACACGTCGCTGACTGCCCGAGGGACCCGAGTCACGCGGGGGTGTGGTCCCGGTGAGGGGGCGTCGTCCGTAACCGGCATCTTCTCTGTCCCGGCCCCGCGGCGGCCCCTTTCAGCTCCACGCACGAGCCAATGAGGGGACCAGGTGCCGCCTTCCCCGGGCTCCGTCACGGGCCGGGGGTGGGGCCCGGCGGCTCTTCAGGGACGGCGGCTTCCAGGGAGGTGCGGGCCGGGGGAGGAGGCCCGTCCGGGCTCCGGGCTCTGGCCCAGGCCTGCTCCCGCTGTCGCTGGAAGGCCTGGCAGGCGCTGCTCGGGGGCCTGAGGGGCCGGCTCCAGGACCTGACTCCGCGGGGCCCCAGGAGACACAGCCGTTGTCCCCTTCCAAGCACGTGCCAGCAGACGCCGCCACCGCAGCCCCGGCCGTGGCCTCTCCGGAGGCCCCTCCGCCAGGCCCCGGGCAGGACTTCCCTGGTTTCAGTAGGTAAAGACCCCGTCTCCCCCAGCCTTGTCTTCCAGAGGCAGGAGGCTTTCTGAAATATATGGTGTTTTCCATAGATAACTAATATGTAGGTTAAAAACTGTGTCTAGGTATACTCAGAACAGAGATCACTGTTCTCCATAGGCATACGCTTTGGGGCCTGAGCAAACCCAGCCACCACCAAGCGTGAGTGGCTGGGGCGCGGGGTGAGGGGAGAGCGGCCGTGATGACGTTTCACGACGTTTCACTCTCTGCGAAGGCCGGGACGGAGGGACACGAAGCGGCCGCACCCCGTGGGTCCCGTGGTGCTGGGTTGTCTGATGGGTCTGTCTCGGGCAGCGTTCAGATGAGCTCAGGCCGGCGGAAGAGGGTAGGGAAGGGGCCGGCTTGAGCAAGGCTGGGCTGTCCCGCAGCGCGGAGGCCGTGGCTGCGGCTGGGCACCCTGAGCGGTGTGGGTGGTGCAGGCCGGCTGCCACGCACCGAGCCACATGCTCACTCGTGCCCTTCCCTGGGCTCCAGGACCGCAGGCCACAAGGCCCGTGACCCCCTGAGCTGCAGGGAGAGCGGGCCTGGCCCAGCCTCAAGGGCTCTCTGGGCTGTCGTGTCTGGCCCCTCCCCTTCGGCCTGCTCCCCCTGCAGGCCTCCTGCTCTGGGCCCGAGGGAGGGCCCGGGGCACCGTGGCGTCCCCGCCTCCTGGAGGACCCTGGCCTCTCACCGGTCCCGGGAGCTGGGTGTCGCATGGGCATCCAAGCTCGCCCAGGACAGGGATCTTGGCGTGCGCCTGCCGTGTGGTAGGGTGGGGTGCGATGCACCTATTTAATAAGAAAGTAAGAGCCAGCCTCTAGAGGCTGGAGATGGGTGACGAGTGCCCCCCTTCCCGGCCCCTCACCTGCCCTGGGGGCTGCCCAGACACAGCCCTGCCTTCGTACCGCCCCGTGCCCCTGGCCGGCAGCGGTAGACCAGAGGTCCCTGGGGCCCAGGAGGACAGGCCAGGAGGCAGGTGAGGCTTTGTGGCCTGGAGGTCTGCCCCTTAGGCCGAGCTCCCTGCAGAGAGGGGCTGCTGCTGGCAGGAAGCAGGCTCCCTGTTTCCTGGCTTTAGTTTGTTTGTAGCAGCAGAAGCCGTTCTTTAAAGAGAAGGGAATAGTGGGTAAGACAGTGGGGAGCCCAGAACGTCTTGCCCTTGTGGGGTGGGGCCCAGGCTGACGGGGCTGCTCCTCGGCCTGCCCCGCCTCTGCCGGCTGTCCCCGCCCCGTGGCTCCTGTGGCGTCTCCTGCAGCCCCGTCAGCTCCCTGGAAGTCCCGCCAGGAAACGCCACCGACCTCCAGGGGCACTTGGTGCGCACGTGTGGGCGTGCGCGTGCGTCCAGATCGGGAGTGCGAGGCGGTGATGCGCGCTGGCTGTTCCACGGGCGCCGCGTGGCCGGTGAGCTCGGGCCGCGCTCAGGCTCTGGGTGCCTGGGTGATCTCGGCCCCCGGGTCGCCCACAGCATGTCCTGCCGGCACTGTCCCCACGGCCCAGCACCTCTGCCCGGAGCGCAGGGCTGAGTGAAGAGGTGGGACGGGGAGCAGCCGTTCCGGGCGCGATCTCTGTCCTCCAGGACCGGGGGGCTCCCGGGGGGCGTTCTCTGAAGGTCACTCATCACTTGGGGCTCCCTGACCTGTGGATGGGGGTAACGTCACCCCAGATTCCCGGAGACGTTGCCCCCAGTGACGCCTCTGCCGCGCCCACCTTGACTGTGGTCTGGGCTGTCGTGTCTGGCCCTCCCTTCGGCCTGCTCCCCCTGCAGGCCTCCTGCTCTGGGCCCGAGGGAGGGCCCGGGGCACCGTGGCGTCCCCGCCTCCTGGAGGACCCTGGCCTCTCACCGGTCCCGGGAGCTGGGTGTCGCATGGGCATCCAAGCTCGCCCAGGACAGGGATCTTGGCGTGCGCCTGCCGTGTGGTAGGGTGGGGTGCGATGCACCTATTTAATAAGAAAGTAAGAGCCAGCCTCTAGAGGCTGGAGATGGGTGACGAGTGCCCCCCTTCCCGGCCCCTCACCTGCCCTGGGGGCTGCCCAGACACAGCCCTGCCTTCGTACCGCCCCGTGCCCCTGGCCGGCAGCGGTAGACCAGAGGTCCCTGGGGCCCAGGAGGACAGGCCAGGAGGCAGGTGAGGCTTTGTGGCCTGGAGGTCTGCCCCTTAGGCCGAGCTCCCTGCAGAGAGGGGCTGCTGCTGGCAGGAAGCAGGCTCCCTGTTTCCTGGCTTTAGTTTGTTTGTAGCAGCAGAAGCCGTTCTTTAAAGAGAAGGGAATAGTGGGTAAGACAGTGGGGAGCCCAGAACGTCTTGCCCTTGTGGGGTGGGGCCCAGGCTGACGGGGCTGCTCCTCGGCCTGCCCCGCCTCTGCCGGCTGTCCCCGCCCCGTGGCTCCTGTGGCGTCTCCTGCAGCCCCGTCAGCTCCCTGGAAGTCCCGCCAGGAAACGCCACCGACCTCCAGGGGCACTTGGTGCGCACGTGTGGGCGTGCGCGTGCGTCCAGATCGGGAGTGCGAGGCGGTGATGCGCGCTGGCTGTTCCACGGGCGCCGCGTGGCCGGTGAGCTCGGGCCGCGCTCAGGCTCTGGGTGCCTGGGTGATCTCGGCCCCCGGGTCGCCCACAGCATGTCCTGCCGGCACTGTCCCCACGGCCCAGCACCTCTGCCCGGAGCGCAGGGCTGAGTGAAGAGGTGGGACGGGGAGCAGCCGTTCCGGGCGCGATCTCTGTCCTCCAGGACCGGGGGGCTCCCGGGGGGCGTTCTCTGAAGGTCACTCGTCACTTGGGGCTCCCTGACCTGTGGATGGGGGTAACGTCACCCCAGATTCCCGGAGACGTTGCCCCCAGTGACGCCTCTGCCGCGCCCACCTTGACTGTGGTCTGAGGTCCTGGCCAGGGCGGCTGAGAGCTGGGTCGGCAGGAGAACGTGGGCTTCCAGGCGGGGGTGCGGAGGGGACGGGCCAGGTGTGGACCCGGGCTCGGGGCCTCCCATGCCCGCCCCGCCTCCGCCTGTCCAGCCACCCCTGCAGCTTGGGGCCACATTAGCATCTCAAAGCCTTCCCTCTGGCTTTTCAAAAGCGCCTCTTTCCGAGTGTGAGGACTAACTCTAGTTATCATTTCTGGCCAGAAATCAATTTCTCCTTTAATTGTGCTCACTAATGAAACAGCCTTCTGAAAGCAGCCTCAAGGCTGGCCTCCGGGTGCTGAGCTATTACACCTGCTTTCTTGGGGGGAGAGGGTGGAGGTGAGCAGGTTTGGGGGACGGGGTGGGTGAGAATACCGTCTGAACTGCCGGGGCAGGGATGCCCAGGGGCCGGGCTGGGGGCCCTTGCAACAGGAGGGCTTCGAGGAGGGACCTCGGGGAGGGAGGGTGTGGTGCCCCCAGGTCTGGGCGGTTGTGGGGTCCTTGGGGGCCACCAAGGTGGGCAGAGGCCTGACAGGCACGCAGGTCCTGGGAAGCCCATCCTGGCTTCAGGCATAGACTTCCGGCTGTGTGACCCTGGCCTGCAGGGACCGGCCCTAGAAGACCCCAGGCTTCGGGAGTTGGCAGCTCCCCCGACTGCCTCTGGGTGACCTTGGGCTGAAGAAGGTGCGGATGGGTGTGCGGTGGCCGCGTCCCGCCCTCTGTGTGCCCACAGCTTCGGGAACACGAGGGCAAGAATAGGAATCTATGGATGAAAGAGGTAAATAGATTGTAAACAAATGAAAACGAAGGTAGAACGTGTAGAAATGAAAACAGAACCATTCACTGTGAGAAGTAAACAGGTTAAATGGCCGATCGACACAGCTGGTGAGAAAATCAGTGAATTTAACGGTCGACCTGAGAAAGTGGCTTTCTCACAAAGAGAAGACAAACGGGGAAAGGCAGTGGGATGAGAAAGTTCAGCCCATGCTGAGGCTCCAGAGGAGGGAAGGTGGGGCGGTGGGTGGGCAGTGTCCAGGCAGGCGCTAGACGAGGGTCCCCGCAGAGGGAAGCGAGCGTCCCCCACCACGTGAGCGAGTGGAAGCAAACGTTCACCTCAGTCATGCTGATGCAAAATGGTAGAGCGTTTGAGGCAGGTGTGCACAGACATCCATGTGCATCCATCCACACACACCCACACACCCACCCCCACACACAGGCACATCCACAGCCCCCATCCATCAGCCTTGAAATTAGCAGACACATACTTCTTGGAAGAAAAGCTATCACAAACCTAGACAGTGTACTAGTTATCATTTCTGGCCAGAAATCAATTTCTCCTTTAATTGTGCTCACTAATGAAACAGCCTTCTGAAAGCAGCCTCAAGGCTGGCCTCCGGGTGCTGAGCTATTACACCTGCTTTCTTGGGGGGAGAGGGTGGAGGTGAGCAGGTTTGGGGGACGGGGTGGGTGAGAATACCGTCTGAACTGCCGGGGCAGGGATGCCCAGGGGCCGGGCTGGGGGCCCTTGCAACAGGAGGGCTTCGAGGAGGGACCTCGGGGAGGGAGGGTGTGGTGCCCCCAGGTCTGGGCGGTTGTGGGGTCCTTGGGGGCCACCAAGGTGGGCAGAGGCCTGACAGGCACGCAGGTCCTGGGAAGCCCATCCTGGCTTCAGGCATAGACTTCCGGCTGTGTGACCCTGGCCTGCAGGGACCGGCCCTAGAAGACCCCAGGCTTCGGGAGTTGGCAGCTCCCCCGACTGCCTCTGGGTGACCTTGGGCTGAAGAAGGTGCGGATGGGTGTGCGGTGGCCGCGTCCCGCCCTCTGTGTGCCCACAGCTTCGGGAACACGAGGGCAAGAATAGGAATCTATGGATGAAAGAGGTAAATAGATTGTAAACAAATGAAAACGAAGGTAGAACGTGTAGAAATGAAAACAGAACCATTCACTGTGAGAAGTAAACAGGTTAAATGGCCGATCGACACAGCTGGTGAGAAAATCAGTGAATTTAACGGTCGACCTGAGAAAGTGGCTTTCTCACAAAGAGAAGACAAACGGGGAAAGGCAGTGGGATGAGAAAGTTCAGCCCATGCTGAGGCTCCAGAGGAGGGAAGGTGGGGCGGTGGGTGGGCAGTGTCCAGGCAGGCGCTAGACGAGGGTCCCCGCAGAGGGAAGCGAGCGTCCCCCACCACGTGAGCGAGTGGAAGCAAACGTTCACCTCAGTCATGCTGATGCAAAATGGTAGAGCGTTTGAGGCAGGTGTGCACAGACATCCATGTGCATCCATCCACACACACCCACACACCCACCCCCACACACAGGCACATCCACAGCCCCCATCCATCAGCCTTGAAATTAGCAGACACATACTTCTTGGAAGAAAAGCTATCACAAACCTAGACAGTGTACTAAAAAGCAGAGACATCACTTCGCTGACAAGCGTCCATATACTCAAGACGACGGTTTTCCAGTGGTAGCACAGATGTGAGCGCTGGACCGTAAAGAAAGCTGAGAACCGAAGAGCTGATGCTAATGAGCTGTGGCCTGGAGAAGACTCCCGAGAGTCCCTGGACAGCAGGGAGATCACACCGGTCCATCCTGAGGAAAGTCAGCCCTGGATACGCATTGGAAGGACTGGTGCTGAAGCCGAAACTTCAATGTTTTGGCCACCTGATGGGAAGAACCAACTCGTAGGAGAAGACCCTGATGCTGGGAAGGACTGAGAGAAGGAGAAGGGGGCGACAGAGGATGAGGTGGCTGGACGGCCTCACTGACTCAGTGCACGTGAGTTGAGCAAACTCCAGGAGAGAGAGAGAGAAGGACAGGGGATTGTGGCGTGCGGCAGTCCATGGGGCTGGCAAGAGTCAGACGAGCCTGAGTAGCTGAAGAGCAATCCACCCGCATCCACCCATGCACAAATCCACAAATACAGACGCATAAACACACAGATCCACAGACGTGCACACGTGCACAAATATGTACAAATATACTTCGCCAGAAAGTAGAGACGTTACTGTCCAAAAAAGGTAATTAGAGGGCTTCCTTGGTGGTCCAGTGGGTAAAGAGTCCACCTTGCAGTGCTGGGGGCACTGGTTCGATCCCTGGCCCGGGAGGATCCCATGTGCCGCGGAGCGGCTGGGCTGGTGCGTCCAATTACGAGCCAGAGCTTTGGAGCGCATGCGCCCGGAGCCGGTGCTCTGCAGCAAGAGAGGCCACTGCAATGGGAGGTCCACACATGCCGAAGAATAAATATGGATGAAAATCAATGATGACTTAGAGGCAAAAAAGAAAAATTAAAAAAAAAAAGATAATTAGAAGTGGCAGGGACAGCTGAGGGCAGGAGCTTTGCTGCGCTGATGGAAAGTCATTGTCAGTCCAGATTCTAAATGCAGCTAAAATGCTCAAGACTGAGGCGGAAGACCGTCTGAGGCCAAGACCAGGACTTTGCTTTCATTGGAGGAACTCGATAGGCTGTGTTTCAGAACGAAATGCCGAAAAAGACTGTGGCCAAATGAACTGGCGAGACGGAGGCTAGGCTGAGTGGCTGTGGAGTCTCAGGAGGTGGCTGATGGAGGGCTTATCCCAACGCTGGACGTCCACCTTTGGCACTGTGACCGGTAAAGCACTGAATATAATTTGACTGCAAACAGCTGTAAATACGGGATGCAGTCTATGGAAAAGGTCTTTTCATCACCTTACTAAGCCATCGGGGAAGTCAGGAGGCCTCAGAGGCCAGCGCTGCAGAGAGATCGTGGGTGGTGCATTTTCACTGAGGGTGCAGAGGCGCCCTGGCGGCCGGAGTGCCGTCCTGACAGCGTGGAGCGTCTGTGGAGGGGCGGGGGAGGTGGCGGGTCCTGTGGGGCGCAGCACGTGTGCTTCCTGTTAACTACACAGGTGGCTTTGCCCCTCAGCGGGGAAAGGAAGTGTTCAGTCATTCATGCTGGAGAAACTGGTTAATATCTTGAAAAAGAAAGGAAAGGGGACTCTCGCCTCTGTACATCAAAATCAGTTCTAAAGGGATTTAGCACTTAATGGCAATATAAACATTTGTAACATTTTTATAAGACAATACAGGAGCACATAATATGACCATTGACTAGGAAATGGTTTCTTAAAACCCCAGAAGTGAAACACAAAGGAGAAGGTTGACAAGTCCTGCTCCATTAAAATTCATCAACAGCGGCATAAACAAATGGACACAGAAGCCACCAACTGGGAGGAGATATTTTCAGTGCATTCAGCTGACAAAGGATTAGTGTCCAGAATGTGTAACTAACTCTTACCATTCAATAAGAAACAAACAAATAACAAGGTAAAAATGCGTGAAGGATGTGACTCTGGAAGAGAAGTAGGACCGCCCGGTGGCGGCGCTCCCAGTGCTCAGCTGAATGCCAATTAAAACTGTAATTAAACACGCTTGCCACACCTGTCCACAGTCTGGCGCCCGGGAGGCTGGTGAGGCTCAGGAGGCTGCGCTGGGCTGGAGACCGGGAGGGGCGTTTGGAGAGAGACTACGGGAAACGGGGCGGCCGGGACGGCATCCCTGTGAGCGGCACCTGCCTCCACGCCGGGGCCCAGGCGGACGAGGACAGAGCGCCGTGTGAAGTGAACGGCGGGGCCGCCACGCCTGTCCATGTGCGTCCACGCCTGGGCCCCTGGCCCCTGTGGGAGCTCTGAGACGGGGAGGGGGCGGCTGCTGGAAGCATCACACCGACGTCTGTGCTGCTGTAAACACCTGGCCGGGTGGAGCGGGCGCGCCTCACGGGACACCCTCAGATGAGGGGACACCCAGCCCCGGGAGAGGGGGGACGGCCGGGAGGCGCTCTCGGGGGCTCACGGGAGAGGAGCCAGCCTCGCGGCAGAATGCCGGCGCGGGTCCCCTCGCACCGAGTCCAGAGCGTCCCTTGGGCTCCCTGGCTGGTGTCAACTACAAACTGGCATTTACCAATGACATTGCCAATGTCTGGACAATAAGGACATTTGCCCTCTGCCTCTGCAGAGACCAGACCCTGCGCTGTTGAGAGCGGCTGACTGACCTCAGCACCCGCTGATGGAGATCAGGAGGGCAGAGGCCCTCTGTGCTCCAGGGGTCTGGTGGGGCAGGTCTTTAGCCAAGTGGATGCTTTTAGGGACAGCTTTTATGATCTCAATCCTTGCCTGTCCTCATATCTAGAAAAGCCCCGGTTGAGCAGCGGACCCGTTACTTTTACCATCAGCTTTATGACTAACTCCCAGAGTGAAACACAAAGGAGAAGGTTGACAAGTCCTGCTCCATTAAAATTCATCAACAGCGGCATAAACAAATGGACACAGAAGCCACCAACTGGGAGGAGATATTTTCAGTGCATTCAGCTGACAAAGGATTAGTGTCCAGAATGTGTAACTAACTCTTACCATTCAATAAGAAACAAACAAATAACAAGGTAAAAATGCGTGAAGGATGTGACTCTGGAAGAGAAGTAGGACCGCCCGGTGGCGGCGCTCCCAGTGCTCAGCTGAATGCCAATTAAAACTGTAATTAAACACGCTTGCCACACCTGTCCACAGTCTGGCGCCCGGGAGGCTGGTGAGGCTCAGGAGGCTGCGCTGGGCTGGAGACCGGGAGGGGCGTTTGGAGAGAGACTACGGGAAACGGGGCGGCCGGGACGGCATCCCTGTGAGCGGCACCTGCCTCCACGCCGGGGCCCAGGCGGACGAGGACAGAGCGCCGTGTGAAGTGAACGGCGGGGCCGCCACGCCTGTCCATGTGCGTCCACGCCTGGGCCCCTGGCCCCTGTGGGAGCTCTGAGACGGGGAGGGGGCGGCTGCTGGAAGCATCACACCGACGTCTGTGCTGCTGTAAACACCTGGCCGGGTGGAGCGGGCGCGCCTCACGGGACACCCTCAGATGAGGGGACACCCAGCCCCGGGAGAGGGGGGACGGCCGGGAGGCGCTCTCGGGGGCTCACGGGAGAGGAGCCAGCCTCGCGGCAGAATGCCGGCGCGGGTCCCCTCGCACCGAGTCCAGAGCGTCCCTTGGGCTCCCTGGCTGGTGTCAACTACAAACTGGCATTTACCAATGACATTGCCAATGTCTGGACAATAAGGACATTTGCCCTCTGCCTCTGCAGAGACCAGACCCTGCGCTGTTGAGAGCGGCTGACTGACCTCAGCACCCGCTGATGGAGATCAGGGAGGGGCAGAGGCCCTCTGTGCTCCAGGGGGTCTGGTGGGGCAGGTCTTTAGCCAAGTGGATGCTTTTAGGGACAGCTTTTATGATCTCAATCCTTGCCTGTCCTCATATCTAGAAAAGCACTAAATCTCCGCAGGGTGACGTCAGATCCTCATGACTAACTGCGGACCCTTTGTAAAATGACTGTTTAATGATATTAAACTCCCCCTCACCAAAATCCTTAAATATTGACCCTCCTCCTGCTGTCCCTTTGGAGCCGTCTCTCAGAGCTATCTGAGGCGCTGCCTCCCGGGCTGCAGCCCTAATTATGCCCCAAATAAAACTTAATCCACAACTCTCACATTTTTCATCTTTTTTAGTTGACACTGGTGTGAGGAAAGGACTTGAAAATCCAGAGAGCAGGAAACACAGCGCTCAGGGCGACGTTTCACCCAGGGGTGGAAAGTGGGGGGACTGGGGGAGTCATTCAGAGGGCTTCAGAAATGCTGTTTTTTCAGCCTGGGTGGTGATATTCCGGTGTTCACTGATGGTCGACACTTGCATCTTACACATTGTCTAAACGGTCTTCATGGCTGCTGAGTGGTAAAGGAAGGACACCCGCAAAGGCCCATCTCCCTGGTCTCAGCCTCCGCGGCATAACCGCTGGGCCCCGCAGCTTCCTGGCTGGAGGCGGCCCGGGCGCACGGTGCCTGCAGGCCTGCCGCGCCGCGGGCAGCCCCTGGCGTTGACAGGCTTCGGGGCGGGCCTCCCCGGCCCGTGCTCTGAACTCAGCTTCAGCGTCAGCGCCTCGGGAGGCCGCCCACCCTCAGTGTGTCCTCCTCCCGCCTGTCCCTGAGGGACGGGGACCCCGCTCCGCCCCCACGGTGGCCGTGCCATCGCAGCGCTATCTTAGTCTGAGTCTACGCTCTGTCTCTTTCCATCTCTCTGTCTCTGTCTCTCCATGCCCTCTCACCCCCAGACCCCAGGTCTGGAGAGCTGGCTGTCCCCGTCCCCAAGGGGTGGCCAGCGCCCACTCAGAAGGCCCCCCGGACAGTTTACAGCGGAGGGGACATCTTTCCATGGGTGCCTAAGTGCCAGTTGCCGTCCCGTTGGAGGGAAGAAATACGGATTGCTCGTATCTGCGATAACGAGCCCCAGCAAATGACACCGATTGCTCCCCGGACGGCGACCTGACAAGTGCCGTCTCCAGAGGAGTGCGCGGAAATGCCACTTGCCACACTCGCTTTGAACATTCTCCAGGGACAGGTTTAAAGCCACTTTGGGGTGGAAGCCTGGTGCGCGCAGACACAAAGCAGCAGCTTCACGTGCTCGCTGGGGTCACCCAGCTGTGAACTGATTCTCGCTGAAAGTAAGGACTCGACGGCAGGGCTGGCCATCGTCACGGCTGGCAGCGGTCTTGGAGCCGGCTAGAATCTACACCCCAGACCGCGTTTCAGCCTCCCTCGCAGTGCGCTGCATGAGGAAGACGGGTCCCCACGGAAGCCCGGGGGAGGCTTTCTTTCTCAGGCGTGGGGCTGTCTGTGCACTTTGAGTGGCATGCCTGTCCTGGGCGGGGGGGACAGGGTGTGCATTCAGCTCATGAGGCGCGCGGAGCGGCCCCGCCCTCTCCGGCCGTCTGGGGCTGGGCTCCCCGTGCAAGGCCGCGCCCGGGTCCGATTCCACTGCCCAGAGACGGCCCTTCTGTTCAGACCTGAGGGCTGCCTCCCAGGGCAGGAAGAGGGAAGAGAGGTTCGGGGTCTTCAGGTGTGGATCCTGGGGTTCACGCAGAGCTGGGCAGGACGCGGAAGCGGTTCCGCCCTGCCCTCTGCACGTGCGCCATCCCCACAGCCCTGCGGAGAGCGTCTGGGTGACCGGGCCCCAGGGCGAGCACTGGCGCTGGGACCACAGGGCAGGTCGATGGCCTCCGAGACCCCTCGGGGCCGCCTCCCCAGGTGCACAAGTCTCCAGGGACAGGGCTCTGCCTTGGGCAGCTGGCCCTCATCCTGGCTTTGGGTCTGAGATGGAGGGATCGCTGGGGCCCTGGCCCCACTTGGGGCTCATCCCTTCTCGCTGTGGGGATGCGCCATCACGTCCACTGGGCCATGATGGCCCCACTGCTCTCTGCTCCAGAAGGGCGAAGGGCTCGGGGACGCAAGGCTGGCCCTGCAGGGTGCAGGAGCTGCCGCCCTTTCACCAAATCCCAGTGCCCCCCCGACAGGAGGAGGGCGAGGGCGAAGGGTCCCCCCAGCAGGAGGGCGAGGACGAAGGGCCCCCCCGACAGGAGGAGGGCGAGGGCAAAGGGCCCCCCACAGGAGGAGGGCGAGGGCGAAGGGCCCCCACAGGAGGAGGGCGAGGGAGAAGGGTCCCCCCAGCAGGAGGGCGAGGACGAAGGGCCCCCACAGGAGGAGGTGCGTGCAGAGGGAGGTGTCGCCCTCACGCGGCTCGCTGACGGCCCCAGCAGGGTTGCCACGCCCGCCGCTGTGTGTCCCGACCTTTCCTGCCCCCGAACCCCACCTCCTCCACACCTGCGGGTGGTCACCAGGCGCAGCAGGCTGGACACATGCCCGTGACCTGCAGACGCCCTCATCTCTCCACCTGCACCCCCTGGTCCAGAGCTGCCACTTCCTCACCTCACTGGAGGGCCCTGGAGGGGCCGCCTCAGCCACGTCCTGCCCGCCTCGCCAGCCTAAGCTGAGGCCCCGACAGGAGCCGGGGTCCAGGCGCCCCAGTCCCCGTCCACGGCTGACCCTCTCCCAGGTGCAGGCCCCTCAGGCCTCGGTGCCCTGTTCTCAGAGGGGCCCTGGGAAGGATGAGGTCTGCACTGGACGGAGAGACCCGGGACCCCGGGAGAGCCCGGGCCGCCAGGGGCAGCTGACCGGGGGTCTTCACGGCTGCCTTGCTGCGGGGGCTGTGAGGACCTGCCGGGGCGCTTGGCCCTGGAGGGCAGGGTGCGGCTCTGGCGCCCTCCCGGCCCCGCTGAGTGTCCCGTAGGAGCTGGGCCACTCACGCCACACTTTCATAGGCTTCTTTGTGCAATTTTATTTAAAAAAAAGAGAGATAATCCTGGAGTATTTAGAGATCCGGGCCAAGGCTTCCTCTCGAAGCATCGGAGCGTCTTCACAGCCGATGGCCAGATCGCGGTGGCTCTGGCTGCCCACCGAGCAGCCCGCTGCCCGCAGGGGCGGCTCCTCCGCGGTGGTCGACATCCTCAGGAGCATCTCGCTGGGCATTCTCCCGGCGGCCAGGTGGGACCTGGGCTTTGGGACAGAGTTGCCTCATGGCTAACCCTCCTCTCACCCCGTTCCATTTTCACTCCGTTTTGCAGACTTCACACCAGCTTCCTCTCATCTCCCCTGCAACGACTTCAGTTCGTTGCTAATGTCCCTCGCTGGGGAGGGGCTGTGTTCTCACTGTCCAACTCGGACCCCTCCCCCAGCCCGCGGACAGCCCTGGGAGGAGACCGCAGGTCAGCCGTCGGCATTGGGGAGGCTCTGCCCGGCTGGCGGGGCCGCCGCGCTGTCCTCGGGGGCGGTCCGTCCCGGGCTTCCTGGTGGCTCTGCGGGGCAGTGTGGTGGACGGGCTGGCTCAGGCCAGGCTGTCCGGCCCAGAGCTCAGCCTCAGCAGTTACAGCTG
Organism: Tragulus kanchil; assembly: GCA_022376925.1. Lineage (NCBI taxonomy): Eukaryota > Metazoa > Chordata > Mammalia > Artiodactyla > Tragulidae > Tragulus > Tragulus kanchil. Next base: position 169,462,608 of record JAIOJX010000004.1, read on the forward strand.
TTTCACCTCGGGGGATCTGGCTGACCTTTGTTTTCCCATCTGTAAAGGGGGCGGAAATCACCAGCTGCCTCTGGACTGGTGTGGAGACGAGAGGCAGGTGCCAGCGAGTGCGAGGGTGCGATGGGACCAGAAAGGGCAAGACCAGCGGCGTGGTCAGGGCTGCTGTCCTGATGGAGACTGCCTGGGCCACCTGGCCCCGCGGGGAAACTGGCAGAAGGGGCTGGGGCCTCCTTATGATCCCTTGCTGCCACATACTAACCAGAAGCATCTCAGAAAGTTAAAAAGGTAAGCAAAAACCAAACACCCTAGAACTTGGTGGCTTGACTGGTGGGTCCTCTCAGGTTTCAAGCAACAGCAGGTGCCGGTCTCGTGCAGGTTGTCAGAAAATACGGAAAGAGCCACGTCTGCCCTGTTCATTTTATGAGTCATGGGATCTGAAGTGAATGACAAGTGGATTAGTCAAAGAGGAGACATTTCTAAAACTGTCTCACGGATGAACACAAACAAAAATTTTAAGTAAAATAGGAGCTCCCCTGACTGACATAATACAGCATAATCCGTCCTTTGTGCAATTTTATTTAAAAAAGAGATAATCCTGGAGTATTTAGAGATCCGGGCCAAGGCTTCCTCTCGAAGCATCGGAGCGTCTTCACAGCCGATGGCCAGATCGCGGTGGCTCTGGCTGCCCACCGAGCAGCCCGCTGCCCGCAGGGGCGGCTCCTCCGCGGTGGTCGACATCCTCAGGAGCATCTCGCTGGGCATTCTCCCGGCGGCCAGGTGGGACCTGGGCTTTGGGACAGAGTTGCCTCATGGCTAACCCTCCTCTCACCCCGTTCCATTTTCACTCCGTTTTGCAGACTTCACACCAGCTTCCTCTCATCTCCCCTGCAACGACTTCAGTTCGTTGCTAATGTCCCTCGCTGGGGAGGGGCTGTGTTCTCACTGTCCAACTCGGACCCCTCCCCCAGCCCGCGGACAGCCCTGGGAGGAGACCGCAGGTCAGCCGTCGGCATTGGGGAGGCTCTGCCCGGCTGGCGGGGCCGCCGCGCTGTCCTCGGGGGCGGTCCGTCCCGGGCTTCCTGGTGGCTCTGCGGGGCAGTGTGGTGGACGGGCTGGCTCAGGCCAGGCTGTCCGGCCCAGAGCTCAGCCTCAGCAGTTACAGCTGTTTCACCTCGGGGGATCTGGCTGACCTTTGTTTTCCCATCTGTAAAGGGGGCGGAAATCACCAGCTGCCTCTGGACTGGTGTGGAGACGAGAGGCAGGTGCCAGCGAGTGCGAGGGTGCGATGGGACCAGAAAGGGCAAGACCAGCGGCGTGGTCAGGGCTGCTGTCCTGATGGAGACTGCCTGGGCCACCTGGCCCGCTGGGAAACTGGCAGAAGGGGCTGGGGCCTCCTTATGATCCCTTGCTGCCACATACTAACCAGAAGCATCTCAGAAAGTTAAAAAGGTAAGCAAAAACCAAACACCCTAGAACTTGGTGGCTTGACTGGTGGGTCCTCTCAGGTTTCAAGCAACAGCAGGTGCCGGTCTCGTGCAGGTTGTCAGAAAATACAGAAAGAGCCACGTCTGCCCTGTTCATTTTATGAGTCATGGGATCTGAAGTGAATGACAAGTGGATTAGTCAAAGAGGAGACATTTCTAAAACTGTCTCACGGATGAACACAAACAAAAATTTTAAGTAAAATAGGAGCTCCCCCTGACTGACATAATACAGCATAATCCGTCCTTAGAGATCCGGGTGTTTCAGGAGTAAAGGATGGTTCAGCATCGTATGGGGCTGGCCTGGTGTCTTTTCTTGGAGCTTGGGTGTCCTAAACCCACTCTCTGCTCAGAAGAGAACCTCATGCTTTTACTCTCTGCTGTGCTGGTCTCCTCCGCGGGCACCAGGAGAGGCGGCTGGACGTTTACAGTCCGGCTGCGACCTTCTGCTAGCCACCTGTTCCGATTCTGCGGAGGGAGCCGAGGGTCGCGCGGGAGGACGCAGGCCAGAGCGGGGCCTGTTCGCGGCCAGAGGCTCTGGGAAGGCGAAGGGGCTGATCCGGGCCAGGCCCGCCTCCAGGTTCGTCTACGGGGCCGCCGGCCGCCCGCCTGGCGCCCTCAGTGGGTGGGTGAGAATGCTGCGCGTTTGGATGGTGGCATCAGGGCTGCGCGCCCTGGGGGTGCGCGGTGGTCCGCGGGCCCCCTCCCGAGTGCCCCGCGCGGCGCCGAGAGCAGCGGCAGCGGCAGCAGGCTCAGTGCCGCCAGCGCGGTGCAGAGGCCAGCAGCTCCGGGAACCTCCCGGGGCACCCCGCTCGGCGTTGCTGACCAGGGGCAGCGGTGGGGCGTGCTGCGATGCAGCACCGCTCACGCCGCAGTGGTGCGCGCCAGGCGGCTGCCGGGCGGGGGGCACCCACGGGCGGGGCGCCGGGGTCAGTCAGGGGGTCCGCGCGTGGGCGGCCAGCAGGTGGAAGCGTGCTGTAGGCCGTGCGCACGCTGGGCGCAGCCAGGCGCCCAGCAGGAGCCCACGCTCGCTCCGCGTCAGCGGCCACGTGGCCGAGGCGCACGCGAGGCCCAGGGCGTCCGGCACGAGCCACACGCGGGGCGCACGGCGCGGGCCCTGGGCTGGGCTTGGCGAGGCCAGGCCGGCTGGTCCCGGGCCCCTGCGCCTCTGCCCTCCCCCCTGTGCTCCGCCGGGCTCGCCCGGGGAACCCCTCTTCCCCATAGAGCTCTAGAGTGTGCCCTCGGATGGGGGCTTTGTGAGCACAGAAAGCTGTGCCCGCCTTCACCTGGGAGAGCCCCTGCCCAGCGGCGGCTTTTGTCTGGGGTGAACTGGGCCTCGGACCCTGGCGGAGGCGGGGTGGAGCCTGGTACTGCACGTGGGCTTTTTAAGGTCCTTGCAGAAAACCCGGACTCGGAGGAAACACGGCTGTTCTTCCCGTGTGTCACGGCGTGCGTCCACATGCGCGTTCACGCATGTGTGGTGCGTGTGGGGCGCTTCTCCACACACTAGCTCCTTGATTCTCACAACGCTGACGAAACAAAGGCTTACGGCTTTGGTTTCAGATGAGATCAAGCCTGGGGAGTGAGTGCATGGCCTGTAAGTGACAGGTCAGCGTTCCAGCCTGCTAGGGCCTCAGCTGGCCCTCCCTGCCTCTCCTGCCCCCACAGGATCTGGACAGAGCTGAGGCAGGTCTGCCGGCCGCCCTGCTCTGCCTCCTGTGCTCAGGATGCCCGGCTCTGGGTGCTCAGCAACCTGGGGGACAATGACATTAAGGGTGGTTTTGGCTGGACCAAGGCCAGCCTTCAGGAAGGTCAGCTCTAGACTCTCGGTCTGAGAAGTGGGTCCTCAGTGAAGACGGCGCACAGAGGCCAGCATGTCTGTCCCCCCAGTGCCCACGGCAGACGGCAGGGCAGGGGCAACGCGGCCTCACAGCAGAGGTCGGTGGCGGGTCTGACGGAACCATGGTGCCCACTGGGCTGCGTGACTGAGGGCACAGCACCTGGGAAGACGAGGACCCGCTGTGCGAGCGTGGCCGTGAGCGGCACTTCCCGTGCTCGGGCTCGCGGGCAGAGCGGCTCAGGAGCGGTCAGAGGAGGGACTCGGAGGAGGCGGCGAGGACGGGGATGGGGAGGCAGAGCCCTGGCTCTGGTGCAGGCGCAGGGGGGCTTGCTTGCCGCGGGGGCAGGGCTGGAGCCCAGCCAAGGCGAGGGGTAGAGAGAGGAAGGTCAGGGCCCCACGCAAGAGGACATTTCTGGTGACCGAGGGCGCGTCCCACGGGGAGTGGACTCTGTCTCCGGAGGAATTCGAGCCTTCCCCGGGCGTGCCGAGGACTCCCTGTGGTCAGAGGCTGGGCCGGCGAGGGTGCGTGGTGGTCTCACTCCGCCTCGGGGGCTCGGCCATCCCTGGCCCTGCTCCTCTAATGGACGCCGTGCTGCCCAGAGGCCTTGGAGCCCACGCTGTCACACCCGACGCCCAGGCCAGCTGTCCGGCAGCCACGGGGCAGAGGCGGGCTCTGAGGCCCCTGGACAGCTCGGCCGAGCTTGGTGGGAGGGCTGATGTGCCTGGCCTGCTTGTTTATTCCGTTTGTAAATAACGGCTAGACTGCAGCTTTTAGAGAGGTTTCCGGTTCACAGCAGAACTGAGCGGAAGGTGCAGAGCAGCCTCGTCTCCCGGCCTCTCTCCTGGGCGCCCACAGCCTGCCCGCCAGACGGGACGTTTGTCACAACTGACGAGCCCGTGCTGACAGGTCATCGTCACCCGGAGGCCATGGTTCACGTCACGGTCCGCTCGTGGCGTTGGACATTCCGTGGATTTGGGCGGGTGGACAGTGACGGGTGTAGCAGAGAGTCTCTCCGGCACCCCTGGGGGCCCAGGAAGGTCAGCTCTAGACTCTCGGTCTGAGAAGTGGGTCCTCAGTGAAGACGGCGCACAGAGGCCAGCATGTCTGTCCCCCCAGTGCCCACGGCAGACGGCAGGGCAGGGGCAACGCGGCCTCACAGCAGAGGTCGGTGGCGGGTCTGACGGAACCATGGTGCCCACTGGGCTGCGTGACTGAGGGCACAGCACCTGGGAAGACGAGGACCCGCTGTGCGAGCGTGGCCGTGAGCGGCACTTCCCGTGCTCGGGCTCGCGGGCAGAGCGGCTCAGGAGCGGTCAGAGGAGGGACTCGGAGGAGGCGGCGAGGACGGGGATGGGGAGGCAGAGCCCTGGCTCTGGTGCAGGCGCAGGGGGGCTTGCTTGCCGCGGGGGCAGGGCTGGAGCCCAGCCAAGGCGAGGGGTAGAGAGAGGAAGGTCAGGGCCCCACGCAAGAGGACATTTCTGGTGACCGAGGGCGCGTCCCACGGGGAGTGGACTCTGTCTCCGGAGGAATTCGAGCCTTCCCCGGGCGTGCCGAGGACTCCCTGTGGTCAGAGGCTGGGCCGGCGAGGGTGCGTGGTGGTCTCACTCCGCCTCGGGGGCTCGGCCATCCCTGGCCCTGCTCCTCTAATGGACGCCGTGCTGCCCAGAGGCCTTGGAGCCCACGCTGTCACACCCGACGCCCAGGCCAGCTGTCCGGCAGCCACGGGGCAGAGGCGGGCTCTGAGGCCCCTGGACAGCTCGGCCGAGCTTGGTGGGAGGGCTGATGTGCCTGGCCTGCTTGTTTATTCCGTTTGTAAATAACGGCTAGACTGCAGCTTTTAGAGAGGTTTCCGGTTCACAGCAGAACTGAGCGGAAGGTGCAGAGCAGCCTCGTCTCCCGGCCTCTCTCCTGGGCGCCCACAGCCTGCCCGCCAGACGGGACGTTTGTCACAACTGACGAGCCCGTGCTGACAGGTCATCGTCACCCGGAGGCCATGGTTCACGTCACGGTCCGCTCGTGGCGTTGGACATTCCGTGGATTTGGGCGGGTGGACAGTGACGGGGACTCACCCTAGTAGCTTCGTAGAGAGAAGTCTCGTCGCCCTGGGCACCCCCTGGGGGTTGCCCCACGCCCGGCCGGCCCCGGTCTTCCACTGTCCTGAAGGTTGGCCTCTGCAGAACGAGGTGCTCGAGGTGGAATCATGCAGCGTGTAGACTTCTCAGGCGAGCTTCGCCCACTCCGGGACAAGCAGTTAAGCTTGCTCCGTGTCTCTCAATGGTCGGATGTCTGCCGTTTTCTTTAACTGAAACCAGAGGCTAAAAACAGACAATGAGGTGCGAGCACTCGTGATTCAGGGGAGGAGAGACCGGGGGACGTGGAAGCCAGGAGAGGCCAAGGCCCGGCCTGGCAGGGTCCGCTCTGGGGAGGGAGGAGTGGGGAGGGGCAGGGAGGGGCGGGGGGCCGGAGAGGTGGGGGGCGGCGAGGCCAGGCGCAGCCTGCTGTCGGGCTCACGGCCCCTCTGCGAGCGGCAGGGGGCCTGCGCCGAGAGCCGGTGGTGCAGGTGTAACCCAGCAGGACCCTATGGGGTCTTCCCAGGTAGACCCCCATCTGTGTCCTCCACCTGCCTTCTGTCGGTAGAAGCACTTCAGTCAAAGAATAAACTAAAGCAGAGAAGTGAGCGAATGCAGAAAGGAAAGCAGTCAAACAAAACAAAATGATAACGCGTAAGCCATTAAGCACAGTCAAGCACCCTTAGTTCCTAGAGATAATACTCGGAGTCGTTTCCTACGAGCTGGCTCGCGGCTGCTGAGACGCCCACCCGGTGAGAAGTCCCCTGGACGTGGCCTGTGCTGTGCTGGGTCGCTTCGGGCGTGTCTGACCCTGTGCGACCCCGTGGGCCGCAGCCCGCCAGGCCCTTTGTCCGTGGGATTCTGCAGGCAGGAGCACCGCGGTGGAGCCGTTCCCTCCTCCGGGGACCTTCCTGACCCGGGACTGAGCCCACGTCTCGGACGTCTACCTGGGCCGGGAGGCAGGCCCTGCACCACCAGCGCCGCCAGGAGGCCCGAGCGCCGCCCAGCAGTGTGCTCATCCCCGACGAGCTGGGGCCAGAACGTCCGTGATGCTGGCTCCCCAGGACCTGCCCCCAGCCAGGCAGGAGGTCCGGAGCTGACCGCACCTGGCCCTTGAGCGTAGGGAGATGTCTCGTTTCGCCTCCGGGTGGCGGGGACACGCCGTCTTGAGGGCGCTGGCCTTCGTGGCTCCCTCTGCCTGGTGAAGCAACGGAACTGCTGTTTCTACCTCACTCAAAACTGCGCCTCTGAGAGTTCACCCAGCGCCAGGCGCAGAGCGCGCGTTTCGGCAGCAGGCGTCTGGGGGCGGGCCGGCGGCCTGGGCCTGGTGGGGGTGGGTGAGAGGCGGGGCTGCGCAGGGCACCGGGCGGGGAGGCGGGAGGCGTGAGGTCTGACTGGGAGCGGGAAAGGCGGGGGACAGGGGCTCAGGCTGGGGCGCCCCGAGTTCCTGGGGCCGGGGCACCTCCTCTCAGGATGCAGACCCTCCTCCCTCCGGGTCCTGAGCACGTGGGTTCCGCTCCCACTGGTCAGCGGAGGCCCTTCCTGCCCCTACTGCCCAGGTCGCCATCCTGCCCGGGCCGTGCCACGTGCGAGGAGGGAGCAGTGGGTGCTGGCTGGGCGGGGGACACCAGTGTGGGGCCCGAGTCTGTCACCCGAGGCCCTGGGGCCCGGGAGGCTCTGAGGCAGGTTTCTGGGGGCTCCTGTCCCCTACGTGTCTCCCGGCTCTGCAGGTAGGTGGGTGTTTTCTCTGTGACTGCTGGCATTTGGGAAAGACCTGGGGGTTTCTGTTTCCTTTCCCCATCGGTTAGTGCAACCATTTCATTTTTGTCCGTGGGATCCCTGCAGCCCAGGTGAGAAGTCCCCTGGACGTGGCCTGTGCTGTGCTGGGTCGCTTCGGGCGTGTCTGACCCTGTGCGACCCCGTGGGCCGCAGCCCGCCAGGCCCTTTGTCCGTGGGATTCTGCAGGCAGGAGCACCGCGGTGGAGCCGTTCCCTCCTCCGGGGACCTTCCTGACCCGGGACTGAGCCCACGTCTCGGACGTCTACCTGGGCCGGGAGGCAGGCCCTGCACCACCAGCGCCGCCAGGAGGCCCGAGCGCCGCCCAGCAGTGTGCTCATCCCCGACGAGCTGGGGCCAGAACGTCCGTGATGCTGGCTCCCCAGGACCTGCCCCCAGCCAGGCAGGAGGTCCGGAGCTGACCGCACCTGGCCCTTGAGCGTAGGGAGATGTCTCGTTTCGCCTCCGGGTGGCGGGGACACGCCGTCTTGAGGGCGCTGGCCTTCGTGGCTCCCTCTGCCTGGTGAAGCAACGGAACTGCTGTTTCTACCTCACTCAAAACTGCGCCTCTGAGAGTTCACCCAGCGCCAGGCGCAGAGCGCGCGTTTCGGCAGCAGGCGTCTGGGGGCGGGCCGGCGGCCTGGGCCTGGTGGGGGTGGGTGAGAGGCGGGGCTGCGCAGGGCACCGGGCGGGGAGGCGGGAGGCGTGAGGTCTGACTGGGAGCGGGAAAGGCGGGGGACAGGGGCTCAGGCTGGGGCGCCCCGAGTTCCTGGGGCCGGGGCACCTCCTCTCAGGATGCAGACCCTCCTCCCTCCGGGTCCTGAGCACGTGGGTTCCGCTCCCACTGGTCAGCGGAGGCCCTTCCTGCCCCTACTGCCCAGGTCGCCATCCTGCCCGGGCCGTGCCACGTGCGAGGAGGGAGCAGTGGGTGCTGGCTGGGCGGGGGACACCAGTGTGGGGCCCGAGTCTGTCACCCGAGGCCCTGGGGCCCGGGAGGCTCTGAGGCAGGTTTCTGGGGGCTCCTGTCCCCTACGTGTCTCCCGGCTCTGCAGGTAGGTGGGTGTTTTCTCTGTGACTGCTGGCATTTGGGAAAGACCTGGGGGTTTCTGTTTCCTTTCCCCATCGGTTAGTGCAACCATTTCATTTTTTCAGTTGATGGTATATATCACCTGCAAACACTCCCCTGTGCGTTCCGTTCTGCTTTGTCGCTTTGATTAGAACTGCTAAAATAATACTCAACAACACGGCGAGGGCGGGCTCTGCCAGCCCTGCGTGCAGCGGAGGTTTCCTTACACGTGAAGAAGCCGAAAACTGACAAATAATGCTTATCCTGAGGAGGGGACGCGCTTTTATCCCAAGCCTGGAAACGTCTTTTGCCCCATCAGGAAATGCCGGTTTTTACCGGAGAGCTTTTATGAATGGGACGATGTCACCACAGCTCTGGCCCAGCCTCCGCCTGCCTCCCCGTCCCCCGAGGGTCCTGTCCACACGGACGCAAAGCGAGGCCGGGCCGGGCCCAGGCTCGGTCTGCTCACCGCCGCCCGCGCCGTCTGCGGCGCCGAGCCAGGCTCTCGGGGCGCGGCGGGACCGCGGCTGGTCTGCTCCGTGTCAGGCCCGGGGGTGGGGTCGTCGGGCTTCCGGTGGCGCCTGTCTCGTGGCTGAGCGCTGGCCCGCGCTCCTCCGCGAGGCGCTGGCTCGCAGCGTTTCCAGAGGTGGCTCCGATCGCCCTTCCTGCCCGGCTTCCTGCCCGCTCAGCCTCTGCGTCTCGAGCCCCTTCTGGAAGACGGTGCTTGGTTCCGGGAGTCACTTTCCTGGATCGGCTTGCTGGTCGCACGTTCTGTTGTGTAGGAAGGCCTTTGCAGTTTCCGGGGTTTTCTTTCCGTTGGTTTTTGGAGGTTTCCCTACTTCCCTGTTTTTTCTCCCAAAGATCTAGAGGTCGGGTTCCGTTGGTCCCCAGTCCCGTGAGCGCCCGCCGCTCCTCCGTTCTTGTGACTCTGGGAGTTCTGGTGCACAGCCTCTGTTTCCCTTTTTTTCTCATTTAACCGGAAACCCGGGGCGTCCCTCCGCGTGGCCTTGGCTGTGCTGTTCGCGTTTCCACTCACTAAACTCTTCTTGCTGCAATTTCCAGAAAACTGACTGTTTAGAATATTGATTTCCTCTTTAAACACAGAATTATTCATGTATGTGTTTCGAATTGCATGTGGTGGGACTTTCTCCTTAAACCTTATCCATTTCCGTGACGTTTCCTGGTGTTAATTGAACCGTCGACAGATAATAAGACTCGCAGTTTCTCTCTGCTGCAGTTTATCGTGGTTTTTATTCTGGGGTCTTATTTATGATCAGCATTTACAAACCCTTCATGAATTTTAGAGGAAAAGCGTGTGCTTGGTCTGAACAGGGTATTTATTAAACCGGCCTTATTAATCGTATTCTTCACCCCTCCAGCTGCGTCTGTTTGTGTCCACTTCAGTGTTGAAGTCTGAGTTGTGGGTTAGATTCTTTCACCCTAATTGCTTTTCTGTCAAATTTGAAAATACTTTTATTCGTCTTGGTCTCATATAAAAATTTCAGTGCTTTGTTCTTTAGCTCATCCAAGTTCACTCTAGTGATTCCGTGACTCGGGTTGTAACTTCTGTCCGTGCAAAACGCCGTCTCTTGTGTTTCCTGCGTTCGCGTCTGGTCGCCAGTCGGGACCTCTGCCCCACCGTGTCCTGGCCCCTCGCTCGGCATCCTTGCGCCCTCGGTCAGCGCCCTCCATGTGGATTTTGTTCTGGGACCTGGTGTGTTTCCTGAGGTCACTTAGTGGCACAAGAGACACTTTAAATCCAGTGGCCCAGTGAGCTGCCCCTCCGCGCCCGCGTTTTGTCCTAGGACGGAAGTGGTCTCGGCTTTGCCATCGCTGTGACCTTCCAGGGGGTCACTTCTGTCTCCCAGGGGCAGCGGTGGGTTCCCTGTGCGGCCTGCCCCCTCCGGCTGTGCCCTGTGGGGGGCTCGGCCCTCCCTGCCTGGCTGCTGAGGGAACAGAGCCCGGTGTCCAAGTGGACCTCCGGCCGCTTTCCCCAGAGAATGCTGACTGAGCCCTGAGCTCTGCCCCCGGGACTGTGAGAGGGCAGTTAAGTCCTAGACGGGCAGTCTGACCTGGGCAGGACCCTCAGTCTCCCCCGAGGCAGTAGTGCGGTGGGTGGGGCGCTCTTGCCCAAGGACACTGTCCCCACCCAGTTTCTCGGGAGCAGAGTCCCGGGCGCCCCGTGGCCTTGGCTGTGCTGTTCGCGTTCCACTCACTAAACTCTTCTTGCTGCAATTTCCAGAAAACTGACTGTTTAGAATATTGATTTCCTCTTTAAACACAGAATTATTCATGTATGTGTTTCGAATTGCATGTGGTGGGACTTTCTCCTTAAACCTTATCCATTTCCGTGACGTTTCCTGGTGTTAATTGAACCGTCGACAGATAATAAGACTCGCAGTTTCTCTCTGCTGCAGTTTATCGTGGTTTTTATTCTGGGGTCTTATTTATGATCAGCATTTACAAACCCTTCATGAATTTTAGAGGAAAAGCGTGTGCTTGGTCTGAACAGGGTATTTATTAAACCGGCCTTATTAATCGTATTCTTCACCCCTCCAGCTGCGTCTGTTTGTGTCCACTTCAGTGTTGAAGTCTGAGTTGTGGGTTAGATTCTTTCACCCTAATTGCTTTTCTGTCAAATTTGAAAATACTTTTATTCGTCTTGGTCTCATATAAAAATTTCAGTGCTTTGTTCTTTAGCTCATCCAAGTTCACTCTAGTGATTCCGTGACTCGGGTTGTAACTTCTGTCCGTGCAAAACGCCGTCTCTTGTGTTTCCTGCGTTCGCGTCTGGTCGCCAGTCGGGACCTCTGCCCCACCGTGTCCTGGCCCTCGCTCGGCATCCTTGCGCCCTCGGTCAGCGCCCTCCATGTGGATTTTGTTCTGGGACCTGGTGTGTTTCCTGAGGTCACTTAGTGGCACAAGAGACACTTTAAATCCAGTGGCCCAGTGAGCTGCCCCTCCGCGCCCGCGTTTTGTCCTAGGACGGAAGTGGTCTCGGCTTTGCCATCGCTGTGACCTTCCAGGGGGTCACTTCTGTCTCCCAGGGGCAGCGGTGGGTTCCCTGTGCGGCCTGCCCCCTCCGGCTGTGCCCTGTGGGGGGCTCGGCCCTCCCTGCCTGGCTGCTGAGGGAACAGAGCCCGGTGTCCAAGTGGACCTCCGGCCGCTTTCCCCAGAGAATGCTGACTGAGCCCTGAGCTCTGCCCCCGGGACTGTGAGAGGGCAGTTAAGTCCTAGACGGGCAGTCTGACCTGGGCAGGACCCTCAGTCTCCCCCGAGGCAGAAGTGCGGTGGGTGGGGCGCTCTTGCCCAAGGACACTGTCCCCACCCAGTTTCTCGGGGAGCAGAGTCCCGGCAGCCGCCGCACCAGGGCGTCCCGGTGGCCGCCCCCATGGCCTCTGCAACTCACAGGGCCTCTGGCCTGCACGTGCTTTGTGTCCAAGAAGAGGACGTGGCTCGGATTCCCAGACGGTGCTGGCCCTGCTGGTGGGGGTGGGCGTGGGCTGGGGCCCGGGGCTGCCTCATCTCCGCCCCAGCCCACCCTGGATCAGTAAACAGGCTTCCAAGGGCAGCCTGCCTGTGTCTGATTCTCCCGCCCGAGGCTGTGGGTTTACGCACCAGCACTGTCCTGAGGGCCGAGGGCCGCCTGGGAGGGGAGCCGCTGACCTGCCGGCTGGGCAGGGCCGCCGGGAGGGGAGAAGCCGGGGCTGGGTGGGGCGCGCCAGGGTCTCCCTAGCCTTTCAGCTCCCTTGGGGCCCTGGGTGTCTTGCATGGCTCAGCGCTCAGCAGTCAGACGCAGCAGCATCGTGCATGTGCATGGACGCACGTGCACACGCACGCACACACACATACATGCACACGCATGCAGGCACCCGGAGAGTCACCATGGGTACCCAGCCCTCAGGATGGGCTCCTGCCGCCTCCTCCAGACCGAGGCTGGGCTCCGGGCGTCGGTGCACTTGGGCGTCCGTGTTCCGCCTCCCGCGTGCTGTCAGTGGGCCGTGCCGAGGCCCAGGGCCCAGGGCGCAGGCCCCGCGGGCTGCCGCCGGGCTCCTCCGCTCCCCAGCCGTGACGGGCTGAGTCGTCCAGACTCCCCGGCCGCAGGTTCCCCCGCAGGACGGGCACAGTCAGGGCGCCATCTTCACAGGTCACTGGGACTCACCCACGTAGCGCAGCGCCGGGACCGTGGGAGGTGCCTCGCGAGCCCACTGTCATCACGGTGAGGTGGGACTGGGGCTGCCTCAGGGAAACCGCCAAGTCCCAGAGCCCCGCCGAGCTGGGGGCAGAGACGCCCCCACCAGGGCAGCAGCACTGGGGACCAGTTGCTGTGAAGAGCACCCGGGGCGGCTGCTGTTTCCAAAAGCACCAGGAGGGCTTCACAGCGCTGGCATTTGAGCAGAGGATTGGAGGAGGTGAGGCCGGGAGCTTGTGTCTGTCATTGGGAGAAGAGTGTGTGCAAAGGCCCCGGGGTGGACGAGAAGTGGAGGACCAGTGCCAGGTGTGGCCGGACGTGAGCAGGGTCCCCGGCTGGTGTGCGGAGGGGCAGGGGGGCGGGAGGCGAGGGCGGACGCGGGAACTTGTGAAGCTGGTGAGTCCCTGGTCTCAGCCTCTTCCCGGCCGCCGCCGGATCGTGGCGGGTTCCGCTCTCACACTCATCTGCCCTCCGGGAACTCTCACAGTTGGTGCCTTCCCTCCATGTCCTGGGGGCCCCCTCTGTGCCACCTGCTCCATGACCCACCTCTCTGCCTGCCTTTCTTCTTCTTATATACTTAATTTTTAAGTTTTCTTGACCTCCCCAGCCCTGGAGCCGCTCACACGGACTCTGTTGGAGAGACCCTGAGACCTGGAGATGCGAGGCCCATCCTGTCGGCACCCCACCGCTGTGTCTCCCCCCACACTCCGGGCACCTCTGCCCCGCCCAGGAATGGGAGCTCCCCTTCTGTGCTGAGGTTTCTGCCTGTCGGCACTGTTTGCCGCCCACTCTCGAAGCAGCGTCTCCATCTGCCCGTCTCTGCTGGCGACAGGTACCCACAGCAGAGCGCTCAGGGCTCTGGGAGCCCTGCCACCGTCCCTCCCATTGTCCCCTACTGCTGGGTGTCAGGGAGGCAGCCCTGGCCGGGTGCAGAGGGCGGGCCGGGGTCCTTCAAGCTGAGGATGCAGAGGCTTCCTTGCTGAGCGGGGCTGTCGGTGGCCCCGCCGAGGAGGGCACACCTCTCTGGCCAAGAGCGCCAGAGCGCAAGCGGCTGAAGGAAGGGAGGCGGACGGGCCTCTCGGCCCCTTGTGCGGTGGGAGTGGGGACCCCGGCTTCCACCCAGCAGCGGATTGCTCAGTCCCGAGGCCGAGGCTCGTTTCCAAAAGCACCAGGAGGGCTTCACAGCGCTGGCATTTGAGCAGAGGATTGGAGGAGGTGAGGCCGGGAGCTTGTGTCTGTCATTGGGAGAAGAGTGTGTGCAAAGGCCCCGGGGTGGACGAGAAGTGGAGGACCAGTGCCAGGTGTGGCCGGACGTGAGCAGGGTCCCCGGCTGGTGTGCGGAGGGGCAGGGGGGCGGGAGGCGAGGGCGGACGCGGGAACTTGTGAAGCTGGTGAGTCCCTGGTCTCAGCCTCTTCCCGGCCGCCGCCGGATCGTGGCGGGTTCCGCTCTCACACTCATCTGCCCTCCGGGAACTCTCACAGTTGGTGCCTTCCCTCCATGTCCTGGGGGCCCCCTCTGTGCCACCTGCTCCATGACCCACCTCTCTGCCTGCCTTTCTTCTTCTTATATACTTAATTTTTAAGTTTTCTTGACCTCCCCAGCCCTGGAGCCGCTCACACGGACTCTGTTGGAGAGACCCTGAGACCTGGAGATGCGAGGCCCATCCTGTCGGCACCCCACCGCTGTGTCTCCCCCCACACTCCGGGCACCTCTGCCCCGCCCAGGAATGGGAGCTCCCCTTCTGTGCTGAGGTTTCTGCCTGTCGGCACTGTTTGCCGCCCACTCTCGAAGCAGCGTCTCCATCTGCCCGTCTCTGCTGGCGACAGGTACCCACAGCAGAGCGCTCAGGGCTCTGGGAGCCCTGCCACCGTCCCTCCCATTGTCCCCTACTGCTGGGTGTCAGGGAGGCAGCCCTGGCCGGGTGCAGAGGGCGGGCCGGGGTCCTTCAAGCTGAGGATGCAGAGGCTTCCTTGCTGAGCGGGGCTGTCGGTGGCCCCGCCGAGGAGGGCACACCTCTCTGGCCAAGAGCGCCAGAGCGCAAGCGGCTGAAGGGAAGGGAGGCGGACGGGCCTCTCGGCCCCTTGTGCGGTGGGAGTGGGGACCCCCGGCTTCCACCCAGCAGCGGATTGCTCAGTCCCCGAGGCCGAGGGCTCGTCTCCAAGCAGACCCTGCCCCGCTCCCCAGGAGGCACCAGCTGCGTCCGGGCGCTCAGACTCTGCCGGGGAAACAAAACTCCCAAGCACAGCTCATGGGGTGCCAGGCAGGGCTGGGGGGCCTGGGTGGGAGCTGCGTCTGCCGGCGGGCCACCCCTCCCCACCCCACGGCTCGGCTCCTTCTCCAGGGCCCTGGCTGCCGGGTCTGGGTGGACGGAAGCCTCCGTTCTCTCTGCGGGGCGCTCGCCCCGAGCCCCGTGTGCAGGGCCTTCTCCTGAGGCCTGGCTGCGTCCCCTGGCTGCCGGCGACTCGGGGCCGCTGGCTGTTCCGTCTGGCTCCAGGCTCCCTGCCCTGGGCTGCCCTGAGCAGCGGGCACACCGAGGGGCGAGGCCATCCCCTCTGCGACCTCCCTGAGGGGCGCAGGTGGTTGGCGGTTTGGGGGGTCTCTGAGGAGGGGCTCCTCGCGCTGGTGGGGCTCCTGCCGTCTCCTCGGGGGCCGTGCCCTGGCCTCGAGCTACTGCGGCTGGGCTGTGGCATCTCGAGGCTGGCAGCTGCGTCACGTGCTCCAGGGCGTAAGGCAAGCGGCGTGCTGATCAGAGAGGCGACTCCAGCACCTCGGAGGCAGAGCCCTCGGGGACCCGGTTTTGCATCCAGGCCGCTGCCGCGGTTCTGGATCTCTTCCCTCCTGGTTGGTTCTGGATCTCTTCCCTCCTGGTTGGTTCTGGATCTCTTCCCTCCTGGTTGGTTCTGGATCTCTTCCCTCCTGGTTGCTAATTCTGACGGTGCTCACGGCCCACGGGGACGCGGGCGGCTGCGCCTCCTGACGGGGAGCAGGGCTTCACAGAAGAGCCGCCGGCCTGGCGCCTGCATGCTTTCTGGATCACTGCTCCCGCGTCGCCCGCGCTAACAGCCCCGCGCTGACCGTCAGGTTCAATGCCTCACCGTGTGATCCGACATGGCGGCTGTCGGGGCCAGGCCGGGGACAGCCTGCAGCCCCGAATGATCTGATCCGTCCAAAACGTCTTACTGCTGCCTGTGGGGCACAAACCCAAACTCCCCTGTGACCAGAGGGGCTTCCTGCGGCCAGGAGGAGAGCCTGCCACCCACCCACAGACGACAGAGGGACGGACGGAGCGACAGCCTGGGGCTCCCCGCAGGATTGCTCAGTCCCGAGGCCGAGCTCGTCTCAAGCAGACCCTGCCCCGCTCCCCAGGAGGCACCAGCTGCGTCCGGGCGCTCAGACTCTGCCGGGGAAACAAAACTCCCAAGCACAGCTCATGGGGTGCCAGGCAGGGCTGGGGGGCCTGGGTGGGAGCTGCGTCTGCCGGCGGGCCACCCCTCCCCACCCCACGGCTCGGCTCCTTCTCCAGGGCCCTGGCTGCCGGGTCTGGGTGGACGGAAGCCTCCGTTCTCTCTGCGGGGCGCCGCCCGAGCCCGTGTGCAGGGCCTTCTCCTGAGGCCTGGCTGCGTCCCCTGGCTGCCGGCGACTCGGGGCCGCTGGCTGTTCCGTCTGGCTCCAGGCTCCCTGCCCTGGGCTGCCCTGAGCAGCGGGCACACCGAGGGGCGAGGCCATCCCCTCTGCGACCTCCCTGAGGGGCGCAGGTGGTTGGCGGTTTGGGGGGTCTCTGAGGAGGGGCTCCTCGCGCTGGTGGGGCTCCTGCCGTCTCCTCGGGGGCCGTGCCCTGGCCTCGAGCTACTGCGGCTGGGCTGTGGCATCTCGAGGCTGGCAGCTGCGTCACGTGCTCCAGGGCGTAAGGCAAGCGGCGTGCTGATCGGAGAGGCGACTCCAGCACCTCGGAGGCAGAGCCCTCGGGGACCCGGTTTTGCATCCAGGCCGCTGCCGCGGTTCTGGATCTCTTCCCTCCTGGTTGGTTCTGGATCTCTTCCCTCCTGGTTGGTTCTGGATCTCTTCCCTCCTGGTTGGTTCTGGATCTCTTCCCTCCTGGTTGCTAATTCTGACGGTGCTCACGGCCCACGGGGACGCGGGCGGCTGCGCCTCCTGACGGGGAGCAGGGCTTCACAGAAGAGCCGCCGGCCTGGCGCCTGCATGCTTTCTGGATCACTGCTCCCGCGTCGCCCGCGCTAACAGCCCCGCGCTGACCGTCAGGTTCAATGCCTCACCGTGTGATCCGACATGGCGGCTGTCGGGGCCAGGCCGGGGACAGCCTGCAGCCCCGAATGATCTGATCCGTCCAAAACGTCTTACTGCTGCCTGTGGGGCACAAACCCAAACTCCCCTGTGACCAGAGGGGCTTCCCTGCGGCCAGGAGGGGGAGAGCCTGCCCCACCCACCCCACAGACGACAGAGGGACGGACGGGCAGCCAGACAGACAACTGGGGACTACGAGCAAATCTCAAAACAGTAAATCCAGTCCTGCAAGGTAAGCGAGAAGGACTCAGAGCGGATGAGACCTTGATCTGCGCTGAGCACTCAGACATCAGGTGAGGACTCTCTCCACGTGGAGCGGGCTGGGGGCTCGGGCCGGGGGGCCGGCCAGGGCAGCCAGCGGAGGGGACCAGCGCTTCGCCCGATTGGCCTGGCCCTGAGCCCTGGGGAGCGTGTTCGCCCAAACCGAGCGAGTCTGAGCGGGAAGCGCTCACCCTCAAGAGTGAATGCTGTCCTCGCGGACCGTGAGCCTGGGGCGCAGGGCAGGGCGCTGCCTGGGGAGGTGGCCCCCGTGCCCTTACCTGGGCGCTGGCCTGTGTGCACCTTTCCCTGGGGACGCGTCTTCGTCTGCACACAGCTCTGGCAGCGCCTATGATCGTGCCTCTGACTTTCACGACTTGTTTGATTTTGCTGAAGTGAAATTCATGTAACAGGATCATTTTATTTATTTATTTATTTAGTTTAAAGATTTATTTATATATTTATTTTGGGCAGGGGTCGGGTAGGGGAGGGAGGGGGCGGGCGGGCCACTTCTATTGGTCTTTCATTTGTCTATTTTCATGCATCTTTGTTCTTTGGCCCGTGCGGGCCTCCCATCGCGGTGGCCTCTGTCGTCGCAGAGCGCCGGCTCTGGGCGCATGTGCTCCAGAGCTCCGGCTCGGTAATTGGACACATCGGTCCAGCCGCTCCGCGGCACGTGGGATCCTCCGAGGCCAGGGCTCGAACCGGCGCCCCTGGCACTGCAAGGCGGTGTCCTTACCCACTGGACCATCAGGGAAGCCCCTTATTACCTTAAAAATTTAAAAACATTATGTAAATGTTAGATGGCACCTGGTCTTACTTGCCGCACCTGAACTCGTGGTTGCTGCGTGTGGGCTCCGGTTCCCTGACCAGGGATCCCTGTGGTCCCACCGTCAGCCGCCGATTCAGGCAGTGTGTACTCAGAGTTTGGATCTCGCTCCTCCCAGCACCGGGTCTCCCCCACAGTCCAGCTCCCGACGGCCCTGAACGCCCGTCCCTGGCTCGTCACGCGGGAAGGCCGAGCCTTGCGTCCCCAGTCTCTGCAGACGGAGCCGCGCTCCAGGAAGCCAGAGCCCTGATTCGTGCGCCTTCCAGATGCCCCTTCCCAAGGCTGACCCTCCTATACCCTCTGTCTGCCCTGAGGGGCTCCCCGGTGTCGCGCCATGGCTGGGGGTCACTTGGCCGGTGTTTATGACCGTCATCTCTGAGAAGGCCCTGTGTCCACGTTAGCTCCTGCGGGTATTTCGAGCACTGTGTTTGATTTTGGCCGGCAAGCCCTTTCCCGTGGATCTTTTTCTTAAAGTATCCTTAACTATCTAAATAATTGTTCTGGATTCAAAGCCACCATTTGAGAGGTTTTAGAGTGAAGACATGAAGGTCCACCTGGCTGCTCCCAGGAGTCTCCTCGCCCCAGAAGCTCGCGGATTTCCCTCTGGATCCTGTGGATGCCGCGGGCTCTCTGAGGACCAGGGCTTCCTTGAGAGGACGGGCGCTCTAAAGCGGCTCAGCGGGAAGGGACTGTTTGCACTGGGCTTTGTTTCATTGACCCCGAGTTGAACGTACGGAGTCCATTTGCCACCACGTTACCTAAGACGGCTTCCAGGATCAGGTCCATCCGGAGTGGGATCCACTTAGCACCCAGGGCCCTGTGCCTCGAGCTGCGTACAGGTCAGGCCTCCACCGTCCGGGCGGCCGCCTGTCCTCACGCAGGCGAGGGGCCCCCGGGAAAGGTTAATGGATGCAAAGCTCTGGGCTTCCCTCCACAAGCAGGTAATGATGCCGTGCAGGAGACATTTCCATTTTCACTCTGCTTAGTGGTGGATATTTGTGCTTTTCAGCTTTAACCACTCCATTTAGGACGTTTGCTTGGGGAAGGCCGTCTTGCAGGAGGTCAAGGCCGTCCTTTCCCAGAAATGTGCGCTCGGATCGTCTGCAGGAGTGTGAACGCCGCGCCCGGGGGCAGTGGATCCTGACCCCATTTCCAGAGACTTCCCGGGAGCCACGTGCACTTTCATTAGTCCCGGTCTATGGGTGGGGGGCGACAAGGACCCCCGGCAGCTCTCCCTGGGCCGAGGGGCCGTCCCGGCTGTGCCGGGGTGGGAGCCAGCCTAGCCTGCTTGCTTAGCCGGATGTCCCGAGGGAGTGGTCGCCGAGGTCCCGGGCCGTGGGCAGCCCGGCTGAGAGCAGGCTGCCGCGGCCCCGAGCCGATGAGGGTGGGGCTGAGGAGGAGAGGCGTCGGGGTGCAGGGGGAGCTCTGGAGCATGTGCCGTGTCCAGAGTTTGGGGAGGCTGGCCTCGCGCTGGTGGGTGTGCCCTTGGCCTTCAGCCTCGGGTGTTCGTCGGAAAAGCCTGTTCCCCCACTGAGAGGGCCAACCTCATGGATGCTTGGTTGTCGGCAGGACCCCCGCCTACTCCAAAGGAGTGGGGGCTGGACCTGAGGCCCTGAGTCCCTTTGCGATGAGAGGAGGGGACAGTCTTCTGAGACCCTCCGGGACGGAGGCTGGAGAGGACTTTGCTTTGCTGTCCCCAGTTCCCAGTCTGAAAAATGGCCTTGTCCTTCAGCCGCTCAGTGGCCATTCCTGGCCCGGGGCGAGCCGGGAGCACTGGGTGCAGCAGCCAGGGCGGGCCCCGGGGAGGCCTTTGGGGGGCGTGCCTGAGCGAGCAGAGCCCGCCAAGGAAGCAAGCACCAGAAGAGGCCGTGATCTGACCAGGTGGCCGGGGGTGGGCGCGTGCTTGTGCAGCTGACCCCTGCGGCCGAGCCCCGGCGGCGCCGTGCCCCCAGCGCAGGGCGAGAGGAAGGGCCGCAGACGGCGCTGCTGTGTGTCCTGCCCCACCTTCCCTTGCTACTGGGAGCCAAATGAAGTCATTTCCATTTCTCCAGTTTTTATTTTTTAAAGAAAACCTTTAATTACTAGTTCTACTGGATATGGAATAAATACCAAACAGATGTTAGCAGCATGTGGAGGACGAGCAGCTCCTGTGCGGAAAATAAATTTATTCTCCTTATCACGCTGTCGATGCAGGTTTCGTAAAGTCGCCAGGAGGACGCGCCTGAAGCGCCTCCGGGAACCCGGCGGGGCCGTGCCCTCTGCGGACGCCCACGCCCACCTTCGTCCTCCCCGCCCGCAGCGGGGCACCGCTCGGGTCCGCCGGGCTGGGACGCTCCTCAGGCTCGCCCCGGCTGCGGGCCCCCGTCTGGAGCTGGGCGCCGGCGTCCAGGCCGCGGGGCCGCCTGTCCTCAGGGCGGCTGGGAGGGGCGCTGGGCGGGGGCCGGGCCTCGGAGGCTGGGCCTGAGCGGACGCCCGTCGCGGGACCGGCTGTCACCGGCGCTGTCTTCTCACCTGTGCCCGTCTGCAGTGAGGTGACTTACTGTCACGGTTTAATTCTACTTTTCTGGCCTTGGGCTTAGTGGTGGTTTTTCTTGTGGGCTTCCTGGGAGCACAGGGATACTAGCTTACGTCGCGCGTGGTCATGATCATCCTCCTTCCTGGTTTGACCCTCTGATTTCTCCCTCCCAGACCTGAGCGGGGCGCCGCCTCTAGTCAGGGCGCCCCAGCCTCCCAACCGCAGGGCCTCCTGGGCGGACCCCGAGGAGGAGTCACCCGCCCCTCGTCCCCTGCAGAGCGTGTGTCTAGGGCAGGGATGTCCACAGAGGTGGGGACGTGATGTCTCTCCGTGTGCCTACAGATGGATGAATGTTATAAACAATTTTATTTTACTTGTGGCCACACTGGGTCTTCACGGCTGCGTGGGCTCTTCTCTGGTTTCTGCCGGTGCAGAGGCCCGCCCCAAGGAAGCAAGCACCAGAAGAGGCCGTGATCTGACCAGGTGGCCGGGGGTGGGCGCGTGCTTGTGCAGCTGACCCCTGCGGCCGAGCCCCGGCGGCGCCGTGCCCCCAGCGCAGGGCGAGAGGAAGGGCCGCAGATGGCGCTGCTGTGTGTCCTGCCCCACCTTCCCTTGCTACTGGGAGCCAAATGAAGTCATTTCCATTTCTCCAGTTTTTATTTTTTAAAGAAAACCTTTAATTACTAGTTCTACTGGATATGGAATAAATACCAAACAGATGTTAGCAGCATGTGGAGGACGAGCAGCTCCTGTGCGGAAAATAAATTTATTCTCCTTATCACGCTGTCGATGCAGGTTTCGTAAAGTCGCCAGGAGGACGCGCCTGAAGCGCCTCCGGGAACCCGGCGGGGCCGTGCCCTCTGCGGACGCCCACGCCCACCTTCGTCCTCCCCGCCCGCAGCGGGGCACCGCTCGGGTCCGCCGGGCTGGGACGCTCCTCAGGCTCGCCCCGGCTGCGGGCCCCCGTCTGGAGCTGGGCGCCGGCGTCCAGGCCGCGGGGCCGCCTGTCCTCAGGGCGGCTGGGAGGGGCGCTGGGCGGGGGCCGGGCCTCGGAGGCTGGGCCTGAGCGGACGCCCGTCGCGGGACCGGCTGTCACCGGCGCTGTCTTCTCACCTGTGCCCGTCTGCAGTGAGGTGACTTACTGTCACGGTTTAATTCTACTTTTCTGGCCTTGGGCTTAGTGGTGGTTTTTCTTGTGGGCTTCCTGGGAGCACAGGGATACTAGCTTACGTCGCGCGTGGTCATGATCATCCTCCTTCCTGGTTTGACCCTCTGATTTCTCCCTCCCAGACCTGAGCGGGGCGCCGCCTCTAGTCAGGGCGCCCCAGCCTCCCAACCGCAGGGCCTCCTGGGCGGACCCCGAGGAGGAGTCACCCGCCCCTCGTCCCCTGCAGAGCGTGTGTCTAGGGCAGGGATGTCCACAGAGGTGGGGACGTGATGTCTCTCCGTGTGCCTACAGATGGATGAATGTTATAAACAATTTTATTTTTTACTTGTGGCCACACTGGGTCTTCACGGCTGCGTGGGCTCTTCTCTGGTTTCTGCCGGTGGGCTTCTCGCGGGGGTGCGATCTCCTGCCGCAGAGCGCGGGCTCTGGGGCACACGGGCTTCAGAGCGCGGCCCCCGCAGTGCACGGGCTTGGCTGCTCCACGGTGTGTGGGGTCCTCCCGTATCGGGCGTCGAACCCGTGTCTCCCGCATCGGCAGGTGGGTTCTTTACCGCTGAGCCCCCGGGGAAACACGTGGAGGGATGAATTTTTAAAAAGTATATAAGTTTTAAAAGTTATGCTTCACAGAGTTTTTATAAAATCCTGGCCCTGTTCCCCGGGCTGTGCGGTCGCTCCTTCAGGCCCGGCTCGCCCCCCGGGGCTCCTAGCTCCCGCGCCTGCTCGTGGGGCCGGGTGCGGGGACGGCCGGGAGCCCGGCCGAGGCCAGCAGGGGCTCCGCTCCCAGGGTCGCCTGTCCGGTCACTCCGGGTCCCGGGGGGGAGCCTGGCAGGGTGCTGACGACCCCCAGTGGGCTCCGGGCGCCCGGGCGCCTCCGCAGAGCCCTGGCCCCTGCCCCCTCCAGTGGAGGAGCCGGCCGCAGCTGCTTCCTTTCCCCCAGGTTGCTGGGTGCAGCCTCCCTGCTGGAGTCCCGGGGAGGCCCCTGGACCACACGTGGGGAGCCGCGCCCCTGGACAGCGGCCTCGCTGGTCCGTCAGGCCCGCCGTGGCCCAGCGCGTCCTCCGGGAAGGCGCTGCCCCCAGCTCTCCCCTCTCTCCTCGGTCACAGCGCGAGCAGCCTTCTTGGTCAGAGGGTTGGATGGAAGGTGTCGGGGGTGAATAGATGGGGATTTGGTGTATAATCCATACTGCATTTCCAGTGAGGGGACAGGGTGGACACGCTCGGGTCCACCGCACCTGTGGTTAGAGAGAAAGATCGAGCGGTGGCTCTTGGCCCCAGGCACCTGGGAAGAGCGAGCTTTCTGGTGCTGGCCAGGGGCGGTCTTACCGCTTGCCGGAGAAGGAGGGAGACTTTGTAGGGTGTGACGTGGGGGCCTTCCAGAGCAGGACCTGGTGCCTGATTATGCAGACGTCAAACCTCAACCAGAAGTCTGTGTGTAACATGCGCTGTGACCAACAGGGAAAGAAGCCGCGGGGCGAGGGCCTGACAGAGCGCACGGGCAGGGCAGACCTCTGTGGTTCCCGAGCTGTCCCCCCGACTTCCAGAATGGTCGGCACCCACAGCAATAACATGATAGAAACACAAGAAAGGGGTAGGATTAGACAAACGGAGGAAGTAGATGTGGGGAAAAGGTCCGAAAAGATGCTCAAATGTACTGATACTCAGGCAGTAGAGATGAAAGGCGTGGTTCTTTGCCAGGAAGTTGTCCATCACATTAACAGCGGTGGATAAAGAACATTTTTCTGGGGTAGGGGGCAGGCCAGGGCTGCAGAGGAGGCCATTGCACAAAGGAGGAGTGGATGTAGCCCAGGGTAGCTGACGGTGTGATGTTTTACCTCCGATACTATCACTAATGAGTTAAAGTCGGATGTGCATGGACAGAAACTGGAATACATTCAAGTGAAAAACCCTGAAAACACCAAGAGTATACTCTGTCGATCCTGAAGTCAACCATCTACGTGTGCATGCGTGTGCAGGCCTGTGGACCCGCGTGTGCACACACGGCCACTCCGGGGAGCCGCTTCCCTGGTGGCACACACCTGCGGTCTGGCGGCCCCCGCTCCGGGCAGGCGTCTGGGCGGCGTGGAGATGCGACGTCGCGTCTGAGGGCTGGTCTCCCCCGAGAGGCGTTCACAGGGGACGCAGAGCAGAGCGGGGGCGTAGGAGCCCGCCCAGCGGGACGACGTCCAGACGTTAGAAACGCGCTGTCCCCAGGGGTATGAACATGTGTGCGCCGGGCTCAGGGCACCGTGTTTCTGGTTTTGAGCTCAGGATGGTGTGAACCTGGCTCGCAGTGGCGTTCTCTTCGCAGGGACGCTCTCCCGGCTGCCTCGCACCCTCCTGGTTCCAGCTCGAGGCTGAGCCTTCTGCCGGGTGCCCGCTCTCGCTCTGTGTCCCCGAGCCTGAATCCTGACCCTGCCTCCCGCGTGCTTGCTCTCCTCACCTCCGTCAGCCCTGCCTCTGGAGCGGGGATGAGGGGATATGGTACCAGGCGGTCTGTGTGCCAGCCCTCCACCCCGGCCCCGCCACCTCTGCCCCCCTGGGCGGTCACCACAGGGCCAGCATCACCGGGGCCCCGAGGACAGGTGTGAACTGGGTGAGAGAACGCTGGTCAAGGAGCTGGGAGGGGCTGGAAGTCAGGGGGCTGCTGAGGGCGGTGCCGGGACCCACAGGAGAGGAGGACCAGGGCTCGAGGGGGCGGGCCGCGGCCGGTGGGAAAAAGGCAGTCGGGAGAGACCCGGCCCTGGGGGCCGCACGGTCGCCTGCCTGCTGCCGCGGCCGCACAGGGGAGGACTGGCTGCTTGCCCGGGTCACAGGACCAGGCAGAGGCGGGGCCGCTGGCAGAGGGTGAAGCCCCCGCGAGGGTTGGTGAGAGCAGGCTGGAAAGAAAACACAGACCTTGTAAATCAAATGAGCTCAGCCGTCACCTGCAAAAACCCAATTACGGAGCAGATTAACTCAGAGTTCCAGATGCAACTGAACAAGCGAGGTGAGTTTGGCTCACACACAGCTTGCTGGACCGTGGCCGGGCTCGGGTGCCGTG
Organism: Tragulus kanchil; assembly: GCA_022376925.1. NCBI lineage: Eukaryota > Metazoa > Chordata > Mammalia > Artiodactyla > Tragulidae > Tragulus > Tragulus kanchil. The sequence goes on from JAIOJX010000004.1 coordinate 169,487,146, forward strand.
GCTCGGGGGAAGCCGCGGCCAAGGGCATCCGCAGCCAGGGCCGGGAGACCACAGTCCGGCCCGGTGCCCGCAGCCGCTGGGGAGCTTCAAGGACGCCCGCCGTCGGGGCTTTCCAGCCCAGCCTGTGAGGCAGGACAGCCGGTGGCTAGCTGGACCTGACGGCGGCCGAAAGTACCCAGGGGTCATCTGAGGGCAGACCGCCTAGCCTCCGAGAATGGGACACAGTTTATTCTGGGCCTAGATGGGCCCCTGAGAGGAGGCGGAGCCCAGGGAGGCGGATGGGAGAGGGCTGTCGGCTCAGGGAGCCGTCAGGGCAGCGCCTGTCCAGACCGTTTCCCTGCCCAGAAACTGAGTGTGGGGGCCTAAAACCAAGATGAAGAAATACACGGGGGTGCCCCCGGGAAGCACCGAGGCCTTCTCCCCCCCGGCCCCTCCCCAGCCTGGCGGCCCCAGCGTCTCAGCCTCAGAAGGGAGCCTGGCGAGGGCGGCGCAGGCCAGGGGGCTTCCTGGAGGAGGAGGGTTTCTGGTGATCCGAGAACAAAGACACAGGGCAGCGGACAGCTCAGAGGGCTGGATGGGAGTGCAAGACAAGTTCAAGCTGGAGGATGGGCACGGGGTGGGGTGTCCAGCTGGACAGCCGCACGGGAGGCTGGGGAGGGCGGGCCGTGGAGCAGACACCGTCATTCGCTCGAGTGAACCACCCGGACCTTGTGGAGTGGGGGCAGGGTTTCAGAGCAGTGCATTCTTACTATTTTTTAAGCTTCATTTTGTGTTGGGGTACAGCCAATTGACAGCGCTGTGAAAGTTTCCGGTGCGCGGCAGAGGGGCTCGGCGCACAGAGGCGTTCTCCCCAGGCTTCCCTCCCGGCCGCGCGGCCGCGTGAGACGGAGCAGAGCCCAGCGCTCTGTCCACGGTGAGCACAGTGGTGCGCACACGTCCGTCCGACTCGCCAGCGGTTCCTCCCTCTGAACTGCCCCCCCAGCAACCGGGCGTTTGAGGATTATTGTTAGTCATTTCTCCTTACGGCGTGTAGCAGTGGGATTTTAGTTCCCCAGCCAGGGACTGAACCCGCAGCCCCTGCGTTGGAAGTGTGGGTCTTCACTGCTGGACCACCAGCGAGTCTAAGTAACCTCTGATCTTTCCGAACTTCCCGTTTCCCGCAGAGCTGAGCGGCTGGCTCCGTGGCGGGCGCTGGCTCAGGGGCTCCGGAGCAGCCGGGAGGAGCGGGCGCCTGGGGCCGAGTCTCGGCGTCCCTGTCGCAGAGCCCGTGTTCCCACACAGGACGCCCGCCGTCGGGGCTTTCCAGCCCGGGAAATGGGACTACCCAGGGGTCATCTGAGGGCAGACCGCCTAGCCTCCGAGAATGGGACACAGTTTATTCTGGGCCTAGATGGGCCCCTGAGAGGAGGCGGAGCCCAGGGAGGCGGATGGGAGAGGGCTGTCGGCTCAGGGAGCCGTCAGGGCAGCGCCTGTCCAGACCGTTTCCCTGCCCAGAAACTGAGTGTGGGGGCCTAAAACCAAGATGAAGAAATACACGGGGGTGCCCCCGGGAAGCACCGAGGCCTTCTCCCCCCCGGCCCCTCCCCAGCCTGGCGGCCCCAGCGTCTCAGCCTCAGAAGGGAGCCTGGCGAGGGCGGCGCAGGCCAGGGGGCTTCCTGGAGGAGGAGGGTTTCTGGTGATCCGAGAACAAAGACACAGGGCAGCGGACAGCTCAGAGGGCTGGATGGGAGTGCAAGACAAGTTCAAGCTGGAGGATGGGCACGGGGTGGGGTGTCCAGCTGGACAGCCGCACGGGAGGCTGGGGAGGGCGGGCCGTGGAGCAGACACCGTCATTCGCTCGAGTGAACCACCCGGACCTTGTGGAGTGGGGGCAGGGTTTCAGAGCAGTGCATTCTTACTATTTTTTAAGCTTCATTTTGTGTTGGGGTACAGCCAATTGACAGCGCTGTGAAAGTTTCCGGTGCGCGGCAGAGGGGCTCGGCGCACAGAGGCGTTCTCCCCAGGCTTCCCTCCCGGCCGCGCGGCCGCGTGAGACGGAGCAGAGCCCAGCGCTCTGTCCACGGTGAGCACAGTGGTGCGCACACGTCCGTCCGACTCGCCAGCGGTTCCTCCCTCTGAACTGCCCCCCCAGCAACCGGGCGTTTGAGGATTATTGTTAGTCATTTCTCCTTACGGCGTGTAGCAGTGGGATTTTAGTTCCCCAGCCAGGGACTGAACCCGCAGCCCCTGCGTTGGAAGTGTGGGTCTTCACTGCTGGACCACCAGCGAGTCTAAGTAACCTCTGATCTTTCCGAACTTCCCGTTTCCCGCAGAGCTGAGCGGCTGGCTCCGTGGCGGGCGCTGGCTCAGGGGCTCCGGAGCAGCCGGGAGGAGCGGGCGCCTGGGGCCGAGTCTCGGCGTCCCTGTCGCAGAGCCCGTGTTCCCACACAGGCCTCTTCTGTCCCCATATCCATCGTGAAACACCTAAGCAGGACTTTGAAAATCCCGAGAAGCTATGGCTGGCCCAGGAGGTCAAGCAGACAGCTCCGTGGTGGGAGCCTCACGCTGAAGAGCTGTAGTCCCGTTCGAGGGTCTGGACTCAGATCCGACGTGACTTCCTGACGATGCCGAGGCCTGTGTGCACAAGGGGGTCTCCAGAGCCTCACCGCTGGGCCCTGTCCCGTCAGGGCCCGGGTCCTGCTGGAGGGAGCTGAGGACAGGCCAGGCTAACACAGAAAGAGCGGCCTGGGGCCGGGGCACGTGTGTGTTTTGCAGGTCAGCTGGCTGGCATCTCTGTCACCCAGGAGCTGTGCCCGTGAAGACAATGGTCTGAGCGCGGCCCCTCCGATGGGGCTGGTGGTCCTGTGGCTGCAGGAAGCCAGTCTGTGGGGCGGGCCAGCCTGCGTGTGGGGACGCCCACGAACCTGCCCTGTGCCCCCAGGGTGACCCGGGCCAGGACCCTCGACCCTAGGCACCCCTCCCGGCCTCCCCTGGGGGAGGGTATCCATGCACGCGGCCCCTCCCGCTGCAGCCCCGTCTCTCTCGAGACCCCGAGCTGGACGGAGCCCCCCAGACAGCCCCGCGCCTCGTCTAATTTCGCTGGGAGCACAGCTCAATTTGAGCAAGGCCGTGGGCAAGGAATTCACACTTTCCCCACAAGCCGTCGGCCCGGCAGATGCCGATACTGCTGGGATGGAGGTGCCACTCAGACGCCAGGTCTATTTAGATGAAAATGTCAAATCACAGAAACATCGGGGGCTTAGGCGAGACGGACCGCACAATTCCAGAACAATTTATCTTGGAAATTAACTCCGAGGAAAAGTTTACCCAGGAGGCTGGAGCTTTGAGTTTTGTTTTCAATTTCTGACAACCCCGAAGCCTCGGTTCCCACCTGTGCCGGGGGCCAGCGCAGCTCCAGGGTCAGCGCGGCGCTGGGCAGACCCCCGATGCGGGCCGGCTCGCCCCAGGTCTGCCCTCTCCCCGAGGCTCCCGGCGCTGATGCTGCGGCTCTCAGAGCCCTCAGACCTCTCCCCTCGGGGGCCCCTCGCGCCTGCGGGCTCGTGCTCGTCTCTCCCCGCCCGGAGCCGGTGCCTGGTCCCCATCCTCCCCGCCGTGTCCCCGCCGCGCCTGCGCATCCCTCCCCCCCTCAGCAGTCCCGGCCCGTCCTTGCAGTGACTCTTAGCACGGGCTGCGACCTTGCCGGCTTCACCCGGCCAGAGCCCCCCCAGTGGGCCGTTCAGGGGCCAGCCCGCGGCCTCAGGGCTGCGCAGCCGTGGGCAAGTCACCGGCCTTCTCTGTGCTTCATTTGTGCTAACTGGAGGTCAGAGGTGATGGCAACAGTGTGTTCACAAGCTGTGGAAGGGCAGGACGCGTAGCTTCAGCGCACGCTGTTTGAACTGGAGACGTGGGTGAACGCACATCTGCGGACCCCCAGCCAGACACCCGAGAGGGCTCGCGCCCAGGCCGGGACAGGAGGGCGGGGGCAGAGGGCTGCAGGTGGCAGAGGGCTGCAGGAGGGCAGACGGCCGGGACAGGCGGGCGGGGGGCAGAGGGCTGCAGGCGGCACGATCCAGGAGCCTGCTCACCTCGGGTGGGGTCCCGGGGGAGACTCCGTTCCCAGGGGGTGGGAGACTCGGAAGAGACGCCGGGTAGGCATGCCCAGGGGTCAGCTCTCCTGGGGCGGGTCAGGGAGAAGGTCTCCCAGGGGCCCAGCCGAGGGGTGTGGATGCAGAAGCTGTCCGGGAGGAAGCGGGTGGACCCTGGGGTGACAGAGTGCTGGGAGCCTGGGGGAAGGGCGACGGGGCCGCACCCCACACAGGGGTCTCCCAGGAGGGGCGGGGCGGCCGGGGCTCAGGTGTGTCCGCGGGGACGGTGATGTCCGACCCCGAGCCCTGTGCGTCCTGTGGGGACGGCGAGCGGGTGGAGGTCCCGTCGTGTGGGTAGGGCGCCCGGCTCAGCCGCCTTCCTGCGGGCTCTCGGGGGCGGCCCAGGGTGGGGAGGCCTGAGCCCCCTCCGCTCTCCGCGGGCGCATGCAGGCGGCTCACAGGACGAGCCCCGCCCGGTCCCTCGGAGGCTGACGGGGGCTGTGTGGACACCCAACTCCCAAAGCAGACGCTGCCGGAGGCAGGCAGCCACGCGGCCCAGCCTCATCGCGGCCGCGGCCCCAACGGGGCCCCCTCGGCCAGTGAAACGTCTGGCCAGGCAGCCGGCTGCGGAGAGCTGGGGCGGGTCAGCCTCGCGACCGGCCTGGGGGCTGTCCCCAGAGAGCGCCGTCCGTGCCGCTCAGGTGGCCGGCGCCCTGGGTGGGGCGCGGACGAGGCCCCCGCCCTTTCCCCTGCAGGCGAGCCCGAGAGGTTAGGGCCACCGCGGCCTGCTCAGCAAAGACAGAGGGAGGGAAGCTCTGGGGCCTCTGCAGGGCGTTTCGTGGCCTCGGGACTTCACTGCCGAGCGTGGACGGTCAGGAGAAACCTTTACGGGTAGGGGACCGGAGGGGCGGGCGCTGAGGGCCACTCGGTGCTCCTGGCAGGGCCCTGGCGGGGCCCTCAGCCCTCGGGCCGCACCTCGGACGTCCCGGCCCGGCTTGGCTCCGGGCGGGTGGTGGGGGAAAGGGAATTCTCCCGTGTCTAGCGGTCGTGGAGTCCTCCTCTTCCCCAAAGCCTGGCTCGGGCGCCAGGGCAGCGTCTGCCCGGGGCTGGTCTCCTGTTGTGGATTTATGGAACTTCTTTACATGTTTAGGGTATCTGACCTCATCTGGTGTACGAGGCACAATTCTGTCTTCCTATTCTGTGGGCTGTCTTTTCATTCTGTTGGTTTCGATGAGGAATATTAAAAACATACACCCAGCCGTTACCTGGAGCCCTGCAGCCTCTTCCTGTGTCTGTGAGACCCTGGGGTGACAGAGTGCTGGGAGCCTGGGGAAGCGCGGGCCGCACCCCACACAGGGGTCTCCCAGGAGGGGCGGGGCGGCCGGGGCTCAGGTGTGTCCGCGGGGACGGTGATGTCCGACCCCGAGCCCTGTGCGTCCTGTGGGGACGGCGAGCGGGTGGAGGTCCCGTCGTGTGGGTAGGGCGCCCGGCTCAGCCGCCTTCCTGCGGGCTCTCGGGGGCGGCCCAGGGTGGGGAGGCCTGAGCCCCCTCCGCTCTCCGCGGGCGCATGCAGGCGGCTCACAGGACGAGCCCCGCCCGGTCCCTCGGAGGCTGACGGGGGCTGTGTGGACACCCAACTCCCAAAGCAGACGCTGCCGGAGGCAGGCAGCCACGCGGCCCAGCCTCATCGCGGCCGCGGCCCCAACGGGGCCCCCTCGGCCAGTGAAACGTCTGGCCAGGCAGCCGGCTGCGGAGAGCTGGGGCGGGTCAGCCTCGCGACCGGCCTGGGGGCTGTCCCCAGAGAGCGCCGTCCGTGCCGCTCAGGTGGCCGGCGCCCTGGGTGGGGCGCGGACGAGGCCCCCGCCCTTTCCCCTGCAGGCGAGCCCGAGAGGTTAGGGCCACCGCGGCCTGCTCAGCAAAGACAGAGGGAGGGAAGCTCTGGGGCCTCTGCAGGGCGTTTCGTGGCCTCGGGACTTCACTGCCGAGCGTGGACGGTCAGGAGAAACCTTTACGGGTAGGGGACCGGAGGGGCGGGCGCTGAGGGCCACTCGGTGCTCCTGGCAGGGCCCTGGCGGGGCCCTCAGCCCTCGGGCCGCACCTCGGACGTCCCGGCCCGGCTTGGCTCCGGGCGGGTGGTGGGGGAAAGGGAATTCTCCCGTGTCTAGCGGTCGTGGAGTCCTCCTCTTCCCCAAAGCCTGGCTCGGGCGCCAGGGCAGCGTCTGCCCGGGGCTGGTCTCCTGTTGTGGATTTATGGAACTTCTTTACATGTTTAGGGTATCTGACCTCATCTGGTGTACGAGGCACAATTCTGTCTTCCTATTCTGTGGGCTGTCTTTTCATTCTGTTGGTTTCGATGAGGAATATTAAAAACATACACCCAGCCGTTACCTGGAGCCCTGCAGCCTCTTCCTGTGTCTGTGAGACGTGCTGTGCCCCAAGACAAGGACGGGCCGGCCCTGCGGGGAGCGAGCCACAGGGGCTCTGACCAGTACAGCGGATGTGGAGCCAAGAGCTCTCCAGTCCCTGCGGGTCCCCCGGCCACTCCCGCGCTCTGTGACTGCCCCTCCTTATCAAGAGACGGGTGAAACACCGCCAGCTGTAACTGTACCTGCTGACCCTTTAAGGGAAGAGCCCACTCTGAGCTCAGGGCCCAGGTCTTCAGAGCGTGAGCTTGTCTGAGACGGCCGGCTTAGTGGACCTGAGTCGTCCGGCTCTCTGCGTGTAGTGCTTGGATTCTCGACGCTCTGTTTTCTGCAGTATTTCTGGAGGCCCAGGGAGATTCCGGCCTTGCCAGCCCCTCGAGTCACCGGGCCGGCGTCTCGGCCGGGTTGGGGAGGAGGGGCTCCGAGACGAGCGAGGAGGTGCCCCTGACGGTCTTCCGGGCTCTCTTTCAGATCCGCGCTCCAACTCTCCGGACGGCCCTGACTGGACTCACTGGAAGGACGGACCAGCTCACCAGGCACGGCCACAGGATAAGGTAGGGCCCCGGGCTTGTGCTGTGGGGATGTCTATGTCAAGTGGCCTCTCCAGATGGAGGTGGCTTGGATTTCTGAGGGTTATGCTAAACTGGCGGATGGAAGTTGATCGACTAGCTAGGTTATTTCCAAATGAAATAGAGCGTTAAAACATTTATTGCTAAACACTAATTTCCTCGTATAGAGAAACTAAAGAGATGGAATGTTGCATCTGGACTAAAACTTTTTGTGTTTATGCTCGCCAGCTTATGGAACGCTAACATAAAGGTCAGTTCTTGGTTGGGCGGGTGGTGGGGAAAGGGAATTCTCCGTGTCTAGCGGTCGTGGAGTCCTCCTCTTCCCCAAAGCCTGGCTCGGGCGCCAGGGCAGCGTCTGCCGGGCTGGTCTCCTGTTGTGGATTTATGGAACTTCTTTACATGTTTAGGGTATCTGACCTCATCTGGTGTACGAGGCACAATTCTGTCTTCCTATTCTGTGGGCTGTCTTTTCATTCTGTTGGTTTCGATGAGGAATATTAAAAACATACACCCAGCCGTTACCTGGAGCCCTGCAGCCTCTTCCTGTGTCTGTGAGACGTGCTGTGCCCCAAGACAAGGACGGGCCGGCCCTGCGGGGAGCGAGCCACAGGGGCTCTGACCAGTACAGCGGATGTGGAGCCAAGAGCTCTCCAGTCCCTGCGGGCCCCCCGGCCACTCCCGCGCTCTGTGACTGCCCCTCCTTATCAAGAGACGGGTGAAACACCGCCAGCTGTAACTGTACCTGCTGACCCTTTAAGGGAAGAGCCCACTCTGAGCTCAGGGCCCAGGTCTTCAGAGCGTGAGCTTGTCTGAGACGGCCGGCTTAGTGGACCTGAGTCGTCCGGCTCTCTGCGTGTAGTGCTTGGATTCTCGACGCTCTGTTTTCTGCAGTATTTCTGGAGGCCCAGGGAGATTCCGGCCTTGCCAGCCCCTCGAGTCACCGGGCCGGCGTCTCGGCCGGGTTGGGGAGGAGGGCTCCGAGACGAGCGAGGAGGTGCCCCTGACGGTCTTCCGGGCTCTCTTTCAGATCCGCGCTCCAACTCTCCGGACGGCCCTGACTGGACTCACTGGAAGGACGGACCAGCTCACCAGGCACGGCCACAGGATAAGGTAGGGCCCCGGGCTTGTGCTGTGGGGATGTCTATGTCAAGTGGCCTCTCCAGATGGAGGTGGCTTGGATTTCTGAGGGTTATGCTAAACTGGCGGATGGAAGTTGATCGACTAGCTAGGTTATTTCCAAATGAAATAGAGCGTTAAAACATTTATTGCTAAACACTAATTTCCTCGTATAGAGAAACTAAAGAGATGTGGGACTATCAATGAATAATGTTTGGTGCCATCCTGAGGCAGTCTCTGTAAGAAAGCAAATGTTTTTGGAAATTATCACTGGTGTTTATGCTCGCCAGCTTATGGAACGCTAACATAAAGGTCAGTTCTTGGTTGTGTGGGGAAGGTAAGATGTGTGTTTTCAGTAAAATGGGTACAAAAATGGAGTTTCATTTTATAAAGAAGAAAGGAAGAGGAGGTCTGGCTTACAAAGGGCTGTTTTGGGATGGAGAGACAGAACAACGGATACAAAACATGATGAAGAGGCTCATGAAAAATGGACCCTGAAAAAAAAGCTTTGTACTTGGTTAAATCTGACTATGTTTAAAAGATTTGATCAGGTTTGCCTTTGGATAAATTTAAAAGTAATTTGGTGCAAAAACTTAGGTTTGGCTTTTCTCTCTGTTAAGAGGACCCACTTTCTTCAGATGCTGACCCGCCTTTGATAACAGACTTGTGCTTATTTACCTCTTAGACGATCTCGTCTGTATTTGCCTCTGAAATTACAATGGCCTATAATTCTATTGGACTGAGTGTTCTAAACATTTTTGATATTTGTTGACAGGACTTCCTAAATCATTCTAATGAAGCACTTCTGACTTCTGACTGACTTTGGGTTGCTTCAGAGGGCCCCTGCGGCGTCCCCGGGCGAGATACTACACTAGTCAGGTTCGTGTTGCGTGTTGAGTTGCACAGAAAGTATTGTGAAGTGAGTGGTAAGTCTCTGGTTATACTCTATGATAAATGCTGCTAATGTGACTATCCTAGAAACTCTAGGTGTTCCTAGAATTCTGATGTGTTTGGGTAAACTGTTATCAACTGTAACTCAAGTTACTAGCTTAAGCTACTGTCATAGCACTAACCAAGCTTCACAAAAAAATCCTTCCCTTTCAAAGGTCTTTCAGATAAATACCAGTTTCTGAGCTGGCTAAGAAATTAAAGGCTTCTAATGGAAACCTGAAGACTTCACAAAGGTTAGCAAAACACTAAATAAACTGGCAGATGTGCTTGTAACTTTTACGATTTCTACAAAGGTTAGCAAAACTTTTAACTGTATAGAGAAACTAAAGAGATGTGGGACTATCAATGAATAATGTTTGGTGCCATCCTGAGGCAGTCTCTGTAAGAAAGCAAATGTTTTTGGAAATTATCACTGGTGTTTATGCTCGCCAGCTTATGGAACGCTAACATAAAGGTCAGTTCTTGGTTGTGTGGGGAAGGTAAGATGTGTGTTTTCAGTAAAATGGGTACAAAAATGGAGTTTCATTTTATAAAGAAGAAAGGAAGAGGAGGTCTGGCTTACAAAGGGCTGTTTTGGGATGGAGAGACAGAACAACGGATACAAAACATGATGAAGAGGCTCATGAAAAATGGACCCTGAAAAAAAAGCTTTGTACTTGGTTAAATCTGACTATGTTTAAAAGATTTGATCAGGTTTGCCTTTGGATAAATTTAAAAGTAATTTGGTGCAAAAACTTAGGTTTGGCTTTTCTCTCTGTTAAGAGGACCCACTTTCTTCAGATGCTGACCCGCCTTTGATAACAGACTTGTGCTTATTTACCTCTTAGACGATCTCGTCTGTATTTGCCTCTGAAATTACAATGGCCTATAATTCTATTGGACTGAGTGTTCTAAACATTTTTGATATTTGTTGACAGGACTTCCTAAATCATTCTAATGAAGCACTTCTGACTTCTGACTGACTTTGGGTTGCTTCAGAGGGCCCCCTGCGGCGTCCCCGGGCGAGATACTACACTAGTCAGGTTCGTGTTGCGTGTTGAGTTGCACAGAAAGTATTGTGAAGTGAGTGGTAAGTCTCTGGTTATACTCTATGATAAATGCTGCTAATGTGACTATCCTAGAAACTCTAGGTGTTCCTAGAATTCTGATGTGTTTGGGTAAACTGTTATCAACTGTAACTCAAGTTACTAGCTTAAGCTACTGTCATAGCACTAACCAAGCTTCACAAAAAAATCCTTCCCTTTCAAAGGTCTTTCAGATAAATACCAGTTTCTGAGCTGGCTAAGAAATTAAAGGCTTCTAATGGAAACCTGAAGACTTCACAAAGGTTAGCAAAACACTAAATAAACTGGCAGATGTGCTTGTAACTTTTACGATTTCTATCTAAAAAAATTACGGGTTTGAACCTGTGTTTTCCAGGAGTAGGAAAACTTCCCCCTCAAAGTAAGTATGACTTAATAATAATTTGATAAATTGTACTGTATAAACAAATTGAAACATTTATTTTTTAAATATCTGACCCCTCCAGAAACTGAAATCTCTTAGTTTCCAGTAACTTTACCATCTAAGTTAGGAAGCTTGTCTCACTAACACGTACAGAAGTCTCAAGGAATTTTGGAGACCTTGAGAAGGGAGAAATTCACTTAGATCTGTTAGGTGAAATCTGTGGTGTGACTTTCCCAGCTCTAAAAGGTTCTATTTTAAAAGTTTATTCTGAGATTCTATAAAGGTTTCAGCAAGGCTAAAAAGTCTATAATCAATTATGGTTATATAAATAATCAGGCTAAGCTTATTAAGACCAGACCTATCAAAAATGTCTTAATTTGGTTATATTTGGTTAAAATGAGAGTGACTTGAAGAAGAAAAAGATATTTCAATCAATGCTAAATCCCAGTTTGGGAGGTCTATATCGACTAAGATTCATTTTTTGGATAGTTCTTTGCTGTTAGGGTATATTAATATAAAATTTAATTGAATTATTAAAGGACACTCTACGTTTGTTTCTGAAGCTTCTCTCAGTAATCTGTCTTTGGATGAAGGTCAGATGCCTCACAACTTACAACCAAGACATAATTTAAGAAACTGTCTCCAACCTGGATGGAAAGACCTTTTTATCAGGTACTCTTAGCTAGCTCATGCATAGTAAAATTGAAGGGCAGTTGACTCTTGGATTAATTCCCACTTCCACAGCTCCCTACGCTGGACTGCTCTGTAGAGAGACCTGATGACTTCAAACTTGCCTTAGAAACGATGCTGAAGCAGAGGAAACTGCACTTCACTAGGGTGAGAAGAGGACAGTCCCAGAGGTTCACGGCTCGCCCAAGATGCTGGACCTGACTCGTATGATCTTTTATGTTTTCTTGATTTCGTGGACTTTTGCATAGCAGTTAGGTGTTTTCTATCACGGACACAATTCTATGCCAGTTTAACACTCAACCCAATTTTCAGAGCGTTGTCCAGCCCTCCGAGAGTGGTGCTTGGTTTCTCAGCGGTCTGATTTCTGCAACGGCGCTATCCTTTGACGCACGGAAGTCAGAAATCGTGAGGAAGTCCAGCTCACCTGTTACTGTCTCTGGTTGCCTGTGCTTTTGGCGTCACGTCTAAGAAATCATTGCAGATCTGTCAGGAAAATTTCCCATATGCTTCCTTCTAATTGTTTCTGTTAGCTCTTACCTGCAGGTCTGTGATCCATTTGAGCTGATATTTGTACATGCTGTCACGGAGGGACCCATTTGAGTTTTGTGTGTCCATGGCGTCAAAAGCGGGAGACTTGGAGGAAGGCTCACAGCAGGAAAGGCGTCACTCTTAGGTCCCGCGCCTCCTCTGAGAAACAGAGCCGAGGGGCAGCGGGCGTCTGAGGGCGCTCAGAGGGTGAAGCCGAGTTATAATTCAGGTCTTATTATATTGTTTTTGTTATATTTGGTTAAAATGAGAGTGACTTGAAGAAGAAAAGATATTTCAATTAATGCTAAATCCCAGTTTGGGAGGTCTATATCGACTAAGATTCATTTTTTGGATAGTTCTTTGCTGTTAGGGTATATTAATATAAAATTTAATTGAATTATTAAAGGACACTCTACGTTTGTTTCTGAAGCTTCTCTCAGTAATCTGTCTTTGGATGAAGGTCAGATGCCTCACAACTTACAACCAAGACATAATTTAAGAAACTGTCTCCAACCTGGATGGAAAGACCTTTTTATCAGGTACTCTTAGCTAGCTCATGCATAGTAAAATTGAAGGGCAGTTGACTCTTGGATTAATTCCCACTTCCACAGCTCCCTACGCTGGACTGCTCTGTAGAGAGACCTGATGACTTCAAACTTGCCTTAGAAACGATGCTGAAGCAGAGGAAACTGCACTTCACTAGGGTGAGAAGAGGACAGTCCCAGAGGTTCACGGCTCGCCCAAGATGCTGGACCTGACTCGTATGATCTTTTATGTTTTCTTGATTTCGTGGACTTTTGCATAGCAGTTAGGTGTTTTCTATCACGGACACAATTCTATGCCAGTTTAACACTCAACCGAATTTTCAGAGCGTTGTCCAGCCCTCCGAGAGTGGTGCTTGGTTTCTCAGCGGTCTGATTTCTGCAACGGCGCTATCCTTTGACGCACGGAAGTCAGAAATCGTGAGGAAGTCCAGCTCACCTGTTACTGTCTCTGGTTGCCTGTGCTTTTGGCGTCACGTCTAAGAAATCATTGCAGATCTGTCAGGAAAATTTCCCGTATGCTTCCTTCTAATTGTTTCTGTTAGCTCTTACCTGCAGGTCTGTGATCCATTTGAGCTGATATTTGTACATGCTGTCACGGAGGGACCCATTTGAGTTTTGTGTGTCCATGGCGTCAAAAGCGGGAGACTTGGAGGAAGGCTCACAGCAGGAAAGGCGTCACTCTTAGGTCCCGGCGCCTCCTCTGAGAAACAGAGCCCGAGGGGGCAGCGGGCGTCTGAGCCCCGGGGGCTGCTCAGAGGGTGAAGCCGAGGCATCCTGGGGCCCTGAGAGCTGGCCGGAGGTGCCCCGGAGGCCCCGAGGACCCTCTCTCTGTCGGCAGGCTGTGGAGCCTGTCAGTTCCACGCGGGACCTGCGCCTGGAATCGGCCCACAAAGGCACTAATGCTGCAGGAGAAACATCCCCAAAGATGTGGCCGGCTCAGGGCAATGGACCTTCTCCTGAAGCGAGAGTCTGGGCTACTCAGAGATGCAGCTCTTTCCTCGTGGCTGGCCTCTGGGCACGGTCAGTCAGGGGCCTGGGGAGGCCAGGAGCCGATGGACCAAGCTGGGCTCCTCTTGGGGCTACAAGTCCGCTGGAGACAGCTGGGTGCTGGGGGCCAGTCAGCGGCTCCCCTCTCCGCCCCCCTCCAGGCCCCCTCCCCTCCCCGTCCCCTCTCCTCTCTTTCCTCCTGCCTTTCTGGAAGCAGGCAGACCCAGCTTGATGGTACCGAGTCATTCATTCATCACTCATTCATTCAGAAAACCAGCGAGCTGACCCCAGACCCCAGACCCCAGACGGGGCCCTGGAGCCCAAGAGAGCCGAGCCGTCTCCCCTCCCCTGAGGCAAGTGGACAGAGAAAGTTACAACGAGAGCACACGTGTCCGCCTGCCTCCCTGAAGGCCGCGTCCTCCCTAGGTGGGGGTGACAGTGGACCAGCCGAGGGGCCAGGGACCTGCTCACAAGCTCAGAGGGGCCAGGCCAGCCCTCGTGTGGTCAGGCTCGTCGCCTCGTCGCCGCGGGCCCTTTCCCCTCTGCAGGCGGGACTCCTGGGTGAACGCGGTGCCGTCTGGGCGGACGCTGGGGGAGGCTGGCCTCCAGGCCGAGGCCAGCGGTGGTGGAGGGAGCACGGCCGGAGCCTCCTCGGAGCCTCAGGGCACCGCAGCCGGGGTGGGAGTCTCAGCCCACAGCCTGTGGGGCCAGGCCCCAGCACCCGCTCCGGGGCCGTAGGCGCGGGGAGAACGAGGTGACCTCCCGGACACAGGCGTCAGACTGTGAGGACGGCGGGGCGGCGGTGGACAGGCCGCTCTGCGCTGCCTTCCTCCGGGAGGGGCTGGGGGCCCTGAGAGCCGCGTTCCCAGGGGGCGCTGCCCGCTTGTTAGCGAGCAGAGAACAGGTGGGCACTCGGGAAGGCCCGCTGACCGCTCCAGGGTGTTTGCTGGTGCCAGGCGGGCTGCTCCCTGGTGACAGCCCCGCGCCAGCCCCGCGGCCCGACCCCACAGCGCGGTCGCCGCCCACGCCCGGGTCAGACGGCCGGAACCGGAGGCTCACCGGGCCGAGCAGAGGCGCGCTTGGGGCGGGATCTGGGGCGCCTGTATCTCCCAGGCCCACCTCGGCCCCCCTCACTCGCAGGGGGGCTCAGGACGGCGCTGTCTGCGGTCCCCGCGTGGGGAGGGCGCAGCGCCGGCGCCCCCAGCCGCCTTCCCCACGGGAGCCCCGGCCGCGGCGGGTCAGGCGGCGGCCAGCCTTCGCTGCTCTGGGCACGGGGTGGGCGGCTCAGCAGGCGGGTGGCCTCCCTGACGCGGGCCCCGGGGCCCTGGGGGCCTCTGGGCTGTGACCCCCCAGGCCACGTGCGAGCTCCCGTCTGAGCCCGGAATCGGCCCTCGCCGAGTGTCTCGGCGTTCTCTCCCTGCAGGCATTCCGGCCAGTCCCACCCGCCCCGTGCGGGTGTCCCGGGGGTGGCGCCCCCGCCCTCTGTCGGCTCCTGGGGGCGCGGGAGCCGGCGGAGGGGTGGCACCGCCTGCAGGTGGCGCTGCGTGCCCGCCGTTGCCCGGGAGCCGTCCTGACGCTGGTTTTCCTCTTACGCAACCGTCGACAGAACCCGCTGTTGATCCAGGGATCAGGCGATCCCGAGTTACAGCTGAGTCAACACGGCAACAGGGAGCCTCTGCCTCTGACGTGCCCGCGCCTGGGACCAGCTCCCGGGGCTGGCCGCGCCTGCCGCTTCTCGTCGACGGTCTCCGGCCACACCCCAGAGGAGAAGCCCCTCCGGCCCGCGCAGGGGCTGCCGCTGAGGCTCTGCCCTCCTGGTCCCGAGGAGCCGCTGGCCTGGCCTGGGCTGCAGGAGCGGGAGCTGCTCAGGACGAGGGCACAGGGCCTGCGGCCTGCTGGAGGGCTGGGGGCCCTGAGAGCCGCGTTCCCAGGGGGCGCTGCCCGCTTGTTAGCGAGCAGAGAACAGGTGGGCACTCGGGAAGGCCCGCTGACCGCTCCAGGGTGTTTGCTGGTGCCAGGCGGGCTGCTCCCTGGTGACAGCCCCGCGCCAGCCCCGCGGCCCGACCCCACAGCGCGGTCGCCGCCCACGCCCGGGTCAGACGGCCGGAACCGGAGGCTCACCGGGCCGAGCAGAGGCGCGCTTGGGGCGGGATCTGGGGCGCCTGTATCTCCCAGGCCCACCTCGGCCCCCCTCACTCGCAGGGGGGCTCAGGACGGCGCTGTCTGCGGTCCCCGCGTGGGGAGGGCGCAGCGCCGGCGCCCCCAGCCGCCTTCCCCACGGGAGCCCCGGCCGCGGCGGGTCAGGCGGCGGCCAGCCTTCGCTGCTCTGGGCACGGGGTGGGCGGCTCAGCAGGCGGGTGGCCTCCCTGACGCGGGCCCCGGGGCCCTGGGGGCCTCTGGGCTGTGACCCCCCAGGCCACGTGCGAGCTCCCGTCTGAGCCCGGAATCGGCCCTCGCCGAGTGTCTCGGCGTTCTCTCCCTGCAGGCATTCCGGCCAGTCCCACCCGCCCCGTGCGGGTGTCCCGGGGGTGGCGCCCCCGCCCTCTGTCGGCTCCTGGGGGCGCGGGAGCCGGCGGAGGGGTGGCACCGCCTGCAGGTGGCGCTGCGTGCCCGCCGTTGCCCGGGAGCCGTCCTGACGCTGGTTTTCCTCTTACGCAACCGTCGACAGAACCCGCTGTTGATCCAGGGATCAGGCGATCCCGAGTTACAGCTGAGTCAACACGGCAACAGGGAGCCTCTGCCTCTGACGTGCCCGCGCCTGGGACCAGCTCCCGGGGGTCGCCGGGCCTGCCGCTTCTCGTCGACGGTCTCCGGCCACACCCCAGAGGAGAAGCCCCTCCGGCCCGCGCAGGGGCTGCCGCTGAGGCTCTGCCCTCCTGGTCCCGAGGAGCCGCTGGCCTGGCCTGGGCTGCAGGAGCGGGAGCTGCTCAGGGACGAGGGCACAGGGGGCCTGCGGCCTGCTGGAGGCCGGCTCCTCAAGGTGTCCGCGCCGTGGACGCCGGCCCCGGCTGTGCCCCCAGCTCACGCCCACCCGCACCTGGTGCCAGGTGGGAGGAGGCCCCACCCCCCACTTTTGTCCTGGACGTGGGGCCACAGACCTCTCACTGGGGACAAAGCCGTCGGGGCCCTGCTCCGGACAGACGTGTGCTTGGCCCGGACCAGTGGCAAATGTCCATTATTTATCTTCCAAGGCTACTAGGTGCAAGGACATCGGGCTTGAGGAACAAAAGGAAGCGTTAGTCACTCAGTTGTGTCTGGCTCTCTGTGACCCTATGGATGATAGCCCACCCGGCTCCCCTGCCCATGGGACTGCCCAGGCTGGAATGCGGGAGTGGGCTGCCACGCCCTTCTCCAGGGTCGCACAGAGCTGGACCCCGCTGCAGTGGCTAGGCACGCACGGATGCACTGGAGTTTGTCCCATCCAGTCACCGGGGTGCAGGTCCACGCTGCCCAGCGCTCCCACTTCCCAAGTGTGCAGGCGCCCGTGGGGGGTCCCCGTCCCCCTACGACCTCACCATCTGCCTCACTGATTCCAATCTGTGACCACCAGACATACGGCCTGCTATTGCGGTTTTGAACAAACTCTTACATAATGTATCAGTTGAGGGTAAGAAAAAGGAAAGATTGTATTTTACTTTCATTCATTCTCTAACGTGTCTGTCTGTGGTAGCTGAGGGCTGGGCCTCCTCGTGCTTCCGGTGGGGACCTGATTGCACAGGACTGATGGTGCGGTGTGGGGAGACGTCCCTGGGGAGCCCGGCCCCGGGTCTTCACCCGTGTGTCTGACTGTTTCTCCCCGGAATTGGGACGGAAGTCCAGGGGGGGCTGGAGAGGGGCAGGGCTTTAGGCGGGAAGTGGGAGGGCCTCGTTGCTGCTGTTCAGCCCCTCAGTCGTGTCCCACTCTTTGCGACGCCATGGACGGCAGGGGCCAGGCTCCTCTGTCCTCCGCCGCTGAGGCTCTGCCCTCCTGGTCCCGAGGAGCCGCTGGCCTGGCCTGGGCTGCAGGAGCGGGAGCTGCTCAGGGACGAGGGCACAGGGGGCCTGCGGCCTGCTGGAGGCCGGCTCCTCAAGGTGTCCGCGCCGTGGACGCCGGCCCCGGCTGTGCCCCCAGCTCACGCCCACCCGCACCTGGTGCCAGGTGGGAGGAGGCCCCACCCCCCACTTTTGTCCTGGACGTGGGGCCACAGACCTCTCACTGGGGACAAAGCCGTCGGGGCCCTGCTCCGGACAGACGTGTGCTTGGCCCGGACCAGTGGCAAATGTCCATTATTTATCTTCCAAGGCTACTAGGTGCAAGGACATCGGGCTTGAGGAACAAAAGGAAGCGTTAGTCACTCAGTTGTGTCTGGCTCTCTGTGACCCTATGGATGATAGCCCACCCGGCTCCCCTGCCCATGGGACTGCCCAGGCTGGAATGCGGGAGTGGGCTGCCACGCCCTTCTCCAGGGTCGCACAGAGCTGGACCCCGCTGCAGTGGCTAGGCACGCACGGATGCACTGGAGTTTGTCCCATCCAGTCACCGGGGTGCAGGTCCACGCTGCCCAGCGCTCCCACTTCCCAAGTGTGCAGGCGCCCGTGGGGGGTTCCCGTCCCCCTACGACCTCACCATCTGCCTCACTGATTCCAATCTGTGACCACCAGACATACGGCCTGCTATTGCGGTTTTGAACAAACTCTTACATAATGTATCAGTTGAGGGTAAGAAAAAGGAAAGATTGTATTTTACTTTCATTCATTCTCTAACGTGTCTGTCTGTGGTAGCTGAGGGCTGGGCCTCCTCGTGCTTCCGGTGGGGACCTGATTGCACAGGACTGATGGTGCGGTGTGGGGAGACGTCCCTGGGGAGCCCGGCCCCGGGTCTTCACCCGTGTGTCTGACTGTTTCTCCCCGGAATTGGGACGGAAGTCCAGGGGGGGCTGGAGAGGGGCAGGGCTTTAGGCGGGAAGTGGGAGGGCCTCGTTGCTGCTGTTCAGCCCCTCAGTCGTGTCCCACTCTTTGCGACGCCATGGACGGCAGCGCGCCAGGCTCCTCTGTCCTCCGCCGTCTCCCGGAGTCTGCTCAGACTCCTGTCCGCTGGGCTGTGATGCCGTCCAGACTCTCGTCCTCCGCTGCCTCTTCCTTTGCCGTCAGTCTCTCCCAGCACCAGGGTCTTTCTCAGTGAGTCGGCTCTTCGCCTCAGGGGGGGCATGCTGGACTTCAGTTCAGGAGCCCGAGAGCCCCTCACATCCACGGGGGGCTCTCTGGTCTGAGGGAGGGAAGACAGGGTGGTCCTCGGCTGGACCACGTGAGAGAGATGATCTGGGGTCCTCCTCCCACCTCTGGATGGAACCAGCCAGCCTGCCCGGGACCACCTGTCACCGGCTCGGAGAATCCATGCTGGTGACGCAGACGTGGAGGGCAGGTGGCCGGTCGCGGAGGAGAGGGCCAGGCCGAGCGGCTAGGGGAACCCTCAGGTACTGAAAGGTGGCTTTCAGTCCACGCTGAGCCCAGGCACGCTGCACAGGGACGGCTGGACAGCCCCCCAGTGTGGCGTGGGCAGCGGAGCTGTGGACGCTGGGCACGACCAGAGAAAACTGAGCTAAATGATGAGGTCAGGGGCGTGCCTGCCCGGGGGCATCCGTGCAGCGAGATCCCGCTGATCTGATCTTAGGGACCCCCCACTCGCACGGGCCCCTGCCTCCTCACTTCTGTGACTCCTCCTCAGTAAGGCCGGCATGCGTGCTGCACCCTGGGGGGCAGCCAGGAGTGGCCGAGGCTGCGCCCACAGACAGAGCCCCTGACCAGCCTGACGGTCCCCAGACGAGTGGCCGGGGGTGAGGGGACACGAGAGCCGTGGTGGTGGTTCTCCGTGGTGGTGGTTCTCCGTGGTGGTGGTTCTCCGTGCGTCTGCCTCCAGCCCGCGGAGTGCGGAGGACGTGCTGTGTGCGGGCGAGGGGGCCCGAGGGGAGACCTGCAGAGCCCAGGCCGGGGCCTCCCACCCACAGGCAGTGACCGGGGCAGGGTCCTGGGAAGAGGCCAGGCGGAGGTCAGAGGGCAGGAGGGCAGAGGGCAGGAGGGCAGAGGGCAGGAGGGCAGAGGGCAGGAGGGCAGAGGTCCGGTTTACGACCTGGGCCGTGCGCCCCTGCACGAGGTTGATGGTCGGGGTGGGCCTCTGGGGAGCTCTCTCGGGGAGAGGGGCTCTGGGGGAGGCATGGAGGGGAGCTCTGTAGACCCCACAGTGGCCCCGAGACGCCATGGCGCCCCCTCACCCGCCCCCGCCTCCTTGAATGTGGGTCTCACAGCCTTTCTGATCCATCAAACGGGGCTTGAGATGCAATGACTTATTTATGAATGAAATCGGAGGTGGCGCATTAATAAATTACGTGAATCCAGTTTGCTAAGACTGTGATGGAAGGCTTCGTTGATGCATTAGAAACCCTGTGATTTGATATTGTGATTACTTGTTCTTTTAAAGCAGAATGCATTTTCAATAGCTCGACAATGGTCTAATTAGCTACTTTGTTTACATTAGGAGCTTGCCTTGAAGGTGGGGGAGGGATTTCTCCTCCAAATTAACGGGAACAGTGAAAAGTTCTACGGGAGCCGCCATCTATCAAGGAGGTGATTTCTGCTTCTTGATGAACGGGCGCCGCGGGCCGCGAGTCTGAAGAAGGTGCGAGCGTCTACGCCGGGCCCCGGGGTCGGGGCTCGCATCTGCCCTGGAATGAAGTTAGTCTTTGGGGAAAAATTACAGACCACTTGCTACAAACAGCTCTGAAGGGCCTCTGCTGGCTTCCTGGGGGTTTCCTGGGCACAGCTGGGCACGCGGGTGGGATAAGTGGGGTCAGAGCATGGTCACCAGCTGCTGATGGCCTGGAGCTGCTGCTGGCCACGGAGCAGGGCTCTGTCCACCCTGCCTACCGGCGAGCTGACCCGGGACCCAGAGCAGCAGGGCTGGCAGCGCAGCCCCCCTCAGCCTGAGGACGGCCTTCCACGGGGACCCCGCGACCTCCTGGGGCGTCCGCTCTGTGTGCCGGTGGGCGCTGGGCTTCTCTGCCTGGGCCTCGGCAGGTGCAGAGGGGATCCGCTCGTCTGTCCGCGCTTGGCCTCTAGTGGGAGACGAGCCGCGGCTCTGGACGGGCTCGGGCAGCATCTCCTCCGACTCCTCTCCTCCCGACTGCCCGGCCCCACTCCGCGGCTCGGGTGTCGCTCACGGTGGGGACGACCCGGTGTGACGCTGGGGAGCCGTGAGGTCAGCCCGGAGGCGGAGCACAGGTCGGTCGGGGTGGTGGTGGTGGGGTCCCTGCCCCGCGTGTCCTGAGCCCGTGTGTGGGATGGACATGGCCTGGGCTGCTCCTCCCTCCGAGTCTGATGACTGAACAGCCGTGGAGGGACCCGGGGCCTCTGGGTGACAGCGGTGCCCCTGGCCGTCTGCGGGCACAGCCTGGCAAGGGGAGTCGATGGAGCAGTGGGGCCAGGAGCTGGGCCCAGGGCGGCCCCTCCCTGAGAGCAGGCGGCAGAGGGCTGTGGCCAGAGCGCCCTGCCTCCTGGGAGAAGGTGGGGATGGGTGCGTGGGGACGTGCAGAGAGCAGATCAGGGCTCGGGGACAAGGGGGCTGCTGAGGGCTGGGGGTTGGCGGCGGGGGGACCTGGTGCTGGGGCCAAGGCGTCTTCAGCGCTGAACGGGAAGCTCCTGCCGCCGTCCAGGCCCTGAGGGCCCCGTGGTGAGCGGAGAGCACTCTGTCTTCCTGGAGCTGGGACGCCTGTGGGGGCACCAAACAGGAGAAGTGGGGCCTGCCCGGTGGAGGGGGTGATGGGGAGTGGGGGGCGGGCCTGGGTGCGGCTGCTGCGGGGCCGGGCCTCCCCACTTTGTCTCAGGCGGCGTCCCCCGTGCTGCCGGGCATCTCCCCTACGCGGCGCCTCTGGGACCCGGGCGCTCACCGCTTGGGCTCGTTCTCCTGCCGTTTTGGGCCTGTTTCTCGATCCTTCCCTGTAGCCGTCGCCTGGGACCTCCGGCAGGCCCAGGCCCCTCAGCTGTGTCCACGGGGACGGGGACCTGCTCTGGGCGTCTCTGCCGTGGAGGTGTCTCCCCGTCCTGGGGGGGTGTGTGCCCTGCGGCTCGTCCCCCTCTGGACGGAGACCCGCTCAGCCGGAAGGTGGTCTGGGCCGAGCTGCCGACCCCCACTGAGCGCCCAGCATCTCTGGGGTCGGTCGTCTCTGCCGTGTTACACGAGGCGCCAAGGACCGCACGAGCCCACGCGTGTCCCGGTTCACGGACAGACCCGGGTGGCTAGGAAGCGTCCTCCGATGTCATCTTTCTGGACGGGCGTCTGTTTGTGACACGGGGAGCGCCAGGGTGTCGCCTGTTGCCCTTCCTCCCGGTCTCTGGTTGGCAGTTTCTCTGGGCTCTGCCTCCTGAGGGCCACCCCTCTCTCTCTGTCCGGAGGCCCAGCCTCCTCGTCTTCAGGTCTCTGGTGCCGGGGAAGCCAGGCGTCGCCGCAGCCTGGCTGGCGGCTGTTAGGAGTCTCGGGTCCGCTGTGCCCTTCAGCCCCAGGTGCTGGACTCGGTCCTTCCGGTCACTCCTGTCCAGCCCGAGGAGGACCATTACACGCACCCTCGGCACGTCCCCCCGGGGGAGGAGTGGACTCGCGCACACACCTGACTCCTCGCCCGGCTGCCGCGTCCCCGTCCACGAGGCTGGAGTCCACACGGCCCCGTCGGGCAGGGAGGGGGCGGTGCGGGGAGGGCTCCGGCTCGCTGCACCCTGGGGCGGGGTGGGCTCTGAACAGACTGTCCAGCCGCCCCGGGACTGTCCGGCCCGTGTCTGCGAGGGCCTGGCTCTGAGACGCCGTCTTCCGCGGGCCCTCGCGTGTCCTCCGGCGCCTCTCACTGAGCAAGGGCACGCGTCGTGCGCGGGAGGGCTCGTCCTCCTGACCTCGTCACCCTGCGCCCCGCCTCCAGCGTGGCCCTCACCCTGGGGACGAGGCTTCGCCCTTCTCCCCCCTCCGTTTTCTGGACGAGACACCCGCGTCCCGGGGCGGAGGACCCGACAGGCGGCGGCGCCTCACCTCGGATTTGGGGCTCCCCCGTCTCCGCCGCGGTCACCTTTGTGCCGAGGAGGACGGAGCTCAGATTCAGAACGAGCACGAGATCCAGCCTGGGATGTGCCTTCCGCTCCCGAGAGTCCCGTGGAGACAGGCCTGAGCGGCGAGGCGGCAGACGTCACCGGGCCGACACGCTAATGAAGACACCTCGACTCTGACTTATTCCTCATCTTAAAACCTGCCTTTATTATAGAGTTAAAAAATGCTCGTTACAGAGGGTTTGGAAAACACTGAAATACACAGAGAAGGAAATTAAAAATAAATCAACCGGAGCTTAGGTGCCCAGAGACAATTCTTGTTAATTTTTTTTGATGTATTTCTCACCGAAGTTGTGTCTTCTTCAGACTGCTGTGGAAAGACACAGGAATCGTGTCCCAGGCCCACTCCTGCCCTGGAAACAGGACAGCTGATTCCTAATTAACAGCATTTTTCATCTGGTAAGTAATAAATTCCAGCTGCATATGCATGTGTGGATAGTGTATTCTATTGTTTTCTTCTCTTTTTGTGTGAAATTATTGATGCCATGAATACAGATGACTTCCTTTCACTCTTCTCTCATTTTCCACTAAAGACACAGACGGCTGGGCAGGCCGTGTGTCTGTGTGTCTGTGGGCTGGCAGAACTCTGAGAACAAGCAGGGGGCCGCTGACCGCTGGGGGAGCTGAGGGTCCGGTGCGCCTGGCGGGGCCTCGGCCAGAGCCGGGTCGGTTGCCAGTGAGGGGCCGACTGCTCCGCTCCGGGCACTGGAGGTACCAGCAGGCCCGCTGGCTCTGAGGCCCCTCGCCGGCCGCTCCTCGGGGTCTCCTGAGACTCTCGGCGCCCAGGGCTCCCTGGGGGCGGGAGGGGGGCTCTGTGGTGTGTGGCCTTGGCCGTGTCCGCGATGGCTCTGACCCCAGGCCTGATGGACCCAGGCCTCCCGATGAGGCAGGAGGGCACACCAGCCTCCGCCTCCTGGGACGGCGTGGCAGCGACTGGCTGCGGGCACCGGTGCGTCCAGAGGTGCTCCCCCGGCAGGAGCTCCGAGAAGGGGTGACTGTGGGTGCGAGGTGGGGGCTGCGGCCGGGCCCCTCCCAAGGGAGGGTGTGCGCCCCGGCTCGGGCCCCAGGAGGCCGGCCCGCGTGGACGGAGGGCGGTGCCTGGACTCGTGCTCTCGCGCCTGTGACCACAGCGGTCCACGAGGCAGCCCCCCGGGGCGCGGACGGGCCAGGCTCCACCCGATGACCCGCCTGAGCCCACCCTGCCGACCGTGGCCCTGCGGCAGGGCCTCAGCCCCGGCGTGGGAGGGCGGCGCCCGGCCCTGGGCGCTCACAGAGGCGGTCCCGCGGGCCGCACGCCCGGGGGCGGAGCCTGCGCCCCGGTTCCGACGGAGCCACGAGGGCCGTGGCCGTGGCCGTCTCTGGGGCTGGGGCCACCGCTCACCTCTCCAGGAGCCCCCTTGGCGGGGCGGGGGCTGGCGCGGGCTGAGGGCCGCCGGGGTGGGAGCCGCTCGGGCTCTCGTGCCCAGCAGGCCCACGGCACTTGTTTGCACCGAAGGGACAGACAGCCCAATAGCGAGCATTTCGGCTCTGTGAGCCATGGGGTCCCTGCCTGACCTCCTGACACTGCAGCCCCAGAGTATCCCGAGAGATAGACGGACAGGGTGGCGGGACCCACGGCTGTCCCCAGCGCAGCAGCTGGCTGGGCTCGGGCGCGGCCCCTCAGCCTGCTGCAGAGCTGCGCCTCAGGCCGCGCGGCCCGGCCTCGCTGTGCAACAGGCGGCCCCGTCCCGGGGCCGCTGGCCGTGCTCCCGGCAGCCCCCGTCCTGGGGGGCTGTGTCCACTGAGAGCCGGGGCGGGGAGGCCCGAGGAGCAGCTCGGCGCCCGCACCGGGAGCCCCGAGGGCGGGGTGTCTTCTGGTCCAGAGGCACCCCCGAGCATGGACGGACGAGAGAGACCCTGGGGCCAGCCTGTGAGGGGCTGCGTGTGATGTCGTTGCTTCTGGTTCAGCTCCTCGCGTGGGTGTCTCCTGAGGCCACGCTGACCAGCCCGGGGGTGAGGGTGGCCTGGTGCCGCCCTGAGACTGAGCAGGTGGCAGCTGGGGTCCCAGGGCGTGTCCACGCAGCACGCCCACCTGGTGACCGCTTCTGGGGACGGCTTCCTGGCCGGGGCATCCCCGCCCGTGTGAGGGGTGCTGTGAGCGCAGGGCTTCCGGGGCTCCGGGGACCGGCCGGAACCGCCAGTGGGCCTCCGCGTGCACCTCGGACGTGCCGACCGCGGGAGCCCGCTTCTGTGTGAGCATCACATCCTGAAGACGTGTGCTTCCCCCACAGGGTTTATGAAATACGCGTTTAATTACGTTGCGAGCGGCTCCTGTGTATGGACGCTCGCGTGATCTATTTATTTACATCTTGTTTTGCTCATGCAGAGACTTGTGCGTCTGTGCCTCAGGAGCCAGGGGACAGCATCCCTGCCAGGCGGCGTATCAGCGTGTCGTCATAGCGCCTCGCCGGAGTGAAGGGGCAGGGTGCCCGCGAGGGGCGCCGCGCCGCCCGCGGGGAGCCTGGCCCGGCCCGCGTGCGCCCGGCTCTGCCCGGTCCCGCCTCGGTCCGTGCGGCTTCTCGCCGGCCCTGCGCAAGGCCCTCCCGCAGCGGGCTCGTCTTGCAGCGTGGCCTCCGTGGAACGGGCCGCGGTCATGGGCGGGGAGACAGCGGCGTGGCTGGTTCCGGACTTCTGCCCCGGCAGGAGGGCGGCTCTGAGCACACGCCCACCGAGAAGCGCGCGCACGCGGCCGGCGTGGCGGGGCGGGCCCCAGCGGCGAGGGCAGTGAGCTGGCCTCGCCTGGACGGCGCTCGGCGCTGCTCGTTTGCCGCACAGACGCCTCTGCGCCATTCAAGAGTCTCTCTGGCCTGTTCGCGAGGCGAGCAGGGTCCGCAGCTGAGAGGACTTCTTACCTGAAGACTCGTGGCCTGGAGGGTCGCCGGCCAAGGTGTGTTGACATTTCACGAGCTTCAGCGAGGCTGCTCTTGGGTCCCGAAGGCCGGCTCACTTGACGCTTCCCGGGGCGGGAGGCGGCTCCTCGGACGAGCGGCCCGGGGTGTCTCGCCGCAGACGTCCGTCCCCGACAGGGAGCGAGCCGCGAGGCGCCGCGGGTCGGCGGCTGAGTCTCCAGCGCAGCAGGCGGCGAGGGTCACGCTCTCGGGAATGAAGGCAAGGTCCCTGTGGGCCAGGTTCTGCAGAGACAGAGCCGACAGGTTCACGGTGAGCTCCGGCTGCAGGGATGACTGAGGCTGCGGCCCTGGACCACCACGGCTGGCGGGGCCCGGTGCACAGGCGGGGCCGTCTACCCCCGCGCGTGGTCCCGGGGCAGGAGGTGGCCGGTCCCTGCTCAGAACAGGCAGGTGGGGAGCAACCCCTTGCTGTTCTGCTCGGGCCTCCAGGGGATGGACGAGGCCCCGCACTGGGGGGACCGTCTGCCTCCGAGGTCCACGACTCAAGTGCGATCTCGTGTAGGAGCTCCCCAGACACGCTCTGTGTGCCAATGGCCGACCGTCTCGGCCTGTCCACAGGGGCAGCAAGCCCTTCCTGCAGTGAGTCCGCTGTGTCCTCTCCAGTGTGCCCGGGGCACTCACACGACACTTTCTAGGACGCCGGACACAGGATTCAGAAGATGGCCCAGTAGACCCCTGACCCACCCCCACAAGGCCTTGATCCTCGGAGAGTGGCCGGTGGGGTGGCTGGGAGCCACGGCTCCATCCTCAGGTCACTCAGGAAGCTGCGGCCTGGCCATGGCCGGGCCGGAATCGAGGGAGCCCCACAGGGCCGGGAAGACGTGGGTCCCGTGGACGTCCTCCATCTTCCCGAGCTGACGAAGGGAAGGGTTTTCATCCCGAAGTCTTCTCCCTGCGTAGCCATAACACACAAGCCCTTGGGCTGGCCCTGCAGCCGGCAAAGCCCGGGGCTGGCGAGAGGGCAGGTCCTGCCTCCTGGCTGGGTCGTGCCGGGTCGCACAAGCCCACGGTCCACTCAGAGTTCTTACCTGAAGACTCGTGGCCTGGAGGGTCGCCGGCCAAGGTGTGTTGACATTTCACGAGCTTCAGCGAGGCTGCTCTTGGGTCCCGAAGGCCGGCTCACCTGACGCTTCCCGGGGCGGGAGGCGGCTCCTCGGACGAGCGGCCCGGGGTGTCTCGCCGCAGACGTCCGTCCCCGACAGGGAGCGAGCCGCGAGGCGCCGCGGGTCGGCGGCTGAGTCTCCAGCGCAGCAGGCGGCGAGGGTCACGCTCTCGGGAATGAAGGCAAGGTCCCTGTGGGCCAGGTTCTGCAGAGACAGAGCTGACAGGTTCACGGTGAGCTCCGGCTGCAGGGACGACTGAGGCTGCGGCCCTGGACCACCACGGCTGGCGGGGCCCGGTGCACAGGCGGGGCCGTCTACCCCCGCGCGTGGTCCCGGGGCAGGAGGTGGCCGGTCCCTGCTCAGAACAGGCAGGTGGGGAGCAACCCCTTGCTGTTCTGCTCGGGCCTCCAGGGGATGGACGAGGCCCCGCACTGGGGGGACCGTCTGCCTCCGAGGTCCACGACTCAAGTGCGATCTCGTGTAGGAGCTCCCCAGACACGCTCTGTGTGCCAATGGCCGACCGTCTCGGCCTGTCCACAGGGGCAGCAAGCCCTTCCTGCAGTGAGTCCGCTGTGTCCTCTCCAGCGTGCCCGGGGCACTCACACGACACTTTCTAGGACGCCGGACACAGGATTCAGAAGATGGCCCAGTAGACCCCCGACCCACCCCCACAAGGCCTTGATCCTCGGAGAGTGGCCGGTGGGGTGGCTGGGAGCCTCGGCTCCATCCTCAGGTCACTCAGGAAGCTGCGGCCTGGCCATGGCCGGGCCGGAATCGAGGGAGCCCCACAGGGCCGGGAAGACGTGGGTCCCGTGGACGTCCTCCATCTTCCCGAGCTGACGAAGGGAAGGGTTTTCATCCCGAAGTCTTCTCCCTGCGTAGCCATAACACACAAGCCCTTGGGCTGGCCCTGCAGCCGGCAAAGCCCGGGGCTGGCGAGAGGGCAGGTCCTGCCTCCTGGCTGGGTCGTGCCGGGTCGCACAAGCCCACGGTCCACTCAGAGTTCTGACAACGGCTCACTGAGAGGGCGGGGCTGCCGTCGCTCCTTTCAGAGGTAGAGCGCTGGACCCGTGGGTCAGTCCTGGGTGTGACCCCCGACTCCCCTTGGGAATCAGGAGGAAAGGACCCGAGTCCTCACCTCGTCCTCTGACCTCCCCCGTCACGGACTCTGCTTTACCTGCAGGACCTGGGCCTCTGCCCACGCGTCTCTTGGCTCCTCTGTTCCGCGTGAGCGTCTTCTCCCTCTTGCTGCTGCCAAACCCCGTGCTCCTGGGGGACCCCGCGTTGCCCGGGGAGCTGCTGCTCAGCCAGCGAGGGGCGTGGGTCGGCGGCGGCATCGCAGACAAAGAAACGCAGCTGCGAAGACGAGGCCGGTCCAGACCCGCTTTGGGCGGGGGCTCCTGTGCAGGCCGCCCCGCTGGCCTTCCACGCCGCTGCCGGCGGGGCGGGCTGCGTGTCCCGGGGGCCCGGAGGTGCCTGCAGGCCCTGAGGAACTAATTTATTTGAGCGCAGTTGTGCCATAAACTATTTAAATGGCTGTAGCATTCTTCATATTTTATTTTTTCCTCTTGGAGCTTATGACAAATAACTTGGATTTCATGAAATATATATTTTAAATGTCTTTACCCACCAAAAAGGCAATTCCCTCGCATGCTAATTAGATTGGAGATAGGAAATTGGAGGCACAAAAGCATATTTATAATGTGCCTTATTAATCATCGGCTGTTTCCAAGAAAATAATCATGTTGGACAAATGATAATATTTTGTTCTTATAACTGCGTCTCCGCGTTTATTCACAACTCTCAGGGCTTCCCATTTGGCTTCAATTAATTATTCTTCTTAGAAAGACTGCTAGTTCTCCCTCTTCTGGTGATGTTTCTGCTGCTTTCGCGCCTGGGAGACTCTGTGGGCCGTGCTCCTCCGGCCAGGCAGGTGCCTCATGCCCCACATCCCCTCTGGTCCAGAGGAGCCCAGATGACCCCTTGGTGATGGGCCGGGCTGGCGTGTGAAGCTTTAGTGGGAGGACCAGGCCTGCAGTCAGCCAGCCGCATGAGGCTTTGGGGTCTCGGGGATCCCTCAGCCTCTCTGTGGAAAGCCTGTCTCCAGGACACCCCGACCCGCCTTGGGAAGCCCGTCCACACCCAGTCCTGAGCATCTGTCCAGCTCCGGCCACCAAGCAGCACCCTCCCACCCCTCCCTGAGGCCCCCTCCCACCTGCCATCACCCTTGGGTCTCAGTGCGAAGACTCCTGCCTCAGGCAAGGACAGGCGCCCCGCTGTCTCACTGGTCACACTCGGGGTGGCCCCTTGGTCACACGTGGAGACACTGACTCTTTGTCTTCCCGCTGTCCATCCGGAAGAACCATGCTCTGATCATCCTGCAGGGCGTGCAGGCAGGGGGTGCCCGGGCCACACAGTCTGGCTTCCCTTTCTCCCCCGTGGATGTCCCCCTGCCCTGAAAGGATGGAGCCTGGGTCATAGCCCGACCGGCAGCCCCAGCGGGTGCCTAGCCTGGGGCTATCGACCCTCCACTGGCTTCGGGGAGCCTCCAGGTAGCTCTGCTTGGCGACACAGCAGACGGAAATTCCAAAGCTGTAAATGAAGACTGGAACTCCAAGGACACCAGGCCTTGGGGTGTCGGTGTGGAGAGAGCCGCTAATGGGGCGAGCAGGGGCTGGGCAGGCGGGGCCGGGGAGGCGGGGCTGCAGGTGGCCCGGCGCAGTCCCTGTTCTGAGGTCCTTGCTCTCCTAGGGCACCGGGATCCCTCCCCAGCACTCTGTCCCCATGCCCCACCCGCTACTGCGTGCCCGGGGACAAACCATAGGCTGACCGGACCGACTTTCAGAATTGGGGGCTGACCCCCGACCTCACCTCATTGCCTGTTCCAGGCAGGCCGCCTCTGCTGTCACCTGGGCAGAAACTAACACCATATTGCAAAGCAATTATCCTCCAAATAAAAAAGAAAACAGCCAGATTAAAAATGAGCAAAAGATCTGAACAGAAACCCCACCGAAGAAGATACACTGATGGTAAATAAGCACCTGATAAGATGCTTAACTGGGGAAGGCAGGTTACAGATAACAATGCGACCCGGCCATCGCACACGCGGAGAAAGGTGAAGACGAGTGCCCCCCCATTGGCCCTCCTTTCCGGGGGTGGAAGCTTTAGTGGGAGGACCAGGCCTGCAGTCAGCCAGCCGCATGAGGCTTTGGGGTCTCGGGGATCCCTCAGCCTCTCTGTGGAAAGCCTGTCTCCAGGACACCCCGACCCGCCTTGGGAAGCCCGTCCACACCCAGTCCTGAGCATCTGTCCAGCTCCGGCCACCAAGCAGCACCCTCCCACCCCTCCCTGAGGCCCCCTCCCACCTGCCATCACCCTTGGGTCTCAGTGCGAAGACTCCTGCCTCAGGCAAGGACAGGCGCCCCGCTGTCTCACTGGTCACACTCGGGGTGGCCCCTTGGTCACACGTGGAGACACTGACTCTTTGTCTTCCCGCTGTCCATCCGGAAGAACCATGCTCTGATCATCCTGCAGGGCGTGCAGGCAGGGGGTGCCCGGGCCACACAGTCTGGCTTCCCTTTCTCCCCCGTGGATGTCCCCCTGCCCTGAAAGGATGGAGCCTGGGTCATAGCCCGACCGGCAGCCCCAGCGGGTGCCTAGCCTGGGGCTATCGACCCTCCACTGGCTTCGGGGAGCCTCCAGGTAGCTCTGCTTGGCGACACAGCAGACGGAAATTCCAAAGCTGTAAATGAAGACTGGAACTCCAAGGACACCAGGCCTTGGGGTGTCGGTGTGGAGAGAGTCGCTATTGGGGCGAGCAGGGGCTGGGCAGGCGGGGCCGGGGAGGCGGGGCTGCAGGTGGCCCGGCGCAGTCCCTGTTCTGAGGTCCTTGCTCTCCTAGGGCACCGGGATCCCTCCCCAGCACTCTGTCCCCATGCCCCACCCGCTACTGCGTGCCCGGGGACAAACCATAGGCTGACCGGACCGACTTTCAGAATTGGGGGCTGACCCCCGACCTCACCTCATTGCCTGTTCCAGGCAGGCCGCCTCTGCTGTCACCTGGGCAGAAACTAACACCATATTGCAAAGCAATTATCCTCCAAATAAAAAAGAAAACAGCCAGATTAAAAATGAGCAAAAGATCTGAACAGAAACCCCACCGAAGAAGATACACTGATGGTAAATAAGCACCTGATAAGATGCTTAACTGGGGAAGGCAGGTTACAGATAACAATGCGACCCGGCCATCGCACACGCGGAGAAAGGTGAAGACGAAAGGTGCCGACGACCCACGTGTAAGTGAAGAGACAGAGCGGCTGGAAACAGCACACACCACTAACGGGAGTGCAAACTGGCACATTCCTTTTGGAAAAGAGTTTGGCTGAATGCATGAATGAATAAATAAATAAATAGTAGCTGGATGAAATATGGGTCAATAAAAGAATAAGGAATGGAAAGAAGTGAAGCCATCACTATTAGAATATAGCATGTAGAAAATTTAAAATAACCTCTAGTAAGAGAATCTAACACATTTGTTAGAGACAGAGTCGACAGTAAAAATTTAATTATATTTTTATATACCAGCAACAATCAAAAGAGAAAATGAAGATTTGGCAGTGACATCATTTACAGTAACATCCTAAAACTTCAAGTAATAATAACTCTTATGAAATAAATCTTACGAAATAGATTCAGAATCTTTACAGTGAAAACTCTGAAATATATTTGCAAAAAGTCAAGAGAGTAAATACTGTACATATGTATCTGTCAGTCTATGGACAAACTGATGGATAAGTTCAAAAAGATTCCTGGTAAAATTCCACTACAATATTTTTGTGGAGCTTAGCAATTGATTATAAAATTTGCTTGAAATGTAAATAGCCAAAAGCATACAGAGCTCTTTGAAGATTGAGACCAAGTCTGGAGGCTGTATGGTATCCACGTGTGCTATAAAGTTGCCGTCACCAAAACAGGGGTCAAGCGGGGCGACCAGACGTCAAGTGCCCCGAGCGGGTGAGCACGCGCACGGCCATGCAGTGGGGAAGACCTAAAGGGCACCGCAGCTACCGGGAGAGAGAAGGCAGTTCAGGTGAGTGATGCTGGAGAAAATACATGTCTTAATCCACGTTTTCCCCAGTGGAAAACATTGGTATTTTGACCCTATTTTATAGTATTTATAAAAGTCGCTTTGTGAATGGCAAATTAATACAAGCTTTTTAGAAAATTTTATTTATTTATTTTTGGCTCTTCTGGGTTTTCACTGCTGCCACAGGCTCTTCTCTAGTTGCAGGGAGTGGGGGCTACTCTCTAGCTGAAGCGAGCAGGCTTCTTGTTGCAGTGACTTTTCCTGTGGAACTCAGGCTCTAGAGCACATGGGCTTCAGTAGTTGCGGCTAATAAGCTCCATAGCTGTGACTCCGAGGCTCTAGAGCACAGGCTCCATAGTTGTGGCTCAAGGGCTTAGCTGCTCTACAGCATGTGGGATCTTCCTGGATCAGGGATCGAACCCGTGTCTCCTGCATTGGCAGGTGAACGCTTCACCACTGAGCTACCAGGGAAGCCCTCGATGTAAGCTTTTAAGATATAAAATAGGAAAATAGCTTCATAAATCTGGGTCAAGCAAAGACTTCTTAAACATAGAAATCTCTAAACATAAAGCAAAAGATATAATGAAGATTTGGCAGTGACATCATTTACAGTAACATCCTAAAACTTCAAGTAATAATAACTCTTATGAAATAAATCTTACGAAATAGATTCAGAATCTTTACAGTGAAAACTCTGAAATATATTTGCAAAAAGTCAAGAGAGTAAATACTGTACATATGTATCTGTCAGTCTATGGACAAACTGATGGATAAGTTCAAAAAGATTCCTGGTAAAATTCCACTACAATATTTTTGTGGAGCTTAGCAATTGATTATAAAATTTGCTTGAAATGTAAATAGCCAAAAGCATACAGAGCTCTTTGAAGATTGAGACCAAGTCTGGAGGCTGTATGGTATCCACGTGTGCTATAAAGTTGCCGTCACCAAAACAGGGGTCAAGCGGGGCGACCAGACGTCAAGTGCCCCGAGCGGGTGAGCACGCGCACGGCCATGCAGTGGGGAAGACCTAAAGGGCACCGCAGCTACCGGGAGAGAGAAGGCAGTTCAGGTGAGTGATGCTGGAGAAAATACATGTCTTAATCCACGTTTTCCCCAGTGGAAAACATTGGTATTTTGACCCTATTTTATAGTATTTATAAAAGTCGCTTTGTGAATGGCAAATTAATACAAGCTTTTTAGAAAATTTTATTTATTTATTTTTGGCTCTTCTGGGTTTTCACTGCTGCCACAGGCTCTTCTCTAGTTGCAGGGAGTGGGGGCTACTCTCTAGCTGAAGCGAGCAGGCTTCTTGTTGCAGTGACTTTTCCTGTGGAACTCAGGCTCTAGAGCACATGGGCTTCAGTAGTTGCGGCTAATAAGCTCCATAGCTGTGACTCCGAGGCTCTAGAGCACAGGCTCCATAGTTGTGGCTCAAGGGCTTAGCTGCTCTACAGCATGTGGGATCTTCCTGGATCAGGGATCGAACCCGTGTCTCCTGCATTGGCAGGTGAACGCTTCACCACTGAGCTACCAGGGAAGCCCTCGATGTAAGCTTTTAAGATATAAAATAGGAAAATAGCTTCATAAATCTGGGTCAAGCAAAGACTTCTTAAACATAGAAATCTCTAAACATAAAGCAAAAGATTGATGAATTGGTATTTGATAAGATTAAGAACTTTTGTTCAGGAAAAGAGAGCAACAAACAGTCACAAAGCAGGAAACATTGTGTGTATATAGAAAACTAACAAGGGACTGGCTTCTCAAAGTTTCACAGAACTTCTTCACGTCAGTAAGAGAAAATCAATTTACTTAACAATAAACAAGGGCAAAGACATGAGTAGGCATCTCAAGCTGAGCTCTACAACCCAGATAGTCAACAGCATGGGAAAGGACGCTCAGTTCTGTAAGTCATCTGGGATATGAAAGTTAACATTACATAGGACACACACAGCTCTCGCTAGAGTGGTCCAGCTGATAAAGAACCGCAATACGATCTGTCGGCAGGAATTTGGAGGAACTAGAATTCTTAGACACGGGTGGCAGGAGAGCCGAAAGATAGAGTCAGTTTGGAACATTGTGTGGCTATACCAGCTGAGTCTGTGGACATACATATCTATATGACTTAGTGGCTCTGTCCTGCGCATGTACCCAATAGAAAGGCACTAAAATCACACAGGAAAATATTATCAAGAGCACTGTTTGTAATAGACCCAAACTGAATCCAGTCCAGTCTTCAGCAATGGGTGGCACAGTGGATAAACAGGTTTTTACATATTCCTGCAGTGAATTATTATTCTAAAGTGAAGATAAGTGGTGTAGTGCAATAAGCACTCCTGCAGTCTCAGGTAACCTGGAGCTTAAAATGCTAGGAAAGGGAAGATGACATGATTGCAACAGAATCACAGCAGTGGAGGCCTCTGGGGGGAGGGAGGGTCCTGAGATCAGAAATTGGGGCGGGCGGTGTTCCTGGGATGGTCTCCACCTGGGGGATGGCTTTTTGGGTGTGTTCACTTTGAAGCAGTCCGCCCGGTTGTACAGAGTTTTCCACTTTAGCACATGAGTGTGACCCTTCAATTAAAAGATTATTGAAAAATGAGACCCTCTTAAAGGAATGACTCAAAGATGTACTTAGGAAGGAGAAAAGTTTGCCTTGGAAGAAAGGTCTGAGATGCAAGACAAAAAGTATTAACAAAACGAACTGTAAGCAAGCATTACAGTAAAATAATGTCTAATCCATAGAACTTGAAAATGAGATAGACCCAAATACTAAACAAAAACAAACTATGTCAGCAAGCTTGTGCTTGGAATCCAGTCAGTCTTGCTTTGTTCAGGAGCATGATAAAGATGCTAATTAAAATTATAGTTTGTTATATGTGCCTGTCAATGTTTATAAAGGCACCATTTGAAAAGTAGAAAGTGTGTAAGCTCTCATTCAAAGCATGGAAAAATACAATGGGGAAGAAGTTTAATCCTTCAGGAAAAGGCAAAAATGGAGAAGAAAATGCTAAACATAATTTGTGAATAGAAACTTGACAC
Organism: Tragulus kanchil; assembly: GCA_022376925.1. Taxonomy (NCBI): domain Eukaryota; kingdom Metazoa; phylum Chordata; class Mammalia; order Artiodactyla; family Tragulidae; genus Tragulus; species Tragulus kanchil. The sequence continues at coordinate 169,521,758 of JAIOJX010000004.1, forward strand.
AGCGAACTGCAGGAGATGAATCCTCTCCTCCCACCGTCACAGCAGAGGGGACAGATGGGTGATTCAGTAAGTGGTTCTGAGATCCTTTGATTATTTATCGGGAACAAAAATCCAGCTGGAGCCCTACCTTACACCATACAGCAAGAAAGTTCCAGGAGGTTTCTGAGATTAACTGAAAATAAAAACTATAAAAATAAAATATAGCGGGAAAGCTCTACGTCTCTGAGGTGGTGATGGATTTTTCAATGAGGACACAAATAACGTTAGCAACCAATACGGAAAAATACTGACAAAACGGACGTCGCTGGGAGTGAGAAACGTGCTTCATCCAAAAACATCATCAGGGACTTCGCGCGAGAAGTGAGAACCGAGGGGAGACTGCCGCACGTGCCGCCCACGCTGCTCGTTGTTCAGCTGCTCAGTCGTGTCCGGCTCTCGTGACCCCGTGGGCTGCGGCACGCCAGCCCTCCCTGTCCTCCGCCACCTCCAGAGTCTGCTTAAACTCATGTCCACTGAGTCAGTGATGCCACCCAGTCGTCTCACCCTCCGTCCCTTCTCCTCCTGCCTCGGTCTTTCCCAGCATCAGGGTCTTTCCCACTGAGCCGGCTCTTCCCATCCGTGGCCAAAACACTGGAGCTTCAGCTCCGGCCTCAGTCCTTCCAAGGAATCTTCAGGGTTGAGTTCCTTTGGGATGGACGGGTTTGCTTTCCTTGCCGTATCTCCTGCCAGGTCTGAGATGCAAGACAAAAAGTATTAACAAAACGAACTGTAAGCAAGCATTACAGTAAAATAATGTCTAATCCATAGAACTTGAAAATGAGATAGACCCAAATACTAAACAAAAACAAACTATGTCAGCAAGCTGGTGCTTGGAATCCAGTCAGTCTTGCTTTGTTCAGGAGCATGATAAAGATGCTAATTAAAATTATAGTTTGTTATATGTGCCTGTCAATGTTTATAAAGGCACCATTTGAAAAGTAGAAAGTGTGTAAGCTCTCATTCAAAGCATGGAAAAATACAATGGGGAAGAAGTTTAATCCTTCAGGAAAAGGCAAAAATGGAGAAGAAAATGCTAAACATAATTTGTGAATAGAAACTTGACACAGCGAACTGCAGGAGATGAATCCTCTCCTCCCACCGTCACAGCAGAGGGGACAGATGGGTGATTCAGTAAGTGGTTCTGAGATCCTTTGATTATTTATCGGGAACAAAAATCCAGCTGGAGCCCTACCTTACACCATACAGCAAGAAAGTTCCAGGAGGTTTCTGAGATTAACTGAAAATAAAAACTATAAAAATAAAATATAGCGGGAAAGCTCTACGTCTCTGAGGTGGTGATGGATTTTTCAATGAGGACACAAATAACGTTAGCAACCAATACGGAAAAATACTGACAAAACGGACGTCGCTGGGAGTGAGAAACGTGCTTCATCCAAAAACATCATCAGGGACTTCGCGCGAGAAGTGAGAACCGAGGGGAGACTGCCGCACGTGCCGCCCACGCTGCTCGTTGTTCAGCTGCTCAGTCGTGTCCGGCTCTCGTGACCCCGTGGGCTGCGGCACGCCAGCCCTCCCTGTCCTCCGCCACCTCCAGAGTCTGCTTAAACTCATGTCCACTGAGTCAGTGATGCCACCCAGTCGTCTCACCCTCCGCCGTCCCTTCTCCTCCTGCCCTCGGTCTTTCCCAGCATCAGGGTCTTTCCCACTGAGCCGGCTCTTCCCATCCGGTGGCCAAAACACTGGAGCTTCAGCTCCGGCCTCAGTCCTTCCAAGGAATCTTCAGGGTTGAGTTCCTTTGGGATGGACGGGTTTGCTTTCCTTGCCGTCCAAGGGGCTCAAGAGTCTTCTCCGGCACCGCAGTTTGAAGGCACCGATCCTTCGGCACTCAGCCTTCTCCACGGTCCAGCTCTCACATTCGGTACACGGCGACTGGAAAACCACAGCCTTGACCGTATGGACTTCTGCTGGCAAAGGGATGTCTCCGCCCTCTAATGCTCTGTGGGTGTGCAACGGAGCACCGGAGCCTCAGTGCCTTAAACCCAGCAGCGTGTTAGTATTTCTGTCACCCTTCGAGTCAGCGGGGATCAGCGAGAGGTTCTCATCTGGGGCTCCTGACGCAGTGGCAGTGAGGGGCATCGCTCTCAGATGGGTTGCGGGGCTCCAGGAGTAGACGGTGGAGGCCGCTGTCCTGGGCGCCCCACGGCCCGCTGGTGACCGGCCAGCCAGCCGGGGCTGGAGGGGAGAGAGTGGAAAAGAGTGGAAAGGCAGGACAGTCTCTGAAATATATCAAGATTGCCTAAAGAGTAATGAGAGACAGATCACCAGTCCGGAGAAACACTGTCGAGAGGCGCGCAGAGCGCTCTGCTGGCCAGGAAAGGGTGGAGTGGACGGAGGGACCTGGGGCCTGCTCCCACAGCCGCGTGAGCATGGGACCCTCACGTCTCACGTCGGGATCCGTGCTGCCCTGTGGGGGCTCGCCGCCCCGTCCCTGCTGGGGTCTGTGGTGGCACGCTCGTGTGGCCCCGCATCAAGGGGCTGAGAGCCACCCCATCCCCACCCTGAAACTCCCCTAGGGCAGGAGGCCACTGGGTCTCTCCTCCTGGTGGGAAAAACACGTATTTTCTGGAAACTTCAACTGGGAAAGGTTAGAGGCGGGGGTTCTGACGAAGGAGCCTCCTGGCCCCGTGTGTGAGCGCTCAAGGGCTGAGAGCTGGAACTTGTCACTGATCTCCCGGTGAGGCGAGACCGACTCTGAGTCTCCCCTTGGTTTCAAGCTCTACGGAGGTTACGGGTAAAGACGCGCTGTATTTACCTACGGATTGGACTCTGCTGTGGTCTGGGCCAGGCGGGCCCGGTGGCCAAAACACTGGAGCTTCAGCTCCGGCCTCAGTCCTTCCAAGGAATCTTCAGGGTTGAGTTCCTTTGGGATGGACGGGTTTGCTTTCCTTGCCGTCCAAGGGGCTCAAGAGTCTTCTCCGGCACCGCAGTTTGAAGGCACCGATCCTTCGGCACTCAGCCTTCTCCACGGTCCAGCTCTCACATTCGTACACGGCGACTGGAAAACCACAGCCTTGACCGTATGGACTTCTGCTGGCAAAGGGATGTCTCCGCCCTCTAATGCTCTGTGGGTGTGCAACGGAGCACCGGAGCCTCAGTGCCTTAAACCCAGCAGCGTGTTAGTATTTCTGTCACCCTTCGAGTCAGCGGGGATCAGCGAGAGGTTCTCATCTGGGGCTCCTGACGCAGTGGCAGTGAGGGGCATCGCTCTCAGATGGGTTGCGGGGCTCCAGGAGTAGACGGTGGAGGCCGCTGTCCTGGGCGCCCCACGGCCCGCTGGTGACCGGCCAGCCAGCCGGGGCTGGAGGGGAGAGAGTGGAAAAGAGTGGAAAGGCAGGACAGTCTCTGAAATATATCAAGATTGCCTAAAGAGTAATGAGAGACAGATCACCAGTCCGGAGAAACACTGTCGAGAGGCGCGCAGAGCGCTCTGCTGGCCAGGAAAGGGTGGAGTGGACGGAGGGACCTGGGGCCTGCTCCCACAGCCGCGTGAGCATGGGACCCTCACGTCTCACGTCGGGATCCGTGCTGCCCTGTGGGGGCTCGCCGCCCCGTCCCTGCTGGGGTCTGTGGTGGCACGCTCGTGTGGCCCCGCATCGAGGGGCTGAGAGCCACCCCATCCCCACCCTGAAACTCCCCTAGGGCAGGAGGCCACTGGGTCTCTCCTCCTGGTGGGAAAAACACGTATTTTCTGGAAACTTCAACTGGGAAAGGTTAGAGGCGGGGGTTCTGACGAAGGAGCCTCCTGGCCCCGTGTGTGAGCGCTCAAGGGCTGAGAGCTGGAACTTGTCACTGATCTCCCGGTGAGGCGAGACCGACTCTGAGTCTCCCCTTGGTTTCAAGCTCTACGGAGGTTACGGGTAAAGACGCGCTGTATTTACCTACGGATTGGACTCTGCTGTGGTCTGGGCCAGGCGGGCCTGCGGGGGGCCCCAGGAGGTGTCCAGGAGCTCGGGTGCACACGGGCTGGTCGTGGGGCGCCGCCTAGAGGATGTGTGGTCCCAGGAGGAGGGTGGACGTGGCCGGGGGCGCAGGTGCCCTGAGACGGGCGGCCCGCAGCGCCAGCGGGCTGCAGGGGTGTGGGCAGCTTCCTCTTGTCACAGCGTCGCAGCTGGGGAGGCGAGGAGGAGCGGAGACAGGACGGGCTCCACAGGGCCCACCTGTGCAGAGGCTCTCAGCCGGGAAATGAGCCCGGAACTCAGGCGAGCACAGCTGCTCCCCCACCCCCGCCGAGCGGAGGGCCGCTGCCAGGGACGGGTCCTGGGCCCGGCGAGGAGGGAGCCAGGCCCTTCCCGGAGCAGCAGGTCACCTGGGGCCTCGCGGGTGGGCACGGCCCAGGCACGCCCCTTCGCACGAGGCCCCCGGTCGCCTGCACCTGGGGTGGGGGCTGGTGCCCTCTGGGGGTGGCCTTGGCGAGTCCTGGCACATGGTTTCCTGCGGGAGTTCTGGGGTAATATGCGGGGATACTGAGGTTCTGCCCGTGGCTTGCTCCTCACCGCGGACCTCGCGGTCCTGACCCCGTCTGTGGTCGCGGTCGGCAGGTGCCCTCGGGTCATCTTGCCTTCCAGGGCGGAGGAGACACAGCTTGCGGAGGGATGTGGCGGTTCCCTTCCCGCTCAGGTGGCGGGCAGGGGGCTGCAGCCCCGGCCCCTTCCGTGGCCTGCAGAGGCCGGCCCCCTTCCCTGGCGCTCAGGCCCGCGGCCTCGTGGACCCCGACGCACCCCGCCACGGAGCCCTCGGGGTCCCACCCAGGGATCACCTTGCGGATTCTGCTGCTGACAGCGGTGTCTCCGCCAGCCGCCCTGGCCGTCATTACGGCACAGATTGTGCGGGGAATCTGGCGCCGCGCGGTGGCAATACAGATTAAGCAATTAACCTTGATGTCACTGTAATTATTAAGATACTTTAGCAAAATGAACTAATTTCCCCACAGGATGTTGAACCAAAATCAACTTCCACTCTCCTGAATCAAAATAGGAAACGTGCGCGGGATTGGACCCTCTGAGTCTCCTTGGTTTCAAGCTCACGGAGGTTACGTAAAGACGCTGTATTTACCAGGAGGTGTCCTGGGTCTGGGCCAGGGCTGGTCTGGGGGCCCCAGGGAGGGGGCCCCAGGAGCTCGGGTGGACGTCCGGGCGGTGCCTGGGGCGCCGCCAGGAGGAGGGGTGGACGTGGCCGGGGGCGCAGGTGCCCTGAGACGGGCGGCCCGCAGCGCCAGCGGGCTGCAGGGGTGTGGGCAGCTTCCTCTTGTCACAGCGTCGCAGCTGGGGAGGCGAGGAGGAGCGGAGACAGGACGGGCTCCACAGGGCCCACCTGTGCAGAGGCTCTCAGCCGGGAAATGAGCCCGGAACTCAGGCGAGCACAGCTGCTCCCCCACCCCCGCCGAGCGGAGGGCCGCTGCCAGGGACGGGTCCTGGGCCCGGCGAGGAGGGAGCCAGGCCCTTCCCGGAGCAGCAGGTCACCTGGGGCCTCGCGGGTGGGCACGGCCCAGGCACGCCCCTTCGCACGAGGCCCCCGGTCGCCTGCACCTGGGGTGGGGGCTGGTGCCCTCTGGGGGTGGCCTTGGCGAGTCCTGGCACATGGTTTCCTGCGGGAGTTCTGGGGTAATATGCGGGGATACTGAGGTTCTGCCCGTGGCTTGCTCCTCACCGCGGACCTCGCGGTCCTGACCCCGTCTGTGGTCGCGGTCGGCAGGTGCCCTCGGGTCATCTTGCCTTCCAGGGCGGAGGAGACACAGCTTGCGGAGGGATGTGGCGGTTCCCTTCCCGCTCAGGTGGCGGGCAGGGGGCTGCAGCCCCGGCCCCTTCCGTGGCCTGCAGAGGCCGGCCCCCTTCCCTGGCGCTCAGGCCCGCGGCCTCGTGGACCCCGACGCACCCCGCCACGGAGCCCTCGGGGTCCCACCCAGGGATCACCTTGCGGATTCTGCTGCTGACAGCGGTGTCTCCGCCAGCCGCCCTGGCCGTCATTACGGCACAGATTGTGCGGGGAATCTGGCGGCCTGCGCGGTGGCAATCCAGATTAAGCAATTAACCTTGATGTCACTGTAATTATTAAGGTACTTTAGTGAAATGAACTAATTTCCCCACAGGATGTTGAACCAAAATCAACTTCCACTCTCCTGAAGATGCCAAAATAGGAAACGTTAATGGAAATGACGCTCGGATGTTTGCTCGAGCTCCTGGGCGGTGGCCCCCTGCCAGGCGTGAGCTGCGTGCCCGCTGGACGCGTGGGCCCCTGAGAGCTGACGTCCGCGCCCTGGTGAGCCCCGCGACGGGGGACGGCTTGGCCTCTGCGCCGCCTGCCCGCTCTCCAGTCACCCTCCCCGGGTCCTGGTCCAGCGGGGATGGGGCCTCGCTGGGTAGCCGCCCCGGTGCCGGCAGGCGTGCTTCTGGGCTGCGTCTGGCTCCGAGGTCCCTGCCAGCTCCTGGCACCCCATCCGGGCCGCCTCTTACTTGCCGCCCCCACGGTGCTGGGCGCCTCGGTCCTCCGGGCTCTCCGGGGAGCTGCCGGCCCAGCTCTCCCGGCGAAGGCTTGTGAGGCCTCTTGGGTCTGACTCTAGAGGGGGCTGCCAGCCCCAGCGCGCCTCGCTAAGGCTTGTGAGGACGTTGCACCTGGCTCTAGAAGCTGTCTTGGGGAATATCTTGCACATTTTGTGTGTCTCCTCCATGTCTGAAAAGACAGGGGACCAGGACACTCTGCTGGCTTCTCTCCTTTCTGAAACCAAGAGCACCCCTGTCAAAGTGCCTCTCGGGCACGGTTTCTCCGTTAGGCCCCTGGGTCCCTCCAGGCTGCTGTGACACGCCCATCTGGGCACTGCCCCCACCCCGCCTCCCCCGGAGCTCTGGGCTGCCGTCCACGCGGCCGCCAGCCGGCTCCCGGCTCACCTGTTTCTGTCGGTGACGACCTTCCTTTGCACTGGCAAGGGGCGGGGCTCCGTTTCTCCCTCTGGCCCTGGGACCCCGAGGGAAGATCCCTTCATTTGACCCCCTCTCGTCTCCCTCTGCCTCCACCCATACGGGGGAGAGCTCCTCATGGGTCCTCAGACCCCCAGGCCCCCTCCTCTGAGGATGGAAACCTCCCCGTGAGCAGCACGGTGTCTGAAGACAGATTCTAGGGGACCAGCTAAGGAACAAGGGCGGTCCGTCTCCGCCAGCCGCCCTGGCCATTACGGCACAGATTGTGCGGGGAATCTGGCGGCCTGCGCGGTGGCAATCCAGATTAAGCAATTAACCTTGATGTCACTGTAATTATTAAGGTACTTTAGTGAAATGAACTAATTTCCCCACAGGATGTTGAACCAAAATCAACTTCCACTCTCCTGAAGATGCCAAAATAGGAAACGTTAATGGAAATGACGCTCGGATGTTTGCTCGAGCTCCTGGGCGGTGGCCCCCTGCCAGGCGTGAGCTGCGTGCCCGCTGGACGCGTGGGCCCCTGAGAGCTGACGTCCGCGCCCTGGTGAGCCCCGCGACGGGGGACGGCTTGGCCTCTGCGCCGCCTGCCCGCTCTCCAGTCACCCTCCCCGGGTCCTGGTCCAGCGGGGATGGGGCCTCGCTGGGTAGCCGCCCCGGTGCCGGCAGGCGTGCTTCTGGGCTGCGTCTGGCTCCGAGGTCCCTGCCAGCTCCTGGCACCCCATCCGGGCCGCCTCTTACTTGCCGCCCCCACGGTGCTGGGCGCCTCGGTCCTCCGGGCTCTCCGGGGAGCTGCCGGCCCAGCTCTCCCGGCGAAGGCTTGTGAGGCCTCTTGGGTCTGACTCTAGAGGGGGCTGCCAGCCCCAGCGCGCCTCGCTAAGGCTTGTGAGGACGTTGCACCTGGCTCTAGAAGCTGTCTTGGGGAATATCTTGCACATTTTGTGTGTCTCCTCCATGTCTGAAAAGACAGGGGACCAGGACACTCTGCTGGCTTCTCTCCTTTCTGAAACCAAGAGCACCCCTGTCAAAGTGCCTCTCGGGCACGGTTTCTCCGTTAGGCCCCTGGGTCCCTCCAGGCTGCTGTGACACGCCCATCTGGGCACTGCCCCCACCCCGCCTCCCCCGGAGCTCTGGGCTGCCGTCCACGCGGCCGCCAGCCGGCTCCCGGCTCACCTGTTTCTGTCGGTGACGACCTTCCTTTGCACTGGCAAGGGGCGGGGCTCCGTTTCTCCCTCTGGCCCTGGGACCCCGAGGGAAGATCCCTTCATTTGACCCCCTCTCGTCTCCCTCTGCCTCCACCCATACGGGGGAGAGCTCCTCATGGGTCCTCAGACCCCCAGGCCCCCTCCTCTGAGGATGGAAACCTCCCCGTGAGCAGCACGGTGTCTGAAGACAGATTCTAGGGGACCAGCTAAGGAACAGCATCGCCGGGCAGGGCCGCCTGGGCACCCGTCCGAGGGCACTTGCTGGAGTCGTGGGTCAGGAGCGGAAGCCGGGGTCCCGGGGGCTGTGCACACCCCCAGCCCTCCTCTGGCATCTGAGACCCCCAGACCCAGGCGCACGGGTCTTCCCTTGAACAAGACGCCTGGGTAAACCGAGGCCCGCGTGCCCCCAGATGCCCGGCTCTGGCATCAGCCGGGCTCTCACAACGTTCTGTGCCTCGACGTCCACCACAGGTGTATCTTGAGATCGCCACTAATTCAAACACCGTGAGATGAAAGACACATGTCACTAATTTTAGTAGAAAATAGACTGCGCTTCGCTTCAGTGCCTGCCCAGCCCCGTGCCCTGTCTGGCGTGCCCCTGTGGGAGGGCGGGCCTTGAACCTTTGCCCCAGTGCTGCCCCCACGCCGGGTGCCCTCCTCCGCAACAGCAGCAGTGGCATTTCAGAGTCCTTCCCTGTTCTGGCCTCAGCCTGTGCTCGGGGCGGGGCTGGCCAGGGCTGCTCCCCTGGGCCGCGGCCCCGGTGCTAGGGCCTCCCTCTGCCGCCTGCCGTGGAGACAGCGCTGCAGGTCCTTGAGGCTGATTCAGCACCAGCTCCTCAGTCAGTCTGAAAGGGTTAACAGTTCCAAATAATGTTTTAAACTGTCATTATCTCTGTGATTATGAGATGAACTGCAAAGATATTATGGTAATTATGCTCTTAGTGGGTGCGGGCTTTCCAGCCCGAGGGAAGGGACCAAGTAGCTTCTGAAACAGCTCAGTTCTCAGCACTTTCACTCCAGCTCAGACAGCTCAGCGCTGACTGCAGCTTAGGCAGGACCCGTTCGGGGGGCGGGCAGGTGAGGGGGGCAGGGGGCAGGTGTGGGGGCAGGGGCAGGTGAGGGGCAGGGGCAGGTGAGGGGCAGGGGCAGGTGAGGGGCAGGGGCAGGTATGGGGGCAGGGGCAGGTGAGGGGCAGGGGCAGGTGAGGGGCAGGGGCAGGGGCAGGTGTGGGGCAGGGGCAGGTGAGGGGCAGGGGCAGGTATGGGGGCAGGGGCAGGTGAGGGGCAGGGGCAGGGGCAGGTGAGGGGCAGGGGCAGGGGCAGGTGAGGGGCAGGAGCAGGTATGGGGGCAGGGGCAGGTGAGGGGCAGGGGCAGGTGTGGGGGCAGGGGCAGGGGCAGGTGAGGGGCAGGGGCAGGTGAGGGGCAGGGGCAGGTGAGGGGGCAGGGGGCAGGTGAGGGGGGCAGGGGGCAGGTGTAGGGCTGCAGTCCCGTCACACTGGCTCCCTCACCCGGGGACACGGGAGGCCCTTCCACGTGTGGGCGTGGCCTCAGCGCTCTGTCCTCCAGGTGCTGGTTAAAGTGACATCACTGTCTGGATGGACCCCAGGGTGTTCACACACTCACTCTGGAGGCCCCTGGCTGCTCCCAAGTCCGGCAGCTGTGAACTTGGTGCGCTCGCAGGCGTGTGGGCTCCGCTACGCTGGGCACCTGATGCAGAGACCCAGCTCATCGGGAAAGACTCTGGGGAAGATGGAGGGCGGGAGAGGGGGCACGGGGACGGGATGGTTGGACGGCAGCACCGGCTCGATGGACGTGAGTCTGAGCCAACCGCAGGCGATGGTGGAGGACGGGGAAGCCTGCTGGGCTGCCGTCCACGGGGTCGCAGAGTCAGACATGACTGAGCGACTGAACAACAGACAGGCGTGTAGAGGAGTCTCACTGTGGCTTTGAGTTGCATTTCCCTGACGGCACGCGGTCTGGGGCATCGTTTGATACGATTATTTGCTATCTGCGTGTCTTCTCTGGTAAGGGCTCTGTTCTTCCCTGCCCACTTTTCAGCTGTGCTGCTTGCTCTCCCTTGTGAGCGTTCAGGAACTCGCCGCCTGTTTTGGATGCCGGGCCTCCACGGGCTTTGACCTTGCTGCTGTTCCCTCCAGTCCGCGCCTGGTCTTCGCCTCCTCTTGACATTGTTGCAGAGCAGACGGCTTTAATTTTAATGAAGGCCAGCTTATCAATTATTTCTCTCATGGATCCTGCCTTTGGTGTTCGCGTCTGGTATTTCCGTTCCTCCGCACAGAACCAGGAGACACAGAAGATGTGAACACTCCTCAAAACTGCCGGCAGGATGGGGTCCCGACTCCGTGCTCACGGGGCCCTGTCGCTGCTGCTTAGTTGCGTTTGACCCTTTGCGACCCCATGGACTGCAGCCCACCCGGCTCCTCTGTCCACGGGGTTCTCTCGGTAAGAACACGGGAGTGGGTAGCTATGCCTTCCTCCAGGGGATCTTCCTGACCCGGGGACTGAACCTGTGTGGCCTGCGTTGGGAGGCGGATTCTGTACCTGAGCCACCTGGAAAGTCCCTAAGGAGACCCGGGACATGTCACACTCTACGTGAGTGGATTCAAATCACTTTCAGCTGGCACAGGTGTTGGGCAGCACCTCATTCCCCTCCCTGGGTCCGGCACACCTTTCAACGGCTCAGCCTCCCCCTCCCTCCGAGACGTGTGACCTCCTGGGCACAGAGTGCCGTCCACAGCGCGGCTGGACGCCGCGAGCACGGGGCTCGGTGCTGGGTCGGAGCAGCTTGGTCGGGCCCGCGGCCCCGGCCCCTGAGCTCTGACGTGTGCGGGGCGCCGTCTGCAGATGAGGCGCGAGCGTTCGCACGGGGGCTGGCTTCATGGACACGCAGACGTCTATCCAAAGAGAGATGGAGACGGCAGCACGGAAGACCCGGCTTCCTCTCAGACGTCCTCCCTACCGGTCTGGAGCTTGACTGCGCTGGCGCAGGTTCCAGCTCCTGTGAAGTCTGTCTGTGAGAAACACTGGTTTTAGGGCCATCACGCAGCCGTGAAACCTCAGCTGCAGGCGAAGACAGCACGGATCGAGGTGCCGGCCCCGGGGGTACTAACGCTATAACCTTTCAGTTCATGTCTTCAGGTCTAAGTTGTAGATGGAGAATTACCATCTCCATCAATGTAGACATTTCAGTGACTGCATTTTTTCCTATCTCCAAGCTAGGTGTTGTCTGCATTACAAACTCTCAAAGAACATCGAGTGTTATTTTTACCCCAAGACGCACTCACGGCTCTGAGGGGCTCTTCCTCGGATGTCATCAGGTGCCGTCCTCATGCTGGTGGCCCCGGGTCTTCTTACAGGGAAAAACGGAAGCCTTGAAACTGGTAAGTCAACGAAGGAAACAGAACTTGCAAAGATTAAACAAAAACAAATCCACACACAAAGGAAGATCCAGCCCCACATGGCTTTGATGAGAATTCTACCCAACAGGCAAGGAGCAAGTAATAAGTAATGGCAGAAAATGAAGCAAGAGGGCGATTCCCAGCTCGTTCTATGAGGCAAACAACACGGAAACAAAACACGGACACGTGTAACAGGAACGGGGAGCAGAGGCAGCAGGCCTTTGGAACACAGAGGCAGAAACGCGTCACGAGAACAGTGGCCGCTTGGACGCGGCTCCACGAGGCTCGACCTTTCCGCTGCAGCCGCGCTGGGTTTGCGCTGGGAAGGCAAGCCTGCTTCACGTTCAGAATCGGCCACTCGCCACACGAGCAAAGCAAAGGAGAGAAGAAAGGCCGGTCTCAGGAAACGCAGACAGAAGGCCCTGACAGTCTGTCACCGCTCGTGAGGAGAGCTCCGAGGTGGGATGCTGGCGCATCCTCGGCTTCAGCAAAGGCGTCCGCGCAGAGCCGGGGCCAGCGCCAGCTCACGTTGGACACGAGCATTCCCGCAAGACGGGCTGACGCCGGGACTCCGTCCTGGCTCCTCTGCGCAGCAGTCCACGGGAGGGTCTGGCCAGGGCGCAAGGCGATCGCATGGGTCAATGTGCAGAGTGGGTTGGCCAGATGAGGGGCGAGAGAGGCAGGCTGGCGCCGCCGTGCGGGTCGTATGGGGCTTCCAGGCAGTTGGTGGGGCTGGCCCTCCAAGATCTTTCAAGAAAATGTTCGCAGTAGGGTGCTTGCTCTTCTCACTGGTCAGCCAGCCTGCCTCACCGGGAAGTGACAGACCACAGGGCTGATGGACACATCCAGGGGCAAGTCGGGGCATGGCCAGAAGGGTGCACATGCGCGTCTCTGGGGCTTCACTTCAGCGCCAGGGCGCCCGGCTGGCAGCACGGCGTCAAACTGACAGCGTGTTAACAGTGGGAGGCCCGCTCCACACCCCCCGCCCCAGACTGCTGGTGAGAGTGCATGTAAGCACGGTGCGTGTAAGCACACATGTCTGTGCGTGTGAGCACACGCAGGCAGGCACACCAGCATCTGGGGCTCTGCATGAAGGGCACTGTGGCCCTGCCTGCATCTTTTTAACCCTGGGTACAGTCAGTTCATCGTGCGACGGTCTCCCTTCTGCGAAGCTCAGCGCTGTGAAATAGCCAGCAACTGTCCTTGGGAAGGTAAATCTGATGGCCTCCTTAAATTAATACCCCAGCTGTTCTTTGGGATTTAAAAATTATTCCTATTTGGACGGAGCGGTACATTCTGGGGTACCCTCTCCGGAAGAGGTGGAAATAACCGTGGGGGTTTTGGCTGTGAGCAAATTTTATTAGGCTCCAATTTAGAAAACGGAGCGATTGAAACATTCTGGTTACCTGTTTTCCGGGGCTTTTCCCGGTGGTCCCGGGGTAAGGGGCACCTTAGGGTGGGTTTCCCCGGCCTGGGAAGATCCCAGTTTCTCAGCAAATTGGACAGAAATGCCAATTACAAACCAGAAAATCTGGCAGTTTATTAAGCCTCTCACAAAGAGCCACCACGTTTGGGGGCCCACAGGAGCCCCAACCAAGATGGATGAAACTAGACAAATGAAAGACCAGTGGAAGTGGCCCGCCCACCCCTCGGCACTGACCCGCCAAATAAACAATGAACTCTGGTCATGCCAGACGGTTCGGACAAGTGCCCCACGATGGAGGCCCACAGGAGCCAAAGAACAAAGAGGGATGAAACTAGACAAATGAAAGACCAGTGGAAGTGGCCCGCCCACCCCTCCCCCCCCATCCCCGCCTAAATAAATAAATAAAAAAATATTTAAAAAGAAAAAAAAGAGTTACCTGTTTGTGTGCCTGACGAGAGCCAAACCTGAATGCCATTTCAGCTGGATGACGGAGGCCAGGGCGCCCGGCTGGCAGCACGGCGTCAAACTGACAGCGTGTTAACAGTGGGAGGCCCGCTCCACACCCCCCGCCCCAGACTGCTGGTGAGAGTGCATGTAAGCACGGTGCGTGTAAGCACACATGTCTGTGCGTGTGAGCACACGCAGGCAGGCACACCAGCATCTGGGGCTCTGCATGAAGGGCACTGTGGCCCTGCCTGCATCTTTTTAACCCTGGGTACAGTCAGTTCATCGTGCGACGGTCTCCCTTCTGCGAAGCTCAGCGCTGTGAAATAGCCAGCAACTGTCCTTGGGTTTTCAGTGCTGATGGCTGTCCTTTAATTTATACCAAGCTGTTCTGGAAAGAAAGAAAAATGTCCTATAGGAAGAAGGTAAATCTGATACCCATCAATCTGTGAAGAGGTGATAAATAACCCCCCCTGCTTTTGGCATTTATAAATTATTCGGCTCATTAGGACGGAGCGCGCTGACATTCTGGGAGCCGTGCCGGGGCTCTCCGGAGTCGGGGGTGGGGACAATTAGGTGGGTTTCTGGTCTGTGAGCAGAGGCAGTTGCTCTCATTAGGACAGAAAATGCCAATTAAAATCAGAAAAACTGAGCAGAATTGATTAAGTCCTCTCATCAAGAGTTACCTGTTTGTGGGGCTTCCCTGGTGGTCCAGTGGGTAAGGACACCGCCTTGCAGTGCAAGGGGCACCGGTTCGATCCCTGGCCTGGGAAGATCCCACGTGCTGCGGAGCAACTGGACCGATGTGTCCAATTACCAAGCCAGAACTCTGGCGTGCATGCGCCCAGAGCCGGTGCTCCGCGACAACAGATGCCACCACGATGGGAGGCCCACAGGAGCCAAACAACAAAGATGGATGAAACTAGACAAATGAAAGACCAGTGGAAGTGGCCTGCCCACCCCCCTCCCTCCCCACCCCCGCCTAAATAAATAAATAAATAAATATTTAAAAAAAAAAAAAAAAAAAAAAAAGAGTTACCTGTTTGTGTGCCTGACGAGAGACGCCCCAAACCTGAATGCCATTTCAGCTGGATGGACGGAGGGCCCGAGCTCCCCGCAGCGAGGCTGCCGGCGCGGACGGGCAGGCGGGGGAGCTGCTCTTCGGAGCAGCCGTGTCCGGGCGCCCGCACACACACCTGTGCACGCTTGCACCCACGCACGCCTGAACGCACACCGGCGTGTACGTGCACCCCTGTGCACACCTCGCACACGCGCCCCCGCACACGCAGTCTGCACACACTCCTCTTCATCAACGGTCCCCACCTCCCTGCTCTTCCTCCCAAACCCAAAGGCTCCCCACGCTGTGCGTCAGGAACCACCCTTCTTTGCCTGGTCACGTGGAGGACAGAACCTGAGCTGAAAATCCACACAGGGCTAGACCGTTCTAGAAAATAATTCCAACGACAGGCTCCTCCGTCTAAGACCCACTGAGGAACTCCACCTGTCGTGTCAGGTCACCGTGAAGAGCGAAGGCTGGCAGGTCAGCCGCACGACTTCTCGCTTGCCCTGTCTCTGCCCCATTTCCGCAGCGTCCTTGAAAACTGGCCTCCTTGCAGTCATGGGCCATGAAAACCAGGGGCCAGCGTGGAAGGGAGGCTGCATCCGGCCCAAAGGCCCACCCCCGGCATCGTCTCCATTGGCCAACAGGCAGCAGTAAGCCCCCAGCCTCAGCCCCACAGACAAAAGGAAGCAGATTCTCCCCGAGCTGAGTCTCCAGGTGGGACCCCAGCTTGACCACACACGGATCGCAGTCCTGGGACCCTGGACAGAGGGTCCCGCTAAC
Organism: Tragulus kanchil; assembly: GCA_022376925.1. Classification (NCBI taxonomy): domain Eukaryota; kingdom Metazoa; phylum Chordata; class Mammalia; order Artiodactyla; family Tragulidae; genus Tragulus; species Tragulus kanchil. Next base: position 169,537,060 of record JAIOJX010000004.1, read on the forward strand.
CCGTGCCCAGATCCCTGCCCCAGGGAGACCATGAGGAAGAAAAGGCGGTTCCTTAGCCGCGAACAGTTTGTGGCTGTTTGTGGCTAAGTTTGTGGCTATTACACAGCAGGAGATAATCGTGCAGACTGAGGTCTAGGAAGCTGCTGTCCTGACACGGTATTTAATTTTTATTTTTACCTCAGAGAATCTCTGAAACTTTAGAAGTATTTTGCATTCTTACACTGTTTTGTGAGTGATTATATGCATTTAACAAATTTCGCAGTTTTAGTGGTAGAGAATCTACCTGCCAATGCAAGAGACCTGGGGTGGAACCTTGGGTCGGGAAGATCCACTGGAGGAAGAAGAAAGGGCAACCCTGTCCCGTGTTCTTGTCTGGAAATCCCAGGACAGAGGAGCCCGGCGGGCTACGGTCCACGGGGTCGCCCAGAGATACGCCTGAGTGACTGGGCACTCACGCACACAGGTCGTGCATGGTGTCAGTGAACAGCGTGCCCGCGAGTCTTATTCGTATCGACATACGTGGGTCACGCGTTTCCCTGGGACGCTGCAGGAGGCTCGGCCACCCACCCTGGACAGCGGCGACGGGGCAGGCTTGAAGTGTTGCTTTACGCATGCGGGGCTGGCGATGCTTTCCGGGCGAGCCCGCTGGTCACATGGGCAACGATTTCTGCAGAGGGGGCTCCGCCAGCTGCGCCGCGGGCTCCCGGGCAGCGTGTCTCCGGCCTGGGGTCCGCTCACAGGTTCTGTCTCCTGTTTCCCGATGCGACACCTGAAGCCAGGCGGGGCCGTCGCCGGCTCCGTGAGCTGAATCACGGGGACGGAGAAGCGTGTCTTCACGCGCGGCTCTGTGTCGAGCGCCCCTCTGTGACCCCCTGTCCTCACCCTTGCCTGGCTGTTCCGTGAGGTCTTTGTCTTTTCTTACCGCCGGCAGGCCTCAGGCCGCACGGTGGACGTGGCGCCCTTGGCGTTGATTCAGACGCGGCCTCTTCTCTTACTCTGCGGAAGGGCTTCTTGCCTCCCCTGGGTTGTCTCTGGTCAAAGAGGAAGCTGTGATTTTAATGCAGCCGCAGGGATGTTCTTGGCCACGTGAGGCGGGCTTTGTGCTTCCTGCTTGAGGAGCCCCTCCTACGTCGGAAGGCGTCATTCTCTTTCCTGAAGTTCTCACTGAACGTTTTCCAGGTTTGATTTTCCCGTTGGAGTCTCTGACAGGCCTTGAGAGTTGTGTTGGCTGCACGTTTTTCAGCTCCCAGGTTTCTTTTCTTTAAGGGCACCTTCACTCCGCTGGGCAGGCACACACACGGGTCACGTACTTTCCCTTTGTTCCTGGGGAGCTCGTGGGTGGTGGTGGGGACGCGGTGCCTGCCCCCGCCGGCAGACTCACCAATGCAAGAGACCTGGGGTGGAACCTTGGGTCGGGAAGATCCACTGGAGGAAGAAGAAAGGGCAACCCTCTCCGGTGTTCTTGTCTGGAAATACCAGGACAGAGGAGCCCGGCGGGCTACGGTCCACGGGGTCGCCCAGAGACACGCCTGAGCGACTGGGCACTCACGCACACAGGTCGTGCATGGTGTCAGTGAACAGCGTGCCCGCGAGTCTTACTCGTATCGACATACGCGGGTCACGCGTTCCCCTGGGACGCTGCAGGAGGCTCGGCCACCCACCCTGGACAGCGGCGACGGGACGGGCTTGAAGCGTTGCTTTACGCACGCGGGGCTGGCGATGCTTTCCGGGCGAGCCCGCTGGTCACACGTGCAACGATTTCTGCAGAGGGGGCTCCGCCAGCCGCACCGCGGGCTCCCGGGCAGCGCGTCTCCGGCCCGGGGTTCGCTCACAGGTTCTGTCTCCTGTTTCCCGACGCGACACCGAAGCCAGGCGGGGCCGTCGCCGGCTCCGTGAGCTGAATCACGGGGACGGAGAAGCGTGTCTTCACGCACGGCTCTGTGTCGAGCGCCCCTCTGTGACCCCCTGTCCTCACCCTTGCCTGGCTGTTCCGTGAGGTCTTTGTCTTTTCTTACCGCCGGCAGGCCTCAGGCCGCACGGTGGACGTGGCGCCCTTGGCGTTGATTCAGACGCGGCCTCTTCTCTTACTCTGCGGAAGGGCTTCTTGCCTCCCCTGGGTTGTCTCTGGTCAAAGAGGAAGCTGTGATTTTAATGCAGCCGCAGGGATGTTCTTGGCCACGTGAGGCGGGCTTTGTGCTTCCTGCTTGAGGAGCCCCTCCTACGTCGGAAGGCGTCATTCTCTTTCCTGAAGTTCTCACTGAACGTTTTCCAGGTTTGATTTTCCCGTTGGAGTCTCTGACAGGCCTTGAGAGTTGTGTTGGCTGCACGTTTTTCAGCTCCCAGGTTTCTTTTCTTTAAGGGCACCTTCACTCCGCTGGGCAGGCACACACACGGGTCACGTACTTTCCCTTTGTTCCTGGGGAGCTCGTGGGTGGTGGTGGGGACGCGGTGCCTGCCCCCGCCGGCAGACTCACCCTACGGGAGGGAGGACGGGCTGTGGAACCTTGTCCTCGAGGGCCGAGGGCCGTGCACACGGCGGGGATGTGGTCAGGCTCCCGCGCGCGTCCGGACCCCGCACTGCCTCTTCTGCGCCCGTGGGCTCCCTGGGGCTCTCGTCCTTCGGGGGTGGGGAAGCGAGGTCGCAACCTAAAGGGCACCCATGGCCTGATACCTGGCACCTCGGCGGGGAGGGGGTCCCCTGGGCCTGTCTCTGGACTCTCTGGGGGGCACCCCCCGCCCCCAGGGCAGGAGTCAAAAGCCCCAAGGAGCATCCTTGACCCCCGCCCGCCCCCAGGCCTCCGAGTGAGGCCGCAGCATGACTTCCTATCCTGGGTGTGCTTATTTCTGGGGTATCTGTGTTTAAATAAAACGTCTGTATGTCTCCTAATTATATCAGTAGATCTTAATCGGGGTAACTAAAATTCAACCCAATGTTCCCAGGGACGCCACAAACAGCTTCAATGTCCTTGAGCTTCTTGCTCCCCGAGGAAGCGCCTGTGGCCCCGCAGGACGGGCTCAGGCCCCGGGGGGCCGGCCGGGCAGCAGGGTTCGCTCGGTGTGTCTGCGGAGGTGATGAAGCACAGGGCACAGGGCACAGGGCCAGGCTGGGGCTGGCGGCGTCCCACCCACACCACCACCCTGGGAGGGGTGCCCGGTGTGACCTCCAGGGATGACCCCGTCCAGCCCTGGACTCCCGATCACTTACTCTTTCAGGGAAGGCTCCCGGGTGCCCGCTCCGGGCAGGTCATCGGCTAGGAAGGTGTGAGGGCTGGGCGTGGCTGTCCTCTCCTTGCTTGGCAGCTTGGTGCCCCCCAGGACTGCGAGCCCAGCTCCACCCTGTCCAGAGGGGGCCTTGCTGACCTTCCCCGCCAGGCCCTTCTCAGAGCCCCTGCAGGGCCGGGGCAGTGACGACCAAGGGCAGAGCCCGCGTGTCCGGGGCCGAGGCTGTCTCGGCCCCAGTGGGGCTCCCGCCGGCCTCTGCTGAGACGCCCGTGGCTCCCGGCCCCGCCCGGCCCCCCACCAGCCCCCGCTCCCGGACTCCGGCTCCTCTGGTCCTGTCTTTCCAACTCAGAGGGGAGATGGCGCTGGTGATCCTCGGGTTAGTCTGAGGGTGGAGGTGGCCCGGAGCTGCAGTCAGGTCAGCACGTGGCTCTGAGCAGTGCTGGCCACCAGCGCCAGGACCACCATGGCCCAGCGGCCTTTGTGCCTCAGAGCGCAGGCGTCCAGAGGTCCAGGAGGAAGCGGGGCTCTGCTCCGAGTCCACCATCCGGGGCTCAGTGACTGCCCCCGGGACCACTCCCCCGCCTCGTTCCTCGCTTTGGGGCCACCCTGCGACAGTGCCGGCAGGGTCTGTGCTCACGGCCAGGGGGGCGCTGCCTCCGGGAGACAAAGGCCAGGGCCGGGGCAGGACCCGGCAGGCGGCGGCTGGCGGTTCCGGCAGGATGTGCTGTGACCTCTCACTCGGGCTCAGCAGCTCTGGACGGGGAAGGGGGCACCCTGGACCAGGGCCTGCACCCCAGCATCAGACAGGTCTGGGCAGAGAGGGGCCTGCTTCCTGTAACCCTGTGGGCTTGGACCTGGGGCAGAGGGTTGGCCAGGCTTAGTGATGGACAGGGTCCAGCCGGTCACCTCCAGGGCACGGCTGCCTCTGGCTGGGCTGGGCAGGTCGCCCGTGTCAAGCAGAAGCTCAGATCTGGTGCAGTTGAGGACCGTTCAGGGCAGGTCAGACCAGGCACCACGTGACCCCTCCCCAGGGGGCCCAGGGGAACAGACCAGGTGAACAGAGAGGGAGGCTCGGGCCCCCGCGTCACACAGCACCCTGCTCTCCTTCTGTCTGCTTCCCCCAAAGAATGCAGCACCATGAGAGTTTTGCTTTATTTATATTAAAATCAACAGATGTTAGCACGTTAATGTCATTTATTATATAAGATGTGATGACAATACAATTAGTATTTTTTAAACTGTAATTGTAAAATTGACCTTATTAAAATTCCACTTCCTCCATAATTAAAAAAACTAATTACTTCGAGTAATTGGACCAGAAATGACATTTTCGGTTCGTTAATATTCAGCGAATTGTTTTTGAAGACGTTCTTGCCAGAGCGCTGTCAATCTCGGGCCTTTCTGTTCATTCCTCATTTAAAACTGGGCTGGAGACAATAGTGTGCATTTCAACACGATGTGCATCCTCGGCTTGCTTTTATAAATAAAGTTTTTAATTGCTAATTAATTGGAGGGGATGCTTTCTGGCAGGAGGGTGGCGGGCCGCCCTGTGCCCGGGCCTGGATGCGGCCCGCCCCCCGCCGGCGCCGCCTCCTGGGACCAGGGGCCTCGGGTCGTGCTCCACTGTGCCCGAGCTCGGCGTCTAATTACTCCGCGCCAGGAGGTGGAGGCAAATCAAAATAACGGAGTGTGAACTAGTTTTGTAATTAACTGAGCTCAGCAGAGGGGTGTGAAAGAGGGGAAATCAGATCCGTCAGGTCTCAGAGCGCCTCCCCCGTCCCCTGCCCTCCTGGCGCGGGGGGCTGGATGGCCAGGCCAGGGGTGGGTCCTGGAGCTTGGACCAGGGGTGTCCTCTCCCCGAGCCTGCAGCAGGCGCTTGGGACCGGGGGCAGGTCCTGAGTCTGCGTGGTGGGGGGTGGGAGCTGAGCCTCCCGGGCAGGGGGCTGTTCTCTTGGGGGAGCCGCAGTGCCCTGGGGGTGTCGACGTGGTGCTGAAGGCTGCAGGCCTGGGGACGCGCCCCTGACGCCTCCCTCGTGGGGATTTCTGGGGAGAGGAGGTGCCTCCCCCTGGATAGTCCCTGGGCCCAGCCCCTGGCGGGCTGAGGCAGACGCCACTCTGGGGCCAGCCCCTCGGGGGAGGGTCCCACACCTGCTGCCCTGGAACCGTGGGCGGCCCCGGCCCCCGCTCTGTCTCTCTCTGTGTCTGTGCCTCTTTTCACCTCTGCCGCTGTCTGGGCCTCTCTCCTGTCTGTGGCTGATGGATGTCTTTCCTTCCAAGGCTGGGTCGTGTCCGCCTAACCAGACCGGAGGCAGGGGGACGCCTGACGGGTCACTTCTGCACCCTGACTGCCCCTCCCGGCTGAGAAACCACTTGTGGGTGACTGTACCCCCGGACCTCTCCCAGCTGTGCTGCCCCCTCCCTGGTCCTTCCCGGGTGGTGGGTGGCAGGGGCTCTGGGCACGGGCAGGATGTGCCAACGAGGTGTCCTGACTCCAAGGCAACACGTGGGTCTTCTGGCCACCTGCCGTCCTGCAGGTCACGGCCCAGGGCCTGGGAGAGGCGGGGCGCAAGGTCTGGGGGCGCCCTCCTCCTGTGGGCAGAGGTCGCACTGCGTTGTGCTCCTGACTGAAGCCAAGTTTCTGGGACGGGCTTCCTTTAGAACCAGAGAGTTGTTTGTCTGAAAGAGGCGAGTTCTATTTTCACTGTAAATAGGGACCCAGTGCCCTGAGGAGGAAGCCAGCGGGACAGTGGGACTGACGGACCCAGGATGACTGCCTTGGAGGACCCCCAGGGCCACGCTGTGGGAGGCTGGGCTCCTGGACTTGGGGGCCACGGGACCCATGCCGGCCCCACCAAGGGATTCCGACAGTTTCCTAACAAATGAACACAAGCCGGGAGGTCTGAATGATAGGAATGTGTTCTTCCACATTCCGGAGGCTGCAAGTCCTAAGTCAGGGTGCTGGGGGCCACACTCCCTCCTGGGACCCCGGGGGAGGGTCCTTCCGTCCCTCTCAGCTCTCGGGGCTCAGGCGTGCGGTCAGCCTTGGGTCTCCAGGACAGCGCCTCTGAGGCCGGCAGGTGGCTGGGGCCTGCAGGGGCATCGTGGGCGACTGTGTGCCCTGGTCTTCAGACAGGCCGGGCAACTGAGATGAGAGAAGGTCGGCATCTGATGCTCAATGCAAATCAGAAACCGTCAATATATGGAGATAACACGGTACAAGTCGACTGTTACTCTTTTTAACTCAAGATAAGCTGACAGTGGGGGAGAGATCTGTGGCTGGTTCGAAGAGCAGTTTTTCACGGATGCTGACCGTGCGGAAGGGCCACCCGAGCCCTGGGCCGAGCTCCGCCCGCATGGTGACTTTCCCTGCTTCTCACATCCTGGCGCTGGGGGCTGCGGGTGGGCGCCAACTCACTGCACCCCCTTCCCCATCCAGCCCCGCGGAGATGGACAGCCCCCCACACCCCAGAAGTCTCACTTAGAGCCCAGGACAGCACTAGATGTTGCCCAGGAAGGGTCACCAAGACGCAGCTGAGAACAGATGGATGGCTCAGAAATCCACAGCAGGTGGGAAAAGGCTTCGGTTTTAGTCAGTGGGTGCAGAGACCCCAGAAGCTGGCCTCGAGAGAACACCCACCCGGTCAGCGCGAGGCGCCAGACATGCTTCCAGACCCCCCGAATCCTGGAGCCCGAGTTCTCAGACGGGGGAGAGCTGGTTGTGGCATCTGCGTGGGCTCCCGAGCCCCAGGGCAGTGGAGGGGGTTGGGGACCACCGGCTCGCTTGTCTGCTCTTCCCAAGATCCCTGGAAACCCAGATGTGCTTGGAATTTCCCTTGTGGCAAATTGCTACCTGAGCTGAACCCTGGGCTCCCCGGAGCCTGTGGCCTCCTGCACCCCGAGACCACAGAACCATGTGCCTCCCAGTCTGCACTTGTCAGAGCTGTGGAGCATGCGACTGGACTCAAGTCTGTGCCTCATCCCCCAGCCCGGCGCCCCCGCACCACGGCCGGGTGGGCCGAACCCCAGGGGATGCTCTTTGCCAGACGGCGTCCCTTCTCGGTTTGTCCAGCTACATGCTCTTTGCCATCTCTTTGCTTTTCCGCCTATTTTCCCATTTGACTTGGCCGTGTGTCTCCTCAGGCGGGCTGTACATGTACCCACACGGGGCTTACTGGCTTGGTCGCCTGCCTGGCTTTGGCCAGTGGAATGCGGGTGAGCACGGCGGAGGCTGGACCAGCGCCCTGAGACGCTTGCCCTGTGGGCTCCTACCTTTGGTGGGAGAAGAGCTGCTTCCTCTGCGGCCCTGGACGGTGAGGCCCAGGGGCAGACCTGGCCTGGGTGCAGCCGGAGGGCCTCCTGGCCCGAGCCTGACCAGAGCGCCCCTGGCCTGCAGAAACGTGGGGCAGAACGAGCACCTGGTGGCGGGTAGGAGCCTCGGCCACGAGCACAACGCGAGGCATCCGCGACCCCAGACGCCCACCCCGCGGCCTCGTCCGGAGTGTCGATGGCTCCTTCCTTCCTCGCTCCCACTCCAGGCCAGGCAGGGTTAGGGGGAATGGGTTCTCCCACCATTTGGCCAACAAGCAGAGGTACTTGCTCTGCGGTGAAGAGGGCTCCTGGGCAGAGCAGATTCTTTAACGCTCATTTTCGTTGCATTTCGAGTGCCTCTGGACCGCAGTGTGGTGTCCACAGCAGTAATGGAATCAGCGCCCCTGTCCCCTCACCTGGTGTCGCGAGGCCAGCGCCCCCAGTGGTGCATCCCCTGGTGCATTCCCGTCCCTTCATTTCACCAGCTCCAGAACGAGTCCTGATCGCTATACTTTCCCCTTGATGCTCTTTACTTTTCTTATACGTTTGCCTGTATGATACACTTTTGCACATTTTTTGTATAAAACAGAATAATACTGTATTAAATGAAATCATTTCTAAAATGTGTTGTATTTTTAAGGCTATTACGCTCCTGACGTGAGGGTGCTGTTGCCTCTTGCCACTGAGATGCATTCATATGCATTGATGCAGAGGGTTTGCTTGCATGCATACATAAACATATTTCATTTATTTGTTCTCTGATTGATGGACATCTGGGCTGTTTCCAGTTTTCTAGTTTTATGCTCCTCCGGACGGGATGCTATGAACTTCCTAGAATATATGCGAGATCTTAAACTGAGACATGGAATTGCCTGAACATAAATCATGCTCAAATTCACTTTATTTGACAAGTTATTTTCCAAAGCGACGGCTCCAATGTCCTCCCCCAAGTGGTGTATAAATGGTGCCTCTTGCTCCGCATCCTGCCAGCTCGTCACACGTGGAGATTGAAATTTTTATCTGTGCGGCTGCTGAGGGACGATTGCATCGGGCAGACAATTACAGATCGTAAAGAGAGCAGCCTGGAGCCCTCGAGGGCAAGTCTTTCATGGACGCTCGTCTCGTGACCCTGGGTGTGTACCGAGCTGTGGAATCGCCGGGTCAACACGTGAGCCCTTAACTTTGTAAGAGACGTCGAACCGCTTTCCACAGTAGGTCTGGCGCCTCCCGTTCCCGTCCACGGAAGGGAGCTTTCTTTGCTCCGAATTTTTATCAGTGTTGGCAGTTCCAGTCTCCTTAGGCTTCAGTGGTGGATGTGTCATGGTAACTCACTGTAGTTTTAACTTGCACCTCCCCAGTGAGTAATGATTGGAAGCATTTTTTCAAACATCCGTTGGTCATTTGTACAGCTTCCTGTGTAAAAGGTCTTTAGAAACCCCTTCCCGTTTTCACTGGGTTGCTTGTCTTTTCTTTTAGTGTTCTTGCCCAGTTTGATACACGTCCTTTGTCAGGTCGCGAGGCCAGCGCCCCGAGTGAAGTCCCTGGTGTATCTCCCGTCCCTTCATTTCACCAGCTCCAGAACGAGTCCTGATCGCTATACTTTCCCCTTGATGCTCTTTACTTTTCTTATACGTTTGCCTGTATGATACACTTTTGCACATTTTTTGTATAAAACAGAATCATACTGTATTAAATGGAATCATTTCTAAGATGTGTTGTATTTTTAAGGCTATTACGCTCCTGACGTGAGGGTGCTGTTGCCTCTTGCCACTGAGATGCATTCATATGCATTGATGCAGAGGGTTTGTTTGCATGCATACATAAACATATTTCATTTATTTGTTCTCTGATTGATGGACATCTGGGCTGTTTCCAGTTTTCTAGTTTTATGCTCCTCCGGACGGGATGCTATGAACTTCCTAGAATATATGCGAGATCTTAAACTGAGACATGGAATTGCCTGGACATAAATCATGCTCAAATTCACTTTATTTGACAAGTTATTTTCCAAAGCGACGGCTCCAATGTCCTCCCCCAAGTGGTGTATAAATGGTGCCTCTTGCTCCGCATCCTGCCAGCTCGTCACACGTGGAGATTGAAATTTTTATCTGTGCGGCTGCTGAGGGACGATTGCATCGGGCAGACAATTACAGATCGTAAAGAGAGCAGCCTGGAGCCCTCGAGGGCAAGTCTTTCATGGACGCTCGTCTCGTGACCCTGGGTGTGTACCGAGCTGTGGAATCGCCGGGTCAACACGTGAGCCCTTAACTTTGTAAGAAACGTCAAACCGCTTTCCACAGTAGGTCTGGCGCCTCCCGTTCCCGTCCACGGAAGGGAGCTTTCTTTGCTCCGAATTTTTATCAGTGTTGGCAGTTCCAGTCTCCTTAGGCTTCAGTGGTGGATGTGTCATGGTAACTCACTGTAGTTTTAACTTGCACCTCCCCAGTGAGTAATGATTGGAAGCATTTTTTCAAACACCCGTTGGTCATTTGTACAGCTTCCTGTGTAAAAGGTCTTTAGAAACCCCTTCCCCGTTTTCACTGGGTTGCTTGTCTTTTTTTGCTGTTGAGAGGTATGTGTTCTTTGCCCGGTTTAGATACACGTCCTTTGTCAGGTCTGTGTTTCACAGATGTTTTCTCCCATTGTCTGCTGGCTGATTCATCTTCTTAGCTGTGTTTTTTGATGAATAGAAGAGCCTCATTTCAACAGTTCCCCTTCATCAGTGCTGTCTTTTATGGCAATAGCCTTCTATGTCCTTTGTAGGAAATCTTTGCTTATCCTCAGATCTTGACGATATTCTAACTATGCTTTGTCTCAAAGCTTTACTGTGTTTTTATGTTTAAGTCTGTGATCCATCGCTAATTACTTTTCTCTGTGATGTGAGATAAGGATGGATGCTATTTCCCCCTCTTTGCCCTTGCATTTCCATAGATTCTGCCTCATGTATTTTGAGGCTTTGTTGTGTGGTGCATATATATTAAGGATGAAGACTTCCTGGAGAATTGACCGCTTGGTCACATGATGCGTCCCTTTGTCTCAGGTCATTTCCTTTGCTGTGAAATTTGCTCTGTCTGAAATGAATACACCCACCTCCGTTTTTTATTGATTAGCAAGAGCATGGTCTCTCTCTATTCCTTCACTTCTAATCTATCTGTGTGTTTACATGTGGAGTGAGTTTCTAGTAGATCACCTAGAGTTGGGTCTTTTCTTTCTCTTTTTAAAGTCCATTCGGACAGTGGTTCCTGTAGAATTGGCAGGCTTGACTGCTGATGTTTGAAGTGATTATTGATGGACTTGGAGGAGCATCTCCCACACTCGTGACTGCTTCCTATGGTTGGGCCTGTGCTTTGTTTCTTTTTTCTGTCTTCTGTTTTTTCTGTAGTCTCTGAGTTTAATGGAGCGTTTTATGCAATTCCGCTTTCTCCTCTCTCAGCCTATCAATCATAATTTAAAAACATTTTTAGGGTTTACAGTACATATTTATAGATAATCCAAGTCCATATCACAGACAGTGCAGATCCCTGAGGATCACGTGCTTGGTGGTTCCCTCTTGGCCTTGATAACATTGCTGTCATTTATTCTACTTCTCCATAAGCTATAATCACCAACTTGTTGTTGAGTCGCTCATCGTGTCCGACTCTTTGTGGCCCCGTGAATCGCAGCACGCCCGGCTTGCCTGTCCTTTACCATCTCCCAGAGTTCACTCAAACTCACATCCGTTGATGTGAATGATGCCATCCGATTTATCTTTGTATATTCACTTGTATCCAGAGACCTGGATAAATAATTCACTTGTTAATTTTAGTCATTTTTTCAATTCCCTAGGTTTTCTGTGTTAGTAATCATGACATCTGTGCACTGAGACAGTTTTATTCTTCCTGTTGCGTCTGTGTGATCTTCTTTTATCCCCCTGACCTTTCTGATTGTTTTCTTGTCATTTCCGCACCTGTTTTGCATAATGTTAAATGGTTGCTCCAAATCTGTAAGTGTTTAAAAAAATTTTGGCCTCTTTTTATTGGTTGGTTGGTTATTTATTTTCATCCATCTTTATGCTTTGGCCTGTGTGGACCTCCCACCAGTGGCCTCTCTTGTTGCAGAGCACCAGCTCTGGGCGCATGTGCTCCAGAGTGTTGGCTTGCAAACGGACACACTGGTCCAGCTGCTCTGCAGCATGTGGGATCTTCCTGGGCCAGGGATCAAACCAGTGCCCCTTGCACTGCAAGGCGGACTCGTTACCCACTGGACCACCAGGGAAGCCCCAAATCTGTATTTTAACCTACCACAACCTGCTTAGAATTTATGTGATATTACTTTCTGTAGAATACGTGGAATTGTAGCAGTATAGACTTTGTAGTTGCATTGATGTTTGAAGTGATTATTGATGGACTTGGAGGAGCATCTCCCACACTCGTGACTGCTTCCTATGGTTGGGCCTGTGCTTTGTTTCTTTTTTCTATCTTCTGTTTTTTCTGCAGTCTCTGAGTTTAATGGAGCGTTTTATGCAATTCCGCTTTCTCCTCTCTCAGCATATCAATCATAATTTAAAAACATTTTTAGGGTTTACAGTACACATTTATAGATAATCCAAGTCCATATCACAGACAGTGCCGATCCCTGAGGATCACGTGCTTGGTTGTTCCCTCTTGGCCTTGATAACATTGCTGTCATTTATTCTACTTCTCCATAAGCTATAATCACCAACTTGTCGTTGTTGAGTCGCTCATCGTGTCTGACTCTTTGTGGCCCCGTGAACCGCAGCACGCCCGGCTTGCCTATCCTTTACCATCTCCCAGAGTTCACTCAAACTCACATCCATTGATGTGAATGATGCCATCCGATTTATCTTTGTATATTCACTTGTATCCAGAGACCTGGATAAATAATTCACTTGTTAATTTTAGTCATTTTTTCAATTGCCTAGGTTTTCTGTGTTAGTAATCATGACATCTGTGCACTGAGACAGTTTTATTCTTCCTGTTGCGTCTGTGTGATCTTCTTTTATCCCCCTGACCTTTCTGATTGTTTTCTTGTCATTTCCGCACCTGTTTTGCATAATGTTAAATGGTTGCTCCAAATTTGTAAGTGTTTAAAAAAATTTTGGCCTCTTTTTATTGGTTGGTTGGTTATTTATTTTCATCCATCTTTATGCTTTGGCCTGTGTGGACCTCCCACCAGTGGCCTCTCTTGTTGCAGAGCACCGGCTCTGGGTGCATGTGCTCCAGAGTGTTGGCTTGCAAACGGACACACTAGTTCAGCTGCTCTGCAGCACGTGGGATCTTCCTGGGCCAGGGATCAAACCAGTGCCCCTTGCACTGCAAGGCGGACTCGTTACCCACTGGACCACCAGGGAAGCCCCAAATCTGTATTTTAACCTACCACAACCTGCTTAAAATTTATGTGATATTACTTTCTGTAGAATACGTGGAATTGTGGCAGTATAGTTCTTTGTGCTGTTTTGGTTTATTGCCCCCACATAGCTTATAAAACTCACGAATACTTTTTTTGCTTTAAACTATGCTATTTCTTTTAAATAAATTAAGGGAAGAAAGGAAATTATGCAGATATATTTTTATATGTCAATATACTATGCAGGGAGCTTCCCAGGTGGCCCTATGGTAAGGAACTGGCCTGCCAGTACAGGGGGCATAAGAGATGCAGGTTCGATCTCTCCGGCTCAGGAAGACCCCTGAGAGAGGACGTGACAACCCACTCCAGTGCTCTTGCCTGGAGAACCCCATGGACAGAGGAGCCTGGAGGGCTCCAGTCCACCAGGTCGCAAAGAGTCAGACACAACCGAGGTACTTTGCACACACACACACGGTACTATTTCGGGGGCTTTTCTGGTGGCTCAGTGGTAAAGAATCTGCCTGTGGTGCAGGAGATGCAGGTTCGATCCCTGGGGTAGGAAATGGCCATCATCGAGCTCAAGAGGTTCCAGAGACACACATATTCGTACATTTATAAGTAATAGGTGTATATGTACCTATTCACTTTTTATTCTTTTTTATTTACCCACATAATTGGCATTTCTGGTAATATTTTTCATATAGATCTGAGTTGTCCATCAACATCATTTCTTATAGGGAAAACCTACTTTTACATAATTTTCTCAGTTGTGATTTGTATCAAAATATTTTCACCTTCACTTGTGAAGTTTACTCATATGTGGATTTATAAGTTGACATTTTTCCCTTTGAGGATATATTTCCATTGTCTCTGATCTTTGGTGGTTCTGATGCGAGGTCAGCTGTCCTTCACACAGTTGTTCCTCTGACACAGCCGTTGCCTCTGGCTGCTTTCAAGCTTCTGTCTGCCCTCGCGTTGGAAGTGCTTGCTTGGATGTGCCTTGTACTGCTTCATTTTTATTTCTTCTGCTGTGGCTCACTGAACTTCTTGAATGTATAGATTTCTGAACTCTGGGAGTTGTTTGTGGGGGGAGCTACTTTCATCATTGTCCTTGGTGTGTTTTAAAATAATGTGAGCAATGTGTTTTATTCAACTTTGGGATATAGCCTGTCAGCCGTGTTTTTCAGGTTTTTTATTTTCACAGAGATTATTCCTCCACGTGTTCTACCAGTTACTGAGAGTGATGTGACTATGACTGTGTGCTTCTCTTTCCTCTACACAGTTTGGCACTCCATTACGAGGTGCAGACAAACTTCCAAATGTGACTTCTTGATGAGTTAAGCATTTAACATAATACAAGCATGCTCTTTACTATAACGGCTTTGACTTGTAGTGAACTTTTTTTTTTTGTTTTTAATATAAACGGCAGACATAAGAAAGCTGGTGAAGCTCCAGCCACATCTGCTCGTGTTTTTTTTTTTTTTAACTTTTGACCATGTTAGGTCTTAGTTGCGGCCCACAGTTCTCCGTAGTGGCTTGCGGGCTCTTCACTGTGATGTGTGGGCTTCTCTCTGGTGTGGCAGGTGGACTCCACAGCTTGTGAGCTCCATGGCTTGTGGTGCTCAGGCTTAGGTGACCCACATGGGATCTTAGCTCCCCAGTCAGGGATCGAACCTGCATCTCCTGCATTGGAAGGCCTCACTGGACCACTGGAAAAGCCCCCTGGATTCTAATATTAATATAGTTAGACTGACGGCACATATATTCCTCTTTCAGTTTCCCTATGGCCTTATGGTTTTCTTTTACTTGCAAATGCAATATAGTTGGATTTTATTAGAGCTAATCTGATGGTCTTTGCCTTTTAAGTGAGCTTTTATTCTACATACTTTTAATCAGTGGTATATCTGGATTTGTACTTACTCTCATGTTGTGCTCTTATCTTAATCTTTCTTTGTTATTTTGTCTCTCATTTCTTCTTTTATCTTGCACTGACATTTTTTTTTCTTTAAAAATTTCCTCTGGCAATTTGGAGAAAGTACCATAAGTTTCATTATTTTAGTGATTAGTCCACAAATGTTATCACCTCTACACTTAATTCATCAATTTGTTAATACAAACTTAATCTTTTTGACCAGCTCCATGTATTACAAAGACCCTGGAATATCCCAATCATTTCTGTCATGAATTTAACATTTCTTTTTTCTAACACAAGGTTATTATAGTTTTTCATAGTTATTTATTCACATTTATCTCATATTTGTCATTTCTTTCTTCCTGTTTTCATTGTAGACCTCCCTTCTAGCACTGCTGTTCTTCTGTGTGAAATTTATGCATAATTTCTTTCAGATAGGGCCTATGGGTGCAAACCATCTCTGTGTTTGGTTTCTGAAAAGTCTTTATGTCATCAGTGTTGAAAGTGTTATTTCTAGGTATAGATTCCAAGTTAGGTCGTTTCATCTCAACACACTGTAGATATCCTCAGCTGTCTCCCTGCTTCCACTGTTGAGACTGATAAGTCTGCTTTCAGGTTAAATGTCATCCTTTGAAGATAATCTCTCTTTTCTCCTGACTACCTTAAATACTTTCTTTGCTGTTCTGTAATTTCACAGTGTTGTTTCTGTGCATAAATTTTGTTCAGATTTATTCTGATTAGAATTAATTGGCCTTCTTGAATCAATGATATCTTCAATTGCTCTTCATTTTTTATTTAAAAAATGGTCAGCCGTTATCTTTAGAAGTCTCATCTGTCTCATCTGTCTGTCTCCATCTCTTTCTAGAGTGTTGATTAGATGAATGTTGAATGATCTCACTGTTCACACAGTGGCCTCTCTTTTTCTGTCTCCCTCTCTTGGTCTTCCTGGATGCTTTTTTGTATAATTTATTCTTACATAACACCCAGCTTATTAATTCCTCCTCCTAGTCAACGCTATCTAATCAGGTATTAAATCTATCCATGCAATTATTAATTTCACAATTATATTTTTCACTTGTAGCAGTTGTGTTTGCTTCATCAGAGAATCTGCTTCTCACTGTTCACCTTCATTAGTTTCTCTCTGCTTCTTCAAACACATTACTGGTTTGGGCCTTTTATGCTGTTTTTATGCATTTATTTCTTTTCATTCTTTTTCTGCCATCTCTTCCTCATTGTCTCCTGTTTCTCTGTTTCACGATTTCTTTCGGTGCACTGTCTGGATGTTACACCTCTACATTTCCGTTAATACAAACTTAATCTTTTTGACCAGCTCCATGTATTACAAAGACCCTGGAATATCCCAATCATTTCTGTCATGAATTTAACATTTCTTTTTTCTAACACAAGGTTATTATAGTTTTTCATAGTTATTTATTCACATTTATCTCATATTTGTCATTTCTTTCTTCCTGTTTTCATTGTAGACCTCCCTTCTAGCACTGCTGTTCTTCTGTGTGAAATTTATGCATAATTTCTTTCAGATAGGGCCTATGGGTGCAAACCATCTCTGTGTTTGGTTTCTGAAAAGTCTTTATGTCATCAGTGTTGAAAGTGTTATTTCTAGGTATAGATTCCAAGTTAGGTCGTTTCATCTCAACACACTGTAGATATCCTCAGCTGTCTCCCTGCTTCCACTGTTGAGACTGATAAGTCTGCTTTCAGGTTAAATGTCATCCTTTGAAGATAATCTCTCTTTTCTCCTGACTACCTTAAATACTTTCTTTGCTGTTCTGTAATTTCACAGTGTTGTTTCTGTGCATAAATTTTGTTCAGATTTATTCTGATTAGAATTAATTGGCCTTCTTGAATCAATGATATCTTCAATTGCTCTTCATTTTTTATGTAAAAAATGGTCAGCCGTTATCTTTAGAAGTCTCATCTGTCTCATCTGTCTGTCTCCATCTCTTTCTAGAGTGTTGATTAGATGAATGTTGAATGATCTCACTGTTCACGCAGTGGCCTCTCTTTTTCTGTCTCCCTCTCTTGGTCTTCCTGGATGCTTTTTTGTATAATTTATTCTTACATAACTCCCAGCTTATTAATTCCTCCTCCTAGTCAACGCTGTCTAATCAGGTATTAAATCTATCCATGGAATTATTAATTTCACAATTATATTTTTCACTTGTAGCAGTTGTGTTTACTTCATCGGAGAATCTGCTTCTCACTGTTCACCTTCATTAGTTTCTCTCTGCTTCTTCAAACACATTACTGGTTTGGGCCTTTTATGCTGTTTTTATGCATTTATTTCTTTTCATTCTTTTTCTGCCATCTCTTCCTCATTGTCTCCTGTTTCTTTGTTTCATGATTTCTTTCGTGGCGAACGGTGCACTGTTCTGGTAGCTTTCCCTATAGAGCTTCCCTAAGTCCTGGGCTGTAAGTCTCTGCATCAGAGGGGACCTGGGTTGATTCTTTCAGGATCTGGACGGTGATACTGTCCAGGACTGCTTTACACAGAAGGCTTGGTTGACTTATTTGGACGACAAATGCATGAATATGGGTTGTTATCTGTGTTGGAGTGGCTTTCTGTTAAGAAAACTTAGGGATGCTTTCCCCTCCTAGTACCAACTCAGAGCTTGGTGCTTTCCCCAGCTGTCTCTGGGGCACAGGCAGCAGGGGCGTCTGTCTGTGCTTCCGAGGGGCGTCTCTGTGCTCAGATATCACCCTAGGGTGGGTACTCCGGGAATTCCCACCTCGAGAAGATGCTGGACTTAGTCTTCTTCTCTTTGAAAGGCCAGACAGTGGAAGCTCAAGTTCACCACAAGTGTTTATCTCTCTTGGTCCTTCTTCCCTGGGCTCAGGTATGGCCTGTTTATGTCAGTTCATGGATCCACTTACTAAATTTTAAAGCATATTTTGTCTGGTATATTTTCTTCTTCGGAGGCAATCCAAATATTCATGCAGCCAGAGTAAATTCTAGAGGAAAGTGTGTAAAACTGCTGCTGTCCCAGTGATCAGGTCGTGACACCAGTTTTGAGAGTTGGGACCAATATTTTACATTATTTATTTTTTGGATGCTTATTGAAAGTTATTTTTATTTATTTACTTTTGGGTTGTTTTGCAGAGCATGTGGAAGCTTAGTTCTCTGATGAGGGATTGAAGACTTGCTCCCTGCAGAGGAAGCACAGATTCTTAACCACTGCACCACTAGCGAAGTCCGTGATCAACATTCCAAAGTAGAAAAGCATGAAATTGAGTGAAATAGAAAGCATCAGCGTTCATCCAACACAGCAAGAATAAGCATTCTGACATCAGACTCTGAGTTTATGGGTGTACACAAGTTCAAATGTGCACACATGGGTAACTGGACCCCAGTAAATTCTCTTGCTTCATTCAAACACATTACTGGTTTGGGCCTTTTATGCTGTTTTTATGCATTTATTTCTTTTCATTCTTTTTCTGCCATCTCTTCCTCATTGTCTCCTGTTTCTTTGTTTCATGATTTCTTTCGTGGCGAACGGTGCACTGTTCTGGTAGCTTTCCCTATAGAGCTTCCCTAAGTCCTGGGCTGTAAGTCTCTGCGTCAGAGGGGACCTGGGTTGATTCTTTCAGGATCTGGACGGCGATACTGTCCAGGACTGCTTTACACAGAAGGCTTGGTTGACTTATGGACGACAAATGCATGAATATGGGTTGTTATCTGTATTGGAGTGGCTTTCTGTTAAGAAAACTTAGGGATGCTTTCCCCTCCTAGCACCAACTCAGAGCTTGGTGCTTTCCCCAGCTGTCTCTGGGGTACAGGCAGCAGGGGCGTCTGTCTGTGCTTCCGAGGGGCGTCTCTGTGCTCAGATATCACCCTAGGGTGGGTACTCCGGGCATTCCCACCTCGAGAAGATGCTGGACTTAGTCTTCTTCTCTTTGAAAGGCCAGACAATGGAAGCTCAAGTTCACCACAACTGTTTATCTCTCTTGGTCCTTCTTCCCTGGGCTCAGGTATGGCCTGTTTTTGTCAGTTCATGGATCCACTTACTAAATTTTAAAGCATATTTTGTCTGGTATATTTTCTTCTTCGGAGGCAATCCAAATATTCATGCAGCCAGAGTAAATTCTAGAGGAAAGTGTGTAAAACTGCTGCTGTCCCAGTGATCAGGTCGTGACACCAGTTTTGAGAGTTGGGACCAATATTTTACATTATTTATTTTTTGGATGCTTATTGAAAGTTATTTTTATTTATTTACTTTTGGGTTGTTTTGCAGAGCATGTGGAAGCTTAGTTCTCTGATGAGGGATTGAAGACTTGCTCCCTGCAGAGGAAGCACAGATTCTTAACCACTGCACCACTAGCGAAGTCCGTGATCAACATTCCAAAGTAGAAAAGCATGAAATTGAGTGAAATAGAAAGCATCAGCGTTCATCCAACACAGCAAGAATAAGCATTCTGACATCAGACTCTGAGTTTATGGGTGTACACAAGTTCAAATGTGCACACACGGGTAACTGGACCCCAGTAAAGTGTGTTTCGTGTTTCTGGTAATATTACAGTTGCCACTAGGGTGAAGTGGCTCTTCTCAGGCCATCTGGGGATCTTTTTAAAATGCAGATTCTCGGGGCTTCCCTGGTAGCTCAGTGGTGAAGAGTTTGCCTGCCAATGCAGGAGACATGGGTTTGATCCCTGATCCTGGGAGATCCCACATGCTAATCTGGGAAGATCCCACATGCTTCTGATCCGGGAAGATCCCACGGGTAGCAACTAAGCCCATGAGCCACAGCTATGGAGCCTGTGCTCTAGCGCCTCGGAGCCGCAACTATGGAGCCGGTGTGCCCTGGAGCCCGAGTTCCACAACAAGAGAAGTCACTGCAACGAGAAGCCCGCTCACCTCAACGAGAGAGGAGCCCCCACTCCCTGCAGCTAGAGAAGAGCCTGTGGCTGCAGTGAGAACCCAGAGTAGCCAAAAGAAAAACAATCCTGATTCAGCAGGCCTGAGCTGGAGGCTCTGCACTTGCTGCTCCTGGCGGGGCTGGTCCGTGCGGCACCCAGTGGGGGCAGGTTAGGAAGCACGTTGAGTTGGCACACCTCTGTCTGCCGGCCCCCAAGCTGGTACAGGATGCAGGTGTATCAGGAGATAGTTGGGGGCGGGGAGGAGGGCAGGGCTTGACCTTTAAAGGGACGGACACAGGCCTTGAAGACAGGACAGAACCCGGCTGAGGCCAGCTAGGTTCAGGATGGTGGGGAGTTCATCCTCCAGCAGGCCGGGGGCCTCTGGCGCGCTCGCTGTGATGCACGGGCAGCCGAATGAGCATCCGCCGGCGCCACGGCCCTTCTGAGGCTGACGGCAACGGCCGACACATGGGTGATGGCCCAGGTCCTGGATGTCTCTACTTCTTCCCCCAATAGCTGGAATAACCCTCCCACTCGCTAGCCTGTAAGGTCACCCAGCCCGTACCGCCTGACCACCCCGCCGCGTTTCTCTTCCCCAGAAGAGCCCCTGTCCTGGGCTGCCCTCTTCCTTCTGAGATGCGCGTCTCATAAGCCTGCTGCGAGCACGGCTCTCTTGGCAAACCTGCTTCTGCTCGGCTGCCTCTGGCATTCTTCTCTGCACAAAGCCGAGGACCCGCCCTCAGCGGCCGGTCCCAGGGACCCCCTGGAGACCGGGAGCAGCGCTGCCCTCTCAGACCCCGTTTTCCTTCAGCGGTCACGCCCGAGCCTCCGGAGAGCCTGCGGGCAGCCAGGCCAGCGGGGCCCCTGAGGACGGGGAGTCCGGGGGGCTTGGGGTCATCTAGTCTCGTCCCCATTTTTGAGGCCCCCGTGACACCCTGAACCAGGTGTGCAGCACCGCCCTCCCCGCAGCCTCTGACGGAGCAGGCACCATTTATCTCCATGCTCTCAGTGTTCTCTGCGGAAGATTTTCTCCCCCTCTACAAGACGCGCATACCAAATTTCAGAAGTCAATCACCGAGGGCTAATAAAAATGCCCAATAAATTCGGAATACACCTTCCAAAGAGAACACCATATGCAAATGACAACGTAATTCCATTATTAAACATCACTCCTGGAACACTTGTGTGGAGCAGAGCCATTTAAATTGTGGGTCCAGGATAATTACTGTTGTGCTTTCAGGCAGCAACAAAGGCTGCCGTCAAAGGCTGTAAAATATCACGGGCTCCGCCGCCCGCCTTTGTTTTCAGTGGAAACCACTTGCATCACTATTTACATATCAATGCAAGCTTCCTTTTGCTAAATCATGCAAATGAGAGAGCAGGGCTCAGCACAGCCCTGAATGGAGCGCTGGGGATCACTTTGCAAGCTATTTCTTTTTTATTTATCCCAGATTCCCAAACATGTTTGCCGGCCAGGCCGGTAACGCAGTTACTCTGGATCTGTGGCTCAGAAACGCTCTTGTTTACGTGCCCGTTTGATCTGGCTTGGATTTAGAGATGAGCGGGCAGGAGCCGGTTCCAACCCCTCGCCAAGTCTGAGCAGAGAGGGATGCTGGGGGAGCTAAGCTGTTTGGCCTTTTTTTTTTTTTTAAGTTTAGAAGTTGCAGTTGTGACTCCACGCTCTTCTAATCACCAGAGACTTAGAGGCGCGTGTGCAGGCACAATCCTCCCGCCGCGGGTGTGGGGGCTGAGGCCCAGAGGCACATCAACACGCCCAGGACCCCAGGAGACGGAAGCTTGGGTTGGGTGGTCTCCAGAGGATGTGGTCAAACCCGGGACCCCCGAAGAGCCCGGCTCCTACAGCCCCCTCTGGCCGGCCCCGCGGCTGGAGGTGGGCTCAGGGTGCTCGCTCCTAGAGCTAGCCTGCCCTCCGGGAGCCCCGCCCCTTCCTCCTGGGGCGGGCGAGGGCTCGGCGGTCCACCTGCCTCCAGGCTGACACACCCCTTGGAGCCGCTCTCCGTCTGAGAGCCTGTTCTCAGCGGGTTTCGTCGGTTCTCCCAGAGAGCGACACCTTTCTCCTGCAGCACGTGTCACCTGAATGCAGGGGAGACAGGCCTGGCCGTCCAGTGTGGCTTACAGCGGCCTCACTTGGCTGGGGCCCAGCGAGCAGGGCCTGTCCACTGAGCCATTGTCTGCATGTAGCATTTTGCTGGGTCCCAATCTGATTTTTAAGATTAAAAAGAAAATCTTAGTGAGAAGGGAAAGCTGTTTCTTTTTAAAATGTGTCGACCCCGTCAACCTTGAGAGGCAGACAAGCCAAACCTCCCCGAGAGCTGACTGCGACTGGATCCCGGAAGACGCAGGATGGCCGCACATGACAATTCAGACCCGGGAGTGAGACGATCCGCTTGGCGGTAGAAAACTCTGTGTTTTTAGCTCTGGGAATGCCTGTGGGTCAGTGAGAGCTGGGCATCCCCCTCGTCCCCTTAGCGGCCTCTGGGAGCACCAGCCTTGGAGACACAGAGGCCGCGGAGCAGCCACGGCCGGGAGGGGCGAGCGTGCTGAGACATTGGAAGGGGCAGGGCAGGGAGGTGTCCGAGCGTCTGCTCAAGGTGGACCTTCCCGTTTGAGACAGAGGGAGGGGGGCACCCGGCTTTTCCGTCCCGGGAGCCAGTGCACACGTGCCGTGGTGAGGGTTAGGGAAAGGGGCGGGGCACAAGGAACGACGTAGCCCGAGGACACAGCATAAACCCCTGGGAATGAAACGGTCCAGGATGGCAGACCAGACCTCATCCTCGGTCAGCAGGCTGAACGACGCACCCAGAGGCGCCAGGACAGTTCCGCCTCTTCCCTAAAAGGTGTGGAATAATCCTGCCACTCATCAGCATATGGAATTGCTCAGCCCAGAAAAACTAAGAGCTCCTTGTTTTCGGGGCTGCTGGATTCGCTCTAGGACGGCCCACACTATGTGGAGTGTGCTCTTCTCTGAATCTGAATAAATTCATTTCCTACCTATCACGTTGTCTCTCACTGAATTCTTCTCTGCAAAGAGACATGAAGAACCTGGGCTCTGTTAGGTCCTGAAGCCAGGTATGGTGGGTTTTGGCTGGGTTGGAGTCCCAGCCACGTGGGGTTCGAGTCCCAAACTGGGTTTTGGGTTTAAGTCCCAGTTCGAGAGAGGATGCGTTCACTGTCAGGACTCGTGAGAAAATGGCACCCGGCTGGCTACCTGAGACTCTGGATCCCGCCTGCGGTGCCCGCCTGCACCCGGGGTGGCCGGGTCCGTGTCGGAACCTGGGTCGTGGGTGCTGGCATGAGAGCCTGTGTTTGGAGCAGCAGGTCTGCACGGGGCCACCCGTCCTCCGGGGGAACGGTGATGTGTGGAGACTCTGGTTGTCCCCACTGAGAGGTGGCGGCTCCTATCGCGGGGGTGGGGGGCGTGGAACCCTGGGGTGCACACGCCTGGCCCCGCAGCTGGGAGAGGCATGGCCTGAGGCCCAGGAGGAGAGGGGGCAGCTGGGCTTCCTGGGGGCACGGGCACGCTTGTCATTTACTGAGATTAACAGACCCAAACCCCCGAGACAGGGGGCCCCGTCCTGCTGCGGAGAGAGAGAGGGTCGGGGGCACGGGGAGGCTGGCCTAACAGGATGAGCGTGGAGCTCCTCACCAAGAGGATCTCCAACCATCTCTGCAAAAGTAGAGAACATAAGTAAATCCGGAGGTTGGCTTTTGATTTCAAATTTTTTAAGAAAATGATTTGCACCAGGTTCATCCTGTTACCTGACACCAGGTTTTCAGCTCGAGAGCCAGCTACCAGCGGAGATAACTCTCAGCCGAGCACGGGAATGGAATCCGGGGCAGCCTTCCTCGGAGTCGGTGGAGCTCACTAACGCGCTCCGCCTGTCGGGTCTGTTTGCAGGCCGGCTGTTTCTGCTGGGTAACCAGATCGGGAAATAAACGGGCGACAGTGTTTATGGCGGATCTTTATTTCCTTTAATACCCACACTGGAGAGTGCACGTTCTGATTACAATGAAAACACTTTTGTTCCATTTTAGCAGTAATTGAGCGAACCCGGCAATTTGTACTGCAATTCCGTCACGGATAGTCACGACCCTCGTCGGGAACGGCACGTCCCGTCACCCGCTCTGCGGCTCATCCGAGCAGCTCAGGAGGGCCCGCTCCCCACATGGACAGCGCCGCGGCCGTGGCTCCCGGGGAGGCTCCGCACCGCCCTTCTCGGCCAGGGGTCTCGGGGTCCCTGGGGACCACGCTGCTTGTCCCTGTTTGCTCCAAATGTGCGCCAATGAACAGGGCGTCAGCAGGTCTGAGGTCAGCCTGGGCCCGGCTGGGAGCCTTCGGGAGCTCCTCTGTGCTGGGGTGCACAGACCCCACACAGAGGGAAGTGTTGCTCAGGGACAGGTTTTTCCTCTCTTTCCCCAGTGAGCCCAGTCCCGTGGCGTGTGCCCCCTCTGCTCCAGCCTGGCTCACGTGTGCAGGGTCAGGTGGAAGCCAGGTGGGGCTGTTGTGTGATTTCACCAAAGAGAGACGAGCTGAGGGGCGGCACGTGGGCTTCAGCGAGGGTCTCTCATCGCTGAGGTGCCCTACTTTCTGCCCTCACCCTGGGGGCACGTCTGCCCGCCCACTGCCCGGGTGGAGGCCAGCACCGGCTCTGCAGGCCTGTGAGGCCCCAAGGCCAAGCCGGGCCTTAAGAGCAGAGCAGACCCCGGCGGACGGGTAGACCGGCCCAGCCGGCTCGCCTGAGCCCCTCATGGCGCTCCAGCCCGCTGTGGGGGTGTCTTAGCAGAGCTAGCGGGGACCAGGGGTGGCAGCGGTGCCCAACTGTGCTCGAGCCCTTAAAACCCCCGGGGCGTTGCCTCCAGGCTCCTCGGGTGAGGGGAGGACGCGGGAGAGCGGCTGGGGAGGGTGGGGGCGTGAAGGGGGACCTGTAGACACTGCCCCTTGAAGCTGGAAGGCGGCCTCCGCGTGGGGGCCGTGTCCGCCCGTGGGCCGCGGGCCCCCTGCCTGGTGGCTGCCGCGCGGCACGCAGGTGTGCATGAGGCACAGGTGTGTGCAGCCGCTGCAGGGAGACAGAAGGCAGGACCCGAGGTGCCGTGGGGACAGGGCGGCCAGGTGGACGCCTGGGGAGAGAAGCGGGTGGAGGGGCCAGCAGGTGGAAAGTCCCTGGGGTCCTGAGGGGAGAAGGGGGCTTCGGGCGGCCTCTGATGGGGAGGTCACAGGTTCTCTCAGAGGAGGCCCTGAGCCAGCTCAGCCGGTGCCCGGACTTCGTGAGGGAGGAGGGGAGAGGGAGCCTCGGGATCTGGGGACCCGGCGGGGTGGGTGTGCCCCCCACTTTACAGAGGTCCTGCCCGGCCCGCTACGGGGCCAACGATGGAGCTGCTTTCCTTGAAAGCTTGTCGCGGGGTCTCTCCCACCTGTCACCGGCCACCAGGGTGTCCCTGAGAAGACTTCTTCCCCCCAGGCTCTTGGAGTTCTGCCTGAGGCACGGGGGGCTCTCTGCTGTAGGGTCTCCGGGTTTACGGGGCGGTGGGGGGCCGTGCCCGCGTCACGGGAACCGTGGGGTGGGCCAGCGCTGCCCGCGACACGGCCCACGGTGGTCTCTCCTGGGAGGGCTGCTGCCTCTGCTCCGAGGGGGTGGGGCTAGAGACCCCCGCCTGTGGGTGACGAAGCCCCTGCACATCTCAGTCTCCAGGGAGCCTGCAAGCTCTTCTGAAACCAGATGGTCAAGGGCCCACCCTGTCCCCTTCACCCTAACCCTCCCGTCATGCTCAAAACAAAGCGCTGTCATTCACTTGAATCAATACTGGATAAATACCAAGTTGGCAACTTTCCGAGTCTGCGATAAAGCCCCGAAGCCGCCAGCTCATGGCCCTAAGAGGTGCACCTGTGCCTGAATCTGGGGTGGAGCTCAGGACGGTCGTCCTCCACGAGGTACGGACCGTGGCTCTGTGGTTCAGTTTTGCCTCCAGGCTCCTCGGGTGAGGGAGGACGCGGGAGAGCGGCTGGGGAGGGTGGGGCGTGAAGGGGACCTGTAGACACTGCCCCTTGAAGCTGGAAGGCGGCCTCCGCGTGGGGGCCGTGTCCGCCCGTGGGCCGCGGGCCCCTGCCTGGTGGCTGCCGCGCACGCAGGTGTGCATGAGGCACAGGTGTGCAGCCGCTGCAGGGAGACAGAAGGCAGGACCCGAGGTGCCGTGGGGACAGGGCGGCCAGGTGGACGCCTGGGGAGAGAAGCGGGTGGAGGGGCCAGCAGGTGGAAAGTCCCTGGGGTCCTGAGGGGAGAAGGGGGCTTCGGGCGGCCTCTGATGGGGAGGTCACAGGTTCTCTCAGAGGAGGCCCTGAGCCAGCTCAGCCGGTGCCCGGACTTCGTGAGGGAGGAGGGGAGAGGGAGCCTCGGGATCTGGGGACCCGGCGGGGTGGGTGTGCCCCCCACTTTACAGAGGTCCTGCCCGGCCCGCTACGGGGCCAACGATGGAGCTGCTTTCCTTGAAAGCTTGTCGCGGGGTCTCTCCACCTGTCACCGGCCACCAGGGTGTCCCTGAGAAGACTTCTTCCCCCCAGGCTCTTGGAGTTCTGCCTGAGGCACGGGGGGCTCTCTGCTGTAGGGTCTCCGGGTTTACGGGGCGGTGGGGGGCCGTGCCCGCGTCACGGGAACCGTGGGGTGGGCCAGCGCTGCCCGCGACACGGCCCACGGTGGTCTCTCCTGGGAGGGCTGCTGCCTCTGCTCCGAGGGGGTGGGGCTAGAGACCCCCGCCTGTGGGTGACGAAGCCCCTGCACATCTCAGTCTCCAGGGAGCCTGCAAGCTCTTCTGAAACCAGATGGTCAAGGGCCCACCCTGTCCCCTTCACCCTAACCCTCCCGTCATGCTCAAAACAAAGCGCTGTCA
Organism: Tragulus kanchil; assembly: GCA_022376925.1. NCBI lineage: Eukaryota > Metazoa > Chordata > Mammalia > Artiodactyla > Tragulidae > Tragulus > Tragulus kanchil. The sequence continues at coordinate 169,563,626 of JAIOJX010000004.1, forward strand.
TTCACTTGAATCAATACTGGATAAATACCAAGTTGGCAACTTTCCGAGTCTGCGATAAAGCCCCGAAGCCGCCAGCTCACGGCCCTAAGAGGTGCACCTGTGCCTGAATCTGGGGTGGAGCTCAGGACGGTCGTCCTCCACGAGGTACGGACCGTGGCTCTGTGGTTCAGTTTTGCTGCAGACGCCGGCTCTGGTCTGGCGCCGGGAGTGAAGGTTCTTTCTGCTTTCCCAGGCCTCTAATTAAGCGCTGGCTTCCTTGTCAGTTTCCTGGTGTGGACTAGCAATAAAGCATTTCTTCTGAGGTCTTGTTTTGTGTATGCAGTGACAACTTTCTATCTGTAATGAGTCCGGTGGACTCAGCTTTTAGATGATCCCAGTTTTCACATTTTTTTTACGGGTGAAGAGTCCAGGCGTGGTTTCGGTGCGTCCTCTGCTCAGCGCTCCGTGCAGGCGTGTTCGCTCCCCTGCAGCTCTGTGCGACCCCACGGGCAGCAGGGCGGCTCCTCTGCTGGTGGGGTTTTCCGGGCAAGCGTACTGGCGTGGGCTGCCATTTCCTGCTCCACACACGATTCTGATTTTGTTGGCAGCGGCTGACGCATCAGAGCCAGGAGCCCGTCGAGCACACGCCCGCTTCTCTGCGTCAGGCCCGACCCGGGGGCTGTCTGCGGCAGGCCGGTGTCAAGAGCTTCTCCGCAGCCCGTGCAGCTGGGGGCCTGTGGCCTCGACATCCACGGCGAGCACGCGTGTCGTCTTGTTTTCTTCGCGGCTGACTCGGGGGTGGCGGGGAGCCTGACGCCGGCCTGGTGGTCGAGCTGGGGACGCTCTTCCGAGGGTATCTGGGCCGCCTCCTGAACCGCCGGAAGATGGGTGATGTCTGGATCTGCTGTTGTGGCTGTGGACACCTTTCAGCCCTGCTTTCTTGGCCTTCAGAGTCTTTGCTTTGGCTTTGGGAGGGGCTTCCTTTTTCACCTTCAGGCCATCTTCATGGAAAGTCTTCTGATGTCTTTTATGAACAAAGTCATGAGATGTGCCTTTCCAGTATGCTTTTTGGCGTTTCAGGGAAACGTGTTGGCAGGAAGCCCGAGGCTCGTGGGGCGCAGGCCGCGGGCAGCAGTGAGGGCTGAGTCCAGCTCCTGGCTCTGCGGGTGGCCCTCTGTCCTCAGTGGCCTCGGGGACATCTGGGGCGGCTGGGGGTTGGCCAGCGTGGGGTGACTGGGCACCTCACCTCTGTCGGGTGAGGCGAGTCTGCATGCAGACGCCGAGCGGTCAGAGCTGGTGACAGCAGCGCGGGGGTCTGTGTGCGAGCACGTCCGCGAGGAGGCCGCGACGAGCACCGGAGAGATCCACAAGTGGGGCTTCCTGGGTTGAAAGAAAACCAGACAAAACCAGGAATTTGACCAAACTTCTGCCAGGAAGGAAGGAAAAAAAGAGTCCAGAAAGAGCAGAATGTAGATGAAATAGGAAAAGAAGAAATACAATCAAGGAACAGTAAATGAGTGAAAAGGAAGAAATAAAACCAAGAGTATTAATGAGGTCTAAATGGGACGTGGGGCTTTGCTGGTGGCTCAGACAGTAAGGAACCTGCCTGCAGTGCGGGAGAGCCGAGTTCGATCCCTGGGTCGGGAAGATCCCCGGAGGAGGGCATGGCCACCCGCTCTGGTGCTCTTGCCTCAGAAATCCATGGGCAGAGGAGCCTAGTGGACTGCAGTCCATGAATCGGACACAACTGAGTGATCGACACTAACTGAACAAATGGGACTTAGAATAAATTCTCTGTTAAGTGACAATGACAGACATTTATTTATTATTTTAAAAATTAATTTTTATTAGAGTACAGTTGATTTACAATGTTGTGACAGACTAATTTAGAAAAAACCTAACTCTACAGTTTATAAGAAACACTTAAGATTAAGCGGTGTAGAAAGGTTGACTATAAATGAATGACAATTTTGACTCCATACAAGAGAAAAGTAGGTCATTATGTAATGATAAATGGCCTAATTTATAAGAAATTGAATTGACTTGGCATAAACTGCTGAGGAACAAACAGTATAACAACCAGACCCACAGAGAAAAATCTACCAGGAAAGGCAGAAAAGCCTGAAAAAAGCATGTGGGCTATTTGAATGTACCTGTTTTGGAATTGAACAACTCTACCAGAAAAAAAAAAAAAGAATGTAGAGGTCATGAATATAAACAGTAAAATATAATTTATGTTCCTAAAATAGAAAATCACATTTTGTCATTTTGCTTGAATATATAGAAAATAGATTGCAGTTACCCACCTAGAAAATCTTAAATGTTTAAAAAGCAGGGATCTGGCAGATTGTAAACTGTTTTATTTGGCATGCAAAAATGGTTAGAAAACAGGAAATCTGCTAACATAATACAATATACTGACACATTCCAAAAGAAAAAAATGACATTTTACAAATGTATACATTGATTCTTTTTTAAAACTGTGTGTTCATTCGTGTTATTTGTGTCCGCGCTGGGTCCTTGTTGCCACTGGGGGTCCTTCCCCTGCTGTGGTGCCCAAGCTTCTCACTGGGGCGCCTGCTGTCGTCGTGGGGCACGGGCTCCAGGGGTGGAGGGCCTCCGTGGTTGGGGCTCCTGGGCTCCTAGAGCCAGGAGCTCAGCAGCTGTGGGGCCCGGGCTTAACTGCTCCACAGCAAGCGGTATCTTCCCAGACCAGGGATTGAACCTGTGTCTCCTGCACTGGCAGGCGGGTTCTTAACCACCGGGCCACTAAGGAAGCCCCATAACCTATTCTTAACAGAAGCCGTAGCAACAGAATTCTAAGAGAGCCCAGCTGTGTGTGTGGCCGTGTGGTCCCCATGCCTTGAATGTTGGGAGAACCTGTGCCCATGAGGAGAGATCGTTTCTGTGATTACGTTATGTTTTGGGGCCAAGGGGAGCCGATCCGGGTGGGCCTGGCCTAATCAGGTGAGCCCCGGAGGAGCCGAGGGCGCCGTCAGGCTGGAATCCGAGGAGGAGGACAGCGAGAGCTGCTGCTGGCCCTGAGACAGCACCGTCAGCGCCGCTGGGCCCGTGGAGGGAATGGGGAAGACCCCCAGGATCTGGGTGTGGGCCGGGCAGGAGCTGGCAGGAATGCGGTCCCAGACACAGGGGCAGGGGCCGGGCCCGGCTGGCCGGCTGAGGGACCTGGAGGGCGTCTGTCTCCAGCCGGGAGAGCTTCAGCCCGCGAGCCCCGGGCCGCCCGGCAGCGCCAGCGAGTCCCCAGGCGGCGGTTTCACGGCGGCCATTTGTTCGCCTGAGTTCTGGAGGATGGAGGCCAAGCCTGGGGGGACGGCAGGGCAGGGCGGGTTTCTCCAGAGGCCTTTCTCCCCGGCTCGCTGGTGTTATGGACGGAATTCTGTCCTCCCTCCCGCTTAGATTCATACGTTGACGCTCTGAACCCGTGTGCGGCTGGAATTCAGTTTAAAACATGGCAGATTGTAAACTGTTTTATTTGGCATGCAAAATGGTTAGAAAACAGGAAATCTGCTAACATAATACAATATACTGTGAAAAATGACATTTTACAAATGTATACATTGATTCTTTTTTAAAACTGTGTGTTCATTCGTGTTATTTGTGTCCGCGCTGGGTCCTTGTTGCCACTGGGGGTCCTTCCCCTGCTGTGGTGCCCAAGCTTCTCACTGGGGCGCCTGCTGTCGTCGTGGGGCACGGGCTCCAGGGGTGGAGGGCCTCCGTGGTTGGGGCTCCTGGGCTCCTAGAGCCAGGAGCTCAGCAGCTGTGGGGCCCGGGCTTAACTGCTCCACAGCAAGCGGTATCTTCCCAGACCAGGGATTGAACCTGTGTCTCCTGCACTGGCAGGCGGGTTCTTAACCACCGGGCCACTAAGGAAGCCCCATAACCTATTCTTAACAGAAGCCGTAGCAACAGAATTCTAAGAGAGCCCAGCTGTGTGTGTGGCCGTGTGGTCCCCATGCCTTGAATGTTGGGAGAACCTGTGCCCATGAGGAGAGATCGTTTCTGTGATTACGTTATGTTTTGGGGCCAAGGGGAGCCGATCCGGGTGGGCCTGGCCTAATCAGGTGAGCCCCGGAGGAGCCGAGGGCGCCGTCAGGCTGGAATCCGAGGAGGAGGACAGCGAGAGCTGCTGCTGGCCCTGAGACAGCACCGTCAGCGCCGCCGGGGCCGTGGAGGGAATGGGGAAGACCGCCAGGATCTGGGTGTGGGCCGGGCAGGAGCTGGCAGGAATGCGGTCCCAGACACAGGGGCAGGGGCCGGGCCCGGCTGGCCGGCTGAGGGACCTGGAGGGCGTCTGTCTCCAGCCGGGAGAGCTTCAGCCCGCGAGCCCCGGGCCGCCCGGCAGCGCCAGCGAGTCCCCAGGCGGCGGTTTCACGGCGGCCATTTGTTCGCCTGAGTTCTGGAGGATGGAGGCCAAGCCTGGGGGGACGGCAGGGCAGGGCGGGTTTCTCCAGAGGCCTTTCTCCCCGGCTCGCTGGTGTTATGGACGGAATTCCGTCCTCCCTCCCGCTTAGATTCATACGTTGACGCTCTGAACCCGTGTGCGGCTGGAATTCAGTTCACTTGGGTCCCAGGGTGGGCCTGACTCCCCAGGACCGTCCTCCTCACACAGAGAAGAAGGGACGCCAGGTCGTCCCTCTCGAGGAGCGGCTGGACCAGGACACGGAGAGGAGGCAGCCGGCTGCAACCAGAGACGCCGGGGCGTTTGCTCCGTCGCCGTCCTGCAGCTTTAACGGCTCCCGATGTGGCGGGACGGGTCCTCAGGAAGGGGTGCAGGTGCTGTGGTTTCCCAGGCGATGCCGGTGGGAAGACTGCCTGCCCGGGCCGGGGCGCGAGCGCGGTGCACCAGAGCCCCGGCCCTGAAACCCACCCGCATCCGAGAAGACGCCCTGTGTCCTCGTCACGGACGAAGCAAGCGCCTCGCGGCGGGTTGCAGAAACGTCCTGCGCGTCTCAAGCCCAGACCCGCCACCCTTAGCTGCTCACCGGCTGAGGGAACAGGCGCTCTCCTCCCGGCCCTGCTGGTGAGGGCTGTGCTGGCCCGGGAGCCAGGAGCAGAGAGCCCCTCTCGCCGGGCGGGAGTTTGTTTCCCAGCCGCTGGCCGCGCAGGGCCCAGTCACCCCTGGCTGCTCGTGGGGACCTCCCAGGCCGCTGAAGCCGTGGCGCTCTGGAGCCGCTGCGGGCCGGCTCTGCAGCGGGCGGGTGCGTGCTCCCACACCCGGCCTCGCACCTGCGCCCACAGAGAGACGGGAGTGGGGGCCCCGGGGGCGGGGTGCCCGCAGCCTCCCTCCCTCCCCACGCTCTGGCGGCCTCTGGTCCAGCAGGCCCTCGCCTCTCCCCCTCAGCGTTCCCCCTGAACTCCTCTTCCCCGCATGGACCCCAGGAGGTGTGTGTGTGACTGCTTAGGGGGCTGCTGACAAGCCCCGAGGAGAAAGAGGGCTGGGGACGGGGTCTCTCTGGACTCCGGGCTGGCGGTCCACCGAGGGAGGCACTGGGGAGTCTCGGCACGGCTCGCTGGGGGGCTGGAGGACATAGGACAGGGTCTGTGCGGGACGGGGGACACCTGCTTCCTCTCTGGTGAGGACGTGGCTTGTTATGCTAGGGCTGCAGCCCGCGCAGAGCAGAACCAGCTGATTAATAAGCTGTGGTTCTGGTTTTCCTCCGGATCATCTATTTTTTTTCTGCATAAATTTTCTGAATGACATGTAGATAAATTCTCAAGCTTATGAGTGTCCCCCTTGAGACAGGGTTTCATCATCTTACCTATTTAACTAATTTATTAGTCACAATTACAACTCAAAATGGCACCGACTCCGGCATAATCAAAAACTACGTTTCAATTATTCATTGAGACTTTAATTAAGAAGCCCCACTAAATTAATAAAAGCTTCAGAAGGAATGTAATGAAAAAGACTCCCAGAAAGTCTTGACAAACTTTCCTCCGTCTCAGGAATTCAGTTTCTTCCTGCAAATGGCCACGAGCCCCCTTTCTCCGGGTGGACGCAGGCAGGCGGGGAACCCCCGTGGGGGGCAGGAGGCGGAGTCCAGGGAGCGTGGCGCGAGGAGGAGGCTGGGAACCTGCCCGGGATTCGTCCGCCAGCTCCGTTTTCCGGCTTCCCTTGTGCTCCCGGCGCCACGGCTTCCCTGGAAGCTGGAGTGTGAATCCGCTGGCCGGGAGCTGACCTCGGGGCTGACGTCCCTCCTGCCCTCCAGGGCCGGGGTCCTTCCAGGCTGCTCTGCTCACGAGACGTGCAGCCCCACGTGGGTTACGGTGCTCAGCCTCGCTCTGCTGAGGCGGGTGTTTCCTTGATCTCTTTCTGGTCTTCCCTCGTCAATGTGTAGCTATGCGAGGGATTTCTGCGTATTAACTTTGTACCCT